>JAADJZ010000013.1:0-1282609 GCA_011032825.1 Massariosphaeria phaeospora | reverse complement strand
ACCCCTAAAACCCTAACCCTAACCCCTAACCCTAACCCTAACCCTAACCCTAACCCTAACCCTAACCCTAACCCTAACCCTAACCCTAACCCTAACCCTAACCCTAAACCCTAACCCTAAAAAAATAATTTTGCTTGTTTTATACTTGCGCAGCTTTTGCTTTACAGCTCTTAATACTATAGCTTTTGCTTTCTACTTCTTTGCTTTCTTGCCTAGCTTAACTATGTGTAACTAAGTAAGTAGTGTTAATTAAGTGCTACGGATTAACGCTTGTATTGCTATTTGTTATCGTGTTGTAATCTAAGTATACAAAAGCTTTTGGCTTAGAAGTAAGTGCACTTGCTCAACGAGCAGTGCCTGCTATAATAAAATATTATGTAATCTAGCCTACGTAGTTACACACTTTCTTAGCTAAAGTGCTAACTAAAGCTAATTTCTTTGGCTAATGCTTTATAACTAATGCTACACAGTTCTAGCCTAGTACTAGTAAGTTAAGCTCGCTAGATTAGAGCTGTCTTACTTTTCGATTTCTAACGAGCAGCTTTTAACTTCTTTTAGACTAAGCTGTTAAACGAACTTAGCATGCTTTTAGCGCACTAGAATCTTGGTAAGTCCGTTAGCTAGCATAAAGTTAGTAGGCTTTTATTAAACTAATATTCGTTTAGCTGCTACTTTCTACTTTAGCTAATGTTAGTAAACGTTTACATAGCGCAAACGCGTAAACAGCTTGTTCTTGTGCTTAGTAACAACACCTACTGTTTGCAAGTTGTTGCAATAGATTTTAGACACTATTTCTAGGTTAAACTTGATATATTTGAATAGTTAGTTTCAAGCTTGTAGCTTGCTAGCTGCCGTTGACAAAGCAAGCAGCTTTGCCTTAGTAGTTAATTTCGTAACTAAACGTTAAAGCGTTGCTTTCTAGTTAATAGGCATGCTATACAGCATAAATAGATATTTCTAAAAGCTACGCTGTGTTAGCAGGTCGTTAGCAAAAGCTGCATTAGAAGCACCGTAGAATAGTAGCTTTGTTCTAGCACTTTCTAAGCTTAAGCCTATGTATATCGTGCAGCTGCTCTAATTTCTATAAGCACTAATCGCTAGGCGCTTCTAGCTAATTAAGTACTTCTAAACGTAATATGCCGCGCTAATATGCTTTTAGCCTAGATTTTAGAGATATCGTAATAATTCGAAGTAAGCTTGCGCAACGTTAGGCTAAGTGTAGGTTAAAATGTAAGCTAGTAATTCTACCAACTTCTAGTATAGCTTTGTGCGCTGTTTATCTAGCTCTTTTGTACTTAGGCTAATATTTCTATTTACTAGCAGTACTGCTAGGTATCTGCTCGTTTAAGCAATGTTGTATTTTGCTGCTACTTTTTCGATAAAGCTGTTTTGCATTAACTAGATTTTTCTCTAGCCGCGATCTCGGATTACGCGTATACCTAGGAACTATTTTAGTTTTTTTAGAAATCGCATGTTGTATGCAGCTCGCAGCTTTTGATCAAATTAGCTATAAGCGTTCTTGTTCTTGAAAGCTACAGCTACGACTATATTGTTTATAAAGAAAAAAACAATTAAGCAATTGTTGCTAAATAGGCAAGGTACTTTTAGCACCTGCTAAAGGCCTAGCTTCTTAAGCGTAGTAGTAAAGTGTTTGTACTATAATCGTAGTGCATTTCGAAGCTCGTATAGTGCTCGCTTAAGCTTAAGCAGCTAACTTAGCTTACTTTCGTATTCTTCTAGACATCGCACGTATGTAAGTTAATTGAGTTTAGCATTTAAAAAAGCGTTTAGGACGTCGTACTAATATAGCTTAAAGTTAAAAACAGCTGCTAGAGCAATTAAGCATCGAAAGATTTTTGCAGCTAGCGTTGCCGCGTACGTGTCGCTATAGTCCTGCTGCAAGTTTTTTCTTACTACTAGTCTCGCTTTAAACTTGTAGAGATATTTGTTTTTGTTAAACTTGTACGTAAATACCTACATAAGTAGCAGTATCTTAGCGTTTATTACTTCTAACGCTTTTGCTAATTGCCTAAAACAGCTTTTTTAAATAAAGCTGTTAATTTCTTTACAGCTTGCTTTTTTAAATTTAGCTCTAAATAAATGCTAATCTAGGTTTCTCTATTACTTTGGCTTAGCAAGCAGTTAATTACAATAGATTCGAATTTTCGGCGCTTTGCTAAGCAGCTTTTCTAGTGCTGTAGAGTTAATACAAGCCGCGAACGTTGCTAGATAAGTGCTAAACTTAGCTAGCTTTCAACTCTGCTTGCTTTCTACGATAAACTGCTTTGATACTTAGCTGCTAATTTCTTTTCGTCGTGCAGCGTTGTTGGACGTTTGGTTTAGCTCTTTCTTTTCTAGTGCTAGAACATATCCGCGTTTCTAGCTAGTATTCTTTATCAACTAATTAGTAAGCGGCTAGCTTGTAATCTAAGCTAATTTTCTTAACTCTAGCGTTGCCTTTAGAGTTATAAACGCTCTAGCGTCTTTCTCTTAAGCACGGCTTTGCTAATAAATCAGCCGTAGTTGAACATAGATTGTATTTTTAATCTAGTTCTTAGCTTCTTTCTTCTTTTCGTTCTTAGGAGCGAAGAGCTGTTCTGTTAATATATTGCTGTAATTAAGTGTTTTCTTAATATCTAGCACTTCTGCTGCTTTCTAAATGTAGTTTTTTTTTGCGTACTAGCTTTAGCTGTTACAAAGCTTGCTTCAAGCAAAAACAACGTTTTAGGTTCGTATTACTCGTTCGATACTCGGCAACTAAACTCGAAAAATGTTAGTAAAGTCAAAGCCTACTAGGTAGCTAATTAGAGCTTGAGATTTGAGCTTCGCTTCGCGTAGCAGCTTTTTATTGAGCACATAGGCTCTAGCTTCGATTACCTCAAAGTAAGCAACTAATAGCTTAATTTCTTTGACTTTAGTGTATAGGCAGCTCTAGCTAATTGCTTTAACTAGCGTTTAATTAAGCAGGTATATAGCTAACATAACGTACTCGTTAGCGTACTCTTTGAGTAGGCTAGCATACAGCCGAATAGCTTTGGCTTGAATAATAATTGCTTTTCTTGCGCGCTTAATTGCTTTATTCTAAGCTTTGGTTGCTTTTGGCTCTATAGCAATGCTAAGGTCTTTGCAGATCTTAAGTAGCTCGACGTAACTAGTTTCTATGTTAAGCCTTACAATAATAACTTAGCTATTAAACTAGCGTTTAATTTTAGCTAGCAATTGCTTAAAAACTTGTGTTAACGTTGCTTTTGTCTTGTCTAGCATACAGCTTTTTTTATGCTACTTTGTATGCTAGTTAACTATGTAAAAGAAGTATTAGTTGCTATTGTAGCAATGCTCGCCTCGCTCTAAAAGCTGCACTAGGTTAATACTAATGCGCTCAAACAGTTGAGTAGCAAGCTCGCGCAGTAGCTTTTAGCTAACTAGCTTTGTAAGTTTCAACTGTATACAGATTTTACAATTCTTTTACTTTAGTGCTAGATTGCTGTTTACTAGTTGCAAACTGTTTACGCTTTTTAGCAGTTAGTCGATTGCTTTTTAACCTGCGTAGCTCTATATAATGTAAGCTTCTTTAAGCGTAAGCTGCAGCAGCTTTCTTAGCTCGTACGAAAGCTTCGTGTAGGCATAAGCTAAGGCTGCAAGCAAGAAGCTAGCGTTTAGCTACTTTATGCTATTAGCATCTATTAGCTAGTAACTGCCTATGTACTAAAGCTTGCTTATAACGTTGTTTTATCTGCGTTAGTACAAGCAATCTTTGCTTAAGTCGAAATAGATGCTAACAAATTAACAGCGAGAAAAGCTAACAACGTTGGTAAAAAAGCCTAGCACATACGCTACGTAGGTAAGCTCGATTTGCTTCGTGCTCGTAAGCGTATTAGTAAGTAGAACTACGTTTTTCTACTCTTGTATCTTAAGCTCTTAGTTGCTAGCTTTAACAACTTTACTTTTTTTATTAGCTCGCTTTTTCTAGCTGTAGGCTCTAGTATTAGTAACATGCGTGTTCGATCTAGGGTCTAGAATCTATCGATTAATTAGGCTTGGCTTAATTGCTTGCTTGTTCGTGCAATTTGTGCTTATCGTAAGCTGCAGCACATAGCTATCAAAATCTTCGATCGTTGAGCTTCGATCGTTGAATCGACGCGGTGTATTCGAAGCTGCTGTGCCTAAGTTAGCTTTAAGAGCTGCTTTCATAGCTCGTCTAAACGGCAACTCGCTTTCTATTGCTTAGCTAAGCTTTTTTTGTATCTTAAGCTTCGGCGTTTAGCTTTAAAGCTTGCTCTTCGCTTTAAGATACCAACAGTTTTTAAAGCGATGCTTAAAACCGCACAAACATTTAAGCTTTCTGTTTTTACTTTTGTTAATATCTCGCGTTTCTGTGCTATCTAATCGTTGACAATTGTTGCTCTAATCGATGCCTAGTGTCGCGAATAATTCTAGCAATAAAGCTACTAGCTTCGTCGAGCGCTAGTACATAGCAAACTTAGCTACGAGGTCGTTTAACGTTGGTATTAGCTAAGCGTTTAGCTAAGCTCGAAACAACGTAGCTTGCTAAGTTGTTGCCTAGGTGTTGTTGAAGCTCTTAATAGCGAGCAGAAAGTTGCGCTGTGCTTGCGGCGACGTAACGTTAAGCAGATAAACTGCCTCGCACATTCGTACAACGTGCAACTACTTTTTAAGCTAACTATTAATATTGCTTCGTAGTTAACTCTGTAGTTGTCGATATTTAGCTATTAGCTGCAGCTCTCTCTTAGCCGTTGATAAGCAAAAGTGTTTCTTTAGCTTTTTTAAGCGAGCGTACGCGGTTTCGTTGCTTTGTATTAGGTGTATGTAGCGGCAGCTAATCGTTCGGCCAATCTCCTAGGTAAAGTTGTTCAACGCTTTTTTCTTAATCGTGTATCTAGCTAGTGCTCGATCGTAGTTTCTCTCCGCTTGCTAGTATCGTTGGAATTTCTTAGTTGTTATGTCCTTGAGCACGACGCTAGTGTTTTTTTCAACCTCGTTATAGTACTACTCTAGCTCAACAGCTTCTAGCTTCTTAAGCTTCTTAAAGGCCGTTTTATTAAAGTTAGAGTTAACTATTAACTACAGTTGATGCCTGTTCGCGCTATTCTTTCGTAGAAAAATCTATTTTTTTTAGTTTACAAGCTTTTTAAGTATAACTGTTGTTCTCGTAATTAGTCTATCTAGCTCGGTAGTAGCTATTCTAAATTAGGCTCTATTGGCTCTTAGATATTAACTCTCGTACGAAACAATGCGCTTAAGGCTTTTAGTAGTAAAGTAGCAGTTCGATAACGTAGCTTAGTTAACAGCGGTTAACAGCTCGTTGGCATGCAGTAGCAGATACAGCGTGTGTAGTTAACAGCTAAGCTTATAACTATAACTAGGTAAGTAGTGTTAATTAAGTGCTGCGAATTAACGCTTGTATTGCTATTTGTTGTCGTGTTGTAATCTAGGTGTACAAGAGCTTTTAGCTTAGAAGTAAGTGCACTTGCCTAACGAGCAGTGCCTGCTATAATAAAATATTATGTAATCTAGCTTACGTAGTTACACTATGCGATACGCTATGTTGGTTCGCGCTGTTAGCGCTCTAAACATTTTCACCTAATCTCGTTCAAGATGCATTCGCTAGAATAACTCGTTTTTTTTACTTAGCAGCAACGTTGCTGTTAACATAACTATCTACGTTTCTGCGGCTACTAGCCTGCTTAGCTGCTGCATCTGCTTGCAAAACGTGTACTGCTAATTTAACACGATATAGCACTTGTTAATAACAATCTAATCTAGCTGCTGCGTTGCTTAAAGCTAGTTTAAAAACGTAGTAAACGCTTTCTCTACTGCTAACTTAGGCGTTACTAACACTACGGCAGCAGCGTTGAGCAAGTAGCAGCTCTTTTACTCTACACACGATATTTCTAGCTTCTAGCATCGCCGCTTTATATCGCTGCGTAACGCGATTAACAGTACAACAACGACAGTAGTGCTGCTTTGCTTTGCAAACGCTAGCAACATAAACAACAAGCTTTTGCTTTCGCTAGTAGGCATTACGGCTACGACAAGGCTTTCGCTTGCTATAATAGCGTTAATAGCTTCTTTTTGCACGCTACGGAACTTGGCCTCGTTGCTTATTATCTACTTAAGCTACTTGCTGCTGTCTATTTTCTTTAGCTGCTGCTATTAATCGATTCTTGCTTCGTTTGCTTCGCTCTTAAACGGCGCTCGCTTCTGCTTTCTGCTCTTTTCGCTCTAGTTAACGTCTAGCTAGAAGCTCAAAAATTGATGCTAATTGGTGCTAGATGCTCGGAATTGCTGCTGCTTGTTAGCTACGGCGCTAGTTTGCTCTATAATCTTTTGCGCGTATACTAGCCTAGCGACGTGCGACGTATAGCTCGCTTGCTCGTTAGCAATAAACGCTTCTACCGTATTTTCGTTTCTTTTTTTCTCTTTTTTTTTTTTGGCCTAGAACGCGGTAAATCTACGCAAATATCGCTAGCTAATGCTAATTGCTATCTCGCGGTACTCGGCAAACGTTTATTTTTAGCTTATAGCAATTCAGCTCTCGCGCTTTAACGCTTTGCGAAGTTAATCTATTGTTTACTTGCAGCTGCTAAAGTTAGCTAGCTACATGTAAAACGCTACTGCTTTTTTTTTTTACACTAACGCTTTAAGCTGCTGCTAGAACGGCAGCACTAGCTACATATACTACACTACTAGCTCGCTTACTTTACGTAGCAAATACTAGTAGATAATCTTAACGTTGCTGCTAACGTTGTAGCCCTTGTAGTACTACGTTACGAACACTACTATGCTATTCTTAATAAATACGTTGCAATAGCTACTTTGCACTGTGTTGCTATGCTGCACGCTTAATATTTCTAGCTCTTGCGCTAGCTGCCCGCCGCTAATATGCATTAATACCGCTAGCTTTTTGCAAAACTCAACTACTCGATTTATGTACTGCTCTACTGCCTGCTAGTTTACTCCTAACTAGCTTCTAAGCTTTATAAACTAGCTACGAATGCTAGCTTTCTACTTTACCTACTTAAATAGCTACTACTCGCCGTCAACGAGCATTTGTGTGCGCTAGTTTTTTAAAAAGTTCTATTCTAGCTACTCGTTAGTTGAGTTATTGCGCATGCTTTTTCATAGCACAGCGAGTACGAGCGTAGCTTTGCTAAACAACAGCTCTTTTGTTAACAGCTGCTAGCTTTCGCTCGCTAGCCCGTAGACTATGCCGCGAAACTAGGTTATGCTAAAGTGCAGCTCTTTGTATAGCAGCTTATTGCTAGTTTACTCTACGTGCTCGCGCGCTATAGTGTTGTAATAGATTTTTAGCTCGTACGTTTGCAAGTCTAGCATCTACTGCATTAGCCCGTAGCTGCCGCGCACTATAAACTAGTCTATTATCTGCTGTACAAGCTGCAAACAACTTTTTAAGCAGCAGCGTAGGCTAGCGCTAGAGCTGCTCTCGTACGCGCTGTCGTCAAAATCGTCTATTTTCTCGTTACTATTCTGCGAATTTGCTAGATTCGCACCTAACAGCTCTAGCTTCTGCTGCACTACTATAAACCGTGCTGTTTTAATTACAACCAACAAGATCGGCGGATACTGTTTTAGCTTTTTCTAGCTTTTTTCTTTAACGCCTAGCACTGCTAGCGCGCACACCAACGAGCTGTCGTACTCTCGGCGAGTAATGCAGTAGTCTAGCAACGCAATGCAAAAATCCAAACACGCTTTCTAGATTCTAGATAACTTCTCTAGCTTGGCGCTTGCGGCGCTTTAATCGAGTGCTGCCTTTGTCGCCTAATCTGTCTCGTCAACCTCTATTTCTTTGTTTGTTTCTAGCTTATTGTCTGCTTCCTTGTCTATCTGCTTGTCTGCTTCGTTTTCTCTCTCTTCTGCTTCTCCTCCTGCTACTCTTTCTGCTTCGTAGACCAACGTCTCCTATGCCTCGCGCTGCTGCCGCTTGAACCGGTACTGCGAGCTCTTCCATGCGTGCTCCTTCTGTGTGCGCGCGAAAAACATCAACACCTGCTGCCACGGCCGCGTGTGCTTGACAATCGCCTCCTTGTCTATATACGGCTGCAGCGGCTGGTACCGCGTCTAGTGCTTTTCAGTACGAATTGCCTCTAGCCGCACGAACACGCCGACGCGCTCAATCACTAACGCCTAGCTAAAGCGCATAAGCCCGTCCATGGCCGCCCAGATCGCTGCCTCCACCGGCTCGGCCTCGTTGTCGCTCCTCGGATCCGGCTCAGCTACTGGCTCCTTGATACACGCCAGCAGATCCGCTCGCTCTATGCCTACCAGGTACGGCAGCCACTGCGTCCGATCTACCCACGGGTTGACCTCATCGCGCTCGCCCGCTTGGATAGTGCTGATTGCTCGCTTCTCTACTCTCTCCCACGCCTTAGCCATTGCCTCGCCTACGCGCGCCCACGCTGCCTCGCCGTCGATAGGTACTACTCCTAGGTCGTCGTCGTTGGGCGGCTGCACCTCGAAGTACTGCGATCCTAGGCCTTGGACGAGCAGCCGCTGGCAGTGTACGCGTCGGCAGCCCTCGTCGACGCGTAGCTGTATCTCTTTCTGCGCTGCCAGACTAAGATAGCCGCCTTTGCTTCTTACTAACCAATCGTGCACCTCTCGCCAATGATTCTTTATTGCCTTAACGCTCCTTAGCACCTTGTAACAACGGGCTGCGTCTAGCTAGCATAATAACCTGTCTGGATATACCGGCAATTGGCTGAGCGGCGCGACGACCTAGCTAGGCACCCGAATCTCGCTGGCATACTCCACTAGCCCTAGCCAGCTGCGCACTCTCTTTGCTATATCTTTAGCTTGCTTCTGCTTAACCTTATGCGCGCGTTGCAGGTGACTTTTGATATGTCTAGGTAGCACGCTATGCCTGCACTCTTTGCAGATAGCTATAGAGTACGCTGCGAGATGCTCAAAATACTGCAGCTCAACGTCTGTCTCTGCCATGGCGTGGATGCGCGTTGACAGACACAGGTTGATAGATCTCGCAACAGGTGCAGGTTGCGCGTTGCAGATCGCGCGTCGTGTAAATGCTGCTTGTATTATCTACTAGCTACAAATCTATCTATTTCTTGCCTTTGCAGTGCAAACACGCTGCTTGCGCGAACTGCGTTTGTTGTTTGTGTTACAGTCGCGTAACATTACCGTGCCCGTGCGCGCAGCGACCCACGTCGCGCAGCGATCCACGAACACCAAAACACCAGACAAGCCACCAACTTTGACGCGTCTTAACTCCACCACTATGGCACCAATCGATGACGCAGTTGCAGCAATCGAATTGCTAGAACCAGGAGAACATTTTACATACCGCGCAATTGCTCGCCAGTTTGGTGTATCGCATGCTACGCTAAGCCGAAGACACTAAGGTCGTCAGCGCCTACGGGAGGTTAAAGATCGCGATCAACAACTACTCAGCCCGCAACAAGAGTCTGAGCTTATAGAGTATATTAGAGGCTTAACAAAGCGAGGGCTACTACCTACGAGGGAGATGCTACGAAATTTCGCCACTGAGATCGCTTACGAGAGCGCGTCGGATGCCTGGGTTACGCGCTTCTTAAGCCGAAACCATGAGCATCTTATCTCTAAATACACCACTGGGATGGACGCTACACGCCACAAAGCTGACTCTAAAGAGAAGTATAAGGCGTACTTCGAGCTGCTGCATTTAAAGATTACTTAGTATAGCTTAGAGCCGCGTCACATGTACAATATGGATGAGAAGGGCTTCATGATCGGTGTACTCAGCCGCTTGAAACGAGTGTTCAGCCGTTGGATGTGGGAGCAAAAGGAAGTAACTGCGGCTCTCCAAGATAGCTCTCGTAAGTGGATTACTCTCCTCGCGGCCGTCTGCGCTAATGGGAGTGCTCTGCCGCCTGGCATTATCTACCAGTCGGCGAACAGCTCACTGCAGGCCTCATAGGTGGCCGCTATTGAAGCTAGGAAACACGACGTCTTCGTGGCTTCATCTCTATCTGGATGGACGAATAACGACATTAGTTTGGCATAGCTAGAGCAGGTATTTGATCGCTGTACGAAGCAGAAAGCGCGTCGTAGGAGAAACTAGCGTCTCTTTATACTTGACGGCCATGGCAGTTACTTTACCTGGGATTTTATCGACTACTGCGACTCCTATCGCATACTCTTAGCAGTGTTTCTTCTTTACTCTACTCACACGCTTCAGCCACTCGATGTGGTTTGCTTCAAACCTCTCTCTAGCTCTTACTTCGCGCAGCTCTCTACCTACCTCTAGAGGAGCCAAGGGCTTATTGCTGTCTTGAAAAAAGACTTCTTCCTACTGTTCTAGAGAGCGTGGGTGTCCTCCTTTAAGACAGAAACAATTCTTAAGTCCTTTAAAGCTACTGGCATATGGCCTATAGAGCTAGAGGCTATACTCAAACGATTCGACAGAGCAGAGAGCAGAGAGCAGGAAGAAAGTGAAGCAGGTCCCTTAGCGCTCAAAGAGAGCGACTGGCGTTAGATGAATCGTCTGGTACGCTCTGCAGTAAGGGATACTGCCGCAGAGGAGTCAAAGACGCTCTCCTAGACGCTTTACTTACTCTCAGTTCAAAACGAGCTGCTACACTACGAGAATAACGGCCTGAGAGAGGCGCTTACGACTAAGAAGAAGCACAAGAAGCGCGGCAAACGTCTCGACTTGCAGCAGCGCCAGGAGTACCACGGTGGCGCTGTCTTCTAGTTTCCGCGCAAGATTAGAGAGGCACGTGCACGAGAGAGGGTGAAACAACAAGAAGAGCATAAGGAGCAGCTTGCAAAGGCGAACAAGAAGGAGCTTCAAGCTGCTGCTAAGCTACTTAAAGAGAAAGAAGCAGAGAAGAAGCGTGTGGCGAGAGAGGAAGCCAAGGCAGTGCGTGCTATAGAGAAGGCTGGCAAAGAGGCCGCGCGCGCTGCTCGAATCGCAGCTCAAAACACTAAAAAAGCCTCTACAACTGCCCAAACAGGCAAGCGCAAAGCCTCAAGAGTGCTTCTATCAAAGCCCAAGCGCTAGAGACGCGGTGGCGGTTCTGCAGCTGTCGCAGCGTCCTTAGAAGCTGCACCAGCTGCTCTACCTAAAGTCAACTTCCGCGGCCGCACAATCAAACTTCCGCGTAAATATAATTAATACAAGTTGATCGCGAGCATGTATACAGTCGCTCTACTAAAAAATCTTATAATTATAGCTATTGTAGGTGGCTCAATAACCTTATCTTTGAGTTGATGAGCATGTTGTTCGTGGATCGCTGCGCGACGTAGGTCGCTGCGCGCACGGGCACGGTATACCTGCGTTTCTCTCTACCGCGTCGCTTTACTAAGCTTTATAATTCTAACTTTAAGCACTACAACTACGTGTACGATTTTAATGCAAATCTTAGCAACAGTGCAGCGCAGCGCACTAAGTAACAAGTCCAAATTACAGCTCAATCTAAGCGTAGAAATGTACCTCTACTAATACCTTAAAGTTCAATCTACCTAGAGGAGGTGTAATGAGATATGCACGCGCGTACGCGTAGATCTAGTTCCTAGCTAGCTTCTACTTAGGGCTAAGTGCAAGTTGCGCCTTGGAATAGAGTCGCACAGACCTAAGGTTAAAGTTAAGTTAGAGTAATCAAAGCGTAGGTTAAAGTTAGGTTATAGGTACTACTTTTAGGTTAATAAACTTGTTATAACTAGCTGTTATAATTATAAAAAGAAAATATATTAAAATATAGAATTGTAGAGGTCTGTGCTAGCCTAACCTATACCTACGCTAAAACGTTTTAGCGTAGGTATAGGTTAAGTTAGCACTAGAGTTTTACCTAAGCTAACTCAACTTTAACTTAACCTATACCTATTTACTACTCTACCTACGCTAAAACGTTTTAGCGTAAGTATAAGTTGAGTTAGCATAGACCTCTACAATTCTATATTTTAATATATTTTCTCTTTATAATTATAACAGCTAGTTATAATAAGTTTATTAACCTAAAAGTAGTACCTATAACTTAACTTTAACCTACGCTTTAATTACTCTAACTTAACTTTAACTTTAGGTTTGTGCAACTCTAACTCAACTTATACCCAACGATAAGTACTTTCTACTTATTCGCTAGCGTACTATTTATTGTACGTAAGCTCGTAGAAATTGCTATATTGTTTTAGTTTTAAACTTAAAGTAGTTAAAGTGTTATTAGAAGTATTCTTTTACTAAAGGTACTCGTTAATTGAACTCGAAAATTCTACCTAAGAAATTGTTCTGTGTTCGAAAAGCTTAATAACAATAAAAAAACAATCTCAATTCTATTTTAGATAGAATAACAAAGTAACAATTTGTTGCTTATAAATCTAATCTATGTATAAAATGTACTTAGAAAAGTTAACTACAAAGAATCTAAACTACTAAAGAAATTTAGCTAATCTATATAGTTCTTTAATTTCTTGCTAAAAGCACTTTGCTTTGCTTGCTACGTTTTGCTACGCTGTAGTACTCGTAGCGCTTGTAGCTACTACTACTTAGTGTGCTACGTACTAAGACTTTGTAGCACTCGTAGCGCATTACGTAACTTTTGCTAACTTAATTCTACTTTGCGCGTTGTTGTACTTCTACTTTGCGTACTAGCAAGTTTTAACAATTTTCTTGCGTTGTTGCTTAGTTTACGATAACGTACCTCACGGGTAGTCGAGCCACACGGGTTCGCAGGACACTTTTGCCAAGCCCCTACCAACTCTACCTATGTACACGATGCTTCAACAACAACACTAGATGGAACCTTCTAATGAACGTCAGATACAGACTGCCCTTTAAGCTCTTAAACAAGACGCGACACTCTTCTTGCGACGCGCTGCAGCTATCTATAACGTCTCTCGAACAACACTAAGCTATCGACGCGCTGGACGACCTTCACAAGCAGATTATAGGCCTAAATCGATGAATCTGACAAAGACTAAGGAGAGCGTAGTTGTTGAGTATATACTTGAGCTCATATCGCGCGGATTTCCCCCTAGGCTCGCAGCTGTAGCTGATATGGCCAATTCCTTGCGCGCAAAGCGCAATCTAGGCCAGGTTGGCTTAAACTAGCCTAGTACGTAGGTTATGCACTGCCCTGAGTTTACAATGAAGTTCAATTGCAAGTACAATTACAAGAAAGCGCTCTGCGAGGATCCCGAGGTTATCTAGGGCTAGTTTCGCCTAGTAGCCAACATAAAAGCCAAGTACGGTATCCAGAATGTAGACACGTACAACTTTGACGAGACAGGCTTCATAATAGGCCAGATATCAACTGGGGCGGTTGTTACAGCTTCAGAGAAACGAGAACGGCCAAAGGCAATACAGCAAGGCAATAGGGAGTGGACGACGGTCATCCAGGGCATCAACGCAACAAGGTGGGCTATTCCACCCTTCATCATCTTCAAGGGCCGATACTACCTCTCTGCCTGGTATAAGGAGGAGTATCTGCCCTAGGACTAGGTTATTGCAGTCTCTGAAAAGGGCTGGACAACAAATGAGCTTGAGCTGCAGTAGTTGAAGCACTTTGATGAGCATACAAAGAAAAGGGTAGTTGGCAGCCACCGACTGCTCGCAATTGACGGCCATAAGAGCCATAACTCGCTCGCATTCCAGCAATACTGCAAGGAGAACAAGATTATTACTATCTGCATGCTTCCGCACTCATCGCACCTCCTGCAGCCTCTTAATGTAGGTTGTTTTGCTCCTCTGAAGAAGGCGTACGGGCGCCAAGCCGAAGATCTCATGCGCAACCGGATCACCCACATTACAAAACTTAAGTTCCTACCATGCTTTATACGCGCCTATAATGCAGCAATTACTTTTAGTAATATCCAAAGAGAGTTTCGAGGCGCTGGATTGGTTCCATTTAACCCAGAACGGGTCATAACAGCCCTTGACGTCCGGCTACGTACTCCATCACCACTACTCCCTAGCAATAAGCTCTGGCAGTCGCAAACCCCAAGCAATACCCTTGAATTAGGGTCGCAATCGACGCTTGTGAAGGCAAGGATTTAGAGGCATATAGATAGCTCGCCAACTTCTATAGTAGAGGCTTTTAAAAAGGTCTCAAAGGGGGCAGCTATTATCGCGCACAAGCTAGTGTTGGCGCAACGGGAGATAGCTGAGCTGAAGGTAGCAAATGAGGCCGCTACGCGACGTAAATCGCATAAAAGAAAGCGGGTTCAGGCAGAAGGGACCTTGACAGTTGAGGATAGAGCTCGTCTAACTGCTCTAAAGGAGTTTGAAGCGCGTAGTAATAAGAAGAAGCTAAAGACGCGAGTGCGCGCTGGAGCAGGTGAACCATCTCAAAGGCGGTGTAGACGGTGCAATCAAACTGGGCATAACGCGCGTACGTGTAAGCAAGCAGCAGAAGTAGACTTTAAATAATATCTTAGGTTGAATTGCTCTATATAGAGCTAAAATAGGCTGTTTTGCGCCAGAATGGAGTGGTTTTGGTGGGGGCTTGGCAAAAGTGTCCTGCGAACTCGTGTGGCTCGACTACCCGTGAGGTACGTTACCTAGTATTATCTTTGTTTGTAACATTTAACCTCTTTTTTTTTCTACATTCGTTAGCTAAATATTTTTTTTAATTTGCTAACAACACTAATTATAAAGCTTTTTTTATTTATATTGTAGATATAACGAGAATTTATTTGATATTAATCAATCTTGCTATGTAGAAGCTAAAAATAGAAGCAATATTTATTTTTTAAATTAACTTTGTAGCGATTGCTGTCTATGCTAACTATTTATTGTAATATAAAATAAATACTATGCTAGTTGATAAAGCGCGTAATCAAGCTTTTACTAACTAGCTTTTAAGCTATTGCTAATGCGAAATTATGTATTATCTCTTTTGTAAAAGGTATATATTTTTTTAATAGTTCTTTAATATACTATACAAGCTCTTGCTCTTGCTGTAAGTTGAGTTTCTGTTAATTAATCTTTTTAACTTTATTAGAGGCCTGAACGCGCTTGTGCCTTCGAGATAACGTAGTTCTGTTGATATTATAAGTGGCAGCAATTTTTCTATACGAGAATGATTCTTCTAGATCTAAAGATTCGATTGCATCAATTGCATCGTCGATTGCTCTCATGTTGGTGGAGTTAAGACGCGTCAAAGTTAAGGGGATTTCGGTGTTTTGGTGATGGGTGGCTCGGCACGCGAAGTGGCTCGGCACGCGCACAGACACGTTAAGCTTGTTCTAAGATTTTGCGCTAGTATATCGCGCGAATATCGCTGTAACCGCACTTGAGTTATTACGATGCGGCACGAACCCTCGCGAGCTGTATTACATCAACAAATATCTTACGAGCAAGTCCGTCTTGTTCAGCTACTGCGCGAATCAAGCGTATCTTCGCGCATTGAGCTTATCAAACAACCAAAGGTGAGCACGTTGGGTCGCATGGCGTCGCATGTCGCAATCCATGCTTGATGCTGATAAGTCTAGTTCGAACGCTATTTGATGAAAGTTCTACCACTCCGCCTAACAGCTATGTCGAGGTGCGATTACGAAAACCCATTATCTCTCCGCCAGAAACTGCTCCAGAAGATCCTTCGCCTCTTGGAACGACCCAACAGATCCAACGATATGCTGATCAGGCCTTACAAGCACACCAGTGCCCTTTATACTCAGTCCCATCAGCTCGCACCAAGCTCTGTCGCTAGTTGCGAAATTCTTCCCCAGTTGGAATGTGCGGATCGGGGGACGTCCCTTCTCGCCGCTACCATTCGCCCCCGGTCCACCTGGGAACCCTTCGCTGGTCAAGAGAACAAACCCATACCCGTCGACCAAATCCAAAGAACTCTGCCTCACACCGTTGACCTCAACCCAAGCTTGTGGCAGTCGAACGCCTGGCACATTCTCCGGGCGGTAATCATCTGGTGCGCGCGACAACGGAGGCGTACCGTACACATATCCGATCTGCAAGTTGAGCGATTTGAAATGCTCGTTGTTTTCCGCGATCGCTGCATCGACCACCTTCTTCTTTTCCGGGTCCTGCATGAGCTGTTCGGGACCTCCAGCCTCGCCCATAGTGCGGAAGATCCTGCCCACGGTGGCATTCATGACCTCTTCGTTGAGCTTACTCTGTCGCGAGTTCGCGTCCGCGATGGGCTTTCTCTCGGTGGTGACGGTGTCGAGTAGAGAGTGACTCGCCCATCCTTCGTCCACAGCTTTGATCTTCCATGCGAGATTCTGGGCGTCGGCAATGCCGGTGTTCACTCCAAGGCCGCCGGTGGGCGGGAAGACATGCGCCGCATCACCGGCAAGGAAGGCGTTCTTCACCTTGTGTGACCGGTATGACGTGGCTATTTTCGGACAGGTGGTCCATGGCACAATACTCTGGATTGCGTAATCCACCTTCTCGCCCATTGCCTCTTCCAGTCTCTTCCTAAGAACTTCTTCCACCCATGAATCCGTTGGGTTGACTTCAGGGTCATACGTGATGGCGTACACCCATTCTTTGGCTTTGTCGTATGCGATGAAGATGCCAAAGACAGCTGCAGGGTTCAAGACAAACCACAATGTGCCCTCAGGCAAGTGACTCAGATCAGCGTATAAGTGAACCGATACGTAGTAGACGGGTTTCTCCGGCTGGTTGTCGAGTGTTTCGAACGCGATGTCAAGCGCCTTTCTGGAAGTTGAGTTGGCTCCATCGCATCCCACAAGGTACTTGCTCCTGATCGTTCGTTCCTCGCCAGACCCTCTGATCCGAATGCTCGACTCAATAGCTCCGTCTTTGTCCTCGGAACAGGTAAGCCACTCGTAGCCTCTTAGGACGGTCACGAGTTCGTTCTTCGCAAGAGTTTCCATAAGATAATTTTCCACTCTCGGCTGCGAGACGTTGAGGAAGAGTTCCGGACAGTGTTCGCCGCCTAAATCGGCTTCGACCGCGCCGAACTGTGTGCCTGCCATCGAGGAGCAGAAGCGCATCATTGCTCGCTCTGAGCTCACCTCATTTCTCAAACGGGCTGTGTCCACTCCGAGTTGGCGGAAGATCTCCATGGTGCGAGGGTTGAACACATGAGCTTTCGGTTGGCCGAGTCTCTCGGAGTATTTCTCAAGAACGACGACTGGGAGGCCCTGACGCGCGAGCAGTAGGGCAGTGGTAAGGCCAACGGGCCCTCCGCCGACGACAAGGCAGGTGATAGATTCCGGAATGCTCATGGTGTTCGACTATGCAATGCTGATGGAAGAAAGATAGGGATATTGACAACACAACGATTTGTATGCTTTAACAATGGCCTTGTTCGAGGATAGGAGCTTCTGCACTTTCTATCCCGTACATTTGCATCCTTTATTTGGTCGACATGTGAATGTGGCGTTGGTGTAGTCTCCTTCCCGCGCCCCTCGGCTTACCGTGTTCCGTGGATAAACTCCAAAAACAGTTGAACGGCGATGAAGCAAAAGACCTGTCAATGGGGAACACATCTACGCGATTTTACATCGAATAGCACGTAACGCAGTGCATTTTCCATTCTTTGCATACACGATGAATTCGAGTTATTTGACCAGTCAGCCCATCATCGCCTGCGGCAAGGTAGATAGATCTCGCGGCCCCGTCTCCGGTTTCTTCAACAGACTCTCCTGACTCTCCCCAGCCTCCAGTCGCGAGATAAGCTCTTCCGGGTTTACATCAATGCCCAGCTGGTTAGCACGGTATTGCTCCGAACTCATGAACTCATTCGCCTCTTCAAGTTCCATCAGGTCGACCTGTTGTTCCAGCTTATTGCCATCGGGATCCGTATAGTAGAAGGAAATGGTCACTCCGTGGTTGACCGTCCAGATGGGCTTGTAGCCGAGCTCCAAGCGCTGCTTATACGCGGTGAGAAGGTCGCTTAGCGTGTCGTAAGCAAATGCGATGTGCTCGAGCCCGCTGCTGGACGCGACTCTCGGGCCTAGGTGGGGCATGTTGATGATGGCGATGCGGTGGTGCTCCTCGTCGTAAGTCAGGAACGTCATCTGGGGTCCCGCCCATTGGATCTTGGCGCCGAGGAATTTGAGGTAGAAGTCTACCATCGCTTCGTAGTTGTTCGAGCGGAGCACGACGTGCGCCAGCTTGGTGGGAGGAAGGACTTTGGTCATGGCGATGATGATGACAGGTTTCGGCTGCGGGTCAGGCAATTGGGTCGTATTGAGAGTGGTTGACTGGTATATCGGAGCACAGGTCCGTCTCGTTGATGTATTTTTATACTTAGGCCACCAGTGAGGTTTGTGCTCCGCGGATATCGGCAAAACCGGCTCACCCGTGGATTTAATGCTCCGGCAAACCCCGTTTACCCGTGGAAAGTGACATGCGGCCAGGGTACCCTGACCGGATTGCCGATCCCGGTGTTCGAGGGTCGACGTCGGAAAGCATATTCTTGAGAGTCCAGCGCGTCAAACGCGCAGTTCATTATGTTGGAAATGTCTTGAACTTTTAATTCGCATGGCGGATCGCTCAGCGTATCCTATTTTCGCGCATTAAGTTTTCGTTAAGTGACAACCTTCAGAACTATCTCCTTGGGAGGTTTCCGCTCCTTTCAGAAACGAGCTAATAGCTTCTCGACTGAGCACAGCATGTCGTTCATCAGGCCTCCAAATCCCGCCACCAAGTATCCTGGATAGACGTCTCGTTCGAGATGCAACTTGCACGCGCGGAAATATCCCAGATCTACTCTCGTAGCCACATGTGCAGGGTTGCGGCATATGTTGCGGTACAGGATAGCGAGGGCCGCAATGTACTGGTCTGCTTGAAAACTGCACCATGTTAGTACGAGAATGCCTTCCTCGCAAAATGAATCTTACCTCAACCGAGCTGTTCTTTGGTTTCCTTCGTTCTCAATCGCACTACGAGGCTGTCAGCCAGTAATAGAGGACACGGGAGACATACACAGACCTATTCAATGTTCTCACAAATGCCCTTGCTGATCCGAGACACAGCTTGTACTCCCTGTTATTGCCCCGCGGTCCACTTGTATTTGATCCTCCCTGGGTATCGTTGTCCTTTGCAGGAGCACAGGTCATGCACGACCAGTAGAGAGCGCGTGCCAAACTAAAGTATTCGAGGTGAAGTGAAGCGAGCAGAGAGTAGCCCCTGGGAAATTCGATCATGTCCTGGCCTGGACGGCATTCCACAGGCATATGGTCTCGCCACTCGGTAAGGCATTGCTCGATCTCACCCAAAGCGGAGCGTCTGGCCAAATGTGTATCACAACGACTGAGTACCGAACACAACCGGTTCTGGATCTGAGCCAGCCCAACTTTCCAGAGGAACAGATTAGAAGCGTTTGGTGCGTCGCTGGCCCACTCGTCCGTCATAGAGCGAGTGTCACATGTGGACTCGGCCACAGCTGGAGGTCTGCCTTCGGTCATAGATAGGGTGCTACTCGCAAATTACGATTGGACCAAGAATGCGTATTGAGAACTTACTTACGCATCAAGACTAAACGTGACCCACCATATGTGGGAACGCAAGCGTATCTGCTCTGGTGTGAAGCCAGATGCTACTGGAACGCTTCTATGAAGCCCCAGAGCCTGAGCACTGCGTACGGCCATGCCACATATTGACCAAGCCTTGCTACTCCTGCCAGCATACATGTGGTAGATGACCTTAGAGGGTCAGCCGCTGCAGAGTAAAGACGAAACAATACTCACGTGAAGAATGGCAATCTGTACAGACTGTAGCTCAAATGAGACCATGGTTTCGTGTATAGACTCCCAAGCTCTCTGATATAGCTTTTCGGACATTGATGAGGCCGTTGTTGAAGCCATGTCGGCATCGATCAAAAGGCCAATAGCAACAACCAGATGTAGCATTGTAATATCTAGAACAGTTGTACCGCCTTTGCGCTGAGCGTATAGCTGATCCCAGTATTCTCGAGAACTGTTTTCGTTGAGAAGCGGGTAAAACATGTGCACGTGTTCAAAATAGGCTGTCCCATACGATCAGTACGATCATGTAACGATTGACTGAACTGACCTTTGATTCCAGCTTTTGCCCAAGACTCTAGGGGTAGCTCAGGGAGAATGTGCTTCCCGCCGTGTGATTCAACGCCATGCACGTAGGGCGCGGCATTGGAAATGTATTCGCCAACTTTCGATCTAGTAGCTAAGATATCATCACTGCTCCCCTCTTGCAAACACTCCGTGAGCGTCGCACCCGTCGAGATGAAGCCTGTATTTATGGTAAGAAGACGGTACGCAGCAAGGTGGTCCAGCCGCGCACACCTATAAATCCACAGTCGCTTGAGCCTGTTGAAACAAACAAGCTCGGAACAATTGCCTTTTCAGTAGCGTGTGATTTCAAGAAGTCACTTAGGTTCTCAGAACTGAAGACTTTGGACGCAGTGACGCCTGCTTCCCTCGGACGTGGAGAGTGCATCGACGCTCGGGCTGATTGAATCACCGGTTGCGGCGTGTACCAATCTGCGAAACCCATGTCCGACGCGGAGTTCTGGAAAGCCGAGTCGCCGAAGAGGTCGCCGAACAGAGCGAGGTCATGGTGAGAAAGGCCTTCAGGGCCTAATATCGCGAAGTCCTCGTACGATCCTATCGACACAGGTCCTTGGCCATGTTCGACTGTTGAGCTTTAGCGTACGAAGTCAGAAGATCGGACATAAAAGGTAAGGTTCATACAGTGCGGCTCTTCCTCCTGCTGCAGACTCGGCGTTAGATCTTGCATGTACGCATCGGAATCCAGCCTCGAGATGTTACCGTCCTGCGGTAAGAGGGCATTATCCGGGAGTCTTTTCGCAGGCTCTGCGGTACTGTCGCTCCTAGTATTGTCGGGCGATGGCGGGCCAAGTTCATTGAACGTGTTCAGCGGATCAGCGCTAGTTCTCCTATGGGATTTCGACTGTGAAGGGACAGGGCCTCTTTTCTTATACGTCGGCGTAATGGTACAGAGAGCTCCATAGAGCTGACAATTGAGACATGGTCTCGGCCCAGCCGTGCATCTGAGCTGTAGGGGTCAGATGTACACTAAAATGACACATCGTCGGCAGAACACGAACTCGCTTCTTACGGCACTCATCGCATGCAGTAGACACTCGCTTGTGTGGGCGGCGTCGCGGGTTGCCGGCAGGAGATAACGGTCTTGGCTCCGCTGGGGATTCGTCGACCGAATCCATTTAGAAGATTAACAGCACTATGCAAAGTAGCCTATAAAGCATCGAGGACTAACGACGAGGCTGTCGAGGTTGTGCCGGGGGCAGTAGTGCTATGTGCGAGATATTTCGCGGCTCCGGGAAGACCGGACCAGAGCACGAGCGGGGTTCCGAGCGCAATTAGTAAGACGTCGCCGCGGCATCAACTGCGCCACACCCCAATGCGGTCTACCATTTTAGTCTTCGACTTAAGTGCTAAAGTATACCCAACATCATTGAATAGGGGCCATGGATGTCAAGAAGCCATATATAGCATTTGTAGCTAGAGTTCCAAATACATAACAGATTCCAAACATCAAGACAGATTCCAAACATCAAGACAGATTCCAAACATCAAGACAGATTCCAAACATCAAGACAGATTCCAAACATCAAGACAGAACCGAAGCAGCGACGAAACTCGCTTTCACTCTTCCATGCGAAACACTGGCGTTTCGACCTCAACCTACGGGAACCGAGTAATTATGTAAGCCGCGCACGGAGGGATCGCAGAGGGAGAAGACTCACCACTTTACCGCACACGCCCGCGAATCTGATAATACCATCTCTTTTGTCATCTTGCAGCCGGAAAGTTTCCTCCCTCTTCCCACACCCCTCACACTCCGCAAGAAAACTCTTGAACCCTACCTCCTTCAATTCTCCCACCCTGTCCCCTCCTTCCCGCCTCTCAGCGTCCACTATCCAGTCGTCGGGGTGCTCTGGGAACAGCTCCAATCTGTCCCTCACTGCCCACCCGGCGCCATCATCGCCACCGCTAACCAATCCTTTAGCGATCCCCGCCAGGCCCTCTTGCACAATAGGCACACCAAGAATATTTGCCGGTATGGGGTCTCCATCGCCGAAATATCCTAGCATGAACGTCGGAACGTACTGGATCTGAACGTGCTTCCAAGTGGTGCCGAGGTTTTGGAGGAAAGAAAAGTCGACCAGGTAGCCGTCTATTTCATCGGGAACCGACAGGTTTGTGCCGTAACCGTTCCAATACATCTCGTTGTAGCTATCTTCGCTGGAGCTGACTGAATAGAAGTCGTCGTCCTCGTCGGTATGGGCATCGTTACTCGCTACGTCGTCCTCAGGAACACCGCTGCGCGAAGATTAGAAGCAAGTAGACTATGGGAGTACTTCTGAGCTCTTACAAATCACCCCTCCATCTATTGCCAGTGTCCTCGTACTCTTTAGTGCGATTCTCCGTCCTGAACAACCACACTCGGAGTTTCAGGTGCTCGAATGCGCATTTTCCCACACTCTTGAGAACTTTTCCCAACTCCGCAAAATCCTCATCATTTAAGCGCGACCGCTCCTTTCCCCTAGGCACCACAAGATCATATATGCAATCATCTTTCTCGTGGTGGGCCTTGCCCAGCTGCAAGGCTAGCTCCGCGTTCTTTACTCGTCTCAGGTCGAATATCGACGTAGTTCCGTCCAGTGTCAGATCCGGATTCCAGTCATTCTCCCAGATGCAGTAGAAGTCCAGCGTAGCATGCGCGTAGAACTGCTCGAGGCCTTCAGAAAGAACCTGCCGGGAAGTGAGGAGCCAGCGAAAGTTGACGTTGTGACGGCTATCGAATGGTTCGAGGTTGCCCTCGTCTTCAAGGTAACGGACCCTCAGAGAGAGATTGGCAGTGAAGAACTCGGCGCGCTGGTTGTAAAGAGCGAAGTGGTAGACGCGATCGCGTAGCTCACGGGGGATGCGAAACAGCGGTGGGGTGGCCATGTTGAACGGTGAGGACTTATTGAGCAGGTTGAGTGTGAATGTCCACGGGTATACCTGGGAGGGGCAGCCAGGCAACAACAGGGCAATCGCTAGGCAATAATGGGCACGCTAGAGCCTCGGGCTATCCCAATCCGCGCTAGGGAGGAACATCGCAAGACATAGCGCGGACTCCGTCAGATAATGCCTACTCTGGGTTGCTATCCACTTGCGCAAATAATCATGGGAACTGCACGGCTCCGAGCGTCTGCGCAAATGTCAATTTCACTAGTCAGCTACTCAGGCATATGCGGAGCCCGTTCCATTTAGTGATCACAGGCGCTTGATCAAGACGTATTGGATCGACATTGTGAATTGTAAATCCTTGAATGGTGCGCGGTTTGAGATTCTTCGACAAAAACTCTTCACCCCAGCTCCAGGTCTTCTCTACCGACCACAACGAAGTGTACCTAGTAGCGGAAGAAACGACTCGTCGCAGGCACATCCTTGAGCGGCCAGTTGATTCCCTTGTCTTTCGCACCCGTATTGCCCAGTCCGGCGCAGTTGTACAAGCCCACGGGGTTGTTCTGCGTTGCTCGCAAGTATTGTAGGTCGAGGCATTGCTCTGCGATGGATCAGCGTCGTTGTATCAGACCCCAGACCTCCTCCTAACTTACGCGTTCCAGCGGAGCCCGTGACCGCGATACGTCCATCAGCCATGACTGTCCAGTTCTGTCCGGGTGCGGCGTCGGAGCACGTATTGACATAGACGTTGGCCATATCCTTCCATGCAGCTTCATCGTGGGTCAGTGTGTGGTCATTGTTGTATACCACCAAGTTGAAGGACGACTCACTTTTAGCACCAGCGTCGAGGCATAGCGTCGGTGTGTTTGCCAGGTAGATCTTGGTCGCGTTGCTTTTAAGCGCCCATTGTTGGGCGGGGGTAGAAGTGAGAGTTTGGCTACAGTCGGGAGGATCGTTAGAGCTAAAAAGTTCTTCAGACTAGAAACGTGATGGAGACGTACACGACGGTGGTGCTGCCGTTCGTGGCTGCTTTAGGGACAACGGCGAACTTGGCATCCACGTTGGAAGTGATGTACACTTTCCGGTAGTCTGTCGGAATGGTGCCCTGAGCCAGGACAGTCGCCGCAAGACCGAGCGCGAGAATAGGCGTCGTGAACATTCTGATGGTGATCTTGCGTGAGCTGTAACTCGTGTTCGAAAAGATGTGCGATCGGGTCGTGGTGCGCGTATGGCATAGCCGGACGGACTGTATTTATGTCGGCAGATGATCTCCACATCTTACAGACTTCTAGGAGGTCAAATTAGAGTACATGTCGTCAGTAGTTAGCACCGAATCTCGAATTGATGATGAGGGGTCGGATGGGTCCAGGGGGCATCTCGCTCTGGAGAAATCGTGATGCGACGCCCTAGTCCGTCGGCAATCTATTAAATTAGAGAATGGGGTCGTGATACTCGGCAGATTGTGGGGAAGCCAGACGCCAATCGAGTAATGACTATTTCAGAGTTTACGCCCACAGTATTTGGAACAATCTGGATGATCCGGAGAGGGGGATAAACTCGCAACTCGCAAGCTTTGCGATGCGCATCCTTTCTCTGCAGTACTGCGTGCAGTCCGCATCAATTTCCATCGACTCCGCGTTGTTTACTCATTTACAGGGACATTTTCGAGCGATTCCAGGTAGCGGATGTAGTTTATTATGGCCGTGCCGGTTGTGTAGGGAAAGGTGAGGATGTGGAAGGTGAAAAGCGGCGGCAATTTAATATGCCGAGATCCGACGAAAGCTGGGATCTTACTGTACTACCGTGTTCGTGCACATGCCGACCGCGTCGCGTGCCGATCGCCCTATCCAAAATCTCACCCATAAAACTTGAAGCTATTGAGCCACGTACAATAGCTATTATTGCGAGATTTTTTAGTGGATTAATACATTGAGTATAGCGAATAATTTGTACTACTCAGATTATGTGTATCTAGTCGGCAGCTTGACAGCGCGGCCGCTGCGGGCGACCTTGGCTAGAACAGCAGGTACGACTTCAGCAGGTGCTGCAGCACTACGAGAACGCTTCTGTCGCTTTGCCTTTAGAGTATTTGTAGCTAAAGCTTTGCGCTTACTCGTTTAGGAAGTTTAGATAGGCTTCTAGGTGTTTTAGAGCGCCTTTCGAGCTGCCGCAGAAGCTGCCTTTTCTGCTTTCTCTTTTTTACGCTTCTCTCGCTTTGCTGCAGTCGCTACACGCTTTTTCTTTTTAAGCTTTTTGTTGTATAAAGCGTTAGCAGCTTGGAGCTGCTTTATCTAAGCTTTTTAGAGTTTCTCCTCTTTAGCTAGTCGCTTGTTCGTGCGCTTACGTGCTTTACTCTTAGCTATCTTACGCAGTGACTAGAAGACAGCTTCGCTGTGATACTCCTGCTTCTGCTGCAAATCAAGCACCTTGCTTTTCTTGTTGTGCTTCTTTTTGGTAGTAAGCGCGTCGCGTAAGCCCTCATTCTTACTAGTGAGAAGCTCGTTTTGGTTGGCCAGGTAGTGGATCAGCGAGGACACTGTTTTGGTTGGCCAGGTAGTGGATTAGCGAGGACACTGTTTTGAGATTAGACAACGACTTATTAGCAGCTGCGCGTAGGAAACGATTGGCTTTACGCTAGCTAGGCTTAAGCTTGTTCGCGAGCTTGTTTGGTAGCTTGTTTGAGAAGCGCTTTATGACTCTCTCTCGATCTATAGGCTATATACCAGTAGCAGCAAAAGACTGCAAAATCGTCTGCTTTTTGAAGCTCGCATGCTAGGCGTTCTAGAACAACAAAAAGAAGTCGCCCTTCTTGATTGGGACTAGCCCTTGGCTGCGCTAGGTGTATTTTGCAAGCTTTTTAGAGTAGGCCTTACTTAGCGGCCTAAAGCAAACTACATCTAGCAGCTGCAGCGTATAAGTACTGTAAGGTAAAAATACAGCAACATAGATCTTGTAAGTAAAGCAGTAGTGTAAAAAGTCCTCTGTAAAGTAACTGCCGTGGCCGTTGAGAATAAGTAAGCGCTAGTTTTTTTCATGCCGCGCTTTTTTCTTCGTGCAGCGGTTGAAAACCTGCTCTAACTAGGCCAATTCTACGTCGTTATTTGTCTATCTAGATAATGTTGAAGCCACAAAAACGTCGTGTACGCCGGGCTTGATATCTGCTACCTATAACGATTGTAGAGTACAGTTTGCAAACTCGTAGATTAGGCCAAGCAGCAGCGCAGTCCCATCAGCGCAAACTGCAGCAACAGTTGTTATCCAAGTACGCAAGCTATCTTAGAGGGCTGCAGTAACCTCACGCTTCTCCTATTGTGCCCTTGTGAAGGTCTTTTTTGATCGTCCGATCACACCTATTATAAAGCCTTTTTCGTCCATATTGTAGCTATTCTTAGGCAGAATCTCATGCTCCTCTATCTTGCCATGTAGCAAGTTAAAGTATAGCTTGTACTTGATATATGAGTCGGCTGTGTGGCGCGTAGCGTCCATAGCGGTGGTGTATCTTGAGATGAGCTTGTCCTTGTGTCGGTGCTTGAAGCGCGTTACCTAGGACTCAGAAACGCGTTCGTGGGCTATCGTAGAAGCGAAATTTTGTATCATGGCTCTCGTAGGTGGTAGCCCTCGCTCTGTTAAGTCTCTAATGTAGAGTACAAGCTCCTCCTCTTGTTGTGGCGTGAGTTTCTTCTGGTCAAAGTTTTTGGTGGTTCGCGAGCCCTGACGACCTTGGTGTCTTCGAGCTAAAGTATTTCTATCCACGCTGAACATGTCAGCATATTCCTGGTATACAAGATCATCTCCTAGCTCGCGCGAGTTAATTGCTGCAATCGCCTCCTCGATTGGAGTCATATTGAGAAAGTTATGGCGTGTTGAAGTTGGGGTGTAAGTCGCGTCGATTGAAAGTCGGCGGTCGGCACGCGACGCGGTCGGCACGTGCACGAACACGGTAATCACACCTGACTCCGACTTGCCGACTCTCCAACTCACTTCAACACCATCCACATACACATCGCGATGCAACAACTCGCTATCATCCGCGCTCAAGCTCTGCATCTTGTATGGGCCTCCTCTCCATCATGTCGCACATCTCCTACACCGCAACTTCCTCCTAGCGTCTCGGTCACCTCATCGCTGAGCTGGCTGTCCTGCGGTTGATAGGTGGTACTCGACGTGCCACGCAGCCTTCGCACCCTACATAATTCCGCTCTTGAAAAACTCGATTCTCTAACTGATAACTATAGACGGCACAAAATTGACCGGACTTCCTCCCCTAGATCGCCATCACCAAATCTTCTGTGAAGTTTTTTTCTACACTTCTATACACAGTGTCCTCGATCTCATTGTAAATCTGGAGCTTTCTGTCCCGTTTGATGGATTCTTCTCCCACGTTGTTGAATCTTTTGAGCAACTGTACCAGCTCAGCGGGTTGAAATAGTCCAATTTTTGCCAGCCGGTCTGCTTCATCGAGTGCCTCCGATGCTGATCGCCGTGCGTCTCCAAGATTTCGTTTTCGGGGCTGTTCTTGAGCTAGTAGTCCTCGCCCCGTCCTGGAAGGTCCTTGCGCAGGACCAAAATGGTACACTTGATCGACATTCTCGACAGGAAATGATGATGGCCGGGAGTGGTTTCTGGTACGATGCGGGTAAGCTTCGCGGGGATCCGTTACCACGGCGTGAGTCTGTCTGGATGGCATCTGTATAAACCCTGAAAGATTCGGCTGCTCATCCACTACAGATTCATGGTGAGGGGCCTTGCGATGATTTCTATGCAATGTCGGATTTGCTACAAGATTCTTGGGTTGGGACTGTTCCCCAGGAGCCACCGGAACCTGTCTGCCTTTCTGATCTATTACAGCTGGGAGAAAGTAATGTCTCCCATCGCGATCAGTTACTATAACCCGCTGCGCAGGCTGCTGACCTAATGTAGCGCTGCTGGGAAGGTGATCGATGTGAGGAAGGTAAAATTGCCTGCCGTGGGTCTCTTTCAAGGTCGGCGTATATTTGGCTTTGATATGCGGGCCTATATTAACTCGGTGGTTGTTCTCATCTCGCTCATCTCGCTCATACGGATATTCACCATCTTCATAAGCCGTACCGATGTGTCCATTGCCCGTCAGGTCAGGAGAAAGACACGGGCCTTTTCCTTTGCCAGTATTCTGAAAGGGTGGTCCGACTTGTTCATCCGTCTGTTGAAAAGGGTTCGCGGCAGTCGCCGCAATGTCGGAGTAGTCATCCTCCGAGCATTCTTCTACCCGAGCTTGATTGGGCCTGTTGGCAAATGCTGCCTGCCCTTCTGCCGTCGGCTCTTCTTGTTGAGCCTCTTTTTCCTTCAGCTCATATACCAAGCTAAATACTTCATCGAAAAATTGGTCCAATCGCTCTCCCGGCCAGAGGCACACCAGCTCCGGTTTGCCACCCCCGCCGTCACAATAGTAATAGCCCTCCGGCAGATTGAACTTGTCGATGTTCTGTGGACTCGGGTGGAGATTAGGGTGTCTTCTTTCGTTTGGAGCTGTACCGGTCGTTCTTTTGTTTGATGCTGCCATTGTGGAAGGCGGCTTGAGACTTATGCTGAATTGGAACGACTACATACCATCTCAGGCACCTTATATACGCGAACCTGCTGGAAAGAGACATCCTAGACTCTGTGCTGGCACTGACAGCTTCCTTCGCTTCGCAAACGGATGCGGAACAGTACCGAATACAACACTCGCAAACGCAACTGTATCGCTAGCGTGCAAACGCGGGATGACAAACGCAGTCATGGTTCGTGGACACTGCACTTCCTGTGTTGTCAATAATAAATCAAGGAGAAAACAAATAACAATCAAAACAGCGTGGACCCATATAGCTTCGGACACCTTTCCCACGTTTTTAGCTTATTATGCACTCTCATAGCACTGTCGAAACATTCACATCTCGAACGGTTCAAGAAGCCACCCGACCATGTCCCAGTATAGTCATACTCCTAGTGGAACCTTCCATCAGCCCTCCGAGCGCTCGGATGGCGCTGCTTCGACAAATAGCCCATCTGGAGCTTTACCTAATGCTCGACCCGATAACAACGACGTGGAGCGTATATCTCAAGCTCAGCCTCTGCTTCGGGCTCAGACTGATGACAACGATAAGCATGACTCGGGATCTCCATGTGAGCCTCAGCATCCAGTGCGGCACGAAGCTCAGGGGAGGATTCTCGATGGCCAGTCCGGCGACAGTCATCTCTCTCGTGGGCGCCAATCCGTAAGCCATGGAGCTATTCGCAACCGCCCGTTCTCCTTATATGGCACCGATCTGGCGGCTTCTCGGGATCTGGCTGCCGAGAAACTTGATGAGCTCTATAGAACTCGTGATGGGTCTGATCGAACAAGAGCCACGGTTGATGGATTTGCGCCCGGCATAGAAACTAATATGAAGAAAGGAAAAGAGTTGTTGAACGATGCGAAGTATAAGCAGTCAACGGGGCACTATGATCGTGCAGTGCGGAGCGCAGATATGATACAGAGGGATTTTACTTGATATGAGAGGTAGTGATTGGGTAATAGGATTTTTTCATTCATGTTAATGGTATTTCGCTGAGGTATGTACTTTCTCATCACTCACTCGCGACGCTGAAACATGACTGATGCTGACCGGGAATTGACTCTACCGTGACTTACCGGAGACCATAAACGACTCAACACCTTGGAATACTTCCTCCGCTCACAAAGATATCGCCGCGGATTCTATCTAGCTGTGGAACTACATAATCGGAAGAGACCTCTAACTGAGAAACGAAATATTACTCTCATCTAGCGAAACTTGTTCTCCCAATCAGTCACTCGGCTTTGCAGATCAGCCAGGAACTTTTGCGCGTCAGAAGATCGCCCTTGAGCCATGCATTCTTTGGCCATTTTCACCTTCCCATCAACCTCTTTTTTGAGCGCCGCTGTCTTAGCGGACCATTCGTCAATTCCTCTTTTCTGCCCCTCCACTACATCCAACAAGTCTTCCAAGTCTGCACGCTTGGGGGTCTGGTTGAAGCCCCAGTTGCCACCATCATACTGTTCAAAGCTCCGCAGATTCCGGCCATCAAAATTCCGTCTGGCGGGTTCCTGCGATTCCCGTGCGTTGGTATGGCTTCGGCTTGGGCCCCATGGCTTTCTGCTGTTGTCGTCCCGGCCAGGGAAGTTCAGCCCTTTTTCGTAACGATCGTGGAAGGCTTGTCGCTGCTGTTGTTGGCGCTGGGCCTCTTCACGGAACTGGTGAGGATTATGTCTCGTGGACCAGCCTTCGTTTGACATGTAACCGTAGCCGGTATGGCTGGAAGGTCTTTGACGGTGATCCATGTCAGATAGTAAGTGCGCCAATGCAAGTATACTCAGGTCGGGGACGAAAGGTAGATTTGGATTAAAGAGGAGCACGCATATAAAGGGAGAGAGTAAGGCGGGCTAGATTCTGGGGACAAGCAATCTTCTGGTATGTGATGTCATATCTAAATAATATCGTCGTGGCAAAGCTAACGAGTAGCAAGCAAACCAAGGCCCCTTCGTAGAGTTGCCTCCCAACGGAGTCGTCACGGCGATTCCAGATCTATAAGCGTACGATTACTTGTGAACTCAACCACTAATAGTAAAGATAACAGAGGAGCATGTGCATTTACGGATCACAATCTCTATTACCACTAATACCCTCTGGCATACATCTTCGCGTCCCGCAAGCCATCGGCCGCATCCTTTACCCTCGCCTGCGCCTCCTCCAGCTTCTTCTTCAACTCATCGAACTTCTCTTTCACCTTCTCAAACTCCCTCGTCGCTTCGACGTGCGCCCGTGTCGCGGCTTCTACGTCATCCAGTCCATGGTGAGCATGTGATCGGGGAATAGGGCGGCGGACTTGGCGCGCCGGTTGCATCATTTGCCCGCGTAGAAAGAGAGATGGATCATCATAGTGGGGATACCGACGCGATTCCCGTCTGCCGAACATGGGATACATTGTGGAACGTTACTCGGAGAGGATGTAGTGCTAGGGATTTTTGTGTTACAATCGTGAAGCCCGGTACCTTGTGGGGACGCACTGAAAGAGTACTATCGGCGTTATATACCGGCCAGTGGCGATGAAATGAGCTGGACACACTGAACGGGAGCTTTCCCGGAGCCCACGTGTAGCGATAACAGCGAAGCCTGGAGTGGGTTGCTGATCTGCTCAACGTCACTGAACGGCTACCCTCCTCCAGATACATATCGCCGCGAATGCTCACCTGCTCTTCAAGTCGCGCGCTGGATAGCGTGACGGAGGGCTGTCATTCCCGCCGCTTACGTCTCTTATTTCCGGAGCCCACGCGCATTCCCTTTGGGTACCAAGGCTTCTGGCCAGCACTGGTAAGACGTGTCGTCTCTCTAACGTTGTTCTGAAGCTGATGGAGGCAAACGCAATAGGCAAGTTTAGTGTCGTTAAAGCAAACCGGCCCTGGGAGCGCTTGCACACGTGACACTCCAGCTGTCACCAGAACAAACATGAGTGCAGCGGAGATAACAACGGTTTCACAAGCTTAGCAATCGGGCTTGGCAACTTCGAAGCTGAGCGGGTAATAAGAACTAAAAGTTATGAACAGGGCCTCTAAGCCTTCTGCTTACCATCAGTACAAGTAACGGATAATTACATTTCAGCATTTTGGCTCTACTACGTCCAATAACGTAACAAGCTCAACGGAAATTAGAACAATACGGCACTTCTATTTATGATCGAATTCCCCACTCATTCTTATTCCGAGTCAAATGCATAACCCTCAGCTGGTTCTCGAATCTCGTCGCCTCTTCCATTGATAGTGGTAGATTCCGCAAGACTAACCGCTCCATCTCCTTCTGAACGGCCCAGAGCTGCTGACCAACGGTGTTCTGGTCGATATGTGGGGTATCTTTGCGCTTTATAGCATCTAGTCTCACGGTCCACATATTGACCCATGTCCGTATTAGGTCATACTGCTGCTGATCGAGCTCGACGGTCTCGGGTGGTGTTGACGGTACCAGCGTATCTATTTGCTCTTGGATCCGGCAGAGCTTCTCTTTCGCTTTTGCGGCTTTTTCTTCGAGCCGTAAAACCGTTCGCGATACCCGTGACTTTAGCACCAAGGGGTCATCAATGCCGCGCATCGCGTCCGCTGCGGCCTGGAGTGCGAACTTGATACAGGAGTCCATGCTTGATACTGGAACAATGCATTAGTTTTAGTTGGCATTGACGAAGAAGTGAGTGGGATCTATGACATGTTTTTATACCCGCTACGACATGCCACGTAAACTCAGCACGTAGACTCTAGCAAACCGAAGTGCTTGTACCGGTACGAACTGGCTTACCATCACCGAAGCAGCACTGCATCATTTTTGATTGTGTGGCTCTAGAGCCAGATGACGTGGCAGTAATTAGTACTGTACTGTCAACGCTCTTTTCCGGTCAAACTCGAAAGGCCTTTCGGAACAACCAGACCACTCTCCCACTCGTCTTTGAAACTCTACGCATGCTGATCTATTCATAGTAGTTATGGGACGATGATCAGACAGTTATGTCACATAAACGCAAAATGCACTCCACACGCAAGAATTGACGCGGAGCAGAAGGAACTCGTATCACTCCCCACCCCGCTCCCTCCTCGCCCTCCGCCTCTCCTCCAACGTCTCCCTCAGCGCCGCCACCTCCTCATCCGTCGGCCCCACCTTGCGCAAAAACAGCCGCCTGATCTGGTTCTGCAGCGCCCACAGCTCCACCCCCGCCTGCTCCCGCGTCACTTCTCCCCCGTACTGCGATTCAATATCGTCGAGCCGCATGTCCCACACATGCACGTAGGTCTGTACGAACCCGAATTCGCGTATATCCAAGTCGTATTCCGGCGGGCTGTCGCGCTGGTACTTGTCCAGACGGTCCTGGATGTGGCGGAGGCGCTTGCGCGTCGAGGAGACTTCTTGGTCGAGTTTCGAGAGGACGGAGAGGATTGATGTTGCGGGCGGGTCGGGCGGGTCGGTGGAGTCGTTGGGGGAAGGGGATGCCATCTGGAAGGTGTAGGGGCTGTGCGAGATGTGAATAGTGGAAGATAGGGGGTAAGAGCCTCTGGAAATAGATCACTGACCTTATATTGATGATAATGAGATGCATGACACCTCACAGGACACGTAGAATCATGCTCGTCTGCAAGGAATGAGGTTTCCCAGCGCCTTCCTGGACATGTCAAGTTGGCACGAAACGATTTTAGACAAACAGATGAGGGTGTATACCGGAGTCTCAAACGAACTTGACGAACAGATATAAGAGACAGTTATTGTCGAGACAGCAACATTTTTAGAGCAATGAACAGCTGATGTAGACATTCAGGTCGCAATATTTACATTAGACTTCTCTGTTACGACCTCAACGTCCAGCGACACATCTACAATGAGATAAAAGGAGTTCGAAAGCCGAAGTAGAACAATACATCAGGTCTGGTCAACGCAACCATCTAGTCTATGCCAGTGTACCAAGGGTTCCACGTGTGCGGCGACCGATTAAGTTGCATATTAGCCAACTGATCCTGCCTTCTAATCAAATCCTCATATTCCATTCCTGGCGTGCGCAAAGCTAAAATCATTGCTCCAACCTCTATAGCCCAGAGTTGTTCGGCCGCCCATATATCACTTCTTTGACGGCGATAGGTATCTGCAGCTGCCAATCGCATTTGCCATATTTCGAGTTGCGTCCGCAGCAGGTCATGTTGATCTTTATTATAGGTAAGATTGCCTGGAGGCCCAGAGGGGTGCAGACTCAGAAGTCGTCGGTAGATATCACGGAGCTGGTCCAATAAAGGTTGACTCTGCCGTAGCAGTTGGGCAATTTGCGTGCGTATTGCGTTCATTTCGAGTGATATCGAATGTAGATAGGTGACTAGAGTTCAGAAATAGATGAAGAGGTTTTTATACTCACTATGATGATAAAAATGCCACTTAATACACACGTATCTGTTCTCACCTAAGGCCGCCACGATGGCCAACAACAGACACACTGACACGTTGGCGTGGTTGACTCATGGTCTGAGTATTGGTAGAGGGTTCAACTTCGTTGCCAGGGTGAACAGTTCAAAGTGACGGCGACGGCATAACGTACAGCGAACCCCCGCTGTCCAAATGATCCACGCCCTCATCATCTTCCCGCCAACAAGCCCAACATCCATAGAACACTGTGCGCTCGCTTTGAACCCCTTCTCTCAATCCACTCCTATCCATATTTCAACTCCCATCCCCCTCAAACCCTCCCTACTCCTTCCTAACCTTCCACCTGTCAATCCCATTGGCCATCTCCAGCGCCGCATTCTCCAACCGCTGCCTCTTCCTCGCGCAATCATCTTTCCTCTTCTTCAACGCCGCGTAATCACTCTTGGACTTGTCCAGCTCAGTCTGCGCCTTGCGGCATGCAACCCGCTCCTCAGTTAGCTCCCACTCCCTAAATTTCAGTGTCGAATTCGCCTTGCGGAGGGCCTCTTCGAGTTGTGAATACGAGAGCCTGGGCATTGTGGATGGATGGATGTAGGATGTTGATTGATGAGGAGGAGGTAATAATGTAGTACGTGCTGGTGGATTCGGTTGGAGTGATATCTCTCTCGATGATGCAACGTCGTGGTACAGCCCAGGTGACGACGATAAGCCTGGAAGATATACCTCCACTGCCAGTCTGCAGCAAACGCCTTCTCTCACATCATAACGTGTTTGCCCAAGGACATCAACCTGACAAAGGACTCAAAACAATTGCCTTTGGAAAACCGAGTGTGTTTGCATGAGAGACAAGAAAGTGGGAGAACTGCGTGAAAGAATGGAATGAGAAAGGAGGTAGTTTCCAGTCGTGGTAAACGGTAGGATTGACATACGAAACTCTTTGCCTGAATGGGTAGATATCTCAGGCAGTTTCCCCCTACAAGAAGAGTCCGGGAAGAAGAACGAACATCCTAGAGGATATCGCCATGGCACTCCGTGGAACCTACCTAGGTAACCCGGCCCCAGGAATCGCACCCCCCGCGGCACGAAGGATGCTCTTCCCTACGTAGAGGCCGCCAGAGCCTCACCCCCACCCCCGTGCAGTTAAGTCCGTCTTACGAACGTAATCGACACGGTACCTGTTCGCCATGCCATCCTTTTACATCGCGTATCCACGAGGCCACCGATATCATGACGGCTCGATTCCGGAAAGTAGGTAGGGCAGCGTGAGAAGAAGCAATCCGGAACCGGTCGTATAGCCTCTAGAACCGTCGTGTTGCCGTCGTGATGCCTCCAGAACCGTCGTGTTGCCTTCCAACCAAACCCCCATGCCTTCTCTTCACTCCACACCCCCCATCGTCACCTCATCATCACTGCCACCGCCCGCTCGTACTGGCGCCACCGCCACACGCACACACACGTCTCCCGTCCGACCTCGTGCCTCGTTCCTGGATGTTCCCTCGACTCCGATATGCCACCAGCGGCCGGAAGCAGGAGTTCTCATGGTGTTCAGCCCCACGGTTGTCGCCGCCCAATCTCCGCGCCACCGCTCCACCTGCCGCATCGGGCGGGCACCTCGGCACCACCGCACGCCCGCCATCCAACCAGGCCAGGCACGCCGTCCCGCCTCGGGCGCGCCAAGCCGCCCGCGCACCGCCGAACCACCGTCACCGTCGCGCCCCGTAAATCGATGGCGAAGCTGCGGCGCGGACATGACGCCGAGCCCTCGACGCGCGAATTACGAGCTGCGGTGCGCCGCCGACAACGCCGACGACGAGCTGTACGGAGTAGGGGAGAACGGACGGCGGTATAAGAGGACGCGATGACCACCCTGGTAGAGGCTCAGGGCAGGCCAACTCGAACCCGTTCACGATAACCCACCATGGCGTCTCTCCTGCGCTTCCTCGGCCTCGCCGCCTCGGTCGTCTCGGCCCTGACCATCGCCGAGATCAACGGCAGCAAGTTCCTCTCGCCGCTGAACGGCCAGAACGTCACCAACGTCACCGGCATCATCACCGCCAAAGGCTCCGATGGCATCTGGCTGCGCTCGCCCACGCCCGACCGCGACGCCCGCACGTCCGAGTCCGTGTACGTCTTTGGCCGCACGTTCGGCGCGAACCTGACCGTCGGCGATGCGATTGTGGTGGGCGGCCGAGTCGTCGAGTTCCGCTCCAACAAGGACTACATCTACCTGACCGAGATCTCGAACCCGGTTCTGGAGCGGCGCGTCAGCAGCGGAAATGCGGTGAACCCGCTGGTCATCGGCAAGGACACGGCCGCGCCCCCGACGCGAGAGTTCAGCAGCTTGGACGGCGGCGATGTCTTCGCGGTCCCGAATAACGTCTCGCAGATCTCGGTGGCCAACCCGACGCTCGACCCCATGAAATACGGCCTGGACTTCTGGGAGAGCCTGTCGGGCGAGCTGGTCACCGTGCGCAAGCCGAAAGCCGTCTCCAAGCCCAGCAACTTTGGCGACACCTGGGTCTATGGAGACTGGAAGGTGACAGGCCGCAACGGGAGGGGGGGACTGACGATGACGGACAAAGACGCCAACCCAGAGGCCATCATCGTGGGGAATCCGCTCGACGGCTCCAAGAACCCCGCCACCACCAAGTTCGGAGACGACCTCGAGGAGATCACGGGCGTCATCACCTATGCCTTTGGCTTTTACCGCATTCTCCCGAGAACTGCCATCAAGACTATCCGCTCTGCCACGCCCGCTCTCCCGGCTTCCACGAAGCTTCTCTCCAGCGGAAAGTGCGACGGCGTCACCTTTGGCGCGTACAATGTCGAGAACCTGTCGCCGACCAGCGCCCACCTGCCCGATATTGCCTCGCACATTGTCGAGTATCTCAAGTCGCCAGACCTAATCTTTTTACAGGAAGTGCAAGACGATAACGGCCCCACCAATGACGCAGGTAAGTCTCCTTGCCGGAATATATCAGGAGAACTGCAGAGCTCAACCACTCTGAGAGTAGAGGGCCTTCACCATGTCCGCCGAAGTCTTCCAACCCATCACATGCTGACCATATGCAGTTGTGACCGCCAACCTGACCCTAACGACCCTCTCCAACGCCATCGCAGCAGCAGGAGGCCCCCAATACAGCTTCACCGAAGTCGTCCCCGTCGACGACCGCGACGGCGGCGAACCCGGTGGCAACATCCGCGTCGCCTATCTCTACAAGCCCTCGCTGATCCGCCTCTTCAAGCCCAATTCGGGCTCCAGCGTCGACGCCAACGAAGTCCTAGCCGGCCCATCGCTCAAATTCAACCCGGGCCGCATCGACCCTACCAACGAGGCCTGGACTGCGAGCCGCAAGCCCCTCGTCGCTCAGTGGGAGGTCGTTGGCAACAACGGCACAGGCGCAGGCCAGTTCTTCACCGTCAATGTGCACTTCGGATCCAAGGGCGGCAGCAGCAGCATTCAGGGCGACGCGCGCCCGCCGGTGAACGGCGGCGTGGACGATCGCCAGCAGCAAGCCGAGCTCACCGCGAACTTTGTCAAGGTACGAGCGTCCCGCGTCCCGCATCCCGTCCCGCGCATGCACTCTCTCCAGCGCGCTTCTGCCGGTGTCGAGTGAGATACCCGAGATCCCCCAACGAGGCTCCTGCGACCGACCCCTGACTCTGACTCCGCGCTAACCCGTCACCCCCAGACCATCCTCACCCAAGACCCCACAGCGCGCGTCATCACAGCCGGCGACTTCAACGAGTTCACCTTCGTCGCGCCGCTGCAGCAGTACGTGCAGATATCGGGGCTGAAGGACCTGGACGCCGTGGTGGGCATCCAGCCCGAGGAGCGCTACACGTACCTGTTCGACGGCAACGCGCAGCAGCTCGACCACATGTTTGTGTCGGAGGCGCTGGTGGCGCGGAGGGGGAAGGCGAAGGCGCTGTACGAGCATGTGCATGTTAATACGTGGGTGGGAAGGGCGGCGCAGATTAGCGATCATGATCCGTCGGTGGCGAGGCTTGATGTTTGCGGTTAGATGGATGGATGGGGTGTATGATTGGTATGATATGATATGATGTATGGAAATTGTAATGGTTTGCTGTGTATGTGTGTGTTTGTGAGGGAACGGGTTGTGGGAGTGCGAGATCATTCTAGGGGTGTTGTTTCGCTGTGTCTACTAGGATTCGATCAGCATGCTGCTGCGTTCTTCGCTCTGGTTCAGTGAGTCGATATTCACTGCATCCGTGCTATTACGACGCAGTCCAGTCCAGTCCGACGGTACGTACGCGTGGGTTAATATATATCTGGCGGGCCCGACAAGAATATGAATAGTTACACGGGGTAGGTAGACCCTGTACCGACTGGGAATCAGCTAGTAGTGGATGGACTACGGTTGTTTAATTGGGTGAATGTCGTATCGTGTCTAATTGCACGTACCCTTGTAGGGCAAGACTATGTATCTGCCCTACAGGGCCAGCTCAGTTCAGCTCAGCTCAGTGCACTCTCAGGTTCGTGATTCCCGGTACGTATGTAGGTAATCTTCCATGCATGAGTGATGCAGCTGTCAGAGTAGACTACCTTGGCAGTACCCTTTGTAGTGGTTCCAAGTACGGAGTATGGTAGGTATCCGTAGTCGCTTGGGTAAAGTGCAGTCATCCGCTGGGTGCCACGCCGTGTACTTACATCGGGCTGGGCGGTGCCCGTCTTGGTGATAGGAGGTGGGACTGTGACTATGTGCTCCGGTACTCGTAGTGCGCTATGTGCTAGGCTCGCCATGCCATGCCATGTCGCGAGGGGCAAGCAGAAGTACAGTAGGTAAAGCAAAGCGGGCTCCACGTGGAAAAGCGACAGCCCTCCAGGCCTAGCTCATCCCGTCGTCCAGGTTTCTCGAGAGCAGCGGTCGGGCGGTTGGTAAGCTCTCCAAGCACAGGGCGGGGGGTTGAAAAGACCAAGACTGCGTCCAAGGCACGATGCAAGGGAAAGCTCCCTTTTTGCCGGACGCCATCAGCCATCAGCCATCATCCACCACCAAGCCAAACCAAGCGCCACGCCTCTCCGGCGCAGCGGCGCCCGCACCAATGGCAGCAGCCAGGGCTTCCCTTTACCCGACGTGATATGCGCGCTGCCGTCGTGTCAGCGGGGTCACGAGGCCTGCATGCGCCCGGGCATCCTGGCGCGATCTGATCTGGGCCGGAGCGGGCAAGGCGGGAGACGATCGGTCTCGACGGCCACTGTCGACGAGCGAGCGGGGGATGCGATGTGATGGAATTAGACGGCGTCCCAGGCGCAAACGGGCCAAGCGCTGCAAAGTGAGCGTCCGGTCCGCGAGCCAGGACGCGGGGCGCCGACGACACACCTCCATGCACCACCTCAACACCACGCCGTGCATCGTGAAGTCGCACCCAGCTGCTGTGCGCGCAACGTCGTTGTCGGCGCCCGTATTCCGTGCAGGTAAAAGGCTTCTTCGATGCGCTGCCGGCTGAAGGCGCCGCCGCGATCCTTCAGCAATCCTCATCCGTATGTGCGCGCGCGCCGTGGTGGCCGCCAAGGCTTGGGTGGCGCTTTTGGATGGCCGTGAGGGCGACGCCCAGGCTGGGGGGGGAGACGCCGTCCCGCGATGCACGTCGTTCTGGAACGTCTGACTTGCCTGATGGATGGGCTTGGCCCGATGCGCAGACGGTGACGGTAGAGACGCCGCCGTCAGATCAGACAAAGAAAGGCAGACCATGGGCGGCGGTTGTCTGCCCTGCCACTGGGATTCGAGCTGAGCGGGGCTGCGGGCGGTTTGATGAGGTGTTGGAAGGGCTGAAACGTAGCATTTGCTGGTGACATGCGGGAGGGATATGGAGACGTTGGTTGGGTCGGACATGTAGTTGCTTGCTTGCTTCCGCACGACAGCAGCGAGGCCAGAGTGAGTGTAGGTACCGGGGGATTGCAAGTCGTCCACATTCCACAGTCTGTCAAAGAGACGCCGGGAGAAACGTGGTACGACGGCCAATAACAGCGCTGTGGCACCTGTTTGACCGTCGATGCAGGTAGTGGTCGGCAGGTTCACCGTTCTCCCCCCAAGGCGCTCGCCAAGTGCACTCCACCCTTCCAAGGTTCGCCCTTCCAACCGCCCCCATGGGGAGGAGGGGGTCCCGCCGGGCCACGCAGCGCGCCCGGCCATATCAAATTGGCCTTTGAAGGGCTGTCCACGGACCCAGGCACCGGCGCACCCGGATGCGTGTGTGCGAGACTGACTGGCCAGGTGCGAGTATAGATACCGCCGCATCACCCCTTCCCTTGGACGAGACCGGCTCCTCAGCGGCGCCCCTCCTCCTCGCCATCGCCATCGCCTACTCCCCCTCCTCCTCGCCCCGCCACCCGCCCACCATGGCCGCCGAGAAAGCGAACCTGCACATGGACGAGAAGACGCGCATCGCCGCCTCGAGCGACGTCGAGAGCAGCGATGTGCTCACGCCGCCCGACTACGACGACCTGCCGGACCCGGACGCAGGCAAAAGCGACGCCGAGCGCGCCCAGCTGGTACGCCGGCCCTCTGCTCTCCCTTTGCCCCTCATCCTGCTCTACTGACGCCGCCCAGGACCGCGCGCTGCTGTGGAAGATCGACCTCTGGTTGATCCCGTGGCTGTCGCTGCTGTATCTGCTGTCGTTCCTCGACCGCACCAACATCGGCAATGCCCGCGTCGCCAACATGGAGCCCAACATTGGCATGGTCGGCCGCGACTACAACAACGCCCTGACCATCTTCTTCGTCTCGTACGCCGGCGCCGAGCCCCTCACCAACATCCTGCTCAAGTACTACTCCCCGCGCGTCTTCTTCACCACGACTATCCTGCTGTGGGGCATCATCATGACCCTCATGGGCTGCGTCCAGAACCAGGCGGGGCTGCTGGCCTGCCGCTGGTTCCTCGGCCTTGCGGAGGCGGGCCTGTTCCCCGGCGTCAACTACTATCTTTCGTAAGTGAAGCAGATACCCTACCTACGTACATACATACACAACACCAACTAACTCGTATCTAGATGCTGGTACAGGCGCTCCGAGCTCGGATTCCGCGCGGCTCTGTTCTTCTCTGCCGCCGCCCTGGCCGGTTCCTTCGGTGGTCTGCTCGCTGCGGCCATCACCGAGATGGGGGGTGTAGGCGGCTACGAGGGCTGGCGCTGGATCTGTACGTTCGACCGGCCCCTGGCAACCAACTCTGCTAACGCGCTCCAGTCATCCTCGAGGGGCTCATGACCGTCTTCGTCGGCTGCTTCTGCTGGTGGATGGTGTTTGATTTCCCCGACACGGCGCGCTTCCTGACGGCCGACGAGAAGCTGCGCGCGCTCCGCCGCCTGCGTGCCGACAACCAGGCGCGCGCCGAGACCGAGAGCCTCAACCGCCGCTACATCTTCTCCGCGCTCACCGACTGGAAGACGTGGGGCTACGCCGTGTGCTACATTGGCTGCCTGTGCCCGCTGTACTCGTTCAGTCTGTTCCTGCCGACCATCCTCGTCGGCATGGGCTACCAGGGCACACAGGCCCAGCTCATGTCGGTCCCGCCGTACGCCGCTGCCGCCGCCATGACCATCTTCGTGGGCTGGCTCGCCGACCGCACCAAGTGGCGCGGCTACTGCAACATGGTGGTGTCGTTCATCGGCTGCGTCGGCTTCGCCATGTTGCTGGCCTCGACCAACTCGCGCGTCCAGTACGCCGGCACCTTCCTCGGCGCCATGGGCATCTACCCGACCGTGTCCAACACGCTCAGCTGGGCCTCCAACAACGTCGAGGGCGTGTACAAGCGCGGCGTCATGGTCGGCATCGTCGTCGGCTGCGGCAACATGAACGGCGTCGTGTCGTCCAACATCTACATGAAGCAGGAGAAGCCGAAGTACACGACGGGTCACGCTGTGGTTCTCGCGTACATGGCGCTGTTCTTGTTCGGCGGCTCCGTCTTCATGCACCTGATGCTGCGCCGCGAGAACAAGCTGCGCCGCGCGGGCAAGCGCGACCACTGGCTCGAGGGCAAGTCGGCAGAGGACATACGCTACATGGGCGACCAGCGCCCGGACTTCATCTACACGTTGTAGACGAATTCGCGGCGTCAGCTCAGCTCAGTTCCGTTCCGTTCAGCTCAGTTCCGTTCTGTCCAGTCCAGTCGTATTCGGCAGCGCCCCTTGCGATCGATGGGCGCGAGCTTCGGCAATATTTGAGTTCCGTGTCCGTTACGAACGCTTCAGTGTCGTTGAAGCAAGCCACCAGCTCAGCTCAGCTCAGCTAGATGTCTTTTGTAATGGGCGGCGGTCAGTTACTCGTTTCGGTAGAGATATAGACTGCCTTCGCACCTACCTAATCTACCTACCCGGAAGATTCCGACTTAGAGTTCAGGGGCATCGCGTCCTCGGGTGGCTTTCTTCATGGCTATTCTAGTCCATACCCTATTCAACTTCAATACTTTTTCTTCTTTGCAGAGAGATCTACTTGCTGTGCTGTGCTATGCTGTGTTGTGATGCTGCCGACTTCAAAACGCCAATGCACAGGATAGGTTTTAGTTTCGGCTAGCCCTATCCGCCCCGCTCCTCCGATGCCTTCCAAGGTTTCCTTCCTTCCTTCCATCCGACCGAGTGGACCGACCGCAAAAAGGCCCACGCTATACCCGTTCCAGCCTCGCGCCATCGTCGCAACGCAACTCTTTGCAAGCTTACCGTGCAGGCCTTCTCAATGTTTCCTCTACAGACGAAGAAAGGGTGTTTGATAAGAGAGTGGTTGAAATAAAGTAGTTTCGCGATTGCGCGAGCGACGATGAAACGGTGGAGTGAGCGGGGGAAGCGATGGAAGGAAGGAAGCGCTAGCGGGAAAGCACGGATGGGGGATGGGGAGGGATCGAGGACGGATGGGGATCTATATATGGGGGCGGAAGAAAAGCACGGATGGGGGATGGTAAGAATCTATGTATGGGGGCGGGAAAAGCAAGCAAAGGAAAGGAAAGAAAAGGAGCACGGTTCGGCTAGCTGGTCAGTCAGTCAGTCAGTCAGTCAGTCAGCTAGTCCGTTCGACGACTACCTACCTAGATACATATTCCAGGATATGTAGGAGAAAAACAGAAAACACCACACGATATACACGAAACAATAGCAATTGCATCATTATTATTCTTCTTCTAACTGTACTGTTCTGTTCTGTTCTACACTTGCATGCTTGCTTTGCTTTGCTCTGCTACCATTCTGTTCTGTTCTGTGCTGTTCTATCGAGGATGGGGGCATAGTGCTAGCTAGTAATTCGAAAAAGAGAATAGGATAGGATATACCCACCCAAAGTGTATAAAATCTTCCTTTCCTTTGCCGTGACGAACGCCATGAAATTTGTCGTGAGAGATGAATACCGTGGTCGTGAAAAGTGGCCTGGCCCTTACTTTTTTAGGGTTATGTGCCGAAAGCTTAGCTTGGCTTGATGCTGTACAAAGTAGAAAGGTTGAGGATGAATGAATGACCCATCGCTAGACATGCATGCATGCCATGCAATGCATCGTCAACCCCAGTAAAAATGTCCACGCACACTGTGCAGCCTGCCCGATATACCTACCCCACGCCCCGGTTGATTCTTCCCCGATTCTCCGTCTCAGATAGGCGCGACCCCAGACTGGGGAGCGCTCGCGCTCGCGAGTCCGAGACTGGCGATGAAGTCCAGGTCCTACTTGAACAAGCACCTTAGATCTTCCAGCCTCTTCTTCGCCGCCTGCTCCTTGGTAGCGCCCTTCTCGCGCGACATGGTAAGATCCGCCAGGGCCTTCTTCTTGCGCTGCAGCTCGAGCATCTTCTCCTCGAAGCTATTGTCCATGACGAAGCGCTTGATGGTGACCTCGCGCGTCTGGCCGAGGCGATGGACGCGGTCGACAGCCTGGGCTTCCGCTGCGGGGTTGAACTGGGGCTCCATCACGTACACCTTGTTGGCCGTCGTGAGGTTGAGACCGAGGCCGCCTGCGCCGATTGAGACGAGGATGTTGTGGACCGAGTCGTCGTGCGCGAAGGCATGCAGCGCCTTGTCGCGCGCTTGTCGGCTCATGCGACCGTCGAGACGCGTCCAAGTGTGGCCCTGGTCCTTGAGAGCGATCTGGATGAGGTCGAGGTGGGTCGTCCACGTGGAGAAGATAACACTGCAACACCGTTAGTACAATTCGTAGTAATCCAAGATTGATACATACCTCTTGATCGGCCGCTCGTCCGGATTGGCGACACTCCACTCCCTGTCCGAGCCCAGGTCATGCAGCAAAGCTTTCGTCTTGGTATGCGGGCCTGTATAGCTTCCGATCTTCTTGGCCATCTTCGGATCCTTTTTCAAAGCCTCCCGCTCATCTTGGAAAGCGATAAAGTCCTCGTGATTGATCGTAAAGACGTCGGGTCGCACGCGCGAGTCGCAGAACTGGCAGGTGATGAGCCCGTCCGGCGTTTCGATTGCCGCCCATTCGCTCCTCAAGCGCTTGACGTGGCTGGGGCAGACAAGGTGATAGCAAGACGTCATGAAACCAGCAACGCTGTTATCGTCCTCGTTCACGTCTTCCGAATCCGAGTGGATGATGTTGCGCTGGCAGTACTGGCACTTGTCCGTGCTAGTCTGCTCAAGGAGCTCCAGCATCTCGTATGCTTGCGTCCTGGTCAATGCCGGCGCCACGTTGGGCTCGCCATCTTCGTCGACCTCCACGGGGTTGTCCGCAGTCATGCCGTCCGTCAGCTTCAGGGCCTCGTCACTAAGGAGGTCGCGTCCATGCGCACAGATCAGGCGGAGGTTCATGATGCAGGTGAGGATGCGAGCATAACTGTTGCCACCCAGCTTCTCGCCTGCAGTCACAGCATTGACCTTGCGCTCCGAATCCTTCTCGAACCAGTCATGCAGCTTCCGCTCATCCTTCGAGAACTCCAACCTCACAATGATGTCGTGCCGCGGCGGAAGATCGAGAACGCCTTCCTTCAAACGACGCAGGGTGAGTGAGCTGACCAGGAGCTGTAGCTTCGGGACAACCTCAGGGTCCGCGTTCTTGAAGGGATTGAGGATGTACTGGCTGAACCCGGCCGTGGTGTCGAACGGCGATATGCGGAGGAACTTGAACAGTGCTCCAAGATCGTCGAGTTTATTCTGCACCGGAGTACCTGTGACTGCCCACCTCCTCTGTGCAGCTAGCGAACATGCCGCGATATGCTGTTGGGTGTGCGACGAACGAATTGAGTGCGCTTCATCCAGTACGATCCGGAACCAATGGACATACGACAGAGGTTTACTCTTGTCCTTGTAGTCGGATGCGATCATACCATATGTGGTGATGACAAGGTCGTGATCAGCAAGGATCTCAGCAGTGAGGCTCTTCCGGTTGGCTCCATGATACATCGTCCACTTCAAACGGGCCGAGGCCGGAAAGTGCTCCTCAACCTGTTGCTTCCAGTTGATCATGGTGCTGAGTGGGCAGATCAAGAGCGTTGCTCTGCTGTTGGTCACCGTTGAAATCCGGACGGGGTTGTAGATGCGATGGGACTTGCGGGAGAATTCCTTTGCGCATTCGAGAGACTCAGCGTCCGCGATCAGGCTCAGAACACTGAGCGTCTTTCCAAGGCCCATCTCGTCGGCGAGGATGCCGCCACGCGCATTTCCAGGCTTGACGTTGACCTTCTCGCCAGTGATGACATTCACGTAGAACTTAGGACCATGTGCCGGATGCTTAGGCTGAAACAGCGAGTCTTTTCGTGAGTCGTTCTCGGCACCGCTCCAGTCTTGTTCCCGATCCCACATGAAGTGAAGAGCTTGTTGTTGATGCTCCATCAGTTGTGTGCCGATTATCGGATTCTGGGTGCGCTCGGGGAGATTGCTAGTGTTGATGTACGTGTCGAACATGTTTTGAACATCGAAGCGAATCTCTTCGATGCTGCGCAGAACATAATTGTTGAACACCGTGGGTCTACCGTGCGGAGGTATAGCGTCGAAAGTTGAAGCGCCCGCCTCTGAAGCCTGGAACGAGTCCATGGTATGTGGGTTGAAGTAGTCATGACGTTGCAGGTCGAGGACGGGATTAACGAGATCGATCGCCTTCACCTTGAGGAACCGTCCCACGTCGCGAGCCACTTTGCGAGGGCAGTAGAGCTGGAGCGTCAGTCCGATTAGTGTGTTGAGTGGAGTACCGGGGCCAGCTTCGTTGGGCTGTTTCCTTCGCTGTTCTGTCCATGCCAGCCACATGAGCCCACTAGTCCTCGCGGCGTCCATGAGTGGAGCGAGGCCCTGCGCAGTCTTCAGGTCGACCCTCCCGAATTCTTTGCCAGTGGGATCGACTACCAATATGATCTGCGTGTCCCTCTGCACGCCTCCTCGTCGGAATGAAACCTTGATTCTGCCTTGGGAGCCGTGATTGCCGCGATACTTCTTAGGGTCTGGATTCGGAACAGTGTGAGATTGGATGTAAGCCTGCTTAACTCGGCCAATGCAGATGATCTGCATGCCGTTGTCCTGCATCACCTGAGGCTCATCGTCGTCATCTAAAGCGCTGTCAGTATCCAATTTGACTGCGAGATGTGTGAACTTACCCATGGTCAGATCAATGGCGCCGTGCGTGGCCGCAGGCGTGGAAGTTGGCTGATTGTTGGTTGAGGAAGTTGCCCGATTGTTGTTTGACTGAAGATCTAGAGCACCGCTGCTTCCAATGGCTGACGGTGGTAGCTGCCGTGCGCCCTCGGCCTCAGTCTTGATCCTCTTGGCAGGGGATGCAGTTCGCTCGTGAACGTTGTGGAGCCTCTCGACGAGAGACACCTGGCCGGGGAAGATGGGATCCTCGCGTCCGCGATCGGCCTCACCTTCAGACGCAGGGCGCTTCGACATGAGCTTGGGATTGAGAAGCGCTCGAGGGTCAAAAGCCGGCTGTGCTTGTATCGGCTGTTGATACCGTGTTTGCACCGTTGCGTCACCTTTCTTGTCTGTCAGTTCATGCACTGCTGCCTGCAAGCGGAGGGGTATGAGGTGTGTGGGGTGTGGAGAAAAAGATACGCGGCGCGGATCCACTTGGGCTCTCCAGCTTCGTGACGTACACGTGATTCTTTGCAGGGGGCAACCGGGAGCAGGGAACAAGCTTGATAGCGGCGGGGGCTATCGATACGGATTCTTGCCTTTCACGGTGGACACCCAGCGGCGGGTAGGGCTGTATACTGACTTGACGGAGCGGGAAAGCATTCACAGGCTTGGAGGAAATCGAGAGTTGACAGAGTAGAAGCTAAGAGATGATGGGGACATACCTCGTCTGCGCGCCTCTTTTGGGTTGAGGAGCCATGCTGGATCCATTATCACCTGTAAAGAAACGATTGCAGGTGAGAGAGGAAAGTATACGCTCTGCGTGGGTCTCGTTGGCCGTGCGATGCCTAAGAGCAACGGAGCGAACACATTTGCCTCGGAGTCACTTCTTGGTTACGTGTAGCTCCGCAAGGCTGACCGCTCAGCACTGGCTGAAGCAACTCACAGTCCCGCTTCCGCGCTGGCCGATGAACTGGCACGCTGTGGGAAGTCGATATCAGACGCTGGCCACAGCGGGCGGAAGTAGTAAAGGTGGACGTCCAGATTCAAGCCGTAGCTCTGCAGCTGCTGCGATAGTATAATCCCGTATCAACATGAGCGCAGAACGAACATCCACAGGGCCGAGAAGCAATGAACGGGCGATATTGTGACGTGATGGAGTCACGGTTGCCGTTGATGTTGAGGTCGGGTCTGGCAGTTGCAGTCAGCGATAACGCCACGCGTGGCTAGTGCAGCGCCCGTGCACACGTCATCTGATCTTGCAAAGCGGGCTCGCCGAACCAAGGGGAATAGGCAACGCGCAAAGGATCTTGCACTTAGTCAGACACATTTGCTAAGCCTGAGCAAGCGCAATCATCTGGGCAGAAATAGAGATAGATAAGTCGAACAAACGCCGCATATGCATTTATCTAAACAAGATGGAACTCCAGCAATGCACCGTCACCATGTAGCGCCTCATTCCAAACAGGTTCACAACGTCCATATATGCAAAGTACCCACCAGAATGCAGCAAGTAAAGAATCAACACCAGGTGAAGACGGGATTCCGACCCTTGACCATTTCCAACCGCTCCACGACAACTCTCTTCCGGTTCCCTTCCAAGTCCTCGTTCGCCGCGTACCCTAGGTCGCCTTCGTCGTCGTCGCCAAGGAACACGGCACTGTTGCCCCGTCTTGACGTGAGCGAGTAGCGGCGATGGTGTTTCCGGAAGTCCGTGTCGCGGCGATGGCGAGGAGCATCGTAGCTCATACGAGGTCTATACCCGGGGCGATCATTGCTAGTTTCTCCAGCCGTGCGGGTTGTCCAGGATACACCTTGGATAGTGGCGGGAGAGGCGGGATCGCGTCGGTGTTCGCCGCTTTCTCTAATATCGAGCGAACTAGAATGTCTAGACATGTTGAATCGATTGCCGTCTGCCAGGTCTAGAGGCGGGGAGGTCATGACGAGCTCGGATTGCGGCTTCGGAGGGGGCGTGGAGAGGGCAGTAATGTCCATTTCCTCATGCTGGTCGGGCTTATGGTAGTCGGGCTGGTGCTTCCGCCGCATCTCCGCAGATGGAGTCCGCAAGGGAACCGCGATGGGAATGTCGACAGGGTCGTCCCACACGCATACACGTGCTCGGCGGGTGAGCTCGAGAGGACCATGGTCCGGTGTTTTTAATGTCTCTACAACATTCCAGGCCTGTCCCTTCATAACAGCGATTTGTTTGACATACATCCGCTCCTTGAAATCTGCGTCCTGTGTGAAGCAGCGTCGAAGTGCCAGCTGTGTATCGCTCCACCATTGCTTCGATGTGAGGAGAGGGAGAAAATGACGGCGTGTGGCTTCGGAGAACGGCTGGCCGATGAGGGACACTGGCAGGAAGAGCCAGCCAAAGGGGTAACTTCGCCACTGAGTAACGTTAGCTAGGATTAAATATAAAGATAGACAGCCTTACAGCATCGGGATGTTTCCACGGCCAGGACAAGCTGTTGTCGATGGCACCGAGCGAGATCGACGGAGTGGGGGCGTTCGGCATGGGCGTTGTGGATCGGCTGGTTGCTGTCATGATCTCCCGACGTCCATAGGGATCGAGCTCGGACATCGACTGCCTGGTGTAGTCGCTCGGCCGGTGCTCGTTATCTTCAGCGCCGTCCAGCTTCGGCGGCTCAGCCACGATTGTCGCCGCTTGCGTGCTCTGGTCGATTTTTATCATCCAATTGTCCAGCCCGCGGTCTGTGTTCCGCATTATGTAGTCCAGAATCACTAGCTTCTCGAGCTGCTCGCGGAAAGACTGCTGCAGCGCGTCTGTCCAGAAACCTCTCCGCCGCTGCTCCTGGTTTGCTGTGGTCGGGCGCGATTCCTCATCCTCGTCGTCCGACTGCAGCCCGCTCGGCCGGCACTCCTCGGCCCACCGCCTCTTCTTCTTGGGCGGCGCACTGTCGGTCCTGAAGCCGGAGTTGTGCTGGTCGGGCCACGGGTGCTCCTTCAAGAAGATGTTCGCGTCTTTGAACCCCTTCAAGAACACCTGGAAGCTCCCCACCTTGTACGGCAGCGGCTTCTTCTTGCGGTAGAAGGCGCGCCGGTCCCAGAAGTCGTAGTGGAACGATTTCGAGGAGAGCGAGACGATGTCGGTGTAGGGTACGAGGTTCGTGCGCAGCTGTGTGTCGAGAACGTAGGCGGCAGCTTCGGAGATGTAGCTCAGGTTGGGGATGAGGCACGCCCGGCCGAAGAAGAAGGGGAAGAGGTTGCGGTGTATCCACTTGGTCCATTTCGGGTTCCGCGACGCGTACGGCTCCTCGTCTTTGGGCTTGAAGACGCCCACGACCTTGCCCTGCGTGTTCCGTGCAAAGTAGCTGCCCGAGCTGCCCTGTGTAATCAGCTTCGGGTGCATGCCCATCTCGATCGCCACCCGCACGCTCTCGACCGTGTCGTCGAACTCCAGCGCCGTCATGCGGTCTGCCGAACCCTCGTAGTCGTGCGTCAGCGTCTCCGCCGTGGCCGGCCGCACGCCGTCGGGCGCCTGGAACACCGAGTGGTGGATCTCGAGGGGCTCGTCGTCGGGCGCGTCCCGCTGCCGCTTGATCTTGAACTTCTGCGCAATCTCGTCGGCCCACCGCTCTAGGCGTGCGTTGATGGCCTTGATGTCCACCCCTGAGTTGCTCCGCCCGCGCCGTCCCGCCGCTCCTCTCCGCGCGTTCGGCGATGCTTCGTCGGCAGGCATGTGCATGCGGGAGTTCCGCTTCGGCTGGATCGGGGCATATTGCGTGTTGGACAGCGAGTCCTGATGGAACTCGTCTTCGGATTCGTCGTTGGAGTCTTCTTCTTCGGCCTGGGCTATCCGGGCATAGCCAGAGGTGGGGGGCCGCCTGTTCTTGGGCATTGCGGCGGGTTTAGGAAGAAGGGAGCGAGGGTAAGGCCAGCTTAGAGGGGGGTTGAATGACAATAACAATTATCTGGCAATGACGAGGCCGGAGTTGCATGTGTTGATCGACCGCTATTGCCGATCGGGGCTAGCGCGGGCGCTGACATGGGATCAGGGATGGACAACTGCATGCACATGGGATGGGAAACGCGGGCATCGCGAAGTTCAGATAGACGCCAAGTTCATTCTCGCTTCTTGGGTATCATACTACATAGCCACACCGCGTAAAACCAATGGTCGCCCGATGCAGCCTCAGAAACTATCGTCCAGATCAACCTGCCGCCGAACAACGCTGGGGCTGTCGTCCTCCATGCTGCCCGTGGTATCCGTGATGTCTCCGCCAGCCGTCATGAGCAGATCCTCGACAATCCGCTTGCTTGCTTCGCGGGCTGCTGGATGTTAGTTGAAGTAGTAGTAGAAGGAGGACGCACGTACCAGGCGTTTGCAGCAGCTTGCTCTGCGGGATGTGGAACTGGATCGTCTTCGGCGGGCTGAACCCCAGATCGTCGCCGTCGTCCTCGCTATCACTGTCGTCGAAGACTGCCCCAGTCCTAGTCACGCTGAAGGCCTGTTTTCCCTTGCCGGGGGTCTGCACGCTCACGCCGGGCGTTCGCGGCGCCTTTACCGGCGAGAATATGTCTGCGCGGAGCTGCGGCGCGGGAGACGACGGCGGCGACGAGTCCTCGTCCCACTTCATGAGATTGAGGGTACCCCCGGGCGCGGGTGCTCCCCGGCGAGCGGTTGCAGGTGTCAACGCACCAGTCGGCTTGTACTTTCTCGGGCTAATCAAGGGCGTGGCCTGGACGCGGTAGGTCTTGTCGAGCACGCGATGCAGCAGAGGGTCCTGGTTGATCACTCTCTTCGTGCTGGTTGAGGGCATGAAGGGTGACGACTCGGCCATGTCCAGCAGACTCCGCGTCTTGCCCGGGGTTGTGGGCTCCAGCTTGGGGGTGCGTGATGCCGCCATCTCCCGCCTGAGGTTCTCGTAGGGCGACGAGAACTCTGCGAAGACAGGCTCCTTTCCGCCGGTAGTGGGCGCCCGCGGTGTGCTGTGTGCGTGTGCCATCGACGGCGAGTTAAAGGACAGGGAATCGTCCAGGTCGGCCTGCGACGACGTGGGCCGCGGGGGTGTTGCCGTTGCGCCCGTCACCGTGTCCTCGACCGTCTCGTCCTCGTAGAGCTGCGACTGCTGCGTCTCCTCGTGCGCTGTTTGCTCGTCCGGGTCGTCGGCCTCGTAGCCGGAAAGCGACACATTGGCGCTGGCCTCGAAGAACTGCTTCCAGAACTGGCGGCGTCAGTGTGCGCCTTGCGTGGATTGCTGGACTCCCCACCTTCGATCCTTCCCAGACCGCATCCGAGTGCTGGCCGTACTGCTCGATGATCGGGATGATGCTCGTCGTCACGATGCGGTGCGCCCGGCTGAAGTTGTGGTCGATTTCTGCTGCCGTCAGTCGCATGCGGGGGGGCAGGCGGCGGGCGGTCTACCTTGCAGCGTCAGGGTGATGGACTGCTCCAGCTTCTCCAATTCCTCGGTGAGCGACAGATTGCGCGGCGGCGCGACGCTGGAGCGAGACATGGCACTGGGCTGCAGCCACTGCACTCGGTTGTGGCTGCGTGTGTCTGCAACTCTGGTGTTTATCCCGATGCCGCAACGTGAAAGAGGGCGAGACGGCGCTAGGATACAACGGGCTAGTGCGCCTTTTCAGTGTTTCCCGCACATCTCCGTTCCGATGCGCACCTAGGCAGTACACCAGCGCTCTTACTTCTATGAACCCCATTCAGGCATTACTCAGTATACTGGATACAGTAGGGCTTTGTCAAGACAGAGAAAGACTATCCACCTACTGCCGAAACCCCCTAAGCTGCCAAGAGGATCATCTAAAAGCTGTCTTTCTGTTCGCACATCTCTGTTCCCATCGCACCCAGGTAGTAACCTAGCCCTCGTACTTCTACAAGCCCTGTTTAGGTATTACCTAGTATGCTAGATACAGCAGAGCTTTGTAAAGACAGAGGTAGGCTATTTACTTGTTGCCAATATCTCCTAGGCTGTCAAGAGGATTCCCCTAGAGGTTGTCTTTCTGTTCGTACATCTCTGTTCTGATGCGCACCTAAGTAGTACCTGCTCTTTAACTTCTTCAAGCTCTGTATAGACATTACCTAGTATGCTAGATACAACAGGGCCTTGTAAAGACAGAGGTAGTCTATCTGCCTACTGCCAAAAACCCCTATGCTGTCAAGAGGATCCCCCTCCATTCTCCTTATCATCCCCCTCCACCACCTCCCCCTCCTCAACCTCCCCGTCCTCCAAAAACCGCCTCGGAAACCAGCGCTCCTCCTGCGCAACCAGGTCCCTGTACACCTCATTCAACTCCTCGCCACGCTGCACCATTCCGAGCAGCATCTCCGGCAGCTGCGTAATCGGCTCTACTCCCGCATCATCATCATCCAACAAGCCAGACTGCAGCCTCCGCACCTCCCTGTCCAGCCTAGTCTGCACACGCTGCAGCAGCGCCACCAGAATCGCCTGGTCTTCGAACATGCGCTCCTCCCCCATAATAGCGTCCTCGACCTCTGACAGCATCATCAATTCTTGCTCAAATCGCGCGTCGTCGCTTTTCTCTTCATTAAACGCTTCGCCCGACCGGATATAGCTAAGACGCCCCACAACCGTCTGCCAGGTCAGCTGTTCGACGGCATAGTAGCGCTCGAGCAGGTCCTGGTGCTCGACGCAGAAGGAGAGCAGTTCCGTCGACCAGGGCGCGAGTAGCGTGTATGGAAGGCCTTTGTCGCGCAGCTGTGCGGCGTTCTGGACATGCTCTTCGCGGTCGGTGAGCTCGCGAGCTAGGGCGTTGTAGGAGGGGGGATCGATTTCGGCGGGTGGGGAGGCGGCGCGTTGAACCGGTCGGATGTTCTGTATGGTAGGGTCGTACTCCCAGGTGGAGTATGTCGGTGCCGGGGGCTGCTCGTCTGCCATCTTTTCTGGACGAGTAGGCGTCGGTGGCGATGCCGGAGGCTCCTCTGCCGTTGTCTCTGGATGAGTGGGCGTCGGTGCCGGGGGCTCGTCTGCCATGCTTTCTGGATGAATTGGGGCCTCGTCTACCATCCTTTCTGGATCAGTGGGCGTATTCTGCATCTTAGGATTGAGTCAGCGCTATTCCTAGAGCTCGACAGCCGGAGAGGTGTGTAGTGGACGTGCAGTGCTTTGCTGATGTGGTGCTTTGGTGGTGTGGGTAGTAGAGAATCGACGATATTTTTCTTCGACAAAACGTGCTGGCTGTTGCTGTGGGGACGTTCAAAGCAATCTTGTAAGGTTGTTCACTTGCTGTCAAGGCAACCCGTGCAACTGTCCAAAGCTCAATAACAAGTCTGGTTTCACTGGATCTTTCACTCACTCCTTTCCACCAGTCCCTGACTCAGACAACTAGAGAAAGCTGAGCAACGCAAAGCCCTGCCGTGTTCAGTGGGCTCCACTACACACAGTGCGATTCCACCTATTGACGTGACGTGAAGGATATCCAACTAGGTATTCTTTGAGCTCGCAAATAGAGTGACCTGCAGAGGTCTTCATATGAGGCCTGTAGTCGTCAGGGTCACCTGTGATTGTTAACCATGGCGAGAGTTTGCCCTTCTGTGGCATGTGTCATCTACATTGTGTGCTATAATCTGATTGCCTGGGAACTGTACAATCCATGTGAGTCGGTCCAGCGACAACGAACTGGCTCACCAGCAATGCCCCTGATACATCGCCTTGCATATAAACGAGACCTTCTTACGCTCTTAAAGGCACAATACCCGAGCGCTACTGTGTTATACTCCTTCAGGTGAGGAACACGACTGTGAAAGGGTACTTTGGCATGGGAGATATGCGTTTATCACAGTGAATCACAATCATAAATTACAAAGCATGGTATTAGAAAATCTGCTACTCGAGATAGGAAAAGATTACACCGCCAAATCCACCCTCGCGCCGCGCGCTCACTCATGCTCGAGCTTGACTTGGGGTTCAGGCTTGACTTGGACAAGCTCACCCGATGCCTCTTGCGTCACTGCTGCGTGATCTCCCGGTTGAGGCATACCATGCGCCATCTCGAGTTCGGAAGGATGATATTTCACGTCCAACTCCTCTGACGCCTCTAGGTCAGGCGTTGCATCATGCGCAGTTGATGGTGAGGCTTGTTGGGCTGCAGAAAGCGCTTCGAATGAGGCTGGTTTCTTTGTCAACTCCTCCCCCGTCACGCGTTCTCGGCTAAGGGCGAGCTTAATGGTGTCAAGCTCACGCGCCATTTCGTCACGCTCACGCTTGATCTGGTCAAACTGACGCTGAAAATCAGCCTCGGGGTTGTCCGCTAGGTTATCAACTTGGTCGATTTCCATGGCGTAGTCATTGCGACGTGGAGGAGCAGACGAATTCCGAGCGGCGCGCTGGTGTGTCGGGATTGTCAACTCAATGTCGCGAGCCGAACGAGGAGCGGTGATCACTGGCAAAGCGATGCCATGTGTCGAACCACCACGAGAGTTGAAACTTTGCTGTGGTTTCTTGTTCGGATTCATGTCCTTGATAGCGTTGGTGGTGGTGGCATGCTTGGTGATACTGCCAACGTAGTCAGCATCCCGTTTTCTCTTTCTACCGCCAAGTTCACTGCTGTGAGCAACTGGTGTTGCAGGATAAGCAACAGGTGTTGCGGCAACATGCGTTGCGTCAACATGTGTTGCAGGCTGAGAGCCCCCATAAGCAACATGTGTTGTAGGCTGAGAGCGCCCATGAGCAACATATGGTGCAGGCTGAAAGCCCCCATAAGCAACATGTGTTGTAGGCTGAGATCGCCCACCAGCCCCGCCTTGAGCAACAGAAGTTGCAAACGGAGATCGTTGGTTCAGCCTAGGAGCTCCGCCTTGAGCCCCGAATGTGGCAGGCGGAGACCGTTGCTTCAGCCTAGGAACTCTGCCTTGAGCCCCGAATGTGGCAGGCGGAGACCGATGGTTCATATGAGTCCCGCCTTGAGCTCAAATGTGGCAGGCGGAGACCTCTGGGTCAGTCCAGGACCACCGCCTTGAGCCCCGGATGTGGCAGGCGGAGGTAAGAGGAGACGTTGTTGATTATACTTCTCTATGCCGTCTTCATTCCAAGGCATCGCGCCGTTCAGGCCGGCATGCTCGTGGAAGAATCGTGCATCGAAAAAATTGCTATACCACAGTTGCATGGCCGAGCAAGCCTGGCAACGTTAGTAAGTGTCGTATAAACGGCGCAGTTCAACTTACTTTGCCTTGATGGCCAATGGCGTGTTTGCCATTATGTGCAGGAATGGGGCGCTTGTTGCATAGGAAGCATTTGCCTCCGCAGTCCATCCAGTTGGATCGGTGTGCTGCATCATCTGCTTTGCCGCACCGCAGACAGCAAGTGTGGTAGTCGTAAATGCCACATGTATGGAACATGGCGGTCAGTCGGTCCCATGTGTAGGGGTTCTTGGGAGGTATGCGGCCCCGAGGCAGCCCAGAGGGTATGGGAGGGGGCGGTGGATCCGCCATTGACGAATACTTTTGAAAAAAGTAGACGAGGTTGAGGTGGGTGGGATGGGCGATGCGGAGGGGCGAGGGACGGATTTTGCGTTGGCGCGGCGGCAAGATTCTCCGGGTGCCGGGATGCGTCGGTCGGTACGATAACGCCGTGAGGAAGGAGCGTCATGGAAACTAAGAGAAGTATGCGTGAACCTTGGCACTGCCACCCTGCTCACCTTGTCGCAACCGCACACCTGCATAGAGTGGCGCAGGCCGAGAACAAGGACTCGCCGACAGGCTGGAATGAGAGAGCGTAACAAACTATGCCGGGATACCTACTGGCGGGTCGGTTTCTTGGGAACTGAGAAGAGACCGCGATCCCTCGGTATGTCTAATACACTTAATTCACTTACAGAAACGCGAACAGCCGTGCATTGAAGTGCCCGACATCGCTCAAGTGAGTACGATCATTGGCTCCTCAGACACGCTGTGTCCATGACACACTCGATAGCATCTTGCCTAGCCTAGACTCCAGGGATCTCCACACGCACGCGGTTCAGCCCAGCTCAGTAGGTGGAGATTCGGGGCCCCGTCCACTAAAACGGAGACGGGAAATGTCATCGGAAGCGCCTCAGTACACCCCGATACTGCCATACGATCCTCCACAAGATCCAGAAGCTCAGCAAGCCGACGACGCGTGCTGGCGACACTCACACACTCACGGTTACAGCCTGGTACCCAAATCATGGCGGGTAGCTCCGCGTGGACACAACTTCGCTCGCCTGACAACGTCTGAGACGCGGAGACTCGGATGCTAAGCGGGCTATTCACATGCCCCTAGAGCCTCCCGGAGGTGCGTACCTGGTTGACCAGATCAATGTGGCTAAGAAGATACGGGAGAGAGGAAGAGTGCGGATAAATGAGGACAAAGCAGACAAGGGAGTCTATACGTGGCTACAGGGAAATATATCGAAGAACGGTAGTTCTGAAAGCTCACTCCAAAGTAACGAAATATGGCCGAGCCCACAATGAAAGAAGGTTGCTCGTCGTGTGAGCTTTTGCGAATATCAGAAAATACACAATGAAGACTACGGCCTCACGCTCGACTTACATACACTAAATACCGTTCGAGATCGCCCAATCTAACCTCTACATCAGCCGTATCTGCGCCATCGACGTCGCAACAAGACATGGATTAATGTCATGGAGTCCTGCTATAGGAATCATCCCAGACATTATACTTGCTACCCCCCTCTGGCTGCCTCGCGCATGACCCCTACAGTTCCCTCACCCTTTTCCGTCAGGCGGGTAACACTTCCGGGAGTGGGTGGGCTGGCTTGTATTTCGAAGTACCGGTTGACGTTGGCAGCCAGTGACGATACTGTGAGCTATGAATGCAGAGTAATCAATGCATTCGGAGAATTCTCGTACCGTGCTGACGCGCGTAATGCCCGGGTTCGCGTAATGCCCCACCAACCAACATGCTCACCACCACAAACTTGAGCCTATGACAACACGTACAATAGCTATTATCACGAGATTTTTTAGTGGAGCGATTGTAATGAGGCTATTGTACAACTTGTTTTATCTATATTTAGATGGAACGTTGATGCTGCGGCCGCGGCGGTTCACCTTGGGTGGAGCAGCTGGTGCAGCTTCAGGTGACGCCGCGCGAGCTGCAGCAACGCGCATACGTTTCTAGGGCTTATCCTTAGATGAGGATACTCGTGAGGCCTTGCGCTTACTAGATTGGGCAGTCTGAAGCTCTTTTCTGGTGTTGAGTTCTGCTTTTTTGGCCGCCGCGATAGCTGCCTTTTCAGCCTTCTCACGATCGCGCTCAACCTTGAGCTTCTCCCGCGCCACACGCTTCTCCTCCGCGATTTTTTTGTTGTACAAGGTAGCAGCTGCCTTAAGCTCCTTAGTGTTTGCTTTTTGCAACTCTAGCTCCTTCTTCGTACGCTGCTTGACCACTTTACGAGCCATTGCCTTCCGGATCTTCCGCGGCGACCACATGATAGCTCCACCATGATACTCCTTGCGCTGCTAGAGGTCAAGGACAGATCCCTTCTTCTTGTGCTTCTTGTGAGTAGTAAGGGCAGTCTTCAAGCCCTAGTTCTCATGGTGAAGCAGCTCATTTTGTACATGGAGATGGTGTACTAATTGAGAGAGCTGCTTCGACTCCTCTGCGCTAGTGTCGGTAACTGCAGCTCGTACAAGGCGCTCCATATGGATCCAATTCTTATCGGTGAGGGCTGACGATCGTGAGGCTCTATCCGGAGCCTTATCGGTGAAGCGTTTGAGTATTTTCTCTCGATCTATAGGCCAAATACCAGTAGCTTCAAAAGACTTGAGTACGGTAGCCTTCTTGAACGAGGCACCCTAGGCTTCCCAAAACAGCGGGAAGAAGTCGCCCTTACGTATTAGAACTCGCCCGAGGCTTTGTTGGAGGTGGGTAGTGAGGGCCTTGGTATAGGAGCTTGATAGAGGCTTGAACATTACCACATCAAGCGGTTGAAGCGTATGGGTACTGTGAGGCGGCATAACACCGAGGAGTATCCGGTGGTTGAGACAGTAGTTGAGGAAGTCGTCAGTCAGGTGACTACCATGGCCGTCGACGATGAGGAGGCGGTAGTCTCTTCCACGGCGAGCTTTCTCCTTTGTACAGCGGTCAAATACCTGCTCCAACCATGCCAAACCAACGTCGTTATTGCTCCAACCTGATAGTGTTGAGCTCACAAACACGTCGTGTTGACCAGCTTGGATGTCGGCTACCCATGTTGATTGTAATGTGCTGTTAGCTGAGGCGTACAGCAGCCTGGGCGGTAACACCTTACTATTAGCACAAACTGCTGCCAAAAGCGTCACCCACTCCCGGGAGCCATCTTGAAGGGCTGACGTTACCTCTTTTTGCTTCCATTGGTGTCGTGAGAACACTCGTTTAGAGCGTCCGGTCACACCTATCATGAAGCCTTTTTCGTCTATATTGTAGGTGTTCTTGGGCAGGACGTTGTACTCCTCTATTTTACTATGCAGAAGCTCGAAATATAGGTTATATTTGAACCTTGAATTAGCGTAGTAACGTACAGCGTCCATACCAGAGGTCCATTTAGAGATGAGATGGTTGCTGTTTCGGTTGATGAAGCGCGTTACCTAGGCGTTTGAAACACGCGTTTTCGCTACCTTGCTAGCAAAATTTTGGATCATAGCTCGCGTAGGAGGTAGCCTTTGCTTTGTTAAGTCTTCAATATAAGCGCAAAGCTCTAACTCTTGTTGTGGGTTAAGGTGTTGTTGAGCAGCTGCCTTGACTTGTTTTGGGCGTGTTACACCTCGTACGCGCCGCCCCAGCGTCGATCGCTCAACACCATACTAATCGGAAATTGCCTGCAGAGAGAGTTTTGCATCAGGACTTTGCGATTTAAACGCTACAATTGCGTCATCAATTGGAGCCATAGTGGTTAAGATATCGCGTGTTGAAGGTAGGTAGTTGGGACGGTTTTTGAAAGTTGGTGGGGCATTACGCGAACCCGGGCATTACGCGCGTCAGCACGGTAGCGCAGGCCTTGGCCTCCCTTCCCTCTCATGTCCTGTGCAAGCCAACGTCAGGGCTGCTTATATGTCCTCCATTTCCGTGCCGTCGCATATCTACGGATACTACGCCCGTTCGCGATGGTATTCATATGTGGTATGTCCCGTATTCTTCGCACCACAACCGGTTGAGCGTCCTATCACCCTCGGATATGTGTTTCTTGCCACAGAGACGGGAAAAGCGACCGAAGGCCTCGTCCGGAAGGCGTTGATGCCCCGACCGAATTTGCCCTAGTAGGTTGTCAACTTCTACGCGTTTGGCCGCCGACGCATCGCGTAGCTTCCGTGCGGCGTCGACCGTAAGAGTTGGACAGCTTTGCGAACCGAGGACCACGTCGATCGGCACCGGCCTCGAGGCGCGCATCGATCGCTTGGCTACGGAGACGAATGAATCAACATGCCTAGAAATCATTGTCAGTATAGGAGTGGCTGGGCTGCAGGGCGGCGCGGCGGTGCTCCTAGCGGTGTCAATCCAGACGGTCGTTATTCTTCTATACTCCGCCAAGACAATAATGACTAATCACCCGATGGCAGCATTAAATCCAACACAATGAGAGCCTTGAATTGGCCTATATACTGACACTCAACAGACGCTTGATCCTATCCCCTATTTAATGTTCTTCCGCTGCCGCCAGTAATCGGGTTCCTGCCAGGCAATCCCCTCTCTCGAGTCCGCGTCCAGCGGTTAGCCATCTGACCATAAGCTTGCAGCAAGGCCGGTTCGACTTTGCACCAATTACAAGCCATAGTGCATTCTGCTAGGCCACACGTTGCCGGATTGTGGCCGACGACATCGCACTGTACGCAGTGGTCATTGCCTGGTTTGAGGAAAGACTGGTGAAAGCCGTAAAGTTGCTGCTAGGAAACTAGTCGTAGTAATCTCTTCATGAAATTCGATGTGCCATACACTTACTAGCTGTACTGAGAATTGTGTGGGCACCTATTAACTGACGAGCTTGGCAGAGAATCTCGATCTGGCGAAGAAGATGTGACGCTAACTTCCCACACCTCATCACTCCCTCCTCCCATCCCATCTCCACCACCCCACCATTCAATATGGTGCCCCGAAAGCGAAAAAAATCTATCGAAGATTTCGTCCTTGACGACGATGCCGCCACAGACCAAGACTACGCGCCAAGCCAGCTCGCAAGCAGCGACACCGGCAGCCCGCGAAGAGTCCAGTCTGCAGAACTGCCTACTGCTACTCAAACAGGCCAGCGAGAGGCGCTCCATGCGTCCGGCCCGATGCACGCGTCTTCGAGTCCAGCAGGCAGCCAACTGCATCCACTCAATGCCGACAGGCTAGAGAGTGTGAACGCCCGCGTCGCCTCGAGGCATAGGACGCTTCAGAGGCCACCAAGAAAAGACGTGTATGACATTCCTGTTGAGTCTGATGAAGACAACGAGGACCATACCGATGAAGAGGACAACCAAACCGTCCGTGATATGGGTCCCCCCATATTACGCCAGACACCGGTGTCTCCTGCTCCCCCCCGCCGCGTCCGGGCAGCCGGCCGTAAAGGCCAGTCCAAGACCAAGCGAGTGATGGAAGACCTCCACAGAGGCTCAGATGTATCTGACTGTGCTGACGCTTCTGACGACAGTACTGACGAAGAACTTGACTTCGCTCCAATGGAGACACAGGTCGCGGTTGGGCTGCAGCGTACTCTCACGCGAGAAGACCTGCGGGTCCCTGACCTCGAGGATGTCGGCATGTTGCCAGGCGAGGCGCTCAATGAGCAGACCAGTTTTGTTAAGCTTGTCAAAGCCATCGACCAAGACGGATTATTACCCGCACTCGAAGCCGCACGGGACGCAGAAGCAGCCTCTGGCTCAGTGCTCGGCAAAGAATATGCCCGTTACCCCATGGTATGGCAGTATCATAGCTTCTCGACACTGTGCAGCATGCATCCTCGCATCATACAAGAACTTGTGCATGGCAACCTCGTCATTGCCGCCAACAGCGACGCAGATCTCAGGCAAACCCTAGACGCGAATTACGAGCGGGGCAAAGTGCAGCCCAACATTTATGCCCGGGTGCTTACCGACACGTCTGGCCAGTCTATGTCCTCGACCAACGCGCAGAGATTGGCGAGATGGCTCCGGCGGTACATATCCGATGACTTGTCTGTTATTGACAATACAAAACACCGTGAGGTGTTTTATCGCATCGACCGCCAGTTTCAGAAATGGAAGCGGGCCGACACCGCCCGAGGACAACGCAGATATCTTCAGACTGATGCATATGATCGATCCGACGGCCGCCTCCAGGTCATTCGCACATTCTGTGTTCAGCTTGAACGGCGATGTGGAGATGGGGGCAGACTTTCTCCGCCTCTGCAATACATTGGCTATGCCGCAAAGGCCGATACCCGCGAACGGCAGCACGAGGCCTGTGGCAAGTCGTCCAACTGGTTAGCCTCTTTTGTCCAAGCTGTCTGCAATGTTGCGTGGGAAAAGGGCGCATACCAGATGCACTTCTTCGTCGTCTGCTTGCTTAGTGAAGAGGCGCAGGGCATGGTTGGCGAGATGCTCTTGACGCGACTCCCGAATGCCTACTACAACAGCGGTGGCGGATTCTGTGTCGACGTCGCCGGCAAGAGTTTGGAGAGTATGCATTTTGCTAAGCTAGCGCCAGACCAGAGGGCAGATCAGTGGCACGAGTACGCCCAATGGGTGAAGGAGCACACTCGAATCTACGCAAACTGGGAGCTCCAGAAACAGCGGGAGCTTGCTGTGATAGCAAGAGTTGATGCTGAAGGGGAAGCTGTCAAAGCTGTGTGGCACAAGGCACGGGAAATGTATCCTATGTATACTGAGCGGGGGTAGTTTCATTTTCTAATCTTAGTCTCTTCACTTGACTGTTAAGTCCGGGCTTGCGAGCAAAAATATTACCTGATTTAATTTCCCTCGGACAATTAGTGATCTCTTCAAGCTAGATACGAGTCGAGGGTAACGCCGGCAGTCGTTCCGCATAAGTGGTGTACTGCTAGTGGCAAATACCGGAAAAACGTCTCCACGTCTATGTCGTCATTTCCACCCACATCCAAGACATGTTCTACGTGAAACGATTCGTCGCTATATCTCGGGTTTCTGTTCCATCAGTCCAAACGTTTCGAGCAATCAGCGAGGGATCGGAACCATATAAAGGACCGCTGGATTATTTCCAGCCTAGTGCCACGCAATGACCTATGTATGTTCCAAGTAGTGTGAAAGCCACGTGCGCGTACCCGCTTCTTGAGCTCAGAGGACAGCTCAGGCTCGACTTTATACCACTAAATAGTCCCTTATAATTCCATAACACCGAATAACGCATGAATAATAGTAATGACCGTTAGACGATCCACATCAAACACAAATCCCTCTAACAACATTCCCATCAGTAAGGAAGGCTGCATAGAAATGAGGCTCCCCTTAAGCATTCGCGCAAACTTTTATCAGTGAGGCTGCACATGATATTCGATATCTCAGGCGTCTGTTAGCCTTCTGGCCGTGCCCACTTCAGATCAGCAAACTTCAACGTTCAGTTCGCTTATTTGTAGTAGTGCTAGGACGCAACGACCTTGTCGGCCTTGTCCAATTCGAACGCCGAGAAGTGTGGTGTTGGATCGTTTGTGCTGGGGTGTTCTGCCTCTCTAAACAAAATCAGCCTCATCGTTCGTTACTGTGTTTATGTGAGCCCACTCACTTAATCGCAACCTTCTCCGTGGTCGGCTGCAAATTGTCTTTGTATTTCTCAACGATTGAAGCAAATTCGGCCATCCTTTCTGGGGCGATATAGGTGCGTTCCCAGGCATCCGTCTTGGTAACATATTCAACGGAAATCTCCTTGCCTGAAGACGTGAGGATTCTCTTGATTGCTTGGCTGGCTCTATACATCTTGTTGAAAAGAAAACTTGTGTCGTGATGAATTGATGCGAAGACAGTTGAAGAATTGGGCGAAGAGTCTGGAAGTCGAATTGTAATCAAAGAGAGAGATGCTTTTAGATGGAAAATGGGAACGAGATGTGGCTGTTTAGTCTAATAATGTGAACTGACATGTATATATAGTCTATACCTCTGAGTGACTGGCGTCAGAGCTATAAGCGCTGTGCATAGGCAGATAGAACACCCGCCAAGACGTAGCCGTACGAAGGCCCCAGTTTTTGTAAAGAGAATGCTAAGGTATCGCGAAAGTGTGATAGTAATTGCAGAGTTGTTGGATTTCATGCACTGCCTGAATATCGAAAATATCGAAGCGCTGCGGCACAGCATCTAACATTAGTATCTTTCGATACCTGACTCACCGGAGGCCATGTCCCCGCGCGTATTTCTCAGCCATACCACAAGGGTGTTAAGCGCTGCAACATGCAGATTCAATATGCGTCAACAGCGGTAGCAGTCAATTTGAAGGTCTACATTCCGCAACACCGGGCTCTACGCGCCAGTGGCGGTTGCGGCACAGCACATGCCATTGGCTCATGTGCATCAGCATCACAAATATACATCTGCATCACGGGCCAAAGCTTAATATTGATGTCGTTCATGAGGAGGTTTCGAACGATCGAAATCTCTCTTCCAAGGTTGTCTTATCTGACCAACACAGACTAGCCTACTCCGCTTACCGGTTCTGTAGCGCTTGTTACTACCGTAAGCGCCCAACTTTTCCATTCGCTCGGCATCTTCGACCTCCAACTCCTTCTCGAAACGCACTACTCTTATCAACTACGCCGCAACCAAACTATGAAAGCACTGATCCAAGGATTTCGCGTTTCCTGTATTCATCGAGTCATCCGTAGCCGTAATTGGAACAGAGTTAGACCTGCTTTTCCTCAGAGGGATTTCAGCATGGCATCCACGGATTGGACGGGCTCATCTGGAAAACTGTACCAGTTCAAGGAGTTAATGCAAGAAAGAGCACACTTTGGTCGGGTGTGGCTCGCGACGTTAGTGCACCTGGTTATTTTACCAATAGCCTATGCTAACTATTGCAGATCCGGGAATGAGAAATTTGTCCTGAAGGATATCCCCGAAGCGATATATTCTAACTTCAACGATTTGATTCAACCTAACCTTAGAGAAAGTTCTTATATACGGCTACCATGCGATAGAATCCCGAACCAGCGTATATTCGTATACAAGTACTTGACCGATGACCTTTTAAGCGTCATACGCGGAGGTGTCCCAGTCAAAGCTCGAAGACAGATCCTTAAAGCAGGTTTACGAGGCATATCTGAGCTCCACAGTCAAGACGTTGTTCATCTAGGTAAGTTGTCCTCATTGTTGTATACAACTCTAAGCTAAGAGTTTTTTAGACGTGAAGCCAGACAACATCATGGTCGACTACCAACAGGAGGGTCAAGAAATGTCAATCCAGCGCGTTCAGATCACAGACCTTGAAAACGCGGCCTATCTCCCCAAAGGAAGATGCATTAAAGGGATGCTCCCCGGAAACGAAAATTGGCGCAGTCCAGAAGGTCACCTCAAGGGCGAACTCAACAAGCCTACCGACATATACTCTTTTGGAGCCGTGGTGAATATTCCTTTTCGTACTCGTGAAGATATTTGTCGCTAAAAGAATCAGTGCATCTATGTCATGCTTGGTCGCGGAATCTTCGGTCCTGATGCCGACTCCAAAAAGCACGAGGCCGCGGGCGCACTCCCGGAAATGGTCCGCCTCCAGCGCTCAATATCCTATTTTCCTGATCGGGAAAGTTTCAATGGGCTCATTACGCACGTAGGGGATAACAAACTCAGCTGCCAGGTCCTCGGCATGCTTTGGGATGACCGCGTTGCCGATTACCATTCCTACAAGCCGTTTTATGATTGGAAAGACGTCGAGGATCTTCCCTTTCGGGAACTTGTCACACAGATGATGCAGCTGGATCCTGCGAGGCGTATCTCGGCTCAGCAGGCTTTGGACCATGCTTGGTTCAAGGATGTGGAGATAGATTGAGCGTTTGAGAGAAGGGACCTAGGAAATAATGGAACCGCTTTCCCGTATCAGGATCTCGAGACCACAGATGCGCCGATGCCCACTAACTTTCATACCACTAAATCTGGTCCTGAAGCATATACAAGAGCGTTACCAGACTTCTTCCATATCCCCCTATCGGCTCACTCCAGTCCATCCATCTCTCATTTCGCTCCCGTCCAAACCGCCGGCCTTGGAGACGGATAACTCGCAGGGTGCGTTCATGGGGAATCTGTTGGGACGAAAAACTCTAGAGTTATGGAAAGAGTGTAAGGCAATGAGGATACTGGTAAGTTGGGAATGTCGAGGTGGTGCGAGTGATAGCTGACATGTTAGATTATAGCCCCGCGTCATGTCCGGACCATAAGTGAAAGATCCATCAATTGAGAACTATCTAAGTAGTGATAGTGACACTACGTCATTCCCTTCCTCCCAGCCTTCTCCCCGGCATTCTCCCCATTTCCTCCCCTATTCTCTCCGAACCAACGCCCACCCCGGGCTCTGACCCTCGAAGAAACTGCTATTGTCAGCATAATATCGACGAATGCCTTTATAATGCCAGAGGGGATGATCGGGGGCAATGAAAGGGCCTTTGTAGCCGCCACAGCGAATCACCTCAAGCCAACCCTTGTCAACCCACAGCATCTCTCGGCCTTGCTCTATGGCCCAGTGTCGCAGAGGACACTTTTGCCAATTGAGCGGGCACTCTTTCCCGGGCATGAAATGGTTCCCACAGAGACCAAGATCAACTCGGTCTCTTGTGCCACCATACCCATCAGGGTCGAGTTTCTTCACGACGATCTGCCGACCTTCCTTGACGATGGGAACTTCCAAGTCTGGGACTGGATTTCCTTGCCATCTGGAGAAGTCTTTGTAGATCTTGGGGTCAGAAGCTGGCCTCCAACTGTGTTCCTGCCATTTTGGAATGGTTGACTCAAAAGAGCTGCCTTTTTGGGAATCCTGTGTGCCGGTAGTGGCACTGGCGGTTGGATGGTTGGCCGCGGATGGTTTTGGGTTGAATGGTGGCAAGGCGCGTGGATTGGAATGTAGGATTGCCAGATCATGTCCTTCAAACCAATCTGTGCCGTTGATGTAACATCGCCTGACGCCTCGATATACGGATGCATCGTTATCAGGGCTACCGTAGGGTCCCCGATGCCGAATAGTTTGTAGCCATTCGAGATTGATCCACTTTATTTCCACTTGATCGATGTACTAATGGCGCAGCGGGCACTGTTCCCAAGTGAACGGACATTCCTCGCCAGGCATGAAATGGTTTTCGCAGAGACCCAAGTCCATAAGCTCTCTTGTGCCACCATATCGCAATGGTTCGAGCTTCGTGACCGTGTGAGTGATCGCGTGCGTCCCGTTGCCCACGGCGATTACCTGTCTTCTGGGATGCCCGGTATAGGACCTCCAGCGCGAGAAGTCCCTTTGGGTCTCGGGGTCAAAAGCCGGTTTCGTAAACGGTTTCGAGCCTTGATTGGTATTGCCGCCTTGGGCTGCGGCATGGCCGCCTTGAGAGGAATTTCCACGAGCCGTGGCATGACCACCCTGGAAAGCATTGCTGCCACGGGCTGGTGTGCTGCCACCTCGGGGGGTATTGCTGCCTCTGGGGGTATTGCCGCCTCGCGGGGCATGGCCACCAAGGGCTGCATTATCCACGCCCCTTGACTGCCGGTTTCCAGCTCCACGCCTTGAACCTTGTCCTGGAGGCCCCATCGTCGTGGCAGTATGTGATACGCTCGACGGCGTTTGTTCGCTGACCAGAGAGAGACGAGAAAGATAGCGCCCGTATTCTTCATCCATTTCCAGGAGTTCGATTGATTCGGGACTTCTAAGCTTTTGCTTCTCCTCTGTCGGGGCATTGGCGCTGGTCGTGCTTTGTGCTGCGAGGGCAGACTGCAAGTTTTGACCGCTGGCCGTGTCCTTCCCGTAATCGAGGGGCAGGAGGCCGCCCATTTGCAACAGCTCAATCGATTCGGGGCTGTGAAGCTTTGGCCGCTTGCCTGGCGCGGGTGTCTTAACGCTGGTCTTACTCTGTGCTGCTAAAGCAGGCTGCGAGTGTTGACCCTTTGCGACTGACGACCAAGAGAGTCGCTCTGCGGCTTCGAACGTTTGAGCGTTGTATTGATCATACAAGTCGTCGAATTCCATGCACTCCTCGAACTGATCCATGTCATCTACGAGGCTCTCAAATGGAACGCGACGGAGGGCCTTCTCGGCCTCCGTCTCGATGAAGTCAGCACGCTGTTTTATGATCGCCTGCAGCTTTGTCCGCATCGCCACCTGTGCCGGTGTCCAGCGGCTCGCTGCAGCCTGGCTCTTAGGCGGCTGCTTTTGGGGTTTGACCGAAGGCAAAGCCGACAGTATAGGTTGGTCTGCACTGTGTGAGCTTTTATCCTGCCGTTTGGAGTGAGGCTTACTGTCTTGGCCGCGTGGGCCGTCTGGTGGAGGCGGACCTCCAGATTGTTGACTCATGAGTGCTGCGATCTATTAGCCCGCACGAAGAGTAGAGGTGGAGCTTAAAGACTTACAGTCGGTGTTGTCGAGTGTGTGAAGATGCGTGGTGGTGAGGCGGAAGGTGCAAATTAGATTATCGTGTCGCATGACTAAGCCGCGCCTGCCCGATCGGTGGCCGCCTCACGCCCGGGGCATTCGCCACCTGAGTTCTCTTCACTTGCGCAGGCTTACTAGACAAGTTAATTTAGCAATTACTACACCCGTAAGCAGTTCTAGGTCACCGATATGTTCCTATTGTCGCCCGAACCTCTACCTTACAGTCACCGTCGCATTTGCTCTCAGGTCCTTCGAGCTGCTTCCCACCCAGACCACGAATTCTCCCGGCTCGACTACCTCTTGTATCTTGAGGTTCCAGAGACTCCATTCCGTTACGCGCAACTCAATCTCAACATCCAAGCTCTCGCCAGCCTTCACTACCACCTTCTTGAAGCCTTTCAGTTGCATATTGGGCACCACAACAGAAGCGATGACGTCCTGGACATAGACTTGTACTACTTCCTTCCCGTCTCGCGGAGAAGAGTTGGTCACGCTTATGGAGGCGGTTATAGTGTCGGTCTGCGAGGCTGTAGTCTGGGAGAGGCGGAAGCTGGAGTACGAGAAGTTGGAATATGAGAGTCCATAACCAAATTCGTAGAGCGGCTCGGGGTTGTCAAGAACATACTGATGACCGAACCGCAGCGTACCATTGGGAAGAATAGCGCCAGCGTCCGGACTAGTGCCACGTCCAGAATTGAGGTAGTCGTAGTACACGGGAAGGGTGCCAACGCTATGTGGGAAAGATACGGCAAGCTTCCCACTTGGATTGACGTCACCGAACAGCACGTCAGCTAGAGCATGCCCACCTTGCTCGCCTGGATAGAACTGCTGCACCAAGGCGGACGCAGAACGAGAAATCCAGGGTTCAGTAACTGGCTTGCCGGACGAATAGACGACAACTGTCGGTTTTCCCGTTTCGATGATGGCTTGTACGAGGGGCCCCATTGCGCCTACAAGGCTCAGATCAGCAACGTCAACGTGCTCGCCTGTGGTAGCGTTCAGCCCCTGCCATAACTCTTGCTGGTCTCGAGACCACGTCCCTACGACTACGACCGCGACGTCGGCTGCTTGGGCTGCTGCGATAGCTTCCGGGAATCCAGAATCATCGGTGGACCAGCGCTCGCACCCTTTGGCGTACGTGACACGGCCAGTTGAAGCATTGCGAATGCCCTGCAGCGGATTGACGTTGGATGGGTTGTACTGCGAGCGGTAGACGACATAGTCGCCTAACTGCAAGGTGTTAGTACGCAAGTGCTGAAAGGTCGATTGTGATTCTTACATTCATGAAGTCTGCCATGGGCCCGATGACAGCAACATTCGCATCGTGTTTTAGGGGGAGCGTTTGGTTTCGATTCTCCAGAAGTACGATCGACTCTGCATCCAACCTCCGTGCAAGTTCGACCGCCTCGGCATTGTGAATCAATTCTTTCGTTCGATTTGGCGCGGCGCCTTGATAAGGGTTCTCGAAAAGACCCATTTTGAACTTCGCCCGCAACTGTCGAGCAACCGCTGTATCGACAACTTGGACATCCAACTTTCCATCTTCGATAAGTTGCGGAATGTTCTCGAAATTGTACGAGCCACCTCCCATCTCCACGTCATTGCCTGCAGGCAGGGCATATAACGTAACAGCATCCGAGTCGATGGGTTTGCACCGGCACATTCTAAACGCACAGCACAAACGATCGGTTGCACCAGCATCAGACGTCAGCCAATACTCGTATCCCCATTCGTTGCGCAGAATAACTGTCATGAGATAATGGTCCGCGATCGTTGGAATACCATCGTAGCTGTTGTAAGCGCCCATGATACTGTACGCTCCCGCATCGATGATAGCTCTCTTGAAAGAAGGCAACCACGTCGTCCGAAGCTCCCTTGGTCCCCCGTGTACAGGCCCAGTATTCAGACCTTGCTCCGGTGCAGAGAAACCGGCGAAATGCTTGACCGTGGCACTGACATTTGCTGCCTGGACTCCTGTGACATAGCTATACGCCATTTCGCCGACCAGATAGGGATCTTCACCGTACGTCTCTTCCACGCGACCAAAACGGAGTTCGCGGGCAAGGTCAGCGAGGGGGGCGAATACTTGGTTGACCCCTAGAGCTTTGGATTCTTTCGCAATGACACTGGCCATCGCACGTACCAGTTCAGGGTCCCAGGAGCAAGCATGTGCGATGGGGCTATTGAAGATCGTCGCATTCTCGACCAGAAGCCCGTGTATGCCTTCCGTTTGAACAAGAGCGGGAATCCCCAGGGTTGTGTTTTCGACGATGTAATCTTGAGCTTTCCGGATACCCGCACTGATCCAGGATTGAGGCATGGGATATCCGACGTAGAACTGCCCGGCTCTTTGATCCATGTTCCACACCAGCCCGCTGTAGTTGAAGGCATTGGTCGTCGTGTTGATCCAATTGGAGATATCGCCTTGGATGAGCTGCGTTGTTTTTTCCTCAATGGTCATCCGCGAAAGAAGGTCCGACACTCGGTCCTCAACAGGAGCCCCCGGATTCCTATACGTGGCATTGAGCGCGTTTTGCCGGCGGACTATGTCGTACGCTTCAACGGGGAGACAGGCCAGGTACGCCAGAACCAAGTTTGCAAAGGAGAGCATCTTTCAGAAACTGTGGTTGTTACCTGGTTGACAAGTACATCCATCTCAGATATAGATGGCCGCCATGGTCGATGATGTCGGTGCCTGCAGTTCTCCACCTCGGCCCGCCCCTTAGAGTTCACCGGGTCAAAATGGTTCCCTGTATTACCGGAAGAGAATCGCGCGTTCCGTCGAGAGTCCCCACATGCCCAGCTTGGTCCATGCACAGCGCACGGGCGAGAGACAAGGAGGAGGTGGAGCGCCGTTGACGCTTGTAAACGGTCCGTTTTTGGCGCCCGCTGATTGGTGGAAAATCTAGAATGGCTGCCGTCCCCGCACTCAACCCCAACGTCCCCGGACGCATCTACCCGAACAACATACGACACAACCTGTACCGTCATGTTAGTCGCGCGACTATCCTCTTCGCAGTATCCTCTTCGCGGCGAATCTATTGGAAGCGAGGGGGCCTGACTCCGCGTTCGATGGGTCGAGATGGGAGCGACAAGCGCGAGACCGAGGCAGCGGCACCTGGGAAATACTTTAGTTAAACTAAAGTGTCTTCCCTGACGAAAATTGTCTCTACATCTTTACACTGTCAACAAATTTGCAATCATGGGATATTGGTTCAACATCGGTTTGGCCGTCTTCGCTGCCACAGGCAGCTTCCTCTTCGGATATGACAGCGGCGTCATGACCATTGTGATTGCATCGCCCAATTTCCTGAGTTTTTTCAAAACCACTTTGACGTCTCCCACTATCGGGGCCATCAACTCGACGTTTTCGGGCGGAGCCTTCTTTGGCTCGTTGATGTAAGACGAAAGACTCTCTTCGATTAACCTACGTCTACTGACCGCTATATAGGGGCGGGCTGACGATGGACCGGTTCGGTCGACGATGGACTATCATGATCGGGGCGATAATCAACCTAGTGGGCGCTGCTCTCCAGGCCAGTGCTCAGAGCCTGGCCATGATTCTAGTCGGTCGCATTCTTGCTGGGTGGGCTGTTGGGCTTCTCTCCATGTCCGTTCCTATCTATCAAGCAGAATGCGCGCACCCAAAGATCCGAGGTATGTTGAATGTCCCAGGCCTTTGAAGATCTTGCTAAAATTATTAGGTCTGATTGTCGGACTGACGCAGCAAATGATCGGTGTTGGTTTCATCGTTTCCACCTGGGTCGGCTATGGGTCTTCGAAAGTCCCGAAGACGAGCTCCTTTTCATGGCGCTTCCCTCTTGCCTTTCAATGTTTGCCTTGTATCATCATCATCTGTGGCATTCTCTTCTTTCCCGAGTCGCCACGACATCTAGTCGAGACTGACCGAGCTGAGGAAGCCCTTGTGGTGCTTAAGAAGCTTCATTACGATGGCACCAACGACGACTGGATCCAGACCGAGTTCAACGAGATCAAATTAACTATCGAAGCCGAGAAGGCTATCACGGCCCCGGGCTGGTTGATTATGTTCAAGGTCAAAGCGTGGAGAACCAGGCTGATGCATGCAACGCTTGCACAAGCCTTTACGCAGATGACAGGGTGAGCCCTTTTCTCTTCTCTATCTTCCGGATCCCAGCTGACAAGACCAGAATCAACGTCATTGGCTATTATTCTAGTATACTCTACACCAATCTCGGCATAACTGGTGACCGAAATGTCCTCGTGATAGGAATCTACAACATCGTGGGACCCATCTTCAATTTGATCTTCATCACTCTCATTCTTGACCGCGTTGGACGAAGAAAGCCCCTTTTATTCGGTACTGTCGCCATCACCATTGCGCTCATATGTGAGGCCGTTATCGGCTCTCAAGTCACTGGTGCCACCGGTTCTCGTAGGGATGGCCTCTCTGGCGCCGGAGTTTTCTTCTTGTTTTGCGTCTCCTGTATCTTTAGCGTCTCGTTCGGTCCAATCTCGTGGGTTTATGCTTCAGGCAAGTTACCATGCTTCTATCTGGAAAGCATAAAACTGACTCCGCCGCAGAAATCATGCCTCTCAGCATTCGCGGCCGCGGATCCGCATTCGCGACTGCATTTGGCAACTGGCTCGTTAGCACCGTGTGGTCTCAAGTGTCGCCCATCGGCCTCGGCGAAATCACGTACAAGTTCTACTTCATCTTCGTGGCGTTTAATATTTGCGTCACGTTTCCTACGATCTTCTTCATGTTCAAGGTATGTATTCCTTTGTGGATGACTGCTGCGTGTACTTACGCTTCACAGGAAACTAAACAGCTCACTCTCGAGGAGATTGATTTGCTGTTTGGTGAACGTGCGCTGGGAACGCTACCGGATAACTTGGACGAGAAAAAACAGCAAATTGAGCTGAGTGAAAGGCTCGATGAAACCAAGTCTGCTTGACTCATGTTACACGGCGAATCATATATATGGTCATGGGTCGAACAATGTAGTAGTACGCAGGGTCAAACCATGGGTTCGGATGCGCAACCACTCTCTTACCTTTGCGATCCCTATTTATTTATTTTATTTGATCAATTTGAGTCGTTCAGTCATTGCTGACTATGTTGACTACCTATTAATTACAAACGCAACAGAAATGGTTCGCAACGATATTTTTTTTGCAGCAGATGCTGCGCAACCACGGTTCGCAGGTGTTGAAGTTTGGCTCGAATTAGACACTACCTAGTATCCTAGATACAATAGGGCTTAGTAAATATTAAGGCAGATCATCTACCTATTGCTAAAAGCTCTTAGACTGTAGGGAGGATTGCCTAAAGTTTGTTTTTATTAGCTATAATCCTCTCACCGAAGAGTAGGCCGACAATTAGTGTGTAGGATGGTTAAACTATTAGTGTGGAGGACGGTTGAACTATTAGTGTGTAGGATGGTTAAACTAAAAAACACCTCGGCGGTACTCTCCGACTAGGTCATCGCTACCCATCTGCGTTAACCATGCATCCCTTGAGTCAAGTAGGATAGGATCTCATATTTCGGGTATGCGACACGTTGTGAGGGGTATCGGACGAACTGTACCCGAAGATTCCGTCCACACACGAGACTACCGCCGCACAGCTCGGTCCGCAGCGCCGGAAGGTATTTGGTGTTCCATCTTCTCGAGAAGTTAACTGAAAATGAATTCAGAGATTTCGGTTCAATACTAAACGCTCAATTTTCATCCGCATACCTTGGGGGGTGCCGCCGCAATGAAGTTCCGCGATGGTCCGAATGCCCGACAATTCCAAAGCAGAGCCAAGCTAACGTCGTGCAGGTATGTGGCTGACGAACGAGAACTACAGCGTCCAATACGCCGAAGAAGTATATAGCGCCACCTCGCGGGACAACAAGGCCGTGACACTGCTCTGTCCCGCACGAAAGATCTTCTCTCGTGGTGACACGCTCAACCTCAGCACCATTTCCATCGACATCGAGGCCGAATTCGACGGCGTCATTTCCTTGGAGGTGACGCATCTCGCGGGCGCAAGACGGATCGGTCCGGACTTTGATCTTTTTCCGCATGGGCGACCAGAGCATAAGGCAGAGGTGACGAAAGGGGAGAAAGTGACTACAATATCTTCTGGGGCCCTGAGCGCTTCTGTTAGCAGCGACGCGCACACATTCGATATCAAGTTCCACGCCACCGATGGCTCGAAAACGCTGACCTCGCTGTTGAACCGTAGTGTTGGGTTTGCGTATTCCCCGGCTCTGTCAACGCCTAAGCAAGTCGAAGACTTGAGTAACCACAAGCACTACATCTTCACGCAAACTGAGTTATCTGTGGGAGAATCTATCCACGGCCTGGGTGAGCGTTTTGGGGCCTGGAACAAGATTGGCCAGAACGTCGAGGTTTGGAACGAAGATGGCGGGACGTCGAGTGAGCAGGCTTACAAGAACATCTCGTTCTGGATGAGCTCGAGGGGGTATGGTGTGTTCATAGATACGCCTGACAAAATCGACCTGGAGATCGGGAGTGAGAGATGCTGTAGGTTGCAAACGGCGGTTGAATCGCAACGGCTCAAATGGTAGTTCTCTCCATGAGCGGCTGCGGAGAGGCGTTAACAACAAGCAGGTACATTATCTACGGCCCCACACCCAAAGATGTCCTCACCAAGTACGCCATCCTAACTGGCAAGCCCGGCAAACTCCCCGCATGGTCCTACGGCCTCTGGCTTTCCACATCCTTCACGACATCCTACGACGAAGCGACTGTGCACCACTTCGTCGAGCGCATGTCCGCCTCGCGCATCCCCGTCGAAGTCTTCCACTTCGACTGTTTCTGGTTACGCGCCTTCCACTGGTGCGACTTTATCTGGGACCCAGAGTTCTTTCCCGACGCGCAAGGCCAGATGCAACGCCTCAAAGCTGCCGGTCTCGTGAGCAAAGTCTCCGTCTGGACGAACCCGTACGTCGGCCAATCATCGCCGGTCTTCAAGCACGCAGCGGAAAAGGGGTATCTCTTGAAGAAAACGAACGGGGATGTGTGGCAGTGGGATCTCTGGCAGACGGGTATGGGCATCGTCGACTTTACGAACCCCGCGGCGTGCGAGTGGTACGTGGGCTGTCTGAACCAGTTGTTCGATATGGGTGTCGACTGCATCAAGACGGATTTCGGAGAGCGGATTCCAACGCGGAATGTCCAGTGGTTTGATCAGAGTGTCGATCCCGGCCGCATGCACAACTGGTACGCCTTCCTCTACAACAAGCTCGTCTGCGAAGCGCTGCAGACGCGCTACGGCGCCGACCAAGCCGTGCTGTTCGCGAGGACCGCGTGCGCCGGCACCCAGCGCTTTCCCCTGCAATGGGGCGGCGACTGCGAATCCACGCCCGCCGCCCTCGCCGAGTCCGTCCGCGGCGGCTTGAGCCTGGGCCTTGCAGCCTTCGCATCGTGGAGCAACGACATCGGCGGCTTTGAGGGGAACCCTAGGCCTTGGATATACAAGCGCTGGGTGGCATTCGGGCTGCTGTGCACGCACTCGCGCTTGCACGGCTCCAACAGCTACCGCGTTCCGTGGCTCGTCGACGACTCGTCTGCGGAGCCGGAGAACTGCACGGATGTGCTGCGGCACTGGGTCCGGTTCAAGCGCGCGCTGATGCCGTATCTGTATGCGCAGGCGGTGGAGAGTTTTGCCAATGGCTGGCCGACTAGTGTGCGCGCTGTTGCGCTCGAGTTTCCCGACGATCCGACGGCGTGGTTACTAGACCGCGAGTTCATGGTCGGGAGCCAGATCCTGGCGGCTCCAGTGTTTGATGAGGACGGGTCTTCTGAGGTCTATTTGCCGCCTGGGAGGTGGTTTAGCTTTTGGGATGGGAAGGAGGTGCAGGGAGGAAGGTGGCTGAGAGAGAAGTATGGGTTCTGTGAGTGTCCGCTGTTTGTGAGGGAGGGAAGTGTGATTGTGTTGGGACAGGCTGAGGGCGAGGGTGGGTTTGGGTATGATTGGTTGAATGCGGGTGGGGTTGTGCGGTTGTATGGAACGAAGGAGGGGGATAAGGCTGCTTTGGTAGATGCGAAGGGTGATGATAAGGGGGTATTGGAGGTCGGTAAAGATGGCGAAGTAGGTGGGCTTGAGAAGTTTGGAGGTGACTGGAAGGTAGAGAAGTTTGGATAGGTCTTTCTACTAGCCTGTCAAGATGCACTACTTTAGTTTTGCGTAGCTATCAACAATTTTACACCAGTATGATAAGAATCCGCTGTTTTACGGCGTCTTTCTCCCAAGTCCTCCAGCGCGTACCGAGGATGTGCGTGTAATGCTCGTGTTCGCGTAATGCTCACCCCAACTACATTACCATGTCCGTGCACTCAATGCCCGCGTTCAGTCAATGCCCGCGCAACACTATAATCGCGATCTTGAACATGAAGCTGTACAGCCACATACAATTGCTATAAGTATATAATTTTATAGTAGAATAGTAAATACAGTGCGCTCTACAGTTTGGCTTATTCAAATTTCTTTAGAAGATTAATAGGGCGACCACGGCGTGTAGTGAGCGCTGGGGCAGCCAATGCAGGCACTGGCGCTGCAATAGAAGCTGCAGCAGCACCAACACGTTTCTGGCGCTTGTTGTTATGTAGAGGAGCGCGTGAAGCTTTTCTCTTTCTCTTTTGAGATAATTGTATAGCTTTCTTAGCGTTGCGAGCTGCTTTTTAGGCAGCCTGCTTAGTAGCCTTGTTAGCCTTCTCTCTCTCCTTCGCTGCCTTCGCTGCCTCTCGAGCTACACGCCTCTCCTCTGCGATCTTCTGCTTGTATAGCTTATTAGCCTGTTGTAGCTCCCTCATCTCAGCCTTTTAAAGTTGCTGCTGTTGTTTTTCCTATTGGGTTACTGTCTTGCGATACCGCGCCTCTCTTATCTTGCGCGGCGACCAGAAGGTGGCTCCGCCGTGGTACTCCTGCCGTTGCTGCAAATTGAGAGGCTTGCTTTTCTTGTTATGGCGTTTCTTAATCTGTAGAGCCTCTCTTAGGCTGGTGAGTTCAGTGCGGAAGAGCTTATTTTGTATAGAAATGTAGTGGAGCGAGCTGCGCAGCTTACGAGCGTCGTGACTACTCTGATCTCGCACTGAAGAGCGTACAAGGCGGTCCATTTTGCGCCAATCCTCTGCGCTAAGCGCTGAAGTAGAGCTTTCGCGAGATAGAGCATCGTAGGCGAATCTCTTAAAGATTACTGCGCTGTCAAGCGGCGCTATCCCGGTGTGCTTGAAAGCGCTAAGTATCGTCTTTTCTACAAAGGAAGAGCGCCAAGCTCGCTAGAAAAGCTCAAAGAAGTCGCTTTTCTTCACTGCAAGCTAGCCTTGGGCGCGGTGGAAGTAATTTGATAGCTCTTTTGCGTACGCGGTAGAGAGAGGCTTGAAGAGCGCTACATCAAGCGGCTGCAACGTCTAGGTAGAGTGTAGTGGAAATACACACAGCAGAATCTTGTGTCGATCGCAGTAGTCGATAAAACTGCTTGTTACGTGCGAGCCATGGCCGTCAAGAATAAGTAAGCGCCAGCTTGAGCGAGTCTTCGCCTTTGTTTCGCGATCAAAGACCTGTTTAAGCCATGCTAAGCCGATATCGTCGTTCGTCCAGCCTGATGGAGATGAGGTAATAAAGATCTGATGCTCGCTAGCCTGTACAGCATCTACCCAGCTCGATTGTATGCTCTTGTTTGCACTCGAATATATCAAGCTTGGCGGCAAAGCTGAGCCATCGGCGCACACACAAGCTAGGAGAGTTATCTAATCGCGATTGCTATCTTGAAGAGATTGCTTCAATCCCTTTGCCTTCCATATTGCCTTACTGAACACTCGTTTCGACCTGCTCGTGATACCGATCATGAAGCCTTTTTCATCTATATTGTACGTGTGCCGAGCGTCAACGTGATACTCCTCAATCTTACGCTGTAGCAAGTCGAAGTACAGCTTGTACTTGCCTGCAGACTCGGCTGCGTGGCGATTCTAGTCCATCCCGGTCGCCCATCTTGATATAAGATGGACGTTGTTTTGGTTGATAAAGCGCGTAACCTAGGTCTCAGAGACCTCTCGTTTGGCTATATGGGAGGCGAAATTCTGAACCATGTCTCTAGTAGGTGGCAAGTGACGCGCTGAGAGTCTTTCTATGTATCTTACAAGCTCTGACTCTTCGTGTAGAGTAAGGTTGCGTCGCTGTTGTGCCTCAACGTCTCGTGGCTTTGGTAATGCCTTGGTGCCTTCGAGCGAGCGTACGTCGATCACAGCCATATTTTGCTGCAATTTCTGTATACCGAAAAAATTCGCCGGGATTTAGCGACTCTAAAGCTGCAAGCGCTTCATCAATAGGTAGCATGGCTGTAGAGTTATCGCGTGTTGAAGTTTTGGTGTTTTGATGTTGCGCGGGCATTGACTGAACGCAGGCATTGAGTGCACGGACATGGTACTGCGATAGCAAATATGAGGCTGCGCAACCACCTACAATAGCTATTATTAGAAGATAACTTGGTGTATTGTTCTATAGAGGTAGCTCTACAACTTTGGCTATCTAAGTTTTGCCAGAAGATTGACGGCCCGGCCGCGCCGGGTGAGGGTTGGTGGAGGCGCTAGTGCAGGCACTTTCTCAGCAGCACCCCTAACAGCACCACCTACGCGTCGTTCTTTTACCTGAGGCTTACAGGTACGAGGCTTTGATACCTTGCGATTACGATCCTAGTGTTGTTGTTGCAATTTTTTGGCGTCGTTGGCTCGTTTTTGAGCATCGCGCTTGGCCGCCTTTACAGCCCTTCCCTCCCCCCGCGCCTTCTTGAGTCTTTCACGCTCAACCCGCCTAATCCGAGCCTGCTCTTCTTAAATACGTTTAGCCTCGGCCTTCATATCCTTCGTCCTAAGTCGCTTAAGTCGCTCTTTCTTCTCCTCCTCCTCCCTCTGTACCCTCCGATTAGTGGCATAGCGAATTGTCCTTGGTGATAAAAGTTGAGCCCTCCAATAAGCTTCCCTATTTATCTGAAGATCTAGAGCGTTAATAGGGGTCTTATAGTCCCTCTGCTTCCGTCCCAAGGCGAACCTAAGGCCGTTGTTTTCGTACTCCACAATAGCTTGCTGCGCTTGTAGTAAAAAGAGCGTTTCTTTTACTATCTCAGCCTTACGGCTACTAGGGGTGATAGGCTTACTCACAAGCGACCGGATCGAAGCCCTATTAACCGTATCAATTGTAGTAGAGTACTTAGGGGACTCTGGCGTTGTATTGCGGAACTTTTTAAGCACTTGCTTAGCGTCAAATAGAGCAATACTAGTGGTCGAAAATAAGCTTCGGACGTTAGCGACAGTGAAGGAGGCATTCTAGGCATTCTTGAATAGGTAGTAGAAGTCGCTTTTCTTAAGGGATAGTAGCTCTTGTGTTTTCTCTAGGTAATCTTCTAAGGCTGTGCTATACGCTTTGCTAAGAGAGGAGAAGAAGCTTACATCTAGCGGCTGCAACGTATGGTTACTATAAGAAGGTAGCAACAGAGGTAGGATCCTCTAGGGACGACAGTAGTCTATAAACTCCTGTGTATAATAGAATAAGTAGCTATCTAAAAGGAGTAATCGGTGACGTAGAGAGTTCTTGTCCTTAGTATACCTATCAAACACGTTCCTTAGCCAAGCTACTCCTATGTCGTTGTTGCTCTATTCCGTCTAGGTTGTGCCTACTATTACCTTATCGTCCTCGTACTCTATACCTTTATCGTCCTCGTACTCTATATACTTCGTCTAGCGTTCTTGAATGTTACTAGAAGTTGAGCTATACAGTACGCTTGGTGGCAGCGCGCTCTCATCAGCACAAACGGCTGCTATCACCGTCAACCACTCCCTTGACCTATCTTGAATAGGTTGACGACGTTCTCCTCGCTCCTATAAGTCTCTACTAAAGACTCTGTAGCTACCTTCACTTCTACCAAGGTAGAAGCCCTTCTCATCCATATTGTATATATCAGACGGTCGGCAGTGGTATTTGCGAAGGATTTTGTCGAAATCGCGAAACCACCACTCGTATTTGTATAGAGAATCTGCCCTGTGGCGGAGACAGTCCTTCCCCTTGCCGTGATGCGATTTCAGCTCATCTTTGTGACGGGCGAGGAAGCGCGTCACCTAAGTTTCTAAGGCAGGCTTCCCGGCGATTGAGGCGCATAAATTCCGCAGCATCCGCCTGCTAGGTAGCAAGCCCTCCTCAGTCAACCGTCTGATATGTCTTATGAGATCCAACTCTTGTTGTGGGCTAAAGTGTCGCTGGTTGATTGATTTGGTGGCATACGCGTCACATTTGCCTTGATGTCGGCGGGCGAGCGTGTGGCGTGATACACCAAAGTGGAGAGCAACTTTTGTGTACGAGGATCGTGCATTTGATGGCTGCGATTCTAAAAATTCAATCGCTGCATTGATCGGATCCATATTGGGTGAGATATCGCGTGCGGAAGTTATAGGTAAAACGGTGTTGTTGTGTTGGGGTGAGCATTACCGTACGCGAACACGAGCATTACGCGCACATCCTCGGTAGTACGCATATTGCTATTCAACTACAGGAAACTTCCCCGCGCAGCCTATGAAGGCCTCCAGATGACATGCCATTAAGTTACTGTACCCTTAAAAGGACGGTGATCTTTTTTGGCACCAAATGCAATTGATGGAGGTTGTTTCGCGCGGCCCGAGGAGGGCACCGGGTCAATACAGGATCAGCCCAAGGCAGATACAAAAGACTCGGACGCTGACTTCGACAAGTTGGTAAATCAGTTGAAGGAACGTCGCCTCAGAGGACAAGAATCTTGGCCAGAGATCGGTGTCAAGGCCACTAGATCATCACAGGGTCAGCTCAAGGGGCTGCAGGGGGATGGGTCGATGCAGGGTCACCTCGAATGAGTGCTTGCTGGGCGAGATTAGCTAGGTGGGGGTTTATATAGGGCTCCAATACAAACACTATCTGTCACACTCTATCCCCTTGAATGATTTGTCCGATGCCCCTTACAGTTCTTCAGTCAAACGTGGTTCCTCGTGAAGGCTTGAGGTTTGCGAAACTTTCCCCCTCACAGCGCGTTGCGGATCGCCTGCGCGTAATAGTAGTACGAGCTGAGGTCTAATTTCAGTCAAGAAAGATCTTAGCGAAGAGGAATGTGTTTGTGTTCTCGTGAGGCTGAGCCCTGACTCGGGGGGCTTTATATCACGTGTACACTAGCTTCAGCCGTAGGCGACCTAGTGCCGATAAGGCTAGCTGTCTCGGCGAAAGCCCGCACCCCGACAAACGGAACTCGTTCAGACTAACAACAGCGTTAGCCTACCACACTATCCATGTCTTCCCATCACGCCCAGTCTCATCATTCTCCCGAGCGGCCGCCCATTGATGCATCCCCTGCTGCCCCGGACACCGCTGCGAAAGGCCAGCCTGGTTCGACGAGGTGGGACTCCTTAGTTAGAAGGACGCAAGAGCTGACAGCAGTAAGTTATGTATTCTCATTGTGGCAGCATGGAACACAAGTGTTTACATCCATCAACGCAGCCCCTTTCCGCCAAAGTCTTTCACTATAGCCCTCTGCCACAAGGGCCTTGCATTCGGCTGCTGCAAATCCATCCTGGGAACAACGCCGATGTAATTGAGTGTTCCCTTAGGGTCGCCAACCTAGACGACAATCCCCGGTACACAGCTCTCTCGTACTCTTGGACGAAAGATGAATCCTTTCTGTACGGTCCTCTTCTTGAGATGGGAAAGGTAGCGTGGAACATACTGTCATGGAGAAGCAACCGGACTTCGCGATTGTGGGAGCCAGAAAACGCCTATAGAAAAGATAGCGGTTCAAAAGAGAGGACGAAGACGATACTGTGCGACAAAACACGCATAGAAGTTTATCCCAACCTGTATGCTGCATTGCTTCAGCTACGGCAAAGTCAAAGAGGTGAGTACTGGATCGACCAAGTTTGCATCAACCAGAAAGACGCCATTGAGAAAGGTGCACAGATCCAGATGATGGGCCAGATCTACAGCTCAGCAAAAGGCGTAGAAGTATGGCTTGGCGCCTGTCCGTCAGCACTCTCGCCCTGGATGAGCGAGCTACAAACTTCGCCTCCGAAGCGCACGGTTCCAGACAAAGGTTTATCGGAGCGTCCCGACTTAGCCATTACCGCCATGTATCTACTCACTCGGCGCTGGTTCCAGCGTTTATGGGTGGTACAGGAAACGTGTCTCGCTCGAGACATCAGGTTCCTCCTTGGCGAGCACGAGTTAAGCCAACAAGCCCTCACAGCAGCTATAGAATGGATCGGTATTGCTTCGACGCCTGATGCATTAAGTCGACATACATTTGGATTCAGGCGGTTCTGGGGCTATCATCTCAAGCAAGTCCCAGCCCTACTAGAATCGCGTGAAAACTTCAAGAATGGCCAGCAGTGGCCGTTGCATCAGTGGCTGGAAATGGTCAAAGGCCGAAAAGCGACAGAGCTAAAGGACTACGTTTATGCAGGTCTCGCACTGATACAGCCGGGGCACCTAGCTATCGATACTGGATTGCAACTAAGCGAAGAACGCCCATGTACTCCTCGAGCGACTCGAAACATCCATGAGAGTGAGCTGAAGGTGCAAGAGAAGTTGCCTCTGACGAAACGAAGGTTGTGGCCAGGACTTCGTGCAGACATCGACGCTGATGCCACCGAAGTCTTCCTCAATCTTGCCGCTTGTATACTTTCGCAACCTCGAGGGATTGATATATTGACCATGAGTGCTCGGTTCCGTGATCCTAAGATGTTAAACAACTTTAGAAATCAGAGGGCAGATAAAACCACTGGCCTGCTAGAATTACCCTCGTGGATTCCCAACCCATCGTCATTGTCGTCTCGCGTTCTTGACCCCTTGAAAGACCTCGCCGCGTCAGAATTTACGGCTTGCACTCATCTCCCTAACTCCGCAAGAATCTCTGCTGATGGCACCACGCTCTACATTGACGCCGCTGAACTTGGTAAGATTGACTTGGTAGTGGAAACCCCATGGTACTTCCAAGACGCTTGGAAATTTCTGCTCAAGATGGAGGGCACACATGGACCTTCCGGGCAAACTTACCTCAAAGACCTAGCAAATGCGTTAGTTTTGGGACCACGGAATGAAACCTTCCCTACGCCAGATGACACATTACGAGCTCTAGTCCTCTGTTTCTACAATGACATCAACGCGACATGGGAATCCCGGAAGAAATCGGAGGAAAGATATCACTATAATATCCCATCCGCAAAATCAACCCGGGATAGGGAAAAGTTGGAATTGGATTTGCGTAGACTACAAGAATTTATGCTACAACTGGAAACAGAGTACGAGACTTTAAAGTCCAGATACCCAGATCAAGAGTGGCCCGAGCTGGGTGAGGCGCTCAACGACAAAGACATCCTCCTCCTGCAGAAGTACACCGGGATAAGGGACCGAACAAGGTGGTGGCGCACGCTATTCACTACTACAAGTGGCTATCTTGGCATGGGGCCTCCATGGCTCCGCGCAGGCGACGTCGTGATGCTCGTCAAAGGTGGATCTGTGCCATACGCTTTTACGCATTGGGACGAGGAGCGGAGACGACGGCTTCAGTGGTATGAGAGAGGCGAGGAAGGGGGCCGAGCTAGAAGAAAAAGGACGAAGAAATACAAGGCCGCGATCGAGGAGTGTAGAAATAGCATTGGAGAAGCCGACGCTTGGATTCTGGTTGGGGAGGCGTATGTGGAGGGCTTCATGGTTGGGGAGGCCGTCGACCCGGATTTTAAAAGGATTGCAGTAGTGTGATCCTGTAAGATTCCAAGATTTCTGGATGTCAAGGTCACCTCCCTGGCATAGTTTGTCGCCGATACACATCTAGGTAAGCCTGCCCTCTTACTTTTCATTCACCACCAGCTAATTTTCCAGGAACTGAGGCTTCGTTACCATCCCGAAAATACTTGGGCATTGTAGAATCGCGAGTGGCGTTCAGCCATGCCTTTGTCCCTCGAACAGCGATGAAAGACGTTGTCCCAACCACCAAAGCAGCGAACACCCGTCTTTGTCCCGAGAACACCACAATGCTATTGTTAGAGCGTCTTTGAGGCATATATATTAGCCTTCGATGTCTTCGAAGGGCTACACACAATTGACGCGCTTTTTCGATACCAACACACGATAATCCTCAGCAGGAAAAAGAAATCACATCGACGACGCGTGAGAAAGAAACAATGGCACCACCAGAACCTCGACTGTGGTGGAAAGAGAATAGGTTACCAGATGAAATAAAGTACACGCCGTTTCAAGATGCGGCCGGTAATAAGAGGGAGGGTATCCGAACATGGGACTTCATTGAGAGGAGCGATAGGCCGCTCATCATCTGCGGGCCGATAGAATACCTGGTGTTCCTAGCATCTCACCTTGCATTGGGATATCGTCAGCAACCCACGAGCGCAGCAGACTACTTGTGTGGACTGTATGCGCTTGAGATAAGCTTAAAGCCGGTCTACAATCACCACGGTCTTACGCCGCCTGACTTCAATCGTTTGCTTCATATTCTCCAATCTCGCGAATTCAGAGAGCTTGCTGGCGAAGCTTTCCAGGAGTTTTGGGCCGCCGTTATGCCAACCAACAAGCGAGCAGAGATAGCCTACAAGGACGATCGAAGCAACCTGACAGCGAAGAAAGAGCTGGACTTCATGGTCATGTCTCACATACTGAAGATTTTGAGGCGGCGGGATGGCTTGCGCATTGCTCTAGGTATCCTCACTAAGCATCACGGGTCGGGAGAGCATGGCGGGATGACGCGTTACAATTGCCAATTGGATGAAGGGCCTGCTCTCAAACACGACAGGGATGACGATCACGACTATCACGGCATTGTCTGGCTAATTAATGATAATTGGGAGCGTTGTTGTGGCCCACCTGACTTTGTCTCACGGCAACCTGTCTCAGAAGAAGAACGGAATGTGAGTCATTGGTCCGGGGTAGCTCCCGATTGGGATGATCTGGAACCTGTTGTCTCGGCTCCTACTACAAATACCTCTTCGACGATTCCTCAGAATCCTCCCCCAGATGCAATAGGCTTCAATCAGATCCCCCAATCTGTTCCGGATCCCTTTCACTTCACCCCGGTTCCGGGCCTTTTTACATTCACCCCAGATCTGGATCGGATCGTCAATCCGACGAGACCTGGCCCGCCAGTCGTTCCCGCACCCTTCGACTTAGCCTCTCCTACAGATACCGCTTCGACAATTCCTCAAACCCCCCCTACAGATGCCCCGGGATCCGGTCGGAAAGCCGTTGTAGCAATCCGGTATCGAAACCCCTCTAAACAAACACAAGAGCGGACCGCGGCGACAGCTCGCGCACCCGCCTTTCCCGCGCCCTTTCCATCCGACTTCTTCAAACAGTCTACAAAGCGGCGCGCTTCTCAGCTCGACGACTTCAGCCAGCAAGAGCGGGTTGCGCAAAGGCGGAAGAACAATCACGACGGCATAGATCTCACGCATCAACAGGCATATCAAGATCTGGAGGCAGAGCATGCTATGCAAGGTATTGTACACGGCCCTGTGAAGTATATACCGCTATATTATACTCTAAAACAGAAAGAGGCCCTGTTACAGCAATACTACCGTCCACCGGGTAGCAACGTTGAAATACGCGACGACGTTACCCACATCTCCGCCACGGTCCAAGATATGGAGTACTACGCGCCTCGTTTCTTATACGAAGATGTCCATGGTGTCGATCCTGAATTCCACACTCCCCTTCACATGCATGACGTCGACTTGCACAATACCGAGCCGCTATCTCGGACGTTGTATGATTTCGAAGTTCAGCGCGCGAAGAGCCTACGGAGGAAGCCCATCTTCAACGCCCCCAGCCACTACGACGATTTGCCATGGGCCGAGATGAGCGACATTAGGATAGAGGAGCTTCTCATCTACTTTCCGAATCACGTCCTGCACTGGCCGGGCCTGGCTCTTGGTTTCCGCAAACAGAACTGGGACAGGTTGTTCTTCCGCGCAACACGCCTCATCAATCTCGCACGCGAGTCTCATGACAGTAGAAGAGATTACAAGCACGCAGAACCACTGCCCATGATGATGAAGGTCGAGCAGGCGATCAAGGAGCTTGAGCCCCGCTACACGCTGGCAGACCACACGCCAGAATTGGATGAGATGATTTCCTGGGACTTCGTCATCGAGAAGATGCGCATGAAGCCTGTGAGCTGGGCGAATAGATACGGTGACAGGACTTGCACCCTCGAGGAAGCGGCCGGCTATGTCACGGGCATCAACGAGTTCGAGGGCAACTCCAACTACCTCTTCACACAACGCATTCGCCACTTGCACGGCGCTCATATAGCGCGAATGCGGCAGCAAGCATGGGATAATCCGTTCCAACCTGCTCCTGCACCATCGCCTCCGACACAGACCCTGGGCAGGAAAGACCGCAAGGCGAGAGTCCCATCCGCCGTCGACGCTGACATGACCGATCTCGGGTTCATAGCCGACGATGACAACGTGGACGACTTAGACGCGCCCGCGCCCGAGCGTGATCTGCCAGTCTGCCCCCACGGTACGAAATGCAGACGCAAAGATGTCAATGGCCCCCTACGCTGCGTGAAACTGCACTTCGACCCCCCAGAACCCAGAGTCGATGGCACTCAGCCCGTCGAACCAAGCAACCGCCTCTGCCACAACGACCCCAACTGCAACAACCAGAGCTGCCGATTCGAACACCCCCAACGCGATGCTACTGCGACCCAGCCACGCGGTGCCTGCCGCAACGATCCGGACTGCAAAAAGCGCAATTGCAGGTTCGCGCACCCGCAGCGAGATGAGCAGCGGAGAAGCTCGTCTCCCACTCGATCCACCCAGCCGCCGCCGCCGCCACCAACTCAGCCAGACACACGGCAGCCTCGACCCTGCCGCAACGACCCCCGCTGCACGAGACCAAATTGCGCCTTCGCACATCCGCAGCGAGACCAGCGCAGAGGCTCTACCGCTTCCACGTCCGCGGACCAGCAACCGGCTAACCCCGCTGGCAGGAATACGCCTGTTTGTAGGAACAGGTCGAAGTGCAGGAACGCGGCTTGCACGTTCCGGCACCCGTCGCCGGCTGCACCGCCGAATGTGCAGGTCACGGACGAGGCGTGTAAGTGGGGGGTGCGCTGCACGAGCGCGAAGTGTGTGAGGAGTCATCCGTCGCCGGCTGCGAGGGGGAGCGGTGGTAGTGGAGCAGGTAGAGGAAGAGGCGGTGCAGGAGGTGGAGGAGGCGGAGGAGGTGGAGGCAGCTAGAGCAGCGTCTAGTCCACCTGTGACGAGCTACAGACTCGTCTGTGGGGTAAGTATTTGTACGATAGACAGTTATTTGTGCCACCAAGTAAACAGATTCTGCATTTCACCTGATCTAAGTTTTCAATTTCATGATATTGACACGTACTCTCAACTAACTCGATATCAATCTCCACAGTGTAATCATCCAAGCCTTGAATCTAGTTCACGCCATAGCACTGCAGATTCCCGTTGTTGTTCGAGATGTCGCCGACGGCATCTACCACGCGTATCAGTATCAGTAAAGCACATGTACACCACGCTCTAGGAACCACTCACTCAAGTTCACCGCGTAGGAATGCCGACTGCCATCGTTGCGCGGGCAGCCCACGCTCAGAAACCACGCGTGCTCCGCCGCCGGACTGAGCGCGTCGACCGTGCACGAATGGACGAAATTGCCACTACAAACACCGATCGCGCCGTTAGTATATATTCTTCCATGCATACACTACACGTGACAGGGAATGCGACAGGACGAGATAACATGTACGTACTCCAGCTGCGGCACAAGATCGCCGTTGTTGTTACCGAAGCAGCGCCCGAGGTGGATGTCCGCGTTGGTGTTGGTCGAGCCGTCGGTGCGCTTGCAGTCGCACACCATGTAGCCGGCCACGGCTTTGTTGATGATGAGGCGGCAGTTGGAGCACGAGTTTGCGAAGCCGGCGGAGACGCTGGATGCGAGGGTGAGGGCGGTGAGGATGGTGGAGAGGTGCATGGTGGGTGGTGAGGCGGGTAGTCGAGTTGTCTGGATCGATTGATTGATTGCTGTTGGGCGAGATATCTTGTTTGCAGTACCGGCTGCGGTTTTTATAAATGACGGGGTCGAGGCTGAGCGTGTTTAGTATACGTGCGGGTTTGATGGTGAGAGCTAGGCCGGGCTTGCGGCACGTATGCGTGTAAGATCCGGGAAGTGGGTCTGCGGTTGTACAAACCTCAGCCTTTCGGATCAGCAAGCCAGATTGTGCAAAGTCGGAGGTGGAACCTCTTGCTGCGTGTTCGCATACGACTAAACACCACTGTAAGCGGCAAGAGGTAGCTTACGCCAAGCGAACATGACCGACGCCGGCATCGGTCATCCCTTTGCCACACCCATCAGCAACTGCAGTAAGCGGCACTACGGCTAGGTCGCTTTCCTAGTTAGGTGTAAGCGATACAGGAGGGTTTGGAGATGAGTAAACGGCTACGACAAATTCCGCATCGGGGTTGTGGTATGGTTCCGGCGGGAAGGAAGTGGTAGAATTATTAATGTGCGGTCGCTATATTCCCAACTTGGAGTATGATAGAAAGGTGGAATGAAGTGATTTCTGTTTTGCGTAGCCAATGAAATTGGCATATCTATCGTCGTTGAGCTTGGAAGAGCTCGCGTATAAGTCAAGGGCCTGGCCAAACTCGAATATATCATATTTTTCGTCCCTTCAGCCTGGAGACCCAACTAACGAGAACTGGGGGAGCACGCGGTGCGGAGCAATAACCATGGCCTACAAATACGTTGGCGGAATATTCCTACATACTATACATCAAGTCTGACCGCGTGTTGCCACATATGGTGGAGAATCCCGTCTTCACCGGCGTACGCCGAATTCGGGTGTGCTTTCTCTTTGCAGTTCGCCTTGTCATTAATATCATCCGAATCCAAGGGAATCTCATCTAATTCATCTTCTTCGCCCCAATTGAGTTTTTGAAAAACCTGTCCGTTGTCAACGGCATGGAGGCGCTCAATCGTCCAGTACTCCCTCTCGACCTTACCATCCTCGAACGGATACAAAGGGTTGCTAGCGCCGAGGGAGCCGAGTACGGCTTCGCCGTGTTCGTTCAACTGAACTGGGCCTTCTTTATGGTGCGCAATGGTTGCGAAGTACAGATAATGTTTCGAGTTCATGCATGCACGTTGTAGAGCTCGAACCTGCCGAAAGTTTCCCAGATTGCTTGCCAGAGGATCTAGGGTATGCAAGTACTCTTTGCGCATTGACTTGACGATTACATAATGTTTGACCTCGTTATGTTTGCGTTGTAGATCCCAGGTGTTGAGTGCGCGTTCGAGGTATATGTCATACATTAGATCTGGGGGAAATCGCGACCAGCGTATATGCTAGCACAAAGCGGTACTCAGACTGGATGGGCGTCATCTGCGAATGTCAGCTGAGACACTGAAATATTTCAACGGCTTCGAGGTCTCGGTGCATTTGACACAGCACGAACCTCATGAGTGACCCGTTCGTCGTCATTCCTATACAGAGAGTTAGTGAATGATTGAAATATGCTGAGCATCTTGCTCATCACATACCACCATAACATAGAATACTCTGCCTTCGATGTATTGTAATCAAAAGATAGCCCATCAGGCTTTCTACTGATCGTCCCATCCCCGCCCCTGTGAGGTGATGGAAGACAGATCAGAAGATTGCCGAATGCGCGTGGATCCGACGTGGTTTTCGCACTTGATTGGCCATGCCAAAGCTCCAAACAGGAGCCCGGACCATATAACTGCAAGTATTCCAACCTAGCAGTAAACTCCATAGCTTTCTTATCTCATCTCTTATCCTTGGCAATACGCTTGAGGCACTCGTCTACCTCATCTTCCCAGGTAGAATTACATATGGAGAACTGCCACGAACCAAGTTTGCAGAAGTTCTGGGGCGAGGCAAACTTGATGCTCCCAATGCCCATAATGTTTTGCGCATCTTCTTCTGTTAGAGGCAGTCCGATCGGTTGCCCACGGATATGCAGTTGCGGATCTGAGAGATCACAGCTTTGATACCCACTCGGACACCCTTCAGGTTGTCCAAGCTCAGTAAGTATTGTGTCCAACTTGTTGGCTAAGTCGATTTCCAGTACTTCGTCCAGGCTACTTTCCTCAACACTCTTGATCATTGGCAAGGGGGTTGTTCCGGAAAGACGTCTTTTCTTTGCTGGCGGTGGTGGCATATCGAAATGTTACACGAGTGCAGAGGCGATGCGGTCTTATGATGAGAAAAGATGGGGATTTGATGAAGAAAGATGATGAAGAGAGATGATGAAAGATAGGGGATGAAGAAAGAAGGATGATGTTGCGTCGCGTCGCGTCGCGTAATGTCCCACTGGTCATCTTACGCTAGCCTTTTTTGATTAGCGGAGTTGACTTCGTTACAATCAAGAGAATCTTCAATGCAAATGCGATGTAAGGAGATTCAACTAATTAATAGCGAGTAGTCTCAGCCTAATTTGGACCTACAGTAGGATAACCAATAGCTGTCTTTACCCCAACGGACTTACATTACACTGGAATAAGGATGAGACGAAACTGTAAACCGGAGCGCTTACCCGAAAATACCCTGTGTACTTATCTTCTTCACCAAAGCTATCATAGCTATTCCTACTGCTTATAGCCTCCTGCCAGCTTCTAGCGAATAATATGAGTACATATGTGCACTACAAAGTCATACTTGTTATCAACAGCCCTAAATTCCCCCTACATAAACCTCACCTCAACACCTCCCCCTACAACCCCCTCATAAGCTCATCCAACGTAACCGGCTTCCTCACCGCATTCGAAAAGCCCTCATTAAAGCTCACCCAAATCCTGCCCTCATCCCCACTCCTATTAGCCTTCTTAACCACCGCCGGCTTCTCGCCCGCAAGCAAAACCCTCTCCTTAATCACGCGCCCAAAGAAGTCCCTCTTCACCGACTTGCGAAGCAGCTCCGCGGCCCTGGCTTCGAAATCCTCGACCCTAGGCTCCTCAACCTCCTCGTCGACATGGCCGCCGCGCCGTTTGCGCGCCTCGGCGTCCATCCTCGCGCTTTCCTTCTTCCACTCCATCTCCAGCACGCTGCGGACGGCGAAGCGCACCTTCTCTTCTTTTTTGGCGCCGAGCGTCTCGAAGGAGGCGAGCGCGTCGAGGGGCGGCTCCATGCGGAGGACCCAGCCGCCGCTGCGGTTGGCGAGGTCGTCGGTTTCGACGCGGCTCTTGTCGAAGCGTACGCCTGTGGCGGCCATGGCTTGCACGGCTTTCTGGACGAGGGCTTTCTCCGAGGCTTTGCGAACGGAGGCTGTGGCTGCGGATTTGGAGCCGGTTGCGCCGGTGTTTACGAGGACGGGCTTCACGTCGGGGGAAAGCATGCGGAGGACGTACGGGAGCAGTTCGAGGGCGAGCTCCTCGGGTGAGCGGAATAGACGAGTAAGTGATAGACTCAGTGTGGACTGCAGTGCCATCAACTGGGCGCGATTCGCCTTCAACTGTTCCGAGGCCATGTAGTTGGCACTGGGTCCAGAGAATGGTAAGCCCGGGCTATCGGGGTCGGACTTTGTATTCGAGCTGTGATGGCGCGGTGATGCGAAGAGGTCGTGGAAGGCGAGAACGGATTGCGAGAGATAGGGGAATAGCTCCCACTCCTGGGAACCGTGCACGGCGGAGGAAAGCGTGTCGTGGAAGTGAAGCCATTCGTAGGCTGCATTGGGTTTGCTAAGGAGAGTGTCGTCCTGGAAAGGTTTGTCGGGATACGCACTAAAGCAATCTGTGTACATGTTAGGCTAGGCTTAGCTACGGTGGAGGTCAACTTGCCTGTGATGATTCGATCGCAATCGCCACTCGTGTCCACCATCTCCCGCAGCCGCTCCATGGCACGTCGTTTCCCGGCTTCAGCTACTCCAATGACTCCCTTCTTTCCCTGCCGTGTAGTGTTGTACGGATCGCTCGCCTCGGCTTGCCTTGGGAACCCTGCCCCTTCACGGAAGACGCGATCAACAACGTCTTTAGCCCCGCCCCGCCCCAGGCTACGAGCGGCACCCCCGCCGTGTTTCAAATCGTTTAGAACCGTATCTTCGATCCATTGCCGCGTTAAACGTGGTGGCTCAGTCGAGTTGGGACTCGCAGCAGCTCTGAGTCGGCCAGCAATCCATTCGCCAACAACCATTACGCTGCGAATATCGCCCTCGCCCGTCCCACTGCCGGTACCTCCCTCTTTCTTGTTGCTGACACCCCATGTGGCTTCGCACAACCGGCGAGCACCATCGGAGTCGCACTTGATGCCTTCCTTGCCAAAGATGTCATGAATACGCGATACCACCATGTTCAGTGCTGGCTTCCGAATATGAACAATCTCGGCGAAGGACGACTGTCGAAGCGGTCGCAAGGACGGGTGGTATACATCGTTGCAGATCAGAATAAGCGGCCGAAGCAGTCGGAATTTGTCGCCTTTCTTTTTCTTCGTAGGTCCGGTCGTAGTTTGTGGCCCAATCGTTTTGGAGTTCCTCTCATCCAACTGGATAAGATCAATCAGTGCTTTGACGAAGCCACCTTCTCCACTCCCTCCGCTTCCACCCACCACACCATCCACCTCGTCCACCACCACACAGACAGGCTTCCCGGCTTTTCGCACTTTTCCATTCATAGTATTACTGTTGATACCTCTCACGTTCTCCGTACCGACCATATCGCGGATCCGGCCCTTTACGATATCCCGACTCCGCTCATCAGATGCGTTGATTTCCTGGACTTCGTATCCGGCCTGTCGCGCGCATACGTGGGCAAGTGTAGTCTTGCCGAGTCCTGGAGGGCCGGTCAAAAGGAGTACTTTGCGATGTTTATATTCCTCCGCGTCGTCGTCCTTCCGATATTTGACTTTGACCTTGCTGGAGCCGGGGAAGACGATGGGATCCCATGCCTTCAGCCAGCGAAGCACTGATCTATGTGTCCGTTCGTCGCCGACCAAGTCTGTGAATTTCTTCGCCCGGTACTTTTCCGTCCACATCAGTGTGCGTCTGCTCTTCCCTGACGTTACTTGGGGCTCGGGCTGCTCAATGGACTGCTGCGGAAAGTTGTCGGTATGCGCCCGAGTTGCGGCCTTCACTTCATCAAGCGCTTTCGCCTCGTCCATCAGCTGGTGGATGTTTATGCCATAGTAGCTCTGCGTTGCTCGTCCTTCGACTGCCACGGAGCGCGACGCGATCAGCTGCTCGAATGGTACTGCGGCTCGAGCCACCTTCTTCGGTATGTAGAATGACTTTCCATATGCACTCCAAGCTGTGATGCCGAATTTTGGCTGGGCTGATGTAGGTTCCTCGCATCGCGCCGGCGGCTGTTTCCTCGGTGAGGGTGATCGGTAGAGATCGTCGTTGTCAACGTCGGGCATCGTGTCGGGATTGATGGCCTGCTCTTGACTTGGAGGGGGTGTATAGTCGCCGATCGCCTCCGATAATGGAACGGGGTCTTTGACGAAGTTTAGAGCCCTTCTCTTCAAGGCGTGCTCCTGTAGCGCAGCAAGGTCGTCCTCATCCTCCGAGTCATCCAAGAAACCGCCGATATTCCTTGCAGCTTGGTTGATCTGTACATCCTTCAGGGGGCTCCGACCAGCGTCTGATCGCTTCCTCTTCTTCGGCGATGGGGGCTTCGCCACAGAGCTGGGTGGGTATGCGACGGGCGAGGATATGAGCGGCATGGCGAGGCGAGGAGGAGACGAGGGTATATGTCCGTCGGTAGAAGAGCCGGTTGGAAATCGCTTGAGTGGAGCGTATCTTTGGTGTTTGAGCGGGGTGTCTGCGGCGATTAGTCCAACGCCAACGAGACCCTCGACGCGGTCCCAGTAGTACCAATTGGATAGTCCTCTTCACTCCTAAACACCTGTGCCGTGTTCCACACTCGATGCTGTATGACTACGCCCTGGGCTGTCTTCTTGGCCTTGTCGTCTGCGATGCCCTGCTGCAAAGCCTCGATGTCGTCGGAGTGGGAGTGCGACGCGGGCGCGCCGTGTGGGATTTCAGGTGAGGAGTTGAGGAGTAGAGCAGGGTCAAACGACGACGGTATTCCTGGTGAATATGTACTCATAAGGTCATAAGAACGGCGCGACGTAGGGTGGATTGTATTGGTAGGGATGGGTAGATGCAGATCGTGGAAGTGCAGGCGAACACGCGTTTGGAAACGCGCCCACGCGATTCCGCGCTAGGCCTGTTTCGTCCGAAATAACATCCACCACTTTACTGAAGGCCACAGCCAACAGATGGGACGATACTGTTTGGGTACTCATGCTTCGTAATTTCTATACACCCTCCGTCGCTTTACTTTATATAGCTCTTGTAGACTAGTTATTGCATAGGGAATCGCTTGTTAAGTGCTTCGTAGAAGTGACTAGATCTCGATAGTACCTCAAACATAGTATATACATTTCTGCGTGCATCTCTACAATCCCGAGATCCTTAACAAGCCCATCGCCTCACTGTGCCCCCCTTGCCGCATCCCAAATACATCCCTAAAGCTCCACTCCCCCACGTCCTCGAATAGCCGACCCTACCCGCGCCCCACCATCCATAAAACCAGTAAAAGCTCACCCATCGCGCCCCGCTCCGCCCGGCCCACATAGCGGATGGCTCTCTCACTACCGAGTTTTACGCCTACGATACATATTAAACAACTTCAAAATTTCCATAAATCACAGACAAAGCTGAGTGGCGCAGCGGAAGCGCGCCGGGCTCATAACCCGGAGGACAATGGATCGAAACCATTCTCAGCTATATATTTTAATTTTTGCGCTGGGCGTGGGTTCGAGTTTGGAAGGGGGCGTAGTGTTGGTTTGCGTGTATTTTTGCATGTTGGGCGGCGCTAGTGGTGTTGGGCGGTACTACCGACGAACAAATGCTCTGGGGAGTAGCCTTTGAAAGTATGTACTGTGAACTACGGCGTTGCAGTGCTACATGTGTCACTGCTCCTAAGTGTGCTTAATAGGCATTGCAAAAGCTGTTATATCATCAACGTAACCCACCCACTCTATATAGACGAGGTCAGTTTGCCAACAAAGCCAACTCAAGTCTAGACGATCTGTTTGGCATCTAAAACGAGGCAAAGTTGTTTCCAAAAATGTAAATTCGTTGCGATACATATAATCCTACAAACTTCTACGTCCACACCACTCAAAAGTCATCGAAGTTGATCTCGTCAAAGTCTGGCAGCGGCTGCTGCTCCACGACAGGCGCCGGGGCCGCAGGAGCAGACCCCTCAGCAGCGGCAGCACCCTCCGCAGCCTGAGCCAGCGCCGCACGCGTCGCCTTCTTCTCCTCCCACGCCTTCTTGCGCTCCTCGGCACGCGCCTTGTTCTTCTCCCGCTGCTTCTCCGCCTTCTCGGTGTCGACGGGCTTCGGCGCCGGCTTGGCTGGGCGGCGGTTGCGAAGGACCTTGGCGAGGTCGCCGGCGCGGTAGGGCACGAACTTGTCGCGCACCTCGGCGAGGAAGCTGATCAGGTCCTCCATGTCGAGGAACTTGATCTCGCCGTGCTGGTGGGCGGGGCCGGCGGGCTTCTTGCCTTGCTGCGTGGTGGTCTTCTTCTCCTTGGTGAACTGGCGGCGCTCGGCGCGCGTGAAGCGGTTGTTGTCCTGCTTCTGCTGGGCTATCTCGTGCGAGGTCTGGGTGATGGTGGTGGTGGGCTGGGCCTGCTGGGGCGCGCTGGGATTTGGGGTACTCATGGTGAGGGTATCGTCAAGCTGGTATTCGCTCTAGATTCTGTGGGCGTGCGAAGTAAAGTCAGGTTGTGATGTTAGACGTATCGTGCTTTACGCCGTGGTGCAAGATCTATGTACTGTTAATGACAAAGAGGCATCGTCCTTGAGCAGCGATTGGGCTGTCATGGCCAAAGACAAAGAGTATCGTCTTTGTCTGCATGCAGTGTAGAGCGAGGCGCCGGCTGACTGGATCCTTTGTTCGCATCAGTGGGTGGGCTCTATCTCTGCTCTTTGTGCTGTGGGTGTACGCCTTCGCCCGATGGAGGGATGGTTGGCTGTCGGAACAGACGCGCATGGTGAAGTAGGAGTAACAGAGAGCATACATCACAGCCGGCCTGTGTGCATACAATGTGGTCTCGGCGAGAAGAAGACGAGGTCTGGTCAGAAAAAAGCCCGATCATCAAGCGCGGCAAAGCGGCGGGCTTGGCGTAGATCCCCGCAAACGTCTTGCAGTTCATCCTCAGACTCATCGTCTTTTCGCTGCGGGTGTGGTGCGAATATGTCCTATATCTGCGTGCACACTGGGCAAACATGAGCAGCGCGTTCAATCCTCTCTACATGGCTGGCCCGCCGCTGCTGCTTCTCATCTCCATTCCGCTCTCTGTCTTCGCAACCGTGACCACCACCATCGCCATCGGCACGCTCACCGTCCGCGTGTCCATCCTCTACTTCGAGCTTGCCGTTGCCATTCTGCACTCATACCTCTTCCCTCTCCCATCGAAGCTCGTTGCCAACCGCCCTTCCCGTCGTCGGACATCGCTAGAACACTCGCGCCGTCGCAGCAGCACCAGCACCGCATCGTCCCAGGACACGGCAATTCCAGCGACTCCCCAGTCCTCCCCTCAGCGACGTCACCAGAAGAGCGGATCGCTCGCCTCAATCGTCGGGACGAGCCAGATCACCCGTGACTTCGAAGGGGTTGGGGGCTGGCGACTGCCGGGCAATGACGATGAAGAGGCGCTGTGGATGGGCATGAACTCGCGGTTGCAGCTCCCCGCAGTCATAGCGAAGCGGCACCACCAGCGCAGTCTCACCGGCGGCAGCCCGACACAGAGATGGAGCTGGAACGCCGACGCCGCACGCACGAGTCCTGTCCAGAGCAGGGCGAGAACCCCAATCCGCGCAACTGCAGGCGAAGGAACCGGGGCCGATGGCTACTTCCCTCCTCTGTTAGAGATTGTCCGGCCTCTCAGTAGCTCTGCATCGGATCTTGTCGGGAGGACGACACGAGAAGAGCGACGGAAAAGCGCCAGTGGAAGCAGTACCTCGAGTGCCGCGTCGAGCTGGAGAGCACCGATTATGGCTGTCAAGGAGGCAAGTGAATGAATGCCAAGTCTACCAAATGTGCAAGGATATTATTCACGCCGAACAGTCATCGCCTTGTGGCGCGGAGCAACCTGCGTTGTGCACATTCATCGTTGCAGCTGAAGTTGTGTCGTTATACTGGAAACGGCCACTACGGTTCTTGAGCGACGTGGCTATACAGTGGCGGGTCCGATTCTGTATAAGACCTTGTACTTCCCCCAACTCCTCGGTCAACCCACCGCTTCCCCGTGGACACTCGACCACTCTAGGTGAGTGGTCTGTCCTGTCTCTACCACATCAATCGTCATCTCCAGCAGTTGGATAGCTTTCCACTTCCAATCCAGCATGGACAACCGCGATACTACCGATGCCCCACCCGATGGCCCAAACCCACTCACAGGCGGCGAATTCCTTGGAATATTCCTTTATATGGTCCTCCCATTCGTCGGCGTTGTCATCATAATCTCGGGTCTCGTGTACTACAAGAACCGGCGTAAGCGCAATCAGCAGGCTAATGTCATGCTTCCGCTCCACGTTGGACATCCTGGACATGGAGCTAACGGGCAAGAAATCCCTGATCCTGTCGAGCTAACCTGCCGCCCTCGTCGCTCACATCGGGTCCGTAGAACGGTCGTGCTCGGCATCGTAATTGGCGAGGACACTGGCGACGGACAACCGATGACACGCCCAGTCACTGCAGATGATCTAACAGGGTTTCGTCCGCTTGGGGGGATATATCATCACGTCCCTATGGCTGATCAGCAGCGTGATTTTCTCGAGGATGCTGGTCATGTAGTGGTGGAGCGTGAAGGGTCCATCATACAAGTACCACCTCACGTGGCCCTTCGTCCGGGTCGACGTGGTCGACTTGGTCATCGCCATGAACCCCACAACGAGAGCGTCGACACCCTCCTACGCTATGATGATGCACCACTCGAATACCGCTCCACACCGTCCCACTCCCCCGAGAATGGCGATTCACCACCGAGTATCGGGGATTCACCACCCGAGTATCGCCCTACACCAGCCGAGCCATCGAAGGATCAGTCGACCGTCTAAGATCAATGTCGACTCAACTGTGGGCGACTCCCGCTGAAACACCGTAGTTTGCGATGGACTGACACGATTATGCAGTTTACGATATACATTTGACGACTTATGGCATGCATGAGCAGGTTCTGATACTAATGATGAGGTAGGCTTCCATCACCGGGTCAAAGACCTGTGATGTAGCACGATATCTGTCGTTGGAACTTCGCAACAATAACAATGACAATATTACTGACTGGAATATCTTAAATTCTGCGATGATCGAATCATTTCCGCAATACAATGCATGATTACAACTCTCTTCTCGAATCTTTTCCAACTTCCTTAGGAATCCGCTGAGGCTCTCTTCTCTACCATTCTACAAATTGCAATTAGCGATCCGCTGAAGGTGGAATGCATTGTGGTTAACTTGGGTCCTGTTGCTGACCTCAATCTATGTGCCCCTCGAAGTCTGTTCGTTAAAGCCTCGTTAGACATTGTTTAATGACATCGTGGCGGTTCCCACCTTCTAGGCCACCGCTTCGATACCCTCTTATCTTTGTTCCCCATCAACACCACTTTAGCGGCCTCCCCACACAATGTCCTTCAGCAACCCCTACATAAATCTTCCCACTATCGGTGCAAGAAAGCCTTTGCAACACCCCCATCACACCATCATCTCTCCGCACCGCAACGAAATGCCCAAACTCAATACACCCCCCCGCATCGCCCTCTCCCAGAAGACCATCATCATCCTCTGCACCGTCATCCCCGTCGCCGTCCTCTTCGCCGTCGTCATGGGCATCGTGCACTGCGCCCTCAAGCGCAAGCGGCAGAAACAAGCGCGGATGCGCCCAGATGCCGAGACTGGCGCAGAGCCTACATTGCCGGATGTGCCGGTTCCGCAGGCTCCGAGGCGGTTCGAGACTGTGGACGTTGTGGCGGCGAAGCAGATCTACGATCATGAGAATATGAGGACGATATATCTCGGGTGAGGGGAGGTAGAACTTCTGATTGGCGGCCTGAGGGTTGGCTGGTGGTCGTGAAAACGCATACCTAATATGGAGGATTCATGGTGAGGAATATCAATTGTATGACATGTCAAACGCTCATGTTCAGTGTATAATCGTGATCAGTCGAGGTGACTGCGATGCTATGACGGACACACTAACTCCCCCTTCACAATGCGCACTTGCTGACCCAGACAGAGTCAAAGCTATCCTCTCAACAGTACAAAGCATTCCCGCAATGTACAAACAGCTCTCCCGCGTCCTTGCGAATTTCATCGTATCCACCATAGTCCGTAATGCTCTCCACACCACATCAAGTCGCGACCGCGGCCATGGGAATGATTCGGTGGATAACTGCACGCTTGGCCGAACCCACGCTTCCCCTTCGCGTCCTGCTACTGCTCAGCATTGTGCAGCCACAACGCAGCCGTCTTGCACCCTCATTGTTCAATCCCATCTTTCTCCCTATATATCCCCAAATCTCAACCCTCCCCAAAACCTCCAGACCGCTCCCCACAAGACTCTCCACTAAAGCACACTAACCCGCTCACTTCTAACCCAAATCTGCAATGGCTAACGATATAACCATCATCGTCACCCTCGCCATCACCGTCCTCATCATCCTCCCCCTCATCATCTACCTCCTCAGCCGCATCTACATGCGCCGCCGCGGCCTCATCCGTCCCACCCACTCCTCCTGGCCCGGCTCCACGCACCTGCGCAAACTCCGTCTCGGAACGCGCGCAGCGGATGACGTGGACCTGGAGGCTGGGCACGGCGGTAGACCTGCTCGCGGGGACAACGACATGAAGCAAGCGGTGTTGGGCCAGGAGCGCAGTGTCAAGCAAGGCAGCATGGGCATGGCGCATGTTGGTGCCGCGGGTGTGGGTGTGGGTGGGAAGAAGCATCCTTTCATGAAGCATGTAGAGGGCAAGACGACGTATGGCGAGGATGGGAAGTTGAGGCGGTTGACGTGGGAGGAGCAGTTGGATTGGAAGAAGGCGAATGGGAGGTAGGGGCTGGCTGGCTGCGCTGAGATGACGCTGGGTGCGCATTCGGGTGAGTGGGGGAGATGGCGGGGCTCCGGAGTCAGGACTTTGGGGTTGCGTCAGTGATGGTGAGTCCGATGCAGCGCTGTCAGAGACGGTGAGTCCGATGTAGCGCTGTCAGAGACGGTGAGTCCTCGATGCGAACTGATCAATAGTCTATCTGCTTGCTACATCTCATATCGCTTTCTCTTTGTCGCTTCCCCATCACCACCAATATTTAATAGATCGTATCACATTTCTGCACAGCATCCACTCAGCCCCTATCTTCTCTTCACATGGTTCTTCTTCTACGTAACACGGCATAATCTACATGTTGCCGCCCACAAACTAAACGCTATCTCCCGTCATCGCAGTGCATCCACAAAGACCGAACCATCTTGACAACTCGATCGCACGCCTCGTAAACCTCTCGCCATCCACAAACACCAGCCAGGTATCCACGCGCCCATACCGTCTCCATCGACCATTCACAAACACCAACTCTTACAACCCCATCGTACACCTCACCTCGTAAACCACTTCCTTCCTCTCCTTCTAGACAAATCACGCCATGAGGGACGAAACAAAAAGATTCCTCAAGTTCGTAGCCATGGTTATGGGGGGCGTTTTCGGGGGCCTTGCTGTACTCGTCGCTGTACTCGTCGCCTTGCTTTGGCTTTTCGCCAAGTGTGGAGATTATTATAAACGCGCTGTGCGTCGCCGGGCTACACCGCATGTCGAATCTGGTGTGGGTGGGAGTGAAGCGGCGCGGGATGGCGAGGGCGAGGGCGAGATGCTGAGGATGATTCCTCCGGAGATTGTCGATGCGGTGGAAAGGCAGAGGCATGTTTACAGTGGGATAGGGGGAGGGCACGATGTATTGATGGGTTGGGGTTTTGGTGAGTCATGTTTTGCATTTCGCTGGTTTTGATGACTAACGAACTGTTCGTTGTAGTTGTTTGTGTGTGGCTTCAAGTTTTTGGTTCAGTTGGTTTCAGTTTCATTTTTTGTTTGCGTCGTTGCCTAGGCATCGAACGACCTCTTGTGCGTTTACGGTAGCGTGTAATTGAGAGCGTTGGGTTTGGTTCGTAGAGTGATGGAAATGTTATTTTGTTTGTATGCTTTCACCTTTGTCCTGTCCGCTCTCAAGATATAGTGTCCCTTTCTATTCGAATCGTGTGTATTCGATCTTCTTGCGAGTAACGTACTGTAAGTCCTGTCTCTCTGGAACGGTTTCGTTCTTGACGCTTATTGTTCATCGTAGTGAATGCAGAACTGGTCATATTGTTTGCCAACGTTCAATAGCAGCGACCCACGTCACCAACTCATCATGTCAATACAACGTAGCTCGGGGAGTGGATATCCACAGCATATATAAACCAACTATTGTTTCACTACGCAATATAAATACTCCATTTCGCCATCCTCAACCGCCGCACCTCTGCATATCCACATCCGCCAACCAACCAACCAACTTCTGCATCCTCAAACATGCCCATGCTCTCCGACGAGATCGCAGCCCTAGCCGTTGCCGCCACGGTGGTCGTCGTAGTAACAACCATCGCTGTCCTCTGGAACCGCGCACGAGGCAAAGTGCCCTCGCTCGAGCGCCCGCAGTCTTCAATCGAGTCTTCCAGCACGAGGAAATCCTGGACGTCCATATCTCGGCTCTGGACTGGCAAGTCAGCCGCGTCGGACCTGGAGGCTGGGCCAGAACGGGAGCAGGCGGAGGATCTACGGCGCGTTCGGGCGGCGGAGCAACTTCATCGGTTGAGTGACCAGACTGGCCAGACACGTTTTTAAGGTGGAAGATATCAGACAAGACACGAATTTGAGTGTCTGGTCGCAAGCGAAAGAGATGTGCGTTTTCGCTGGTCGCTAGGGAATGCAAGGTATGCGGTGTCCACCCGGTCGACCGGTACTGTGAAACGTTGCATTCCGACGACGTTTATTTACTAGCACGTGTGACTGACGTTTGTTTAGACGATTTCACACCGACCAACTTCGAAAACACTACAACTTTCACTTCCAAACCCTGCATTGTGCTGCCACTATACCAAACATCGCCTGCATTGTCTATGTACATAGTTTCCTTTCCCTGGGGAAATCTCGGCTGCGCGCTTGCTATATTCACACACAACACAATACCTTTCGAGCTATATAAGAGTGCTAGGAAACGTCCCAACGTGGAAACAACACAGTTTACACTGCACCAGAGCTACCAACAGGATACCTCAGCGCAACTCTTCGACTCCCTTCAACCCAACTTTACAGATTTTCTAAGAAAGTCTCCGGGGAATCTAGTTGATAGCGCAATGTATTTGTTCAAGGTTCTTGGCTTCTGGGCCGCGGTCGTCATGGTAGCGCAAGCGCAATCCATCACCAGCATCGTCGTGACGGAAACCATCTTCGTCACCCCCACGCACACGGTCTCACAACTTCCCTCCCTAGCTCGTCGACAAGACGGGCAATGGACAACCGCCGCACCCGTCTGGAGTGAGCCCGCCCAATCTGTCTGGAGCCAGCCCGCGTGGAGCGCACCACCACAATTCTCCCCGGCGCCCACTCCCACCTTAGGCAAGAATCCTTTGGCCCAGCCGACAGCACAACCCTCCGCCTCGCCTGCCCCGCTGACTGGCACAATGGACCGGCCCCCTAATGAGGGCTTCGTCCAAGCCTGGGTTCTGGCCCTCATTGGCACTTTCGTCGGCGTTGCTCTGCTGGGTGTCATCATCCACATCTACTTCGCCCGGAAGCGTGGTGTTTCGGTTTGGAACTGCTGTGGTTTCGGTAGGAAAGGCCTCGATCCCGACAAGAAGCGGGTCCGGGATATGGAGACGGCTGGCCTCGTGCATCCCGCAACTTTCGTGGGCGCTGGCCGCCATTACGAGGCGCGTTCAGCGGGCCCAACTTATCCTGTCCTTCCTCGACCGGTGCACTACTCTCTCTCGGGTCATCGCGAGTCATCTGTGGCTCGTGGGGCCCCTGAGGATATGGACTGGGAGCAGATTAACCTCGACACCGAGACCGCTGGTCGTCGGTAAATAAAAGGGTTTGGAAAGCGCTTCACTGTGCCAGATGGGCTTTTGATAGGAGCGTGGGGGTGTTAGGGGTAACCCAAAAGCACAGTTATATGCCCCTTAGTGTCTTTGCTGTCTTAATTCTAATATCAACATGAGTTTCCAAAATCGTACTTTTCAAACCGCGCAAATCACTAATTCGTTTCTCGTAACTCATATATAGTCTTGTCCCCGATCCCAATGAAAATATTATGCTTGATAGCGTTTATCATGCGCATTTCGTGTAGGTTTCAACGGCATTCCCATGCTGCTATGGAACGAACTATCACTCCCAAACTGAGTATCTGTTTGTGTAATGCGCATTGTGCCCTAACCATGCTTGACATCCCGTAACAACACCTACATTATACAGAGCTAAGCTTGACTTATAAAACATCACCGTCCCATCATCCTATCAGCAGCACACCATCCTTTACGACTACATCACAACAATCAATACCGGACAATGGCCCTCGTACAAGTACCCCCAGGCATCCTAGAAGCTTGTTTCTCGAGCTCAGCTGCCGTCGTCACCCACATAGTCACAGTCACACTGTCCCAACTCCCCGCCTGGCCATCCATCACTCCCCGTGATGCCCTCGCCACGCCCGCCGCCCCATCCAGCCTCCCCGACATGGTCATGGCCGATCCCTCCTACGTCCGCTCCCCCGCCGCCGTCGTAACCGTCAACGCGACCCCCACAACAACAGCCCCTCCAACCAGCACCGCGCGCCCCGACGAGCCCATCCACAAGAACACCAAACTAAAATGGATCTTGGGCTTCGTGTGCGGGACAATCGGTGTGGCGCTGCTGGGTGTGTTCCTCTATTGGTTCACTGCGTGCACGCGCGGCGTCAATGTGTTCAAGCGTAAGGCTAAGCCGAAGCATGATGTTGAGGGGGCTTTAGCCGCTCAGAATGGTCATCCGGCGGCGTTTTTTGGAGCGGGTAGGTTCTACGAGTCGCAGCCTGTGCCGTTTGAGCCTGAACCTGCGGAGGAAGAGGAAGAGAGCGAGGAGGAGAAGGAGAAGGCTGAGAGGTAAGTAGCCATCTGAAAGGCGAGGTGAAGTTGGAATACTGGCAGCGCCTTGGGTTCGCTATGGGATAGTTGTGCTGCAGCTATCTCTGAAACCACGGCGCCGAATGTCAAATACATTCATTGCATTATCCTCATACACAATCAAATAAACGTGCACATAACAGCGATACATCCTACTATGTGTGCCTTTCGTCAGCCCGTACCAACATGCCGTATAATTCATTGAAACAGTTTTTTAAGAGCCGAAGTACAGTTTAGAACATCTTGTAGAGTATGTGTCCTTATTTCTACGATGAACGATCATGGCAGAGGATAGTCACGTGGTTGTGGTGACACCTACCACTACATCAATCCAAGTCTCCACATGCGCTCACTTACCCACTTACCCAGTTTTTTTGTTCGATAAGATAGATAACAGCTACGTTCATAGTACTCAAGCTTTCACTCTCTTATGGCTAGAAGAATAGTAACAGTATATACTTATGGAATCCGAGATTCCGAGCGTTGGGACTCGGCTTAGTCACGTGAGGGTGATGATGTTTTCCACGTGATCTGTCTCAGAATCATTTACTTACACCCCATTGTATCTGCATCGTAGTATGTACTCAGGCTCTCCCGATAATTACCTTAGCCCTTCCCGTTAGTGTATTGTTCAGTAACTGTGAAGTCCTCTGCGCACACAATGCACATCGGAGATTATCATATATACTGAACCATCACACATCAACCGAATATCAAGCCTCTTAATCCCAGCTCTCTCACCCTTCCTCCAAGCCCCTTCCAGCAACCCACACCGCGATACCCTCCACACTCCCCAATCATGGCTCTATCCACAGAAACCATCACGATGATCTGTCTCGGGCTTGGCGGCATGACGATCGTGGTCCTTGCCATGGGGCTTCTGTACTGGAAAGCGGGCGGGAAACATGATCAGAAAGGCCCGGTGTCGGACTCTGATCTGGAGAATGGTTGTAGCGTGCCCTTGGAGGTCGTTGTGAATGCTCCTCAAGACATGGCTCCTCGATAAGCAGCAGATGGTTGGACTTTTCCAAACGAACTAATTGTTCTTCTTTCCTGGAAGATATGCGGTAATACGCCTGATTTGAGCTCATAGGTAGCTGTGATCTCGAAGACGGAGAACGTCAGTTACATTCTAATCAAATCTATATCGTACTATGCATCCATTCCTCGTTCCTTTCATGATACCATTTATATCCGTTGCTTTATCCCCATTTCCCCTTCAGCGAATCAGTATTCGTCATGACAGTACTCCGTTTTGCACATCGCGCTCTCAGAAGCAAGACCAGCTCAGCACCTCTTGCACCTCTTGCACCTCGATTCTCATCCGGATCCTCTGCATCGCAGTCTCTCTCTCTCTAAACCTGTTTCCAACTCCCATTCCCATTCCCCACTCCCATGCCCTGACAACCCATCCTATGCCGCACAACAGCGCTATCTGCGCGCCTCCCCAGCATGCGTAGCGCGGATTCGTCGTAGTTGCAGTCTTGCAGATCGATCCTTTTGGCATCATACAAGTTTCCAGAAAGAATCCAACAGCGTACTTTCACCGTTACAAACCCTTGCTGTAGACACCATACTGGGTAATGTACTGTTCAAGCAAGGCAAAGTTTAGAGAGGTAGAAGAGGGAGGTTCTCCAGGTGCGCGGCGGAAATAGAGTGAATTATGCTAGGGGGACAGTCCTAAATTAATCTTGTCCTGTGTCGCGAGTCTGCGACTAACTCGTAACACTACTTCGGTAAATGCACGGGGAGTAAAATTGTTAGACTAGAGACTTCAACCTTTGTCGTTTTCCTTGCAGTATCTTAGTCGGTGTTCTGTAGTTGTATATTTGGTGGGTGCTAGAGCTAGCGAAAACTAATTATTCCAGGGTCGTAGCCCTGGTAGTCAAGCACTGCGAAGTGTCATCTCCAGATTCCATCGCATGCCGCGCAAGCCACACCCTGATCCACGCCCTCCTCTCCAACTCTGCCAACTGCGCAAAAGGCGTCGTGCCAAAAGCGATCCCGTCTTCCTGGCTCGGGTCGTCGAACAAATCCGACACGTCGGTGCTCTCACGTCGCTTGTTCCACCAGTTCTCTCCGAGCGCCAATACCCGAGCACGCACTCCACGACGTTTCAGTGTCTTGATTGTGGGTGCAATGTCGCGGTACTCGACGTGCGCCCATCCGAACGTGTTGATGTTTGTTAGCTGTAGAGTGAGGTGTTCGAGATGGGGTAGGTCGAGCAGACTGTCAAGGTGGCATGGCGTGTTCTTGCGTTTCTGGATGCGGTACTTTGCCTTCTTAGATAGGGGCCGGCCCTGCTCGAAGTCGGGGTACGTCGGATGGTAGAGATCCCTGCCTGGGAAGGTGACGGTCAATTGGCGGAGGAAGGTTTGGCTTGGCTTGATAGTGCTGGCGAAGTGGTCGGTGTGTAGGAAGTGCGAGAGGAAGTTGTACATCATCTTTGAGGGGGGGTTAGTCAGGGGCCGTAGTTATGTATGAGCAGCGCCGCGGAAGCAGAACAGCGCGTACGTGAAGTCTCTCACCTTTGCCCCACTGTGCGCTATCACGTTGAACTTGTTCGCAAAGAACACCATTTGCGCCGCTTCGCTCGCGATAACAGGATCGACCACAGAAGCGTTCAGATACAGATACGGGTCGCGCCGGAGCACAACGCGAGGAACACTATCTCGCGTGTAGTAAACATCCTTGACTGGCACACGATACGTGTACAGGAGGGCGTAGATCGAATCCCTTACTAGCCGCAACCATGTGCCCTTGGTCAGAAACTCCCACGCTTGCGCCATCTACGGGGAATACGTACGCTCTCGCGGTAACACAAACAGCTTCCTCGATTCCTCGCGCAAGCGCAGCGCAATCTCGCGCCATTTGTCCCGCAGCAGCTGCAACAGCTCGACGGCTTCTTGCCTGCTTTCAATCGCGTACGCCAGGTGCGAGAGGTGGTTCAGCTCCGAATACCACGACAGCGGATCGGCTTTCCACTGCCATTTAGCCGTGCCATCGTTTCGAAGCTGCTCGTCGTGGTGCTGGATTTTACACTCGAGCAGAGCGATGTTGTCGTATGAGTGTTTCCGCAGCTGCGCTACAAGTAGCTTCGCGTGGCGGAGTGGACGAGGGCAGACCAAATGAGGCGCCGCTATTAGCTCGTGAGGGTTTTCCATAGTGTACCTTTTTGTCTGTTATTCGATGAGCTCGGGAGAGTTTTCGCTGTGCTCGTAAGCTCGCATGCGATATTGATGGTGAAGAAAATGGTGCACGCGAGAATTGACAAGTCCTGTGTAGGAGATTCAGTTATAAGACCTAGACACAAAACCACTGAAGCTTGTCGTGTTATATAGCTGTCAGCATTCTGAGTCACAAATATTCGCACAATCACGCGTGTTTAGTTGGATCCTACAAGCCTCGGCTGACTGAATGTAGCTAGCCCGCGACCCTAACATCGTTTTGATAAAAGTTTGCGCGAATGCTCAAGGGAAGCCTTATTTGTATTCAGCGGAAGCTGAATGGGTGGCTATCTTGTGGAGCCTCTCAGAACCATGGTTCGTTAAGATGACTCCGATAAAGCCTTCGCTTCTCTCGTCCTCCTTATCTCTTCACACACGCAAATCATCACATCGCGTTGTGCATCTTTGCATCTTCTAGGCCTATTGCGATTCTCTCTGCCGGCTGAATTCACATAGTGAACGAACAACGGCTTTGTCATAGTAAACGCTAAGTATCGACTATATATGCAAACATGGTCCCTAAACTATATTCCTAGGTACTACCCCACTCACAAAGCAGGGCGCCATGAACGGCCCACCACCAACACTAGAGAGGTACGTCGTTGTCGTGGCGCTGGCGTTCTCAGCTATAGCCTTTTTTGGGCTCATCGTCATTGGACAGTGCATGTCTGGTAATCACGAGTCATCAGGTGATGTTGGTGGGTTCTATTCAGACTGGGTTCTAGATCTTGAGGCTGGTCCTCCGTATAATAATAACCAGGCGATGATAAGGTGGCAGTATGATGTCTACGTTGCTAACAGTGACAGCGTGTTTGACTTCTCCGAAGGTCGAATGAGCTCTACAGATTACGGTACCTTTTGAAGCACGTGAAACTCGTTTCCTAAGTGCGGCATTGTAATCGTTAGTCCATTCTAATACGTTATAGTATGCAGTCAAAGAGCTGCAAACAAATAACACCCTTTAATATCTCACTTTCCCCCTCTGTGGCCAAAACTCTCTGCTATCTCTTCAATGAAGACTCTCGTAAGTTGAACAACAAGATGTATTTCTTCACGGTCCAGATCCGATAACCTCCATCGGACATTCGAAAACCAAGCGTTGAATGACGAAACATTGTAGGTCAATGGAACAAAGCGATCAAAGTTCTAGAACACTCAACACACTACGATGGTTCAGATTACATTCACATTGTACCACAACAATCCCATGTTCGTTTTGGAGATGACCATAAAACTAGCCAGCCCCCACATGGATCATTCTGTTCAGATATATCGCCGTACACTACTCATTGTCCTAATCTTGACGCAATGACCAAGAACATCAAACGAAACATGTCTTCTTTTGCGTGGCCAACAATAGAATCGCAACCTCAGCCATCTTCTCCTAGTCAAAGCATACCCAGCGAGCCTGGAACTGCTGTTGCACCGAGCCTCGCCTCCCTCCCAACCCAGCAACTACCTGGTACTATAGCGGTAATTCCCACCATTATTCGCCCTCAGGGGTTGGATTCTCCAATTCAAACGCGCGCTCCATCGGCCACTGGTTTTCTTGGGTTCGAAGTATCGACAGTCTGGGGCTCTACCACGGATGTCGGGCCGCAAACACCAGCGTATAAGGTACCTGAAATAGATCCAACAGTCCGTTTTGTCCTGTTTGATCCAGAGCACACAAGGCCAACCGTTCCTACGGCTACAGGATTCCCGAATCCATCTGCCACCAAAACCTCTTCACTGAACGAGCCTATAGAGCCCCGACCGCAGTCCAGCCGAAATGTAGGCGCTATCGTGGGTGGGTCGCTTAGTGGCACGCTCATTCTTGTTGGTCTAATCATCTACTTCGTCATGCATTGGAAGAACCGTGGTACTTCAAAAGACGAATAGGGCCAAGTGGTGAAACAGGCTTTAATTAGATACAGGTTGACAAGAAGCCCGGGGTAGAGATCCAACCGAGCTAAATGTTGGGGGCTTCACGTTGGCATGTATCCGGGCGAGCCGATAGCCTAATTGCGGCACAGTTTCTTCGTCGCTATAATCCACATCATAAACAACTTCCGCTTGTGCCTTATCCTGCGTATGCTATCCCTTCAACGTAGTCGCAAAACAACGTAGACCCATATTCTTATACTTCCACTTTCACTTCCGAAGTGCATCTAACCAAATGCTTGCAATGGACTCCATGGCCATAGACCTTCTCCTTCAAATCGACCAACTCGGGAAAGAAGTGAGCGCATCAAACGGCCATGTGCTACAGACAAAAGCTCGGAGGCAACTTATCAGTGCCACACGAAAGCTTCGTATCGCGTTGCAAGACCCCGGTGAAATCGTCGAGGACTTTCTTTTTGGCGTAAGCTTCCCCAAGAGCTCCCTTTTCTGGTTGCTAATGCCATGAATTTTGGTAGTCTACGGATAATCTGCTCATCAAGATTGGAGTAGACTTAGGGATTTTCAGACTCATCGCAGAAGCAGAAGACCCGACCACTCTGGACCAGTTGAGCAAATCTATTCAGATCGAAAGGGTCCTGTTGGAACGCATTATGCGAGGACTCGTAGCCATAGATGCCGTTGACGAGACTGGGCCCCAGTTGTATGGTCCTACAAATACCACCAAAGCATTTGCTTCGACGAAAGGCGAATCCGGAGCTCGTCTCTTGTAAGACATTGCATGGATACTAGGCCAAAAACTAAAATGCCGCAGCCACGATCTTGTCATACCAGGGATGAAAACCACTCCCGCGATATCTCGCAGAGAACGGCTACGAGAATCCGGAAGATTCCAGCCATCTACCATTCAACTTGGCCTTCGGACCCGAGTCGTTCTTTCAGTGGCTTCCCAAACATCCTCAAGTCCTTGGAAACTTTCAGCAATGGATGACAACACAGCGCGAAGGACATACGGGATAGCTCGACTTCTACCCATTCGAGGAGCAAGTCGTGCATGGTTTTGATGACCAGGATCCGAGTTCAGTCCTGGTTGTCGACATAGGCGGTAGCATGGGTCAAGAGATACTGGAAATCAAGCAGCACTATATAGCTTTGCCGGGACGCATGATCGTCCAAGACTTACCAAGCACCATCGAACAAGTCATTCCAGCCGGCGCATTTGAGGCTATAGCTCACGATTTCTTCACACCACAGCCAGTTAAAGGTCAGTCCCAGCTGGCAAATATGTATAATAGCGCTGAGACTAATATGTGATGATTGATGCAGGCGCACGAGCGTACTATCTACGCAATATTCTACACGACTGGGACGATGATAAGTGTCTTGAGATTCTGCGGCACACGGTCGCAGCAATGAAGCCAGGATACTCCAAGATCATAATCAACGAGTTCGTGATAGCAGATCAGAATCCTTGCGCCTTCGCGATGCGTTCGGATTTCATGGTTATGGCTCTAGCGGGTGCGAAGGAACGGGCCGAGCGTGAATGGCATGTGCTTCTGGAATCCGCCGGACTGAAGATTGACCGCGTATGGACGGCGGAGCCGGAGTCGCAGAGCATCATAGAAGCTAGTATCGCCTAACTTGCGATGAGTATTTCGCGTTTTAGGCGACGACGACCGGCGATAAGCAGCATTAATTGGATGATCTGATGACTAAAATCACTCTTCACGGATTCCACTAGTTGATGCTCTGTCATATGTCAAAAGGCATGTAGAGGCACGTGACTATTGATTCACCGCACGTGCGTCCAGTACTTGGGCCACTATCTTCGCCCTCTGATTAATAAAGAATAAAAACCTCTAGTTGCCACTCAGCAAACAATCAGTCAAAGAATTTTGTTGCTGTCACAATGACCTTTGTTCCCCCTTTGTTCTATGTGAGATGCCTCTTCTTGTTTCGGCAAACCATGTTCAACATCTCTCCACTTCATATCAAACGAACCTGCTAAATATACCACCAGTATTATTGTAGAATTCCGACAAGGCTAAGACAAAGTCACCAGCATCTATCCTAAACGCACACCGCAATCTCAACCTCCATCGCAACCACAATCCCTAGTACCATGGCCCCCTTAGCAAACCAAATGTCCGCCGCAGCCAGCCAACCCGAAATATCCACCGCAGCCACACCCCCACACTCCATCATCAAACCCTCCGACCCCAAAGTCGGGCCCATCCCCGTCGCCGTCTTCGTCGTACTGTGCATGATGGGCCCCTTCATGCTCTCGTTCATCGTCTTCGTGGTCTACAAATTCACGATCGGGAAGTATAGACACAACAAGCAGTTACGGGCGCAAGAGCTGGAAGTCGAGCTGGCGAATCAGGTGGCGGAGCGCCCGGCTGTGGGAGCGCGCATTTTCAGCGTGGTGGAGGCGCCGGCGATGCGGCGTTGAGGAGTGTGAATAGAATGAACGATACTTGTACACTGATATTCTTAAAATGGAGAATTCTGCACGTTCGTATGCGTTTTCAGGTACTGGGGTGTTGGAAATCCACCACGGTACATTGAATCTGAGACTGAGAACGCATGCGAACGTGCAAAGTCGAATTGACTCCAAACCTTCACACAGTCTATCATGTTCTTAGTATATAACATGTTCCTCAACCCCAATATCCCACCACAATTACCCATTACACGGCTTCATACCGCAGAAACCAGCACCACTCCGCCGTAGAATAAACTCCAATCAACCCGTACACCCTAGAAACGCGATCCCTCACACCAATACAACACCCACCACCAAACCTACCGCCATGCCGCCACACCCCCTAACTTCCCTCCTGCAGTCCGCCCTCCTCACCCCCCGCGGCAACCCCGAAAACGTAAAAGCCGCAACATCCGTCAGCACCGGCGCCATTATCGGCATCGTCGTCGCAGCCGTTCTCCTGCTCCTGTTTCTGTTGTGGTGGATCTGGGAATGGCTGGTCCGGATCCCGATGGTCTTCGCGAAGGGACTGAAGGCGGAGGGGAGTCACGGACATCATGGACACCACGGGCATAGCGGGGGGCATCATGGGGGGCAGGGGTTCGAGATGAGCCCAGGGGTCCAAGGGAGTCAGGGGTTTCAGGCAAATCAAGGGTTCGGGAGCCATGGGCAGCATGGTCAGAGTGGTGGGTTTCAAGGGAGTCACGGGCAGCATGGTCAGAGTGGTGCGTTTCAAGGCAGTCATTAACAGCGCTGAGATTAATTGTAAGCGGCGTGAAGGAGGTGAGGAGTTTTGTGATGGCGGGGGTGAATGGCAAATGCACGTGATCTCTTAGACTGAAACTTATGAACTTTTTTCCTTAACGTTCAGCACCTTGAGTTCATCTCTGACCCTTCAGTTTATCTCTTATCTCTCTAGGAATTATGTTGATACTATCTCTCTTGATGTATTTCTCTCTATCTCCAAATCGGAGAACCTCTAGCTATTACTCCTTATCCGAAGCCCTTATCCAATCTACTCCCCGCGCATACAGCATTCGAGTGCCTGGGCGCAACTAGACATCCCGACTCCAGTGTCTACTAACAGCGGACCTTCAAATGCCATACCTCAGCGCGCTCATCAACTGCGGGTTCCACCGCGCCCCGTCCTTCATGCTAGACTCGCCCCGCGCCCTCTTCGCCTGCATATCTAAGATGCCCCGCGCGACCCTCTCCAGCGCCATGACCCTCACCTCAGGAATGCCCCTCCCCTCCAGCACCTCCTCCGGCACCAAATCCTCAATAACGCCCACAACCTCCTCAGCACTAACAATGCTCCTCCCCGCGCTCCTGCGCACATCATCCAGCTTCGAGATCTCAAAGAAGAAGTCGAAACAGAAGACATGGAACCGGCCGGGCTGCAGCAGCGCGTCCAGCGCAGATGGGGCGGCCCGGTCGGCTGTGCACGTGTCTTCTTCGGGCTCAGAGGCAAGCACGCGTTGCAGCACGAGCCCTGGGAATGCGCGCCGGCAACAGGGGCAGGAGTGTCGGTTGGTGGCGCCGCTTTGGAACCAGTCCATAAGGCATTGCGCGCCGAAGATGTGGGTGCAGCCGTGGGTGCCGGCGACGCGGACGGCGCGATGCTCGGTCGCGTCGTAGGGGTCGAGGCAGATGGAGCAGGTGGCGGAGGCGACGTCGGGGTTGATAAAGGGTTTTATAGCAGAGCAGGACATGTCTGCGGTTCAGTTAGTGTGTGGAATCGCGAGGTTATGTCGAATGCCCGGTGCTAGTTAGAGTAGTAGGTCTTGGTAGAGTTGGTGTTGGCTGTTTAAAGGCTTTGGTTTGCGGAAGAATTTAGGCGCGGGGTTTAAAGGTAAGAGTGTTACAGCGATGTAATAGCACAATGTTACAGAACTGATTCACCGCTCTGTTGTACAATGCAGTAACAACTTTAGTTGTAGGGTACAATAGACCCTAAAGTAAACGGAAATCTTTGTCAGAATAATAAGACTAAGAAGCTAAGATCTTACCCGAATCCACTAGAAAGGGCGTAGAAGATAATCAAATTCCTCCTAATGATAGTCCCCCCTGCACGTCGAAATCATCCTAATTTTTGCAAACGCCAAGTAAACCCAAACCCCCAAATCGAAAAATCCCGACTTTTCGAACCTCGAAAACTCAATCACTAGACAGCGAAACTAGGTAGCTCTTTTCCTTTTCCTTTGCGCCTGGTGTAGATACCACGCTGCACGTTCCTCCGCGCACTCAATGCTTGCGCGTGCGACGTCACGGGCCGAGTCCAGGTCTGAGTCATAGTTGATATTGGTGTTGGGAGTGGGACTGTCGGGATAATAGCTACTATTGAAGTGATCATCGACGTAGGCAGAACCTGATTGAGGAGTGGATTGCTCGGCTGGTTCCTCTGGTGTCGGGCAGGTGCTGCGGGATGGAGCGAAGGTAGGGTTTGATGCGGTGGAGTTGTCGTCGCCTAGGTTCCATCCGAACATGTCGATATCCAGGTTATCAAGCTCGTGTGTAATGTTCTTGCGACTTGAAGATGCATCGTTCTGACTAGCCGTATTCTTATATTGTCGTGGTTCGTACTCTCTGTACGATGCCTGAGATGCGTCGTCGCTGGACTCATCAACAACGAAATCTTCCATGTCCTTATCGTCAGAATCTGAATAGTTGATTTTCGCTGGGCGTTTCGGTGCCTGGTTTGTCTTTCTGTTACGTAGTGGCGGAAGACGAGTGTGAGCAGCACGTTGACTGCTAGTATATGGGACCCGTTCAGCGGAATGCTCTTGGTGGTTGGAGGTGGATTGGCTCTGAACGTCGCCACTTCTTCCAGATGGTATGAAGACATGGTGTAGTTGTCTGGTCTGACTTCGGGAGGTTTGGGTAAAAGCAGGCGGGCGTGAACGCTTCGCAGGTCGAACATGCTCTTCAGCTGCCGATATCCGTCCTCCCAAACGTACGCTCTCGTGACGCCCACTACAACGAAGTCAGTCCCGACAAAAAGGCACAACAGTGTCAGTCACAACAGCGTTAGCCATTGTAGCCACAAACTCACCGAATCACTTCGTCGTCGAAGTGCACCTCCACCTCCACCTCCGCCATTTCCACCTCGCCATCACTTGATAGCTCCACCACCTCGCTTTCATTTCTCTGCCTCGCCACTGCATTGATCCCATCCAACCTCACCGCACCTCTCTTAAACTCCTCCGCTGACGGCCTCTCCATCTTCTTCAACGCGCGTTTGCGGGGCATTCTGCTCGCCTGATGTCTTGCAGTGTAGCTAGAGCGTAGGACAATGCTAATTCACATAGCGTGAATAGCAGCGCTGCGTAACTAAGACCTGTTGAAGCAATAAAGATAAGTAGAAGTAGGCGAAGAGAGGTGTAAAAATAGGAGTAAAAAGAGAGAGAGAGAGGTAGTTGTGGAGAGAAGAAAGAGAGCGCGCGGTAGATATATATATATACGTTTGTTTGCTGTTGCGGGTAGAGTAAAGGTCTATAGAGGTAGGTAAAGGAAAGAAGTAGAGTAAGGTAAAGAAAAGGTAGTTAGAGAGGTAGTTAGAGAGGTAGTAGAGATGTATACAAAGATAAAGAAGCAAAGGTAGAGTAGAATAGTAGTTCCTAAAGAAAGAAGTAGTTAGTAGTATATAAGAGTAGAGGTACAAGACCTTAAGTAGAGTAGAGTAGACAAAGATAAATATTGCGTAGAAAAACCTTCTACCTTCTATAAATAAGGTAAAAATAAGAAATCTAGAAGAAGAATATATGTAACATTTTTCTAAAAAACAAGAAAAATCCTCTCTCTTTAACAATTTCTTACTAACAAAATTCTACGCTTCTCCTAAATTAAAACATAGAGAGACACTTAAGTGGAAAAGGTATAGAGGTACAGGTAGATACCTTCTTATACTACAACTCTATACGATTAAAAGAAAAGTTTATCTAGAAAGACTTAGATAGAGCTACTTACTTCCTTTACTATTCTACTAGTATACACAACTAGAGTAAAAGATAGAACAAAGCAACGCAAGATAAAGGTAGAACGCAACAAAACGAGCTGACTCAACTCGCTGTCCTAGAATCGGAGAGCTACGATGAGAAGTGCAGCGCGACGCCGCGGTCTTGAGCGAACCTGGTCCGTATCTCTATCACCATAGTACATGTCGTAGAAAAGTGTCCCTATCGGTGGCGATGAAGTACACATAACCCAACAGACGAAACGCCCTCAATCATCCATATCCACGACTTCCTCCGACAAGATCCTCAGAGTATTGAGTCGAAATCTCTTCTTGTGCCGTGCTCTTGCTCCCAAGTCTAGGCCCACTGGACCGCCCGACTTTCTCACTCGCACTCCGAGACCGCGCGTTTTTCTCACGCGCACACCGAGGTTGGCGGAGTGGGTGTCATCGTCACTGTCCGTGTCCCAGACGGAGTCTACGCCGGAGGACTCGGCGTACGAATCATTTGGATCTTCGCTTTCGCTGTCGCTGTCGTTCTCGCTGTCGCTATTGGAGGAGGAGGAGGAGGAGCTAAAGGGGCTGTTGGCGCGGCGAGAGGCTACGTGAGTGGTGCGCTTGACGCGGATGCTAGGTTCGGGTTGACGTGGTCTTGGTCGTTTGCGTTTGCGTCGTGGTGGCGCGGGCGGAGTGACAACAACCAGTTTGCGCTTAGAGGAATCTGCGGGCTTTGTCTTGGCAGGTTTAGAGGAGGGTGAGTACTCAACGCGGTGGGCTCTGGGAGCTTGGTTGGGGCGAACTTGCGCCCGGCTGACGCGAGTATTTCGTGTGGGTTCTGGTGTAGGCTCGTCGGTGTCGTAGGTAAAAAACGGATCGTCGAGGTCAAATTTGACCTTTGTTTCTTGCTTGACGGTGGTTGTTAGACTGTTCTTTTGCCAACGCTGGTGATCGTCTACAAATGGCGTGGCGGTCCTCTTCAGAGCTTCGCTGCTGGCCGCGCGGACTTCGCCATTCTTGTCCATGAGCAGATTGTACAGGTCTTGGACGGGGAGATCGGGTGCGATAGCCATTAGCTGCGCCACTTTACTCCGCATGTCGAAGTTGGAGATGTCTGCCAGGCGGAGGTCTGGCTGGGGTGATGGTGCTGACACAGGCTTTACGGGCCGGGCAGAAGCCTCTCCTGTCATTGCGTTTTCGATAGCAAGCCGACGTCCTTGTTCCAGGAGACGATTGCGATCGTTACATGGAAACAATCGGCCGGGCATTGGTGCAGGTGCTGATTTTACGCGTCTGGGCGAAGAATCTACGATCATGTCGTGCTCGACAGCGAGTCGACTCCCTTGTCCCAGGAAGCGGTTGCGATAGCTTGGCGTTAGTGTTGGTACAGGTCTGCCTGGTCTGGGGGAAGCGTCTACTAGCAATTCCTCGCCCGCGTTGAGACGACTTCGTCGTCCCATAAAGCCTTCGCTAGAATGGGCTGAGTAGTGTGAGCTTGATGCACCAAAACCCGTACGTGCTGTCTCCGCGGCGATGGGAACACGTGTCTCGGGCTGTGTCTCTGGATCCTTTCCTCGCGAGATCTCGGTTCTTATAGGGCCAGGAGAAGCGTCCACTAGCAATTCGTCTCCGGTTTGCAGACGGGTTCCTCGACCCATAAAGCCCGCGCGATGATGAGGTGAGTAGTGTGAGCTTGTCGCAGAAGAACTCGTGCGTGCTGATTGTGCGAGAGTAGGCACACCTTTATCTGACTGCGCCTCCTGATTCTGTCCTCGCAAACTCTCCGGTCTTCCGGTTCTTGGAGATGCATCCACGATCATCTCTACCCCAGTATCCAACCGGCCTCGTCGTCCCATAAAATGGCTCCGAGAACTGATTGGATCCGACCGGCGAGCCATAGCAGAACTCGTGCGTGCTCGATCTGCAACCGTACGCACTTCCCGGTCCTTCCCTCTCCAACTCTCAGCATGTGTCGGCAGCGAACTAAGCCTCCGAGCAGCACCGCGGTGATGCCACGGTCCAGGCGTTGGGCCCTTTACCCTCGAGAAGAGACCTGCCTCTCTAAGATGGTGAAGCGTGGTGAATTCGGCATCTTGGCTTCTGCGGAGGGCTGCGTATCAGAATCATGTGGATGAGAAGCAAGCGGAGGGACTTACACTAATACACTGGGTTCGCGGGATTCTCCTGATAAGGCGTTGGAGTAGAGGGACGGGGGGAGCATGCTGGTACGCCGCGGCTGTTCCTTTTCGAACTGGGTGGGTGGTGGCTTGCTCCTTATAGGCAGAACTGTACTCCGGGGCGGATACCTCTCAACCTCACCCAACTTTTCTGATTCGGTGAGACGGGCGTGTTTAACCTTCGCGGAACCTGTCTTCTCGGTAGCCGGTCCTCGCGGTCCTTCACTGTAGAATCGGTCAGCTAAGGTGCCCCATTCAGCAATATCTCTCTCTTCAGCAACTTACAAAACAATAACCACGCTCTCCTCACTCGCCCCTCGCTCCCTGGAATAGGATGTATCCTTTGAGACCGCCGGAGCCGAAAGGACAAGCTCTTTACGGGATGTGAAACCATGGCCACTATACCGAGCCGCAAAGTTTCGATCTACAGGCGCCATGACGGGAGGTTCGTAGACGTACTTGCGGAGGCAAAGGGGCGTGGTGCTGCGCGATATATTAGTTAGGCTGAGCAGTGTTTGCTGGGGAACCTGAGGAGAAGCTTACCCGTTGTCTTCCTCTCCACCAACGGCGTCGTCGTCGCTGTCTACAGCCGAGACTGCATCATCCCGCGGATGAGAGAGAGCTTCCGATCTACGCTCCATTGTCTTCTTCCACACCCGCCTCACCACCAGCTCGGGTACCTTCACCTCGCGTGTCCGTTTCCGTTTCGTGTTCATCAGGCACGGCCTATGGTCTCCGCCGCTCGCAGTCGGTATCGCAATCGCAATCGCAGCTTCCGGCTCCACTGTCTGAGGAACCGGACTGAAATTCTGGGTGCCGACAGAGGTCTGTCGAACGGTAGGTAACCACCAAATGGCGTCACAAATTTCCTTGTGGGCAGCAGCCACACCAGGCGTAAAGGGCGGAGTGCACGCGCCCTCATCGTTGCCCAGCGCCCTAACTTGGCCATGAGAAGGGCTGGGCTGTTGTAGGGGAAACCAGGCAACCATTTTCCAGGCGCTGTGAGTGGCCAGCGAGATGGGCGGCGTCATTGAGGTAAAACGTCGGATCAATGAGCCGCCGCGATGCCGAAGCCGGCACTTGCCAGCTGTCCGCGGCGAGTCGGGTAGATGCACTTCACGTGAAATTATTTACCTGACTACGATCTGAATGCAGTTCGGACTATTGCGAGATCGGACTATTGCGAGATAGGACACACAGCGAGTGGAAACAAGAACTGACTTGAAGATTCTACTGGTATTAAGGGCTTGTAAGAATAGGCACTTCGCGTAAAGGTAAACAGCACAAGTAAAAGAGGGTAGCTATACATATCGCGCGCGTGCTTGTTGCAGGCATTTCCATTGTCCACCATGTGTTTGCTACACAGCAAGCCGGACACGCTGCCCTTTGGACGGTTTCTTGAGTTCGTCCATCATGATCCACTGCTCGCTTTCCGCCGAGACATTATCGTCGTCGCGCCCACGAGAAGTGCTCACGTTCGTGACAGTCCGCTCCTTGTACTGACTCTTCGCATCGTCATACACCACACTGTACCCTTCTTCTTTGACGATGATGCCTTCACCCAGCGACTCAAAGGGTCTTCCATCCAACTTGGAGGCCTTCTTCTGAGCTGACCGGTGCGTGGACGATTGCGTCGTAGGGAACATTTGAGGCACCATCTTTGTTAAGAGGGGTTTGCACGCCGGGAGACAGCCGCAGATGATGCCGATGCTCGTCTCGATCGTGACGATTGCATAGATGGTGCATCCGTGCCCTGTTGGTTGCGCAAGTCAGCGCTACCGTGGCAGGGGTTTCGAGGGTGGGATTGTGCTTACAGAGTGCGTCATAAGAGGCCAGGTAGACTGACGTGTACCACATGCGACAGGCGCCTGCGACGCAGATGCTTCACTACGGCGTCAGTGTCCGAATTTGCCAGTACACAACTGGTTCGAACTTACAGTACACCCAAAGTGAACATCGCTACCAATGTGACCCTCTGCTTGAGCGAAATATGGATTTGTACAAGGTCTTTCGCCGGCCAAAGGAAAATCTGCAATAGATTGTTAGTACCTGAGAAATCAAGGACAGATGAAAAACATACCAGCCCGTCGCTGATCACATTGAGTCCCTATCATCCTGTGTTAGTGTGTAATCTTGCAGTTTGGGGGCGAACCTACTCCAGTGATGTAATACAGAGGACCTACATTGATGCATTTGCGGTTAGGGTACTCAGCAATGTACCAGTAGCTTTGCACCGGCCTATGGGCGTGAGTAGAATTTCGCGTAACGGATGTTCGCCGCTTACGAGCACTGAAAGAGAGCCATGAAAAATGCACCAAATGCCCAAACTGTAGTAAAGCCCATCATCCAGTAGCAAAACAGCCTGTTGAGCCTCGAAGGAAAGATGCCTTGCCCTTGGCGTTAGCTCAGGTTTGACGTGCTGCTTTCAAGGGGGTTTCGTACGGAGGTAGGTCAACAGTATGGAGATTTTCGTCAAGGCCGTTATGGGAACGAAAAGTAGCTGAGTAGCCATTGCCATCTGTTGCATGTAAGTAGAACTACCCACAGGCTAGAGATGGAGCTTACTTGGGCTGTTTTCACCGGGTCTTTGGCAATTTCTGGTCGGAGATCCCCTTGTGGAGTCAATAAGCTAAAGTAGAAGCGTGGGAGTCGTGTGTCGTACAAAGATGGTAGCCAGTCTGGTATTCAGGCTGCGTTGCGATGCACGTCATGATACTCGTCGCCACTGCAGTCACTGCAGCCGCAAGCATAAACCAATCATCCTGTGTCGGTTAGCCAGCGGAATTGTAGCCATTGCTTCACCTACCTTGCCCAATGCTCGTACGATGACCGTTCTACTGTAGAATCTCATCGAGATAAAAGCTATCATAAGAACCAACAACGGGATGTTGATTCCTAGTACCAGTGGGCGACGCGTTTCTGGGTCTACGTAGTTGGGAGCAGGCCATGCAGCCATCTCCTGCGGGGTTGGTGTCCTAGGCATGGCGAGGTGAATGCACAGAAAGGGCTGTGAGTCGAAAGGGCAGAATTCCACAATGAACATGTGGGAGGTGTGCTGCACATGTTTTAAGTTGGGTGTTCGGAAGTTCAAGTTGGCCAGTGTCCCTGAACAGATAGAGTTTGGCTATTATTCCATATACCACCGTAGTCCACCGAGTTTAGTTCCGAGCTGGCGGGTGGAGATCCCATTGGACGAGTCAGGAGTAAAGCAAGGCAAGTTCCGACAGCCAGGGGGCTGGAGCAACGGCTCTGACCTGCCCAGTGGCGCCGTCGACACCTATGTGGAGTAGTAGCAGGGTTGATCCGGGTCACTAGAACACTACTTTAGCTAAACACATGGCCGACACACGTGTCGAGTACTGGTACCTCGCGCAAGCCGGACCAGACCCAGAGTTCAATAGTAATGGAGGCGACGTGATCAATAAGGGAAGACGCAGGAGAAGACGCAAGTGTATCATTGAGCCTCTGTAGATCCCGATCAACATATGGGATGGATGCCGCGAGGGCTTCACGGGGTCGCTGTGCGCTGGCATACAGGCGATACAAAGAATCTGGATGGAGTCTCGGACATGGCCTGCAAAACCGTTATCGACGCAACACGAGCCCATGGCGGTGCTCGTGGGGTATGGAATCGGCAGATGGAATTTCTACATGGTTGAGGCTGAAAGGAGAGCTAGCGGCTCGGGGCATCCGGCTCGGTGCATCTCGGCCGCATCAGATTCGACAATCTGAATCCATATCATGCACGACAAGGGCACATCTAGATAGCGTCACATGGCGGGCCCGCCTGTATGGCTGCTGTTTCACGGGGCGCCGTCCAAGAGGATGTGCCGGTAGGGCGCACAGGAACCATGGGCAGATCGACAAGTGTATCAGGATGGCGGCCGAAGATACGGCGAGGAAGGAGTCCAACTTGGTATGGAAGGCCTCTGGTGGAAAAGGCATAGATCGAAGTTTGTACTTGGTGGATCTTCTGCCAACCACGCGAAAGTGGTCACCTGCACGGCCGCGGCGCTGCCTGGGTGTGGAACTAGGCAGAGATGAAGGGTTGCAAAGAGTGCAGCGGACGGGTCGAAGGAAGAAGAAAGGAGTCCACGACACTCTGCCGGCGTCGCGAGGACAGCGAGGAGTGAGGATTGAAGGAGGGAGGGAGGTTGCCCTGGGCCTTGGGGGCTGGGCAGATGCGACTCGCGAATCGGGCAGGACCCCTGGGGGTGGCGGGTGTCGTGACGCAACCGCAACCGCAACGCTCAAGCTCCCTGTTTTGCGCCTGCCAGCCTCCGCCCAGCACCCACACCCGCTGCCTCACCATCGCCATCGCCATCGCCATCGCCATCATCACCACGTCCCCCTATGACCGGCCCCGTCGCCTCGCATGGGGCCCTGGCAGCAGCGGCTTGTCTTCTATCGTGATTTTGCCTACAACGCGCGCCGACTGCGCATGGCGAACGGCAACATTGGCCATGTGCCAGCCGCAACCTTTGCCGAGTACGTACCACCGCCCGCTCCCCTCCAGCATCGCGACCGCGCATCCGACGCAGCATCCGCCGACGGGGCAGACGGGGCCGACGACGATGTTGAGCTGGATGCGCTGGTCGAGATGAGCGCCCAACGCCCGGCGGCCGCGGCGGCTGCGCGCTGTACGGCCCTGCGACCGCCGCTCGTCTCGCGATTGAACTCGCACCGTCTCCATGTGCGGGCCAAAGCTAAGCTGCAGCGCGACAGGCTCCTCTCCGGCCCCATGCTCGACATCTACGTCGGCCCCGCGAGGCGGCACTGGGCCCTGCACCGCAACCTGCTCTTCCACCACTCCGAGGTCCTCGAGGCCGAGCTGCAGGCCGACGGCGGCAGCGGCAGCGACGGCAAGAAGCAGCCGCACGCGCTCGAGCTGCCCGACCACGACCCCGCCGGCTTCGAGCTGCTGGTCAAGTGGCTGTACCAGGGCCAGCTCGACGACGTGGCGGACCTCGCAGACGCGACGCAAAAGTACGACTACGCCGTGGCCTGTCACAAGCTGTACCTGCTGTGCGACCGCTTCGACATGCCGCAGCTGAAGAACGTGGCCATGGACCAGTACCGCAAGGGCCTCAACCAGGCCGAGCTCGTGCCCGACGCCGACGAGATCAGCGACATCTACTGCAAGAGCCCCGACGGCTCGCCCTTCCGCCAGCTGATGACGCGCATCGCCGCCCGCCAGATCATGGACCCGGAGAGCCACCGCGACGTCGAGACGTACCGCGAGTGCTTCCAGGACAGCCCCGACTTCGCCATCGACCTGGTCACGGCCATCAAGGAGGGCACCGGCGGCCGGCTGTTCGACGACCCGACCGACGCCGGCAACGAGTGCGAGTACCACGACCACGAGGCCGGCCCCAACTGCCACATCAAGGGCAAAGGCAAAGTGAAGCAAGGTAAATAGAGCCCACCCCTTCCTGCACTCGCTCAAGCCGTCACCGTGCGTGACAAGCACGAGCACCCACTCCCATCCGCCTCCCGCTTGTGCTCCGACGCATAATAACACGCATTGACCTTCAGCTCTCAAGGCCACGATCCAAGTTCGCGACCCCAAATCCGGCAACTTCGTCCCATCCGCCCACTCGGACCCACATCCCCTCCCTCGCCGCCCTCCTCGCCTCATCCCGAATCCCCAGCCTCCTCCCCGTCTCCGCCAAGCTCACCCCCAGGACGGAGTCAGCGCGGGCCCGCTCCGCAGACGCCTCACGAGCCCGGCTTCTTCGACGGTCGAGACGACGACGGAAAACGCGGTGGCGATCGCGATCCCAACCAGTCCGGTCGAGCACAGGGACAAGCTTCGCCGAGTCACACCCCCAGAGAAACGTCGGGCAAGTTCGACGGCGACGGCGGTGGCGACAGAGGAGTCACGCCCAGCCCAAGGCGACCGCCGCCGAAGCTCCGCAGAAGAGTCTCGCCCCATGCTGAGTAGCTCGATCGTCGAGGTCGAGGAAAGCGATGCGCCGAAGACATCGGTTGAGACTACGACGTCACCCCGCCGCGGAATCTGGGACTGGGCGCGCACCGGCACAGGCCGTCTAAGCTTTGTAGGTCGGGCCGCGCAACCCGAATGGAAGAGCAGCGGGCTCCTGGGCTCTAAATACGCTACCCAACCCACCGCAAACGGAGTTAAAGAGGACTCCAAAGCGTCCACCGAATCTCTCGTTGATTCCAAAGCGTCCATCGAATTTCTCGATAATTCCAAAGCGTTCGTAGAATCCCTCGATGTCTCCAAAGCATCCGTAGAATCCCTCAATGTCTCCAAAGCGTCCGTGGAGTCCCTCGATGACTTCAGCATCCCCTCCACTACAGCCTCCGCCATGGACCCTACCCACGGCACCCACCTGCTCGAATCTGAAGTCGCAGCCGCCAAAGCCGAAGGCCTAGGCATCACCAAACACCCCGTTGTCTCCCCCTCGCTCTTCGCGCAGACGAAACGCTCATCCGACGACCTCGTCGCATCCATGAAGTCCACGCCGTCGCCGCAGACCTTCAAGAACGACCAGTGGATAAACGGGATGGACAGCCTGCTGTTGTTGTCCAATACCGGTGGATCTCCGCCTGGCACGCCGTCTCCGCCGCAGAGGAGTAAAGCAGGAGGGCAGGATGCTGCTTCTAAGAACGGAAAGAAACACGTGTCAAGTACGCGACGTATTCCGACGTATAAAATTGCACTCGCACCGAATCTGCTGTCGTCGGGGAGATTGGCGGGTAGTACTGGATAGCAGGATACCCAGAACGATAGGATAGTATCGAGAAATCAAGGTCTTTTTTTGCGCAATTCTGCTCACGTATAGGCAGTCGGACGCAACACGTGCCTACGCTTGGTGCATATGTTATTGTAGACCATGAATGCAAACTGTCATCCTCATGATCAGGCTCCGAAACCCCCGACGAAGCCGAGGCCGTCTGTTACTAAAATTGGTCAATTTGAGTCGTTCAGTCATTGCTGACCACCCAGCCAACTACAACAAATGATTTGCAAGGATAATTTTTTCTATGCAGCGGATACTGCGCAACTACGATCCGCGAACGCTCGAGCCCCAAATGATACTTCGAACCACGGAACAGCGACACGAAAACTTTAATAATGCCCATCGCCCGATTTTTTTTCTATATAGTTCGGGGTTTTCCTCTTCACTAATCCTCAGAACATCTTTCATCCACCGTCAGTTACCTTGCCTTGCATCTCCATCAACCCCACCCCACAAGACAACACAACACAACTCAACGCAACGCAACGCAACGCAACGCAACGCAACGCAACACCCCCGCCCACGCCCTTTGAAGCCGACTTCTCGCGCTTCGGTTTGCCACTTGAGCTGCCTAGCACCCTGAAGGTAATCTCCTGTGCACTAAGCAAACATGCGCGGAAGCACAGTGTCGCCCAAGCCCTGGTCGCGATGGCTGAGGCCCTGGGCTCGCATATATCAGCAAGTGAGGCCTTGTTTGCGCAGACCGACGTCGGAAGCGCGGCGCAGAACCGCCGGATGCTCGCGGAGAGGAAGATGCTGCTGGACGCTTGTGCTGCTGCTGTTGGACTGGCAAGGCTGCATCTGCACGAGGTTTGCAAGATCAGGAGCAGGGCTTGCGTGGAGGAAGACGAGACGCTGGAAGACGACACGCTCGAAAAGGAGACGCTAGAAGACAACACGCTGCTCCAGTCAGCAGCCAGCGTGCTCCAGCGGTACGACGAGCTGCTGCTCCGGGCCCGCGCAATTCACGCGCGCTACGAGATGAAACTGGCTATCCACATCTCGGGCTACCAGCGCCAGACGCTCGCGGTCGCGTACCCGAAGTCGCTAGCCGCGCTGATCGGCGTCCCGGCTGGTGAGGATGTTATGCTCGTAGAATTTGGGGGCGACACGCCGGCCGAAGAGGATGGTTTTCGGGCGCGCGTGCTGGCGCTGTACAGCTACGGCGACGCTGTCGCGGACCCGACGGAAAACCTCGAGGACGAGCATCTCAAGCTTTTTCGGGAGGAGGATGGCGAACTGACTAGCTATGAAAGCGAGGACGAGCTAGAGAGGAGGCGGGAGAGGGAGAGGGAGATGGAGAGAGTGCTCGAGCTGATGAGAAAACGGGATTATGCGTGGTGCAATCTCACGGGCACATGGAACACGATACGGGGAACGGAAGCCGTGCAACTCGTCCCGCCCGGCATCGGCGTCGTCATCGTAGCCTATCTATTCGGCCAGGACGACGACGGCGACGGCTACCTCGCGCTCTGGGCCTCGCACAACGGCCTCTCGCTCTACGACGACGTCGCCATGAACTTCGCCCACGCGCGTTTCGTCATCGTGCCGCTCGCCGATGCTGAGTTCACAGTCGTGGTCTTGGATCCCACGCTGCTGCAGTTAAAGGAGGTGTATCACCGCAGGCCCCCGTGGAAGCATTTTGACGGGCGGCGGTTGGTGTTTGCTGAGGCGTGCGATGTGCGGCCTAGTAGTGTGGCGCTGGGCCTGCGGTGCTTGGTAACCGTGTTGCGGCGCCGGAGGCAGGCGAGCGAGGGATGGGAGGACGACTGTGCGAAGATTGCGGCGGCCGTAGGAGTGGGTAACTTGTGGAAGTGCGGGTTGCGCAAGGGTCTTGTGCGCGCGCTGGCGCGGGAAGTGGGCGGTATAGACGTGGACATGAACATGGACATGCCCGGAATCACGGACACGGAGGCAAGGGACGCGGGGCTCGCGGGGCTGTTGCGAGCGTTTTGTGAGGGCGGAGCAGCCAGTGAGGAGGAGGAAGAGCAGGAGAGGAAGGAGCAGAAAAACAGAGACGTAGCGACCATACTGCGCGCGGCGCTAAAGTGCACTACGGACACTGACGAAGACGACGCCGACTACTGGAGCACAGGAAAATGGCCTGAGTTCGACGACTACAACCCCAAGACCAAAGTCCACATAGACGAAGACCGCGAATTCCGATCCCATCTCTACCTAGTCTAATATCGACCTGCCGTGGCTACAACACAACATGCTCACCCCGACCACCATCACCCTCCTACTGAAGCCCGACAACCATGCATCCGACGATGCTTTTCACAGCATAAAAGCTTTCAAGAAGAATGAGATATTTTGCTATCAGCGTTACAAAGCATTGTTCAGGGGTGCAAGTGGAATTGGAAGTGTGGCCCGTGGAGGATGTTGGTGGGGAGCGCGTGCATATCTGATAATCGGCAAGCACAGATCTATTACGTTTTCACCACGCTCCTGCAGCCACAAAAATTTAGGCTCTATTTGCTGGCAAGCAGATGGCGCTGTTGCGCGGATTGAGTTAGGCCGTTAGGACATAGGAAGATGAATGAGCTTGTATAATTCGGACGACTATGAAACATATGAGTCTTGCTACTTTTCCAAATGAAACCGTTTTCAGCTATTTCTACCGTTCGAGTATAGCTAGGATGGGAACTTTTTTCTACTTTTTTTTTTTCTCAAAAAGATCTTTAACACAGACAGAGTGTTGTAGTTTATACTATAACCTAGGCAACTCCTGTGGATTATAGAAGTAGATTCGGCAAGGGTTCGGCAAGGGTTCGGCTAGGAGTCATTACTCCGAACATCCAAGGTAACTTTCGGCTTATATACTTCCAGCATCTACGCTACTATGTTCTCTAGGAATTTCGGCTATATAGCAAATAAATATATCTACAGTCTACGGCTCTTACACTAAACATTGTTATTCCCAACATGCGCTGCGGAGTTCTCTTTGTTCAGTGTAAGTTTATGCTTTATCTACAAGACGGCACTTTCGGCATCCCTAATACAAAGCAGTATCTACAGCAAGAACTTGGCGAAATATCGGCTAAGGAATTAGAAGTTTAGGGGAGCTACATTGTCTAAACTCCTCGTTGATTCTATAGTCGATTGATAGCTATAGGAATGGAAACAGTATAGCAAGAACAAGAATCAGGCAATTTGCTAAGGAGACGATGATCCACATAGCTCGTGCAGGCTATGTTGATTTCGGTAAGCACTTCTATGTCAAAAGTTCATATCGGCACCTTGAAATGATCGATCGAATCTACTAGCTAGTACCATCCGCTCTCCCGTGCTTTTGGAATTAGAAGTCTTCCTGTGTTTTTGCTAAGTTGTTTTCAGCTTGCCGAACTTCCATGCGACCATCCTGAACATCCACAGCCGTACTCGTCCTTGCATGCTACAAAATAAAACTTATTCCCTCGTTTCTCATTCTCCATGCTCTACTGATTTGACTACCGATTCTTCCGAGCTGTTGAGCTCTGCATCGCTAAGACCCAACTCGGCATTCAGATCACCAATCTTCGGCCTTTTCGAGGGGGGTTTCGGGCTCGACAGGCTCCTTTTAGTAGGGCCATTGGGTGGGCCAATCCCGTTGGTGGCAAGATTGGCTTGGCTTGTCGGCTTCACCACCTTATCCAAGGAACCTAGCAACATGGCAAGCTGCTCGGGGGGGACTGTCTCCTTATTCCATTCCTTTAGAATCTGTTGCGGGATTGGCTGCGAGGTGAGGTCGTACGTTTCGGGAAATCTCTTCACTGTGTCCTTGATCATCCCGCCAATTGACTCCGTCACGGCCTTTTTTGTATGTTGTGTAATTCCGGTGACGTTATTGATAAAACCTTCTTGAGCATCCAGCTGTGCCTCAAATATCTTCTCGCGACGATCCGAAGCTTCTGCATCTCGCATTCTCATCTCCATGATCGTCTTTTGAGCTGTGGCCTGCAAAATATTCTTCTTCTCTGTTTCTTGCCGATTCTTTGTTAACGGCAAAAGCGGTGAGCCCGCGGGCGGTGGAACTCTTAATATTGAGTTCAGGATGTACGCGGGCATCGCCTGACTTGTGAAGGCGTGTTTCGGCTCGTACCATTCCAGCAACGATAGCGCATTCAGAGTCAAAGTCTTTGCTTTTGAGCCCGTATGTCTCCAAAATGATATTCAGCTGCGCTTTCATGGACTTGTTCAGACGGCCCTTTACGTCCCTCTTGTATTTCTCATAGTCGTTCTCTTCGAAAACTGATGAGGGCGAATTCCAGTTGGAGACGGCAAGCTGGCGCCCAACATATTCGTTAAGGATTTCTGTCGGTATTTGTGATTGCAGCGGGTCAAAATCTGTGTCGCTTAGGATGGCTCTGTGTGTTAAGAAGCTCACGTTCTCATTTGCGCAAATATGCTCCACTTCGTCTTCCGCGATGTCGGACCTTTGTTGTACCTGTCTGCTGAATGAGTCTCTGGCTTTGGAAGCCAAGAATACAAAATAATGCATCTGCAGCTCTATCTCGAGCAGCGCTTCTGGGTCTTTGCTACGGCAAAAAAGGTTGAGTGGGTCGTTGAGGTGAACGGGTAACGACACAGGCTCCATCCGCTCTGTTATGCAACGCCGCAATAGACTATCTGCACTCTCGATATCCTCGACGTTGTTGAGAGCTGAAACCAATTCGGATTCCCGGATTTCGACCTTCCAACGGCCGATTTGGCTGTCGTTCGCTTTTGTTGATGGCAGGGGCTCGGCGAGGCCGACGAGAAGAGCGCTGGCTTTCCTCACTCGTTTTGCCAGATCTCTATAGGAATCTATCATTTCTGATAAACTTTGTTGCACTTCGTGGTTGTTCGAGATCTTCTCAATCGTCGGCTCGGTTACGGATTCGGCCACGCGGTGTGCTATGATGGCTTTCATCTTTGCTCTCTGTTCGTCGCGCTGGACCTGGGCCCGGACCATATTTGCAAAGTCTTTCAAGTGGTTCTGACCTATGTTGGCAAATGTTGTACCTGCGTGCGCATGCGCACGACCCCGAAATTCTGCGAGGCTGCGGTTTTCGGCTTGGTTTGCCCGCTCGGTCTTGGCGTCACAGAATTTGTTCAATTCATCGTTCTTTTCCAGTGCCGCTTCGTGTTCGGCAAGTATAGCGTCTCGCTCGGCTTCCAGTCGCTTGATCTTGTCTTGTAGCCCTTGTGCGTCGGGCTCAGCTTGTCTGTTGATTTGAATTCCGTACCGCGCTCGCATAACGTCGACGCTGGGCTCCTCCATCGTCTCCAGTGAGCAGAACGTGTCTCAATGAAACTGAATTGAGGTTATTTGGAATATACTGTCGGGGATTTGATTGGCGTAACACAGCTAAGTTCGAGGTGAGAGTGATGTTGTGGAGCAATGGTGGTGAGAGTTCGCATTTGAAGTGCACGAAAGAATCGGAGTTGAGGCACACGAGAGCTGAATTGGTCGAGAATCTCGAAAGATTAGTTTGAATTGAGGTAAAGTTGATTTCGTAGCAGAGTCAACGAAGACGTGTCCACGGGTGCTTGTGCGATTTACCTTTACCTTCCACACTCCAAGCTAGAATAACGAGATCGCACCACAACCTACCTCTCTTAGCACCTACCGTTCTCCGCATCCCAAGCTACAATAACTACATGACACCATAAGCTGCACTCTCACGTGCGTCATCAGACGAGTAGGCCGCTACTCCATCGCTTCATCCCCATCCCCATCTCACCCACATCTCGCAACCTAACCATCAACAATCGCTACGATAACGAAAATGCCACCGCCACTGTCGCGGCCACCGCCGCTGGTAACTTCATCTTTAGTTCAAACGCTCCGGGAAGAGCGAAGAAAAAGATCCAGTTCTTCGACGCCGGTTGAACCGACACTTGCTGCCGACCAGCCCAGCAAAGTCCTGTCTAAAGCAGAAGACACGGATACCGATTCAGTAAAACTGAAAGGAACGGAAGCTGCTCTCGTAACTGTGAAACGAGACGTAGGTATTGCTTTAGAGCAATGGGACAATTTCGAACGAGAAGCGAAGACCGCCAACGACAAAGTCGCAAGTCTCCAGAGGGAATTGGCAGAAGCAAAACGCCAAACATCCGAGGCGAAAAAGGTTTCAGCTCAGCTTCAGACGGATATTTGCGGAATGGCCGAGGTCTCATTGACATCCTTCGAGCTGCTGAAACAGGCAATAGCAACCACAGCAAATGATTCAACCAAGGTGTTGCGAAATATCAATGCCGAACCTCTCACAGTTTTGGAACGAGCTAGCGAGACCGAGAAACATGCCAAGAGGTTCCAACATCTAGCAAACGCCGTGTCAAACTTCTGTGCAGACGCATGCAAGGACCTCGTTGAAAACACAGAAGAACTCACTGGGCAGGTTCCTAGCCGAATCGGAACACCAGGCGTCATCCTCGAGCTCGTGAATGACCTCCTAGGCGAGAGTCAAGCACCCATATTATCTACAATAAGAGCATACCTCAGCAACACTACTCAGTCATCCGACTCGTCAACAGATATGCCGCCACTAGACCAGACAAGCGCACCTACTGCCGAAGTACCTATGGCCGAAAACACGAAGCCGACATCATTGCCAAATCTCAGTCCAACGGGGATTTGGTCGGTACAACAGCTCCATAAGATGAACGGGGGTGGCAAGAACACCAACGTGGCTGACGTCTACCGGGCACAATTCGCTATGTTAGAAAGTAAAATAACCGATTACGAACAACGGCAAATCTACGAGAAGCACCTAACGTCAGCTATTTCGCTTGCACTGCACGACTGCCCGGAGTGGAAGTTCAATGCCGATTTATTGCCGCGTACTGCCTGGAGAGCTTCCGACATCCCACAGAAGCTTCTAGACGCCCTCTATGGAGGGAACACCCAGGCCGAAGACTTAAGCAAAGATGCCGGCCATGTCGCTCTGACAGGAGCGCTGATCCCCCTGCCGAAGCCGAAGGCATCAAAGGCATATATCCAATATGAGCGTGCATTGTTGAGAATCGCCTGCCACTACCAGGCTGAATTCTTGAAACAAAGATCGGACTTGACTTCGGAAGAGCGAAGCAGCGTGTCTATGGGCACTCTAATACCCATAATACGGAAGGCTGAGCGTCAAATTCCCAACTTCGACAGCTGGCAAACCCCATTGCCTAAACCTTTCCTCGATGAGCTCTTTGGTCGGCCGATGACTGCCTGGAGTCGTACCCCTGCAGTGATATCACCCGACCATATCGCGATGAAGGACACCTCAGCAGATCAGTTTTTCAAGTTGAAGAAAGACAAGCTACGGCCCCACCTACCTACTCAGAAATCATTTGTGAATACGCTGCTTAACCTCTCACCGGAAGACAAAGGCAAAATAACCGACGATCGTCTATTAGAAGGGATGGCAATGGCGAACCGTTTAGCCGGCGTAGGATTCGATCCAGCAGTGATGCCCCTGCCTAGGCAAATACTGGAAGAGCTTCTGGAGCGAGTGATGGCCGAAAGCGAATTGCAAGCCTTAGCGAGCCAACCAATCAAGAAAGACACTGCGCCAGAAAGTAAATCGTCCGACCTAGAACGGAAGCGACAAGTTGCAGTTCAACGAGCGCATCTACAATTGCATCCGCAGCTCAGTCCAGATCAAAGGGCGATCCTATCCGAAAATGTCGAAAATATGATCGACTCCTGGAAAGAGAGTGACCCGACTTCCGCGTTTGACCCCACCATGGAGTGCATGCCGGTAGCATTTTGGGAGGACATCGTAGGTTCGGATGCGAAGCTGCAAGAATCCACCCTGAAGCTCAATTGGAAAGATCTTGGAGATCACCATCTGAATGGAAGCTCGGAGAGTAAGGCGAATTCCGCAGGCAGAAATGCACCAGCCCCGACCCAAACGACAATGTCCGACGTCGATGACCTTCGACTACCTGGTAGCAAGAACGGCAAGGACTTGCCCCCGATGCTTCCGCCAATCGAAATTAGCCTGGTCCCACCAAGGAAAAAAGGCGGAGAGTATCTGTCGCGGTATAGAATGCGGTGAAAACAAAAGTATTGTGTATTGTTTTTTTTTTGTGTTGTTCTGCTCGTGCGAACCTCTAAGAAGGCCAGCAGCAGGGTCTATTTACATAACGTATCTATGATGCAGCTGAGGTAAGAGGTACTCGATAAGTGAGAAAGTAGCACTAAAACACTATCACGTAATCTGCTTCTCTTTATAACCGAAACACACTCTTTCATCCTGTAGTCGTCTCACGACGTAAAGATGAACCTCTTAGGCGTTGTTCTCTATCGCACGAACCTTTGAACGAATGTCGATCTGGTAGAGTTGCTGTACAAATTCGGTGTGCTTCTGTTAAGAAAGAATCTTCGTCATGCCGTTAGCAGGCATCTAGTTCGTGGGCTTCTAGTGTACATAGAAACGGCTCTCTTCGACCTCCTAGCGGATCTAGTTCTAGTGAATATTAACGTGTTTGAGCTTAGTGCTAAGCTTGTCTTGTTCCTTCGTAACTATACCTAACGTGTCCGTGCGCGTGATGCACGCGGAACACCAAAACACGACAAACTCTATTGTCTTCAACACGCGACAACTCCACCAATATAGACCTAATACAGGCTGCGATTAAAAAAATTAAATCGCAAGAACTAAAAGAAGATTTTTTATAACGTATTCCACCATCACCTCGGCCAACCCATCACCTCGGCCAAAAAGGCTTGGCAGCACCAACTCCCTCATCAACGCGACATGCCTCAACAACAAAACGCGCAGCTATCTAATCAAGAAGGCAGAATTCAGCTTGCCCTTCATGCCTATACTGCACGCCAATTTCGAAGCCTCCACCGCGCTGCTAAGGTATTTAGCATACCTCCTTCAACCTTAACTGACCGATACAACGCCTTGAAAGACGTAACGGCCGACAGAAGCTCACTACGACTGAAGAGCAGACGATTGTCCGATATATCCTCGACCTTGATTCGCGAGGATTCGCGCCCCGGCTGTGCGAGGTGGCAGATATGGCTGATAAAGTGCTGGGTGTGCGCGGTGGCGAGCCAGTTGGCAAACACTGGGCTGAGCGCTTTGTGACGCGCTCAGATGAACTCAAAATGGCTTTTAATCGAGCAAAGTATAGGCAGAGAATACTCCAAAAGGATCCAGAGATAATTGGCGCATGGTTCAAGCTGGTAGAGGAGACTAAAGCCAAGTACGGCGTCCACGACGACGATGTGCACAACTTTAACGAGACTGGCTTCTAGATAGGCGTGATTGGCTCTATGAAGGTCGTCACAGGCGCAGAGAGACGTGCTCGGCCAGAGCTTGTTCAGCCAGGCGATCGCGAGTGGGTTACGGTCATCCAGAGCGTGTGCGCTGCTGGGTACGCGACCCCGCCCTTCATCATCTACAAGGGACGCGTCCACATCTCTGCGTGGTACGAGGAGGCTTCAATACCGCGCGATTGGAAGCTCTTAGTGTCAGAGAACGGCTGGACAAACAACGCCCTAGGTCTAGAGTGGTTGAAGCACTTTGACGCGCATACAAAGACGCGCCAGGTGGGGGTATACCAGCTGCTTATTCTGGACGGCCATGAGAGCTACCAATCTCAGGATTTCAAGGACTATTGCCTTGAGAACAAGATTCTAACTCTCTGCATGCCTCTCTACTCGTCGCACATCCTCTACCTGCTTGACGTAGTCTGCTTTTCGCCGCTGAAGCGCAAGTACTCTTAGCGCGTTAGAGACTTAGCACGCCGACGCGTCTTTTATATTAACAAAAAAGGCTTCCTCTTAGCCTTTAAGGACGCGTTTTTTGACGTATTTACAGAGAAGAACTGCTGCAAGGCCTTTGAGGCGTCAAGGATAGTCCCTATCAACGCGCAGGTAGTGTTGGATCGCTTTGAAGTGCGGCTGCGTACCCTACTAGCACCTCTATACCCAGAGACGCCGTGGCAGTCGAAGACTCTAAGCAATACGCACGAGTTTGGATCTTAGTCAAAGCTAGTACGCAATTTCTTTCTTCGATTACTTGTTACGGCTTAGGCTGGCTTCTCGCAGCTTATAAAAGGTAGTGAACTTATGCTGTACTAAAACGCTCTTCTTGCTGCCCGCAACAGAGAGCTTGAAGAGCAATTAGCAGAGCTTACAAAGCAGAAATCGCGTAAGCGCAAGCGGATCTAGTAGGGTGGTACTATAGAGTATAGGACTGCTGCAGCGCAGGTAGCCGCTAAGGCGTCTGCAGCGCCTCAGCGATCTAAGAAGGCTTGTGGTAGTAGTAATCAAGAACTGGCTCAACTAGCTCTACAGACTACGGCGCTGTAGGAACTGTAGCGGAACTGGGCATAACGCGCGAACGTGCAAAAAAGATACAGAGATATATTCTGAATCAGATGCAAGCACAACGTACGTAGGTTCCTTGTTTGATAGCGATGAAATTAAAGAGGTGTAACGTGAGTTGGTGCTGCCAAGCCTTTTTGGCCGAGGTGATAGGTTGGCCGAGGTGATGGTAGAATACGTTAACGCGTTAGGTAGTTGAGGCATGTAGAATAGAGGATAGAGAGTGTAGGCTTGGCGGATTTTGGGCCGCTCGGTGGTGTGGGCCGCTCGGTAGTGCTTTACGTTATACTAGATACAGCTAGCCTTCGCAACTACAGACGCAGCCTATCTACCTACTACTAAAACCTCTTAGGCTGTCAAGAGGATCACCGAAAGTCTGTTTTTATAGGCAGAATCTAGGGCGTCTACATCGGCGTCCTCGTGCGATAACGCGCTGGCCGCAATCTAGGTGTTCAACGTGTGAGCAATCGAGTGGCGGTCCTCAGCGTCCCCGACACCGACCTCAGAGTGTTATACAGCTCTAGCAGTAGACCTCCGTGTGCGAAGGCATCTTTGGATTTAGAGAGTAGGGTTTTCCGTGATTCAGATGGAGCCTTGGTTGTTTTCAGTATGGGCTAAATAGGTGGTTTGGGCTGTGGACGTTTGTTAGGGATGTTTGCTACCAGACATCGCGGGAAGTTGAGAGTATGTGCGATTCAACACCTCTCATCCCCCTGGTATAATCCATTTCATTTCTAACACGCACCTAGGTACCCGTAACCCTACCCACCTTCGCACCCTCCTACCTCTACAAGCTCCACCAAGACATTACTTCGTATACCAGCTACAACAGGCCTCCGCAAAGACAAAAGCAAACTCTCTACCTATTGTCAGTACCACCTACACAGTCAAGAGGACCGCCAAAGTCTATGCAATAGATTCTGCCATAGGGTGGCAATTACGAAACAGCTCAAACTACCGACCAAAAAAGAAAATCCGGGTATAATGCAACGGGTCCACACTCTTAAGCCAAGAGAAAACCACCACCTCCTCCCCCTCCCCCTCAACTAAACTGATCCCCATGCTCGCTCTCCCCAACCCGTCTCCCCGAAAGCCTCCCCTGCCTCAACTTCCACCTGCGCCTCCTCTCCCTCTCCTCCCGCTCCTTCTCCTCTCTCAACTTCTTCTTGCGCTCATACACCGCCCTAACCGTCCTCTTCGTGCGCTCAGCGCCCTCCTGGAAGTTCGTGCGCGCCAGCTCAACAACCGAGTCGATCTGCTCGGGCGAATACACAAAGTTCCACGTCGACATGAAATCCGAGGTCTTGGGATCCACGCCCGCGACTTTGGGGTTGGGCAGGAAGGGGAAGTAGACGACGGCGATGCCGGCGTGCGAGTGCATGAGCTCCCAGTCCTCCTCGACGAGTTTGGACGCCGGGGGCTCGTCTTCGCTGGTGCGCTCCTCGCGGGACCCGACCCAGATGTTGCAGTAGCTGAGGTCCTTGCTTTTGGTGCCGCGCTTCGTGGCAGCAGCATCGTTCTCCTGCGCCTGTTCGAGGTGTTCTTGCGCTTCTTCTACGGTTTCGGCTTGGGCGCGGTCGAGATCCTGTTGGATCTCTTCGATCGATTCCTCTTCGGAAGGCCAGCCTGCGCCAATGGGCCAGCCTCTGATACCGCGCTGTTTGGCGTAGCCGTCGGCGACCTTGAGCCAGTTGTCTGTCCTGACATCCGAGCTCGCGTCGAACGCTATCAAGATATCGACATCCCGGCCTGGTCGGAGTAGAGGATAAATGGGTAGGTTGTTGCTCATGCCCGCATCCATTAGCTGGAAATTTTTGGTTTGGAAGATGCTTTCGGGAACAGTAGGCGGTAGGAAGTTGCGCATTCCAAGAGCGTAATTTGGGATGGCGGCTGGGTCGATGGGGTGCATTTTGACGAGATCCTCGTCGCGTTCGGCTATCATCGCAGCGATGCCGCCAAAACCAGGGATGGCCTGTAATACGGGATGGACCTCTCGGTAGTAATGAGACAAGGTTGCGCAGAAGGCGCTTCCCCAGACGCCCAGGAGGAGGGGTACACGAAGTTCGGGTAAAGCGAGGCCGTTTTCTCGCCAGACGGTTCTACCGTTCTGGAACTGGCGGCCAATGCTCCAAGTAGGGATTCCGGCCCCGAGCTCTTCGCACCAAAATTCGTAGGGTGTAAATCTGCCCATGTTAGTAACTAGCGGGTGAGTGGGTGCGGTGTCTTACTCGAACCACTGAAACCAGGCTTCTTTCTTAGCTTGGACTTGAGCGGCTACAGGGTCCTTCATATCAGCCTGCTCAGCCAGAGGGATCTCGTGTCTAACTGCAGTATAGATGGGCATAGGATGGGAACCATCATCCGTGTACCGTCGCTGGTTGGAGATCTTGAAATCGAACCCATCTACCGATAGTTCGCCTTTGGGCACCAGAAATCTTGCGGCGAGGAGAACACCGTAGATGTCAACCAAGCCAAAATCAGCGTCGGGTATGCCCTTCGCTTTCTCGACTAATCCGCCGAGAAGATACTTGTTTGTAGGGGCACTGGCAACGAGGTTCAAGGCATCTGGAGGAAAAGCAATGTGGACACCGAGCCTGTTCCTGAGATGGCGGATAATGCGCGCATGGCTACGCTGGCTTATGTTTGAGTAATAGAGGGTCTGCAGCCAGCAGCTCCCACTGACACCAGCTGTGTAAGTTACACAATCAAAGAGTCCTTCCTCGTGGGCAGAAAGATATGATGAGGTACCCGCGACTAGGGCCCGCAAGCCTCCCCCAGACCCGCACATGGCGATTGTAGGCACGTCATCAGGGTGTATCTTGCCTTCCGGAATATCGAGATAACGAGCAAGCGCCCGTCGTATGAAGCGCCGCCTGTTCTGCAGGAACCTCTTCTCCTCGGCACAGAGATCATTTGACACGCGCACAGAAGCGTCCCAGGTGATTTCGGGGTGGATTTCGGGATCATTCGCCTCATACCAAATCTCTTCTGCTAGCGATCCGGGCGACATGGACAGCTCATCCTGTAGCTTTCGGAGGAAGCCGGGCAGCATCTTTGCCCAATCTGGGACGACGTAGTCTACAATAGCGTCTCCAATCGAGCTGACCGATTGAGGTGCTTCCGAGATCTTGCTAGTTATAGTCTGCCATGCCGACTGTATGCCTTCGACGGTCGAATCCTTCACCTCTGAGTACCCTTCGACGACGCGCGATTGCGGTGGGGGCTTCTGTTGGCCGCTGGCTACATCCTCGTTGGATCTGCCCTCGGCATCCTGTGTGCTTGTCGAAGCATGTCTTCGCCGCCCGCGGACTACAGGAGCTGGTCCAGTGCTAGGCCAGGAAGACGGAGGCTCAGGCGCGTCGAGATGAACCGGCGAAGAGGACGAGGCGACGAAGGCAGCGGCAGCAGTCGCGACAAGAACGGGAGCGCCGTATCGCAGGCCCAGGCTCGCAGCGTGACGTGTTAAGGGTACCGTGCGCCTGATAGGATATCTGGTTCGATTAGCACTCCCCTCGTAGGCTTCAATCTGACCCCACTCACGTCGGACGCGCTCCTCGCGGCCAGGACAGCTTCGACCATGCAAAACGGACCATAGCCACGTAGACGAGCCAAAGAGCAAAAAGAACGAGCGACACTGTGGTAGGAAGCAATGAGGCGTGAGTAATGCCCAATTGGGCCTATGGGAAAATATTTGCCATGAAGGCACGCGCAATTTCGATGGCCCGTTTTCGCGTCATGGCGAGATTCAGGTTTTCGCGGCTCCGATCTGTTCCGGTCACGTACGCCAAGCCAACTGCGAAGCGCACAACAGCTATTGAACTCTAATATTCGTGGCTACCCCTTGCAGGAAGCCGCCATGGTGTATCAACTACAGGAGCGGTCTCAAGGTATATTACTAGCTTGAGAGTAAAGAATAGATAGATAAGGAATCCGGCTTGGCTAAAATGCTCGTTAGCGGAAAATCGACCTCCGAATACAGTTTAGCGCGGTCTATACTAGGTGGATCTCCGCCTGCACGTCCACTCTCTACTCTTTACATTGCGCCTCACGCTGAACGCTATTAACCCACCACATGAGACCGAAAGGGGAAATTCTAGATCGACTGGTCTTTCAGCAGCACTCAACGAACGTTCCCACCCGGGGATATCTAAGCCTCTCACGGATCCCTAAGAAAGACCAAATATAACGCCTTTTGCGTCCGGCCAAGCCGCATGCTTCTTCGTGGTAGCTTGTACATCGCCTGCAGGCTCCATATAGTAAAGACCTTGAGGGACAAGCTACTTAAACTAGTAGCTGACTATATTTACTTTGTAGATCGCCTATAATCCAGCTGCGAAGTTATATAAGCATTGGTATACTTGCAACCGCAAATCGCTTATCCATATCTTCTGAGGAATTGATTAGAATAACAATCATTGTATCTACACTATGTCAACATCTTTACGAGAATACCTCTTCTGAGCCTCAGCCGTCGCCTCAAGCTTCTCGTCTTTCGATCCAACTCTGAGCGACTGTCTCCTCTTGTCATACTCCACGCTCCAGTCAACCTCTTTCTGAATCACCAGACCCGTATTTCTTCCAGATTCCTCATGCTCCTTTTCATCCCCTTCTTCTAACGGAACGTCTCTCTTGACTGCATCTCGCTCCGCTGCTTTGGTCCCAGATTGATTTTCAATCGGTTCCAGCCTGTATTTGTTTTGTATGCCACCACTACCACCCTCACCCCCTTGAGTCGAGTCACCAGCCGCCGCCGCCAGACTCGCCTTTCTTGTATGACCTCTCCATCCTGCGGCCGCACTACCTGAACCTCGAGACGAGCGCTCCGACATCTTGAACGACGGTTCGCCCGATGATCGTCGCCCCTCTTCTCTCTCGTACGCTTGCATTAAAGGACGTAGATACGGGATTACGCATGCGGTTATAGTGTAGCCGACGGCGAGTTGCGTGGTGCTGATCACGCCCGCAGCCCAGTTGTCGGAGTCGGAGGGCGTGAACGTCTGCGCAAGGAAAACCAGGCGGACAATGGTGAGGGCGATATTGCTGGAGCACGGTTAGAAAAGGGGGGTAGCATAGCGTGAGAAGTATACGTACGGTATCCTGCAGGCAAAAGCCGCCACAACCACCACTTTCGCCATCAACGCCATCTGCCGCGCCCAGATGATATACGCCGACATTAAAACAAGCGCGATTTCAATCAGCATGTCGAAGACGCCGATATAAACCCATCTAGCAAGCTGTTCACCAGTCAGCATCTCAATTCAATTTTGATCTTACCCCATGCCATCATGGCTCCATAGACAGGGTAGGGCAGGGCAGACTTACAAACCCCTTACACGCCACCGCGCCCTCAAACCACTCCCTCCCCGGTGCACACCGAAACGCCTCCACAAACACACTCGTGACCAACGACACACAGCTCGCGCCAAACAGCGCCCAGATAATCCGCCGTTGCGCTTTGTATGGCGAAATCCAGAGGAAAAGAAAGGCACAGGAGGATTTGGAGAAGAAGAGCACAACCAGGTAGAAGAGGTCAGAGATGAAACCAGCCTGGAGGTGTCAGCTGGGTAGTGGAAAAATGTGGAATGGACTACTGTTCTGTACCTTTTTGATGGCGACGAGTTGCTCCGAAGATAGGCTATCGACGAGTTTTCCCAGCCCCCGCGCAATCATATAAAACACAAGCGAGGTTTGGATTATGGCGAAGCACTGCTTACAGTCAATTCTCGTCCCTCATTAGCTCAAGCCAACCCAACGTATAAACATCCCTCCCCATCCCTCTACCTCTCCTCTTCTCCACACCCCCGCCCCCAAAAGAAACCCACACCACTCACCACAGCCCCCAAAAACATACAATCGTCCCACCGCGCCCTCCCCGAATACCGCCGCGCATACAGCCGCACCCCCGCACTCAGCACCACGAGGCCGAGCGAGAAACCCGCGAGGATGGCGATCAGGCCGGCTTGGTCGACGGCGGTGATGGCGGCGTAGGGGGGCGAGACGCCGGGTGGTAGGGGGGTGGTTGTTGGTGTTGCCATGGATGGTTGGAGAGGTGGGGATTGATTGATTATGGCGTGTATGAGGGGGAAGAAGGGAGAGGGATGGGATAAGGGGTGGGAATGCTTGACAGATGGAAAATGGAAGGGTGGGGTAGCTCAGCAGTATGGGTGGGCGGAGTGGGGGTGTGGTGGTCGAGCGAGGTAGCACGGGATAAGTAAGACAAAGAAATTGCTGGGTCGGTTGTTGAGCTGGGATAGAGTGGGATGAGGCCGGAATCCGACAGCACGCGACAAAGGCGCGTTCTGGGCAATACTCCGCAACCGTTGCTGTGGGATCGAACGGGAAGTCTAAGTAATGGAACATAATTTCCAAAATATGGCTGGGGGCTCGTTTCCGCAAAAACAAGTGACAGTACTTGCATGGTTTGCAACTCGGTAGCCCGAAACTTGAACATGGTAGAAACGGTGACATAGGATTAGTCTTCAAAAATTGGATTTTGGTCGATTCGGATACATTACCTTCCAGCCCTTCCGACGAGCAAGATGGAATCGCTGCAGCACTCAAGCTCCTGACGTTCAAACTTACCTGATTCCGAGAACCCATCCATAACATCCCATGCTACAACTCCCATTCTACAACGACAGCCTCGCCATTCTAACCTCCGTGACCGGCCCCTTGTACACCTTCCTCCCCTGCGTATAATACATAACCAGACACAAAACAAAAACACCTCCAAACAACACAACACTCCAATTGAAGTCCTCGGCCGTAACCGGCGTGAAGACCGGCCAAAAGCTCCAAAAGAAGCTGAAGACGGCGTACGCCAGCCCCAGCGCATTGACCGGGGCGCCCCACTTCCCCATGCCCCAGCGCGCCACGGGAATCAGCTCCGGGTGTTTGACGCGGCGGTACAGCACGCACGATAGCGAGCACGCATACGTGAACATGAGCGAGCACACCTGCAGCGAGACGATAGCCTCGAACGCCGTGCTCGACCCAATGTTGATGAGCGCCAGCAGCGCGGCGATCACGCACGACAGCAGCACAGCGTTGGCGGGGATCTCCTTGCCGCGGTCGACGCGCGCGATCCACGCGGAGAAGGGGAGGCCGCGGTCGCGCGCGAAGGCGAAGGTTTGGCGCGCGGTGGATGCGCCGAAGTTGATGTTTGCGGCGCTGACCATGAGTAGCACGATGATGGTTAGGGCGTTGACGCCGGAGGTGCTGAGGCAGGATTTCAGCACGTAGAGGAAGGGGTAGCCGGAGGGGTCGCCGAGCGCGGCGTCGAGGTTGTCGATCGAGAAGAGGAAGGTGATGAGGAAGATGAGGGCCATGAGGCCGTTGCCGATGTAGGACCAGACGAGCGAGACGGGCACGTAGCGGCCGGCGTCGCGCACTTCTTCGGCCATGTGGGCGGTTGCGTCGGAGCCTAGGAGCGAGTATATCGCGGAAATCTGGCCAACCATCAAAGATAACCCTATACTGCTCCATCCTCCCTTATTGCTGAACTGCGTGAACACTACCTTCGCAGGCTGGTGTGGTGCCAGAACCCACAGCGTAACAACTACGGCGAAGAAGGCCAGCACATGCAGGACCATTAACCCATTCTGAACACGCGGCCAGAGGTTGTGGCCCCATATGTTGACCACGTAGAGTAGTATGATCATGGCGAAAACGAAGAGCGTACCCTGCCACCTCTTCGGCTCGTAATCCGGGTAGTTGACAGTAAGCAGACCTTGGGCTATGGTGCCCGTGAGAAAAACGTCCGCGGCGTTGCCCGCTTGCCAGGACAGTGTTGACATCCAGCCAACAAGGTACGAGAGGAATTGCTGGATTTTCGGAGGCGCAAATTCGGATACCCAGTGGTATTGTCCGCCGGAAGTGGGCGCCCTATACTGAACATCAGTTATCCCGGCCCGGAAGCGGATCGCTGATGGAGAGAGCCGTACATCGAAGCCATCTCCGCCAAACTCATCTCCACAAATGTGAACCCGACAAAAGTCCACACGTAGCTCCAGAACAGTCCAGCGAACCCGCCATTGGTTAGGCCCTGCGTGAGCGCCAACAGCAGATATTCCCACATAGCCGTGAGGACGACTGCAAAGCTCAATGCGGAAAGAGGGCGGTAACTACGCTGTAATCAAACAGTCACTTCAGAGCTCTCTCAAGCAATGAATGAGGTAACAAACTTTGAGTTCTTGGACTTTTCCCATGCGGTACATGTGCTTCTGGTCCTCCTTCGTAAACCCCTTCCTAGGGGCATTGGCCCGGCTGTAGATATCATCTTCCAAACTCCCTGACTCGTTATCATCCGGCAGATGCCCAGCCTCCTGCTCCTCAAATGCGCCGAGATAGGGCTTCGATTTCGCGGTGCGATCCAGTGAGGCGGGAGGGTGTTCGAGCAGTTGCATCGAATTCGAATTGCGTGCGCTCGGAAGCGCTTCGGACGCCATGTTCCATAGTTTGGAAAGGTAGAGATCTTTCCAAAACAATGGCCCAAGACAAGTCAATGTCTCGGGTAGTCAGCATTCCTCAGCCACGAGCGGCCAACCAGCTTCGAACAAAGAGTGTCACGCGAGCCGTGGCCGCTGGGCTGGAACAAGGAGGCCGCAGTGTTGTGACGGAAGCAGAGTCGTTTGCTGAATAGACCAAGAGCCGGTGACTATCTCGATAGCTGCGAGCAGCTGGAGTGGTGTTATCGGGCGAGGACGCGGCATCAACGGAGAAGCACATTCCTTAGATCTGATGTGCTTGGTTTCTTTGCCGGAGCTTGCACCCATCGTATCTGGAGTACACCAAAGTGTATATTTCTTCTGAAGCTCCATTCGCGTGGAGACCTAGTTAATTGAAATACATTGCTGTTGATACACTATAGTAAACTACAGGAGTGGTGTGGGTGGTGACTTGTGACTGGCCCAGAGGATCTATGATCAAGACCAGAAACCAAAATCGAAATTTTCGAGACTCACATTTGTGAGATCCCCGTTAGGTAGTATTGGCTGAGGTGACGAGTGATGGGGACGGTCGAGGTCGAGAGTCTGAAGATGTTACAGCGTTGAGATGGATATTCAACCTAACCTAAGAGAAAGGAGCGCATGTCCAACTCCTTCTGTGACAATCACATGTTGGACTTACGAGATGTATCTGAGAATAAATGAGGCCACTCGCTATGCTCGTGTTATTTCTGAGATGCATCTGGGTAGTTGTCGCAAATCTGCAGAGATGTTACGAAACTACTGCACTCTGACGTCGCACTGCGGCTCTTCGTTAGCGCGCCCCACCCCTGTTCCGCCGCTTCATCTCCGCAGCTCTTGAGTTCTCGGATCGCAAAGCTCCCCCACCACTCTACCGCCCGTTGTTGGAACTACTTGCATATGAGAACATGATCTAACATTGCAATGCGCAGTTAATACCACTCATTCCGATTACCTACATTCCTAGTACACCCCGATTCCGGCTTCCACAGCGAGCAACGCGCCGGAGCTACCGAGCTCTGCAACAGGCAGGCACCATGGTCGGCCCACGTAAAGCAGCCTTCGTCGAGGAGAGCGCCGAGGTGGAGGTGCTCTTCGCCAACATGGAAAAGATGAAGGGCTTGACCAAGAAGATCCAGGGCTCGCTGAACCGGCTGGAGACCAGCGGCAAGACCGTGCAGGAGTCCATCGGCCCCATATATGGCAACACGCAGCGGCTCCAGATCACCAACTCGAGTATGGCTCCACTACCTTAATCTCGTACCAGTCAACTGACCTAGCTAGATATCGATAAAGTCAACGATGCGATAGAGCGGATAAGGGCACCTCTCGACCAGACCAACCGCGAGGAGCGTATCATTCGGGCGGGGTATGTTTCGGATATCACACCTCCTCCACCGCTACTGACACTTGTATAGACCAAAAAACGTTGACCTGCGGGATTACATAGCTTCCCTAGATCGCACCGCCACTGCCCTCACCGACCTCAAACGATCGAACCTCCGCTCAAATCAGCAGGCCGTTGCAGAGCTAGGATCACTCTTGAAGTTTGGTTCAAAACAGCTCGAGGATGTGTTCAAGGAGATGCTTCGAGAAAGTTCTGCACGCACCGTGGAGCCGTTGGAATATGTCGCCAAAGGTAAAGTGATTGAAACACAGACAGGGGATATGGCTGATTACTTCTAGGCAACCCATTTCCCGTTATAACCCAAGACAAAGTCTCGACTCTACGCCTTATCAATGCACACATATCCAGTTCGTTTTCACAGGCATCCCAGGCCGATGTTCGCGAGACACCGACCCAGAAGATATACGCTGAGGTGCGCGGCACTTATATCATGGAGTCGCTGCGAAATCTGGCGGCAGCTTCAGTCACTACGGCTCGCAAAGTCACTGCTGATGCCATCTACAAGCCCGGGGAAAACGGCACCGGAATCTATGTCAAGGCAATGGAAGGCTTGTTTCTTGCCGAGTACGAGAACATATGCCCCATCTTCGCCCGTGAGGAATGGGGTCTGGTTTGCACCGCAACATGCCAGCCTGCAATTGGCGACTTTACCAAGACTCTACGGGATCTAAATGGACATATACAACGCAACCTGACGACGGATTGTTTCCTTGGCTACGAGATTGTGGACGTGGTCGGTAAGCTGTCGATGCGCCTTGAAGCCAAAACCGGAGTGCTCAAGAATACTATCCGAGAGGCCGCGAAGCCGATCAGAGAGACGTCGAAAGCATCGTTAGGGAAGCTGTTGGAAGATACTAGGACTCGAGTGCAGACGCTCGTCGCTTTGCCCACGGACGGAGCCTCGATTCCAATGACGGCTGAGACTATGGTCCGACTACAGACTATGACCAACTATCTTGAACCCCTATCCTCAATCATGGCGTCTCTCGGCGACGGCGGCTGGGCACCAACTGCGACCAACAAACCTTCAGCAACGCTGGATGTCGGGCCTGATAGTCTGAAGCTATTTGCTCACTACGCTTCAGATACAGTTGAAACGCTGTTACAGAGTCTTGAAGCCAAAGCCCGGGTGCTTTTGAAGGGCAAGAGCTTGCAAGGCGTCTTCATTGCAAACAACGTGATCATCGTCGACCGGATGATTCGCTCTTCAGAACTGCAGTCTCTTATGGGAAGCTACGCGGGCAAGATCGAGGCCTGGCGGAAGAAAGGCACAGCCATGTATCTGGAAGGGTGGCGAGAACCGTCCGGCCACCTGCTTGACGTGCAGTACACGAACCGCAGTGGGCGGCCGCATTCTGGGGGTGCAGGATCGACGGACTCGGCGGCCATTGTCAAAGCCCTCAGTTCGAAGGACAAGGATGCCATCAAGGAGAAGTTCAAGAGCTTCAACGCAAGCTTCGACAACCTCATTGCACAGCACAAGTCGTACAAGATGGAGCGCGAGGTGCGGAACCAGCTGGGCCGGGAAGTGCAGACCATCATGGAGCCCCTGTACGGCCGCTTCTGGGACCGCTACCACGAGATTGACAAGGGCAAGGGCAAGTATGCCAAGTACGACAAGAGCCAGTTGAACGCAGCGTTGGCAAGTCTGTCGTAAGGCGGTGGCGGTGGAGGTTGGGGAGTTGTGTTTCTGCATATAATACCCTTTTGCTTTGGACTTGACGCTTCGGCGCGGCGGGGATGGGCAACGGCGCCGGGAACTATGCGGGTGCCACGCGACGCGATTGGATAGGTACGCCCTGGATCGTCTGACAGGAAGATTTTGTGGTGCCACGGCAGCCGAGTGAGTGTTCGGAGCGTGCGGGTTGTAGACAGATGGCAACATCGCAATCGCAACACGATTGAAATTGGAAGCGGAAGCATACTTGCAGTGAGGACCTTGATACACAGCACCAGGCTCAAGCTGCGCCGATCGTGCCTGGTCGGGCGGGCTAATTTGCCAAGCTCGTGCACGTGACAGCTTCCCGTTCGGGGACGCGACTGCTTGCTCTGCAGCAGCACAGCAACGCCTGCGAAACCGCCCTCGCCAGACTCCAGCTTCTTCCTCGACACAACTGCTGCCCCAATTGCTGCCTGCACCGTCCAGCCCGCTTCACGCGCCCTCGTCTGCCTTCGCCCGCGCTGCTCGAGGCGCTGTTGGTGACGCGGGGATTTCCTGGCCTAGCGCCTGATTCTTCAACGTTGCTCCCCCATCCCTGCGCAGACCCCTTTCCTCGACCGAGACCCAACGCACACCTACGCCTTCCTCCCAACTGCTGCCTCTGCTCTCGACCACGCCATTCTCGTCGCCGCCCACGACGACCGTCCCTATTCCATTGCTTGAGTGCATTCATCGCTCGCAGCAACATACCTACACACTGACTGGTACGTCGCCGCTCTCCCACGCTCCCGCTGCACTGCTTGTCCACGCTGTGGCTCGTGTCGCATCCCCCATTTTTGTTTTGCATCCCCAAAAGTATCTCGCGTCGAAGGTGCCGTCTCACGTTGACCACTAGCTAACCTGCCCAGGAGTCTCTCACTTGACAGCAATCCCTCTGCGTTTGCGGTTCCGTCGTACGCCATGGGTAGGACACCCCCGAGCGGGATTTTCGTGCCGCACATGATCCTGCGTTGCGAGGCGACCAAACACCGCTGGGCATACATGGCTGAAGTCGGGAAGGCACATGCTGCAATGGTGTTTGGAGCCACTGCGCGCGCATCTCTGTCGCTCCGGACAGCTGCATACCTACGTGTTGACGTTTGACACATGACGGTAGCTGACAGCGAACAATAGCATCCAACGGCGCATCCCCCGTCGCTCCGACGCGTGCATCGCCCTCGCCTCCGGGAAACTTTCCCACAACACCCTTCGAAACGCCCTTCGACGAGCTGTCTACCAGTCCCATGGCCAATAGCCAATCCCTCGCCCCCCAGACAGTCTCTTCCAAAGACCCCAAGGTAGCGGCACAGGCTGCGAGCGATATGAGGAACATTGTCCGCCGGAAGCTTACAGGATATGTCGGGTTCGCAAACCTGCCGAACCAATGGCACCGCAAGAGTGTGCGCAAGGGCTTCAACTTCAACGTGATGGTAGTTGGTAGGTGGCTGTATCTATGAGATTCTCAATGCACATGTCTAACCTTCTACAGGCGAGTCTGGACTCGGCAAGTCGACCCTTGTAAACACGCTCTTCAACACCTCGCTGTACCCCCCGAAGGAACGCAAGCCCCCGAGCCTCGACATCTCCAAGACCGTATCTATACAGTCCATCAGCGCGGATATTGAGGAGAACGGTGTTCGCCTGCGATTGACCGTTGTCGACACGCCTGGATTTGGTGACTTCATCAACAACGACGAATCATGGGATCCCATTGTTAAAAACATCGAGCAGCGTTTTGATGCTTATCTCGATGCGGAGAACAAGGTCAACCGTATGAACATTGTAGATAACCGCATCCACGCTGTTGTCTTCTTCATCCAGCCTACTGGCCACTCCCTGAAGCCTCTCGACGTTGAGGTGATGAAGAAGCTGCACACCAAGGTCAACCTGATTCCCGTCATTGCCAAGTCCGATACTTTGACGGACGAGGAGATCTCCGCTTTCAAGCACAGAGTATGTACACAGCTGCATTGCACTGCACTTTGCTAACAAAGCTGCCAGATCCTCGCAGACATCAACCACCATAGGATCCAAATATTCGAGGGCCCTCGCTACGAGATGGATGACGAGGAAACCGTTGCCGAGAATGCGGAAATCATGTCCAAAGTCCCCTTTGCTGTTGTTGGTGCCAATGCCGAGGTCACAACCCGAGACGGTCGCAAAGTTCGAGGCCGCCGTTACCCTTGGGGTGTCATCGAGGTTGACAACGAAGAGCACTGCGACTTTGTCAAACTACGCCAGATGCTCATTCGCACGCACATGGAAGAGCTCAAAGAGAACACCAACAACTTCCTGTACGAGAACTACCGCTCGGAAAAGCTCGCCGCTATGGGCGTGCAGCAGGATTCCAGCGTGTTCAAGGAAGTCAACCCTGCCGTGAAGCAGGAAGAGGAGCGTTCGCTGCACGAGGCCAAGCTCCAGAAGATGGAGATGGAAATGAAGATGGTGTTCCAGCAGAAGGTGCTAGAGAAGGAGAGCAAGCTGCGTCAGAGCGAAGAAGAGCTGTACGCCCGACACCGGGAGATGAAGGAGCAACTAGACCGGCAACGACAGGAGCTGGAGGAGAAGAAGACTCGCATCGAAACCGGACGGCCGATCGAGGAGAAGGGCAAGAGGAAGGGCTTCTCGCTTCGTTAAACCGGGCTATGGCAATGGGCTACACGGTGCATAGCCCCAGGTCTCTCGTCGGCGACGGACCGCTTATGGTGCACAAAAGCTTCTTGCTCCTTCTCTCTCCCCCTTTATCAGACCTTGTTTAATTTGATGCCGCTTGACGATACACTGGGTGCTATCAGCAAGGGTTAATACACAATGGCGCAGCTTTGGCTCGGTGGTGCAGGGCCGAGCGGCGTGGCTTCATTGGTTCAGTTGCGTTGGTTGTTGATTGATACCTGCAGCATTGCACTCCTTCTACTTCCTTTCTCCCCCTTCAAACTAGTTTCCCATTTTATAGTAGATGGACAGCGGTAGTGCCTGAGCGCGAGGCAGTCGGGGTGTGGGCAGACTTCTTTTCATGTATTCTACAGATCATGCTAGTAGTGAATTGGTTTCCTTTGTAGGACGCGCTGTGCCGGCTGCAAACGTGCGTGTGGGTGTGTTGTGTGCCAGCAAGAACGTGCGACTGAAGTGAAGGCGTTCTGTGTTTGCCGGCGTTCATTACGTGTCGACAGGTCATGAATACGAACGACATGCCACCACCCGCTGGGCAGTGAAAGCGGCTGACAGCGAGCGCCTGGGGTGAGGTTGCCGCAAACCGTCATCGGGCCCGTGCGGCAGCTGCTAGTGCCCAGGCTCGGGACGGCGCCGGTGAAGCACTTCGCATTTCGTCACCACACCCAAAGCCGAATTTCTGGTTTTCTGCACCGTCCCCGTCCTGCATCCCTACAAAGAAACCGTCCTGCCTCACAGCCTGCGCCGCGACACCCATCCTACTGCACCACCTCTTGCACCTCGCATATTTACGCTTCTATTGCGCAACGTCAGCCGCTGGTAAGTCGACCCGCTGTCATTGAGCGTCGTCCTAAGGCAGCGCCGGATTACGGCTGTGTGGGAAGGACCCAGCCACCGGCCTGCGCTGCTGTTGACAGATTGCACCTCCACCTTTCCCGTGCACTCGCCAAAGCACATATTTGCAGCTTCATGAGCTTCCATCTCTGCATTGGACACTCGCATCCGCTTTATAGAGCTTTACTGACAGCCAAAAGTCGCACATAGCACACCCCACACGACCCCTCCCACACCGCCAGATCCCGCCTCCACCATGGCTCCCCCACCGAACTCGGCCCAGCCTCTGGCGCAGCGACTGATGGCTCTCGCGCAAACGCTCCAGTTCGCCTGGTTCGCTGGACACGTCTCTCTTCTTTTCTCCACTCTCCGCTATGGCCTTTCCTACTTCACCCTCAACTATGGGTCCAAATGGGCCGCCTTCTCTTATCGCATGGCCTTCTTGTCCGCTACCGTCACATATGGCATCGTTGTATACAAGGCATACCGGGCCCGCATGAGGTCCGGCAAGCAGGGTACAGCGGTGGCACTGTTACTCGATGAGAATGTGCAATACCTTAGTAGGTGCAGTCGAGCTTTCGCTCGCCCGGTCACGCGAGCTGACCAAAACTGCAGTCATGGGTCTCGTCTGGCTCTTCTCTCGCCAGGTCCCGCTCGCTATACTTCCCTTTGCCGTGTACTCCATCTTCCACGTTGCCACCTACGTGCGATCTAGCCTGCTTCCCACCATCCAGCCTCCACCCGCCTCGGGCACCCCAGGTGCCAAGCCCCAATCGTCGGCTGCATCGGACGCCATCGGAAAGTTTGTGAAAGAGTACTACGATAGCAGCATGACCCTGGTTGCTATCCTCGAGATCGCTCTCTGGTTCCGCGTTTTCGGCTCGGCTCTCCTCTTCCAGAAGGGCTCCTGGATCTTGCTTGCCGTTTACACTGTCTTCTTCCGCGCTCGCTGTGGCCAGAGCAGCTTCGTCCAGGGTGCCATCTCCCAGCTGACTTCCCGCGTCGACGCACAGCTCGCCAACCAGAGCTCGCCCCCGGTGGCTCGCCAGGCGTGGGGAACCTTCAAGAATGTCATCAAGCAGGCCGCAGATGCTACTGACATTGCCCGGTATGTTGCTAGCCCACAGCAGGGCACTGCACCAAAGAAGGCGCAGTAGACGTCTCCTGTACTACACAAAGTGTGTCTCTAACGCAACGGAACAATGAAAATGTTAGTGATACTCGGACTGGGAGCGCAGATGATGGGGAAATGTTCATGGATACTTGAGTTTCCTTAGGGGCGATGGTGGCACAAGTCGGTACCATTTGCCGGCCGGCCAGCTTTCATATGCCCCACCACTAAGAAACACGCCAACAGAACCCTATTGATGAATTAGCTGGGTGGAAAAGAGATACAGTGGAGTCGGCATCAGTGCTATCGTGCAAGCATTTGCTGGTGGGCCTGTTGCTTGGTATGGATTGGTAGCCCCTCTTGTCATCTTTATGAACGAACGGATCACGCCTGATGCAAGTTTCTGATTACGGGTGGCAAACTGCCGCTTGCTTGCTTGCTTCATTTGATAGAGGAGCGTGGTGTTTTTCAGGTAGTCTTTTCCGTGCAAGCAGAAATTTCAAATTGATTGTCTGTGTTTGTGTTGTGGGTCTACGTATGCGTGATATATCTCTCTATTGGGGTTCCTACTCGGTGTGGAATGAAAAATGATGTGTATTCAGGTAACGCTGATGATCAAAAACCGAGGCATCTAATTTTGCGGTTCTCGCCGAGTCTGTGGCAACTACGGTGTAGACTACTGCTGACTGACTGCATTGGCAGTGGGTGGCGGCACACGTAAAGTTTGTAACGACGCACAAATAATTTAGCTGGCTAGTTGGTAGGTAGGTTGAGCCCCACTGGGTTGCGTCAAACTTTGCGTTTGGTTCGGAGGAAAGCTTTACTGTGGTGGAATCGTGGGAAGCACGGCATTGTACATAGTAGTGTTTCTTCTGACTGCTGTCCACTTTTTTCATATGGGGGTCTTCTGTTAGAAGACGATGATGATGGTGTTCTAGGAGCAAGGGGGTCTAGTAGTATCTTTCTGAAGGGGGGTGGGGTTGGAAGTGGGAGCTGAGCTGAGCTGAGCTGGTGGTGGTATACTGTATGTAGTATAGTATAAGAAGCAATTGTAGTTCCTGTAGGGGCTCCTCCGTTGAGAACACGAAGAGAAGAGCTACATCGGCAAACCTCGCTATGAATATACATACCAGTAGACTGGCTGTATCTAGTGTGTGTGATGGATTATGTGTTATGAAGTGCCTGTGCCCCTACTCAGCTCAGCTCAGCTCCCGCTGAAAACAAATGAGGCTCTCCGCAGCAAGTTTGGGCTTTGCGGAAACTTTGTTTGTGTCTGTGCCTGCAGTTCCGAGATGCATGCACGCAGGCTCGCATAGGTTAGTAGTAACGCATTGGGTGCCTCAGGCCGCCAGCTCACCATGTTCACCGTTCTGTTTCCGGCGCGTTAGGACGAAGGAGGTGATATTTATGGGAACCTTGATGAGGCGTCTCCACTTGTTATGCTTCTCGTCCGGAACTGAACTGGGTGGGTAGGATTCCGCCGCCGGGAGTGGTGCGGCGCGGCGTGGCGTGGCGTGAGGCGGGGGAATGGCGGTGAGCGGTATCGCGAGCTGGTCGTGATGTGATGGCACAATTCGCTATCTAGTTGGTGCGGTGCGCTGGTCTGTTGTTCCGAGGGTGTGTGATGGGAGCGTGGGCAGCATGCGTGCGTGCGTGCGGCTGTGGGCGCGGTGGCATGATGGGCGACAAATACATATGCAGGTGTGGTTGTCGACTCGGGGAGCAGCGGAACCTCAGCTGAGGTCGGATCGGACGCGAAAGCAACTGAAGCCTGGCTAAGCTTCCTCCCGAGCACGCGGGCACACGGCGGAAATATCCTACAGTCCAGCATCGAGACGCCTGGCTTGATTGTGCAGTCCAACTGCCAGATGAAAGGCGGGCAGTGGTTGATGAAGCTGCAGATTGCGTGTGTGGTCGTTTCGCGGATATTGGAGCGTGCGCGTTTCCTTGTCTCCGGGCCCTGTCTTGCTCCGTTCTCCGCACGTCTGGAATCCATGTATCCATACATACCTACACCATAAACACAAAATTCTCTTTCGCGGTTCCACACACTCCACTTGCACGCACGCCGAACTGGAATACCGCTGCAAATCAGCCGCCGGCCAGCCGGCCGCCGCGAACCAGACCTGCAACTAAAATTGCAGATTACGAGAGAGGCGAGATGGCGAGCTAATTATCAGGAATTGGGAATTGTGAAAGTGTGGGCTGGAGCACGACTATGGGCTAGGTAGGCGAGTCCAAGTACGCCATGCAGGGCGCCAGAGTAGGTAGGGCGTAGCGTAGCGGCACGGCACCTCTAGAGACACTAAGACAACCTTGCTTTGGAGACACGACCTCGCTCCATCGCAAAAGCACGTCAGCCGCCTGCACGCCGTTAGACTGGGGGCCTCCCCGCTAAGTTACTGTATGTATATGGGTCCGCTCGGGGAGATGTGAGTATATAGGATCACCAGGCCCCCCTTCATGGAACCTCTCTTTTTCCTCTTCTCCCGTCGCCGACGATTTGCGACCGACCGCCTGCTTTCGAATCCGAACGCCCGACGAACGAGCGAGCGAGCGAGTACATTCGACGACGCTGTCGTGCCTGTAGCCTTCCTGTCTCGCGCCTTCTGGACCTGGGCTGAGACATTCACTCTTGGCCTATTTGGACTATATCTTCCCTATTAAGACCACCATGACGGACTATCACTACTACTCGCCTGCGCTCTCGCCATCGGCAATCTCCGATATGGACGACTTCACGGATGAAGAGCTGGACCGGTACTTTGCGAACTATGTCCCGCTGTCCAACTTGCCCACGCCGCCCCCCACGAAAGAGCAGCATGTGGATTTGCAGATGCCGAGTTTGGGACCTGAGCAATTACGTACGGAGACCCCTGAACTAGAAGGTAAGGGCAGTTCTTTATCACGTGTTGATTCCGTGAGGCTGCTGTCGATCTCGGACGGGCCGTCGGAGTGCTGAGACCACCCTGCATATTGGTCGAGGGCTCCGAGTGTGTCACTATACTATGTCTGCCATCTTGGCGTACGACATCACCACTTTGTTTTCACATTTCACTTTTGCTTCTTCTTCCTCTAGTCTAGTGTCTTACGTACTGACCAACTATCCATAGTGTACGCCAACCATCTGGCCAACCTCGTACCGCTCAATGTCTCTACTCAGCGGCCCTCTATACCGACCATCCTCGGCTACTTGGACCGGGCTCAACTTCCTACCGAAATGATTGCCTTCGCAGCTTGTATCCTAGACGCTCTTTCGGCACGATTTGCCAGCTCGTGGCGCAACGCATGCTCCTCGGGCCATCCTACTCCTTACTTCACCACCATCAACCTATCCCCAACGCTCAGTCCCGATCTCATCATCATATCCGCCCTATCACTATCCCACGGCTTCATCGACGACCACGGCCGCTCAAACAGCTCCTGGGCCAAAATCGGCAGCTCTTCGCAATTCACCACCAAGGAAATCGATGCCACCAAGCGCTGCATCCTGCACGAAATCGACTACGGGCTTTTCCGCATCACGCACCAGATGGTGCAGAAGATGACGCGCGATATGCAGCCCCCTGCCGCGAACTCGTCGACTCCTATGCGTACCGTAGTGCGGAACAAGACTGTCGCTACGCTGAAAGAGCAGCGCCGACCGCAGCTTTCGCTCAGTATGCAGGGCACCGCTATCTGGATCAATGGCGTGCAGACACCCGAGCCGAGTCCCTGAGCGAGCAAAGCAATCTGGCATGTTGTACAGCTGGGGTGGAACGGTTCACGTGGTGGCTGGCTAGCTGCCCGGCTCGTTTTCGTGCACCTGCAATTCGGCGTAACGGTCATTGTCTTTGGGAGCCGCGATTTGGCGTTCGCAAGCGTTACAATACCCCCCCATGTGTTTTGGCGTCTTGCTATGGATATTCTTTCGAGTTTGGCACGCGTGTCGTTAGGTATTATGGAAAAAGTCCAGATAGGCAGGCTTGTCTACTGGAATTGGAGTTGGGACATTCTTCGAGAGACCAGGAGTAGCTAGGACTAGGTTGCCTATCATACTAGACACACTGAGGCTTCGCGAATACAAAGCAAAGCTTTTAGGTATATACAATGCGAACTGTCAAGACAATAGCGTGAAGTCTGTTTTCATCGGCATCGGCTCCCCTGGTCGTGGCACCATGACACAATAGCGGGGCACATTTTCACTAGCCCCGTGGCCCGAGCTCCCGAGCTCCCCAAGTTCAACTCCCGCTCCCATCTGGTACCTGCACGGCGACGTAGCAGCACGGAATCAGCGATTCTAGTCTTTAAAACTTGATTTCCCTCGCGCGTCTAACGGCTTGCAATGCAGGAGTGCATTGGGTTGCGAGGGATGTTGCAACGGAGGGCTTGGCGGTGCTGCAGACCTCACTCGGTGGCTGCTGCAGCGAGCTTTGCATATGGGGGAGCTCAACAATTGTGCGTCGGCTGGACGCCGCTGGAGGATGAGCTTGTGAGGGAGGAATAGCGTTCAGTTTTCGGCTGGGTCTAGAAGGGCGCACGGAATTTGATGGTCTGTCTGCTGCATAGTGAAGCACCTGTAACTAGGCGGCTGTAGCTCGAGTCGTTGTTGAGTGGGCTCTGGGCTGCTCTCTAGTGGTCGTCCTGCCCCGCGCGCGCTCCTTCCTGCGTAAACACCACTCAGCCTCCGATCTCGAAACTGAGTGAACACCCGCCCTGCATCTCAACCAGGGGATTATAAAGCCTCTGCGCCCCTCGACATCCCTACCTTCCCTTCCCCCTCCGCTTCCCTCTCCCTTGTCTCCTTCGACCGCTTCCAACTTATCCCGCTACCCCGCCACTCTTATCAACTCACACTTCTCAACAATGGGGCCTACCAACAAGGCGGGCACCACCGCGGCTTCCTCTACGCCGCTCCCTTCGCGCGAGCGCCGGCCCTCGACCAGCGCCCCGATCACGGATCTGCAGGGCCCGGTTGGCCCCGCGAACTTCACCAGGCCGAAGCACAAGAGGACGGTTACAGGATTTGGGCCCGGCGAGATCAAGAGTGTAGAGGCGAGTATTCCGGAGCCGCAGAGGGCGGCCTGGAGGAAGTTTGTAAGTGCTCGAGCTCTCACGCATGCAACGTATGCTAATTGAGGCTGGGTTGCAGACTCCAAAACCTTTCTCCACCACCGAAGAGTTCGAGAAGGAGACTGTTCGCCATATCGAGACGACGCTTGCGCGGTCGCTGTACAACTGCGATGAGGCGGCTGCGTATGCGGGCACCGCATTGGCGTTTAGGGACCGCTTGGTGCTGGACTGGAACAAGACGCAGCAGACGCAGACTTTCGCGGATCAGAAGCGGATATACTGTAAGAAGGCATTGCGTCGCTCTGGGATGAAGTGGAGCTAATTGGTGGTGCAGATCTCTCCCTTGAGTTCTTGATGGGCCGAGCTTTGGATAATGCTATGCTCAACGTTGATAAGAAGGACGTCGCCAGAGGTGAGCTAGACGCCATACTTTTGTCTTGGTGAACATCGTTGACATGTTCGCAGAGGGCCTTGATGATCTCGGTTTCCGCATGGAGGACATCATCAGCCAGGAACACGACGCGGCCCTCGGCAACGGTGGTCTGGGACGTCTAGCTGCCTGCTTCCTCGACTCAATGGCATCGCTCAACTATCCGGCCTGGGGCTACGGACTGCGATACAGATATGGCATCTTCAAACAGGAGATCGTCGATGGCTACCAGGTCGAAGTTCCGGACTACTGGCTCGATTTCAACCCCTGGGAGTTCCCCAGACATGATATTACAGTCGATGTGCAGTTCTACGGAAACGTCAATCGCTGGCAGGATGATGAGGGCAAGCAACAGAGCTCGTGGGAGGGTGGCGAAATTGTCAAGGCTATTGCTTTCGATGTGCCGAGTGAGTTGTTTGCAATCCAAAAGAGAGTCAAATGCTAACTATCAAAGTTCCTGGTTACAAAACCCCGACCTGCAATAACCTCCGTCTCTGGGGGAGCAAAGCTGCGAGTGGCGAGTTTGACTTCCAGAAGTTCAACTCTGGCGAGTATGAAAGCTCTGTAGCGGATCAGCAACGAGCCGAGACGATCTCTGCTGTGTTGTACCCCAACGACAAGTATGTGCAGAGCCTGAACCGATGTGGGAACCCCGTAGCTAATGATTGACAGCCTGGAGCGTGGCAAAGAGCTTCGACTGAAGCAACAGTATTTCTGGTGTGCTGCGTCGCTGTACGATATTGTTCGCCGGTTCAAGAAGAGCAAACGCCCCTGGAAAGACTTCACGAGCCAGGTCGCTATTCAGCTAAATGACACTCACCCCACACTTGCCATTCCTGAGCTCCTGAGGATACTGATCGATATTGAGGGCCTAGAATGGGATGAGGCTTGGAACAGTATGTCTATGTCGTGTGCGAACACCAATCGAGCTAACCAAGTGTAGTCGTCCAAAAAACCTTTGGATATACCAACCACACCGTTCTCCCTGAGGCTTTGGAGAAGTGGTCCGTCCCTCTCATGCAACATCTCCTGCCACGCCATCTCCAGATCATCTACGATATCAACCTCCACTTCCTGCAGTTCGTCGAGCGCAACTTCCCGAAAGACCGAGAAATGCTCTCTCGCGTGTCCATCATCGAGGAGTCTAGCCCCCAGATGGTTCGCATGGCTTATCTTGCCCTGATTGGCTCACACAAAGTTAATGGTGTCGCTGAGCTACACTCCGATCTGATCAAGACAACCATCTTCAAGGACTTCGTCAAGATCTACGGGCCCGACAAGTTCACTAATGTCACCAACGGAATCACACCCCGCAGATGGCTTCACCAGGCCAACCCTAGGCTTTCGGAACTGATTGCTTCGAAGCTTGGCGGCCACGAGTTCTTGAAAGACCTCACTCTGCTTCACAAGCTCGAGTCTTTTGTCGATGAAAAGGAGTTCAGGAAGGATTTCCGCGACATCAAGTATGCCAACAAGGTACGGCTCGCCAAGCACATCAAGGAGCACAATGGCGTCACAGTCAACCCTGCCGCACTCTTCGATGTACAAGTGAAACGTATACACGAGTACAAGCGCCAGCAGCTGAACATATTCGGCGTCATCCACCGCTACTTACAACTCAAGTCTATGTCTGCTGAAGATAAGAAAAAAGCCCAACCTCGCGTGTCCATCTTCGGTGGAAAAGCTGCTCCGGGTTACTGGATGGCCAAGACGGTCATCCATCTTGTCAATCAAGTGGGCAAGGTCGTCAACAGCGATCCCGATGTTGGAGACTTGCTCAAGGTCATCTTCCTAGAGGACTACAATGTTAGCAAGGCGGAGATCATCACCCCGGCGAGCGACATCAGTGAGCATATCTCGACGGCAGGAACTGAGGCTAGTGGAACAAGCAACATGAAGTTCTGCCTGAACGGTGGCCTTATCATCGGGACCTGCGATGGTGCCAACGTAAGTCAATGTGTATTGTCTTACTGGCTTACTCATACTAACTCAAACTGTAGATCGAGATCACCCGCGAGATCGGCGAGCAGAACATCTTCCTCTTTGGCAACCTCGCCGAGGACGTCGAGGACCTCCGCCATGCCCACCTGTACGAGAAGTACGAGCTTGATCCACAACTTGCGAAAGTGTTCGAGAGCATCCGTTCCGGCACCTTTGGTGATGCAGGTCAATTCGGAGCCCTGCTCAACGGCATCGTCGAGCATGGTGACTACTACCTCGTGTCGGACGACTTCGCATCCTATGTGAAGACGCAGGAGCTCATTGATGAGTCGTTCAAGAACACCGAGGAGTGGACGTCGAAGATGATCTTGAGCGTCGCGCGCATGGGCTTCTTCTCTAGCGACAGGTGTATTGATGAGTATGCGGAGGCTATCTGGAACGTGGAGCCGTTGGTGCCGAAGGAGGATGAGAAGTGAGCGATGCGGGTTGAGAGGCCTTAGACGGTAGACGTGGCGTGATGATCTACTTAGATGATCCATGAGGTATGCATTAGAAGTTTAGATTGAAGTATACATTTTTCCAACTATTAAATCTGTAGTTGGGTGCGGAATCATGCTGGATGTTTTGTCAGCATTTTGATAAAGTATCGATGCCCGATTTCGAGTCCCTGCCAAGCAATGAATCAATCTGATTGGCGGTCGCAACCACGTCTCAGACAGGCCACTTCCAACGCGCAAGCTTCAGTGATTACGGACTGCATTCGCTCCACGACAACGAAACAATATACCGCTGGCCGCCATGGAGTCGATGGAGACGAAGCTGCTTAACAAATACAACATAGCGACCCTGTTCCCTGCCCAATGGCCCGAGGATAAAGACTACGACTCCGACGAGGACGATGCGCCCGCCCCTACGTCCACGGCGCAACCACCACGCTTCTCCAAGTCGCGATATTCGGTCCTGGAGAGCGGCGGGCGATATCAGCGAAAGCTTCCGGGCGTCGAGAAGACGAGAGATGGTGCGGATAATCTGGTGCAGAAGGACGAGCACGATCCGCTGGGGTCGTTCCCCAGTGTGGTGCAGGTGCTGCGTCAACGAGGCCTGCCAGTGGAGGAGGATATCAAGTTGAGTAAGTAACATTATGCCTGTCGCGAGCTCATATGGACTGTTCTAATGCGCATACCAGGAAACCGCTTCCTCCTCAGCTCCACCACCTTCTCCCCTTCGCTTTTCCTCTCGCAGGTGCACAGCTCTGCGTCCACCGACTCCCTTCTTGCCGGCCTCGAGTTCCTGTCGCACTCCATCGAGAAGAAATCCGCCTCCCTCAAAGTCCTCGTAGAGTCCAACTTCGAGCGCTTCGTCAGCGCGAAAGCCACGATAGACAGGGTATACAATGAAATGCGCGATGTGGGCAAAGAACCGGAATCGCCGTCTGAACGGCTTCATACCCACGCGAGGGGGCCCAGTGGCTCAAGCTTTTCGTCGCGGAAATTGAGCGTGTCGCTGGCGCCGGGCGTGCAGAAACCGCCGCCACCGGAAAAGAAGAAGAATGCGCTGGTCAAGGAGAGCGAGTATGGCGTGCATGGGATCAAGGTGCCGCTGACTGAGGTCGCGGTCAAGGCCGAAGAGGTATGGGGCCCCGCGCTGGGCGGGCGCGAGAAAGAGGAGACGCTCAAGACGATATTGGCATCCGTGGAGAAGAATCGGGGTCTGTTTGAGGTGGGATCTGCTATCCAAGATGCCATCCGGCGGCGAGACCACGATATGGTTGTGGAGGAATATACGCGGGCGCGGAAATTCGCCGAGGACGCTCGATATGTGGTTGAGCAGGCGAACTACACGCGCGCGCAGCTTTCGGACGGCCAGATTCATCAGATCATTGTCACGGCGCGGATGTGGGCTGATGTCGAACACCAGATCGAGGCTTTCAAACGGGATGCGTGGCGGAGACTGGCGTCGACACATTTTGCGAAGCACCAGACCGACAGCGAGGAAGCGAAGTCGGAGCAGTACATGAGTCTGATATCGATCATGCTCGAGCTTGGCGTGGAAGACAACCCGATCTGGGTCTGGTTGCTGTCTCGCTACGACTACCTCAAGAACCGGTTAGCGGTCACCTGCGAGAGATCGAAAGTCGAAATCGAGATTCTGCGTCGTCATCTGTCAAACTCGGAGAAGCCGGGGCTGCGTCTGTTGTCGAAGCATCTGCGCTCGGTGCCAACGAGCTCGAATATAGGTCTTGAGCCGTCGAAACTGGATACGCCGAAGGTGGTAGAGTTTTGGGACCACGTACATGCATCGATGACAACGCTGCTCTCTACGAATGGGGGGTTGCTGGGCGAAATCGTCGAGTATTGGGATATTGCGCAGTCGTTTGTGAATGGCCGCGCTCAGAGGTCGCTGCCGATGGGCTTCAACAACCAGTCCTCCGTTCATCATCAGCTCAGCTCAGATAATATCACCGACCTGGAGCAGGGGCTTACAGAGCTTGTGCACATTATCCGCGAGCACATATACTCGTTCTTTGCTGATCCGCCTATCGAAGATATCTCTCTCCTGTTCTCTCCTGTGCCGAATACTCCCACACCAACGACACCTCGAACGCCGCTTAGTGCGGCTCTCAGCCCGACGGTGAGCTCGCGCTTTCGCTTCGACCCGAACAACATGCCACCGCCGTCTCCAATGCGCGGCGAGACATGGGAGAAGTACGCCTTCTGGCCTCCAAACTCTAATGCACTCTCCGGAGCACACTACCTGACTAAAACTCTCGTGCTGATCGGCACTGCCGCCAATGAACTTGCGTCTCTCCGCCTCCCTGAAATAGGAGCCAACAGCCGGATTGATGAACACCTTCGTGTGCTGGTTGGCGGAGTCCGTGAACGCAGTGTCCAGGCAATATGCGCGGCCTGGAACACCGACGCAACGAATCTGAAAGTACTTGAGGATTGGACGCGGGATCCGGAGCGCAAAGACATCACGACAATGCCCAGTCGGTTCCTTGCCGTGCAGAGCTTTCTGCTTACGAATCTGCAGAAGATCATGTATGTGGAGGCGTCGAGCAAGACGGCTGTGGATGTCTTGGTTCCGCCGAGTAGCAAGCTGCTGCAGATGGTTAGGTCCCAGTTTGTGTCGAGCTTCTACCGGACGTTGAGTGGTATGGTGGAGTGCGCGGAGAAGGGCCGGCGGGCGCTGGGTAGGGAGTTTGAGGTCAAGGGCGATGATTTGACCGTCGGCGAAGACGAGGGGGAAGACGGGGGGTGGGGCAAGGTTGATGCAAACAGCCAGGTTCGTTCCCGCACTCACTCAGCGAATATCATCTACAGTATACTAACCCACCTCGCAGTCCATCCGCCTCCTCCTTACCCTCAGCAACATGTCGTCGCTCCAAACCGAAATCACCCCCCAACTCCTCACCCTCTTCGAAAACCTCTTCTCCGTGCAACTCACATCCGAAACCAACCAGATCCGCGACGTGCTCAGCCAGCTCGACGCCAACCTCTTCGACTCGTACACCAAGCGCCACACCGCTACCATCGCCTCAACCATCCACGCCGGCATTTTCTCCCCCTCGTGGGCGCCGCCCGCGCCCCGCGGCAAATCCGTCGCAGACCGCGACCCCTCGCCCTACGTCTTCGCCGTCCTCCTCTCCCTCGTCGTCACCCACACCGAAGTAACAACCACCTCCCCACCACTCACCTCGCGCATCCTGCGCGCGCTCTTCGAAGCGACGGTGCAGTCGCTCATCACGACCTTTTCCGCGCTGCCGGCCTGCAGCCTCGCCGCGCTCATGCAGGCGACGCTCGACGTCGAGTTCATGGCCCAGACGCTGCAGAGCTACACCACGGAGAAGGCGTCGGCGGTGCAGACGCATATTTATCAGGTGCTGGACCAGAAGACGGATAATAAGGCGAGGGTGAGGCTGCAGGAGGAGTTGGGGGCGCTGAGGGGCGTGCTGAAGAGGTTGAGGGAGGGGACGAGGGTTGAGTTTGTGTGTTTTCGGAGAGGGAAGAGGGGGACAGTGGGGGTGGCGGATGGGGGTGCGGGTGTGGGGGCGGGGGTGGAGAGGAGGGGGAGGGAGGACTGAGGAGTGAGGAGTGTTTTGAGTATGATACTTGAGAGGAAGAATATTTAATGGATTGCGTATATGACTGTGTCTATGTGAGTAAAGACAAAGTGGATATAGAAGAGGTTGATCCAAAGTCTGCACCAGCGGAACCCCATGTCACGTGTTTCAATGTACACCTGGGCAACATGTTTCGTAACAGTCTAAGTGACTGTTCTTTATCAATAATAGCATACCAAAGCCGAAGTTCTGACGAACCACAGTTGACATGACTATCGCTCCACTCATAGTAGTGCTATTCCTAAGCCGAACTTCAATTCTCGGCACACCAATGGTGTATGCACCAATAGTGGTATGGAACTTCTGACGAACCACGGTGCACATTTCTACCACGCCGCTCATGATGCTGCTACACGTAAGCCGAAATTCAATTCTCAGCGCAAGATTGTCGTTTGTACCAACAGTAGTCCAGATCGCTCGACAAATCAAGAGCTTACATGTAGACCGCTCAACTTATGATGTTGCTATACGTAAGCCAAACTTCAATTCTTAGTACAAGATTGCTGTTTGTACCAACAGTAGTGCTAATCGCTCCACGAATTAAAGGCCAACTTGTATACCGCTCTACTTATGATGCTACACTATGTAAGCCGAAATTGAATTTTTAGCACAGAATCACCGGGTCTCAACAGTTTTCCCGAGCCCTAACGAATCAAGAGCTAGCATGTAGACCGCTCAACTCATGATGATGTTTTTCCCAAAGCCGAACTTGAATTCCCGGTACACGAATGATTCTCGTATCATCAGTGCCGAGACCCCGACGAACCAGAGGCTGCTAGGTATACCGCTGGGCTCTTATGATTCACAGCGCAAATTGTCATGCCGAACCAGTAGTCCGCACACGGATGATTCTCCCATCAACGGTACCGAGCCGCTGATCAACCAGAGGTGGCCGAGTTCACCGCTGTGCTTACTATGGCATCCAGCGCAAACTTTCGTGCCGAACCAGTTCTCCGCACAGTGGCTGGGTTGCATTATTTAAAGAAGCATCCTCCCCAACTTTTTTCCGAAACATCTTTCCACTCTCAACTTCCCAACTCTCCCAAATCTCCCAGCTTCCCAGCTTCCTGGTTTCCCGACTTGCAGCTTCCTGGCTTGCAGCTTCCTGGTTTCCCGACTTGCAGCTTCCCAGCTTCCCAGCTTCCCAACTTCCCGATTCCCCAATCTCCCAACTTCCCAAACTTTCCACTATGTCTGGCGGCAAAGTTCCCAAGCACACGGCCTCTTTGGCTATTGGCCCGTTCGAGTCGGCATCAAGTGCGTCTGGGCCTCCTCTCAACAAGTACGGCTTACTGGAGTACCCCCTTGTTTCAGGACGGGTAAAGCAGTTGCCGAAGTTCAAGGAGGCATTCGGACACAAAGGCCTACCGCGGCAGCTTCCCGGGACCCTGAGATCCATCTCGGGAACGCTGAGGACCACCGAATCTAGGAGGGCCATCAGCGAGGAGCTCGAATCTGTTGCCGACTCGCTGGCTTCCCAGATCACGACGAGCGAGTCGTCATACGACGAAGCCGACGTTGGCACCGCTGCCGAGAACAAGGTCAAGCTGCAGGAACGCAAGAAGATCCTCGACGAATGCGCCGCAGCCATCTCGAAGGCCCGGCCTCATCTCAAGAAAGTTCTCGGTAGCAGGATCTCCGTAGAGGAGAGAGATATTCTGGAGTCGGATGAGAAGTTCTTGGACGGCTATGACAACATGCTGCTACGGGCACGCTCAGTCCACGCCCGTGACTGGGCACGGTTGGCAACCGACCTATCTGGACACCAGAGCAAGAAGCTCGGCGCCGCTTACTTTACGTCGCTGGTGTCAGTGATGCAGGACGCTTCTGCCCATGGCTTAGCTTTCAAGAGAAGCGGAGGGCGCATACCACAGGATCAGACGGCTTTCAAGAGACGGGTGTTCGCTGCATACCGTCCCAATGGCGAGGCGGAGGATACGTCATGGTGCCCGGTCACGCGAGAGCTGTGTGAGGGAGACCAGATCCATGCGGCACACATTGTGCCGCGTGCCGTTGGTGAGGAGAATGCCGCCTACATCTTCGGCTACCCGCCCGAGGATGGCCATCTAATCCTCTGGGCTACCGAGAATGGTCTGTCTCTTAGCACTCACGTGGAGAAGGCCTTTGACAAGGCTAGGTTCGTCATCATCCCGGATCCGGAATGTGACGGAGAATTTAAGCTCGTTGTCTTGGACCGGACATTGTTGCCGAAACCTATGCCCACTCTGGGGGCGCAGCAGCTGTGGAAAGATGTCGACGGGAAGAGGCTGCAATTCCACAAGGATTCCAAGATGCGGCCCATGAAGCGGTTTCTGTACTTCCACATGATGTGTTCGTTGTTTCGCCGTCGCCGAAACAACTGTGAGGGGTGGGAACATGATCGGGCCAAGTTCCCAACGGCCATCTGGGCCACACCCGACCGCTGGATTCGCCGAGGAGTATTGGCAGCACTGGCACGAGAGATCGGCGATATGCACGCCTCCGACACCTTCCTAGCCAACAAGCTAGGTACCTTCTCCGACGCGTCGGACAAGGGGGCCGAGGCTGACCGAGATGTTGCGACCATGGTGCGAGCGAGCCAAGAGCTGAAAGTGGAGGACAGCGAGGATGAGGAGGACGACCAGGATGAGGAGGATGATGAGGACAAAGACCCTTATGTCCATGAGGGTGACGAGCACCCAATAACGCATTGACTATGCTATACTTTCTTCTACGGTTATCTGTTCACCTTCCCGGGTATCTACATCATCTGGGAAGTGTATCCATATTCTTTCGGCTATATCTGAGGCTGAATGCTGCTGTCGGCTATGCTTGAGGTTTCGGCTATCCAGCCAATCGCGTAGCCGCTATGATCATTACTAGCGATCCGGCGATATTCCGATCCAGGCAGAGGGACTGAGAAAGTCCGATGTTGCCGCCGTGGTGCGCGCATGCCAAGAATGCAAAGCGGATGATGAAGACGATGAGACTGACGAGGACATGAAGACAATGAAAACGATGAGGATGATGGAGACGATGGGCAAGGTAAGGAAGATGAGACGATGAGGACCCCAATCGTGGTATCTTAAGACACACTGCATGCATTCTACGAAGTAGATTTAGCAGTCAGATGAGAAAAAGCAATCAGATGGAATCGATGTCAGCAAGCAAGACAGGCTGGCTGTAAATATACGCCTATAGTCCGTAGATAGAATTAATCACGTCAGTTCACAGTTTCAACATATATTACTCTCTTCCTTGTAGCTGTTCCTGCTCGCCTATCCAGCCAATCGGGCTATGGTCGTACTAGTGCTAGCGTTCCGCGAGTGTTGTAGCGCGGGTTCTAGGCATCCGATCCCCGAGGGGTTGCACGACGTCAGAGATGGTTCCTGTTGCCATCCATCCCACTGCCACCTAAACTGACTTCTGACGCACCATGACCAAGCCTACACGCCACAGACATAACCTCTGTTTCACTGCAACGCGATTTGTGGCGCGTCGACATTGACCGCGTCGCCTCAACCCCCAATCGACTGCTCTGTTGCCTGGGGCGACCGCGACAACGTACACGGCGCATCAAGGAACAACGCGCGCCCATAAACATCCTGTTCTCGCGACACAAAGTCCTCTGTCACCGCTGCTCTACTCTGACCACTCTACCGCGCAGAAACACCACCTCACACGCCACCATGTCTTCAACCACGGAAGATTCAACAATGTCTGATTCCCCTCTTCTACATCAGCGACATCACGAGTATACCTACCGACTGCCGACGCCTCCACGGATTGTGGTACCGCCCCCCACGCTTTCGATCGCGATGCCCAAGCTGAGTGTTGGTCGCGCGAACAATGGCCCAGACGAGGAGGAGCTTGACATCAGCTTTTTGCAGGGATTGGATCTGGAGGACATAATACAAACAAACACCCTGATGGAGTGGACGTACGCGCGACGGCGGGAGGCGCAGCTTATTCTCCCATGGCTTTACCTCGGACCCATGACAGCCGCAAAGGACCGGGCTTTCTTGGAACGCGAAAACATCACCATGGCTCTAGCTGTACGTACACGGGAGAACAGTATGAATGGCGCTATCCAGGCCGCAAGAGGCATCTGCTTGCAGGTCGCAACGATTGAGGCCCCGACCTACCTCGACCTCATCGGCAAGTTCTCTGACGCCACTAGGATGATCAACCAGCACGTTGCTAGGGTCCGCGAAGTCACCCCTATCGTTGATGGTGAACAGTCGATGGGTAAAGTTCTGCTGTTTTGCGAGTCCGGAAATGACATGTCTGCAGCTGTGGCGGCGGCCTACTTGATGGATACGCTGGACAAATTCGATCATATAAAGGCGATGCAGGTTTGTCAAGCCCAACGCTTCTGTATCAACTTTGACGACACAATCAAGAACATCCTTCAAGCGCACGAGGATATCCTCAGCGCGAAGCGGAGTGTGACTACCTCACGCGCCCAAACACTGGCATCGAGCGCCGCTACCAACAAGCTCCACAACGGTTTGCAGCTCCTTCCTTTAGCCCCCAAGCCGAAGCGGTCAATCGAGGACACCATGGACGACGATGACTACGATATGGACGATGTGGATCCTTCGGATGCGATGCGATTCACGGACCGCGATGTCACCCCCTTCCAGGACTCGTGAGCTTTTGCGCTTGTGAGATTTCCGATTTTCATACGTAGCGGCTCTGGGGGAGCATGATACCCTCTGCATTGGCGATCGGCGTCTCGGGTGAGTGAGCGATGGCGCTCTTGGGACGGGTATATGCCAGCGATTATTGCAGCGATTACAGGCGCGATTTTGGTAGGTATTTGGAGTCTCGCGTTTTGGTGGGTATGATTGTTCCCATATTGCGGCTTCGCACACGATACCTTCTATTGAACTTCTCATCGGTCTATCTACTTTCGTTACTCTTTCATCGTGGTGATTCTCGTGTTCAAGGTATTTGTGGTGAACGGCGTGAGTGTAGGCAGCGAGATACAGGCAGAATCCCGCTACCACACGGCCAATCACCAGACCACCTCATGAGTCTTTCATTTCCAATAAGTCTGCGCTTATAGCTCTTGTAGGCCCTGTCCGACACCCGTAGATCCAGCCATAGTCTGCTGCAAACACGTACTGGTTTACCAGCGATTTGGGCGGTGAAGTCACGGAAGGTGCCTGCCACTCGTTAGAATCACTTCAAGACCTCTCAATAGAGAACACTAATTATTAGCAAGACAGCGGCCTATGCAGGACACTACCTTGGATTGAACAGTATTTCTCACAACATATCTAGGTTGCGTGCCAAGGATCGTGAAAGACGTCGACGCCGCCTCATACCCGCGGGCCGCCATGAACTTGCGTCAGAAAAACCAGCGCCGAGCCCCGCAACGATATCAGGGCGATGGGACTTATGTTGGCGACCCGGATTCTTCCCCCGACTTCGCTCACGAGCAAATATTTGCGCAGTCCACGGTCAACAAGCGGCGCCATACGTCGGACCAATCCCGAGGAGAGCGACTGCCTGACACTCCAGAATCATCGCCGCACCCAGAATCATCGCCCGAATCTCAACCTGCAAACTTTGATACAAGCCCGCTACTTCCCACCCCACCTTCTCGACGTGATCCTCGCTCACAACCTCGCACACAATCCCACGAAATGGCGAACATTCGCCACGTCAAGTCGAACAAGAGGCGGCGGTCCGCGCCGCAGTCGCAGGAGCCACCGCGCAGTACGCGCGCCCGTGTAGCAGTTGAGTCGTTCGTCGACAGCGCAAGTCCCACGCCCACCGAGCGGCCCAGAACGCAGGTGCGGGCCAGCAAACGCATCAGCCCTCCTGCCACCCCAGCTTTGAAGCCTGCCGTTTTTCCGACTTTGTCAGCAGTTAAACCAACGGGTGACACAAGCGACGCGAGCGACGAGGACGTCGACCTCTGGAAGCTCCCCAATCTCCTCGAGGAGCGCTGCAGCGGAGACCTCGCGAGTCAGCAAATCAGCTACGAGAGGATCGACCGGCTGTACAACAAGAAGACCGTTTTCCCAGCTGATATGTCTGAGCGAGAGAAACGGTGGTATAATGATGTCAAGTCTCTACTAGCTGCCCGCAGCCCGGAAGGCGAACCCAAAGTATGTCTCTCTGGGCCATAACGATGTATGCACTCGGGCGTTTGTTGACTGTCTCCAGATCCAATTCGAGCAGCTCTGGCGGTCGTTACGCCAGGTCATAATTGATCAACTCATCGATGAATGTCCCAATGCGCCCGGGGGCCTCTATGGACCTGTCATGCGTCTGCTCCACATACCCGACAGAGCAGTTCTCGACAAGATTTTGGCCGAAAATTCCGACGTCCATGATATTCCCCAATACATCTGGGATCTGAAGGAGGAGTTTCCGGACAAGCCCATCGATCCTGACATGCCCCCACCCGAGGAGGTTGTAAAGGCAATCAAATACCTCAGGCAGGAGCACCTTCCTGCAAGTCTCCTCGGAGAGTGGCAGTTTCGCCTGCCTAGGGTGGAAATAGCTAAACCTCGACCTCTGAGTAAACCCTCGCATGCTAGCCCTCTTAGCACTTCTGGTGACGGCCTCAACAAGTCGAGCTCCTTGACTCTCCTTCGACAACTAGACAAAACTCGGTCCCAAACTACAACCACAACTTTGCCATCAACACCGCTCAGCATGGAGGTCTCGATGTCAGAGGAGCAGGAGGAGGAGACTGCCTCGTCGATCGATAAATCTACCACTACAAGCCGTTCAACTCCAAGTGGGGTTGCATCGTATAGGACTGTACAAGAGGAGCATCGTTTGCAGAACCAAGGTATGCAGAACAGCAACACAATCATCAGCAATCTTTCTAATTCTGAACACCAAGAAGGGATTGTTGACGACCGGACCCCGAAGAACGCCCAACAGCTCAATGATCTTTCCCGACAGATATTTCCACATAGATCTGATGAGATCAGCGGGCTCCCTGGTCGCAAGCCGACGTTCCCTCTAGATAAGGATTGGCATATGGGCGGTCCAACCCTGAGCTCTGAAACTACGCGGTCGCCACATCGAGCAGCCTTAGGCGAGTCGTCACCGATACAAAACAAAGCTGTTAGTGCATCTCTCTATAGCACACCCAGTCGCACATAATTTCAGCAGGCGGGTTCGGCTCGTACATACATCGACTCATTCATGGCTCTATATGCGCCCCCTTCAGCTAACGCAACACAGGATTATCAACAAACGCTGATCGCATCGTACAAGGAGTCTATGCAAAAGTCCCAAGCGGATCGCACGAGTGCTCAACCGTCGGTATCACATCGCCGTGGTCCTGAGTCTCCGCTGGACGCGGCAGATGATGCTGCGCAAATACCCTCACCCGAAAGACCTAAAAAGCAAGTCCCGCCTGTTCAACAACCTAATCAAGTCCGCCGGGGGTCGCAGAGTGGACAGGCAGTCCCACTAGGACATCATCGTGGGATTCAATCATCCCTTAGGAAGTAAGACATCCATGTTACATGTAACTCACGACCTACTGACCGAGTGACAGACCAGGAGACCTTTCTGTCGAGCAGCGTGGCGCCCGTATCACATATCCGAGTGGATCCGCTCAGGAGCAGTTGATGCGGCAGAAGCACGAGCATACTGCGCGGTCTAAGTCAACAAAGCAACCGTCGTTCGATCAGGACCCTAGTCTTCATACGGGTGGATCGCACAACCATCATTACACACAACCGTACTATCACACCGGAACGAGAAACGAGAGTACACCACAACCACACCCCCCTCAAGGATCTAGTTCTGGCCTGAACGCTGGACACATACAGGATCATACCAACGTGTATTCGGTCCCTCCGACAGGTCCTTATGCTTACACTAACCCCTTCAACCCGATCTCCAGGCCCCTTCCCTCCTCCCAAAGCCCACAGGCCACGTCGCCGCAGATGGCTGGGTCGTACGATGGTCCTAACCAATATCTACCATACGGATTACCCAAGAGCGACTCCTCTCCTGGTTCTAATCCGCTGTTGAGCAGACCACAGCAACACAGCCCACCAGATACGAGCATGAACACGTATAAGTCCACACCCTCAGATATGTTACAGCGGTCAGACTCTACCCAGCTGCCCACATCTGTGAAAGCTCCATTGGCTTCAGGAAACGTCACGCGCCATCACCAGGAGAACCCGATTCCAGTCGATCCGCAACTTTTAGGCCTGAGCGATCTCTCCGCTACCAGTGGAAAAGTCAGTGTGAACAGTGTGCAAGATGTGGAGAAGTTGATGGGTACAGCGCGAAAGCGGAGTCTTCGAAATAGCTCGAAAGGTGATGGGCATACGGACTAGCGAGCATGAGATTGATTGTTCAATCTGGACAAAGTGGCTATTCTGAAAGGCAGCGTGTTTTCTGTGTAGAAATATGGGGACATGCAGAGCTGAACTGACGGTTATCACTAAGGGGAGGCGGACAGGAATTGTTTCAACCGAATAGATCAGGATAGGAGGTGCAGAGTGCATCTTTGACACAGACATCCCCATCGCTGTAGATAGTAGCACGGCAGCTCTGAGAATCAACTCTGTAACCATAGTATTTCACGCAGCTAATAGCGAATGTAACCATAATTCATTCGAATACCGAATATATCTACCGCTCTTCGTGAGTATACCAGTGCAGTAAACAGTGTTGCTTCAATCATTGTAGCCAATCAGGGGCCTCTTTCTCCGAATAGATTCGCCGCTCCGTATCATCGCGCCTTACGACATCGGCGCAATCTGTCCGCAGAAGCTCCAGCGAAGCTCACGACACCTGCAAATCACAACTCACACCATGTCAAACAGAGGATACGACGTCGTCGTGGACGTCGACCAAGAAGTACGAACAAGCCCCCAATCCAGTGCTGAGTCCCAGACCGCGCAGCTCACAATCCCAGGGCGACCTAGGCCACACCGACCTGCAAGAAGACCTCGAATTCCACAGCTCCAGTAAGCTCTCCAACGGCGCATCCCACCATGTAAATTGATACATAGCTAAACCGCCCACGCAGACTTCGACACGACCCCCACCTCGCGCAACAAAATCCAGCCCGACGCCAACTCGTCGTTCCTCCCCGCGCCCGCCACCTCCCCCTCGCGCAAACACTACCTCTGGAGCCTGGCCTTCTACGCGCAAGCCTTCGACGTCGACACGCACGAAGTGCTGCGCCGCTGCACCGCCACCATCTACCCGCGCCAGAACTTCCTCGACGTGCTCGAAGGCAACCCGGACCTGTACGGGCCGGTGTGGATCGCGACGACCGTCGTCGTGATCCTGTTTCTCACGGGCACCATCAACCAGTACCTGGCGCACGAGGGGAAAGACCACTTTGCGTATGACTTTAAGCTGTTGAGCGGGGGCGCGGGCATGGTGTATGGGTATACGGTGGTGGTGCCGGTGGCGCTGTGGGGCGCGCTGAAGTGGTTTGGGAGTGAGAGTGCGAATTTGCTGGAGTGTGGGTGTTTGTATGGGTATGCGAATTTGATCTGGATTCCGGTTGCGTTGATTAGCTGGAGTCCGATTTCACGTAAGTCACTCCCTCGTCCGTCCCACCACTCCACTTTCTCTGGCATTCTCATCACGGTATTCCCATCTATGTACCTCGAAGCTAACACCGCGCCTCCCAGTCCTCAACTTCGTCTTCGTAGCCGTCGGCTTCGCCGCCTCGGCCTTCTTCCTCCTGCGCAACCTCTACCCGATTCTCAGCACCACCGAAGCCAAGACGTCCAAGATGCTGCTCATCGTCGTGGTCGCGCTGCACGCGGGCTTTGCTATTGCCATCAAAGTGCTGTTCTTCGCATCCACCAGCCCCATCGGCCCCAAAGACGACAAGCCGAAGGAGGGCGCGGGTGACGGTGGCGAGAGACTGGCGCGCATGCTGTTTGGACTGTGAGGAGCGGTGGGGCGGAGGGGAGCGGAGCGAGGCGGGATAGAAAGAGGCGCGACAGTAGGGTGTATGATAGATAGCGGGTATCTGGGGATTTATCTTGTCGGGAGCAGGGCTTTGTATTGATACCTCTGGCTTAGCATTTTCGACACGAGGACGGCGATCGATGGCCTTTTCATCACACTCTCGAGCTTTCTGGGCATCGCTATCAGCCATACAACAGATCTTAGTTTCACGTTTCTTGATCTACTAACGATATACGGCTATGGTGTAGCCCCGTCTCCTCTATTTCCTTCCCAGTATCCTCAAATTGCTCAGAACTATCCTTAACTCTCACTCGCCCTGCACTGCAATCTTTGGGTCGCGCAGCGAGACAGCTCGACATGCCCACTAGGCACTAAAGTAAGTGCCTACATACATGTTCCAACCCATGTTTCTCTCTCCCGTCCATTCTTCTCCTGTTTTCTATCTGCCAGCTCAGCTCAGCTCAGCTGAAAACGTTTCGCCCGCGCCTTCCGTGCTACACATTGCGCTTGCTCAAAGAGAGTCTGAGGCCAAGCGCCGCCCACTAATCTGTGCTCGGCAGTCAGAATTCCTAGTGTTGGTTTTGCCGTACGATGAGAGCTGAGCTGAGCTGGTGGTTGGTCTACCGACCTACCTACCTACAAGTAGAAGTAGGTACGACACAACACAACACAACACAGCTAAACTACGACGGCGCCATGTTTGTCTCTCACAGGTGGTGCTACTTTCGGCCCTTCTGCAGCGCTCGACCTGGTGCGTTTCCCTTGTTCATCAAATAACGTGATCCACCATCGAGCGAGTCACACCATCGAGCGAGCCACCCCATCGAGCGAGTCACCCCACCAAAATCGTACTGTGAGCAACAGTACTATCACCATGCCACCACCACTATCTACTATATGATCTAGTAACGAAGCTAGAATAACTATTGCTATTAGAGCTACAGAATCTAACGCGTCTTTTCCCCAACGAGCTGCTGCGCGCGCCTATCTTGTGCCTCAAGGTACCCTCAACCATCGAGCCCGCGGACGAGCCTCACGACGCGATTGCGAGCCCAACCGCAAGAATCTCACGCCGCTTGAAGAGGACGCGATAGTAGAGCGTATACTTAACCTAGATTCAAGAAGGTTCTTACTGTCGAAGGGCCTACTGCGAGATATAGCCAACAACCTGCGCGCCCACCGAGAGATCAAGCCTGTTAGCATCAACTAGCCAGATCGATTTATTAAGCGACAGAAGGAGCTCAGAACGCGTTGGACTCGATCTTACGATGACTAAAGAAAGAAACAGAAAAATCCTAAGGTTATAAACGCGTGGTTCAAGCTTGTAGCCAACGTAAAGGAGAAGCATAGCATCCTAGATGAAGACACCTACAACTTTGATAAATCTAGCTTTATAATAAGCGTTATAGGCTCTTAGCTTGTTATTACAGCTTCAGAGAGACGTAAGAAACCTAAGATAGTTCAGCCAGGCGATCGCGAGTGGGTTACTGTTATTAGTTGCATCTGCGCTAGTAAGTAGGCGATTCCACTCTTTATTATCTACGCTAGCAAGATTCACGTCTCTACGTGGTACGAGGACAACTCTATACCTCGCAACTAGGTTCTCACTGTTAGTAAGAATGGCTAGACAAATAATGAGCTTAGGATCGCGTGGTTAAAGCACTTTGACGCGTCTACTGTGTCGCGTACTGTAGAGAGCAGTAAGCTACTAATTTTAGACGGCTATGAGAGCTATAACTCGCTCGCTTTCTAGGATTACTGCACAGAACACAAGATTATCGCCTTGTGTATGCTCCTACACTCGTTGCACCTGCTGCAGCCCCTTAACGTGAGCTGCTTTTCGCCGTTAAAGCGCGCATATAGTACTGAGATCATGCTCTTGGCGCGCAGGTCTGTTACCTACATCGCCAAACTAGACTTCTTTACTGCGTTCAAAACAGCCTATCTTAAGACGTTTACAGTGAAGGGCATTAAAAGAGCCTTTAAAAGTGCTAGGCTTGTTCCACACAACCTAGATGCTGTGATATCAAGGCTTGATGTGCGTTTCCGTACACCTGACCAGCTGCCTCAGCAACTTACTGTCTGGGAGTCGCAAACACCAAGCAACGCGCGCGAGTTTGAGGCTCAATCTACTCTTATTCGAAGTAGAGTTAGGTCGCGCGTCAACTTATTACCAACTTCTATTGTTAAGTCGCTGCGGAAGCTTAAGAAAGGCGCGTTGGTAGTAGCCTACAAACACGCATTGATAGTTGATGAGATTGCCCAGCTTCGCACTACTGTTGAGGCTGCAACTAAGTGTAAAAGTCGTAAACAAAAGTACATCTAGAAAAAAAGTACGCTTACAATAGAGGCTGGGGCCAAGTTAGCTGTTAAGAAAGGTAGTAGTGAGCAGGAAACAGTTGCGGAGGGGTTAAGTGGTGATAGTGCAGCAGGTGTAGCACCACGACAACGACGCTGTACCTAGACGCTGCGGCAAAACAGGGCATAATGCGCGAACCTGTTGAGTAGTTGCTTCTAATAGTTCTGATACTGAATAATACTAGTTAATCTAGTATAATCCTAGTTGGTACAGTAGAATCATGATGTGTACTGTTGCTCACAGTACGATTTTGGTAGGGTGACTCGCTCGATGGTGTGACTCGCTCGATGGTGTGACTCGCTCGATGGTGGATCACGTTATACGTTTTCTTTTGGCTGTGTAATTGTAGGTCGCCCTAGCTAGCTACGAGTGTACGAGAGTCCCCTCCACTCCACTCCAACCTCAACCGCAGAAGAAAAACAAACGTCTCCCCTAGCAATTCCTTCCTGTCTACCTACCTACTGCATTCCCGAACCATGCACGCATGCATGCATGCGTGTATATTACCCAACAGAATATAATTTCCCACCCCCGGGCCATCCCTGGTTGCACTAGACCGCATCAGGCAAGTCGCTGACCTCGGCGGACCAATCACGGTCCGGGGGTGCAACGTCTGCGGTTCACTCCTTCCGCTTTGAGGGCTGGGGGGGCTTGTCGTGGCTTGTTTGGGGTTGTTTTTTGTTTTGCTCGCCCTAGGGGGGGAAGGAAGGGTTGTGAAGTGGCAGAGAGGAACAGAAGGGGGAGGGGGAGAGAGAGAGGCGTTTTGCGGTACTGTTACGCGTTGTGCTATTGTAGTAGACAGACGGAACTCAGGAAGGTGTGCTCTACAATAGTAAGAGCGGCCGTCGCCGTACTGTACCCAGACATGTGGAAAGCATGTGCCATGTAGCTAGCTAGCTAGGTACATGGGTTAACAGTGAATACCCATAGACTAGCAACTAGCTCTAGCCCCCGCCTAGGCCTCGGCCCGCGCTGGTACCAACTCAACGCGCGCATCTGATTGCAGGCCCGATTCCACGTCGTGTTGGGTTCCTTCCTGGCACTCTGGATACCGCACTCGGGTTGGCTCTGGTTGCGGTCGGCTCGGCTCGGTGGTACCTGCATGGTATGCAGCTGGAGCAGCTCTAATATATAGTCCGTATTCCTGCTCTTGCTCTGCTCTGCCGTCTATCTACTTACCATCGCCGCCGCGCAACCTCCCAACCTCCATCCACCTCACGACCACCACCACCTACACTCTCCCACCCCCATCCAAAATGCGCACCACCGTCCTTCTCGCCGCGCTCCTCGGCTCTGCCCTCAGCGCCGCCGTCCCACTCACCACCGACCTCTCCGCCCGCGCCGACGAAATGACCACCACCTCCTCCACGTGCGGCACCACGCTCTTCAAGCGCCAGTACCTAGCCGGCGAATCGTTCGCCATCGCCGCCGTGGGCCAGTGCTTCGATCTCGACCAAGGGTTCGGCGGCAACTGGGACATGCAGGTGCACAGTCTGCGCGTGGATAAGGGGGTTGTGTGCACGTTTTACCGGTAAGTGCTTTTTTTGTTTGTGGAACTGGCGATGTGTGTGTTCGTGCGGGTGTGGAAGTGTGGTCGTGTATATGTATGCTGAGCCATCGCTAACTGTGTTCTTTCTTCTCTACAGGGAAAAAAATTGCCCGCCGATTGCAGACTACTACACCGACTCCTTCGTCGTGGGCGACAAGAAGAAGAAAGTCGAGCACAAGACGCTGTGTCAGGAGTTCGATGGGAAGATACGGAGTGTTATCTGTAAGAAGGTTTAGAGGGTTGTGGTTACACGCTTCCAGTTCACTTCACTTCAGTTCAGTTCGGTTCGGTCCCGGTTCCGGTTGGTTTCACGGCTCAAGCATAATTGATTCGCCATGGCATTTCTTGATCTGGTTTGGTTCAAGAGGGAGTCCGCGACGTGCCGGCCCCAGGGGTGGGTGTCCAGATCAATAAATAGCAAGGTATTCGACGCGATGGATGAAAGTCGGGCGGTCGGTCAGGTCGGGTCAAACGGATTTGGCATGGAGGGCATTTTGACATGGCATGGCATGGCATGCATTTAGCGGGGGCCAAGGGACTCGGGTTTTTTTTGCTCATGCCTCACATCACACTTACTGACACCAATGATAAGTTTTAATATCCTTTCTTCTCCGTCTTATCTGCTTCTTTCCATCGAATATGGCACGTCACTGCATTGCATTGATGGGAAAGACTTGCGGGGACGGACGCACGCTGGATACTATCTGCTCCATGTCTGCTAAATACTGCGCTTCTTGCAGTGGCAATTGTACGTGAATTTCTGGAATGGTACATGTACGCTTTGCAGACCCGCTTCAGCCTGCGACTGGCCAGACTGCCGCAACCACCGCAAACGTAGGTAAATATATCATGAAGAAAAAAACGCTAAAAACAAGTCCGTATGTGCAGAAATATCGAGGTTCAGAAGCTGAGCGCGACGGTGCAAGGCTGTCATAGCACCACAAGAGGTAAGACCTTCAGTGTGTACCGCCGTCGCGCGCATGGTTTAGCCTTTCCGGGAATGAGGCACCTGGAGTGCATATCCAAACTGTAAGCCTTGAAAGGCGATTCTTCTCAGGTACAGCGCTCGGGAGCCGATTTTGTAAGATGTTGACGTCGAAACCAGTACTAAGTCTGGAGTGGGGGTATCGCCGAAGTCTTCAATCTGCATCCCGTTTGATTGTGCAGACAAACTCTCCATGCGCAATCGGTCGTGCGCCATCGCCGAACTCCACCAAAACCGACCACCAGCAAGAAGTCCGAATTCGCATAACCGTACCCGATCTTGTTATTCCTCCCAGATATCGTTCTCTTCCACACTCACGAACGGCCGCCGAGTCCAGTACAGCAGGTCATCTGGCAGAAACGTGAACCGCACTTCGTATTCGGTCAAACTGGGCCTCACATTTCCTATCAGCGGACCCAAAACACAGCGCTCGGGCTTGTACCGCGCAAGCTGGTCATCCCACGTGTTCCACAGCGTATCCCACTCCAGATCCATCTGCAGCACCCGCAGCCCACGCATCTTGCGCAGCACGTAGCAGACGTGGTACCACGGGCCGAGGGGCGTCGATAAGCGGAGTGAGGGTCCGAACGGGAGCGAGCTGGGGATGGGGTTGAGGACTGGGAGCGAGAGCGCGTGCAGGCTGCGGTAGGTGAAGTCGCCGATGAAGGACCAGGTTAGGGGCCAGTCGGTTGCGCGGTGGCGCGTGTCGATGTGGAGGTGGCGGATCGAGGCGAAGCGTTTGGGGAGGATGGTCGAGGTGAAGGCGAGGATGGAGGGGGCGTCGTGGAGGAGGAAAGTTGGAGCTGCGTAGAGAAGGGTGATGGTTTCGTTGTAGCTAGAGGGGAGGGTCAGTATCTTGTTGCTCTAGATGATGTGTTGTGGTGGTAGAGGGGAAGAAATGATGCGAATACTTACATTCGCCGACAGCTCTGGAGAAACGGGATAACCTCAATTCCAGGGTTATGGTACTTGTGACGGTGCAGAAACCTCTTGTTCTCGTCGAAGCTCGAAACCCAGCAATGCTCAGGTCCATAGCGACGCGTGTGAAACTCGGGATGCCGACACCGAAACGAGCAGAGTTTGCCGTCCAGAAGAATGACGTGTATTTCCTCCTTGCCAATAACCTCTTCGTAGATCTGGTTACGCAGCTCAGACGGCAATGCGAGGAGCCGACACTGAGCCTGCGACTTCATCCGCATCGGGACACTTCCACTATTTCCCGCCGCTTCACCGACCCGTATGCCCGTCCGAGTGAGCGCCCGCTCTCTGCTCTTGATCTCGGGCTGCAGACGCTCCCGTTCGCGCTGTTGTTGCAGCCCACGAGTCTTCTTGCGAGCTTTGCACGCACCGCGTTGTCCGACCACACATTCCTTGATACTGTCGCCCGCCTCCCAGACCAAAAGCGGGACAAGGATAGGGGAGGTGACCACTACCAAGACACTGGCAATGGTAAAGAGGCTTACGTATAGCACGCCATTGATCATAGCTTCTTTGACTTTATCAGATCTGGTTTGTGGGGGCCGGCGCCCCCAACTGGGCCCGGGGAACCTGTAGGGCCCCCGGCCGGACATGGTAGTTGATGGTTCTTTCAAACACGTTGGTGGGACTAGGGGTGAGCTGTGCTGATGACAAGCTTTGCACTTGGAGATAGGAAATTGTTGACTGAGAGGTTGAGGGCGGCGACGTAATGGGGATATAGTGGAGTAAGAGTGTCGTGGTTGCTCAACTAAGGTAGCACGCGGTGGCGCTAGCCTAATTTGGTTACCTTACCTTTACCGACCATCTGGGCAGCTAAAAATTCCCTACAATATCGAATGTCATTAATAGTAGTCTCACAAAGGTTAACTTTCAAGGTGTTGAAAAAGGTGTAACGTTAGCATCTTCATTCCATGTCCCGGCACAAAAGCACAAACAAAAGGCAGATTCGGAATTCGGAATTTTGAATGAGGTGAGATTTTCCCTCTGAAGAGTTCCAGAAGGACGGAGGTAGGGACGGAGTGGAGAGAGAGGGCGAGGGCGAGGGTTTGTAGGGTTGGCTGGTTGGTTGGCCTGAAGTACAAGCTGTAAATAAACAGAACAGAGCAGAACAAAGCGCTCATCACACAAACGAACAACCCAGCAATCCACCTCACTGCATCCACACTTACACACACATTGCACAACCGCAAACGCAGAACATGGTCTTGAAGCAAAAAGGCAGTTCAGTTCAGTTCAGTTCAGCTCAGCTCCGAGCCACAATCGATTCAACCCCACCCCACCCCCACCAAAACGCTACCTACCACTACCACGAGGCACACAAATGCACCCCAGCGAAATAGATAAACGGGAAGAAAAGAAAAGAAAACCCTCAAGGGTATAAATGACGCAGCATCGTAGACCCGGATGCAGACCCAGACCCAGATGCACTTCCGCAATCCAACCCACCCTCCACCGTCGTTCCGCAAGTCACATCGGCATAACACAACACCAAGAAGAGGGAGGGAAGCGACGGCAAGAAAGTGAAGAAAGAAAAACACATATCATACAAGAAACGAAACCTCCCCACCACAACACCATCAGTGGGTGCGGCGTCCTATGCAGCCAAGCGATCGTAAGAAGAGAAAATATAGGGGGAATCTTTTTTCATTCATGACATTCGTAGCAGAGAGAAAAAACGAAGTGGAATGGGATGGGATAGGATGGATGGGATATACAAGGGGCCAAGCAATCAATCAAAGCCTCGACGACGACGACGATCGAATTAGATGCGCAACCTGCTCTGATCTGATCTGAGCTGTCAAGAGTAACAACTAAACTAAACTATTTAGGTGCAAGGGGGGGGTATAAACCAGGCTCTCTGTCTCAAGCATATGATTTTCGAAAATGTCCTGCCCGTTCCGATCCGTTCCGTTGTACAGTTGCAAAAGAACCGAGCTGAACTGAAGATTTCGCTTTGTCGAAAAAACAAACCAAAGGTATATGTGAAAAAGAGTTTCCAAAATGGTTGGGTAGATAGATAGATAGCCGACGATATGAGTGAGCTTCAATGACTGTTTTGCATTACAAAGTTGTAGGTTGGGTGGGTTGATAGATTGCGCAGCTAAAACGTCGAACAGACAGTAGTAGCGAGCAGGATTAGATGAAGACGCGGCATCTCGCGTCGGCGGCTTTAGTCATCGTTACCGAAGACGGTTTTGTAGTTCTCTAGAAGACCTTGGACGGCAACTCGCTGAGCGGAGACATCGGTCAACTCGCGCTGGAGCTCCATGGGCCGCATGATAGTCGGCGCAAAGACAACGGCGAGGTTAAGAGGAGTCATCTCGTAAAGTGTTAGCTGAATGCACGATCGGACAGGTTTGTGGTCCACTTACGAGATTGTCAGTGGCGTGTTGCATCACCCGAGACAAGTGGAAAATCAAGAATTGAAGACAGTCACGATGAGCACGGGGCACATCGCTGATCACGAGCTGCATTGCCTTCGCCTTTTGGTCGTTTTCTTCGATGCCTATAGATGGATCAGAATGAGTCATTTATTGGGTCTGAATGTTACTTACGGCCTGCATCGAGAAACTGATCGTAAATGTCGTATGTGATCAGCGGAACTGGGAGCCTGCGGAAGTAGTTTTTGAGCGCCGAGGTGACGGCATGGATATCCAGGTCAGGATCGGATATGTCGTATTCGTTGTTGGCTTCGAAGCCATTCCGCACTTGGGTAACTTGAGATGCGGCACCACTCTTGCGGTATACACCTTCGACATCCATACCTGACAATGTGTTAGTAGTGGACTAAAATGAGTCTGGATCTCACCGTACCTCGCAGTTCGACCTCCTCAATACAACGGCTGACAACGGCTGGAATCACGCGTTTCTCAAACTCGCACCTAGCACTTAGATCTGAACCAAAGAGAACGGAGCTTATCTCTCCGGTCAGGTTGCTACTGCTGTTGTTCTGGTGCAGACCCTTGAGTCGGTCGTACGGAGGTTTATTAGTGCCCGGCTTAGTAGCCCCGAACCAGCCGCGGGGAGTGGGCTCTACCATGGTCCTGCCAGAGCTCGCGCTTGCCATGGATGCGAAATCGGGCTGGGTATGCGTGGAACCATAGGGAGTTCCGATGACCTTGATATTATTGTATTCGTCTTCTCGCCTTTCGGTGCCGAATGCTCCCTTTAGCCCCTTTGTGACGTTCTTCGTGATGGTCTGGCCACCCTTCTTCCAGTTGAACTTGGTAGGCTTTCCAGTTTTCCGGATGTTCACAACCTGCGGCTGAACCAGGGTGGCATCATGGTCAGCCTCGTGCAGGTTCGAGTATGAAGGCTCGTGGGTGAGTCCCTGCATGTCGACTGAAATATCCGACTTAGGGCCCTTGTGATGCGTGTGATATATACCAAGACCGTTTGCTTGCATGCGTTGGGCATCAAGAGACTGAGACTGATTGCCGTTGGGTTGCTTGTTATCCTTTAGCGTCCCTTGTATCTGCTCAATAAGAGTGCGGTTCATGTTCGAAAGCTTGGTGTTCTGGGCGCTGAGTGACTCATATTCTTGGAAGCCCTTATCCTTCATTTGAATCAGGTTGGAAATCTCGTCAGTAAGCTCGCTGCGCTTCGATATAAGATCTTCGATCTGCGACCCCAGTTGATCTTTCAGCTTCTGCAGCGACTGTGCGAAGTCTTTGAGGATGTCAGATTTTAGTTGGTTGATATCCACGGCGCTGTTGCTCTCCTTGGCTCGTTTCAGGTGGTCAGTCATGATCTCCAACTCGCGAATGACCATCTCTCGCTGCGTATCCAATACGGCCATAGTGTTGCGTTTTTCTCTGAGCATGGTGTTTGCTTGTTTGATGTCGGCAGCGTTGTGGACGTTTTCTTGAAACCCATTCTTCTCTGCCTCCAGCTCGGCAATCCTCTGCTGCGCCCTTCGAAGCTCGTTCCTTAGGTTCACATGCTCTTCCCTCGAATCTGGCGAGGCAATAGTTGGGCTGCTTATATCTATGGAGCCGTTCGTGGGCCACTTCTTGTGGCCTCGCGATGTAACTGATCCACGGTCGCTGAAGCTTCGTCCGTGCTTCGACATCGCGTTTGAGACTCTGCGAAGAACGCTGCCTTCTTTTTCCTGTACCTCTCCGTTCGACAAGAGGCGAGCAAAGTCTTCGTCCATGGAGAAATCACCTTGGGCACTGTAACGGGGCAGGCCGCTGGTGCCGTATTGAGAACTATCCGTGCTCACAGACTCAGATGCCTTATGAGTTTGCGGAGGTGGCGGATGAGGGGCGGCTCGTGGAGATGAGAATGTATCAGCAGAAGGTGGAGGGGGCCGCTCTGAGGAGCGTTGGGGTGGAATAGGAGGAGCCTGTAGTCGTGGGGGAGGGGATTCGATGGGACTACTGATGTTGTAGTTGCCATTCACTTTAGTCGGCATGGTCGTGAGCGATGACTTTCGGTCGAAATGGAGCATGGTCGGGGTAGTAGGTGAGGCTGCGGAAATCTCTTTCCTCGACAGAGACAACGACGGTTTGAGGCTAGAGTTAGCCAGCGAATCTCCTCGCGCCGGACGCTCCACTCTTTGAGTTGAGCTATACGAGGAGCCTGAGGTTGCTGGTGAATCTTCGCGACCAGGCTGCGCATCAAGAGGTATTGGTGAAGCTGTGATAGAGGTTTCCACAGGAGGGCTCATCAGCCGGGTAGACAAGTCGGTTGTGGGCGAGCTGTAGGAAGCCGATCGCGCGTCCGACTTTTTCCTTGCCTCTACCTTTTTGTCCTTCGGCACGTCTTGCAATTTGAAGGCGTTTGCCGACTGTGACGTCGCTGGTGAGGCTTGCTGGCTCGCGGTCCGATCGCCGCCAACGGATGGAGATTCATTCGCAGACCCTTTGCGCTTTCGAAGCGTATCTATGACGTTCTCTGATTGTTGCCGCCCCTTTTCTTGGTAGGCAATATGTGGGCTCTTGCCTTGTCGCTCTGCTGAAGCAGAGCGAGACCTGTCTTCCTTGACCATATCTCTGCGATTTCCCGGCGTCCTGTTGAAGTAGTCGCGCCCGGGCTTTGTGTCAGCACTCCGGCCCTGGTTTGTTGCTACCGGACTCTCGTTGAACTTGCGCGATTTATTGAGAGGGGATGGGCCTGGCGCTGGATTCGGGTCCAGGGCAAACGGAAGCAGAGTCCCGTCGTCACCAGCGTCACCAGCGTCGGACGCTTCGGAGTGGATCGTCTCCTTGTAGGTGCTTGCCGGTAATGTGAGGTTGTCTAGACAGCACGAATGTTAGATTACATGGGACTGAGCGACCGTTGTGAGGGTTGCAGCGTACCTTTGCGGCTATCCTCGACAGAGGCGGGGGATGTCTCGCGCCGAAAATGTGCGGGGGACGAGTCGTTCCTTCGCGGGTGCGCGGGTCTCGGCGAGACGTCTGTAGTAGTCGGTTCCGAGAAAATATCAGATGGAGTGTCTAGATCGGGCGTGAATACTGCCTGGTCTGGCACGGCGCTCGGCGGCAGGGCAGGCAGGGATTTGTCCACCTTGGGCACTCCCCCCGACGTAGGGGGTTTTTTGGACTTCTTCCGCCGCCGCGCCATGAGCGACTCATGGCAGGCCATGCAGAAGATGCCTTGCGACGTGCGTGCATATCGCAGGTTCTCGATCTTGCGCTTGCAGTTCCGACACCGGAAACAGTTCGCACAGAAGGCCTGGTCGCCCGTCAGGATGGCGAGGTCTTCGATCTTGTTCCCGCAGTGGTTGCAACTGTACGTGCAGTTGTTGCATATCAGGGAGCCGTCGCCGAGCAGCAGCAGGTTGGCGTCCGAGTCGAGGAGGGTGCCGCACGTGTTGCAGCGGAAGCAGTCGATGTGCCATCGGTTCCCAGCTGTCGGCATGTCAGTGCTACTCCAGCATCGTCGCCCCGTCTCAGAGGCGCGAGGGACACATGTCTCGTGGAAGAATGCTTACCCAGCTCGAAGGCCTTGCCTTCCTCGAGGATCTGGAATTGCCACCGTTAGCCGTTGCCAGAGCACCGTTGACAGGCCGCGTGCTCACCTCTCCGCACCCCTTGCACGGATACACGACATCGTCTTGGTCTAGCAGCGACTCCGGATATGCGCCAGGCGAGTCCATGCTGCTCCCGCGCAAATTATCCTGATGCTCTCCCGGCGTGGAGCGAACAGCGTCTTCTCGGCGGGGCGCGGGGCGGCCGAGTGCTCAAGAACGACTTTCGAGGGCGAACTGAGGAGGGCGGCCAGTCGACACTGCGGCGGGGCGTGGAAGGGGACTGTCGTCGGCGGGCAGGACAACCGATATGGCCAGACGGACGTCGTAAAACTAAGCTCCGCTACAGGCTGTGCGACATGGAGTCTCGAGAGGCTCCCGGCACGGTGCACGAGCGGCAGCAACAACAGGCGACGCAGCAAGGGGAGCACAGCGAGCGTGGACTGGACTCTGGAGGCCGGCGGATGTGACGGCAGCGCGACGTCACAGGCAGTTGAGTTCAGTTGCGTGGACAGTGTGGACTGGCCACTGGACAGTGGCAGGTAAGGTGTGGGTATGGGTGTGGGTGTGGGTTCTGATGTGGAGCGGAGTGTGCCTGGCCTGGGCCTGGAGGAGCCAATAACCCGCAATGATGAATGGACGGCGGCCGGCCCAAGCGGCGGGCAGCCGTCAAAGCTCAGGGTCTCTCGCGCTCGTCTCCTCTGCACAAACCGTCGGCAGCGAGCACAGACGACGCGGCCGCTGCGCGCGAGGCTGCAAAGGGCGATAGGAGACGAGCGGGCGCCCCGGCTTGCTCTCGGCCGTCGACGCTGCACCGACGACCCTGGGGACGACCGCCTTGGATGCCGACGTGGTGGAGTCGATGCCCTCTCCGCCATCTCGACGGAAACACAGCTCTGCGCTCCACGTTACACGCCGGCTTCCTCTGACAGATGGCCCGCGGCAGCTCCAGCTCAGCCGCAACGCAGCGCAGCGCGCCAACCGCAGTTGAAACACGCCCGCCAGACCGAAGCCCTGCGCCTGGAGCAACCGCGCCAGGCCCAAAGCGTCACGAGCGTGCCAAGGGGGGCCACCATCCATGGATCACGACGACGGCCTCGGACCACCCACCATCGCAGATCCGACGGTTGTGCCGCAGCTCCCTGCCCATACCACCGCCCTCTATCTGTCGACAATCGTGCTGAATCACCGTTGCGCGCAGCCCTGGGGCCGCGTCTGGAGAGCGGGTGCAGCTTCCGGCGGATGCGAAGAGGCGACCGTGGCAGCTTGCCCGCAGCGCGCCCACCCTGCGGCTGTCATATATCGCTGTCTTCAGGTCCACGGCGTGCGGTCTCCGCGTGCTGCACGCCATTGAATTGATTGCAGCCAACCCCAGGAATGCGCTCAGGGCGCGGCGGACTGCGCGGCACCACTAGGTGACTGGGCATGCGCAGGGCCACTCCTATTATTCGATAGTCCGGCCTGCTCAACCCTCAAGCAGAGAGTCCCCTGGATGCGGCAAAGCTTCCAGGACAACCCCCCCGAAAATAGACGGCCATTGCTCGACCAGCTGCCAAATGGGTAGAGCCAGCCACAGAGCGAGCGCGCCACCATCAGCGAGCCTTCACTACTGATTTTCTTATACTCTGTACATGGGATGCAGGTACATTGCACGCCACATTGCTTCAGGACAGGCATTCTCCAGACAGCAGGTAAATGGACCCGTTTCACACTAAATATGAATAGCGGACCTCTTTACACGTGTCCGGCGCCGACGTGTTAGTTCCGACAACTCGAGGAGATTCGAGGGATGAGGAGCAATATGCTGGTCATCTACCTTTGTCGTCGTTCCGCACCAAGCCTCGATCAAATACGCGCCGGTTGCTGCTCAATATACCGGCCCTTGATACGCGACCCAGGAGGGCGTATGCATATCTACTTTAATCTATCGCAATTTATCTATCCAGCGACACGGAACTATACCCTGATGCTGTTGTTTCATGGTGCGGAACGGAAGTACGTACTTACCCTTAGGTTCCGAGCCCTCGGAATCGTTAGGAACCAGCAACAACTCCACCAAGGGCAACCTCGTCGCTGCTGAGCACGAGACCGACTACAGAAATCTCCTTAGCGCGTTTCGACCTCCGGTCGGCACTCAGATGCACGGATCTCATTTGCCACAAACTAGCTTTTCTTCGCTATCCGCAGAACATACTATTCCGCCTTGCGGGACGCAGATACCCGTAGTGGATCACGGGCAGCCTCAAACCGCAATGCCGGATCGTTATTTCCACAGGGTCTTCACATCGTTCTCGTATTCGATGATGTTGAATACCAGATTTTATTCAAGGATACTTCGGACCACCGACGGTTGCTTCGACGCCGTTTCAAGAGGCATCACTGCGTGTGATACCGACAAAGCCCTGGAGCTGTAACTTTCTCGTAGTAGCGGCGTGCGGCCACCCGTCATTTGCCGGCGGACTACCTTCAGTTACCGCCAGTTTGCCACCGAGTACGAGCGAGCAAACACATATCAATCGTTGTCCGAGTCGGGTACAGAGAAACATAGTCGTTCGACTTGTGTACACCGCCTATTGTTTATTCAGCATTCTGTGACCGGCAATCGACCGAATCCGAGACTGTTGGGCCCCGCCGCACTAATTCGTACTCACCAAACTCGTGCTGGAAAGGTAGGTACCAGAAAACTAGTTACTAGTTCGATCTTGGAGCGCCACGCAGTCTTCAATCACATGTATCACCAATACACGAGGGTAGTTTTCAGCACACTGACTTCAGTACATAATTTTCGAGAGCTTCGTTTTTTCTAATTGAGATACAGTGAGTGCCGCTGATCCGAGATGCTCTTCACTTGAAGGGTCATTTGTTAGGCCAGGACAAGACTCCATGTACGCACTACGGGTAGCGCGTAGAATACAGAAACGAACTTCATTACACCGGGCTCTTAGGCCTCAAGAATCGGACACTTGTACACTGGTCGTACAATGATAGCCGTTGCAAGCTGCGGGTGCCAGGGGTGTCTGCACCACCAACAACCCCTTTTCACGTCTCCACTAGCAGAAAAACCGCCGATGAATGCTAGTCTGTCTCGTCCTTTACATAGCGGCGGTTCTGGTTTTTTAATTGCTTCACCGCTATTTTGGCTATCCATCATTGGATTTGTTAATGAAGAAGATTACCAGTGCTCGATCGAGGTGGAGGTTAAGCTAGGCGTTTCTTTTCTCTCGCACTAACAAAGCATTTGGCATGTATCAGCCTGCGACAAACGATACAATGCCTTAGTTGACTCACACACGGATCAACATACGTCTACTGGCTGAGCCCATCGTCACCGGCGCCACATAAGCCTTGTGTTTCATGCGAACTACCGACCGCGATTGATTCTGCGATCTGCCCCTCCGGAAAGGAAACCTTTATCGATCGAAAAGGTGTGGGGAAGAGTGGCTCGTGTCAAGAGGGGGCGGATCGGGTCGCTGAGGATCCGTGCCATAGCGGAAGCGCCCGTGAATCTCGAGTCAGCACAGGTATAGCGGGTCTACAAAAGTAATATCTCGCCATCTCAACTCCTGATGGACATGGGAAGGCCTGTCCGGTCACACGACTAGCAGCTCAGTTCCTATCCCTCGGACAGCTGACGCTATCACCACGACGCGGACGATTGAGTAGTGGACCTTGTGAGGCTAGTCATGGTGTTGACTTCAACCGGCCTTGCTTCAAGGAAAGAGCAAGAGAAAGACTTTTGTTTCGAATTGGCATTTATCTCTGCTTCGCCACACGACCACGGCTCATGGTCTACATTGACTACGTATTCGAAAGATCCTGTTTGCCACTTCATCTTGGATGTTTGCTCTATACGATGTCTCTATGCAAGTCAGACGGATACGAATTCCAATGGAAGTTAGGTTGCCGCCCTACTCTCCCATCACTGAATATGAAGCAGCTAGGTAAGCCTATTCAGTCAAAAAGTAGGTAGGTCAGCCTGTTAGGTCAGTCGTCTATCAGAATACCGCAAAATCGAGAGTCCTTCCAATCGTGCTTCAACTGTGTTTTCTGAACGGAACGCAAATATACTGAAAGTCTGTATGAGTCGTTACCGCGACAGGGAAAAATGTTCGGCATACTTATTTTTCAATTCGCAGTCCACGTCTTGTCTCTAAGCTACCTATCTTCTCCTTTACTATAGACTACTTATCCTACGCACTACACTAGCTTGTTCTGGCATGTGCTCTTCTGTTTAGAGACTTAGACTACTATATTTCACAGCACCTGGAAATGACAGAGCTTCGAGCATGGGTTATGAACGATATCATAGTAGCACCTTAAGGCGAGATGATAATAATTAGCTTCGGACATGTTGCCGGAGGTCTGATCTGAACTCCTTGAGTTCCCTATCTTTTCCAATCGACCTCATTATCTAATGCGGCACTCTCCTGCAAGTCTCTTTTTCATAGCTTTCTTAGTAATAGCACGTCAGCATATCCGACCCTTTGGCATATACAATATACAATAGTGGGGCGGCAACCAGCCAGTCTAGTCCCGTTCTTCCCAGTCAGGGCATCATAGCTACCACCGCGGAAGCAAGACACATTCACTGTGGTGTCCGTTTTCTTTTCAGAATGACGTTCAGTTTGCTTCGTTTGATATCTTCCTATCACACGATCGACCTCAATGCCGCCTAAAGGCGCTTGTCATGATTCTAGCATCATCAAGTGGAGTGTTATTCCAGCCGCTCGAATGATATTGCGTTTATAAGGACATAGAGTGGAGTCTAGCTTTATGTTGATCCACCTTAGCAGGGGTTCGGTGCACTTACCCCGCTCCAACGGTTAGACAAGGCGACACGTGGGATGTACTTAAGAGCACCCCTCTGTTCGCTGCACGCTCTCCCTCTCTTCTTTCCCTCCAAACTCACTCGCACCAGTCACTGTAGAAGTCAAGTCAACTGATAGCTTCCGTACTCCCTTCTCCCTCCCGAATCCATCTGAGTACAATTATTAACCCTTGACAGACTCATACACACAACGCTACAAGTATGGAGCTCGTCACGTACCGAGACATGGTCTCTACGCGGGCATTATCAAGATATCAAGGTATTTCAGTGCTGAGTATACTGAGCATGAACCGGTGTTCGTTTCCAGGAGCGTCTCTCTTGGTTCTCTCTCGCCTCACCAGAGGAGGGATAGACCCCAGTGCGGCGTTCTTGGATTCGTTCTGAGATTATACGGTTTATAACTTGATCTGGATAATACCAGCGAAAGGATCATGCCTCTGTTATCGTAACTTGACAACATGGGCATTCTTAACGATTCCAGGTTTCGGCCGTATAACGTGAACAAACGTACACCACTTCCAAAATGTCTCCTCCCGCCGCTACCTATGACATCCCCGTCGCCACCAATGGAAATGGGTTGAATGTCAACAAAGATCTCAGCGTCAAGACTGCGGGAAGGGGCCAGGCTAAGACGCTGGCTGAGATGGAGAATCAGTGGGAGTCGTTCACTTTCGCTCCCATTCGCGAGTCCCAAGTTTCGCGTGCCATGAGTACATCTTCCATCTTCTTCACAGTGGCACAGACTGACATTCAGTCAAGCCCGCCGCTACTTCGCCGACCTCGACACATACGCCGAATCCGACATCGTCATCATCGGCGCCGGCTCCTGCGGCCTCAGCACCGCCTACATGCTCGGCAAAGCACGCCCAGATCTCAAGATCGCCATCATCGAAGCCGGCGTCGCTCCCGGCGGCGGCGCCTGGCTAGGCGGCCAGCTCTTCAGCGCCATGGTGATGCGCAAGCCCGCCGACACGTTCCTCAACGACGTCGGCGTGCCCTACGACGACGAGGGCGACTTCGTTGTCGTCAAGCACGCCGCGCTGTTCACGGCCACGCTGCTGGCGAAAGTGCTGGCGTTCCCGAACGTCAAGCTGTTCAACGCGACGGCAGTCGAGGACCTGATCACGAGACCGGCGCCGACGCAGCAGGATCCGAAGGCGGTGCGCATCGCGGGCGTGGTGACGAACTGGACGCTCGTGGCTATGCACCACGACGATCAGAGCTGCATGGACCCGAACACCATCAACGCCCCTCTCGTCATCTCCACCACCGGCCACGATGGTACGCAAATCAAACCACTCTCTCCCATCTGCTCACCCGCTAACTAATTCCCCTCCTCCCAGGCCCCTTCGGCGCCTTCTCCGTCAAGCGCCTCGTCTCCATGCAGCAACTGCCCGCGCTCGGCGGCATGCGCGGCCTCGACATGCGCAGCGCCGAAGACGCGATTGTGAAGCGCACGCGCGAGATCGTGCCGGGGCTGATTGTGGGCGGCATGGAGCTCAGTGAGGTGGATGGCGCGAATCGCATGGGGCCGACGTTTGGCGCGATGGCGTTGAGTGGGGTTAAGGCGGCGGAGGTGGCGCTGGCTGTGATTGAGGAGAGGATGGCTCGGGGTGGGGAGTAGGGGGGTGTTGAAAGGGGGGTGATTGATGGGTTGGGGAGAGGGGATGTGGGGTAGGGATTAAGGGGAGATGGACCCACACTCTTTTGCGTGAGAAATGCGGATATCGGGTACTGCTTTGTATTGCGCAAGTCTTGCTGTGTAGTCTGTATGCGGCAATTCACCTTGTCAGATTGCAATTGAGGTATTTGTTGTCCAGCATCATGTCATCCAGCCGGCTAGTCACGGGGTTGCGGGGACACTGCAGCTGCGGCGAACGCGCCCACGGCCAAACATGACGCCAAGCGCGGGCCCCTTAGCTTCCAAAACAACAACATCAACCTGGACCCTTCGTACACACGACCCTCATGTGCCTGTGCCAGTACCCCGCCACCCGCACGCTGCAATAACCCTCGCCCGCCATGGAGGAGCAATCCGCCGCCCTGCTCGCCGCGCTGAAGAAGCCCTCGAGCAACGTCGACACGCGCCTGCAGCTGTTCAACAACCTCAAGTCGGCCATCAAGCACAACCGCGTGCCCGAGAGCTGCCAGGACCCCATCTTCGAGTGCATCCGCATCGCCATCAGCGCCGCCACCTCGGCCGCCCTGGTCTCGACGGGCTTCTCGACGCTGAGCCACTTCATCAAGCGGCTGCAGCTGCAGAAAGAGACTGACGTGCTCACCTTCCACTCCTCGCAGCTGCTCGCCATCCTCAACGACCGCCTGGGCGATGCGCGCGAGAGCCACCGCAATGCCACGTCGCAGCTGCTGGCCGACCTGTACCCGCTGTGCCATGCCGAGATCGAGGCGCTGATGCACAGTGCCATGAAGGGCACCAACCCGCGCGCCAAAGAGACGTCGATGCAGTGGGTGGTCAAGGTGCGTCATTTTGCGACTGTTTATTTACATGTGCCAGTGCTAATTTTTTATGCGCGCCGTAGATGAACCAGACCGAAAGTCTCCCGTTCCGCAGCTACGTACCGCAGCTGGTTGCAAACCTCGAAGATGCCGACGCTGGCGTGCGCGAGACGGCCAAAACTGCCGCCGTCGAGCTCTTCCGGTGCGTCTCCCCGCACACCATGCCATGTCTTCCGTGCTGACCGGCCATAGGCACGCCCCCGAGCACGCCAAAGCGAACCTCAAGAAGCAGCTCACCAGCTTGAACGTCCGAAAGACAATTGCAAGCTACATCACGTCGCACCTGGACGAGGGCATGTCTGCCGAAGCAGAAATGTTACCGCCTCCACCCACTGCACGGCCGATATCCGTGGCACGGCCCGAGTCGGTCCAGCCCGCTTCTGGTCTAGGAAACAGCCTTCTCTCAGAGGCGCCCCCGCCGGCCGAGGCAGTCACCATGGACCCTCTAAACATATACACGCAACGAGAGTTAGACGACATCTTCCGGGCGATGGCACCCCCTTTCGAAGGACGAGAGTCTGAAGGCAACTGGTCGGCACGAGACAAGAACACCACGAAGCTTCGCCGCATCACGAAGGGCAATGCGCCTTCTGAGTTTCATAGTGCCTACGTGGCGGGCATCAAGGCGACGTTGGACGGCATCTTGAAGGTGGCCAATTCGCTGCGCACCACCATGTCGACCAACGGCTGCCAGCTCATCCAGGAAGTTGCGAAGACACTTGGACCAGCCATAGACACCATGGCCGAAATTCTGCTTCAATCCTTCATCAAAATGTGTGCTGCGACCAAGAACATCGCTGCACAGAATGGAAACGCAACAGTAGAAGCCATAATTTCGAACGTGTCATACACGACACGCCTGCTGCAGCACGTGTCAATGGCGTCGCAAGACAAGAATGTGCAGCCTCGTACGTACTCGGCCAACTGGGCCAAGATACTTATCCGGAAGCACAAGTCCGCGCTCGAGCACTCTGGAGGGTTCGACACTATCGAAAAGATCCTTAAGAAGGGTCTGGCGGACGCCAACCCCAAGGTTCGCGAGGGTTTCCGTTCGACATACTGGACTTTTGCTCTTGTGTGGCCACAGAGGGCTGAAATGTAAGGCATCACCCATCGGCAAAGACCTAGGACTAACTTTTTGTGTTAGGATGTTCGACACGCTCGAAAAGAGAGAGAAAAGTGCTCTTGAAAAGGACCCCAACAACCCGAATGCCTCACTTGCCTCGTCGCAAACAAGCGTCGCATCATTCTCGAAGTCCGTTGGTGCAGGCAGTACAGCAGCAACACGGAACGCTTTGAAGGATAAGATTGCAGAGCAGCGTCGGGCGAAATTGGCAGCCACTAAAGGTGTCCCTGAGCGTCCCAATTCTGCCCAAGCAAGCTACACACCCGTGAAATCGCAATCCGCAAAGTCTTTAACTTCTAGAAATGCATCCAATGCGTCGGCAGCATCGTCTGGCCTTGCGCGACCGCCGTCTGCCATGTCCGGAAACTCGACAAAATCTCTGTCTGCGAACCCTGCTGGCACTGGATTGATGGGCGGAACAGCACGACGACCAGTTCGTCGACCGGAATTGAACAGACCTGCGACAGCAGATCCATATGCCATGCGACGAGCAGGTAAGAACGTAACTCCTTCGATGACTCCGGAGAAAACCCCTGCGGTCACTACCGTGAAGAAATCCGTTGCTACGGGCACCAAAAGCACTGCTCGCCCACGGTCGCACACCCAGACCAGTCCAAATATCAGCCCCATACGCAGCAAGTCCAGAATCGGTGAACCTACAACTCATCGTAAGACGCCTAGCGGGAATTCTCGGCATAATAGTCCAGCCCCGACTCCCTCCAAAGATGAAGACTTGACAATAGTGAAGCCATTCGTCCGATCGCAGAGCCATCATGATCCCGGTACTATCCCATTCCGACAGCGCAATGGCATGGATGGAAACCTTTCTGTTGACAATGAGGCGGTTGATGTGGGAGATGATGACAACTTCACAATGGTTATACCAAACCTTGCGCGTCCCACTACGCAACCAGCGCAGCGCAGCCCTCCAAAGTCGGCACCGTCTCCTGATCGATTGGCGGCCCCAAGTCCTCGCGTCTCGCCCCTTAAAAGCCCCAAGTCTATGGGCGACATTCATAGCCCGTCTCTCGGCTTGTCAAGAAGCCCGCGTATGAGGTCACCAGACCGGCCTAGCACCCGCGGCACTGATGCACAGGATGAAGTACAGGTATATGAAGATCCTTTTGTTGGTGACGAACCCAATGCTTCGGGGTCGGAATTCGATAAGCCTGTCCTTGAAGAATTACCCCTTAATGAGAAGAGCGCTGAGCGCCGGTTGAGCATTGAAAGCTCGAACAGCACTACTATCATGGGTGATGTTTCCGAAGAGCGCGTTCGAGGACACCTCAAGACAACTAGCACTGGAAGTGTGATGCACACTGATGCGGCTGAGGCCAATCGCGCGGAAGTGATCAAGAACAGACAGCTACTCGACAGTGGCATCAGAAAAGTGCAGACCCGAACCGTCGAAGCGCACATGTTCCGTCGTCTACAGGACATGATCAAGTCCAACCAAGACGTCTGGGGTGCCAACGACCAGAAGTTTGCAGAGCTCCTTCTTGCGACGTTGGACTACCTCGAGGCTCCTGCAGAGAACCTAAAAGCACCGCCTGCAAAGGCGGCGAATTTGAAAGTGCAGGCTCTAGCGACGATCCGCGCCATGCTCTCTCTCTACCGGAAAGAGACTGCAAAATACTTCTCCCGCGTTCTTTGCTCCATCTTGCACACCAAAGCCCAGTACGACAACGCATCGCACATGGCCACGGACCTCGAAGCCACAGCCGACGAAATCATCCGCTACGGCCAAACCGCCGACTGCATCAACGCCGTCGTCGCCCTCATCGAAGACGCGCCCAACAACAACACCTCCAACTCCTCGCCCACCTCATCCCCCCAATCCAAAGCCTCGACCGCCTCGACCGACTCCTCGTGCGTCGTCTCCAACCGCACCATCACCATGGCCCTCGCCACCCTCGCCTCGCTTATCCACATCTCGGGCGCCAAGAACGTCTCGCTGTCCCCCGAGCAGACGGCGCGCCTCGGCAAACTCGCCGTCCGCTGCCTCGACGACACGGACCCGGATGTGCGTAAGGCGGATGTCGAGGTCTGTCTTGCGCTGCATGAGCGCATTGGTGCGGGGAAAGAGGCGTTTTGGAAGGCGGTGGCGGGGGCAAGAGAGCAGCATTTGAATCTGATTACGTATTATCTCGCGAAGCGGGGGAAGGCTTGATGGGGGGGTTGTGTTGGGGCCTGGGGGGTTGAGGTCGAGGAGTCGGGTTGAGTTGAGTGGGTTGCTTGCGCGTTCGTGCGTTCGTTGGCTCGTTCGCTCGTCTTGATGATGTTTTCGCGGCTGCACAGTCCGGTCTGTTTGCCTTGTCTCTGTCTGTCTGTCGCGGTTGTACTACTTACATATCCAACTACTTTACTACCCGCCCGCCCACCCACCACACTTGGCGTCGTCTGGAGTTCAAATAGCTCCAGCCTCATCCGCGTACTTGATTGAGTGTGCAGGTATGGGTTCGGCGTCTTGGGGCGGGGGTAAAACGAGGCTGGGATGGGTTGGGATCGCTCCCCCTTTTTACTTTTTTCTCCTTTTTCTTTTTTCTTGATATCCGGGTCGTGTCGAGTCGAGTCGGTGCTGTGCTGTTCCGGTTGAGTGGATGGCATGTGGATGGCATGTGGATGGGGTGGTTTGGTCTAGTATAGTTTAATTATTGCAGTGCGGTTCAGTGCAGTGTAGTGCAGTTCAGTCTTATTTTAATCAGTTCAGTTCCGTTCAGTGCAGTGTCTATTAAGCTAAGCTAAGCTAAACTACCAATATTCTTACTCTACTTTTTATCTACTACTTGGTAGCAGGTTATACTATCCATGCATTTAAATACACAAAGCTTTGTTTTTTTCTAGCGGTAGAAATTAGCGAGCTGAGCTGAGCTGAGCTGTTTTGTCGCGTTATAGTAGTCTTCGCATCTCTCTCTCACACAGGCCAAAACATCTACCTACTCGTACTTATACCCTCTCTACTTACCTCTATTTCATTCTATACACTATATGTCTATCTAACTAGGCTCTATTAGCGCTAGACGCAGCGGCTGTCTGTCTAGCTACCCGGCGTTGTTACTCGTTTTCTCGTTATCGTGTTCGTTGTCGTTGTCGTTGTCGTTGTCGTTGTTGTTTGTACGCCTGTTAGATGGATATGTAGTTGCCTTGTCTTAACAGTACAAATGTTGGTAGCTAGCTAGGTAGGCATGTAGGTCTGTGCATCATGTTGTTGCGTTGTGTTGGATCGTGTAGGACGGAAGGGAAAGGCTGGAGAGTAGGTAGGTATGAAGTATCTTCTCCGTTTGTTAGCATCGAAGGAAATAGGAGGGAGTGAGTGGGTAAGTCGTTGCAGGGAGCCAAACCAAACACCCTTGGAGCTTGGGATGAGTGAGATAAACGTGCTTGGAAAGTGTGAAAGTGGATAGATGGCGCGGTTGGGTTGGTACGGTGTGGTGTGGCATAGTGTCTCCTGGTCTGGTCTGGTTTGGTTTGGTTTGGTTTAGTTTAGGTCGGTTCATGAGTAGATGAATAAATGAATAGATGAATAGATGAATAGATGAATAGTAATACTTTGAAACCCCGGACTAACCTTTACGCCCCTCATTAGCATCCACCCATCCACTACACCGACTTCCGCCGTCGCCGCCGCTCCACCGCTTGTCCCCGCAACACACTCCCCATCCCATCCGTCCCTTGCCCCCAGCCCTCACCCACCATCTCCCTCCCCTTCTCCTCCTCTTTCTCTTCCCCCCTATCTCTGCCCCCTTCCCGCTCTCGCTCCCGCTCCCGCTCCCGCTTCCCCCTCCACTCGCGCTCCCACTGCCCCCGCCGCGCCAACCTCAACAACGTATCAATCAGCCTGCCGAGCAACCACTCGCTCTCCGCCAGGCCACTCACCAGCGGGCTGTCCTCGCCAATCCAGTCCCAGTCTGCCAGCACGGCGATGGGGCCGGCGTCTGTTTCTTCTGCGGTAGTGGTAGTGGTAGGGGGGTCTGTAGCTGCGGACGAGCGGGCTGGGATTGTATCTCCAGGGTTGTTGGAGCGCGGAGGTTGGTCGCCAGAGTCGTCCTCGCACCCTGTTCGTCTGGCTTCGTCCGCTGGGCTCCCGCCATCTGCATGCGTGGTACACTTCGAAAACCGGATCAGCCGCGTGAACTCGAGCCATTCTTCGTACGTGTAGCGTTTCGGGTGCGGCAGACGCAGGTCGGCGGACACTTTGCGGATGCCGAGCACGAGGTGCAGGACGAGGTTTGTGCGTGTGAGGGGCGCCAGGGACGAAGGTTCCATGTCGGCAGATGTAGATGTAGATGTCGCTAGAGGTTGAGCCGTGGGTAGAGAAATGTCCGGTTCCGCCTCGCCGTCCGCCTCCGGATCCGCCGTCTCAAACCCCCTCTCCACCCTCCTCCTCGCCGCGCGCTCCGCCAGCCTCTGCTGCAGCCAGCCCAGCAGCCACGGGTACCTGTCGAACAAGACGCGCCAGACGCCGTTCTTCGGCAGCACGGTAAAGTCGGCGAGATCGCTCGACCACTGCTTGAACTTCGCAATCACCGTGTCGCCGAGGTCGCTGATCAAGATGGTCATTGTCGGCACGGCGATCAGGCTCCACACGACGAAGAAGCAGCGTCCGGCGTTGCTCTTCGGGCTCATGTCGCCGTAGCCGATGGTCAGCAGCGAGATGTAGCAGAAGTACAGGGCGCGGAAGTACGTCATATCCTGGGTGCTGGACTCGGCGCGCCAGAAGACGGCGGCGCCGACGCACCAGAGGATGGCGAAGGCGAGGATGGAGAAGGTGAGCGCGTACCACTGTTTCAGTTTGCGCGTTTGCTGCTGGATCTTGCGCATCGCGTCGAAGCGGTCTTTCTCCTCGCGGAGAAGGAGGAGGCGAGGTTTACGGCGTTTTTGCAGGGCCTTGGGGAGGGCGACGCCAGGTGTACGGTCTGCGGCGCGGCGGACTGTATTGCCCATGGCGGTTCTGAAAGCTCTTGCGTTGGAGGGGCCGCTGATGTGTAGGGCGTCTTTGGTTTTGCTTCTGCGGATGAGACGGTGGGCGTCGTGTTCGCGTTGGCGCAGGTCGAATGAATTGGTCACGGCGCGGTCTATGGTTCGTTCGCGCATGCGTTTGACGTGGCCCTGGATGATGTTTTCCTCGCCTAGTTGGCGCACGAATTTGTAGAGGGAGGAGATTACGAGGCCGAGCATGATGATGCCGCCGACGGAGTAGGGGAATACGATGCCGCGGCCGAGGTCAGTGGTGGGATAGAGGTCGCCGAAGCCAACGGTGAGGATAGTAACGTCGCAAAAGTAGAGCTATGAGCGTTAAACGGCCATACAGATCTGAAGTAGAGTGAACTCACAGCATCTACAAAATCCCACCCTATTTCGCCCGCATCAGTCTCAATCCTCTGAAACAAAGCGGCTCCTCCAGCCAGCCAGATGAAGAATAGCATCGTCTGTAAAATCAGAGTGCGTTGAGCGTCAGTGAGTTCAAAGGTGTCAGGGTAGTGTCCCAGAAAGTATCCAAGCATGTTCACCATGAGGATCATGGAGCAAATAAGGTACAAGGCTGCGGCAGCGATTCCGTACCAGAAGCCTTGAGTGTAGGTTTGATAAGGGCGGTCAGGGGGAGCGTAGATTTGCATACAAGCGGTAATGCCAATGAGCTAATGAGCAGTTAGCTGAGACTGGCTTGGGGCATGTAAACTACAGTGCATTATCTTTAGGAGAATGTACTCACGAAGCCGGTGGAGAGGTACCAGAGAATGATCGATGCGGGTAATGCAACAAGATATCGGATTCGCTGCGTGAAGTTCAACAACAGAAATACATTTCCCAAGAATCCACAGATGAGAGAAGCGACATTTATCCAGTAGCACCTGTTGACTAGTTAGTACAGACTGCAAGCTCGATGTTTCGCTAGTGAAGGTGGTTACAGAGATAGAATCATACCATCTTGGATCAGCAAAAGGCTTTCCATCGAATTCGGCGACGAATGCACTATCAAGATAAATTTGCTGCCTCCAAGAAGTAACAAGAGCAGCAATAGAGAGAACATTAGCAAGAGGACTGATAGTTGCAGCAAGAAGTCTAGTTATATTGTCAACACCTTCTTCACAGTTTAGTATTGATGGAACTTACGGAATGCCAGTAGAGGCGAACCACCAGTCACTGGGGTAAAGAAGTTAGCATGTGATTTTTCATACCCTTTGATATATAAGGCATGGAGTCTGGTATAAAATCGTGATAGATCATCCTTTAATCTCATGCATTCCAGTAGTACATACCTTTCCTGGCCTTGGCGGAATTTCTTCCATATCTTCCGCCTACTCTTCTGTCGCGACTCGCCCTTTAACTTGCGTGGGTGCGCGGGTTCGTCATACTGGACGTTCTGTGTTGAATAGTCCGCCTCAGCATCGAGCGGCTTCTTCACGCTCTCTGCGACATCCTCTAGCGTTGATGGTGGGGATGCCATACTGCCGTATAAACCACTGAAAGCCAGCAGGGAGGATTGTCCTAAATTCTAACGAAGCTTTCGCGATCACCTCTTGTTTGCTCTATCTTGCCACTCGGATAAAAGATGTTCACCACTAGCGTTCGGTGATTGCGAGTGTATAGGGCAATCGTCATGCATGGGTTGGCTAGTATTTACGATACTCAGCGGCCATATAAGTAGTTAGATATGGTTATTGATCCGACTTTGAAGACCGTTTAATACAACAATCGACGATTCAAAATCGCGGGACGATGAAGGGATTCGAGGTGGCCAAAGGTATTCTAGGTAGTCGGGAGACAATGGATGTTGATGAGGAAGCGGCGCTAGTGAGAACAAAGGATAGCAAGGCGGAAAAGAAACGAGGCCATTCGAGGAAGTGCGCTGTGAGGATGACTGAGCTGCGTTGAAGCACTGCATGTTTATCGGTTGCAGCAGATCACCTGAACAGCAGGACCGGCTTATCTAGGCAGGCAGGGCGGGGACTAGGAAAGCGGCGTGCGGTGGAACTTGGAAGTGGTGGGATCAACCTAGCGTAGATTAAGCCTTCGAAGCATACCATGGTCTGATTGGACCATGTGTGGTTGACCTAAACGATCCTTCTCTTTGCAATGTTTGTTAAGAGCTAGCAGGGTGCTTTGTCCAGAGCTGAGATCAAACTCCTGCTGTCAGTCTAAATAGCCCTGATTTCCCTATCCGTCCAACTATCTGACTGTTGTCCCTGCGAGTGCTTGGATTCTTTAGCAAGTGTATACGGTACAGCACCAGGGTTGATCTCTCTGTCTCTCTCTACTACCGGGACCGTGATCTTTGCGCATTACCTGCGATGAAGCTTCCATAGTCTACATATATACATAATCAGCCATCAAGCGGTACTACTTATTGTGATTTGAGCTTCTGGGTCAACTCAGGCACCTTTTCGAATAGGTCGCCCACGAGTCCGACGTCCGCCACCTGGAAGATTGGCGCTTCTGGGTCCTTGTTTATTGCTGCAATCACCTTGCTGTCTTTCATACCAGCCAAGTGTTGGATGGCTCCTGAGATACCAGCGCACAGGTACAGCTGGGGAGCCACGTTCTTTCCGGTCTGTCCCACTTGGAGACTGTTGTCCGCAAAGCCACTGTCGACTGCTGCTCTGGACGCGCCAATAGCTGCACCCAGGGCGTCTGCTAGTGGTGGCATCAGCCTATCGAATTCCTCCTTCGACTTCAGGCCTCGCCCGCCCGACACAACCTTCTCTGCTGAACTTAGATCCGGTCGGTCGGACTGAGCAAGATCTTCCGCTATCCATTCGGTAGGGCATTCTGCCTTCGGATCTACTCCCTCTTCTACTGTTGCCGATCCGCCTTCTGTTTCGGGAGCGGGAAACGCGGTTCCTCGTACGGTAATTATCTTGGTGGAATCTGAAGACTGGACAGTCATGATCGCGTTACCGGCGTAAATTGGGCGGACAAATGCTACGCATGCATTAGTATCACGGGAGTATAAGTGAGACTAATCTAACTCACTATCTTCACTTTCGATTTCGGTTATATCTGAAATTTGTTGGCTGTCCAAGAGAGCCGCAACGCGAGGCATCAGGTTCTTCCCGAAAGCAGAGTGGCCTGCGAAGATGTGTGTGTAGCCTCCCTTTTTGATGTTCTCGACGAGCAGCGGCGCATAGTTCTCAGGGAGGCCCTGTGGCAGTATCGTCAGCGCACCTGGGCTTTCTGCAGTCGTAACTGACTAACCTTTTCGTATGCTCCGTTTTCAACATATATGACCTTCTCGATTCCTTTGGCCTTTGCTGCATCCTCGGCCACTGCCTTCACCCCACTCCCCGCGACAAAAGCCGTTATTGATCCGCCGAGTTTCACGCCAGCAGTCACAGCGGCGAGAGACGAGACATTGAGCTTCCCATCCTTTTGTTCGAGCACCGCTAGTGTTGATAATAACCGCGCAAGTGCCGAATGCTGGAGTGGCGCGGTAGAGGGTGAGAATTGTAGCTGGGTTCGTGCTTGCCGGAGGACTGACGTGCGGGCGACTGAGAACATGGTGGAGCACCAACGAAAGAAAAGCTGCAGATAGATGCCCAGTCGAGTAGAGGAGAGAGGCAGCAAGCAAGACAATCGCTTGCCGCAGATCAAGGTGGCATGCGACGACCTCGGCTTGACCCGGCCTTGTCTGTGCGGCACTATCCACTGCCAAGCATCCTCACGTGACCGTCCCCGATTGGAAAACGTTAGGGGAGCATCGCGAAAGTCGACGCGCCGGCACCAATCCACTCCACACCGCATCCCCTCCATCCCCACATTCACTCAGGCCCGATTCACCACCTCGGCGCAACCGTGCAATTCGACCCGGTCGCCAGCTGCACGTCCGCGATCAACGCGCCCTCCTGATTAATCCGGTACCGCATCGACTGCCAGCCCCCGTCCATCGCGACCGCCCGCACTGAGCAACGAGCTATGGCCGACGACGCGACAGCTGCATCTGCATTGGACCCCTCCACCATTTTTGCAGGTGCAGAAGCGGTGTCCCAGTCGCAATCTGACGCTCTGGCCGATCAAGGTATGTCACTTCACTTCACCTCACTTCACTTCTCCAGCTATTTTCCATGCATCATGCCCACATCTATATTCGACGGTCCGTTCAGTTCACCGACTAACTCATCAGATGTCTCCATGGAAATTAGCCCACACATGAAAGAATCGTCGCGCGAACCTTCTACCGCTACTCCCGCACCCGTCTCCGATAACCCACTAGATGCGCCGCAGGGTCCTCGACCAGAGGCCGAAGACGCCGAGGGCCAGGACGATGAAGAGATGACAGGCCTCGACGAGGCCAAGAAGGAGAAGAACGGCGAGGGCGCTGAAGGCGTCGATGCCGATGCGGCTGCAAAAGCGGCATTGGAATCCACGGCTCGTTCGCATCTCGTCGCCCAAACCTTTGCGACTATCGTTCCAAGTTACGCAACGTGGTTCGATATGCGATTCATTGATCACCGTGAGCGCAAGGCCCTTCCGGAGTTTTTCAACGAGAGGAATCGAAGCAAGACGCCTGCCGTGTACCGAGACTATAGAGATTTCATGATCAACACCTACCGACTCAATCCTTCCGAGTATCTCACAGTGACCGCGTGCCGACGTAACTTGGCAGGCGATGTATGCGCTATCATGCGCGTGCATGCGTTTCTTGAGCAGTGGGGGTTGATCAACTACCAGGTAGGACGATTCACACGAACTCTCAGATTGATTCACTAACATCGCCCTCAGGTTGACCCGCAGGAACGTCCGTCTAACATAGGCCCGCCGGCGACTGGCCATTTCCGGGTTACTGTAGACACACCTCGCGGCCTTGTACCATTCCAGCCTGGTCCAGGATCCAAAACCACAGACGGCAAACCGCATCCTGGAACCGAGAGAGCGATCAGCCAACAACCCATCGCAAAAGCAGAAACGAAGTCCTTGATCGGGCGCAACATATACGAAACCAACGGCAAGGAGGCTTCCACCGAACCGAAAGACAAGCCTGCGAATGGGGAAGCAGCATCAAATGGGGCTTCCGGATCAGTGGACGTAAAAGACTTGGAGGCTGCCTCCAAAGAGCCACGAAAGGTCATCCATTGTAATAGTTGCGGCATTGACTGCACTCGCGTGTATTACCACTGTACGAAACCTCTTGAACAGCTTGGCCAGGTCAAACCCACCGATACATTGAAGCGGGATGTCTGCCCAAGGTGCTACTACGACATCCACTTCTCCAGTTCATGCACCTCAGCGGACTTTGTCAAGGTCGAAAACCATGATTATTCAACCGTAGTGGAGCCAGAGGAGAAATGGACAGAAGAGGAAGTGCTCTTGCTCTTAGAGGGGTTAGAGATGAACGACGACGACTGGAACAAAGTCGCCGACCACGTTCAGACGAAGACCCGCGAGCAATGCGTCATGAAGTTTCTTCAACTCGAGATCGAGGACAAGTATATCGAAGCCGACATACCCGAATTGGACACAGGGAAACCTTCGTCCAAATTTATTCGAGACCTTGGGTATCTTAGCGAAGGACGTATGCCTATCTACCATGCCGACAATCCGATCTTGAGTGTAGTGAGTTTCTTGGCCGGATTGGCCCCGGCAAACGTTACAGAGGCTGCAATCGCCTCGGGGAGGAGTATTACTGAGATGCAGCGCATGCTGAAAGACAAGATCAATAAGGTCGACGCCGCTCCGAGCTCGGAGAAGGGCAAAGAGAAAGAGAAGACGCCAGCCGAGAGCTCAGACGTGAAGAATGAGGACGCTATGGAAGTCGATACCGTGCAAGACACCACGGTAGCTGCGAGAAATGCCGCAGGGGGAGCCTCGGCGCCTGCTAGTAACCCTCTGGTCACCCTTCCATTCGCGCTGTCTGCGGCCCGTTCCTCAGCGCTTGCATCACACGAGGAGCGACACGTCAGTCGTCTCGTTTCTGGTGCAGTCAATCTACAGCTACAGAAACTACAACTGAAGCTCGCTCAATTCAACGACTTCGAGAAACTTCTTGCCGCGGAGCGTCGAGACGTTCAGCGCCGCCGCCAGCAAGTCTTCATAGACAGGCTCAACTTTCAGCGACGCGTCAGAGCCTTAGAGGACCTGACAAAGAAGATCAGCGGGAACCTAGGCGGCGCTGGATTACCCGGTGCTATGAACCCGGAGGACGCCGTTAATGCCTTGCAGGAGGCGATAAGGACCTTTGGCGTGGGCAAAGGAGACGAGGGCCTTGGCGTTAAAAGGAACAGCATCGACGGGAATGTGCAGCCTATAGCCGAGGGCGGAGACAGCTTTGGCAAGTTAGAAATATAGACGCGGATGCGAGGGCGTTACACCGGAGCTGCAGGTTTCTTCTTACTTTGAATAGGCAAATCTAGGGTCGGCAATGGGGTGTCAGGGCGCATTACCATGAAGGCATTCCGTAGCCTTTTTGCATTATAGTTTTTTGACCGTTTATTTAAGTAAGTGGCAGGACTACGTCTTGCTGTATACTAGTTATCTTGCACGAGAAAATTGACAGTGTTTTTAAAACGTCGTCTGCTGTAGTCCTGGTGGTCTCCCTATCCTGTACGTGAACTAATTTGCCCATACGAAAGACCAACGACTCGATATTAGACTACCCAGCAGGCGCGTAGAAGAAGCTCAGTGGTTCTCTACACTGCAAAAGTTCACCTGAGTGGGCTCCAGCATGTTGGGATATCCGTGCACGTGATCCGGAATCGGCTAAGCTTTCCGCTTAGAAATCTACAATGCAGGTCCGGATCTGCCCAAGTTTTTGAACGACATCTTGGTGACGACATCACAACACTCTTCCCATTGCCATTGCAGTTTCTTTCTTTTCACCACCATGTACCGACCGATTTCACGAGTAATTGCGCGACCATCCGCATTGCGCGCGCTCCCTCGAGCAAGCGCGCCCGTAGCACGATTTCTCAGCACAGCTCCCCCAACACGGAAGTCCAGAAGCTGGAAGAGTCTGGCAGCACGTTTGGGACTTGGAGGAGTTGTGATATACTACTATAACAACACTGAGGTGTTTGCGGAAGAGCCTAGCCGTAAGGCGCATTGTGTACTTGGTGTGGCGACAGTAGCTAATGATGGTTTAGACGCTGTACATTCGCTACCAGAAACGGACCTCGAGGCGGAAAAATTGCCAACTATCGAAGCTATTGCACAAGAACGAGAACGGCGGAAGGCCGAAGCTGATGCTGTAGCACAAGAAGTAAACACGGCGAATGCGCAAAGAGGCGCAAGGGAGTCAACAGGCGCGGAAGCGACAGAGGAGGAGGAAGGGGCCGGTCAACAAGGCGCATTCAACCCAGAGACTGGAGAGATCAACTGGGATTGCCCGTGTCTAGGCGGGATGGCAGACGGACCCTGTGGGGAGGAGTTCAAGGCAGCCTTTAGCTGCTTTATATACTCGACCGAAGAGCCGAAGGGCATGGATTGCGTCGACAAGTTCAAGTATGTGTTTTGGCAATCGTGTTGCATTTGGTTACTAACAGTATACCAGGGGCATGCAGACGTGCTTCCGCGAGTATCCGGAAGTGTACGGCTCCGAGCTAGAGGGCGACGAGGAGGACGATATGACCACCGACGAGGCCGACATCGCACCTGAAGACAGCGCTTCGACGCCAGACTCAACACCAGCAGCAGAAGCCCCAGCTCCGCAATCGTCATCGAAACCTCACATCCACCAGCAAAGCCAACGGGATCTCAGCTTGGTCCCAGAATCTGCCCGAGACGACAACAAGCCAAAGGAGACCGCCAACACAGGTTCAGAGCAACCAAAGAAGGAAATCGAGCCCACAAGTGAGAGCGAAGAGCTGATCCCCAAGGCGGCATTCAATACGACGTCCGCGAATGAGGAAAAGAAACAAAATGGAGAGGGCGCGTGAGCTGTATAAAGTAGTCTCTTTGTGTGTGGCATCTGTGGAGCTTGGTGGAGCGTTTGGTCGCATTTTCAGGCTCGGGGATTCTCTGCTATTATGGGGAAATGTATAACACTGTGATAGATACATGTTTGAGCACGAATGTTCTACCTGTCACTTGGGTGCGCTGTGAACATCAACGTGGATTTACCACTTCTAATCTTCTTGCACGTAGACATTCAATATCAGACAGCAGAAACGTAGAAACGTATAATGTGAATCTAGATGTTATTATTTTAGCATCTCCATGAATAGTTGCGGAAATGCTGCACGGTGGACCTATCAGGGCGAAGTCTGTAGCGAGGGCGCGCACCAACCACTGCTCAGCTCAGAATGACGTCGTGGCGCTAAGCTTCTGCCGGACGTCGAGCAGCAAGCATGTGAGGCCGGCTTCCAACCCCAAAACCCAGTCACCGCCATCACACGACCCAACCTGTGATCCGCCTGCCATCTCGCTCTAGCTCGCCCATTTTCTGCGTGTCTTTGCTGTTCCCCAAGACCACGCACTTCCACCTGCACGTTTGCTGTACGACCTTTGCAAAGCTACATCTACCTCACATCATGTCCTACGCAGATATGGCCGCCAAAGGCCCCAAGCAGAGCCCCGAAGAAGTGGGTTACTCTGATAGAATACTTGACGCAACAGTGCTGACCGTGTTGTAGGCGTGAGTGGACCCTCCCCAAGCACCAATGCTGATTGAACGCCTTTCTTTGTCGCAAAGTGAAGCTCTTCCTATCGTAGTCGCTCGTACTCAACTCAAGTAGCTCTAAAGCTAATCCAACCGATGCAGTCGCGCCCCGGCTCCACCCCAGATCGAAAAGACAGACGACAGCGTGTCGTCCCTCGTGGACGTCGACTCCCCCCACATTTCCTCCGTCCCCTCCGACTACGACCAGCAGTCGATAAAGACGGACACGCAAGCTGAGCGCATCGAACTCGAAGAAGAGACCAAGAAGGCCATCGAGGAAGCCAAGCGCGAGAAGGAGCACGCGAAGCAGAAAACGAAGGAGAAGGCAGAGAAGGCCAAGTCGAAGGCCAAAGACGAAGGCCGTTACGTCAAGAAGAACTCGGATAACCCCGTCTTCATCGGCAATGCCTTGACAATCGGCATCTTCGCATCCGTGGTGGGTGTCGGCGCGTACAGGAAGTACGTGCGGGACGAGTTGACCTGGAAGGTTGCGGGTGCCTGGGCCGGTGTGGTTGGACTGTTCGCTGTGGGCGACTACTACGTCAGCCAGTGAGTGGATTACAGTTTTAACTAGAGGCGCGTTATGCTAATCTGCAACCCAGATACTTCTTCCAGAAATACCCCCCGAAGAACTAAAATATCTTTCCACGACTTCGGCCTTGGAGACCTGGACTACGACGATCAATGGTAGCTGGTACGATAGATTCCCAGGCGTTACTCCTAATGCCACTTTTCCTGTCTATTTAGTGATTTCAGTTTTTGACACTCAGCCCGGTAGTAGTATAGCAAGCATACATCTCTCAGCTCTTTTGGTGTGGACGCGGTCTGACATCTGAATGTGCTCTCGTCTGGTCTACTTGTGTGTATATATATGGGGTATCACTTTCCAATTCGATACACTTCCCAGATTTATTCAGCACTTGCAGCTAATTTGAGATTTTTTTATTGATACATGAGTATTAGACGGAGTGCGGAAAGGGTTGGTATCGGTGAGTGATTTTTTCTCCATACGTTCGAGTGATGATATCTGCAGAACAGCTTATGTACAATAGTGTCGCAGGCAAGTGCGGACCTCGTTCCTAGGAAAACTTTTTCAATCAAACACATTACATGGCATTTTCCATCAAACAGGACACCTTGAAGCCATGGACGAAAAGGAATGGAAAAAGAGAAATGCTAAATCGGCGAAAGCGGCTGTTAACAAGTATCCTAGCTCGGCCTCACGGCTATGTTCGCCAAGTGTTCACTCCCCACTCATCGCACTCTCCATTAGCCTTTCCTTTTCTTTTTCTTCTCTTTTTCTGTCTCTTTACTGTCGTAAAGATTTGCTATGTCTTTCCGTTGCTGTTGGTATTGCTGCTATTGCTGTTGCTGTTCATGGGTTGGCTAGGTAAAGGTAGACTGAACGCTACGCTACGCTATCCCTCTGGTGTTGTTCCCCACTGTCCGCGGAACGGCCGGCATTTGTTCGCTATGCACAGGTATTCGGCACAGCAGGGGCCGAGGTGTTTGCCGGCGGCGTAGCAGTTTTCTGGGGGGGTTAGAGGGGTTGAGGGGAATGGAGGGTAGGATAAGAGAGGGGAGAGGGAGTGGAAGGGGGCGTGGAAGGGGGTGTGCTTACCGTAGCGGGCTAGACAGGTTGGTGCTGGTGAGGCGGGATCAAGTGCGAGCGCGAGCGCGAAGGCGGGGGTAAGAAGTGGCGAGATGGAGAACAGAGTGAGGGGGATGGTGAGGAGCTTCATCGTCGGTGCGCGGGGAAAGGGGCGTGAAGAGATAGCGGGTTGGGTTGGGTTGGGTTTGGCTTTGGGCGGATCTGGAAGCTGGGCGAGGTGAGTTACAGAAGTCTACACCCCATCAATCTGGCTCAGTTCCGTTCAGTCCATCAGTTCAGTTCAACCCAGTTCCGTTTTTATACCACCCTGCCATCCGCACGACTACCTCGCCGCTAGCCTCTCCTCCTCCTACGCACCAATGTTATCACAACGCAATCATCGCTACCACAGAACTAGCTCCCGATCCGGCCTACTCGCCCTTTTTGGGGTTCTTGAGCCTTTTTTGGGACGCGTTTGTAACAAGTGCGACGGGGGCTTTTCTGCGTTGGGGTGCGTGGGTTGTGCTTGTGTGCTGCGTTACTGCGTTGTGGTAGATGCGGGGGTTGGGCGGAGGTTGGGTGGGTGAGGGGGGTGAGGGGTTTTGGGAAGCATGTACAAAGAGGGCTGGTAGTGCGTAGTGTGGTAGGTGGCGGTTGTTGTTGCGGGCTGGGTGGAGAAAGAGGATGAGGGGTAGCGGTTTTTGCGGGCTGGGCTGAGCTGGGCTGGGTGGTAGGGGGGAGCGGTAGGTATGGGTTCGGGGTTATGGGAGGCTTGAAGATGGCGAGTTCAAGGGCGAGTTTCTCGCTGCTTCGCAGTTCAGTTCGGTTCGGTTCGGTTCGGTTTGATATCCCGCTTACTGGCCAACGCTCGATGGACAGCAGGATGCAGTAGGTATATCAACGTCAGTCACGATGAGGACGACCATGACGGACGACGAATGCCCGCACAACGGCTGTTCTGCGTGGAGTACCGGAGTGGTTTAAGCATGTCGAATGCGCGTCCAGTCGGTTAGTCGAACGTCGGAAGTCGCTACGCTGCGCTACTCAACGTATCCCACTCCACACGCACGCTCGATCTTGAGGGAACGGATTCCAACGCTCAACTGAGACATACCAACGATCTAATGTATGGGACTGGCTCATTTGTTCGAGCATGCGTGCTGTCCTAGATCAGCTCAGCTCCCCTCGGATCGACATCGCCGATTATTCTATGCCATCGCTAGCTAGCTACCTCACACAGACCACAAACGAACGAACTGTAGCACGTACGTGCAAACGCGCTACGCAATCACCAACACCCGCCATCATTAGCTCGCATCTCGCATCTCATCTCGCATCTCATCTCGATCCATCCACCAGCCAGCCAGCGCACTGTTCTGTTTGCTCCCCATTCCCCATCCACCCACCCACCTTACAAAGACCCCCCGATTCCCACTCCCATCCACATCACTTTTTCTTTCCCGTCGATCGCCCGCTTAGGGCGGTTCGTTTCCGTCCATTTGGTTCCGTTCGGTTCAGCGCGTTTGCCAAACACCGGACGGATAGAGTGCCGTTTGGGGGTTAGGTTAGGTACTGACTAAGCTGGCGCGGCGCACCCGTTCGATGGGGAGGGGAGGGGCTATTGATTGCCTGGGCGGGGAGCGGGTGGCTGAAGGGTGTAAGGTAGTACAGAAGGGACGGAGTGCGTGGTGGGGGACTGCCTATGGGGGAAGGAGGGGGGTTGTATGGGGTGGGGTGTGGATGAGGAGAGGGAGGGCGGAGGGAAGGGCAGGTTGGAAGACGAGGTGGGGAGTGAGTAATGGGATGGGGTGGGATGGCGGTTTGAAAGGTTGTAAGTAGGAAGAACGTGTGCGGTGCGGGTGGGTTACCTTGCTGCACGTTCGTTGGGCGTCGGTCGGGTCGCATCACCAGTTCAGTTCAGTTCAGTTCAGTTTGCGGCCGATATACATATAAATTATATAGCACGAAGAGCGTTATTTCGGTTCGGTTCTATCCTGCCAAAGTACGTACGATAGATACGATACGATATATTGCCACGCAGCAACAAACAGAACCAGGCTACAAACCTTACTACCCTAAGCGCGTGGCGAGTTGAGCTGGGCGGAGTTGAGCTTCACACGCCTTTCTTCCGGTTTCCAGTTCAGTTCAGTTCAGTTTAGTTCCGTTCAGTCCAGTCTGGTTTCTAGCTACAGAGCTCCTCTGGGCCACTACAAAAGCGTCTCCCACCAGAAAACGTTTGATCTCGGCCTGCAGGATATATCCGCATACACTCCTCCCTTCCCCTCTCCCACTCCACTCCCACCACCAGCCCCCCCAACGCTCACCAATGTGCCTCCTCCTAACCTACACCTACACCTGCTCGCCCCTGCACGGCGAAACGCTATTTCTGCCATGCCATCTGTCCGTCGCGTACCAGCTGCAGCACACCCCTGCACACCAACTCCCCAGAACCCGAAATAACGACCGGTTTCCGCGCAGTGTGGCGTGTGCGCGGCTGTGGGAGAAGGAGGTGTGGCCGCCGGAGTGTGTGGCGTGTATGGGGGTTAGGGATGGGCAGGGTAGGGGAGTAGGGGTAAGGGAGTAGGGGGTGAGGCAGGGGGGTAGAAAGACTCGCGAAATATGCATGTATGTTTCTAGTCATAGCCACAAGGACACGGACAGAAAGAAGATGTAAGAAAGCAGGAAGCAAGAACGCATTGCAAGTCAGGTCAGGTCCGCGCAGCTGGTAAAGACATCATTTTTCCTGTGTGAAGAAGTGATACCTACACAAGGTAGCACATAATTATCAGAAGAACCCTAATAGCCGAATGAATAAGCGCAACGAGCTTATCTTTATGCGTGCGTGCGTGCTTGCTGTGCTCGTTCGTGGGTGGGTGTGTGCACCAGGATGAGATGAGATAATCAATAAATATAATTAATGTACGTACGAAAAACGATAGGGACCGACCGAACCGAACCGGAACGACCGTATCTATGTACTGTTGAAGAAGGCTGGAGAAGAAGAAAAAAAGAAGAGAAAACTTGTCGCGTTTCCCGCCCCGCTCCGCTCCGCTGGATATCTTGAGAAAATCGAAGAAACACGAAAATTAATGAAAGGGAATGCAACGCCTAGAGAATACCGATGCTGGTTATGTGGTGGTGCGTTTGGTCGTTGTGTGTGTATGTGAAAGAAAGGAAGAGGAGAACATAGCGACAGCAAGAATGTAGTTATCTACTCGGTCGAGGACCTAGGGAAGAAGCGAATGTGCTGTGCTGTGCTGTGCTGTCTGTCTTATTGTATTACCACTGCCTTGAGTAGGTGGAGGGGTAGTCGTATTCCAAGTCGTCGTCGCCTCCGTCCATATCGGAGTAGTAGCCGTCGTCGTCGTCATCGTAGTCCTCGGTGTCGTAGCGGGGGTAAGCTTGTTGCCGCATAGAGGAGAAGCCGTGGCCGCCAGCACCAGAATAGTCGTCCCAGCCGTGTCCCATACCCATACCACCCATACCACCCATGCCGCCCATACCCATACCCATACCCCTCATTCCTCCCATTCCTCCCATACCCCCCATACGACCCATACCCATGAGTCCGCCATCGTCATCATCTAATTCATCGTACTCGTCTGAGTCGTCGTAGTCGTACGCAGACTGATACGCCTGTCGCCCGAAGCCCGGCCTGGGCGGATACCCGCGCGCACGAGGCTGAAAGCCGCGACGGCCGCCACCCATACCAAAAGCGCCCATACCGAAGGTGTTCCTAGGCCGAGCGAACGACATAGGTCGGCGAGCCGGTCCTCGAGGTAGGTACCCTGGACTCATCGGGGAGTGGTAGGGTGACCGTCGCGGGTAGCCGGGCATGTAATGGTTCATGCCTCCGCGTTGGAAACCGTGCATTTGAGGACTCCTATGACCGCGCATGCTGGAACCGAACGAGGAAGCAAAATTTGGGGCTCGTCGCATTTGTCTCGCACGTTGCTCTCCTATGACTCTGTCGCGGAGGCGGCGTTGGTTATCGCCACCGCTGGCATATCCGTCTTTCCAGTACGGTTGGCGATGTCGAGATGATACACCGCGACCGAACATTCCCCCCATTGGAGATACGAGACTCATTATGTGAAGTCGGAGCAAAGTCTAAAAGTGGAGTAAATGAAGTAGGGTTAGTCCTACTCGAAGGAGCATGAGACTGTGGGCAGTGTGTAGATAAGTAGATATTCGAGCTGTGGGGTGTGTTGAAGTGAAGATCCTCGTAACGAAGTGACGGTACGTCAAAGTGAGAAAAGGATAGGGCGTGCCGAACGCCGTCGATGTGCAGCGCGTGACGGCACTTGAAGACGTTAATCGGCAGCAATGGAGCGTAGTAGGTGCGGAGCAAGCCAGTGGTACAAGTAGCAAACTGTGTAGAGCGCTGGGAGGGGCGATTTGTTGGATGTCGAACGCTCTGTTACACGCATGGTAAAACTGGACTCTATACAGCAACAGGCTGCAAGATCTCCTTTATACAGATGCATCTTGGTCACCAGTGCGAGTCAAGTGCCACAGCAGCTGATTCGCCACAGACGCCGCTGATCGCTGGCGTGCTTTGGACGACGTGTGCCGATGTATGAATGGCAGCATGACGCTCGAATACGACAGTCGCTATTTTGGAGCCGTAACGATTCCGGAAAATTGCCCGCAGTGAAGTGTGTTTAAAGCTCGGATACGGGACAGGCAATTGGTCGATCTGCTCCCGCACACGTATATCATCTCTTCCAGAGCAAACATGAAAGGGTGGCATAGCAAACGAACCAATGTTGTGGACGCTTGGCGGACTGCTTGTACAGGGCAAACATGTCCAGAGACGCCGACAAGAAGGGGCGAGGCAGTTCCGACTATTGAATTGAAACGATAGTAGAACATAGGAAGATGTCCATATGCTCCGTATAGAGGATAGGGTTACTGAAGACTATGTAGCTTCAAGTAGTGGAGACATGGGCTGTAAAAATAGAACAGCAAACCTGGACATCAGCACAAGCAGGCATGTATGCGTGCTGGGTGCCAGCAGATTGTCTATACGTAGTTCTGGGATCAGTCATTGTCGATCCGATATCGACATGATATTCAGTAGACTCCCGAGGATCGGCAGGCGGTTTGGGTAGAGGAACTGGTTGTGGCTCCAAGGCCGGAGTCATGATGTGTCCACAAAGCTAGTGCGGTGTATGCTCGGGTCGGGACCGATCAGTAATGGATGGATAGGGGCAGCATTACTCCACGACGCGTTCGAGACGAGGTGTTCATGCGCGTGTCCGCAAGAAGTCCGGGATATTCATAGCTGGCCTCTATTCCCGCGTCGCACAAGCGGGGAAAGCGCCACGCCTCTGCTAGAACGAGCGTCTTCTGTGCAGATAGTGGTTCCGATCCGGGACGGAGCAGAGAATTTTCGCCTTGGTGTTGGCGCGTGGGGACGCGTTGTTGGAGCTGTGGCGGCGTGAAATGCGAGGGGCTGGCGCACAAAATGGCCGGGGTGCGCACCGGCACGTGACCTCGGCTAGTTGTTTTTGCGGCAAACCAGCCCTGGGAGCTCTCCCTCTCCGTCGCCATCTCGACTCTGGACACAGCCATAATCTTCCATTTGCCCTGTACAACTCGCGCACGTGTGCTGCAATCTCCCCCGCGCACCACTCACACGACTCCAGCTGCACCCTCAGCCCGCCGCCCGCCGCCCTCGACAACCTGTATCCATCCACCGCTGCTGCTTCCGCCGCCAGCCAAAACTTCTCTGGCGCCCAGCACACTGCAGCCGCAACCACACCACTCCCCCCACTCCACCCCACCCCACACGGCGGCTCTGCTTAATCGCCCCTTCCTCGACCAAGACCAAGACCATGGCCCCTACTTTCGCCTCTGCAGCGGCTGCGGGAAACAGCGCCAGCTCATCACGGCCAGAAGCCGGCGGCGACTGGTAAGTACAGCAGCCCGTAGTACCACATACCCTTTCGTACCGCGCACCCATCCCACGTCCCCCATAGCTATCTTGCACTCGTGTTTCCCCCGCACATTATCCAATATATCTCTCCCCGCTAGCTCTATCGCCCACTCCGGCCATGGCGGCGCCGGATTGCAATTGGCACCATTCTGACGTTGCTAGGCCCCGTCGCCCGAACGGTACCTCGCAAACATTTCGTCGATCCTCACACGCCACCACGCTATCTGGCTCGACGACTCCTCTAGCTTCCCGCGATGCCAGCGGACCTGTACCTGTGCCGACCTCAATGAATCCAGGCGTTTATGTGCCACCTCACGCGTCCGGCCGCAATGGTAGCTCGGTCGAAGGCCGCTACTCAAGAGATCAGCTGCTGCAGCTCTTCCGCGCGCAGCGGGAATCAGACGACCTTGGCGACCGGCTGTCAGATCTCTACGTTGGCGCGTGGGAGCCTAACGTCTCGAACGGAACCGCGGGTGCCTCGTGGGGTCGCAAGGACGAGCTCGGCCGGGATCCGCACAGCGCAGTGGACTCGTGCTGGGACAAAGAGGGGAGCATAGTACCACTCAGCCTGTCTGAAATGACAGAGGATGAGAAGGAGGTATGTAAATCCAGACGCGCCTCGAGTCGTGTGTTCCGTTCAAACTAACTATAATTTTTCGCTCAGAACTTCATTTCGTCTGTCAATTCCCCTCTGAAGCCACCCACCCAAAATAAAGATGGCACACCCAAAGAAGGCCTGTCGTTGCGCAAGACCTCGGCTTCGCAGGGTGCCAGTGCCACGTTCGGCCTGTCGTCGCCTACGAGCGCTCGACCGGGCACTCGCCGTCGCGACACCAGCGATGCATTTCCCTTCCCCCCAAATTTGCTGGCTTCCCCAGTATCGTCGAGGTTCTCCCGGGATGAACACAACGCCGTGAGTCCTCCTCCAGCTTTGGTGCGTCGGCGGACGGATTACAAGGAGCAAGGTCCCAGCGGGGGCGCCGAAGACCGCGAGAAAGAGAAGGGTGGAGGTGAGTTTGCTGGCCCGCCCGGCAGCCTCAAACGCACCACCACTGCTCCATTCGGCTCGCCCGCTACCGCTCTACCATGGTCTGCGGCCGCGCCGCCTGGAGGTTTCACACCCATGGGTTCCTTTGGGAGCTTTACGAACCCCCAATCGGAGAAGAAGCCCGGCTTTGGCAGCGTGCGCGGCGAGAGCCGATTCAAAGGTTTAATGGGAAAAGGTAGCAGTGACGACTTGGATAAGGGTTTGAGAGAGAGGGCGTCCTTGAGCAATCTCGGAAAAGTCATCGAGTCAGAGCCTCCCGGCCGTATACCTTCCTGGATGGAAGCTCGGTCGAATCGACCCACGAGTAACGACACAGATCCGTTTCCTGACGATGACCTCCGAACAGGCAGTGCTGCTCTGGGAGGCGGACAAGATCTGAGCCCGCCCCGCCAACAGAGTCTGGGCGCGTTCGGAACTCCCCTTAGACCGGACCAGCGAGACGACAGCGGGTTTTCGGCTTTTGGTATGACTGCTGATAACACTGGTATGCGTGACATCTTTAGTGGCCGGGACAACTATTCCAATCAGACGCCCCTTCGTGGTACTGGTGGTGGGGATGGCCACGAGCCAATGAGTCCAACGGATACCAATCCGTACCAGAGCCCAGAGCATGAGAGGACTGCTCAAGACGATGTGGACACAGACGATCCCGATACTCATAATGCCCATTACCCAGGCATGGGTAGTTTCCAGGTCGACCCTTCTGCCCCTGGTGGCATACACAGTCATGCTTTTGGCGGCTTTGGTGGACTAGGGCGCGCTTCGGCACCCTTTGAGGCTGCTGCGAGCGATCGCAGTCAAACATCAAGTGCTGGTCCTGCACGCGGATTCGCCGGCCTACCTGGTCTCGGGGGTCTACCTGGCCTAGGCGGCTCTGCGGCTTGGCCTTCCGGGCAACAGACAATTGGCACTCCTGTGAGAGAGAGGGGTCTTGCTGGCGGTTTCGACACCATGTTCAGTACTCTTGGAGAAGCCCAATCGCCCAGTATTGCAGGCCTCGGGCCCAGCTCGCTCTTTGGAGCAGCTAGCGGTCTCGGGCACACTGGAACCATTGGCCGGACAAGCAGACTTGGCTCTCTGTTCCCTGCGGCCATGCAAGATCAATTACGCTCCGGCGAGCAGCATCGGCCGTCAGTAGATGAAGGCTCTGCTCAAGGAGAGCGGAACCAAAGCTTGACCGGCACGTTTGGTCGGGCTGCCTTTGGAAGTCAGGCTCCAGGCGCTGGTAATCCAGTGCGGGACACAGATAGTCCATTTCGAACCAGTCGAAATCTCTTCGACGACTTTGTAGGTGCTTCTGCCAAAGATCACTCTGGCCCTGCTTTCGGACAAGTGCAACCTGGTCAACCTCCGAACTTGGCTACTGCTTCCATGTCCATGGCTGCTCTTAATCAGACTCGCACTGCTCTGGCGTCTTCGTCCACACAAGCTCCAGGTGTAAACAGCCCTGCTTCGAGTCAGCCTCCAGGACCACAAACGCCTACAATGGTCATGCCCGATAGGATGAGGTGGATTTACCGCGATCCGTCGGGTAATACCCAAGGCCCATTCAATGGACTCGAAATGCATGACTGGTACAAGGCTGGATTCTTTTCACCCGAGCTTTTGATCAAGAAGCAAGAGGATCCCGACTACGAACCTCTTGCTCAACTCATTCGTCGCATTGGGAACTCTCGTGAGCCTTTCCTTGTTCCCCAGATGGGTGTCCCTCAGGGCCCGCCAACAGCTCAGACTGGAACAACATGGGCTGGCACTACTGGCCCTGCCCCTAGCTCGGGCGTACAACCTCCGTTTGCCAATAGCTTCCCAAGCTTCGGCACTACCCTGACTGCTGAGCAACAAAATGCCCTCGAGCGTAGAAAGCAGGAGGAACAGTATCTTATGGCTCGGCAGAAGGAGCATCTCGCTGTACAACAGGCTGTGATCGCAAAACAAACCGGTATCGGTATGGGCTCCCATGGCATCCTCCCACATCAGCTTCATCACCATTCTAGCGCCCACAGTCTTCATAGTCAACCTAGTTTTGGAAGCATCACCTCGCCGGGTGGTTATCAGCCTTCTCCAACTCAAGGGCCTGTAGCAGGAGGACCCGCGGTCCCTGGGCTTCTTGATAGCGCTTTTAGAGCAGCGCCTGTACCTGGATTGGGACCCGTTGGTCCAGGAATGGATATGCTTGGCAACATCAGGGAGGAGGGTGTGATGGACCGTCTCAATCTCGGTCGCACTGGTCAGCATCCTTTCGGTACCGCGCCACCACCTCTCGGGCAACAGCAGCCGGACTCTAATACGCATGCTCAGAACGTCGTCGCCATGCTTAATGATCGTGCACGACTCCAGCGCGAGCAAGCTGATCACGATTCAGTGCACCAAGGTTCCTCATACGCCCTCCAGCAAGCTGCGCAGGCTTCCGTAGACCGACTTCAGCAGTTCCAAGATCTCAGGGTACAGACGGACCTGGATCAGTCATCTTCTATTATAGCACCTCTGGAAGGAACGATTGGCAGACCTGGGAAGCTACCAGATTTGGAGTCTTCACCTGAGTCGCCTTCACTTCTAGAAGCTCGACCAGCCACGCAAGATCACTCATACGCACACCGGGAGCCTTTGTCTTTGACCGAGCAAGTGCAGAAGGCTGCATCCAGGCAATCACCTCAAACCCACTCGCCCTGGGCTAAGGTAAACCACTCTATTCATCCATTCCCATCACCATCGTCGCAATCACCCTTGCCAGCACCTGCCGCTATGAGAAAGCCAATCGTGGCGGACTCTCTGGCGACTGAATCGCGCTCTGAGACACCATCTGCGGAGACTCCTGGGGCCTCCCTCGCTCCCTGGGCCAAAGAACCCGCCGAGGCTTCTAAGGGACCCTCGCTCAGGGAAATCCAGGAAGTAGAGGCTCGCAAAGCCGCTGAGCGGGAGGCAATTGCTTCAGCGGCTCGTCGTGAGGCTCTCGAGAAGGAACTTCTGGCTCAAGCTCAAGCACAAACGCCCGCTACGCAACCCGGCCTCCCATCTAGCTCCACCTGGGGAAGTGGTGCCTCGCCTGTCACGCCTGGTAATAGTATTGGGTCAGCATGGGCGAAACCCTTGGCTGGCAAGCCTCTTAGTCAGTCGGGTAGCAAGAAAACACTGCAGCAAATCCAAAAGGAAGAAGAGGCCCGCAAACACCGAGCTGCTACTCAAGCTGCCGTGAGCGCCTTCGCCGCTGCCCCAGTGCTTACAACTGGGAAACGGTATGCTGATCTCGCCAGCAAGCAGGTACCTGCAGCCCAGCCAGCTGTCGTCGGTGGAGGGGCATGGACTACCGTTGGCGCAAGTGGCAAGCTGAAGGCTCCTGTCGGTACTGTCCCTGTTCCGCCAGCTACCGTTCGTGCGACAAGCACTAGTGTTGTCCCAGCTCTTGCAAAGAAGCCTGTTGTTACTCGTAGTACTACTATGTCGACCCAGCTTACCGGCAAGGCCAATGCCGAAGAAGAGCTCAGGAAGTGGGCTGTCGCTGAGCTCCGCTCTGATCTAAACAAGGGTATCAATGGTAAGTAACAACATGCACCCAGTATCGGATTATTGTCCAGCTCAGCTACTAACATACTCCAGTGGATGAGCTCGTCTCGTCCCTCCTGTTCTTCCCCCAGGACGTCGAACTCATCACCGAATCTGTACATTCCGCCTCCAACACGCTCGACTCGCGCCACTTCGCCGAGGAATACGTACGCCGCCGCAAGCTAGCCGACAAGGGTATTGTTGATGAGCGCAACACTGGCAGCCCGGCTGAGAACAAGCCGGCGGGCAGCGGCTGGAGCGAGGTTGCTAAGAAGGGGGGGCCGTCGGGCCAGCAGCAGCAACAACAGCAGCAGAACACGCTGGATAATGGCAACTTCAAGGTTGTTGCGGCGAAGAAGAAGGGGGCTAAGCGTTAGACTAACATGTGTCTGGAAATGTTCTGTCAACGGGTAGTTTCGCTGGGCTGGGCTTTGTTGAGGTTTTGCCGCCATGTGCGGTTGGTAGCGTTGGAAAGAACAGCTTGAGCCGTTATCGTATCGGTCGTGATGATGGATGAATGCAGTACTGTAGAATGACATAATCGGATCTGATGTTTGAAATTTGCCATCCATCCTGTGAATGAAGAACGCGAGACCGCAGGATAAGATTCCATTAAGAGCTTAGAACAAGACGACTATACTGTCAAGAGCCAGCCAGAACGCCAAATTATATCAAATCAAAGTACCCCAGGTAGGTATCTCGCTCGCAACGGACAGATAGCAAGGATGGGCGCTGCTGTATCCTGTCCTGTTCTAACCTGTCCAAACCGTCCATCATATACATTCGTTCACACTTCACACTTCACACCAAAAAAGGTCTGGCCTTTTGAAGACGACGGCATTGCCTGGATAACTCCCAACGCTTCCTTCCCTTCCTTTCCTTCCCACCCCTACCCCTTCCCCTCCCTTCCCCACTCAGATGGTCCGCCAGAAGTAGTTTGTGTAGAAGTAGCGCGACAGCTTCGGGTCGATATTGACGACATGCACATCTCCCTTCGCCGCATTGCGAATCACAGCTTTGTTGTACTGGCCCGTCGTCACATCAGCCTCGACATCGATGCCCAGCGTGCGATACACCTTCAGCTTCAGCACCGTCGCATCCTCCTCCGCGCCCCTCTCCCTCTCCACGCCCCCCTCCACACCCTCATCTTCCAACTCCTGCAACACTACCCCCAGTCTCCCCACCTCGCCCTGCAGCCGCTCGCCCTCAACCTCCAAGTCGCTGGCCTGCTTTGCGATTTTAAACTTCTCCGTGTCGAGGCGTAGGATGTCGGAGGCGTGCGTGGTGGGGTTGTGGTGGCTGAGCGTGTGGGCGTGGTGCGAGGAGAGGGTTTGGTGCGTGCGCGAGAGTTTGCTGAGCGTGGTGGAGAGCGTGGAGAGGTGGGTGGTGCGGAATTGGGTGAGCGTGGAGAGCGAGTCGGAGATGCGGAGGAGGGAGGAGTGGTCCGAGGCGAATTTGAAGTTCGAGGTGCATTGCGATATTAGCTGGGGGGGTTAATTGGGTTTTGGGAGATGGTGAGGGAGGGAGGGAGACGTACGGCGGCGGGGTCTTCGTCGAGGAGCATTTTGGATAGGTGGGAGTTGTCGCGTGGATGGATAGATGTGTTTTCGCCGTTCAATTCGGTGTTCAGAGAGCTGGTTGTGCTGTTTTGTGGTTTGCGTCTCGAGGTGGTGCGGTCGACGAGGCGCGGTGCGGGCGGCGGCGTGGTGTTGTTGTTTGTGGCGGCGGCAGCACGGCCTGCATGGCAACCGCCTTGGCATTTGCGGCTGGAGCTTCCGCCACACCTCGGACGTCACCTTGAGCGCACCTTTTCACGAGACCTGGCCCAGCCAACAGCCTATCCTTGTCGCCTGACTGACTGACAGTCGACGTCCTCTGCGTGCGCTTGCTCCTACGTTAGCTACATCCTCAACTCTACGTATACATAAGACAGACAGGAAAACTTCGCTACTCGCGGATCCGAGTGAGCATGTCGCCATCATTACCTTGTGAGTCTTCTGTGCAGACAGACCTAGGTCAGGCTTGTGCACCGTGCTGATAAAGTCCAGATGCCGCGGACGTGGAATCGCCGCTCAAGCCCGACGAACTGCAGGTGCTGCGCGCCCAGTACGAGAAAGAAGGCGAATACGTCGGACTACAAACGAAATTCAACTACGCCTGGGTATGTCTCTGTCCTTCTCTCCCTCTCCTACAACCCATGCGTCTAACACCATCATCTCTAGGGCCTCATAAAATCCTCGTCGCGCCCCGACCAGCAAGAAGGCGTGCGCCTGCTCTCCGACATCTTCCGCAACTCGCGCGAGCGCCGCCGCGAATGCCTCTACTACCTCGCGCTCGGCAACTACAAGCTCGGCAACTATGCGGAGGCACGGCGGTACAACGAGCTGTTGCTGGAGTTGGAGCCGGCGAATCTGCAGGCCGGGAGCTTGAAGGGGTTGATTGATGATAAGGTGGCGAAGGAGGGGATGGTGGGTGTGGCGATTGTGGGGGGGATTGCGGTGGCGGCGGGGGTGCTGGGGAGCTTTCTGCTGAAGGGGAGTAGGAAGAGGTGAGATTAGGCGTGCGAACGGGATGGGACTAGGCGAGGTGATATGGCGGTTTGCATAGGCGTTGGGGTTTGCGGCTATGGGGGAGCGTGTAGGATATGCGTGGGACGCTTGCGTATACGGCATAATCCATCTTCATCCTTGAACACCGCCTACTAGCTGGCTATTTGGCCATTGGCGTGAGCTGTACGGAGTAGGTATTAGAAGTAGATATAGTGCAGTCTGACATGGCGTCAGAGCCTAACATTAACATCAACCTCTCGAGAGCAAACACGAGCCGACTGAAATGAGTCCGAGATAGTCACATTTGCTAATGACACGTCTCCAAAACTGCACACACGTTGCCTAGCCGTCCGCGCGCTGGTGAGTAAGTTGGCCAGAAACAGATGGAAAGTCAGAGAAACACGCCGTCGGAATCACTCATGTGGCTGCACCAAACGTAGAGCAACAGAAAGATAATCACCCAGCGCATGCTGATAAAGAACACACAGTTTTGGCGATATCTTCTTTGGTCCACCACACTTTTCTTTATTCGGCAGTGCGCCTCTGCTGTCGTGAAAGACTGAAGGCTGTCGGGACGGATCGGCGTTGAGGGTCCGACGCATCGCCACAACGTCACTGCTGAGCTCCCCAAGCATCAAGGAACCAGAAGTTGCCGCCGACTATACGTTACACCTCCGCACACTATCTCCAGCCCTACGACCGAGTTCTCCGTATTCCTCTGCCTGCTGCAGCCGCGACGCGCCACAGTTCCACCACCAGTCACGCAACGAGGCGCATGATAAGTTTCTCAACCCTGACCACCACACGACTGCGCCGAGCTGGGAAGCTGCAGTCATCTCCCAGTCACGACTGACTGCACCCCCTTGTGGGCGAAATACCTCCGCTGCTTCGACCGCCTTCCACACGCCATATAGACACGACCTAGAATTCCTATCCTCCTACCTAAACGCACCCTCGACACACACCCCGCAATCATGGACCGGCCGACAGCGCAGTCGGAGCCGCCCCAAGCGGGCCGCACACCCGCCGTCCGCGATATGATGTACTGCCACCAGTGCCACGACGAGTGGTATCGGGACGAGCACGGCTTTACCTGCCCAGAATGCCATTCAGACTTTACAGAAATCGTAAGTTCGGGTCTTGGGTTGCGATCTAGGTCTGAGAAACAGTGCGGACAAGGCCGAAGTGCGCAAACACATCACGTACGGTATAATGACTTGGGTACCACAGATAGAGCAAGACAACGACCCGCGAGATGACGAGGTTATCGACCATGGCGACCATGGCGACGACGACGATTCAATGCCCGACCTCGAAGAGGCACCCCACCACGACCATCCTCCGTGGCCGAACGATGACGATCCCGACGAAGGAGATATTAGCAATATGGAGTGGCGACAGTTGGGCCCAGGCCGTTTCGCTGTTAGAACCACCATGTACCGCAATGTGCCCCCTGGAGTACTTGGAGCCGGTGGCGTTGGGCCTGTTCCTAGTGGTCTGGGCGGCATTGCTTCGTTTCTGAACAACATCGTCGGAGGAGGCGTGACGCTGGGCCAGCCTGGTGACGGAGCAAATACGCCAGATGGGCACACCCAGACTGGGTCGGGAACTGCACCTGGAGGGCACCACTATACATACACCGCAGGCGCACGACTGTTTCCCCGCGATGTGAATAACCCTGGCCCGCAGCTAGGCGGCCCGCCCGACCAGATTCACGAGTAGGTATAGAGAAAGAGCTGTTGGGTAAGATTGGCTAACATTTGTACCAGCATGCTCGTTGGTCTCATGGCTGCGTTTACTGATCAGCCGGGCGACCCTCACCACCATCATCATAATCACCCTGCCCACCACCATGGCGACGGCCCGCTCCCAGGTTTCCCGTTCGCACCAGGAACCAATCCCTTCGTCGGTCTCCTCGCTCAGATTATGGGAGGTGGCCAAGCCGGTGACGCCGTCTACTCACAAGAGGCGCTCGACCGTGTCATATCCCAACTCATGGAACAGAACGTCGGTAGCAACGCCCCAGGCCCAGCGTCACAGCAGGATATCGACGCCCTGCCTCGGAAACCTGTGACGGAAGACATGATGGGTGCCGAGGGCCGCGCGGACTGCAGCATCTGCATGGATGAAGTCAACATTGGAGAGGAAGTCACGCATCTGCCATGCAAGCACTGGTTCCACCACGCGTGTATCGAGGCGTGGCTGACTACACATGACACGTGCCCGCACTGTCGGAAGGGAATCACCAAACACGACGCCAATGATAACCCTGCGAACCCCACGAACACAGCCTCACATGGCGAGGCGAGTCGCACGATGCCGGGCGCATTCAATGTTGGCGGAGAAGGCACTTCTGGGAATCCCTACGTTGTCGAAGGCGCATCTGGCCAGCCAAACACACATGATACCAGCGCATCCGCCGACGAATCTAGCTCCAGCGCTGGCATCGGCGATCGGATACGCAGGGGTTTGTTTGGCCCTCCGAGGTGATGCCCATCACTCTCTTGAGCCTGCAACTAACCACTTGGTCTTTTGAACATGTAGTGCGAACGAGGCTCAGCTCGCGGCGCCATATCGCCTCGGAAAGCTTGGAGCGGCACTCGATGCTGTACGCGTATATGAGGCGGCGGCCGAGCGAAACTCTCCAGACTCGACCGGTTCCTCCGGGTTTCCAACGGCGCACTATGTCGTCTCGCTGAGGTCCTACCTGCCCCCCCTTTGCGCACGAACTTGTGTGTTTACATAGCGTTTCCTATTGGCTCAGCGTTCGGGTTGTCCTTGGTCCCCGCGTCGTCGTCGTCGTCGTCTGGGACCTGCTTCTGTGGAGGCAGGCGGGAGTCTGGATCTGCATACTCATGGCGTTTGATGGATTGGGGGATTGGAGCTGCGAGCGAGCTCCGACGGGTTGCGGCTAGCGATCGGTAGACGTTCAATGTTATCATGTGTCTGACGGGGCTGCTTTGCCCCGGCTTTTGATTGGGGTTTCTGTGTATGGTTGTTTTGTGTGTGTGTGTGTATGTGTATGCGTATTATACTATGTACTGCATAGGTGGTATGCATGGCATGGCATGGCGTCATCGTTTATGGATGGTAATGGTGGGGCTAACGGTGGAATTTACGTGACGTTGGGCGTTGCAGGTTGCAGGCATCTTGGATGGCTCTAGGGTTGTCACTGCTGGCGGTGACTTGTCACTTTTGATTATTTTTATTTTACCAGTCGCGCGGTTAGGGCGGGGGATGCTGGGCGGTCCTGCAGTGCCAGCTGGCGTACAGTCTACGAGATCCACCTCTAGCATATGCAATTACTTGGTTGGGTTCTTGAAAAGAAGTGTTTTTTTTTTTTTGATTAATCGCTCTGTTGGGGAGAGTTGGCTTGGGGATTCAAGAGAGAGCTCAGTGTGAGGGAGGTTGAAGGTTGGTGTTGGAGAAACTTGCGATATCAATCGTGATATTGAGGTGGTTTAGCTGCTGGAGAGGAATAGGAAGACGGAGAGATGACAAATGCCAGCGGAACCTTGGTATTTATCAAAAACTAACGGCCCTGCATTTCCACTCGCCAATCTGCACCGCTCGCTCTGCGCTCTGCGGCCGCTGCTGCACCCGACGACAACGCATCCGCTCCCGGCGCGGCATAGCGGCGAGCTGGTCCCTGGGCGCGCGAAGAGTGTTGTGGAGGTAGCGTTGGGTGATGTAATGTCGGTGTTTGGCGCGCAATTGACGTCGTGGACTGGTTGTGAGAGCTTGAGAGAGAGTGGGAGACGTCATGCAGGGCAAGGTCGAGGTGGGACTTGCGGGCTGGGCCTGGAAGTCGTTCGCATAAGCCAAAGTCACCTCGCTGGTACATGAATGGGAAGAAAGGGCATCCCTGCCCCAAGCTCTCGAGCTGTCGCCATGTGCTGTGCGCTGCTGGCACCGCATTGAAACGCTGCAAGAATCCCACGCTGCTACTTCACTCAATTGGATTCGCTGTCCGCTGTGCTTTCTCCGTCTCTCATCACTCTCGACGACTGCTTTCTGCCGGCCCAGCGCCTGCTTCTCCCCACGCGACACGAGTCCGGCGAGTGCTACTACGTGCTGCGCCGTGATTGGCAGTTGGCGGCCAGCGAACTTTTTTCTCCCCTGCACCGTTGCTTGCATCCCAAGTCCCGACCGTGTTGTGCGCGTACATAAACTCGAGTGCTTTCCCAGTGCACTCACCGGTCCTTCTCGCTTGAGCGGCACGGGCGAGATTCGATTCGCCAGCTAGCTATCTGGTGGAGTATTGATACCAGTGCGTACTGGTCAGAGCAATGATGCCGAGCTTTGGCAGGAGTAAATCCAGCTACGAGTGAGTTTTTCCCTCCGTCACTTTGCTGTCAACGCTGCTGCACCCACTTCACCACACCTTTCCCTCCGCCTGCCCTTTCCCCCCACTATTATTCGGGCATCAGACCAGTGTTGTTGGCCTGTCTCTCGCATCGGCTGGAGCTTTCACTGGCAGCGTGCAATACCAACTTCGGTAGCTTCACCGCCCTCGGCAGAAATTTTCGTTGCTCATCGCGACTGTTTATCAACACCCGTCAACAACCCAACTGACACCATCACCCCCACAGTGCATCGTCCAAAGAGCAGAAGCAGATCCTCGCCGAAATCAACGCCGGCTCGCAGAAGTTCGGGCGGAAGCTGCTCACCAGGCAACCGAGCCACAAGCGGGGAAAGAGCTCCGACACAATCACGCCAGTCACGGTTCTTAGCCCAGAGCCCGAACAGGAAAACCGCAGAGGCCGCAACTCAACCAACTCGACACGTCCGGGGCTTCCCAAGCGAAACAGCAGCATGCGTCGTGCCTACAACTACTTCTTCGGCGGGCCCGGCGGTCCGCCTTCCCCTACAACTCCAGCTACGGCAGAAGCCCCAGCGAACGGAAATGAGGAGTCTGCTATAGACACACCGCCGCAGACGCCCTCCCACGAGGCGGCACGGTCCACTGAGTCTGGAGAGGATGCAGCAGCACACGACACATCAGGTACGTCATGACCCCCTTCCATCTATAACCACTCATTCTGACACGGACCTCATTAGCTTCCCCTGCCGCTGAGCTTCCGTCTCCTCAAGCCGACGACCCGACCGACGTGAAAATCGACAAGCTCAAGGCCAAACTCGCCAAAACTGAATCGGAACTCGAAGAAGCGAACAGGGTCGTCGAGAAGCAACACGGGACTCTAATCTCCGTCGACAATGACTTCCAGCAACGACAGAAGGCGTTTGAGGAGCGCGAACGCTCGCTGCAGGCTGACAAGAAGGACCTGGAGGATCATATGGTCAGTGTTGTGGTGCAGCAAGTGCGCGAAGCAAAGGCCAAAGAGCGGAACATGGTCAGGGACGAGTGTGAACGCGAATTCAACGAGAAAATTGTGGAAATCACCAGCAAGCACACGGATGAAATGGCGGAGCTGCAGAAAGGACTCGACACGGTGAAGGCCGACCTGGACGAGGCCGAGGCCGCACGGAACGAAATGAAGTCTGAGATTGAGTCACTCAAAGCCCACATCGCCGAGTTAGAGGCTAGCTTAAATGACTCCACCTCAAAGGCCACATTAGAGTCGAAGGAGAATGAGCTCAACAGCCTCACCTCGGAGCACACCACTGTGAAGGAGTCGCTTGCCAAAGCCAACACCGAGCTTGACGAAGTTAGAGCTGCCAAGGCCAGCCTCGAAGAAGAGAAGGCAGCCCTAGTACCCCAGGCCGACCTAGACTCCAAGGTTGCTGAGATCTCGACGCTGAGCTCTGAGAAGTCTGACATCGAGGAGTCACTCAATAAGGCCAACGCTGAATTGGAGGACTTGAAGACGGCAAAGGCAAGTCTAGAGGCAGACAAAGCGTCACTTGTGCCCAAGGCCGATTTAGAGTCCAAAGAGGATGAGATCACGGCGCTTACATCCGAGAAGAGTTCAGTTGAAGAGTCGCTGGCTAAGGCTCAGGCTGAGCTCGAGGAACTAAAGGCCTCCAACGCTAGTCTTGAGGCAGACAAGGAGTCGCTCGTACCCAAGGCGGATCTGGATGCGAGAGACGAAAAGATCAGCAGTCTTGAGACCGACTTAGCCACCAAGACAGACGAGATCACCAAGCTCTCCGAAGAGCACAAGGCTCGTGGCATCGATGTCGAAACCCACAAGAGCATGCTAGTCAACCTCGATACATCTTTGAAAGAGACGGGAGGCAGTCTGGCGACGACGAAAGCCGAGTTGGAATCTACTAAGGACGAGCTAGCCGCCAAGTCAGAGGAGCTCAACAAAGCCACTGAGTCCGCGAAGAATGACGCAGAGCAACTCCAAGCAAAAATCTCGGAGCTAGAAGAGTCTCTGAAGAATGCCCAACAGGACAAGGGTGACTCAGAAGGCCTTTCGGCCAAGATCACGGAGCTACAACAATCACTCAAGGCCGCCGAGGATGGCCTAGCGACGAAGAAGTCTGAGTATGAGAGCCTCGAAGCTGAACTCGCTACATCGAAGGATGGTGCCGAGTCGGCTAAGGGCGAAGTCGATACCCTCACCGCCAAGCTGTCCGAGCTTGAAGCTTCATCGAAAGAGTCCAAAGACGACCTGGAGGCGAAGAACGCAGAGCTTGAGACCGTTAAGGCTGATCTTACCAACAAGGAGGAAGCTCTCAAATCGGCGGATGCCGCGAAAGGCGATGCTGACGAGTTAACGGCTAAAATCACTACCCTTGAAAAAGAGTTGGCGAATGCGAAAGAGGATGCGGCAAAGGTGGCCGAGCTTGAAGACTCCCTCAGTGCCAGCAAATCAGAGCTCGAGACAACCCAGAAAGAGCTTGCGGAGAAGGAGGAGGCCTTAAACGCGAAAATCACCGAGCTCGAATCGACACACAAGTCTCAGCTGGAGAAGGCTGATGCCGACCATGAGGCCACGAAGTCTCAGGTTACGAGCGCTGAGGACGCCAAGGCCGCCGCAGAGAAGGAGCTCGCTGAGCTCAAAGAGGCAACCTCTAGTCAAGCTGATGCCCTCACGTCTGCCAACGCTGCTCACGATGAGACGAAGGCTCGTCTAGCTTCGCTTGAAGAGAAGAGCAAGGACCACGAGGAGGCGCTCAAGGCAGCACAGGAGTCCCATGAGGAGACCAAGGGCCTGCTAACATCCACTGGAGAGAGCAAAGTCTCCGCCGAGAAAGCTCTGGCTGAGCTCAAGGAATCTACTTCCGGTCAAGAGAGTGAGCTCAAGGCGAACCTCGAGGCCCGTGAAGCTGAATTGGCGGACCTCCAGAAGGCCAAGGATGAGCTCGAAAAGGACCTTGTCACCGCCAAAGAGAGTAGTGCAAAGGTCACAGAATTGGAGAGCCAGCTCGAAGAGGCCAAGACTGATGCGTCGACGGCGCAGAAGAGCCTCGAAGATGCCCAAGCTGAGAAGAGCGAGTTGGAGTCTAAATTGAAGGCCGCCACAGAGGAGTCTTCTGAGACTAATGCTCGGGCCAAGGACCTTGAAGAGAAACTGCAGTCCACGGCAGAAGCCCATATTGCAGATAGGGCTCAAATCTCGGAGCTCGAAGGCAAGCTGAAATCTGCCGCCGAGCACTCGAGTGCCAATGAGGAGAAGCTCGTCCAAGTCGAGGCCAAAATCGAGTCGCTCAATGCCGCCGAGTTGGCGAAGACTGATTTGGAGGAGAAGTTGAAGGCTGCCAAAGATGCTTCCGATGCCAACGAGGCGAAGATGATAGAGATTGAAGAGAAGCTGAAAACTACCAATGAGGCTTTCAACACACGCGACAACAGAATCAAGGACTTGGAAGAACAGCTCGAGACTGCAAAGGATACTTCGAGCACCGGCGATGCTAAGATTGCGGAGCTAGAGGAGCAACTCAAAGACTCGGCCAGCACAGCCGACGCTAAGGTTGCAGAGTTGGAGGCGCAGCTCAAGGAGGCAACGGAGGCTTCGAGCACCACCAAAGGCAAAGTTTCCGAGCTAGAGGAAGAGCTCAAGGCTGCTACAGACGCTTCGAGCGCCAGTGAGAGCAAGGTTTCCGAGCTAGAGGAGAAATTAAAGGCGGCCACCGACGCAACTGAATCGCACGATGTCAAGGTCGCTGATCTGGAGAAGCAAGTTGACAGTCTCACGAACGAGAAGGCGTCCAAGGACGTCACCATCGCCGACCTCGAGATCAAAGCTGAAACTGCAACCAAAGAAGCCACCGACGCGTCTTCCAAGGCGCACGACGAGCTCAAGGCCGCCAACGAAGCCGCCGAGAACGCAAAGGCAGAGCTCGAGAAACTCAAGTCCGAGTCTGATGCGCACGCCACCTCCCTCGCTGATCTGGAGGCCAAGTTGGAGACTGCTGTCAAGGCGCAGGACGACGCCGTCTCGAAGCTAGCTGCAGCCGCTAAAGCGCAGGAAGACGCTGAGGAGGACGCTGCTGCCGCCCTGAAGAGCAAGCAGGAGCTCGAGGAGAAGCTCGAGGCTGCGCTTAAGGCGAAGGATGCCGAGCCGAAGGAGAACGGCGTCGCTGAGAAGCCGGTCACCAACGGGGACTCGACGACCGAAGACGACAAGGCTGCCGTAGAGGACAAGAAGGACGACGACGAGTAGACGTGTTCCATGCCCGTCGCAGTTGTCCATAATGGCATCAAAGATTGATTGATTGAGTGTTTTTCCCTTTTTTCCCCTTTTTAAAAAATTCATGGCATCACGGCATTATACCCCTCCCTCGTTACCCCCTCTCCGTCTTTTGCACTGTTTTCGGATCGGAGCGAAGGAGCGAGCGAGTGGACGAGTGAGCGAGAAGGAGGCTTCTGTGTCGGATTGCCTGGACGAGCTTTTCTTTTCTACTCGTATGAGTATGAGTACGAGTACGATACTTTCAAGGGTGCATAGTCTATATTGATGGATTGATGGATTGATGGGTTATGGCTCATGATGATGGAGAGAAAGCAAAGATTAGATTGATTGTTCATGGATTGGAGGGATGGATGAGGGGTGTGGAGAGGCGAGGAGTGATTGTGGGAGTGGGAGTCGGAGTCGATGGCTAGTATAGAGAGAGATTGGACATGAGATATTGTAACTGGGTAAGCAGTGTCAATTGGGTGCTGCGGATCAACGCTTGTATTGCTATCTGTTGTCGTGTTGTGCTTATGGTGTACGTGTACGTGTACAGAAGTTTTTTTGGAGTTCTCAGCTCAGAGGTCCGTGCACTTGCCCAGCGGGCATTGCCTGCTACAATAGGAAATCATGTGATCCCAGCCACGTAGTTACAGATATGTGGTTAATGAGAGAGAGAGAGGGTAAATAACATGGGTACATACACACATACATGCATAGCATACATGACATACATACTGTTGTCGTTGTCGTTGTCGTTATCGTTGTCGTTGGTATTGACTTCGGAATTGACTTTGTGTTTGGGTTTGTGTTGGTAACTCTTCCCCCTCTCCTCTGCCCTCTCCTCTGCCCTCTCCTCTACCCTCTCCTTTCACAGGATTCATTGCATTGCATTGCCGGTGATATTGCAGAAAAGCCTTTGGAGTCAAGGTTTCTGGAATGGGTATAGTATGGTAATTGGAATGTAGAATGTATGTATGGATGGAAGAAAAATATAGTGCATGTAGAATGCAATGGCGCGTCGTCCTTCCTTCCCGCTTGCTCGCTCGACAAGATTATCAAAGGTACGATAGATAGATAGCATGTCAAGCCCCCTCCGCTCCGCTCCGCTCCCCTAAACCGGGCACTTGACCCCCTCGGCCAGCCCTTTACGAATGGCTGCCATGCCCTCGGCCGCCAACTCATCCTCCCCCCCCTCCCCCTTCGGCACCGTGCCAACGTACGCGTTGAAGTTGTAGATCCCACACGGACACGTCTCACTAACATCGCGCTTGCTCGTCTCGCTCAGGACCTCCTTGCCGCCGCGCTCCAGCTTAAACGTCTGCTTGCCAACCCCCATAGCGACTTTCCAGGCGCTCGCGCCCGCAGGCGCTTCGAACGTCTCCGTGTTGGCGCCCGACGACACGGTGACCGTGCCGGCGCTGTGCAGCAGCGCAACCACGAACACGGCGTCCTCGAGCGCGGCGTGGCCGTCCGGGCGCCCCATGAAGTAGTTCTCGTTCGCGGGGTCCGCGGCCGGCAGCATAGTCGTGTCGGTGGCGTCGCAGTCAGCGGTCTTGGGCGTGGGCCGGTACCAGTAGACGAGCTTCTCCGCGGCTTCCGCAACCTCCGGCGTCTTCTTGCCGGCCTTGTACGCAGCGATGAAGGGGGCCGCCATGTCGAGCCAGCCCGTGTGCGGCATGCCGTGCACCCACTTGCTGTTGCCGTCGTCGGTGTGCGGGCTCGCGAGCGGGCCGACGTAGTGCGACTCGCCGTAGTCGTTCCACGTTAGGATCTCGACGAAGCGCGGGCGCAGCGCCAGGATCTGCGTCCAGCGCGTGTACCACAGCAGGTCGCTGGGGAACACCCAGTTCTTGCTGTAGGCGACTTCCGGGCCGTAGTGCGTCGAGAACCAGGGCGAGATGGGCGCGATGTAGCCTTTGGTGGCGCCGAGCCACTGCGTGTAGGTGGCGTCGCCGTCGCCGACGGTGACGTTTTTGCCGGGCTTGGGCGCTTTGTTGGCGCCGTCGCTGTCCCAGGCCATCCAGTTGAGGGCGCCGTCGACCGGGGCGGCCGACGCGGTTTTGGCGGGCGCGAAGTTCGGCGCGAGGTAGATGTCGACGCCGGCTTGGTCGCGCAGTTGCTGGGGGTTGAGGCCGTCGCCGACGAAGGACGAGACGAAGACTTTGTTGTCGACCTAGGAAGCAAGAGAAGTCAGCATGATGTCTCTTGGTGGTGCTACGGTATCAAACTGTCTGCAACTCTTCAACAGTAAAGGGCAAAAGCAGAAGAAGCACTTACCTTCAACTGCCCCGTGTATCCACTGAACTTCTTCACCAACGTCGCCACCGCGCCCGCATTCCCCACCTCGAAATAGTGGAAGTCGAACGACATGAACACCTTCATTCCATTCGCCTCGGCCGACACGTACGCATAGTCCAGCTGCTTTTCATTGTACGCATCAGTGCCGATGTTTAGAGCGAAAGCGTCGATGCCCGCGGCTTTGGCAAGCCGCATGTCGTTGTCGTAGTCAGCGGCACTGGCGCGGTTGGCCACGATGCCCATCTGCCAGTGTTAGAATTCACATCAGAAAAGAAAGAGACGAGTGAAGCTGCCCATACCATGAAATGAGCAAACACCAATCGGTCTGTGTCTGTCTCGTTTTGTCTCCGCGCAAGCGCCCGAGTAGTGGGAGCGGCAGTGGCTACAGTAGCCAGCAGCCCAAGGGCTAGTAAGGACGTAAAGGAGCGCATGGCGCAATCGAAGCAAAACGAATGACTGAAGAACGAATGAATGAATGAATAAATGAATGAATGGAAAAGAAAGTCCGGAACAGTGAAGCGTAATAGAAGAAAATAAGGCCGCCTACTTGCCTATACATATACTTCCCTAGAGATAGATCCTAAACCACCAAGTGCGTATGCATGAATGAGCGAACCACCGCCCGAGCCCCGGCCCCAATCCTCACAAGCAGCGACATCCGTCTTCGTATCAGTGCTAATAAGCGAGCAGCAGCAGCATCGACACCGCACATGCCCGATCGCGGACACCACTCCAACCCCTGGCTTGAAACGGCGTTTCAACGGATACCAATCTCGCTCGGATCTGGAGTACGTTCCGCTAAGTTCCCCAGAAGGAAGATCGGTGACAGTACCCGAGCGCGCTAGCCGGATACGGACTTATGTAGATTGACTCAACTCCGTTGTACGATCGCAGGGAAGTAAATAGAATCGAACAAGAAACAATATGCATCATAGCCAGCGCAATGAATGTTGAATTCTCGGCAATGGCTTCACAAGATCCTCCACATTCTCCACCGTTCTTGGTCCCCGTAGCCACTGTTTCTTGCGCTTGTTAGCAATCACCGTGTACGGAGTGAGGATCGTGAAGTCAGGAGACGAGGCTTCGAGGATCTGGAATACGAAGTGGTTCTGCGTTTGGGCGTGCGAATGTGTACGGCTGTGGGGGCGTTTTGCCTCGGATAGATTAGATGCTGCGGGTGTGCGTGCTTGTTTGGGGCTAGAAGTCCTGTGATGTAACGAGCCGGACGACTCCTTCGCGCCGCAAAATACCTGGCCCCCCTCCCGAGTCCCGACTAGCGAAAGCGAATGAAGAAGTCAGCCTGAAGGGTTTGAGTTCGTGTGTTGTTAGGAGTGGTTCTGCACAGTTGGCAGAGGCGGAGAGATGATTGCGCCTTCATACGCACGGATAAGCGGCTCTTCCAAAAGTATTAGCCCCATCATGTACTTTTGTATTTATGAACTCCGTCATGTGCATGGAATACGAAGACCTATCCATAGCTAAACATTTGCCTTCCGCAAGGCTTTGACGAGGCGCATTTTCTCGATGTTGCCGTCCAGAGTAAATCTCCCCAGTCACAGATCTAATGGAGCTACCCAAACCTCATTAGCACATCTATCGATCGTGGATAGCTCCTAAAATCACTAGCTGGTGGGTCAATTTCCAGATAATCGATGAGCGACTGTCAATTGGAAGTTCGAACGAGTTGGGTATATCTTGTTGCTGGAAGGGATGGTGATGCTGTGGTTGATTGATTATCTATCGCGGCCTGAGTATGTATAAACAAAATGCCTTGTACGCCTACGCTACCGTGAAGCTTAGTGGAGTCCCAAGGACAGTTTCGTTGTCCAATCTGATGGGCATATGTTGCCAAACAAAACTGCGCTGAAGACCAAAGACATCGGGGCAGACTGAAAAATGCGGAGATGGACTCACAACAATCCCATTCCCTCAACTAACCCCCAACTTTTCAAACTTCGCCCGCTCGAATTCACGCGCCTACAGCCCTCCTTTCTCTACAACTTCGCCTTCCCCCCAAACCCCTCCTCCACTGCCTCAACCCCCCTCCTCGCAACATCGTCATCCTGCCCCGGCGTCCCCGTACTGCACCCCACCGCGCCCACAACGACACCCCCCTTCAGCACCGGCACGCCGCCCGCAATCGTCATAAACCTGCCCCCGTTACTCTGCCCAATGCCAAACGCCGCGCCGCCAGGCCAGACGTTCTCCTTGTAGACGCTCGTTGGCGCGCGATGCCCCGCCGCCGTGAACGCCTTGTCGATGGCGATGTTGATGGACGTCAGCTTTGCGCCGTCCATGCGCGCGAAGGCGAGGAGCTGGCACGAGGCGTCGACGACGGCGATGTTCATGGGCACGTTGATTGCGCGTGCGCGCGATTCGGCGGCGGCGAGGGCGGTGCGGGCGCCCGCGAGGGTGAGGGTGGGGATGGTGGTTGTGGGCGGGGAAGGGGTCATGGTGCAGTTGTATGCGCGTGCGCGTGCGCGTGTGTTTAGACAGGAGGGGGTGTCAAGGGTGTAAGTAGAGATTGAGGTATGAATTGCGTTGCCTGGATCGCTGCGGGTAATAGGCGATGGAAAGCTTCATGGTAATGTGCGGATAGTGGAGGAGATCTTGACCTCGGATGATGGGTTCGAGTCGGATGACGTATTTCGGCAAGCCGTGACGGCTGAATTATCACCGACAACCCCCAAGCTGACTGGACACTACTCACTCTCGGCATCATCCCATCTACGTCCGCTGGACGATCGATACCACTAAAGGTTCAACGAGACCTCAACGAGACAGGACAGCGGCAAGACATCCTACTTTAATTTTTATACTGTCATTCGTGAGCGTTATGCATCTCACCCTCGTACCTACTAAATAGATAGGTACCTTTGTCCATGAAACAGAAATTGATGTAAGAAACCTGGGGTATACGTTAACTAGATCCTGTCCGCCTCCATACCATCTGGCCCTGGCATCCCGACGTCCTCAATTCTTATGCATCATAACCTGACACCACATCTTCACAACCTCCAATCTTAACTCATCCGACAAGTCTACAAACTCCGCCTCGCCCACGCTCCTCGCGTTATCGCCCTCGGGGTCTTTGCTCGACCACTTGATCTTCTTGATTTGCTGGTACACGCCCACAGACGAGTAACCTACGACTCCTACACAACCTGAAGAAACCATTGAGTCAGCACTGACTGTACACGAAGAGCGAAGATGGGAACGATATAGTGTGGAGGATATCTTACCAGCAGCAGGTTTCCACGCCGCATTCCCAAGGCCCTTGCCGATGCCCTTGACGAAGCCCAGCGCGCCATCCTTCTGCGCGCCCTCAATGGGCTTCAAGAAGATGTCTTTCAAGCCGTCGCCGATGCCGTGGCCCAGCCCCTGCAAGATATCGTTAGCCAAACGCAGTCGACGACATGTATGTAGTCTCAACCGCTCGCAATGCTCACCAGTGCACCGACAGCCAACCCGCTCCGCAAATCGGTAATGTTCTCGTACTCGCGCACCTCCTCGCCATATAGCTTCGGAACGTTGTGGAAACCCCTCGTGACCGCATACGTCAGCGTCATGGGCGACTTGGCCATCGTCCCGACGATCCTGCCCATGCCTTTGGCCGCGCCAGTCGCGAACTTGCCCGTGCCGACCGCCATGTGCCTGGCCGCTTTGGGGTTCTCTACGGGCGAGCCGACGGGGCCCGTCGCGTCGGCGCGCTGCTTGCCCTTCATGAGCGGCGCGACCTCGCGGCCGAACTCGACGGGGCCTTCGACGAGGCCGTGCATGGTGTCGTTGAGGATGTCGTACGTGGCGAGGAAGACGCCAGAGACGGGATCACTTGGATCGCGCTTCACGCCCGAGGAGGGCGAGATACTGGGCAGTGTTAGGTGCGGCCTGGCAGCTTTCGAACGCGCTGACGGGAGTGCACGTACAATTCTAGGTCTTTGTGGCATATGAGGCCTTCCTTGACTAGCACTGTGGCCGCGAGTGGACAGAGCACCATCTTTTTGCGCTTCACGAGCCAGACTGCCTGACGGTCGCGGAGGATGCTGCATGTTCGTCCGCCAGTTTCGGCGACGTTGCGTGCGATTTCGGATAGGTAGACTGCGTGGAGCTCTGCGGGTAGTTCTACTGGCGCGGTTGGTGGCACGGGGACTAGGGACGAAGCCTCGTGGAATGTGCTGGCAAACCATGGGGAAGACGCTGTGGCAGACGGCTGTCCTGGTAATGGCCGTCGTGGTACTGTGTGGATGGGGCTTGAGGGTGCTGTTGATGCAGCTGGTCTTTCGGGCTTGTAGTGTTCGATTGGCCTGTCGTCCAGAGAGACTTCGTTGTCTGCGGCCATTTGCGCGTAGGCTGGGGGCACTGACATGGTGTCTCTGTTGGAGGGGCTTTCTAGCTCTAGGGGAGTGTGGGATGGAGTGTAGGACGGGACTTCCTCATCTAGTCTTCATTAGTATATGGTCAAGTGGAATATCTGCAGAATCTACTCACCCCTCTCGTTCTGGTGGTCGACCATTGTGATCTCAACCATGGCTTTGCAGTAACTAATGTAGCTTTTCAATATGTTCCCATTCGCTTTGCCGATCCTGATTCCAGATGTCGAAGCTGCGTCGATGCGGCCTGGTTTTATACAACAATCAAGAGTCAACGCGGTACGGCCAACCCCTCATACTTAAAGTCTTATTTATTATCCCACCAAAGGATTCGATGCTGTGACCATAACACGCGTATCCAAACAGCCCCCAGTGTAGATCCTGCTGCTAAATGCAGTAATCCGCTAACCGCATCAAGTAATGCTTGAGAGGTACTTACAGCCGTGCGCCTTACGGGGGTGAGCGAATCGCCGTGTACGCGTGGACAGGCTACTAAGGGTTATTCTGTTCGTGTTTCGCATCTTCTAGTGCTTTGTTAAGTACCCAGGCACGGGTATATGTTGAAGCTGAACGGTATCCAAGTGACTGTGCTGGGCTGCAGGTTGATATAGTGAATATTTGTAATTCTGGGACTGTGTGCTGATTTTTGGGAGCGGATAGACCTTTGCAGTGCTGTACTCCGGTGGGTACCGTGTCCGTGCGCGTGATGCGCCGGTTCGCGTGATGCGCCACCCTCATCAAAACAGCTCAAGCATAAATGAAGCTATAGAGCCACCCATGATCAATATTATCACGAGATAATTGGGTGGAGTATTATATTAATACTTGCGATTAATTTGTACTACTTATATTTATCTGGAAGCTTGACGCTGCGGCCGCGACGCGTTAGAATAGCTGGGGCAGCAGATACGCCCTCTGAGGCCTCCGCAGCATCTCTAGTATCAACGCTACGTTTGCAACGCTTTTTGCTCTGTAGAGATAGCTGCGGAGCTTTCCTCTTACCCTTCTGTGAAGATTGTAGAGCTTTTGTAGCGTCGCGAGCCTCCTTCTGGCGAGCGCGTTCTGCTGCCTTTTCTGCCTTCTCCTTCTCCTTCGCTACCTTAGCTGCCTCTCGCGCTACACGCTTCTCCTCTGCAATTTTCTCCTTGTACAGCTTAGCTGCCTTCCTTAGCTCTGCTGTCTCTGCTTTTTGAAGTTGCTGCTCCTGATTTTCCTGCTCCTTGATTGACTGACGAACACGTGCCTCCCTCACCTTCCTTGGTGACCAGAAGATAGCCCCACCATGATACTCCTGGCGCTGTTGAAGGTCTAGAGCTTTGCTCTTCTTCTTACGCTTCTTCTTAATAGATAGAGCCTGCTTAAGCCCATCCATCTCATGCTTGAGTAGGTCATTTTGGACAGATAGGTGGTGGAGCGATTGACGAAGCTTCTGTGTATCCTTACTACTCTGATCACTTGCTACAGAGCGTACAAGCCTATCTATCTTTCTCCAATCATAATCGCTAAGTGATGATAAGGAGCTTTCTCTTGATTCTTGAGCTTTGGTGAATCTATTGAGGATAGGATTAGGATTAGGAGGTGATATGCCTGTTGCTCTAAAAGAGCTAAGGATTGTTGATTCCTTAAAGGACGTCTCCCATGCCTTCCAGAATAGTGGGAAGAAGTCGCCTTTGGTAATAGAAAGGAGGCCTTGGCTTGTTTGAAGGTAGTTTGACAGTTCTACTGAGTAGGCGGTTGATAGAGGCTTGAACATCGCTACATCGAGTGGCTGAAGCGTATGAGTCGAATGAGGAGGTAGGATAGCAAGGAGAATCTTGTTCTGATCACAGTAGTCGATAAAATCCATGGTAATATGGGATCCGTGGCCATCTAGGATCAGAAGTCGATAGGACCGTCGGGTCTTCTGTCTTGTACAACGATCAAACACCTGCTCAAGCCAGGCTAGTCCAATATCGTTGTTCGTCCAGCCAGAGGGTGATGAGGTGATAAAGACTGGGTGTTCTCCTGCCTGGATATCGTCTACCCAGCTTGATTGAATGCCCTTGTTGGCAGCTTCATAGATAAGGCTTGGAGGTAGAGCAGATCCATCAGCGCATATACATGCTAGAAGCGTGATCCATGCGCGATTACCATCCTGGAGTGATGCTCTAACCTCCTTGTTCTCCCACATTTGCCTACTGAATACTCTTTTTGATCTACCAATGATACCAATTAGGAAGCCTTTCTCATCCATATTGTAGATATGACGAGAATCTATCTGATATTGCTCAATCTTGCTGTGTAGTAGATGAAAATAGAGGCGATATTTATCCTCTGAATCAGCTTTGTGGCGATTGCTGTCCATCCCAGATGTCCATTGTAAGATAAGGTGATCGCTCTGTCGGCTGATGAAGCGGGTAACCCAGCTCTCGCTAACTGGCTCCTTGGCTATTCTGGAGGCGAAATTCTGTATCATCTTTCTTGTAGGTGGCGAGTGTCTCTCTGTAAGTCCTTTGATATATCGTATAAGCTCCTGCTCTTGTTGTGGGCTGAGTTTCTGCTGTTCAAAGTTCTTCGCCTCTAGGGCGCGCGTTATCCCTCGATGCCTTCGGGTCAACGTGGATCGTACAACACTATGCTTAGCAGCAATCTTTCTATAGGAGAAATCTTTGCCAGGTCCTAGGGATTCTATCTCTTCAAGTGCGTCGTCTATTGGAGCCATATTGGTAGAATTATCGCGTGTTGAACTTCTGTTGTTTTTGATGAGGGTGGCGCATCACGCGAACCGGCGCATCACGCGCACGGACACGGTATAGCTGCGCAGAGTGTACCAGAATTTCTGGTAGGGTGCACTGTACATGTCATGTCGTGGACGAACGCGACCGTTACAATGAAGCATTTCGAACTTTGCGCCATCGAGGCGTCCGCGTTGCATCTATACGGTATTGGCAGTAGTATAACCGCCCTCGACTCTGGGACAAGCATCAGGGGGTTTAGTGAGAGTGCGGGGTTCGCAAGGTGTTCCTGTTCGGCTTGATAAGTGAATGGGCTAGCTAGCTGGTCTAGGATGAGCTTACCTAGCGGTTTCAGGTGTAGCGAAGGCAACCACAGCTCGGTGATGTCACGCTTTTCGAAATCGACCTACTCGACGTAGTTATCGCATTATATTGGTGGGAAGTCCATTAGCAGCTTGTATCTCGCCGTATCGCCGATCATTATCTGATGGTCTGAGCTGCTGTATTCTACAGTAGAAGTCAAGAACGTCAGAGTGTTATCATTTCGATAGCTGGTCTAACAGAACAGTTAATGAGGTGAGGATATAGAGCGCAAAATCAACAGGTGAGTGGAGTGTTCTCTTATCTACTTTGTTCGATGGGTGCGTCCAAAGTATTCGGGCATCTGGTGATCCAACAGGTTGAACGGTTTTAATCGTACTTTTCAAAGTCATCGTCCCATACAATATCCGCAGGCTCCAACTCTTGATACCCTCTCGGCCAGAACTTGCCCCGCCGAATCTTGAACGTGCACTTTGTATCCCACACGGTCTTGAGCCCCCAACGCTCATTAAGAATGGCGGGAGCCTCGTCCTCGGTGTAACCCACCTTGACGTACCCTACCATAGTGCTGTTGATATAGTGGCATAGAAATGACCACCAATTTGATTTCCGTATTTCCTCTTCCTGTATGGTGTTAGATCGTTCTCGATGTGTTGATAACGGTTATATCATTGCTTTGGGTGTCTGCGGCGTACCTGTTCCCATTGCGCAGCCGACATGGTGAAGATCCCGGTAATGTCACGGAAGGAATGATCTTCTGTGACATTCCGATGAAAGACCCTTACAGTATGTCCAAGATGGATGAAACTGTATACGGGCTCTCTGACCATGTCTAAAATGTTGATGAAGACTCGTTGATTGCTCTCCGGGTGATACTTTGGGTCCTGTAACGAAGTCATGATAACAAACTCAACCTCCATCTGATACTGGTGCCGCGACCAAAGAAACCTCACCGCCCGAAGACTATCGTACAGGCGCCAAATGAAACCCTTCTCCTTCTCATTACAGAAGAATCCTGTGTCACGTCCTGTAGAGCTATCGTAATGCTCACACTTGATGTAAATCTCTAATTTGCGGACGAAATCGCCTGGTATCATTCCGGTTGGGTGCTGGAGCCGACCGTTTTCACTCTTGCACTCGGAGAAGTTGTAGCCTGTGTCGTCAAGGAAGAAACTTTCCATATCCTGCTTTTCGTCCCAATTGCACACGGAGAATTTGTTGTGCGTGTAGTATGTCTCGGATGCCTCAAGCGCGATATCGTCTCCCATGTAAGCTGGGTTGAGGAAATGGCATGAAGGGTCCGCATTCCTCGAGAGTTGATCCCACAATCGTTCGTTGAGAGACGGATCATCAAAATCATCTGTGAGTGCGTCACTGTCATGGTAGTCTTCCTCAGAACTGTCTTCGTCTCCGTCACCCGTACTTTCCATCTCTTCTTCAGTTTCGTGTTCGCTAGCTAGGTTTTCATTACCATACCCTTCGATCTCCTCTTCTTGCTCAAAAGTGCGCTCGTCGTCCAATTCACTACCACTATTTTGATCCTCAAGATAGTCCATATATGCTTGCCTATCGCGCGCATAGTGCTCATGATCGTCCTGGCCGTGAAAGATTTCACCATCATCGGGAGTCGCCAGGTCTTGGTAGTAACTCTCGTTTAGTGCCTGTATTATGTCACACCTCCTGTCCTTTCTATCCGACTTCTCGTCGTGTTCGAGAGGGGGGAACTGAAAAAAGTAGGATTTGAAATGGCTAGTGCCAATAGCGATAGGCTTGTCTTGAACGCATAGATGCATATAAATCAGATCCCGAAGCTCTCGCGGAAGTTTATCGTTCATCATTCTTGTAAGTTGCAGACAATCGGCTTTTGCGCAACGCTCCAGTTCTTCCTCGAATTTGCTGAAGAATAAGCACTGTTTACACACAGGACATCACACAGAGGCGCCTACCTGGTGATGTCGCCGTTTACTTGTTCTAGCTTCCGAAGCTGTTCCTTCAATGTTTGTATGCTGGAACAGAGTAAGGCTCGTTCCGAGTCCCACACATAGTCTAACTGACTTGCTATTACTGGCCTTGAGCACCGAGGCCAGCTGTGACAGGTGCGCCGTTGGAGCTTGTATTTCAGACGCCATGGCTTCGGTCGTTATCGCAGAAGGGCTGCGTGACGTGGCTGGAAAGTGCTGAGGTCAAGGGTGGGTGGGGTGCGGGTTGAACGGGTCACTAAGCCTTGATCGGCTAGCCGATTGCGCACGCGTTAATTGGTTCGCGTCCAACGCGCCGTCACCTGCCTACACCACAACCCCAACATGGCTTAACATGGCCACCATCAAGCCCATCGAGGGCCGCTCTGTCCACCAAATCCAGTCTGGCCAGGTCATTGTTGATCTGCAGTCGGTGTGCAAGGAGCTCGTCGAGAACAGCCTCGATGCAGGAGCGACCTCTATCGGTACGCTCTCCACACCCCGCCGCCACCGCAGTACATGATGTCTGATCTTCTTTGCCAGAGGTCCGGTTCAAGAATAACGGCCTCGATTCAATCGAAGTCCAGGACAATGGATCCGGCATTGCACCCGAGGACTTTGAGACAATAGGTGAGTTCGGCCTCTCATCGCTCGTGCAGCCACAGCTAATGAGACACAGCGCTCAAGCACTACACGTCCAAACTCTCCACCTACGATGACCTCTCCGCCCTGACGACGTTTGGTTTCCGCGGCGAAGCCCTGTCCTCGCTCTGCGCCCTCTCGAAGTTCCACATCGTTACGACTCGCGCAGCCGATGGGCCGAAAGGTACCAAACTCGAATTCGAACAGTCTGGGAAGCTCAAGGGAACGTCTGTGGTGGCTGCAAAGCCAGGAACCACCATTGTTGTAGAAACGCTGTTCCACAATCTGCCCGTTAGACGGAAAGAGCTAGAAAAGACGGTCAAGCGGGAGTATAACAAGGTACTTGCGTTGTTGCATGCATATGCCTGCATTAGCACTGGCGTCAAGTTCTCAGTGAGCAATCAGGTGCCAAAGGGGTTAGTTTTGTCGCCACCCGATGCTCCGGTAATTGCTAAGTGCAAGCAGGAAGAAGACGATCGCCTTTGCGACAAATTCCAACCCGAACACGAAGGAGAACATCGCCAACGTATACGGCACCAGAACCTTGATTGCCTTGGTTCCCCTCAGCCTTACGCTAGAGTTGGACCCTTCAAACCGCCCAGGGGCTACGCAAAGCGCCCGGAACTGGAGCACGGAAGAAGATGGCTCTCGAACCGTCAAGGTTGCCGGCCATATATCCCGGCCGGTTGTCGGGGAGGGTCGCCAGACGCCGGATCGACAGATGCTTTTCGTCAATTCGCGCCCATGCTTACTTCCTCAAGTCGCAAAGGCGTTTAATGAGGTGTACAAGTCATTCAATGTCATGCAGTCGCCCTTCATATTCGCGAATATTAAGCTGGACACCAATGCTTACGATGTCAACGTTAGTCCAGACAAGAGAACAATCTTGTTGCATGATCAGACTGCCTTGCTGGAGAGCTTAAAGGAAGCACTCGCGAACTTGTTCGAAGGACACGACCAGAGTGTACCAAAGGCTCAGCTCCTAGCGAAGAAAATGACCAATATCCCTGCTTTTAAGCCACCGACCATGCAGCAGCGAGAAAGTACAGACTTGAGTTTGGAACACCGCAACGCGTCTAATAAAAATGTGGATGTTCTCGACGAGCTTCCACCACGGATCGAGCGTTCCCCTTCCTTGCCAAAGTCGGACGATGTGCCATATCGAGGTTTCATCAAGGCAAGTCTGATTGAGAGCTTTGCTGGAAGAGACGCGGAGGAGAGGGTTATACATCAGCCTGCTCGACGAAGAAGGAGCCCATCACCTGGGAAGGAGCGCGCGGCAGACGAGGGGGTCCATAGTAGCGTACAAGACGCCCCAATGGAGATGGAGGATGTCCCTAGACCGCCTCCACGGGAGCCAGAGTCACCGATATTTGAGCCAGAGTGGGCCAACTCGTCTAAGCAACCTCACGTCGATCAGCCTTCAAAGGTGGTTCAAGACTTCAACGCACGGATAGCCTCCCAACATGCGAGGCAGATGGCTCAAGAATTATCACCCGAACCCCCAGATCCCACCCAAGGACAAAAGGAGGAGAGCATTCGAGCCATCAAACAGACACCACAGAAAGCACTCTCACAGAGCTCAATTCAAAATGCATTTGACCGTATGCGACCCGCGCGGACACCTGTGCAGCAAGCCACGATTACCGTTGGCGATACCACAACGGTGTCTACTATTGGCAGCGAATCAAGGTTAACAAAGCGGGCTAGAGTCCATACACCAAAGTTCTCATTGAGTGGGTCACCACTCAGCCAGACGCCGAAGAAACCGCTGTTCATGAAGAGTCTCCGTGGGTTTGCAGCGCCCGGTACTCAGATGGCCGATAGTGACGACGAAGGAGGTCGAGGTGGTGAGGATGGTGAAGACAGTAGCATGGCAGATATACCCACTCGTTCCCCATCCCGTCACAAACGCCCTCCACCAAGGGAGTTCGAAAAGCCTAGTGTCGAGGATTTGCACGAGTCATCAAGTGCTCCACCACCACCTCCCCTTGATGAAGACCTTGAGGAGCCCGCATTTATACCTGAAGGAGAGGACGGCTCTGACGAAGAATACATAGACGAAACAGAAAAGAAGGCCCGGGAAGAAGCGAAGATTGCGAAGATGATTGCTGATGCAGAAGAAGCCGCTGCCAGGCCCACAGAATTGAACCTCAAACGTGCAGAAAAACTCTTCCAAGTCTCGAGGAAAAAGTACACCACCATCAACCTCGAACGGGTTATTGAAACGGATGTGGGAGCCATAGCACGGCAAATACAGACCCTCGCTTCGTCGCTACAGGTTTCTACAGTGGACACAGATGTCACTGAACAGGACGCACCAACGAGCACACAGCTGAACAAAGAAGATCCAGAAGAGCGACTATCACTCACCGTAACAAAATCCGATTTCGACAACATGCGCATTATCGGGCAATTCAATCTAGGCTTCATCCTCGCCGTCCGACCCCCCACATCCACATCCCCCTCCCCCGAACTCTTCATCATCGACCAGCACGCCTCAGACGAGAAATACAACTTCGAGCGCTTCACCGCCACCACAGTCCTCGTCTCGCAGCGCCTCGTGCACCCCCACCCCCTCGAACTCACCGCCGTTGAAGAAGAACTCATCCTCGCCAACGAGCCCGCCCTCACCGCCAATGGCTTCACCATCGCCCTCGACACCACGTCCGCCCTGCCCACGGGCCGCCGCGCTAAACTCACCAGTCTGCCCATGTCCAAGGAAGTCACCTTCACGCCCACGGATCTGGAAGAGCTGCTTGCGCTGCTGCTCGACGACCCGTCGTCGTCGTCGTCACTCGCTACGTCTACGCATATCCCGCGCCCGAGCAAAGTGCGCAAGCTGCTCGCCAGCAGAGCGTGCAGGAGCAGCGTCATGGTCGGCAAGACGCTGAAGAGCGGCCAGATGGAGGCCATTGTGCGACACATGGGCAGTATGGACAAGCCGTGGAGTTGTCCGCACGGACGGCCGACGATGCGCCACCTTTTCGGGCTGGAGCGGTGGGAGGGCTGGGCTGAGGGGAGTGGGATAAACGGGTTGGGGGAGGTGGGTGGGAAGACGGATTGGGGGGCGTATTTAGGGAGGCGGGGTGCGTAGACGGGAGGGTGTGTGTGTGTGAGGGGAGCGGGGAATGCGCATCTTTATGCATTGATATCGTGTGATGTTGGCGTATCTTTAAGCGTATTTTGAGGGCGGTATAGATAGATGGGTAGGTTTAGACTTGGCGCTAGCGTTGGAGTTGGGTTGGAACTCGGTAGGGCGTGGATATTGATAGGGCTGGTAGACCGGAATTCTATCATACTGGGTACCATTTCAGTTTTGTCTATCTCCATGCGCGGCGCAGTAATAGATCAGGTCGGATCCGCAATGAGTTAGTTATGCTAGGGGAGTAAGAATTACTTGCTCACTTACTCACTCACTCATTCGCAAAGGGGGCATACATAGCTAATGGGCGTTTTAGCAAAAGGCGTCATCGTAGCGACAACGAAGCGTTGGCAAAGAACCGAGTTGTATATCCAGATTATGTATGCATAACGGCACCAGACCAGACCAGCCTGCCCCAGAACGCCAGTAGACGTACCGTACCCATCATCACCGCCATCCCATTCATAAACATAACATACTCGACCAACTCCCCAACACCCGCCCCTTCCCGCCCCTTCCCGCCCTCTTCCTTCATCAACCCCCCACAGTGCACACACACACCCTCCCTCTAAATCTTATACACAATACCCCCCGAGTACATAATCTTATTCCTCTCACTCAACGCCTCCAGCGCCTTCTCCGCCTCGGCCTCCCCAAACGGCTGCCTACCCGGCCCGCCGCCCAACCGCCCATTCACCGTTGCAACAAGCGGCTCCACGTCCGCGGCGTCGTTTGCGAACAGCGCGGTGTCGATGAGCTGGCCGAGCGCCGCCTGGAAGACCTGCAGGCGCGCGGGCGTGATGCCGTCTTGCGAGTCGTCGGCGTCCTGCGATTCGGTTTGCGTGGGCGGCAGCTGCGATGCCGGGCGCGACGACGCGGCGCTGATTTGCGAGGAGGGGCCGCCGCGGGATTGCGAGGGCTTCGAGGTGCCGGTGCGTTGGGTGGTGTGTTGGGTTTTGGGCGTGACGTTGTAGAGGTCGTCGGGGTCGTCGTCGTCGTCGTCGTCATCGGCGGCGCCGCCGCCGTTTGCTGGTGTGCGGCCGCTGCGTGTGTTGGGGCCGCCGGTGCGGCGAGCGGGAGTCGAGGGGTGGGCTTCGTCGCCGGCGCCGTCGTCGCCCGAGGAGTCTTCGTCGGTGGACATGGCGTCGGGGTCGCGGGTTACTCTCCTGCGCTTCCGACGGTCCGTCTCGACGACTTCTTTGAAGAGCGCGAAGCGCAGGATTTGTTCGGCGATAGCGGCGTCTTTCTGCTCGACGCGCTTGGAGAGACGGGCTTTGGCGTGGGCGGTCGACAGACGGATAAGGGTTTCGAGGGTACGGGGGGTGATGGGCGAAGTGCGGCGGGTGCCGGAGTCGAGCTCGTCGTTGCGCAGAGCAGAGTAGGCTGTTACGATGTGGTCCGCAGCGCCCTTGGTAAGAATGGGCTTCTCGCGCTTGGCGTATTGGATAAATTTCTTGATGAAGGGGATCGAGAGCACTTCTGTCCGACGAGATGCGCCACGACCCACAGTCACAGTCACACCGGAGTGCAACATGGGGTTGAACTTCTCGTAGACTTCGGTTGGACGATTCGCATCAGCGTCGGTCTCGAGGCCTACGCCGAGTAACTGAGCGCCTTCTTCGCGAACAGGAGCTCCTTCCTCGCTGCCAGGTAGCCGGTAGCGGTGCATTCGCAGAACGTGTTCTGACACCTGTCGATCGCGCACATCTTCAATGTCATCCGTGACAACAAATAACAAATCGAAACGCGACAAGAGGGAGTCGGGAAGAGCGATATTGCGGTGGGGATCTTTATGTATATCATATTGCCCAAAGATCGGATTGGCGGCTGCAATAACACTGCATCGTGCATTAAGTGAAGTGTGAATACCAGCTTTAGCGATTGTGACAGTCTGCTGTTCCATGACTTCGTGGATGGCGACTCGGTCAACATCAGACATCTTGTCAAATTCATCGATACAGACAACACCACGGTCAGCGAGAACCATGGCACCAGCCTCAAGACGTCGTTCACCAGTCTCTTTGTCCGATGTCACCGCAGCCGTTAAACCGACGCCAGAAGAACCTCGACCAGTTGTAGCGATAGCGAGCGGTGCGGTGTTCAGGACGAAGCGGAGCAGCTGCGATTTAGCAGTCGAGGGGTCACCGACCATAAGGATGTTGATGTCTCCTCTCAGATGAGTGCCATTGTCTAGGTTCTTCTCCTGGCCACCCAAAAGGAGTAACAGGATTGCCTTCTTGATGTAATCGTGTCCATAGATAGACGGGGCAAGCGACTGTGAGAGTAGCTCGAAAACGCGCTTACTCTTCGCGATCTTGTTGATGTTGCGGATGTCTGTGTCGGTAATAACCGCCTGGGCGATACCACCGCCAGACTTCGAGGACAGCAGGATGATATTGTTCGCGATGATCAATGTTCGGAACGTTGAGCTGCCGGAACCAGCATTGCGGTTCCCGAGTGAACGATATACGCCCACCAACTGAACTCTGTCGCCGGGCTTAACACGATCTACAAGATCGTCGTCCAGAATGACATCGACCGAGCGAGGAAGCTGGCCTGCCGGAGCGCGTTCCGGCATCTCTTGTACCGAGATTGTTTGGTGGTCTCTGTAGACGCAGTATCCATATTCGGTGGTTAGCTGCAGATAGGTTAGCCCTGTTTCTTACATCACAGCTCTGTGCCTGCATACCGGATTGCCCTCCTCGTCCTCGGTGGGGTATACACTCGTGCTTGCCGCGCCCGTGGTCATTGTCTGGTCCTGGTACTCTCTATAATGGAACTTCTGCTTGAGCTCATTGTAGTGCACGCTTTTAACCACCTTTGGGCGTACAAGCGAGGTCTTCGTCACGATACCCTCCATGGACACCATGTGGTTGAGATGGTTGGAGTTGAGCGTACGTGGATTGCATGAAAACTCGCCGAAGCTACCTATGTAGGCACAGTAGAAGACGTCCTCGGCCGACGCCTCGGTCTTGGGTCGCTCTGGAAACGTCTCTACAACTTTCTTGAGGGCGATATCAAAAGCCTGGACGAAGTCGAAGGGTTCATTGAGCAGGCTGCGTGGGTCAGAGGTGCTCTTCTAGTAAGAAGCGTCTGGACGTACCCGTCGGCCAATTCCCGGTTGTGCGTTCTAATCTCATCCAAGCTGACCTGGTCCTTTCTCAGCACTTGCTTTGCAGTCTGTCTATCACAGAACCTACTGTGAGCCGCTTCAGGCCTCGGTTTATCATCACCAAAACGTCGGGTCGGTAGCTGCAGTCGTCAGTCGAGCTGCGTTTGAACAGTATATTCGTCGCTTATCAAGGTACCTTCGGGCGGTGACATCCTCTGCGATACAATTAGCAACACTCATAGAGAACGGGTACTGAGCGTACGTGGATCCAGGAACTCCTCCGCAAGCCTAACGCGCCTGCGCAGGTCTGCGTCCTTGATAACCGGCTCGGCCATGACGGAGGTGTGATGGGCGCAGTCCCTTGAATGCTATGAGAGGTCGCGCGAGACTTCGCTTCCACCAAGATAATCCGTGTCAACAGTGGGGTGTGGAGAAAGGGAAATGCTGTTGCGATGGCGACGATTGCTGCTGCGCTGAGGGGTGAAATCCGGGGAGTTGAGCGCGTAAAACGCGTCTCCACACTAGGCCGCTTTGAGCTATACGCGTTCTTACCTAATTATCTATCCCTTCCCGGCTTAGCTTCTTCTCCACAATCTCAGTGTCCACTTTGCCGAACTTCCGTCTGCAGTTCAGACGTCATCTTGCTCCCGGTGTCGCTACTCAATTAGCTCTAAATCTGGCCCAGAACTCCCACACTATGCCGTCCAGGACCCCGAGTGAGGCCTCCTGTCTCTGTGGGATGGTCAGGTGTCGAGAGACGATTGCGAACACGGAGACTGTGTGCTCTCTCCGGAGCCTATTTTGTCGAATGGGTCGACCGTCAGCTGGTTCTATTAACCTACTATTTAACTCATGAAGACGAGCTCTTATAGGGCTACGATTCTAGATCATTGACTTGGTATTACAAGAGAATACCTATGTTGTAGGTAGTAGTGTTCTAGTGAAGAGCTACATCCTAACGTGTTCAGCCTTAGTTCTGGAGACCCCGTTTCCGCGAGTACCAGGCTGATTTCTTACATCGTCATGTTGTGGTAAGCACTCGTGACGTAATACACCGTCGTCCATGGAATTAGTACGGATCTGGTCGGTTATCTCCTGATTTACGGGTCTGGACGAAGACAAGATTCCTTAACTTTTCGTCGTCTTCTCTATCGTCTTCCCCTTGGTACAATCTAAACACCCCAACCTGCATCTTTGTACGATGGCTCCTCGGATTTTCCTCATCACTGGTACTTCCACTGGCTTTGGCTCGGAGCTAGTCAAAGTCGTACTCCAGAAGGGTGATTACGTGGTCGCCACGGCTCGCAACTCCTCGAAACTGTCCTTTGAGGGCGCCAATTCGTCCAACAGCCTTTTCGTGGATCTCGACGTGACTAGTCAAGAATCCATCAACTCCGCATTTGAAGAGGCAATCAAGAAGTTCAAGCGAGTCGATGTTGTTGTTAACAACGCGGGATATGGTTTAGGTGGAGAATTCGAGTCACTCTCAGATGAACAGATTCGAAAGCAGATGGAGGTCAATTTCTTTGGCCTCGTCAATGTTACCCGAAAGGCAATGGAAGTCATGCGAGACCTGAAGACTGGAGGTGTCATCCAGCAAGTTACATCCATTGGTGGCCAAATCGGTGAGTGGATTACGCCTGTTATGGACGAAAGCGTCGTCCATCCCGAGTTTGCCAAGACTAACATTTTAGGTGTGCCTACCTTCTCCATCTATTGTGCCTCTAAATGGGCTGTAGAGGGCTTCACTGAAGCCATATCGAAAGAGGTAAAACCGGAATGGGGCATAAAGTTCACCTGCGTGGAACCTGGCGGCTTCCGAACCGATTGGGCCGGCCGATCCATGGAGTTTGGTGAAAAGAAGAACCCTGCGTACGATCATATCGACGCGAAAGAGACAATGGGAAAAAGGCATGGTACACAAGCGGGAGACCCACCGAAAGCTGCTAAAGCATTCTACGACCTCGCCGTGATGCAAGACCCTCCGTTGAGGTGTGTTGTTGGCACCGATGCCTACAAGCTGCTCAATCAAAAGCTGGATGCCTACTCGGACAGTATGAAGAGTTTTAAGAAGTTGAGTAACAGTACTGACGTGGAGGGTTATCAAGCGCCTAGTTAGAGCGTCGGTGTCGAAGCGAGCAGATTGCGAAAGAGGTTATACTACTCACCGCAGCGCTTGTGCCACAACTTTAAATCTCTTTGGGCGAAGGTGGTAGCAAACAAAGTCATTACCTTCTCAGTACAATGCGCCTCTGGTGAAAGTCCCATCGGCGAATCCGTGAGATGCTGGCATCACTTCCACAATAGACGAATCGAGCGCCCGAGGGCTTCGTTACATGGAGAATCCTCCGTACCCCAGGTCCGGTTCCGGGAGAGATCTCGTGCGATCGGTTTAGGCGTGAGCTGTCAATCCAGTTACACAAAGATCTGGCTGTGTAAACAGCCACTTTACGCCGCCAGTTTGGTTCGGCTTCGATATAACGCAGCCTCTTGGTCACATTACCATCTGCCGGGCTCTCACTACATTCTCTTTCGGTCTAATCACTGGACCTATTATAGTTTCGTGTCTCCGTTATCATTGAACAGATGTGTACACAGCAATACATATCGACGGACCAATCGCCAAGGAACGAATGCCGTCTATGTTACGTCAACCACGGTGACACCCGATTCCCCATTCCTCTTTGGTGGCGGCATGTTCGGGAGTAACTCCAAGACATACTAAACACGTGGTACCCATGGCACCTGCAAGATGACCAAGTATTTGGAAATTCTTCGACGTCCATATTCGGCTCTTCGCTCACATGCTTTGACTCGGCCCTTCACACCGACGCTTTCTACAGGCTTTCCATTACGGACGAGCGGTCAGTCACGGCACTATCTGCGGTTTCAGATCACAAGCTGTGTACCGGAATTCACATTATAATGTGCCCAGTCGGTATGGCGTTGTCACCTTCCCTGCAAAAGTCGAACGGCCTATCATCGACGTCATCATTTCACCCATCTCCTTCGTCTCTTCAATCTCATCTAATTTCTCAGTTGTTTCCTCGTGTTTCATCTGCCAATTAGTACCTGATCTTTCACTGAGTTGAAAGGTTGCGTGCGAAGCAAGCGGCAGAGCGAATGATGGAGCAGGTAGATCGCGAGGAAACGGCTAAACAAGTGAATGCTATTGAGGAGGCGAAAGAAATGGGCGAGGTTGAACATGACGAGGGTTGGTGTAGAGCTGCTCAAATGTGCCTCCTCGGACTGACTCGGACGCCGACTCTCTCACGCGATTCACCTGCTCTGCCACCTGCGCCGCCATTTGCTCCGTTGTTGAAGTTCTACTGAGCGCCTGATGTCGTAGGTGGATCGTCATCGACAGCTAAGCAGGTGAAAACAAGCCACAAACCAGCCTGTGCGTTACCATCGTGGAACGCCCGAACAAGACAAAAGGTTTTTGGCCCCTCCACATGGCACGCCCGAACGCTCGACAAAAGATTACTCGTACGGTGCCGCAGAACCTGGTTTATATCGGCTCAAGGCCCCCAGCGCACAGCCGGCGGGGGCCAGCGGGAGATAGCGCACCTTTCCACTCATCTGCTATTAAGTAGAATTGCTTAGTTAATGAGTTTCCTTAGACGCCTTATGTCGTGGCAGGATGGCCAAGCAGGTACAATCAGGGCGAAAAGTCGACTGTACGCCACCGACCCCGACCCCTGCTGGCCACGCGCTGCGGCCCTTGAACCGGGAAAGACCAGATTCTTGCGGCACTGCGCCTGACCGTGGGTTGTCCTATTCTCGAATAGTGATATTATTTCAGCCCGTTTGCCAATGATCGTGAGCCCCTGGTACATTCCCAGTGAGGGAAAGAGCGGTCTGCCTCGGATTTCATAATCGCGGGCGCAGTATATAACGTCTCCGGTCTTCCAGTCTACCTACACCACGATATTCTCATCATAAACCTGTCAACACAACACAATGTTCCATACTATTCTGTTCACGGTCTTGGGCTACCTCATCACAACTATCACTACCGCTCCTGTCAGCTCGGGCCCAAAGTTTCCAAACCCAGAGAACTGTACTGGGAATTGCTCTGGCGTACACGACCCGAGTGTGATCAAGAAGGACGGCGTTTACTATCGTTTCTCCACGAGTGGCAATATTGCTATCGCTACAGCGCCTAGCCTCACCGGTCCATGGGATTACAAAGGGCCTCTGCTAGAACACGGAACTTCTATTGATCTTTTCCCTGATCAAGACATCTGGGTACGTTGGTTTGCTGCAATGTGTTTCTCGCCCAATGTTCAACCATTGATTTGGCGCCGCTTGTATCCATCTCCTGTCACTTCCGCGCTAACTTATCTTCCTACAGGCCCCGTCCGTGAACAAAATCGACAACACATACTATGTCTACTACTCTGTTAGCAAGATGTGGTCCGCAAAATCGCAGCTGGGTGTGGCGACTTCTCCTTCTCTGGACCCGGGCACCTGGCATGACCATGGCTCAATGCGCTTTCCCTCGTACTCTGGATACAATCTCATCGATCCGAATCTACTGATGGACGGTACCGAAGCATACTTTACCTTCGGGTCTTGGCGGGACGACATTATCCAGACTCAACTGACGGGCGATTTCACTCTGTTTAGCGACTGGCCTATGTACAACATCATCAACAACAGCACAGTCGGTGCGAACGTCACCGAAGGCGCCTTCCAGTTCAAGTGGGAAGATCATTATTACGTCTTCTTCTCCCAAGGCGAGTGCTGCAGACTGGAGCACAACCCGCCGAACCCAGGCGATGAATACAAGATCATGGTCTGTCGCGCAGACCATATTTGGGGAGAGTACAGAGACGCGGATGGAAAGTCCTGTCGGACGGAGAGCGGCGGCACCTTGGTGCTAGCAGGTCATGATGATGTCGTCTACCCCGGCGGCCAAGGAGTCATGATCGATGAAGGCTCTCTGAATCCAGTCATGTACTACCACTACGGTAAGTCCTCCCCGAGAATCGCGGGTATGAACACCAGCTAACACGACGCAGTCGATCCGAGAATCGGCTACGAAGCAGAGAAGTTCCAGTTCGGCTTCAACTACCTCGACTTCTCCTCCGGATGGCCAGTCGTTGTATAACACGGCGGTCCCTCGACCGATGGCGCAATCTCATTGTGAGAGCGACGCGCTGGCTAGCGCAGCTCTCGGGTTTTCGGGTCCTCGGAATGGGCCCTTTTTGATTTTTACTAGACTAGACTAGATCCCCATGACTTTACGATCAACGGCCTTGCGGGTTTATGCATAGACTTGTCTTAGCGAGGCGATCTTGGTGTGCTTTTTCGATGGAAGTTGGACTTGCGGTTTGGCGAAACCGGAGTGGGCTTTGCACATGCAGATTAGCGAATTGTTTACATTGTTCAACCATCCCCTTCTTCCTGCCGTGCTGGTTGTGAGTACGAATATGCAGCAGCGTAGAACAAATAGGTTCGATTGCAGACGTGCTGTTCGAGCCCAGGACGAAGATCGCAGTCGAGACCCTGAGATGCACGTCAAATGGCGCCATGTCCCGGGGCTGCGAATGCCGAGGCCCGAGGAAAGCTTGTTTCCGACCGCACTCACGGAGTTTCACGCATCGTGGCATTCTCTCTCTGCGGGAAACCCAACAGTGACAGATATCGCGGGCTGTGTGAAGCTTTCGCAGGCAGAGAGCTGACGCGTCTTTTCTGGCTTCGTGCTCTGTCGCTGTCGCTCTAAGGGAAGGTGAGACGAGCAATGTTAGCTCCACTATGCGTATTGGATATGCGAACTGCGGAAGCACAGGCCGGACCAACCTCCCGGACACGGCTGTTTGGCCTCGGCTCTGTACGATCGTTTGCAAAGCGAGAAGTTAATGGACTTTGGTTCTGGACAACACATCCTATCTATTCGAAGGAATTAACATCAAACAAACTAAACAAGCCATACAGCAGAACGTTTGCCCTAGATCTTCATGTTTGCGATGGTTCGCGGGCGGAAACGATATCGGAAAGGGCTTGGCGTGCGTCATCGGATTGGCCCGAAGCCGTGCCTTCCGATGCAGGTCACGCTACTCTTCAAACCCCACCGGCAGTGCCAAGTATCAGAAGGTGAATACCGGTTTAACGACCCCGTCCCTCTTCACACTCTGGGTGGATTCCCATAATTTACCCTTAACCTATGAACCTTCGACTCCAGACCCTCTTCCCGCTCGCGCAATCCGTAGTTATCGTGCTCTAGGCTCCAACATGGCTGACGACCAGACCGACGGCGCAGGGGAGGGGCACCGCAGCCTGAAAGAGAAGGTCGCACATCCGTTTCCCGACCTTCGCGAGAAACTGAAGGGAACCCATCTTCACGATGTTAAGGTCAAGGCCGTGCATACGACTCACAAGATCGGCAAGTTTCACAATCTGATCAACAAGAATCATCGTCACGACGAGGATCACGAGAAGGAGACGGACGAGAAGCGCAGCAGGATCCGCGAAAACCACCGTTTCGATTCGTTTGCCCCGGAGCGCAATGGCAATATGGTCAAGTGGTATGTCGATGGGAGAGACTACTTCTGGGTAAGATTGCATCAGTCATGTGATGTGAAGGTAGCCGCTAATGCAATGAGTAGGCTGTATCGGAGGCGCTGGAGCACGCTAAAGAAACTATCTATATTGAGGACTGGTGGCTCTCTCCTGAACTCGTAAGCTATATGCTCAATCGTTAGACTCACAGCTTACTTGCCAGTTCCTGCGTCGCCCTCCGTTTTATAATCAAGAATGGCGTCTAGATCAGATTCTTAAGAGGAAAGCAGAAGCTGGCGTGAAGATCTTCATTATCGTCTACAAGGAGGTAAGTTTCGAGACCAGACGACTATAGCGTGCATCTGACTCTTATCCAGGTAGCCTCAGCCCTGACCTGCAACAGCCAGCATACTAAGAAAGCCATCATGGGTCTTATTCCTGAAGGCAAACCGGGGAACGAAAACATCAAGCTGATGAGACATCCGGACCATAATGTACTAGAGAATGCTTCAGATATGACATTCTACTGGGCGCATCACGAAAAGATCCTCGTAGTAGATTACGAGGTGGCTTTCATCGGAGGCCTGGATCTCTGCTACGGTCGCTGGGACGAGAAACAACATCCGCTGGCCGATGTACATCCTTCCGGCATACAAAATGAGATTTTCCCGGGCCAGGACTTCAACAATAACCGCATCATGGACTTTCATAGCGTCGAGGACTGGAAGTCAAATCAGCTCAACAAAGCGGAATATGGCCGTATGCCATGGCACGACGTATCCATGGGCATTATTGGGCCGTGTGTGTACGACATCGCGGAACACTTTGTCCTGCGTTGGAACTTCTGCAAGCGAGACAAGCAGACTTGTCAACAATCCGTCCGGATTGACAGATTGATTGGACGGATTGATTAATAAGCAATCCGTCCAATCAATCCGAGACCTTGATTACTAGCAATCCATTCAATCCAGAGGTCCCAGATTGATTGGACGGATTGTTTACGGATTGATTGTTTTGCGTACAGAGGTCCTTCAAGATTCTAGGTGTTAATAGCTAGCGGAGGCGTAAAAATATAAAATATAATATACTTTCCAGTTCGAATCCTGTAAAATTACTTTCTCGCCCTCGCTCAACCGGCCGTATTAGGCCTAGCCGCCCCAGAAAATCGATTACGCTGCCCCGAAATATCTCGCGACCCAAGATTTTCGACGCGCCGAGATTAACGCGCACTCACTACGTTCGCCCACACCCACGAAAGTACGTATGTTTATCGCGATTTTTCGCCCAAACTAACCTCGCAGATGAATCGGCAGCTTAATGAAGTATTTGAGCGGGTCCTTGACTCCCAGTCCACGCAAAACGCCGCCGGCGCAGCTTCCTCGTACCAGGCAACCGATGCACAGTCAACATCTGACGCGCCACTCGATCTCGATCCTCTCGCTGTCTCTGCCTCCGCCGACGATGATGAGGACTATGAAGGCCTTGTTTGGTCGCGCGTACCTAATTTACAGAAGCCTCAATACGCTGCTAAACGTGCCTTAACAAGCTAGGTTTTTTAATACGGCTAGCGCGTATACCATCGCAAGCATAAGGCGCTGTATTGGCTGTGCAAATACTGCCATATACACAAGCAAAACGGGTTGTTTAAAGTGGCAACTTCAACCTCTGCTATCCATCGGCACCTCGAGGCGCGGCGACCTGGCCACGGAGTCAGCAAAGATGGCCCAATTCGGTTCAAGAAGGAGGCATCTATCATCTCCGCCCTACAGCGACAGGGCGTTGATGTGAGTCAAGAGGTAGCAAACGCCGTCGCCGATACCTTTTCGGCGCCCGCTTTTTAGCAGGCGCTCATCGAGTGGGTGGCCGCCGATAACCAAGCTCTGCGCGTTGTAGAGGTGCCTGCCTTTCGAGATATGATCAAGGCTGCTAATCCGCTCGCTGAGCGCGTTTTGTGGAGCAGCCACAACACTCTCCAGTCGCACATTATAGATGAATACAACGCCTACCTACCCGCCGTCGTGAGCTACATAAAGGCAGCCAAATCCGCTATACACGTATCCTTTGACAACTGGACCTCATACGGCGGCAAACGCGCTATCACCAGAATCTGCGTACACCACTTGAACGCAGCGGGTCAACAAGTAGATTACTTCCTTGGCCTGCCGACGCTATCGGGCGACCACTCCGGTTTAAATATCGCAGCAATCGTGAGCTCAACTCTCCACCAGTTTCATATACGAAAAGAAGCCTTAGGTTACTTTGTGCTTGATAACGCGACAAACAACGATACTGCCGTTAACGAGCTAGCAGAGGAGTACGGCTTCAACCCGAGCCACCGGAGATTGCGCTGCAGCTGCCATATACTCAATCTCGCTGCCCAAAACGTTATCTTTGGCCAGGATCGCGACGCGTTTGAGAACTCGCAGGAGAATTTAGTAGTACGTATTGCCTTTTTCTTTCCTGCCGCCGTCTCTCGCGCAGCACCTGCTAACTCGCCCTAGGCAAAGGAACAGTACATGAACGAGTGGCGCAAAGCTGGCCCGCTAGGCGTACTGTTTGACGTCATCGCCTCAATCTGTACGCCGCAGGCGCGCGAGCTTTTGGAGGGATACCAGCGAGATGAGGCAACGTCGCTAAATCTCACGAACTTTACGCCAAGAGAACTCAAAAAGCCAGTCAAAACTCGCTAGAACTCTTACTACGATACGTTTGAGCGCGCCGTCGACCTCAGGGTGCCTCTGGACGATTATATGGGCTACAAAATCGGCGAGAGCAACCGCTCCGCAAACCGACAGCGATCTCGGGCGGGAGCTCGCCCTTCGGAGGCTAGCCAGCCACGCCTGTATATACGTGAGGAAGGGCTTACTGGCAAAGACTAGGCTACTATTACTGAGTATATCGAGTTGCTTAAGCCTTTCAAGGAGGCGACTAGCTGGCTCGAAGGTCGAGGCAAGGCTAGTCGCTACGGCGCGATTTGGAAGGTTATCCCTACGTTTGAGTAGCTTCTTGCTACGCTACAGGCTCAACAGGATCGCGTAGAGGCAGTGGATTACAACGATCCTGACGCGCCTGAGGATCACGTCAAAACAAACCTCAATCTCGCCATTAGTAAGCTAGAAAACTACTACGCCAAATTCAAAGACGCCCCAGCGTATTACTGTGCCCTACGCCTCTACCTAGCGTACAAAAACTTCATCGATACTGCCTGGCGAGTACCCGCTGAGTACGATGACGTAGATAGCCTCTATCCCCGCAAGGGGTAGCTAGAGGCAAACAACAAAAGTTTTCAATCACTTTGGGCGGGCGCTAAGCTAGCATCTAAAATCGCCGCCGCTGATCCAGCTACGCCGCCGCCTGCTAAGCGGCAACGTTTTGACTACGCCGTTAACTGTACTGAGTTTATGCTAGCCTCTATGAGAGAGGCGGAGATTGCGGAGGAGATTACTAACGAGTATGAGCTCTGGAGCGCAGAGAAACCAATTAATCTAGCCTACAAGCTTGCTTAGCTGCCAATTGCCTACTAGTTGTCAAAGGAGCATTAATACCCTGTTTTGGCGCGGTTTGCTATGAATATATTGAGTATCCTAGCCTCAGCAGCCAATTGTGAGAGGACTTTTAGTGAACTGGCTGATCTTTTAGGCGTACGGAGACTCAATATGAGGCCAGATTTACTATCCGCTTTACAGAGCCTCCGATCCTGGAAACGCCTTGGGATTGAGCGCTTCAAAACGCCTTACAAACCTACGAACACGTACGATATCACTATCCATAAGATCGACGAATATATTGGGCAATTCACCAATAGTTAGCTTACTAATCAATCCATCCAATCTATCAATCCGTCCACCCCCCAAATCCCTAAACAATCCATTCAAGCCAATCCAGGAGAGATTTCTTGTCAATCCATTCAATCCGGGGACCCGGATTGGATTGGACGGATTGTTGACAAGTCTGGAGACAAGTACAAGCGCGACGAGCGATATGACTGGCTTACTATGGAAGGCCGAGAAGGTGACGATGAAGATCTCATTGGAGTGCAGCGGCCTAAGTTCCCCGTTGGCGAATATGCGCACCATCCAGTGAGCCCTTTGAGTGGGAAAAACCTCGACAACCGCGGGACCGTGACTGCGCAGCTAGTCCGAAGCAGTGCAGATTGGAGTAGTGGCATCCTTCCGGCTGAGCACAGTATCCAGACCTCTTACTGTGATTTAATCCGTGAGGCGAGACATTACGTCTATATCGAGAATCAGTTTTTTATCACCGCGACTGGAGAAGAACAGAGTCCAATCCACAACCAGATCGGACGGTCCATCGTCGAGGCGGTTGTTCGGGCAGGCCAGGAAAAGCGCAAGTTCCGAGTCATCGTCATTATACCCGCGATTCCTGGGTTCGCCGGTGATTTGCGCGAGGACGCGGCGACTGGGACAAGAGCTATCATGGACTACCAGTACAAGAGTATATGCCGAGGAGAGCATAGCATCTTCGAGCAAATCAAAGCTCAAGGGGTAGATCCGAACGAGCACATATCCTTCTTCAATCTCCGCTCGTATGATCGGCTGAATGTCACTGCCACGCTTAAGAGGTACGAAGAGCAGTCCGGCATGAAGTACGAAGATCTCCAGAGAGCTGAAGTCGACGAGCTCGAGGCACCGTCTGACGGTGGAACTGAGGCCCGCGAACGAGCCGCAGATATGAGACGCAGGTTCACTTCTCACGAAGAGTCCGTGGGCCAGGGTGACCAGGGCGGCCTCATCGACCCGGACTCCATCGCCGACGACGCCATGCTCACGGACAAGAGACCCAGCACGGAGCCCTGGGAAGGCGACCCCGAGGCCGAGACAGAACACTTCTTCCAAGAGGAGCTCTACGTGCACGCCAAAATCTGTATCATCGACGACCAGTACGTCATCTGCGGCTCCTCCAACATCAACGACCGCTCGCAGCTCGGCTACCACGACTCAGAACTCTCCATCGTCATGCACGACCGCGACAAAGTCGACATCACCATGGACGGCGCCCCCTACCAAGCCGCCCGCCTAGCCTACACGCTGCGCAGCATCCTCTGGCGCGAGCACCTCGGCCTGCTCGAACCGCAATCCCTCGACGCAACCGACGACCCCAACGCCCAGCCCCCCAGCACCTCGTCCCCAAACGCCAACCACGAAGGCCGCGAATTCGACTTCGTGTCCGACGCGCTGTGCCCGAAACTCTGGGCCACGTGGTGCGAGCAGGCGACGACCAACACGGCCGTCTTCCGCGACCTGTTCCACGCCGATCCGGACGACCGCATCCGCACGTGGGCTGACTACGACAGCTTCACGCCGAATCCGAAGGGCGATGGCCATAGGCAGGGCCACTTGTATAACACGGATCGCAGTGCAAAAGAGGTGAGGCGGGAGCTGGATCGTGTGAGGGGCCATTTGGTGTGGATGCCGATGCGGTTTTTGGAGGAGGAGCAGATGGCGGAGAGGGGGTTGCAGGTTAATGCGTATACGGAGAGTATTTATACGTAGGTCAGGGTCGGGCGGGTGGGACTTGGAGGGAGGGAAGAGTGCTGCGTGTGCGGGTATCGGTTTCTTTTGACGGGGGCACAGAATGGGGCTGGGACGAGCTACTTTGTCGCGGTTTTTGCCTTCTCCTGTTGTGTGTGTAGTTTGGTAGAGATGCGCTGGGCTGGGCTGGGCTGCGTTGGCTCGAGGCTGTCTTTTACGTCTCTGAACTCCCCTATTTATTTGTTCTGCACTATCTTCATCTATCCCTACCTACGACTGTTGTTCAGAATTCATCATGTGTTATGCAAGCAACGCATCAACGTACTGCGATTTGGCGTGGTAGTATAGTAGGCGAGCGGTATGGCTATGCTTGAGTGTGCGTGCGTGCATGCGTGCGTGCTGTGGGCCTCTCCTAATTAGCAAGTACTATTAGTTTCTTTGCATTCATTCATTCACTCATTCAAAAGCACTCTCCGAATTGCATATTGCATTGCATTCGTAGACCGATTAACGAATTGCTTGCGGAACCAGAACCCGCATTTTATTCTTGCTTTGCAGACATGGAAATATTTACTCTAGCTAGCTAAGTAAGAACAGGACGCAACCTAACCTAGCTATGCGGGTTTTGGTTAGTAGTACCTTTTAAAACAGGGTTTGGAAGGAAGGGGAAAGGTAGGTGGGTGAGAAAGGAAGGAAAGTACTAGACAAAACAGGGTTTGAACATGGAAGTTTTTACGCTGTGGAATTTAACTGAAATAGGGGCAATGGAATCTGATCTGAGCTGTTTTGGCGTGCGTTAAGTAAATAAGTAGGTTCTTTTTTTTTGTGGAGCGCGCTATCTTTCGGAATTATTGTCTGTATATTTTCATCTCTATCTCTATCATCTCTGTATACAACCACAACCACAACCACAACCACTACACCACTCCACACCACTCCACACCACTCCACTATACTCTACTATATTATACTCTACCTTCTACCCCCGTACCCCCGCCCGCTTCCAAATCACCCCCCGGGCCCCCCAAAGCCGCAAGTTCCGCTCCCCCACCCGGACGAACCTCCTCGGACCAGCTATACATGCATACCTACCTACATAACTACATATCTACATATATCCGGTTGCACGACAGGTTCCCACACCCACACGCACAGATTGCTTCCCGTACTCCAGCTCTAAGGGAAGAATCACTGCATGCTATGCAGTCTGCATGTGCTAAACATAGCGCACAGCGCAGTGGGTGGTGGTATACGAGAGAGAGGGGACGAGCCGAGCTGGGCCGAACGGCGAAGAAAGGCAGCGCGCAGTTAGCGGGGTTAAGCGTTGGTGGATGAGAAATAAGAAAGCGGAAAAGGAGTGTGGGAAAGCGGAAAGCAGAAAGGGGGCGTGGAAACGGGCGGGCGGGTGTACGACAGAGGAGTAGCCTTGCCTTGCCTTACCGTGTGCAGACTATCGAGCACATATATACGCTTTACATAGTACGTTGAACTAAATTGAATTAGACAGCAAACAGGACAGAATAGAACGGAACAAAACAGAACAGCAATAAGAGAAAATGCAAGTTAGCAACTTCAATAGTACATAGCCATGCATCTACTCACTTACACTTACTTACTCTTACTCTCCCTACTTCCCTTATCTTATGCTCCTATCCTATCCTATCCTATCCTATCCTACGTCCAAACTACTATACACAAATTACTACACACATACACATACACACACAATCCCTTTCTCTCTTTCTCTCTCTCCTACAGCAAAACGCACCCAGTTCAGCTCCGTTCACTTTTTTCCCCTCACAAGCGCCGCCCAATTCACCCATCCCCGCTCTCTCCCCTTCCCTTCCCTTCCCTCCCATCCCCTCCCCTCCCATCCTATCCTCTCTCCTAACCTCACCAGCGCAATCCCAATCTAATATGCTTCTGGAACCTAGCCCCGCCCAGCCCACTCTACTCCACTCCACTCGAATCCACTCCACCCCGCTCCGTAGCAAGGCAAAGCAGAACACAAATAGAAAAGTAGACGAAATTTAAAGAAAGGGCGAGTTAGAGCTTGGCGTTGTGCTGATAACACGCTTGGACGGATAGTGAAAGAAGCGGTCGGTAGGACTTCTTTGTTTGTTAGGGCAGGATGGAATAGAATAGAGAGAGAGATGGAGAGAGATAGATAGTGACGTAGACAGGTTGGTAGATAGAGAGATAGACCGCTTCGTGTAGTTAATTGTGAATTTGTACCTAGCTGTATATCTGTCTGTTTGTCTAGCTCTATTTCCAACTATAACTACAACCACATACTACTTCAACCTACATATAGCCCCGTTAGTGTACGTACACACATACCCGCATCATTGTCGTTAGTCGTTAGTCGTTAGTCGTTAGCCATTAGTCGTTTTCGTGCCCCCCCCTTTCGCGCTCTAGTATCTACGCACAACGTCACGAGTGCGCAAATCCTACCATCCGGACCAGCCCAACGAGCTCGTGCTGCGAATTTCGCCCGCGTGCCATCAGCTAGCCATTCAGTACCGAGCCAGGCTTTATCTATGCACCGCACCGCAGCTCAGTTCAGCTCAGCTTGTAGACACAGATAGCCTTGCTTCGTCGTCGCAACCGCAGGCAGCATCGCCAGCAAATCGGCAAACCAAACCAAACCAAACCACGAGGCTGTCTGCTTCACCGCACACAAGCGGTGTGTCCGAGTCGACACACAGCGCGGAGCGCCAGCACAGCACAGCGAACGGAGCCCGACCCGACGGTACGGTCACATTCTGACCTTTCTCCGTACGCTCGGCGAGGAACCCCGTCCGCTGCTTGAGTTCGTCCGCTGGTTGGCTCGGTTCGGTAGGAATGTTACCATACCCGCTCACTTGGTCATGCCAATAGCATAGCCAGGCCCGAGTCGGAGCGGGCGAACTGAACTGTGCGCGCAGCAGCAGTGCAAGCAGAGCTGCGAGGTTTGGGTTTGGGTTTAGCCCAGACTACTGTATGGGTGATGTACTGTATGCATAGCGAGATGAGAGGGGAAGGTTGACGTCGGCGAAGCGGAAGCGGAAGCGAGGCGAGCGGCGACTAGGGATAGATCAGTGTCTAGACAACTAGCCTGCTCGAAATGTAGGCATCTAGGTATCTATACATGTCGGTAAACGACTGTGTCGGCGGCTCTCTCTCGGAGAGCGCGAGTAGCTTCGAATACCTAGAAAAGCAGTGAGTACGCCTACCAATCGTTCAATCCTTCAGTCGTGTTTCCCGACTGCTACTGACAGGCAATAGCGACAATGCTGCTGCTGTTCAGCCCAGACCGCCCTGTATCGTTGCAGCTCGAGCTATTTTTCTCCATGTTCAGAAGTCCCGGACATACGCGGGTATGACCTGGTATGCCTAGGTAGTCCGGTCAGGTCAGGGTGGACGACACTTGTACTTACTGATTGCGGGAGTTCCGGTCGGGAAGTCTACTCGTCGACAGCGAATCCAGGCAAAGCATCCCGTCCGTCGCCAGTCGCACCAATGTCCTCGTGTTCATGCGCACGTAAGTTTTTGACGTGCAGCGACAGCGACAGCGACAGCGACAGGACAAGGAAGAGCCAGGACCCTCGAGTTCGGCAATGCGCCTGAACAGGGGAGAAACCCAGCAGCTGATACCAATGATACCCAGCTACAAGAGGATGCGTCGCTGGGTGCGACCAGACACCACTATAAATATATTGCCTCGCAATATAAAACCACCCGAGCGGAGCTACAGCTGTGCGTGTTACTGCTCGTTCGGGCCTAGGATGCCGGGAGGATTGCAGACGGTAGGGTAAACGTGGGAGAGGCAAGTATGTAGATGGCGAACGATTGGGGACCGGAGCCTATGTTTCGCATGAAATACGGAAATGAGACGTCGAGTTAATGCCTGTCGCCATATAAGCATTTGTTCGTTTACTTACTTAACCTACATACTTCCTCACCTCAGCAAAACGGATTGCGCATTGACTCCTGGTCGCCATCGGTGTGGAAGTGGCGGCCGGAATCTGACACGTCGTGATTGTGTCTCGAGTACAGTTTCCACACGCTGCCGTTGTCCAGCGTCTATACATGGAACACGCTCCGCTGATTTGTCGCTTACCCTCATCGGAGCGTGCTATTTTTGACTATAGCATTGAACGGCCTGGTCATATTTGCGCACCGACAAACGGTTGCGGCATTGATGCTTACAAGAACGTCTGCCCAAAGCCTCTGGGGTTCTCAAGACAGTTGTTACGACCCGGCGCAACCCTGAGGGTTAACGCACTCCAGCTGAATGCTTGCAGACGGATAGTGGTGTGTTGTGTTGAAGGTGCACGATTCGTGGAAAATAGCAACTTCATATGTGTTCCGGCTGGTGGGTAAGACAGCGCTTAGGTGGACCCATGAGCCTCGAAGCCAGGGGCCCCTTCAGTCAATCGTCTCTTCAAAGCTGGGTCTGGTTTCCAAGATGTCCTCGTGCGAGAGGAGTCGCGAGGATTTCCAGGAGGCCATCAATGTCGGAGGACGTGTCGAGCCGGTATGAGCTGGTAATGCGATTACTAGAGATTGAGATAAACATAAGTATAGAAGGATGAAGGATGTCGGAGATACGGGGATGGCTTCAATTTTCCAATTACAGATACAAGTAACGGCTGGTTATCCAGAGAAAAAGAAGAGTGAGGTGTGAATAATTCTTAAGGCGAGGTTGGCCTACTGCTTATGATGCGGAGACACCGGTATGTCGCTTCGTCGAGTTCACCTTGTGCTATCGGCCAACTGCTGAAGGATAGTTTCTGCCTGTGGTAGATGCACACACGACAGCCCTCGGGATACGCTGGGCTCGCCTGAATGAATCCTCTCGGTGGTGAAGTCCTTCTCAACCTCCTGATTCGGCAGAGCTTTGGTATTGCGCTCAAGGCATGAATCGAAGGCAAGAACCCATGCGGGCAGATCTTCAGTGATCATTCCCGTTAGATCATTGTCTGCCAATAGCACTCACAGCTGGGACCGCCTCAGCAGCAACGTCCGCCAGCCGACAGCCGCCAGCGACACGCTGGCCCGTCAACGTTGTTGCTAGATAACGATCGCCAGACGGTCCGCCGATACCTAGTGCGTTGTCCTCGCCGACTGTTTCGAGAGTACAGGAAGGGGCCGAACAACATATGTCGACTCGGCACTCGGAACAATGTGATCAAAAGCACCCGAGATTGTGTCATTACAACCATAACAGGATCATCGGGTGCTCTTCGTAGGTGGTGGAGCAATCAGTAGTGGTGCGTAATCACCATGTGGGGAATGAGACCGTAAGCCAAGGGCGTGTGCCCTCCATCGGTATTGTTGGTACCGACCGTCGTGTCAGACCCACCGATAGACCACCCAGGAGCAGAATATTTCGAAGATCGAAGGCCCATGGCATTTCCTGTCCAGCTTGTAGGGGTGTCTGACTGTCATGACAGGGTCGATATCCACTGCAACAGCAAACCGGTTTTCATAGTCGCCTGCAACTACTACAAACCTCCATTGACGGTAAAGGACACTTCGGATATCTTGCCTGGTGCCGGCCCGTAGTCAAAAAGGAGGGGGGCAGCTCGGCGTCCATCGAAGAGACCAGGCCTTAGAGGCATGCAGCAACAGCGCAACAGCTTCATTCCCGAAATAAGCAAGTGGGAACTTAGGAAACGTTGAGGTGACTTGGAGGGTCGTGTTCCCTGCTAAGCGCAATGGTGGATCAGTTACGTGGCAGTGAGACTCACCGTGGGCCCCGCGAATGAAGACTCTTTCTAGACTTGGCCTATGGGAATGGCCCCACACCTGCATTCGGTCGTCTCAAGATGTGGGATTAGCTTGCGTGAGCATGGTACCAGGCGTTTGGCCTTGCAGCGGTGTAGTGTGAGTGGCAATGACTGGCTGTCCCACTAGTCGTAGCCCCTACATGAAGCAGGTGGTAGGCGCGCCGACAGGCTCCTTCTTACGAAGCCGGCCTCTGCCGGTATGCATCACTCATATACGTATGTGCTCGTCAAGACAGCTAGATGGTTAAACGTTAGAGAGGCTTGCATACATGACCAATCCCTGTGTACAAAGCCCACGCACAGCTGAAGCCCAGTAGGTCAGCTCAGAATGTTCGTATGCACCCGGCATGAGAGAGGAAAGACAAACTACATGGCATTGTTGTTGCCGTGTGACGTAAGAATCGAGACTAGACCGGTGCATCGGTGGGTGGAAAACGTGCCTAGACTAGGAAATATGTTTACGGTCCAGTAATTGGACGAAGTTAAACGCGATCGACTCGGGTAGTAGCGTGGGATATCCTACGACAAGTCAGCCCGTCCGCGATCTTCAGTTCATGTAGGTTTGACCACATGCTGTGTTTTGTGCACAGTCAGTCAATCTGAGGTCTGATTTGAGTTCCATGATTTGCGCGGCGGCATAACCCGATGTGGGAAGCCTACATAGGGTAGTGACTGTACCGGGTTTGCCACGCATGTCCAAGTACTAGAGGCTCGCCTCTTCGAACCAACCAGGAAGGGATGTGCCTGTTTGGCGTCAACATGGGCAGCTGAAAGACATTGCCAAAACAGAGTTCCAGCCAACCGTTCAGCGGGCGCACCGAAGCGTGATGGTGCGAAGCCGTCCAACGTTCCCGACTCAGCGTCTCGAGTCGCCGTCATGGCTGGCGCAAGATTGGAGCCAGGGTTGCCGATTCGATAGCTACCCTCGACCGATTTGGTGACTTCGGCGATGTTGAACCGTGTTGTGGCTCTTTCTGAACTATTCCATAGCTTGGCGGCTGGCGATCTCGACGAGCGCCACACCGAAACGGAAGGCGCAGGGCTTGGCGTCCAGCAACAGGACCACAGTGATTCCACGCATGTCGATCAGCCGGTCGCCGCTTCTCCGAGTCGGAAGTCCGCTCGCAGTCCTGAGTCCTGGGTCCTGTTGACCACAATTCAGCGATGCGACGCGACGCGCCAACAACCTTGATTACTGAGAAAGGCCGGACGGGCGCAAAAGCAAGTCGAGGGGGCAGACGGATGATTATCGCGCTGCAGGCCCGAGTAGGATGCAGAGAGTTGGCTGCCGTGGCGGGCGCTTTGAAACGTCAACGTGAGGGGCATGTTTGCCCTCCAGGTGGGGAATCTGGGCGCAGTGCGCTTGGTGAGTGGCCGCCTGTGGTTTTTGCGCTGCGCGACGGGCAAAAGAAAGGGGCTCTGGACTCGGCCTAGTGTGGGGTTCGCAGATCCGATTCGGCGTCACCCAGATCTAACGGCGCTGGTGCTGCATCTTGCTGCCAGCCAGCCGCTAGAGCAGCCAGACGGCTTCTGCAACGGGCCATCAGTGAGCTTCTGGCTCTGTTCATTCTGCCGTCCCTCGGCGGCCATGAGTGCACCCGTCGAGAGGCCACTGTGCTGAGCGGACAGGAACGCGATTGAGCGCGAGCACATGGCGCGAGCGATGAGGTCAGGACGGGCCACGGCGCGATCGGCTTGTTCCGCTGTCAGAGCCGTGCCGTGAACCACAGATCCTCCGGACGCAGCCATGGATACCGCGCACCACATCGAGAATGGAGTAACAGAAGGCCCGTCACTTGCACACACGCAAAACAGGGGCACGGCATGGCTAGACCCTAGGCGTGGTTGTTTGTGCAGCAGCGCCGTGAAGTTGGCGGGTAGGTCGGCGGTGGAGGATTTACACAGGAGCTGAGGGGCGGCATTGGTTTGGCGTCGGGTGCGGATCATGCGCTCGTTAATCTTGAAATCGGGGCGATCTGGGCGGGGATATCCCTGTTCTAAGCCCAGTTTTCTCTTTTTGCGCGAGCAGCGCAGCGCTGGTCAATATTGTTATTTGTCGGAACCCCGGAAGAGGGCAGGTAGATGGGTGAAGGGTCTCCCTTGCTGTTCAGAAACGTTCATCCGCGATTTGAGTTTGTGCTGGAGTAATCGAAGGGATCCTTGCGACGGCAATAAATAGATGCCGCGCTCAATTGATCTCGGGATCGGATTCTCTCGCTCGTTTTGGCCCGAGTGTCGCTATACATGATATGGCAAATGTGGTGGGTGCTCCACACCTGTACCCCCAGAGTAGAGAACACGAAGGTCGTGAGCGTGCTACCGTGGCTGTCCGTTTGTGTTCTTCACTGCTTCATTACATGAATCTACCTCGCCGACCTCGTTGGTCGTACCACGCACCAGTCTAGGAGGGGAGAGTCACGGTGCATGTGTGCACCACCACAACGTTCTCGTTACCCTGCCCGTGGGATCCAGGAGCTTTGCGTCTTGCGAGCTGTTGCACTCCCCGTTACAAACCATAGTCTAGTTGGGACGCGCATGTTGTCGGTCGGCCGGGCGGTAGGACTTGGACCGTGTTGACAGAGTCATGGGTGAAGAGGTCCGGGAGAACACCTGCTAATCTGGGCGGCCCTTTCCTCCCGCACGAATCTTGCCCGTGCGAAATGATGGGGGTGAGGGACATCCATGCCAGCACAACCAAAGTACATACTAGTCAGGAGCGGGGCCTATTTTCTGGGAAATTGCGGCAGCGTTGAACACATTCGCGATGCAACTGCGCAAGGAGTCTGGCATCGGGTGCCAGTGCAGCATCATCTCGCTGGTGCCATTGTGTAGCCTTCGAGGATCCTCGGCCGCCTGCGACAAGAACACTCCGTGATACAGATCCGCCGAGAGGAAAGTGCATCGATTGGCTACGTCGGTGGGAAAGGTATCCCACCCACAATTAAACATGGTTCCGGGGCGAAATGATGCTGAGACAGCACATTGACCACCACATGAGCCGCATTGGATCGTTGGAATCGCCGTTAGTCCCAGAGTACGGGAATCTGCAGCATGGACTCCATGGCGGCCGATGATGCGTGCTTTGCTAAGTCTGCGGCTGACATCTGTACAGTGGGGTTCCACCAACAATCTTCGGGACATGGCCGGGAACATGTGTCTGCGGTCGTGGGTCTTGCATACGGTGCTCCGGCGAAGGAGCAAGTGTGACTGATGGATATGACAGCTCTGCGTACCGTCACACACGTCGGCGCCGTGGTCATGACGGGGCGGGCAGCTAGGCATGACCACCCTAGGCCATGTCCCTGGTCGGCGCAAGGGAGCCTGTTTGAGCGCTCAGGGAATAACGGCCTGGAACCCTGCAATGGTGAAGTCAACAAGTCGATATTCACGCCTTGGCGCCCGTTGCTGCTGGATATGGCCTTTGAGGTTAGAAGGTCTGATTCATGTGCTGGGTGGGCGATTAGTGGGCAAGCGCGCGACTGCAGTGCTGCTAGCCACGAGGGCCTCGCCGCCTCGGTCTCGGTCTCGCGTTTTCGCACAGCACGCCTAGCCGTGCCGGTCCTGAAGAGGCACCAGAACAGCCGTTGCGGAGGCTGGAACGATGAATTGGTTAGGCGGGAGTGGACGGCGACGTTTCCTGAATCGGCCGCGGCGCGCATGCACACGGCCAGTTCGAGCGGCACGGCGGGCGACGCACTTCCCAGGTCGACGCAGCAGCAGGCCAAACAGAGGCGGAGAGGCAGGACTCTCTTTCGGCGGACGTCCGGCGACCAGAGTGTGCGCAGGCGTGTGCGGGCCACTGACTCGGAAAATGGCGACAGCCAGACGAGCCGTTCCTCGCTAGCGCCCTTCAACGCTTGCCCCAGTCACTTGGGCCCGCGCGCGAGGCGTAAGAGGCGATAAGAAGCGATTCCAATGGCGCTAGGCGGCGCGTGTGGCGACGCCCTGCCAGCAGCTCGGAAACCAGACCAACCCCAGATCTCTCCAGCCACAGCAGCAGCAGCACGCCCTGGACCGCCAGCTCGGGGACTCCGCCGACCAGCCACCGACTGCACTGTGCGGCTGCCCTTTGCCCGCGTCCCGAGTGCATTCTGCCTGAATTGCGGCTACCGACAGAGCGTCGCGTGGGGGAGAGGGTTTGCACGGCCAGGGGCGTCTGCTGCTGCTGTTTCACCGCGAGGGGACCGACAAGGCTGTGTCTATTTTTGCGGAGGTGAAGCGGGCGTCGGCGGGACGACGAAGACGAGGGGCGAGTGTACACTGTACAGGACACGCACCCCACGGTGCTGTATGGGAGAGCACAGGAGGAGGATGGAGACGCGCCCGTGTCTGCCAGGCCCCGTAGCGTGCCGCCTGCAGCATGCTGGGCTGCTGGGTCAACAGGACGGCAGACGAGGGGCCTGAGAGGCTGCTGCTGGGTGCTGTTGGGTCGTCAGAACAGGAAATGCAAATGACGGTCTGGAGAGCCAGCTGGTGGGCTCGAATCGCGATGCGGGATGCGGGCGCTGGGCTGCGAGCAAACGTGTCCGCTGGCAGAGAGAGGCGGCGCGTCTTCGTCAACGATGCCCGCTTCCAACCACGGCCGCTGGATCTGGCTGACGCGCGGGCGAGTGGCTGCGGCGGCTGGTGGTGGTGGTGCGCACTGCACTGCGCGGCGGCAGTCAGTCGGTGGGCACGCTGGGCACTGGGCACTGGGCACGAGAAAAACGTCGTGGAAGCTGGCGGGCCCGACGCCTGGAGCGTTTGCCAGCGGCCAGTTCAGACTCGAGAGTCTCGTCTCGTCTCTCGTCATCGCCCAGGCCGCTGATTGGCCGCGCGGGCGACTAAGGCGCAGTTTGGCAGCCAACCCGGGGCAGTGGACACACCCGCCGCCCACACTCGCCCGCCTGCTTGCTTGCGCTTGCTTGCTTGCTTGCTTGCTTGCTTGAGCCTGAGCCTTGAGCGGCCCGGTTGATCGGTAGATAGCAGCCAAGTGCTCAACGGCTGCCCTGAGACGTGAGCCCTGAGCCTGAGCCTGAGCCCGTGACCTGCCGCCGCCGCCTCCACCGCCGCCGCTTCCGCTCGCTTTCGCGCTCCCCCCCTCGTTCGCTGCCCTCGATAATATATACATGAATCCTCTCGTCGCCATGGCGCACACACAGGCACGGCCATCGTCTGCGCGCCGGGCGTTATCGCGCCGGCGTGAGCGTTGCTGGTGGAGAGCGGGGCGTCGGGCGCTGCGGGAGAACGACAGCGCGAAAAGGAGGCGGCGCGACTAGTGTGCGTGCAATGCTCCCAAACTTCCAAGACTTCAGGTCGCCGACCTCGTGTCCGCGCTCCACTGTCCACCGCCAACCCCTACCGATGGGCTCGACGATCAGTATCTGGGCTCGGCCCATGCTCCAGCCTCAGCGCCCGTTTGATCGCCCGCCGCCGCCGGCCCTGTCGAAACCGCAACGAGCGACTGGTGACGCTGCCGCAGATGCCCTCTTGCCGCGACAACACGAGGGCCCTGTGTTGGAGGCGACCTGACGACCCCGTACAGCTGCTGGCTGCTGGTCGCTGGCTGCGTGAGAGGTGACATGGCGAGCAGGTGTGCCGCCGGCCTATTTCTGGCCCTCGTGGATGCCAGGGAGAGCCGACAGGAACAGGGACATGGGAAAAACGCGGCCTGTCCAAGCACTCTACGTGACGCTGGCGATGATGAGCCGGAGCCTTTCCCGGAGACTTGGAGCCATGAGGCCAGTGGCATTCCCGGCCGGCTGCCCAGGCTTGAGTGCGTGTTGACGGCCTGCTATGATCCGTCCATGGCTACCCAGCATCGCCATTCACTCGCAGCCGGACGCACACCGCAATGGAGAGGCCAGCTGGAGCAGTGCGCGGCTGGGGACGACGGGGGGGTGTTGTCTCGATGCCCTGTTCAGTGGTGATGAGGACAGCACAATGAGGCTGCAGACGGCGAGCTCGTGAAATGAACGTCCAGGTCCCCTCCACCCCCAGACCCTGGAGTCAGTCGACTGTCGTTCTCACGGCTGGCTGAAGCTCCCCTGACAGCAGGCCTGCTTCGTCTTGCAGACAGCAGAATTGAGCATGGGTGAGCGCGCTGCTGGCCGGGTGGGGGTATCTATGAGCAAGCTGCTTGACTGTCTGCTGTGGGGCCCACCGGGCGGGCCTTGAATCGACGGCCAAACCACCGCTGCGCTCCTGAGGCGTGAGCTCGCGCGCGATGGTGCACCGTCGTATGGGTGGAGCCGCGGCGGGGTCTTCTGGGACCGCTGGGCGCCGTGGCTTCACCAGCGAGCGCGAGCGTTGCAAGGGCAAGAGGAGCCAGCACTGGAAGAGGAGCTTTTGCGAGACTTGATTTTTCCCGCCGCCAGGCCTCCCCGGTCGCAAGCCAAATGGACGATGTGCGACAAGGGAGCGCACAATTCCGGCGATCTGGTCCACCGAGCTGGGAACAGGCTGGCTGCGTGTGCTGCGCGAGCCGGCACCAGAAAGGGTGTCGTCGACATTAGATACATTAGTCGCGGGCCAGCACGCCGCTGCGTTGCACAAGCTCACGCATTCGTCCATCCTCTCTCAGGGCTCGTCGCCTCTCCGGATCGCCCAATCAGCCCAAGCGCCATTCGTACTGTCGACTCCCAGCTTTGCTCCTCGAGCGCCCCCAGCATCCCGTCGAGCACACACCCTACCCTTTGCCCTAGCCGCATCTCAAAAGCAGAGGCCTTGCACCGCATCGTATCTGTCCCGAACAAGTCAATAACTCCTCCCACCACCATCTTGGCGCCCGCGACCATCACACTACCCGCTCCCCGCCGCTCAATATATACTCCTCTGGGACCCACGTCTTCTGGCCGACCACGTTACCGCGGAACCTCCCAAGCCCGTCAACCCCAATCCATCCACTGACACGACCCTACCTTGACTTACAGTCCTCTGAACCACGGTTGCTACCTCGAGCGTTGCCCAGATCTCAGTATTCCCTGGTAAGTTAGTCCCATCGCCCATCCCGTTGCATCATCGTTCCGCCGTTTCGTCCCGTACCGTATTTCAACCCCAAATTCTCCTACGTTTCAAATACATTCCTCAACCTCCCACTGTACATTGCGATATTACGACCGTGTTCCTTCCTGAGGAGCTTGTATCGTCAGAAACCACATACCAAAATGGCTGCATTAAATCGCTTCACATCACAAGGCTTCGCCTCTAGCTTTACCTGGCAACGACCACAACTGACCCGTTCAACAGTAGGAAACCTTCAGCATCCAAAATATCTGAGTGGACATCGACACACGGAGCTTTTGCCATTGTCGCAAGAAGTTCTTCCGATACGTTCTCCAGAGCCTTTGGCCTGGACCGCACCCCACATAATGGTTGCCCACCGCCGAGGTCCTTGGACCAACCAAGAAGATGCATGGCTCCTTCAGCTTGTGCAGCGCAATGGCCCTCATAACTGGGTCCGCATCTCGACCGACATCGGATCCCGGTCACCCAAGCAATGCCGGGAGCGCTATCATCAGAATCTTAAGCCAACTCTCAACCATGAACCGATCTCACCTGAAGAGGGAGAGTTGATCGAGAAACTAGTTGCAGAGATGGGGAAAAGATGGGCTGAAATTGCACGACGACTCAAGGGCCGCAGCGACAACGCAGTGAAGAACTGGTGGAATGGCGGTCAGAATCGACGGAAACGAAACCCAGACCGACCAGGCCAGCAAGACCACGATCAGATGAATATGTCACACTCTGGCTACCACTATCCCCCGGCCGTACATCACCAGGATGACGCCTCTACACTGCACTCCTTCCACGGCATGCAATCATACCCTGACTCAAGACGACCTTCGTTGAATACATCACTCCACTCACCACACTCTCTGAAGTTACCTCATCCACAAGGCTATGAGCCATATCCTGGATCACGGCCTCCGCCGCTTGAGCTGCAACCCTACGGCCATGCGCAAGCCGTAGCTCGGGGACGAGGTTTCGAGACGCCCATGCCCTCACCGTCCGGCTACTCGGTGGTCTCAGCTGATGGTGCGCCGTCTCTAATCACAGACACTAGTTCCGAATCGCGCTCACCTCGTGGAGCAGCATCTCCTCTTGACCTCACTCTTGCGCCGTTCATTGGCACCCGGGAAGAGCGGAGGAGTTCTAGCACCCGTCACCTACCGCAATCCGGCTTTGCCGTCGAGGACGACGACCACTCTGCACACTACGACCGCTACAGACGCCGAACATCAGTCCAGCTCCCTCCCCTCCAACGCACTGATTCGGCTGGCCCAGCGTCTTCGTCGCGAGAGCCCAACTACAGCCAGCCTGAGAGGGTCCAGCTGCTCACACAGCCGGCTCCCCAACTGGTGCACCACCACCACTCCCTCCCCAAGTCTGCGCCACTGCCTTCGGACCAGCGGCCTTTGCCCGCGTTCATCACGGTCGCAGAGCCTGGCCGCCTGCCCTTACCGTCCCCGACTAGCGCAAGCCCGGCCTCCAGGCATCTGCCGTCGCCCTTTGCCCGATCCGGCCAGCTAGTCGAGGCGAGCAGCGCGCCTGTCTCACCGCGGGACGGGCCTCGGGACAACAGGATGAACCTGATGCACATCTGCTGAATAACGCAACACATACATCTGCTGAATAACGCAACACATGCTCTTCTTGTACAGTACGACTCGCAGCATCCACCTCACATGGCGCTTCTACCTACATCCACAACTCCCTTTGCGCCTTGCGAAGGTCGCTCTTGTATATATGCCCGCCTCGACTGCACTACCCTCGTCTATGGTCCGCAGCTCAGCTCTACCGGCCTTTCTGCCTCGTGTCATGTCCTGCCATGTCAGCCTCTCTCGTCTTCTCGGCGCATCGAAAACAAGCCCCGCACCGATTCGATCCATCTTCACTTGCCTCGTAAACTCTGTACGGTCATGTCATTGCGTCGATAGAAGGATGGATAGATAGATAGATAGATACCCGAACAACCTCCTCCCCATCCATACCATGTAGGAATTACGCGCGCAAAAAAGCACCGAGGTCGATTTCTTCCTTGTTTCTTTCTTTTTTCATGTAAGCGCTTTCTTTCCTATCCTCCCTGGTTGACTTAGCAGGCGTTTTGGCTGGGGCTATGTATGGGCATGGGCATGGGTTTGGGCATTGCTATGATGTGGTTCTGGGTTTCTCACGATTTTTCTACTGGTATGGAGCGAGCGCTCTGTGTAGTGTAGGTTAGGTACATGGATGGATGGTTGGTTTGGTTGGTTGGTTGGTTGGTTCAGTGTAATACCCCCGGGAGAGAGCCAGCGCAGCGCGAGAGCGCGTGAGGAATTGAAATAATCAATCGCATCGAATCATTCGTTGAACTCAACTCGATGAAGGCTGATTTTGAACCCTTGAACCGATCCACGTCGTGATTAGATACTATCAAGACTTGGAGCACGCGAGTTGACTTCAGATGAACAACCGGGTTGTTGGACGGTTGTTTGGCTTGGACTTTTGGCTTTGGGTTTGCCGCTGATTGCCTGATCGTTAACTACACTACGCACTATGCAGTATCTACCTGCTGTAAACTGGCTTCAACTGTACTGAACTGAACTGAACTGCCACTTCCACATGCCGAACGACGTACCTACGTACCCACCTACCCAACGGCCCGTCTCCTCACCTCACATAAACTAGGCTAGGCTAGGCTAGCTTAGCTCCGTCCACGTTTCCGTGGTCCGATCAGATCAACTGAAATCAAATCAAGGCGAAACTTAACTTGCAGCTACAGCTCAGCTCAGCACCCACCTACGACAGAGCGAATATAGGGCTAGCCAGGCACTTAGATTGAATTGAACGTACTTACGTTTGTCGTACCTGCGCATCTGCCTACCTGAGCCGCCGGCTGTCTGTCTGTCTACCTACGTACTACCTACCTACATGTGCAGCGTCTTTGGGACAGGAAAACGATGACGGTAGACTACTCTGTACCTAGCTAGGTAGCGGAATCGGTACGCGATGGGATGGGTCAGTTTCAAGTCAAGACGCGGGACGGCATGGGATGGGATCAAGACGTTGTTGGAGTTTTTTCCGGGAGCATGGGACTCGATTCGATTCGCCGGTCCGTCTATAAGCAGCGGAGTAGCGGAGCAGCAGAGCAGAGGGAAAAGTGTGCGAATGCGAATGCGATGCGATGCAATCCGGCAGATAGATGGGTACCTACATGTGTAACAGTAAAGTACGGAGTCCATACCTAGCTGACCATATTGTTGAGCCCAAGGTCCAAAATACAGCTTTCCTCGGTCGTTGTGATGGAACCACCAGTTCAGTTCAGTTCACAGCAGCAAGCCCCCATTCCAGAAATCGTTGAAACACGGGCCTGTGTCTGGTTGAATTGGGGTTTTCGGCGGGAAAAAGTAAGTGTCGGTCAATCAAATCGAACTGAATCGAATCGAATCGGACTAGGTTAGTTAGGCAGAGGTTGGGGAGTAGTTGGGTGGGGTTAGGGTGGTGCTAAGAAAAGAATTTGGCTTCTGTGCCGGCTCCGTGTCCGTATCCGTGTCTTTGTGGCTGGCTAGCTGGTGTGGCTGGTAGCGTGGATCGCAATCGCGGTGTGGCGGTACGGATACTGTCAGCCGTTCCATTCCATCCTACGGATACATACTTTAGGTTGAGGTCAGAATCCTGCGCCGCAATTCTCGCCGGCGCCACAGCGTATGTGTCTAACCCGCAGTGGTACGGAGTACTGCGCAGTCAGGTCTGGTAATTCGAATCATGATTAGCGAATGCGAATCCGGTGCGGGCGGGCGGAAAATGGGTCCTTGTGGCGCAGAGGAAAACGTGGTCAGCACGTGTGGGCTGCGAGCTGCTTGCCTAGATAGGTAGTGCAAGATGCCGTGTTGAGAGTAGGGTTGAGGCGTGGCGGCAGTGGCGTGGTGGGTGTGGTCGTGAGAAACCAGGCGTTAGCTGACCTGACATGCAGAGCAGAATGTCTTCCACGATCAAAGAGGTGAGCTAGTAAGCAACCCAGATACCCAGTTCAACCCCCGATGCTTGCCGTCCCTCAAATGCCCGCAACTAAGAATTGTGGATCACGAGGAATCGTCGAGTTTCATTGCCCCAAACTGCAATTCTGGCGACCCAGAAAACTTCCTGCCCTCGCCGCACCGTATATGCAGAAGCCCTGTAGCAGGCGGGCGTAAGAAAAAACAAAACCCCAGGTTTTGGGGCAGGCTTCCCTAGATAGCAGGTCGCAACGGGTTGTCCCGTCCGCAGATGCTGTAAGTAGTAAGAAAATCGAGGAGACGTGCGAGATGATGCACGTTCCGTATTCCTCTTCCCCACAGCACATCGTACCCAACAGCGAGGGAGACACGGGCGCATGGGCAGCCGCCCGAAGCGACGGGAACCAAAGATGAAAAACCGGGCGCGGTGCCGTTGTCGGTCTGTGTGTCGAGATTCGAGGGACGGGGAGGCCGGGCTTGCGCGATCCGTGTTGCAAAGCGGCAAGTGGCAGCACTCTTCCCAGTGACAGACCGCGGCCGGCCGTTGTGAACCCTTGCTCTGGGTCGCTGGCCCACGGCGGCGTTTCCAACTGCCTGTTGCGCTGCCGTTGCGACGGGGGTCGGGCATTGTGCCATGTCCGAGTTGCGTTGCTCGCGGCAAGGTGGCTCGCTTGCCACGGCGTACGAGACGTGCTGCTGGGGAGGGAGACAACACCCTGGAGCAGCGGTGTCAGGATCCCGCAGCTTAACAACTTGTCTTATAGCTGTATGTATCTGTGGAGCAGCGTGGCATCCAGGTCGGGTGGGGGTTAGATTAGGAGCATATCGTCGTGGCGGTCTCTAAGCAGCCTCTTTCGACGGCGGCGTCCTGGGGTGGATGCAAGCCACTGCTTCATCTCCTCCAAACACATGTGCGGCTAACCAAATGGTGATGGAGGAGCGTCTGCGAAGGCGTCAGTTCGTGGTGAAGGCTTACTTTATATTATCCGGAGGCCAATCGGGCTTTCTTCGTAGCACATCACGTGCTTGGGTTTCTCCGAAAGACCTCGTTGGCTGCCGATCAAACGTCACATCCCTACAGCATCAACCATCAACCATCACCACCACCACTGTTCCGCATCAGCTATGCACTCTTAATCATCTCGCTTTGACGTATTTGTTCGAGGGATCATATCTCATGTCCATATTACCTATCCTAGCGAGGTCATCTCGGTGATCCTTCATGTCCCTGTACACGCCAGACCAAGCTGCCCTTTTAAGGCAGCCCTGGGATGAAGCGTTCAGAGTACGTCTGAGACCACCTGATCTCGCTATGCCCTGTCCCGCAGATCCAAAGCCACGTTCTAATCTAGGCAACAGACGCAGCGAGATGTTGGGCTCCGAGTGCCGATCAATTATCTCACCGTACCGGCGGCTTCGTTGAGTTCGGCTTGCTTCGGGCACAATCAGTACGAGAATGCGGCATTTCAAAAATGCTTCTCCAACTTGCTAGCCGTCGGCTTCCGAAGGTTCCAGGTTGATGTTTACTGGGATCCGACCCGTTCGGTGTGGAGTCTGTGTCCGGTCGAGGTACCTCCACATGCCGAGCAAGTCTCGTCGACTGTTGCTGCTGCTGCGATATCCATTACCCCAGAACAGCCAAGGCCGAGCGATCTCTCGCTGCTCTTCACAAGTGAGACGACTCTTCCCACGTCCTCACCGGTAGAAGGGGGTAACAATGCAAGACCTCGTCAAGAAGAGTCGCTGTTCTCTTCGAGTATACAACCTTCCGCAGTCTTATCTGATGTACCGTCTTCAACGGTATCGCACATTTCCATGTTATCATCGACGGCGGCTAAAACAGCATCCCCGTCTATCATAAACGAGAACAACGTGTTAATGCAGATTGGAAACTACAAATGCACCTCTGAGATGACTCTAGACTTTCTCACCGGTGTTTTCAACGACTTCGTTGACAAAACGGCCACCACAACGGATGCGCTATTCACCTTTCTCATCCTCAACATACATTCTGCAGCTTCATCTACTGCATCAGATGCGCCCGCCCAGCAGCCTCCTTCAGGACAGCTGCCTAATTCGAGCCATCTGATCACTAATATTTTTCAGCGAAATCTCACCGAGGAACTCTATACATCGCAAATGTTACGAGAAGATCGGGAGAAGCTCAACCGGACTTGGTTAGACGGAGCCTGGAATACACTTCCAGCGGCTGGCTACTATCAAACGTCAGTAGGTTCAAATGGCAACCTGGTCACACAGGACGGTTGGCCCACTGAGGCGTATGTGGAATTCAAGAAGTACCATAGGTTGGTAGTTAGCTTTGGCTCCATGGACCCTCAGATGGCGGAGTATAACCTAGAGCCTGAGTTGAGTACAATTTTTGCTCTAGGAACATTTCTCGAATACCGAAACACGACGTTCAATACCGCGGGCAGTGTAACATCAGGATGCATATTCTCACCCTCTGAAGACACCATAACACCCAACACAAACTCCTCATGGGCCCTATCCGTCGTACCAAACCTTGATCTCGCTGCAGACCCGGATAAATTATCTCCCATCCCCGCCGTCACAAATCTCACCTCATGCGGCATTTCTCCCTGGACCAACAGCACCCTTTCCGGTGCCACAGCAGACCAGAACGTCGCACCTTACGCCGCCTTCGTCTATTCCACTCTCTGGACATGGGCTCCTGGCCAACCCCTCAACGCATCCGCATCTGAAGGCTCTCAGAAAGACCGTTGCGCCGTCATGGACACCATCAGGTATCCTGGCCGCTGGCAAACCGCAGACTGCGACTCACAGCACCGCGCCGCATGCCAGGATCCCGCCAACCCCTATCGCTGGGATATCTCCTTCTCCACCGCATCCTATCCCGCCAGCGAAACCGCCTGCCCACCCGGCCTCGTCTTCAGCGTCCCCCACACCGCGCTGGAAAACGCCCACTTGCTTTCCGCCATCCGAGCCCATCCCTCCACCCAACATCGCGACACCACCGAACCCGTCTTTCTTAACCTGAACAGCCTCGACGTACAAGACTGCTGGGTCCTCGAGGTCAACGGCACGTGTCCGTACGACCCTCCCACCGATACGAATCGGCTGCGAATCGTCGTGGTGCCGACAGTCGCGGCTGTGATCATCTTCGTGTGTGCGGCACTGACGTTTTTCGTCAAGTGTGCGGCGAACCGCCGGGAGGATAAGAGGGGGAGGCGGAGGCGGAATGTTGGTGGGTGGGACTACGAGGGCGTGCCTAGCTGAGTAGATGGGTGCGGCGGAACCGCGAATCTGTGAGTCAGCGAGCACAGAAGGAGCTTTTTGTACGTCTACATATGTATACATATCGTGTAAACTGGCAAATTCAATGTTTGCCAAATGCTAGCAGGCAGCGTTTTCCTGAGCTCTGATCGAACTCCTGCTGTCTGTCCCATTGGCCCTACATTCGCCGAAACTATCCGACTGCTTCTCCCCTGTGCACAGTAGGCAAACACTGCAGCTTCACAAGAGACCCCCCTCAGTACGTCTACCTCCCGCGATCCAACCGGTCCAAACGAACTGAACTACTTCTCTGTCCCCGCTTGCGAAATTCTTCCCCAATCTGCATACTCTGTGCGGCTTATATCATACCTCATACCAGAGTGATTTGGTCGACAGCTCGCTGTTGTTCCACACGAGCAGGTGATGTGTTCCAGATAAAGTCAACGAAAACTACCTACATGTTGGAAACGCAGGTGTTGGCTTCAGTGACTAGGACGTTGATGAATAGTTAGTCAGTTAGCTCGGGCGGACTAGGTGAACTCCACTCAGTTCAATTCAACTTAAAGCGGCCGAGCGAATGCGTGGGAGAAGGTGGAGGGTTTTAAGGAGAATGGGGGGAGGACGTTGCTTGCGTGTGCGTGTGCGTCGTCTTTGGAGATTAGCGAGGCATAGCTAGAAGCTAAGTAAGATGGGTAGGTTCTGGGTTCCAACAAAACCAGACGGGAATCTTGTATGCTGAGACCTTCTCCTATCCTATCCGGTCCTATTTCGAACAACGCACTCTCTAGTTTTCCTTATCTTCCTATCCCCTTCCTCTCCAGCCCTTATAAAACTCCCTGCCTCCTTCTCATACACACCCTCTGCGTCTCAACTCAACTCAAATCTCCACTACACTACACTACCCCTGCTTTTTACACTCTAGGTGTCTATAACAGACAATACACTCCACTTCACTCCACTCCACCCTACTCACTAGCGTTCTCGCAAATGCGAAAAACTCCAGCACGCACGTAGTGTAGAACGATATCATCAAGACAGGCGCAAACAAGATAGACAAAGAGCAAAACGAAAAGGTCGATGACTGTTAGAGATTTAAACAAACGGGGGGGCAGGGGATAGAGTGTACGTACGCGGACGATGCTCAATCGAAACGAAATGTTGGCATGGATTGGATTGGACTGGACTGGTCTGCGACTCTGCGAAAGCTATACTTCGGAGTGGGTGAGTGGGTGAGTGATTCGTTCAAGTGTACAGTACCACATACAATGATGTCAGCCAGCTCAGCTCAGCTCAGTTCAACAGCAATCAAACACCGACCCCTTTCCCCCATGAAACCCCACTCTCCAGCGCTATTCCTTGGCATTAGGAAGTGCAAGGCTCGTACTACTTACTTCTGCTGGACTGCGTCGTCGAGGACAGTCAGAACCTACTTATGGGGCGGGGGGGTAGCGAGTCGCGAGTAGCGGTTGGATTGGAGCCATGGACGGAGAGAGTCTGGCGGCGGTGGTTTACGGGGCGATGGGCGATTAATCGATTAGTTAGTTAGTTAGGCAGGAGAATGGGGAACTGATGCGCTCCTACGTAGAGAGGAACTAAGTAGGTAGCAGCGTTACCTGGTGGGTAATAAGAGAAGGACGCGCGCGAGGCTTTATGATAGTGGTGTTGACTCCTAGTTGTACACTTGTGCCTGCTTGAGAGAAGTTGTTTCAGGAAGCCGTTTGGCAGTCTGGTTTGGTTTGGTTTGGTTTGATCATTTATGCCCAGGTGGTGGCCCGCTTTCTACTGGACGAAAAGAAGCAAAGTAAGGACGCAGTCATGGGGAACTCTTCAAGCGGGCATGGCTTTGGTGGTGGAAATGCAAGGAAGGGAAGGGGCAGAGATGGACTTCATGGTATGGGTGGGCATGCCGCACTCGCCATCTCATGTTACTCGGGAAGAAACATGTTGCGACTGACGGTAACCTAACGTAACCTAGCCTACTATACGACTACAAGAAAGCGAGTACGTACCAACTACACACCCGCACCCCTTCCCCTCCCACCCCTCTTACCCCCCAAAAAGTCTCAATCCTGCTTCCCCGGCGCCACACCCACCACCTCGCGACTCCCCTCCCCACTACCCGTCCCCGTCCCCGGCGTCGCCGCCCCAAAGCCATACAGCACCATCTCCTCCCCCCCACAGTCATGAAAATACTTCTCATCCAGCCCGCGCAGCTCATCCTCCTCACTCGCGCGCAGATGCAGCCCCGGAATCCGATTAATGACAAACAGCAAGACAATCGAGACGACAAACGACCACGCCGCGCACGTCGTAGCCGCGGCGAGCTGGTAGCCCATCTGCTTCCAATTGCGGTTCCACCACCCACCGGCGCTCGTGTTCAGCACGCCGTCGAGCGCAGGCACGAAGTCGGCGGCGAAGAAGCCCGTCAGCAGGTCGCCGACGAAGCCGCCCACGCCGTGGATGGCGAAGATGTCGAGCCCCTCGTCGATGCCGAGCAGGTGCTTGTAGCGCACTGTCGCGAAGGAGCTGCTGGCGGTGAGGAAGCCGACCAGCGCGGCCACGTAGACGGGCACGAAGCCCGCGGCGGGCGTGATGCCCACGAGCCCTGCGATGATGCCCGAGCAGAAGCCGATGATGCTGAATTTGCGCGTGGCCGCGTACTCGAGGAGCACCCAGGCGATGCCGCCGCCGCAGGCGGCAAGGTTCGTGTTCACGACCACGTACACGGAGCGGATGGAGAGGTTGGCCGTGGACGCGCCGTTGAAGGCGAACCAGCCGAACCAGATCATGATGGTGCCCAGGCCGACGAGGAACGGGTTGTGCGGCCGGAAGTGCGGGATGTGGGCGTGCAGGCTGGCTTTGGCCGGGTCTTTGCGGTGGCCGAGCATGAGCGACCATGCAAGGGCGGAGAAGCCCGAGGCGATATGTACAGGGCCCGAACCGGCGAAATCGTAGACGCCCAACTTGTACAGCCAGCCGCTGGGGTTCCACTCAAAGTAGGCGAGTACATAGTAAACGAAGGTGGTCCAGCAGAGCAGGAAGACCATGCTGGGGAGCAGACGGCCCCGCTCGAGCATGGCGCCGGCTAAAATCATGGCGGTTGCCGTCACGAAGGTGAAGCCGAAGCACGCGTAGAGGATGTCGGGGATGTCGGGGTTTGCGAGTGACGGGTAGGCGAGGACGTTGTGGAGACCCGCGAGGGAGAGGTCGCCGATGAAGGGGCCGGTGGTGTGGGACTGATAGAGAGAGTACCTGGACATGGCATCAACTATGAGTTTTGAGCGAGCTGCATCGAAGAACTAACCCGTAAACCCAGAACTGAATGCCACAAGCGCAGGCACAGAAGAGCGATTGGAAAATCATGGTAAGAGCTGCCTTTCTCCTATGCATCCCGGCGTACAAGAAACCAATGGCCTGATATCGATATTAGAAATATAGTGACAAGAGCAAAATCATTCAACATACCGGAGTGATTTGCCTGCAATTATTAGCAATGCATGATTATTTCTCGAGGTACGCATACAACTTACCAACAAAGACATGAGCATATCAATAACCAGCACAAGTCACCCTTGTCGTACAGCGCATTCAAATCCTGCGTGAATACATCCCCACCCGTCGGCGTCGTAGCATAGTCAGGCCATTCGGTAATAGGTGTAGGGGCAGGTACTTCCGCCATCTTGTCGTCGTAGTGAGCGTCGAACAACACGCGTGTAGATATTGAAATGCTTGTGGAACGTGTAGGTACCGAATTCCTACGCGACTGGCATGCGCTCGCGCTTATAGCTCTACATCGCATCCCATCCAAGCATAGTCCGTGTTCTAGCCAGGGTAACATGGATAGGGAGATGTTGCACCTAGCCAATGAAGCCAGGTCTCGGCAATCCAAACATAGACGACAGGATGCTTTTCACGCATCAGGTCTAGTCGACACGAAAATGAAGAGGTCGTTATCTTTCGGCTTTCCCAATTTCCTGGGGTGGAGTGGGTCGATGCCCAGAACGCGGAGCGGGAGCCAAGCGGGTGTGGACTTGGCAAGAGATAACAACGGCCACGCGGCCGCTTACGTTCAGACGTGGGCAGTGGGTTCCACGAGAAAGTTTTCGCAAAGCTCGAAATGGCTCAGAGGGCTCTTTGGGTGCGTGACCAGCACCGTTGCATGCCCGTTGACAGTGTTTCGCGGTCCATAGATTCGGTGTCAACCCATCTACGCCCCGGGTCGAGCGTGTAGTCGAGGTGGTTATCCTTATCTATGTCGATCCGAAATAAATGCACGTGCATAGTAAGTTTGAAGTGGCTGAAGACATGCACTAATGAGTCGATTTCGGCAACGTGCTTTGCTTTGCTCAGGAGCACGCGAAAAGCTGTCACCTTCATCAAGTCCATGGGTCTGGAGTCTAGACACGGAAGGAACTTCTGGGCCAAGATCTTCCGATCTAACGCTGTGCTATTCAGTGTCGTGATGGCACGTTGTGGGAACTGCCATAGTGAAGCGAGCAATCCTGATGCAGTTTTAGCAACGCACTCGAAGTGGTATGGTTGCGAGACTTACCTGTGGCTGGCCTTTGCTCTATTAGCCACTTGCTATTCGCTTCACCCGGTAGACAAAGCTCGACGATACACACAACGCATTCCCCTTCAGTAACCTTTTTCTTGGCTACCTTTTTGGGAAATAGCGCACAATATGCGGCCGTTGACTTTGACTTTAGAGTAGACTCTGGGGCTTTCCGCTTTTTCGATCCGTTAATAGTCGAGCAACTATCATCCTCATCGTTATCTTCCGTGCCGGGTTGGTGAGTCGTAGACGTACGGAGCTTGAAGTGATGGGAGATCGGATTCGACTTCTTCGGCTCGACCTTCCTCTTCTTCGTAGTTTTGCCATCCTCCTCTTCATCTATAGTTGCGGTCAACAAGTCTTCTGTATCTAGCTGCGCACACATCGAGCATGCATCTTCGATATCCGGCACAATAGACGGAGTAGTCAACTGCTCTGTCAGAATTTGTCCCTCGGAGTACGCACGGCAGGTGCTTTGTATGGGGCAATCATCGCATTTAGGCCGTGGGGTGCATGTAGTAGAGCCAAGTTCCATGAGCGCCTGGTTCCAATTTCCGGGTACAGCGCTTGTCTTTGTATTCGGGAAGTCGGAGACGTGCTTGACTAGCTTGTCTGCCACAGACCAGAGGAAATCGTTACACTTCTTATCTTTGACATTGACATAGAGCCCGATTTGACGGCTTAGTACTCTGGCCACATTACCATCAAGCACGGGTTCGGCTTCACCAAACGCAATACTAGAGATTGCGCCTGCAGTGTATCTTCCAATACCTGGAAAGCCCTGGAGCTCCTCCGCACTGCTTGGAATTGGGCAGAAATCGCGGTTGTTGGCGACCATGGCTTGAGCGCCCTGATGGAGACGAGTTGCTCGCGAGTAGTACCCAAGGCCTTTCCAAACTGATAAAACCTCATCATGATCAGCTTGGGCGAGGTCGTAAACTGTAGGCCATTTTGAAATCCAGTTCTTAAAGTAGGGTATGACCGTCAAAACTCTTGTTTGCTGGAGCACTGTGCAACGTTAGTATCAATCCGATAACTAGCCAGTACCTCAAATCATTCTACATGATAGTGAAGCGACACGCTGATGCGTTCCGGCGTTCCGACGTGACCTCGGCCATCCACACGTGACCACGCGAACCCTCCAAAACGCGTCCCTCCAAACCCAAATAAATAAACCCACACAACTCACTAATCTCCGAAACCCAAACCTCATACGCCCTCCTCCCCAACACCCTGCCCTCAACCCCTTCCGGATCAACCCACTTCTTCCGCCACGGCATCTCCCTCTTCTCCTCCACGCCCTCAAACCACACCAACAGCGCATCGCAACCCTCCTTGTCGTTCAAAAGCAGCGGCCAATGGTACGACGCAGCATGGGTACGCGCGGGCGGGAGAGCCGTGGGTTGACGTTTGAGGGGCTCGGCAAGAGCGGTGGAGTGTGGTTTAGGTTTTGGTTTTGGGATTGATTTTGATTGGGAGGCATGGGGAGGGCGCGTGGAGGCGGGCTGGGGTGCGCGGCGCGGGGGCATGGTTGCGGTGCGTTGGAGGTGTTGATGTTGGTGTTGATGTTGATGGTGAGATGACGGGACACGCCCGAGATGGAGAGTTTGGGTTTGGGTTTGGGTTTCGGTTTGCGCTAGCGTCGCTAGGCTATGGCAAAGCCGGGATCTATTCCGAGGGAGGGGGAGGGGCTCCCGTATGTCAGAAACCGAACTGCAACTTTTGCCAACAAAAAACGCATCGTAGGAGCATTGCAGTCTAGCAGAGATTTCGAGTCTTTTGCACCGGGGAAGCATGCCAGCCGCACAGGCCTGCCAGCCCCATCTTACTACCTTTGTACGGAGTAGCTTTTAATGTTTGCATGTGTACTCGCACAAACAGCATCTACGATGAAACTAGCCTAACAAAGTCTGACATGTCGCAAGCATGCAACATCTTAGCACAATACTATAGCGGAATAACTATGTGGGTGTTGTAATTTGGATTTTGGTTTGATTTGATTTGGTTTGATTTGAATTTTTTAGGGTAGATAGATAGGTGGATAGGTAGATGAGAGGCAGAAACGGAGATGCTGCCACCGACTGAGGTGAAGCAAGCAAGCAAGCATTGAGCGAACGACCACTTGGAAGCGACGGTCCCGTAGTAAGGAAAACGCCCGTTCCGCAGAGAAAGCAGGCCAAAGCCCGGCACCAGCCCCGTCCGCAAGCCCACAAACCACGTCCCTAAATCCCTATCCCACCCAAGGACTAATTGCCCATCGCCAACATACCGCATGACGTGATATAATGATAATACACAAAAACCGAACAAGACCAACAACAGCCCGACCAGGATATCTAGAAAGCAGAACAAACAAGCCAACCAAAACAAGGAAAGTAGGAAAATGTGCGGCGGCGGCGGCAACGGTGGGCAGGTATCATGAATAGGAACGCATAGGGGTTATAGATACTAAGACAAGCGAGAGAATAGAATATAAGGAAAGAGATGGACGTGAAGACATGACACCATGTAGTTTTAGCGATTCTGACCGCCCCAACGCCGGTTCCTTGGATGAGACTCGCACTTTTGTAGACACATGGACAGATGCGGAGCCAAGGAAAGTTGTTCAATTCGGTCAGCGAGTCATACCGCGACAGGTCTGGTGGTGGACATTGGCGGCGGCGGCGGGAGTGGCATATTGGGCGGCGGAGCTGGTGGGGGTAGACTCATCACTGGCATACTTCGTCGTGGCGTTACAGCTCTGTACGGGTGCTGTGATTGCGACCGCAGCACAGATATGCTTGGACTCGGTTGTAGGGTTGTTGTCGGCATAGCTGATGCTCTTCTGCCTTGGACAAACGACGGGGTGCTGGAGACTGCACGGATAGCTCCGGTGCCGTGACGGGCAGACGAGAGAAATGGTGCCGGGTCTGATCGAATCTGCACCGAGTTGGGACGGCGAAGTTGCTGGGCTGAGGACGTGGTCTGTGGGCTGGCGGTCGGAAACGCGGCGAAGGTCGCTGTTGCTGATGGAGGCCGGGCTGGCGTGGTTATGGGGCGGTTTATCACCACACCGAGAGGCAGGGGTGCTGGTACCGATGCAAGGGACGTATAGCGGCGCGGTACGACAATAGATGCGTCCGCATGCTGGGCCTGTGGCCGCACGGGGAAAGGGCGAAGGAAAGGTTTTGGCGTTGTAGAAATTCGGCGTTCGGGGCGGCCGGTACGTGTACCAGCAGTGGGGAGGTCCCCAAATGTGGATTGGCGACGGGTGGCTGGTGGTCCAGGTGCAGGTTCTCGTGGTGGAGGTGAGATTCCTGAGTTTCTCGTGGGTGGTGCACTGGAACTCCTCGCGTTGTACCTTGCAGGCGTTTGAGTTTGCAAGTACATGCTTAGACGAGGATTGTACGTGGGGCGAGCGACAGTCGTCGGTGTGGGTAGTTCGCCGTCTAGATCTGATTTGCCTGGCACTTGACTAGTGGGTGACGGCGGGCCGTATATGGACTGACGCTGAGGTGTTAAGAGTGTCTCGGCGGGTAGAGAATTGTCTTCATTGGTGGTAGGTAGAGGTTGCATTGAACGCCTCCTAGGGTTCATATGAAACGACTTGAGGGACGTTGCGCTTCGGAGCGGTTCAGCATCCGCAGGCGAGAACCCTTCCTGGAGAGGCGAAGTCGGCGCTGGAGAGGATGTTCGAGACGTGTTCCTAGTGCCCGCGCCGGAGACTGAAGTTGCCGCTGACATGTAGGAGAGTCGTGACCCTCCACGTAATTGGTCTAACTGGAGTTGGTCGTACGATACTGCTGTTGTTGCAATGGATGAGGCCTCCATAGACAAGCGCTTCGAGTTTTGGTGGTACGAGTGCGAGCTCGTTGAATCGGCAATACTCACAGTCTTCTCGCTGCGGTCCCCTTCCCAGTCGGAGGCGACTATCCTAGGTGAGTCAGAGTACTGTGACTGTTGCGGCGAGTCGATGGGGGCCATTTTCTTGATGCGATTCGGATCGCGCTGTACAAGATACCGCTGGCGGGAGCTTTCAATTGATTGCTTGCCCGAAGATTCATCACTAGAGGACGATTCTCTGATGCTTTCGGGTGCTTTCATACCACCAAGTTGATCAATCTCTTTCCGTACAGCGGTCAGCCACGCGTCCATCTCTTCTGCGCTCTCTAGTACCAAGAGAAAGCTTGTTGCTGCCCGCCTTACGCTCGTATTCCGCAATCGAGACAACAAATTATTCTTGGGCGCAACAATCACGGTGCCGTCCTCATTGGCACTCTGGGATATCTGAAGAACCCAATGTTTCCCGGGAATGAGGTCGCACGCAAACGCGGCGGATTCTTTGCCCAATTTGAGAACCTTTTCTGGGAGTCTGTCGAAAGGACCTTCACCCGAATACTGTAATACGTGACCAGACGTCACCAATACATATATCTTATTAGTCAACTGCGGGATCAACGAATTGAGGATGGAGCTAGAGGTCAGTCGTTTGTGGCTCCTTTCCAGTTTCTTCGATTCTGTTACACCTTCCAACGTTGTGGACAAATCCCGGTGGCTATCTATTCTCTCCCGGACCAGGTCGTATTGTCTCCTTTGGCTCTGAGTCCTCAACAAAGCGTCTGGGGAAAAGACACAGGCCTGGACGGTGGCGTATTTGATCGATTGCGGATAAGCTTGGAAAAGTGGCGGAGGGGCCCAGCTCTCGGGTTGAGGTCTTGCGCTCGGTGGTTTCAGAGACATGGGGCGCAACATCTGGCTCGATCGCGACCGTTGGACCTGTTGAACGGGGGGGCGTGGGTTCAGCCGTAAAGAAGATTTGGGTGTGGATACTGGCGCAAGTTTCGGCGGCGGTTGTGGTGGCATAGGCAGCGCAAGGCCAACCTCCGTGTGCCCTCTGGCCTTCTCAACCTTCGGTCGGCTGAAGAGGTTAAATAGCGACATCTTCGAGGGAGCGCGCTCGAGTTTGGGTGTAGGTGGGTTCGCCGGTGCTTTTGGAGTCGGCGCTGGCTGTGCGATTTGCTCGGAGAGGTTGGCGCTGGGTCGGTTGCGCCGCCAGCGAGATGTGGAAGAGTACTCGGGCGCGAGGATGCGAAGACTGTGTCCAGTGTTCAGTCTGGACTTCCCCTCTGAAGCCATGGCGTCGACGGCCAAGAGTAATCGCGTCGAGGATCAATACATGAAAGAGCAGACCAGGTAGAATAGATGGCGCGTAATACTCGTGTAGGCGGTTCTGTGTGTAATAGGCTGATGGGTAGTATAAATGGGGTCGCTTGACCACTGATCCGCGATCTGGGTGTGCGGCCGTAATCAATTACGCCGTCGAGGCAGAATTGGCCGGCTGGAGGATTAAAAAGGAACAAACAATGGGGGAGCGGCCGTTGGGTGAGCTGCGGCGAGTCTCGATGATGGAGGCACAGTCGCGTCTACAGGATCCGGCTCCGCACTATGCGTGTGACTCGAGGAGGGGGAGCAAGAGTGAACGAACGTGGTACCCGTGGGACTACAACGGGGAAGGAAACCAGTATCAAACGAGAGGACAGGACAGGTGTCCCTAGAGAAGGTGATGGCTGCAGATGTGCGGGCAGGAGAGAGGAAAAGACTGGACTGAAACGGCTGGAGAAACGTTGATTGAAGGAGTGGGTGACGGCTGTGAGCGTTGAGTCGGGCGGCCCACGGCGCGGTACCAATCCCTGGGGACCCACAGGCGAGGTTCGCAGGCGTTCCGCGAAGGTGTGATTTGGCCGTCGCCCGGGCATGAAAGCGGCCCCTATTTCACAAGCCCTGCAGGGTAGAGTCCTAGACAGCAGCTGGCGCCGAGCCCAGGCTGCACCATGCCGCTTTGCAGTCGCCGGCTAGCGGGAGTGTCGAGCTATCGCGACGTGGCGGTTTGGGCCACGTTTGAGACAGACACGGGTGACCTGCCGAGGGGTCGTTGTCGCGCACGATGCTTTCTTTTAATACCAGAGCCATCGCGCTGCGTCGACGGCTGTGTCGAGTTGCACCTTTGTTTTATTCATGGCCAGCGAAGCTACTCCGTCCCAACCCTCAAGTGCGTCTGCTGCAGCCGTACCACGATAGATAGAGCTGTCACGATACGAGTGCTATCGATCCTGCCCGCAGCTGGTGGAAGTAGGGCCCGTCCAATCACTGAGTGTGGCCCAGGATTTGGCCCGCTGCTGTGGGTCGACTGTGCTATCTTTTCGTCGCGAGCACGCGCTCTGGCGCTCTACCTGATACACACCACAGCTGCAGTACAGTGTTGGTACAAAGGCTCTTGGTCCCGCAATCAGTCTCTCGGGTTCTAGCACGTTCTGTGTCATAACCTCTGGTGCTTTGTGTTGCGGCCACCACCAACACCCCATTGCGACACGCAGGCGCCCCTCAGGTGTACCGCGTAGATAGCCGATAAGATGACTTGGGGAGGGGTACTCCGTATCAGCACGGGAACGTTCACGCGTCGCGTCCCGCTCTCCCAGCCCCAGCCTTGGGACCCGATGTGAACTGAACCTTGGGTGTGCCAGCTGCACAGACTGGAAATTGCCTGCATGGCAGATCACGCTGGAATCGGACCACGCACTGCCGCTGATGAGCAGAGCGCAAACTATGTCTATTCCTCTGCGACGAGTCACGGTACGCTGTTCTGCCTCCGAGCTGAGAGGACAGTTTGTCGTGCGGGAGGCTTGTAGCTGAGTGTGAAAGTGGAAAATGTGATGAATCTTCTCAGAGTTTTCACAGGGCTACTACTGTATAGGTAACCTGGTAGCGATCTTTATCGATTCGAAAGGAAACTGAAATTGCCATGGGAAGCTTGCTGCTCCTCGCGGCACATCCGGCACTGGTCCGACCATTGAAGCCCCCTCTCTGAGGCTCTGGACTGTGTAAGAATACCTAGCAGGGTTGGATGGGCTATTGTGAATCGCATAAGAGGTGCTCCGGAATGCCCTGAGAGCTGAGATGTGCGCGGAATCTTTCCGGCGCAGGCGGGTCCAGTCGTGTCACCTGGCAGCCTTCCCCGATCCAATTCCGAACTTCAGGATTATTGATTGTGACAATTGTGTAGGTAGCAAGCAAGATGTGAAACCTGTACAAGAGCCGCGCCGTTGGGTAGACGGTAGTGGTGATGGCTGGGGTGTGTTGTTCCTGCAGCAGCTTTCTTTGACCAGGGCCCGCCCGTCATCGCTGCCCCGCTTCTACGCGTCCGCAGTCTCCCCACCTCTCACACCACCACACCACGAGACGTTGTCCGCGACGGGCACTCTCAAGTTCCTTGTCCTATCCGTCCATTCATACCGGCCTTTTCACGTCTTCATAACCCTGCCGCTGCCTGCCATGGCACCTGACCTCAACTCTCTTCCTCCGTCTCCCTCGCCCTCAGCTTCACCCCTCCAAGCGCGAATGGATCAGCCACGCACCCAGTCGCCCTCAGCTTCCCACACCCCACCCCATTCACTAGTCGCTGCCGCCGCTCTGAATCTCGGCATCCAGAACGAAGACGCGCGCCGCTCCTCGTCGGGTAGCATGCGGAGGGAAGTCGAGCGCGCACGCCGCAGATCCAGCATCCGGATGAACCTCAACCTCAACGACCCGTCGATCCCAGCCCCTGGCGAGATGCAGAGCCCCTCGCGAACCCGCGCTCCCTGGCCGCACAGTCCGCAGCACGAGCGCGCCCCGAGCCTGGGGGAACTGCACCAGGAAATAGAGTACGAGCAGGAAGGCCAAGTGGTGCGTATCCCCGCATGCCCATGTCTGCAGAACTGCTCAAAGGACTAACCGCTCTCTAGAACCGCCTGCTCAGCATGATCCGCCAGCAACAGGCCCAGATCTCGACACTCCAGCAGAACGTCCAGCAGCCATCCTCCTCCGCCGTGGACGACAGCACACCGACGTCGGAGCGCTCGCTCTCCATCTCCAACCACGTCTCGCAAATGCCGTCGAACCCACGCTCCCGCTCCCCCTACACCGGCCTCGGCATCAGCCGCCAATCCTCGCTCGCCGACCGCTCGCGCGCCAGCAGCCGCAACGGCTCCCCCGCGCTGCGGCCCATGTCCAGCCAAGCAGCACCCCACGACAGCAGCGACTGGCTCCCCGCCTCAGCGACAACCCCGCGCGACGAAAGCGCCTTCTACCAGGCGGAAACGCAGACCCTGACGCGGGAGAACCAGATGCTCAAGCTGCGCATCCGCGAACTAGGTATGTAGTGGGAAGCAGCTCTTGCAGAAGGTACAAAATCACTGACGTTCGCTACCTACAGAGAGACAGCTCTCGGAGCTCAACCCCACCAGCGCCATCACGCACTCGCCCGTGACGTCCTCAGGTCTCGACCGGTGAGGCTTTGTTCTCCGCTAGGCACTTGGCGTCGTTGTCGTCGTCAGAATATGCTGCTACACCACGTACCCGGCGTTTTATGAATATGCTTGTTTTATTTGCCGCGGGCAAGTCGTGCATGTTGAGCGTTCAGCGGGACACCCAAGCTCAAGTTTCGGGCGTTAGGATCTATCTCTGGCGTTGGACAAGATCATTCACCACGGTTGCGTTTCTCTTCCTTGGCTGCGGAGAATTGGGCTGCGGAGAATGGCGTTTGATTCCTGCATGCATAACTGGGTTAACGAAGGTGGGCGGGGCTGGGCTGGGCTGGGCTGACCAGCTGCGTGCTCGTCCTAACAGATAATGGACATGGTGCATTCCTCTTGTGTGCTTTGTACTCGGAAGTGCACGAAGTAGCCCGCAACTAAACTGCCTAGACGTAAAGATCCCCACCCAAATTGATTGATTAACACTTTGAATTGTGCCAGAGCATGGATATAAACTAGCCCTTTTTCCCGCTCTCACATACACATGCGTGGTAGGTGCCCTTCTTCCGCACCTCGTGCATGCGATGCGTGCGCCATAACGCCATTCAAATGCGCGCCAAATCGCCCCATACGTTCGCTGCCAGAGGAAAAATCTGAACCGGTATCACTCACTCACTAACGTATAGCGCAGCTTAGCTAGTTGCACGCGACGCGATCAGGCGGGGCTACTCTACTCGTCGTCTTCGGCCTCCTCCACTGTGGCGCGCGGGACGCGCTGCGAGACCGTGCCGGACTGTGCAGCGGGTTGCGAACCCGTGGGCTGGGGCGCTGCGTTGACTGCTTTCGCGGAGACGGGGGCCGGAGCCGGAGCCGGAGCACCAGGTTCGGGAGCGGCGGCCATGATGGTGCCCTTTTTGGCTTTTGCGGGTTTGCCGGAGGCTTTTGCGGCGGCTTTGGCGGCTTTTTTGTCCTTTTTGGCGCGTTTTTCGGACTTGAGATCGTCGGGGGTCTGGGACGATTCGGTTAGTAGGCTGTAGAGAGAGAGAGAGAGAGAGAGAGAGAGAGAGTTTGTGGGAGGGGAAGGGAAGGGGATGGCGTACCTTGTGCCATGCCCAGAGCGGCCTGAACGAGTCGAAGAAGCCGACGTCTTCGAAGAGGTTGGGGTACAGCCAGAAGCCGGGCGGCGCAGCGAACATGGTGATGAGGAAGAGGATCAAGCGCACAATCGCCATGGCGAAGAACAACGCGATCAGACCGAGCATGCCCATGCTGAGATACCACACGCCCTGCCTCATGAACAGCGGCCACAGCGGGAACAGCGACACGGCGATGACGAGCACGAGCGCGCCGCCCGCATACAGCTTCATCTTCCACTGCGAGCCCTCGTACAGCCAGATGTAGTAGTGCTCGTCGCCGGCTTCCTGGTGCTGCTCGATCTTGACCGTCCAGAGGCCCTTGACGCGCTTGGTTTTGGCGTGGCTGTGGCCTTCGTGGCCTGCCGTGGGGTCGACTTGGGAGACGCGGAGCGCGAGCAGCGAGAGCGGGAGCAGCTTGAAGGTGTTTTCGGCGGAGGGGCGGTCGTTGACTTCGGGGAGGAGGGCGTTCTTCGCGCGGGCTTTGGTGTAGGCGGGGGATTCGAGGGCGCGGATGGCTCGTTTTACTGCGGGATTGGTTAGGCCAGGACTTTTCAGGCTGCTATATATATCTAAGATGTATAGAAATAGCTACCTTTGAACATCTCCTTGCGCTTCTCATCGTGAATGACCGTTCGCGGCTTCAGGTCCTGCGACTTCAGAAAGTTGGCCACGGCGATCGCAGCGGGGTTTGGCGGGCCGGGCTGGATTGGCTGCTGTTGCTGCTGCTGTTGCTGCTGTTGCTGCTGCTGCTGTTGCGCCTGTTGCGCGCGGTGTTGCTCCATGGCTTGTGCTTTGAGCTGTTCGATGTATTGTTGTGGTGTGAGTCCGCGTTTTTCGGCTTCGGCGGCGAGTTGTCTTTGCATCTGCGCTATTTGTTCCGGTGTGGGCTGTTGCCCCGGTTGCGGAGGGCCTGGCGGGGGACCTCCTTGGGGTTGCCCGGGCGGCGCACTTTGTGTGCTCATCGTGACCAGTGAAAGCAGTAGTTTAACTGGGAGATTTTGCTGCCAGACTTCGTTGGGATCTCTTCTCCCAGCGAAGGTTGCTGAGACAGTGATAGGTGAAAAAAAGTGCAGTGAATGCGCAAAGCAAACCCCGGTTGAATGAAGACACATCATCTCAAAGCAGTTCGGTGCCGGAGCTACTATTTACCTAGCGGCGTTAGCGTGTCACGTGTAAGCTTCTCCGCCTTAAAAATTCTTTCGGCGGCTCCTCCACTTGCCAACTTCACAAAACCTCCGCGCCAGCACCCAACACCGCCACGGATTGCTGAGTGAGGAGTGGCCGCTCGCAGGGTATTATTCCTTCTGGTAAGCCAGTTATCCCTACATTCTTCTTAGCTCACGCTGACGTGAACAGCTTCGCCTTTGTCCTGCGTAGCCTTTGTGTTTGCCCGCCTGCACTTGGGTACTGTAACAGCCACCAGATACCCCCCAGGTCCACGCCTCATGGCGGACGTTAGTACCAGCGGATCGATCCGTCAACTGCCATGGAGATGCGGAAGTCTCCTCTTAGGCTAATGCTGTGTCACTACTTTTGCCGCACGCGCACAGCAAACAGCGATGTTACTAATGTTCCTCTCCCGGCGGATTCAAGTTTGCTCCGCCGCGCTCAACGGGTACCTCATGGTCCCTCATCCTGGCGCCTGGGACCTTCGCCGTCAACGAGCCACCTCCGTGCCTCTTCCGTCACGCAGGAACTAGGCACAGCAAGTGAGCGGCGTAGCAGTGGTCCCGCAACCACAATTAGTCGCGTGCAAACCTGTGAAGCATCACTTTACCAACACTCTGGCCCTTACACTTCTCTCTGTGGTATAGGCCTATTTTGGTGTAAAGAAGAGCAACGACCATCTACTCACCGCGGTACTCGAACATATGGGTTCAGCGGTCCATCAATATTTTGGTCTACATATGTAGTGCCTGCTTCATGGCGCAGTAACATGCCCAGGGGTAGCTATAGGTTTCAGCTGCGCTCTGCAACGCTTATCGCGAATCCATCTCGTTTCTTACTCTGCAAGGCAGCGGCACATGTGAGTGAGACACTGCATATCACACCAGCAAGAATGGCCCCCTCGACGGGACAGTCGTGGATTAATGATTCGTCCGGCGCCGGGTGCCAACGCCGAGATTTGTCAAGCACGGTGAGCATACAGCGCTGCCCTTGCAAGCCGATGCGCAGGATTGCAGCAAAGACAGTCAGATCCGGCACACGTTAATCTAGCCTAAACTCCCGTATGCACCACCGTTCACCGTGGCCTTGTCAGGCCCGGAGCGAGCCGTAAGAGAAGGTACACATCTGTCCCGCCAACGGAGGGACACGGTGCGGACATGGAAGCATGCAAGGAGCTCGCGGCGGCCGTCGCGGCACCAGGCGGGCGTGTAGGTGTGGGTGTGGGTGTAGGTGTAGGTACAGTGCGGTTGCTGTCGTGCTGTCGTGCATGGCTGGAGCCAGATAACTTGCTCCCGCGGTGACGGGTGCCGCGGCCTGATTCGCAGCCGGCTCCCAGCCTGCCACGGCCGTCCAGGGCGATCACCGTTGTGAATGGATTCAGTGGAGTGCGCAGTGGGTGGACAGCTGCAAGCCAAAGAAGCCTGTTTCACTAGTCGCAGTCTCGCAGCCGTGTAGCACTGGCAGCTGGGCACACGACGGCCACGACGATCCGGCAGGCGGCAGACCACCGCTCTCCACCGCTCTCGCGCATCCCGTCCGCCGCCGTGCGCTGAGGGAGCGCTGCTGGCTGCTGGCTGCTGCTGCTGGTGAGCCCGGCCTGGATCAGCGCCCCCGTCGTCTCTTCTGCCGCGCCACGCACCCCCGACCGACGGCCAGTAGGTAGCTGGCCAGGCATCCCTGTCGGCTTATCCGCTTTCGTATCGTTTGGCTTTGTCTTAGCGCTCCAGGGCGTGCCAGCGCCTCACTGGGGCCGCCTCACAGCGGGCTCTAATCACCTCCTACTAATGACGAGGTGCAGCATCCCGCTCAAAACAACCACGCCGCCCGTCCTCCAGCGCCGTCTCTCCTCCAACACCCCCTCCTGGCTGTTGCTGTTGTTGCTGAACGGCGGAGCCTGCCTCGACGGTGACGCGACCAACGGTCCGCTTGCTGCGCTTTTTCGCAGCCTGTGCCTCACAACCCCGAAACCCGCAGTGCCCTGTACGCCCTCAGCACACTTGGACTTGCCCCGGCGCGCCCCAAGGCAAACGTCCTTCCAGCGAAGTGTGAGTGATTTGCCCTGCGGGGGCCGCTGCCCATGTTAGCTAGCGCGCGAGCAGAGGTGAATACCATTGCGCTGCCTGCTCCACAGCCGCCCTTGCTTCGAAACCTCAAGCGTGCTCCGCTGACATCTCTCCTCCCCCGCCTCAGGCCTCTTTCCCTCCGCCGACGTAGATTCGAACGCCGTCTTGCCCGAGCATCGCGTTTATTCCTATCCCGAGTGCCGCGTCCGACGCACCAGAACCGCGCTGATCGCCCTCATAAACCCGACCGGTGGCTCTTTTGCTGGTGTCTAGCCAGTACGAGACGCCAGGTGTAGGAGTGGCAGCAAGCATTGAAACGCTATGTCATGCGTACAAGGCGAACGAGGACTGCGCAAAGGCATAGGCACACGTCCAATTCCAGTGAACGCGTCGTTGGAATCCAAGCACTATCCGCTGGTCAAGATATCACCCTGAAAGTGTAGGAAAAAGCGACTTTCAGCAGTCTCGAACCAGGTTACGCGACAGCATAACGACGAAAACAGCGGCCTCGGAGCGTCATAAACAAGTCATCCCGCTACGCCATCTAACATCGTATCAACAGGCCCTTTCCAACCCTGGAGCTCCCTCCGCCGGCACCGTCGACCATGACTATGGTCCGACCATATCCCCCACAGCCACAGCCGCAGCTTATCTCCTCGGTCGGACCATATCCCCAAACTCAGCTCGCCTCCCCACATGGCTTGCAATCACGAAATGCTCCGGCATATGGGCCAACTAATCTGTCCCAGCAACCTTTGCCCCTACAATACGCGCATCCGCTGTCCAGGCACAATTCCTACAACTCGCAAGGCTCATCGTCGAGTCCTAACGAAAAGCATGCGAAACCACCGGAGCATATGCTTCGTCGCAAAACCCCGAACGGGATACTGGCGGCGGCATATGATGGGACTTCGGTGGAAGAGAGCGACAAACCGCATGCCACGAAACACATCATCTTACCCGTGACAGCAGACTCTCGGAATCTGTACCAGCCCAGGCAAGACCTTCCGGTCCGGCCCCCAGGTATACATAACAGTACTGGCCAAGTGAAACAAGACGCTACTTCAGATTGGAGCCCAACTCTTTACTTCCAGTCAGGGTCTGGACGTGTACACGTAGATTCCACGCTAAACCAAATCCCCCAACAGCAACACCCTTACCAATATCCGATGTACGGCAATCCGTTTTGTGGGGCATTGCAACCGTCACTGCAAAGTCATCTAGGCCCCACGGTCTCTAATGATCAGGGTCCGTTTGGTCCGTACTGGCACGACGGCACATTTATCCCATATCGACCTGCTGCATTACGAGATCCGCGCTTCTATCATCATGACCCTAATTGGAACTTTTCGCAACCAAATGGGTACCTAGGGCATCCATACAACACAGTACCCCATATTCCTAATCTTCAACATAACCACTACCAACTACATCAGCCGCTGAATTTGTACAACAATATTGGAAGGCCGTCTATCGAATATCCTGTATATACACCAGTTCATCATAATCCCGCTTTAGACTATCAAAATCAGCATTTACCAGCGCCACTTCCCCAACGTTCGCCTCACGAGTTCACGCTTCCATCCTCTGATCAATCGACGCCAGTTCCCGACCACACGCCTGTAATCACGCCCTTGGACGAATTTGGACCTCAATCGCTCAACGGTCAAAGCCGGGACCGGGTGTTCGCATGGGCACATACGGTCTATGTGGACTTGCTAAAATATCTACAATCCACCCGGAAGAGTAGCATCCACAATGGTGCCAACGGTCAGCAGCAGCCTGCTAGGCCTCACATCTACCCTAAGCCTCCCCGGCAACCTAGTGCCAATTTTTCTACCACACCGAACAATCACAGCACCCGAACATCTGATTATCGGAAATCTTACCCTCCTGCACTAAATTATCAGCCTGGAACCCCCGATGCTCTCGGCTCGCCATATCCCAATAGAGATGGGCAGCATAGAACGCCGCCGCAACAATTTACGAATTCACATACATTCAACCCACAGGTTCAGGGTACGGATCAAGTACGCACCCTTCGGCGCATGTCGGGGACATCCGTCGCAGGTATCCAACCAACCTATCGTCATGACACGCCACCTAGCATGGTCGCTGCGTCGGCTTTGGATGCTATGTTCAAGCATTGTGAGGAGAGCAAGTGGACGTGGATAGACGGAATCCTCCTCGGTGGTTGTCTGGCATACGCGTTGGGTGATTACCAGAAGGCCCAAGACTGGTACAGACATATCTTAAGTTTAGACAAAGAGTATGGTGCCAGATGTTTATTCTAGCTGCCGCTAACACATTGCAGTCATGTTGAAGCAACGTCAAATCTTGCGGCTACCCTGCTTGCCCTCCAGCAGAAACAGGAGGCCGAGCAGTACTTCAGACAAGCGGTCAAGCTACGCCCTAGTTACTTCGAAGCCGTGGAGCATTTAATCGGCTTGCTATGCACGGATCACAGAGGTCAAGAGGCTGTGCAGGTTATCGAAGAGGTGGAACGCTCGTTGAGATATGTGAAGAAAGTCGACTTCTCAAGAAACGTCGATCTTCAGAGTGAACGCTCGGCGTCTTCGGTGAACGACTCCACGCCCGTTTCGGAAATTTCGGACAGGCCGGTCTTCGACTATGAGGGAGAAGTCGAATCGGTGGCCAAGGATTTTGATGAACTGCCAGGATCCGATCAACCAGGCTTCGGCTCAAGTGGATATGCTGTACCGGGGTGCGACAACGGCCGCATACTTGCTTTGGTTCATGCGAAGGGCAATATGCTTTACGCTCTGGGCGACAGTGCTGGCGCGGCGAAAGCATTTGAGAATGCCGTCCTCATTGGCGCGGGGCTCCAGATACAAGGGATCGGCGGCCTTATCAAACACATCCTTTCCGTTGTGGGATACGACGCAGCGGAGCGTTCGCCCGGGGGTAACCGCCTGCCTCCTTCCTCCGATCCCATCTTACTCCATCCAGAACCGGCCCTGAAGACGGCGCAGCTGTGCTTTCCCCACCATGGCCAATTACCTGGTCTAAAGTATGTCCCAAGTGAGGGTCTGTCACGCAAGGCTGCAATCTCGACCACAAGCAATTCCCTCCTCTCGCTCGCGAAAATCTTCCAGGATGGCATGGCAACGAACTCTCCAAAGGCTACTGCTTACCAAAGCAACTACAGTGTCAGAGAGATTCTAGCACTTTACTACCTGTCGCTGTCGTTGCAGCCTAGCCCATCAACGGCAAACAACGTAGGTATTTTGTTAGCCAGTGTGCAGCAAGCAGCGCCGTCTAAGCACATAACGGTATCCAATCCAATCCCTAAACCCCAGATTCCGGGACTAGTACCGGGCAGTGGCATCGCCCTTGCACTTGCCTACTACAACTATGGATTGCTTCTTGACTCTCGGCACGCGCATCTCTATACAAACCTAGGAAGTCTTCTGAAGGACATTGGCCAACTGGATGTCGCCATAACGATGTATGAGCAGGCGGTATCATGCGACAAGAACTTTGATATTGCCCTAGCGAATCTCGCCAATGCCGTGAAGGACAAAGGCCGCATCAGTGACGCGATCATATACTACAAAAGGGCCGTGAAAGCGAGTCCTGAATTTGCTGAAGCGGTTTGCGGCCTTGCAAATGCGCTAAATTCAGTTTGTGGCTGGACTGGAAGAGGTGGAATTGCCACTGACCGCGGATCTTGTGATCGTTGGCATGTCGATGAGAATGGTATGCTCTTGGATGCTCGACTTCAAGGCGCGTCAAGCTCTGGCTGGATTCAGAAGGTCGTGAATTTGGTCGAGAAACAACTAGCCGATGGCGAAGAGTGGGGACGCGGCATCATTGATGACGACTATGTTCAAGACGTGCTTCGACCTATGGCGTTGATCGATGGGGAGCCAGAAGACATACAGGAGAGGAAGCACAATATGAGAGATACTCTTGTCAAGTGGCGAGGTCAGAAATGGGAAGGTGCACGGCTTGTTCGCCTTGTCGAGCGTGCTATTCGGTGGCTCACATGGCAATGGTACCAAGACAAGTATATCTCAGGTGGCAGACGACGACCTTCCGGTAGTTACAGGCGACCCCAGCTTCCTTGTACTTTGACAGTTCCCGCGGCTCCTACGGTTTTGCCATTTCACACATTCACCTGCCCGATGTCAGCGAAACAGATCCGGCTAATCTCTCAGCGGAACGGCCTTCGCATATCGTGCTCTACCCTTCGGGCTCCGTGGTTGCCAGCGAATGTTTTTGCTCCTCCAGCCCCCCCAAAGCCAGAGCTCCGAATAGGATATGTGTCGTCTGACTTCAACAACCACCCGCTAGCCCATCTGATGCAGTCTGTATTTGGTCTCCATGACCAGTCTCGTTTCAAGGCTTACTGTTATGCGACTACAGCCGGGGATGGGTCTATTCATCGTCAACAGATCGAGAGGGAAGCCCCTGTCTTCTATGATGCTAGTAACTGGCCTACCGAGCGCCTAGTCGGTCAAATCCTCCATGACGGAATCCACATCCTCATCAATCTCAACGGCTATACTCGTGGTGCGAGGAACGAGGTATTTGCAGCCCGTCCGGCGCCTATCCAAATGTCGTTCATGGGATTCGCGGGGACTCTCGGCGCTGAATGGTGCGACTACCTCCTCGCAGACGATACAGCAGTGCCACCAGCTACGCTTCGAAGCTGGCGGCGAAACATTGATATTGAGGATGCTTTGATCGACGACAACAGTGGCGGCACTGATGATAGCTGGATCTACGGCGAGAACATTATCTTCTGTCGCGACACATTCTTTTGCTGTGACCACAGACAGAGCGCTCCAGACTCGCAAGGACGGCAGCTGACCTGGGAAGAAGAGCAACAGAGAAGATGGGCCATGCGGAAGGAACTATTCCCGACTCTGCGTGACGATGCCGTCATTCTCGGTAACTTCAACCAGTTGTACAAGGTCAGCATCGTTTCTTGCCTTTATATATGTATGTCTTTAATTACTAACTTGCCCCAGATCGAGCCGACGACCTTCCGCTCATGGCTGCGCATCCTAGAGCGCCTACCCAACGCCGTCCTCTGGCTCCTCCGCTTCCCCGACCTCGGCGAAACCAACCTCAAGCAGACAGCACTGAAGTGGGCGGGCCAAGGCGTCGCCGACCGCGTCATCTTCACCGACGTGGCCCAAAAGCACCAACACATCGCCCGCGCCCGCGTCTGCGACCTCTTCCTCGACACGCCCGAATGCAACGCGCACACCACGGCCGCCGACGTGCTCTGGTCCGGCACCCCGTTGCTCACGCTGCCGCGCTACAACTACAAAATGTGCTCGCGCATGGCGGCCTCGATCCTCAAGGGCGCGCTGCCCAAGTCCGCGGAGGGCGCGCGCGCCGCGACGGAGCTGATTGCTACAGACGAAGAGGACTATGAGGATAAGGCTGTGAGGCTGGCCAGCGACTGCGCGTATCGCGGCTATCGCGTTACGGGCCGCTTGAGTGAGCTCCGCAGAATGCTGTATGAGGCGCGCTGGAGTAGCCCGCTGTTTGATACGAGGCGCTGGGTAAGCGATCTGGAGGATGCGTATCGGATTGCGTGGGGGAAGTGGGAGAGGGGGGAGGGGGGCGATATTTGGTTGAAGCATCATCAGCCGTCGAGGGTTATTCAGTAGTGTGGGGAGCGGGGAGAGAGATGGAGGGGGGTGTAGTCGAGAAGACGTGCTGGGTGGCGTTCTTGAGTAGTAGACTATGTCTACAGTGTTGAGCGGAGGGGACGAGTGTGTGGGATGGGGGATCGGGGATCGGGGGTGACGCGGAAACGCATATACTTGGATTGTTTCTTGAGGGCTAGAACTGTGGTTGCTATCTATCTATCTATCTATCTATGCATCTTGGCCTTGGGATCAAGCATAGAATTGGAGGGTTTATTTCTATTTTTTGCTTGAAGCTGTTTTTCTCCTGTTGCCGCGATATTGAACTGAATGAATTGGAGTTTGGCGGTGTGGTTTTGCTGTGTGCACTCTACTCTACTCTACTCTTATGAAGGAAGGAACGCCCCTGTATCTCTCTCCTCTCTCTCCTCTCCTCTCCTCTCTTCTCTTCTCGCACGTATTCTTAAAGATAGCTGTGCTCTCTTCACTCTATGCACCTTCTCAACGAACGCAACATGTGGGGGGCGTGTTTGTGGTATGCGCTGTACGTACGGTACGGATCAATGCGCGTGCTTGCTTGGTTGGCTAGTTGAGTTGGGTTGGGTGTGGTTAGATAGATAGATAGATAGATAGATAGTAGGTATGTATTCATAGCGAGTACGTGAGTGCAGCTGAGCTGATTACGCGGGTCTGAGTAGAAAGAATGAGGGTGGGCAAGGCAAGGCAAGGAGACGCATAGATGGATAGTTATAAGGAGAGGGGAGGGAGGAGGGGGGTGTTTGCTTGCTGGCGTTTGATCAGAGTAGCTTAGCTTAGCTTAGCTGGCGCTGGAGTGCTGTGCTGTGCTGTGCTGTGCTTTGGAAATTCTAGGGATTGGAATTGCATTGCTGGGGATGGAGAGAGGGGGGTTGAAGGAGTTGGGTTGGGAGGAGTTGAATTGGGGATTGAGGATTGGGGGATTGGGGATTGATTTGATTGGTTGGATTTGATTGATTCATTAGTGGGCTGATCGAGTGAGGAGGGTGGAGGGAGTGTGTACAGGAGGGTGAGTCAGACAGACGTGAGACGTAAAAGAGTAAGAGAGTAGGAGGGTAAGAGAAGAGAAGAGAAGAGTTGCGAGACGCTTTGGTGTCTACCTATCTACCTACCTACCTACCTACCTATCTATACGTCTAGCGTCCTCGGTAAAGAGGAATAGGAAGTTAGTACGTTCGTTGGTTGAAGGAGAGAGAGAGAGTGGGAGGTTTAGTAAGTAGCGAGGTAGGTACGTAGATGGATAGGTGGATGGATAGGTAGATACATAGATAGATACATAGATAGATAGATACATAGATAGATACAAGATATGCGTATACCTACATTTATGCAACTCTCCTGTTTTAATCAGTTTACTAGTTAGTTAGCATTGTGGACATAGAGAGACGCGATTCGCTTCAGTTTGGTCCGGTTCAATTCAATTCAATTCACAGCTTTCTTTCCTACAACACCTTCTCCTATCCTTGCAAAACAAACCGCCTAACACCCCATCCCCATCCCCTCCCCCTTCCCCCTACCGATACAACCTCCCCACCACCTCCTCCCCCACCGCCAACGCCGCCGTCAACCCCGGACTCTCCACCCCCAAACACCCCACATACCCCCGCACCCCGTCCTCCCCCCCAATCACAAAATCCTCAAACCCCTCTCCCGCCACGCCCGCCGCCCCCCTCGCCATCTTCGGCCTAATCCCCACATAATCCAGCCCCACATCCTCGCGCCGCACGCCCGGCAAATACTCTGCGATGGCGTCGAGCGCAGCGCCCAGGTTCGCGGCGTTGGGCGCGTAGTCGCTGGGCGAGGTCGTCCACTCGACGTCCGGCCCGAAGCGTATGCGCCCGGACAGGTCGAGCGTGAGGTGGGTGCCGAGACCAGCGTGGCCGGGGGAGGGAGCTGGGTAGATGAGTGTGGAGGGCCGCGGGGAGGACGCGCTGTAGGAGTAGTAGGTGCCTTTTGCGTAGTAGGGGGTTCGCTGGCGGGAGGCTGGGCGCAGCATGTTGGCGAGGGGGATGGCGGCCAGGCCCGCGGCGTTGACGAGCGTGTCGGCCGTGATGGTCGACGTTTCGCTTTCGCCCGCGACAGCAGCAGCATCCGGCGTCGTCGTCGTCGTTTCGATTTCCCAGCCCCTTGCCCCACCGTCCAGCGGCTTGATACGCACCACACTCGTCCGCAGCGCGAGCACGCCCCCTAGCTCCGTAAACGCGCCCTCGAGATACTGCATCAGCGCATGGCTATCCACGATGCCCGTCGACGGGCTCTCGAGCACGCCCGCCGCGGCGCGCACGTCGGGTTCGCGGGCGTGGGCTTGCGTAGGGGAGACGAAGTGCGTGGGGACGCCGACGGCGTGCGCGTGCGCGTGCAGGCGTTGCAGAGCGCCGAACTGGGCGGCGTCTTGCGCAACGATCCATTTACCCGTGCGGCGGTGCGGGATAGCGTGGCGGGCGCAGAGATCGTAGAGCAGGTGTTTGCCGCGGAGGCAGAGGGTCGCTTTGAGGGAGGAGGGGGGGTAGTGGAGGCCGGCGTGGATGACCTGTGTGTGTTTAGCTTTGTGCTCATATGCTTCGAAAAAGAAAACAGAGATATCCATCCGCTCTAGAAACGGGCATGAAACCCGGAATAAAGAAGAACCCACCAACGCACCTCCGAATTCCTCGAACTCGTCTCCATTCCCACCGCTCCATTCCGCTCAATCAGCACCGTCGACGCCCCCTCTCTTTCCTGCAACTTCTTTGCAACCGCCAGCCCCACCACGCCCGCCCCGATCACCGCATGCGTGAAATCCGATCTCTTGCTCGCACTTGACGAAAAACCCCTGGACGTAAAACACCTCGGCGGAAACTGGGCTAATGATGTTGAGATAGCCCGCGTTGTGGCGAACATTGTGTAGAGGCGATAAACGACTAGCGGCGAGATTACAAGGCGTGTTATAAGGCCTACGACATTGCTTTGGGTAAGAATGGGAACGTTGTATTGAGCTTAAGACATTCAGGAAGCATCCAAGGCCGGGAAACACATCTCCAGGCCGATCCTTATCGATGGTTATGTTGCTTGTTTAGATATGACGTTGAGCCCCAACACTACGACAGAAGTAGTCTAGCGGGACCATTATCACTTAGCTCACTTTTCTCTGGACGTTACTTACCAAACTATAGATATAACGTCGACTGGAACCCATTCGTACGCGCAGGTATCGTTGTCTCGCCACTGAAGTTCACGCTGCCGGAGCAGTACCCCGTACGCCGTGGAGGGCAAGAACCTCTTCCCGCGCGTGCAGATCCCGCCGCTGCCGTTGCCAGTCGACAGAACACGCGTAACAACCTGCTCTCGACGCAGTTCAGTTACGAGAAGAGCACGGCGGTGCAGCCACAGCTCGGCCGCTTTGTGTGGCGGTTCGAGTCGCATCTTCGGGGAGTGTTGTAGGCGGAGCGGTGGCAGGCTGTCAGGGACCTGGGGAACGGCGTCGTGCTGTATGGGTCACGGGAGGTGTTCCGGGGTGCGGGCGCGGTGGCCATCACGAAGCTTCCTCGAGCGAATCTGCAGAAAGGGTTCGATGCGCAGGGAGTGGAATTGAAGATGGTGCTTGAGGGTGCGAGTAGTAAGTGAAGGACATGGCTCGACTCATTCTACCTAAGATGCTCTGCCGAAAACCAAACTACGTGCGTCTATCTCATCTTGAAAGAAGTACCCAAAGACCTGGTGATGCATAATGCGCAGCAAATGAAAGCGAAACATACTCCCCGGAAATTTCCTGCCCACAGTGGCCCCGCCAACTATTGCTATTCCTAGCTCGAACGAGACTGCATTTCATGTTATACGTCTCGCTCTGAAATTGTTGAACAAACACAGAACTCGACTTCGCTGGTCGGATATACCGTACAGTAACATGCGCTTGAAAGAGAGGACGACAGCGGGCGGTATTTAATCTCGTGCAGGCTCTTTTCTGCCAGTGTACGAGATGAGCACGTTGAAGACTGTGCCAATTGGGCCCGCAAATTGATTACCGCGGCCGCCGTTATTGTGCTGGGTGCCCCGTTCGCCCTCGACTGTGAAGGTATTAGTATTTGTGTGATTTTCGTATTGGGTTAGCTGATGGCTTGGATGCCGACTATAAGGTGGAGGGATGTTGGATTTAGGTCTCGGCATTTTGTCCAAGGTCTGTTGTGATGATTTCGCTTTCGTACCGAGGTCTCCCAGAGGGTGGCTCACGGGGTCGTCTGCTCCAGGCGACTTCTTGCGACAAAGCTTGTTCCACTGGATCGACCAGCTGGTCCAGGAGTATGTGATCCGCATGCGTTGTGGTCCCTGCTTTCGACGTCGGTGGCGTAGACAAAGCGCGATTCTCATGGCGATAATGATGATGATAGCGGAGATTGGGATTACGATGGCAATGATCAGGGTCGTGTTCGTGTTCGCTTTCGTGTCCGCTGGCTTGCTGTCGGTTGGAATATCAGAGTTGAAGTTCTCGAAGATATTCTTCACTTCCTGTGAAGTGTAATCCAGATGAACTTGTTGCCTGCTTTTGTCAGAACGAGAGAGAGCTCTGAACGCGACCCGTTTGTACTGACTTATTCTCAATTGCTCTCCTCACGATATCCGGTGCAGTATAAGGAGGAGTAGACCCTTCATACCGATCCTTTAGCGTCACAGTCGTCATGTCGAGAACTCCTACCCCTTGCGACCACTCATCCGTGTTATTCCATGGAGCTCGGGGGTCCGAGTCGGGGTCATAGCCGCTAGTGCAGATGGCCTGGTTGTTTTTGGCCGATGAGCATTGCATTTTTACCCGGCGAGGGTAGTTCTGGAACCTCGTCTTGGTCCACGTGAAGGACGGGTCCCATCCTGTCGTCCAGGGTCTCACGGCTGTGGCTGCCAACACTGCCGCCCACGGCAGTCCGTGTCTTGCAAGCTCGTCGAGTACTCATTGCGTCGCGGCTTCGTGCGGAAGTTCTTCCACGAGAACAAGCTCTCTGGTTTCGCGGCTTGCGCGGCTCGGAACAGTCGGCGGTATTTGAGAGGGAGGGGGTATGCGACAACGAGGATGGCCAACACAGACACTCTGATTATGGCCATCTACGCTGTGTTAGTACTCAAGTTGCACTGTAGTTGGGACGGAAGGGTGCACGTACTACGACGAAGGTTTTGTTGTCCCTCTTCTTCAGCGCTTTTTCCCTTACTTGCCGCGCAGGCAACAAGGTGTCAAACGTCAACCCTCACCATACCAACCTCGTTGTTCGTCTAGATGGAGATGAGGTGATGAAACAGTCGTGATTTCCAGCTTCAGCGTCAGCCACCCGTGGCGCCTGCTGTTGGCTGACTGAAGGATAAGGCTTGTTGGTAGAGTGCTCCCATCTGCGCAGATGTTAGTGAGTAGATTTATGCACTTACGTGAGCTATCCTGGAGTGCTACGCGCACCTCTTTCTTGTCCCATTGCTGCCGACAAAAGACGCGTTCAGAGCGTCCTAAGACACCTATTAGGAAGCCTTTCTCATCCATGTTGTACATGATTTGCGGCTGTACGTTATACTTAGCAACCGTAGCGTGTAAGCGCTTAAAAGACTGCTTGTACCTAAGCTGTGAATGAGCTTTGTGGCGGAGAGAGTCCATTCCAGCAATCTGCGACACGAATCTTTCCCATCTCTCTCGTTCCTCCATGCCGAGTCAAGCCAACGCTCTCTTTATAAAATCTCCTCACTCCTCAAATCGTATAAGCGCGACTTCCTACTCTAGGCTGAGTCGGCCCGGGGTGTCTTTAGCTGCCTGCCCGTGTGCTCTAACGACCTCGGTGTCTTTAGGCAAGCAAGCGTTGCGTGCGAGACTGCGTACTGGAGCGCAATTCCCCGGTATGTACATTATTTTCCACTATCCAGTGGATCTATTGCTGCACTCGCGTCGTCGACTGGAGCCATGGTTGTTTGAGTTACGAGGCCGTTGAAGAAGCTTGGTAGTCGTCTGGTGGTTTGGTGTTCGTGCGCGTTGCGCGCACGGCACGGCAGTGGTCGACGAGGTAAACAGGCTTAGCGTCACAAACACCACAAACGTTCCCAGGTTTAATGTTGGTCGCTGGTGATGTGATGCTCAAACAAGTTCACACATATAGTAGAACAGCGCATTCAGTGATTTAGATAAGTATCTCAGATTCTCGTGAACCGATTACATTAAGGTAAAAAACATCAAGGGGAACCCTTCCTATCCAACCATGCGCATCACAAGTGGCCCGTTCCGCTCATGGCCAAGTATGGCGCGCTCCGTAGATCCCTACCGCCCGGATGCTCGGATGCGAACGCTTGAGAGCGTCATGGTGTGAGTGAGACGTGATGGAGTAAAGGGTGATGTGTCCCACCATGAGGTGACTTCATGACTTGCGTGTGCATCGAGATTATCCCCAGAGCCCCTGCCAACCAGCCTCCGCAGTATATGTACACCGAGTGAATGTGATGAACGCGACGAATCTAAATGTAATCAAACTCGGGATGCAACGCCAATGCCCCAATGCGGTGGAAGATGAATGCAAAGAATTTAGACAACAAAGCAACGATGAGGATGCTAGAACGCGTTCGACTCAACTCAGAAAGGAATCCCAGCTTTTCGTGTATGACAAAAGAAGAAGCGGACAGAAGGCTCGCACGCGTGATAGTTCAAACATTAAATATCAGTTCAGATATCTCATTTGTGGCTGGGCGGGTCTTTTGTGAGCCTCTTCCGCCTCTTCTTGTCAGAATCACCAGACTCGTTCCGCTGGTGGCTAGGCTGAGAAGACATCTCCGACGCAAGCGGAGCTGGTGACACGTCGCGCATCAGACTATTCTGTTGCTGACTCTGCATTTCAAAGCCCAACTCTTCGCCGGGCGCGGTCCTCACGTAGCTTTGTCGTGCGAGCGGACTGCGTCCAGAGCGAGCGTTCGAGGGAGAAGTATCGCGCGAGCCGCGGTTATAAGCTGCTGTAGGCGGTTCCAATCCGCTCTGCCCATACTCGGCAGAGAGAGGTGAGTTGCCGGAAGGTGTACGCTGACCGGCATGGGCATTGGGCTCGGTGGTGCCGCGAGAAACTGCAGGCCTCTGCGGTAGCTTTCCTTGTCCGTGATAGATCGAGTCTTCCGACAATGAGTCGACAGACTCGTAGTACTGGTTTTTGCCGTTCGAGTTGATTTCATATGGGGAGTTGGTACTGCGCTCAGCTTCGAAATATGCACCTCCGGCGGGTTTCTGGTTGGCTTGAGTCTTGTGGTACATGCGCGCATCCTCCGGATCCATGAAGCTCTCCACACGACGTGGCAAGTACACCGAATTGCCGGCAGATGTGGCGGAGACCAACGAATCCATCGAAGCACGGGGGTGGAGCGGAACGTTCGGGACATTCGGGTTGCGGGGCAACATATTGGGCAAAGTGAGTCCAGAATCGTTCGGTTGTTGGTACCAACCGCCGGGTAGTTTCTCGGCCGGAGCAAAACGTCCCTCGAGATGTTCCGATGGCTGGAGTGGTGCAGCGCCAGGACGCTTTTGAGACTCTGCGGCGGCCTTGAAGGTCTCCGGAACAACATTGAGATCGTCGCCAGTCGCTTCCGCGTGTTCGATGGCTTGTTGGGGCGTCTTTGACGGGTCGGCAGTGCCAGCATCAGCTCGTGGGCCTCCCCAAGTGCGCTGACCAGCTGTGAAAATACCGTACACCATGTAAAGCCAATTGAAGAACGGGTTGACAATGAACATGACGGGGTACAGCATGATCTTGTACCTTCCAAGCTTTGCGCCAAAGTACAGCATAAGAACCCAATTTAGACCGAGCGAGACAGCGATGAAACCCACGGGGAGATTTGCGACTTTCTGGGAGGTGGTGATGAGGGAGAGGACCATGATGAAGAAGAGCAAGGCCGTGGTTCGAATTGTGTTCTGCGCGAACCTGATCAGGCAAAGAAGGGGATATCGTTTCCAGAGGCGGATATCTGTAAGCATGCATGCCTCGTTCGTGATAAAGCCGAGGAACCAACGGCGACGCTGCTTGAGAAGGGATTGGTAGCTTTGAACAGCCTCGGTCTTACAGAAAGCGCTTGTGTTCATCTGAATTTGGTATCGCTCTTGGGCACCGATCATGAACAAGTGGGTCAACCATCGATCCTCGCCCAGATGGCATTTGCCGTAATCGAAGAGATCATCGCATTGCTCGGCCTTATCAGCGAAGTAGTACTTAGCCATGCGTCGGAAAGCCGAGAACCGAAGAATCGTAAGGGCACCGGGCAAGCACGTAACAGCGCCACAGCCGGACTCGACTGATCGTTCGAAGAGCTGGCCATGGATGTATTCCATATCCTGAAGAAGGGTGATGAGAGAGTTCTTCTCCGTCGTGGACGTGATGACACCAGTCATAGCTAACATGTTCTTTTTGCTTCCAGGTTTGAGTTCCATCTCGTACACGAAGTTCTGGATGCAAACCTTGTCCAGGATGCAGTCGGAATCAATGAAGAGCACGAAAAGGTTGTCGTTGCGCTTGAGGTACTCGCTGTAGATCTTGTCGATGAGCTTGTAGGTTCTCTTCTGGCAGTGACGCTTTCCACCGTGGGGAAAACGGGATACAGTGATACGGCAACTTCGGTAGGTAACATCAATGGACTTGGGATAAGAGTCCAAGGTCAGCGGCACACCCAGTTTCTCAATGGTGTTCAGATAGAGCTCGCCCTCATCATCACCGTCGAACGACAGGAAAATATGTAGGCAGGACGGGGGATAATCGCAGTCGACCAGCGAGTCGCACGTTCTGAGCAAAATATCCGGAATCTCCTGGTAACACGGCATGATGATGACGACCTTGGGTGCAGACGCTTCATCCAAGACTGTTTTGATCCTCTTGGTGCGACCGACCGAGTGGGTTACGAGCTGGTATACGCAGAATAGCCACGGAATCGTCAACAAACCAGCGAAGGCCCAGAAAGCAAACCATTGGAGAAACTCCACCATGGCTATGGGAAAATATTTGACGACTTGCGAGGGAAGAGGTAGGGTAACGACCATAATCGGAAGGAAAATGCCCCTGCGTTATGTTAGTCACCGTTTGGTGGAGTATTTGAAGTTGCGTACCGAAATGCGGTGAATAGTATCATCATGACAACAGAAAGAATTTTGACGCTGACGTTTTCCGCCTTCTGGAAGACCTTGACCAAGCAGTACATGAAAGCGGCTAGCCAGAGGAACCATTCCAAAAGCGCAGCAAGCATGACGGTGCCGACAATAGCAACGTAAACGATCTGGTAGAGTTAGTCAAGACTCCCGAACATGCGTTGGAGCGCAGTCGACTTACATCCTTGGTCGCCCACGGGTCCGTGATGTCGGCGACGCCATTCTGGTCGACCCGCGGCAACAGAGCTGCCGCTTGCCCCCACATGGTGATGTATTAAATGTAGTTGTGTTTAGTCGTTGGTCGAGGAATAGTCTACAATCGATGGACGAGAGTTCTGTATGCTCTATATCATGGACGAAGGACCGAGCTTAGCGGCTGGCAGAAGGGACGGGTAGGCGCTGGTCTGCAGTGGAGCGGCGTCTCGGTGAGCTTTAAGGCACTCGATCTGTCGAGAGGGGTTCGTCGGATGAGTTGCGGTGTCGGTGATGGCGAGGTAGCAGCTGTTCCAGGGCGGCGGGAGATTAGTCGAGTGATACAGCGGACGCTTGCCAGCTGTTGTTGCACGGCGCTAGATAATCGATAAAGGTACCGAGCGCGAGGCGAGCGTGAGGATGTCGAAGAGAAGGCAGCTGAGGACCGTGGCGTTAGTAGCGAAGGTGGTCAATATATGGAAATGCCCGCGGGCGTGGCTGGGGGGGGTAAACGAATGTGAGGGGGAGAAGCGGCGTCAAGGAAAGCAGGTGATTAAGTCGAGGGCATTAAGAGAGGTCGCGCACGCTGCAAGACGAGGGGAAGCGCCTGGAGGGGAGAGGAGGAAGAGGCAGCACTGGGGGCGCGGTGCGAGTTTGTACGAAGCCAGAGGGCGGAGCGCTTGGGCCGCCGCCGTCGCATGCTGGCGCGTTCGATCGTCACAGGGGCGGGCCAACTCCTGTGCCATCCGCCGGTGCTCGTCGTGCTGCTGACTTGACGCCTCCCGGGCTAGCGGCGCGTCGACGGCGGCGCGACAGGCTGCCGCTGGGCTTGGGGCAGCACGCCGCGACTCGACTCGACTCGCTCTCTTCCGGCTGGTGCGCGTCGGTGAGTGTGCTCTGTGTGCAGGCGGTGGAGGCGGCCGTCTGGCAGCTGGCAGTCTGGCCGTCCCGATGGCAGTCTGCAGCTGTGGTGCGGTCTTGGCGGGCAGCCTGCTATTTCGGGAAGGGAAAGGCCCTGTTTCGCGACGCCGCAAAGGGGCAGCAACGGGCCCCATCCGGCGAAACAATCTGTCCGCTGCCCCTCTGGCGCCGGACTGCGAGCTGGAGGGCCTCGCCGGTCATTGTTCCGATGACCACGACGACGACAAGGGGGCCTCAATGTTCCGATGACCACGACGACGACATGCGAGGGCCGTGGAGTCGCTGGATTCCGCCCGGCCACCACAGCGTGCGGCCCAGCCCTCGTCTTCCCCTGCTGGCATCATGGCGGGAAAGAATTTGCGCCCTTCATGCATCCCATCCACGATCCGCCGCTCCGCTCGACGTCGCATCGCTGGGCAGTGCGTGCCCGAATGCCCCCGTGTTCGGCCGGTTGGCCTACAGCGCAGCTCGCTGGCTCGTCTGGCCAATGGAGCCGCGCCTGGTGCTCAAGCCTCATGCATGCAGCAGTCCTCGCCCCGACTCGCGAGTCGGTGGTTGACTTAGTCTTCAGGCCCACACAATCCAGCGAGACAAGCGTCATGAGAGTTCCCCTCCCCCTTTCCCTGGCGCAGCACACGCCACACGAAAGCGTGGCAGCGAGTCTGGAGCCTCCCCCACCCCACAGCAAAGCACTCAGAATATCGACGCCCGGACACTTCTCGGCTAGCTGCTGACTGCACTCTGCTAATAGACCGCTGGTGCCACGCCTGCCAGAGCGGCACCGCATCACTTCCACGGCATCATAGCCGCACGCGGTGAGGTACTACAGCGCCGCATCAATGTTCCACCACAGCCGTGTCTCCCTTCCAGAAATACCTTTGTACTGCCGCCTGTCTACCACCTATAATCCGGAAACCAGCGCTGCGGCTGAGAGCTGGAGCCGGCGGTTCCACGGGATATAGCCGGGCCTCCCGACTCCGAGTCCCAGGGAATCATTTCTCCTGTCCATCTTGGTGGTGCCGATCTTCCTCGGGAGCGGCGTGGCAGCTGGGGAAAGGCATCTGAGATCGCCGCCGCGCTCCAGGGCTGAGACCCGTCCGCAGAAGGCCCTTCCCTTTCAACCACGGTACGAGGTTCATTTTTCCCATCTGCGTGCTTTTGCCTTTCATCTCTCGTCAATTTAAGGCCGCCTCGGAGATTCTCGTCAGCGCGAGTCGTGCACCTCCCGCAGCCAATGCTAGCATGAACGATGTAGCCCCTGAGAAAACGCCCCCATCATCCCATTACCTAAAACCTACCCAATGCAAACCATGGCTTCGCTTGTTGAAAAGAAGAAGCTTTGTTCCTGAGGCCCACCGCACCAATGTGAGAGATAGATTTGACGGCCCCCACCTTGGTTCGCTAGTAATATCCTACTCTGTGGCCTTTATGGAAGGCTCGGAATTCCATCCGCTACGGTCCGGCACATACCGCAGCCTCAACTGTACAGGCAACTTCTGGTCACTATAAATGCTGATCACGCAATCACGCAGTCAACAGTGTTCACCTGCGCCTTTTAGTTGGCACCAACACGAAGCAAACTTCCCCAAGACATTAATCTACATAGAGTCCAACATCTCATTCGACTCTCTTGCGCCTCTACCAAGGTACCTAGGTAGAACATGTCCCACGTGCAGGTTTTTCTGGAACACGCCGGAACATCTGAGGCGTTCGACAATTGCTTTGCCAGAATATAGATGTTGATCTGCTAATTATACTCCGTACCGATGCTGCATTGCATGCGCGACGACCTGCAGGCTGCCCAGTACTGTGTACCGCCCGCGCTTGGAAGGCACCGGAGGGGCGCGTAGGCCAGGCCAGGCTGGGCGAAGCCGTGGCGAGCTTCTACTTGCTGTATATATGTATGGGTGCAGTAGGTGGAAGCAGGTAGAAGCAATATCTTGGGCATCTGGCTATTCGAGCTTGACTTATGTACTCTCAAGACGTCCCTCTTGTTGCCCTTCGACGTGGTTTCTGATAGTGTCGACGTGATGTTGAAGCATAGTTCTTCTTTTGCAAAGCCATGTTATGTGCGTCCGCCGATGACGCTCAGTGTTTTGGGATGTAAACGATGAGGGGTTTGGTTGTTTGAGGTAATACTGTGCTGTTATGTCGATACTGGTCGAATGCTAAACGCCGCTCTTCACTTGGTGTGTTCCAAATGCCTTAATGGATCAAGGTCTATCCGGTACTAAGGAGGCATACAGTAATTCGTTTCTAATGCGGAGATAGGTAATGCTTACTCTCGTACTTCTGCAAGCTATATGTAGAGTTATCTAGTATACTGGATACAATAGGAATTTGTAGGTATATAGTTAGATTATCTAGCCGGTCGCTGTAATATCTTCCAGCATTGCGCTCTGCTCAGAGGGCTCTTCAGTATAAGCTGGTTGTAGCACGATTTTATACTACGCGAACCACGGAGTAGAGATGCGAAAGAATCCATGTGAAGCTTTTATGTTTGTAGAAACACACGTCATGTGGTACCGCTCTCGCTTACCTAATACGCGTGCGAACCGCACCGGCCGATAAGAGCCGTCTGCAGGTACGAGCTCTCGGTACTTCACCAACCCACCCTGCAAAATAGACGCCGCCTTTGAAACTGTCTCACCCTGCCCCGCCGACGAGCCTCGCGATCTTTTGCGAGCTTTACCAGCAGTAACTGACCCCATGCAAGCAGACGCCGCACCCGATATACCCGCTTTCTATGTGCGCGTTTCCTAGACGACCCGCCTTGCTATCAACGCCCACCCCTCCATAAGTGCGGGCTCCACCCAACATCCCATGGAGCGACCGAGAAAACGTAGGCCACCATATCTCTGTGTACAAGAGGCATGTTGACAGAACTTAGGCGCGCTGCGGGAGCTTAATCTGAGAGCTTGGGCTGGCGATCAAGGTATGATGCATCCCTTGACCCGGCTCCTCCTATACTCACACATGAGGCAGATGTCTTCGCGGTGCAAGGCTCCTTGGACTCGTCCATGAAAAAGAACACGGCTTTCATCAAGCGCCTACGTACGACCCTCGCCGCCTCCACGCAGTCTCAGTTCCTCCAAGAAATCCGTACCCTGTCCCTCCACAAGTACCTTTCGGAGATCATCTCAGCCTGCTACGAAGGCCTTTGCAAACTCAAGTCTCCCGGTGAGGTTGCCGCCGGCGTCGAAGTTGTTAGCGCACTCCACCAGCGATTCGGTCCCAGCGAATTCACGGGGTACATGGGCTGGTACATCGGCAGAGGACTGAGCACTCCGGACAAGTCTCACCTGAAGAATCTTACACAAGATGTTCGCGAGAGGGAGGAGAAAGAACGTCTGGCGCGCCAGCGGGTGCTGCTGCGCGTGGCGACCGAGCTATGGCTTGTGGGTGTTCTGAGGAGCTTGGAAGATGTTGCCAGACCAGAAGAGGCGGGCAAGGCCAAGGAAAATATCAAACTCATCGAAGGCTCTACCAAGGCCAAACCGGTAGCGAACCGCGCCGACAATGCCGACGCGGAACCGTTCCCGCTAGAGGTGCTCAAGGACATGCTCGGGCACGATCGCGATCACATCAACCTGGCACTGGTGGTCATATTCGTGAAGGCATTTGCATGGGACATATTGGGTGCCAAGACATCCACGGCAGAAGGCCGCAAGACTGTGAATGAGGATGGTACTATGACTACAGATAAGAACGAGGAGGCTTCCGCGACCGAAGACGACGATGCGACAGGCCCGGATCCACCGATCACATCTTCCGAAATTCGACAACGCTTCAAGAACATCCTAGTGCGCTATTTTGAGGATGTCAAGACTCATTTGTTGCGTGATCAGAAGCATCTGGTGAATCAGAGTCGCAAGAACGCTGAGGCCTACGTCAAATCCGGGGAAGTGTTCGAGGATCGTCAGAGCAATTACGAAAAGCAGGTCAAGTCACAAGAGCGATTGACTGCTAACGCTCAAATCTTGGCTGATGCGTTGGGAGTGGAGATGCCCGATTTGAAGGAGAAAGATAGCTCTGCAAACACTGGTGATAGTGCGATTGGGCTTGTCAAAGCTGGGGACTACCTTCGCGGACAGGGTGACGGAGCCGGTATATGGGAAGATGAAGACGAACGCCGCTTCTACGAAAATCTAATCGACCTGAAAGACCGAGTTCCTGGAATTTTGCTAGAAGAAGTCAAGAAAAAGAAAACAGATAATGATGAGCAAGTTGGGAAGAAGCTTGAGGTCAAGCCAGAGGCCGCAGACAAGGACAGCGTAGAAGAGATAAAGGCCGCTGAAGCCGATGATCAGTCCACCGCCATTGCCAATAAATCTGTCGGAGCCCAGGTAGACGCCATTTTGGCGCGCCTCCCCGAGTTGAACACCAAGGACGCAGTAGACGAGACAGCAATCGACTTCTGCTTTTTGAACTCCAAGGCTTCACGCAATCGTCTTATCAAAGCGGTCCAGGAAATTCCGAAAGGGCGGTCTGATCTCTTACCTCTGTATTCACGACTCGTCGCAACACTGGGCAAGTACATGCCGGATGTATCTCAAGGCCTAGTAACCTATCTTGACGACGAGTTCCGCAGCCTCCAGCGCCGCAAGTCAAAGGACTTTCTCGGACAAGTTCGTACTCAGAATGTGCGTTACCTGGCGGAATTGACCAAGTTTGGAGTTGTCCCCGAGCATGTCATCTTCCACTGCCTGAGAGTAAGCCTTGACGAGTTTTCGAGGATGAACATCGAGATCATCTGTAACCTGCTTGAGAATTGCGGTCGTTACTTGCTGCGCAATCCGGACACCTCTCCCCGAATGGCATCCTTCCTGGAAACACTCCAGCGGAAAAAGGGTGCCCAGGTCATTGGCCAACAGGAGCGCATGCTGATCGAAAACGCCGTCTATTACGTTAACCCACCCGAGCGCGCGGCCATTGAACAGAAAGAGCGGACTCCTATTGAGCTGTTCTTGCGCAAGCTGATGTACGAGGACCTGAGCCGGAAAACGTTGGACAAGACTGTCAAACAGATCCGTAAAATGCACTGGGAGGAAGCCGACATCGTGAACCATTTACACAAGATCTTTACGAAGCCCTGGAAAATCAAGTACAGCACCATCCATCTCATGTCCGTTATCTTAGGAACGATCCACCGATATCATCAGGACTTCACTATCTCGGTTATTGATGATCTTCTGGAGTCGATCACCTTTGGGTTAGAGTTCAATGACTTCAAATTCAACCAGCGCCGAATCGCAGAAGTGAAGTACCTCGGGGAGTTGTACATCTATCGCCTGATCGATTCACCGTTGATCTTTGATACCTTATACAAGCTGCTTAATTACGGCTATGAAGGTGGCTATGCACGCCCTGGACTCGTGAATCCGTTGGACCTGCCGGATGATTTCTTTCGCATCCGTCTGGTCTGCAATTTGCTAGAGACTTGTGGCATGTACTACGACAAAGGTGCCGCCAAAAAGAAGCTTGATTTCTTCTTGAGCTACTTCCAGTACTACATATGTGTCAAAGAGCCCTTGCCTATGGATGTGGAGTTCATCGTGCAGGATGCATACATGCTGACTCGACCCCAATGGAAGCTGATCACCGATCTCGAGGCGGCCTCACAAGCATTCGGTGAAGCTGTCAAGCAAAATTATCAGACGTCTGCAGTTGGAAAACCGGTGGAGCCTGACGAGGATGACGTCTCTGCTTCGGATGATGATGCTGAAGGGGTCGATGACGAGGACGTCATCATGCCAGAGGCTGATGATGAGAAGTCTTCGGGAGACGACGCAGAGGTTTGTGTGCCAATTCTCACATGATTTCGCACTTTATACTAACTTGTGGGCCACAGGACTCGGCAGATGACGAACCAGCAAAGCATGCATCATCCGATGAAGAAGAGGAGCAGATCGTTGTGACTCGACAAGAAGATGAGCGCGACCCTGAAGCCGATGCGGAATTCGACCGCGAACTTTCAAAGCTCATGTCAGAGAGTGTCGAGTCCCGGAAGTTCGAGCGCAAGCCAGTCTTCGACGTTCCCCTCCCAATGCGCCGTGGTCGCGAGGCAACTATCAACGCTGAAGACAGTGGGGTAGAGGTACCCGCCCCGGCTGCTCCAGTCGTTCCCATAAATACAATGAAGTTTTCCCTCCTCAGCAAGCGCGGGAACAAGACGCAGACGCGCTCCATCGATCTTCCTTCGGACTCTACTTTTGCAGTTGCCATGCGAAGCAAACAGCAGGCCGAGAAAGAGGAGCAGCAGCGCATCAAGAACCTGGTCCTGAATTACGATCTTCGAGACGACCCTGAAGCAGATGGTGAGTTCTACCATGTCCAGTCCAATACCAATAGGAAGGATGTTGAAACTCGTCAAGGCCTGGAGAAGACTTTGAACCCGTATGCGCAACCGCGTCTCGACAAGGGCGGTAATAACCGCAGCAATCAGCGGGCCAGGAAGTTGCAACTTAGTGATGTCAATTGGTAAGATACCCCTTGTGCTCAGCAACGTCGCCCTCACCATCTAATTGTCGTCGTCTGGTGGCACTCCAAAAGCACCAATGTGATGGCCAGCGAAGTTCATCTTTGCCCACCCGTTCCCATACTGCCTTGTACCACCCATTCACGCTCGACTCGATGAGACACCCGAGCCATCTCAAAGCATCCCGCTAATCATAAATCCCGTATTCTAGGACCTGATCGTGCCATCTACGATGCTACAGCTAGCATCCATATCACGACGCAAACTCGATTATCAGCCCATCATCGTGTGGCCCCGCCGTCGCTGCCAGGCATACACTACGGACCATGCAGACTGCAGCGCACGTAGGTATCTAATGCGGGCGGCCATCGATGAGCTCGCTCTGTCATCACGCTGCTGGCGCCATGTCTTCGCCATCACTCCGGACGAATGAACCTGGTTAGTCTTCCGCTACCATGTCGTCTGCAGCACGGGAGAAAAAATCCTAGTCAGCAGTGCTTTTATCGGGGCGGGCGTGAGCTCTATACTACTGCATGTTGAGAGCGCGTACGATTGGCAGTGACTGTCAGTCATGTTGGTGGTCCACGCAAGCCCCTCTCCTCCCTCTGCTGTGTAGTCAGTCTACGGGTATGGACCTGGCTGGTGCTGCTGAGGGGCCGGGGAACGTCAGCCTAGTTTAGTCTCCGGTTGGAAAAGGAGGACATTCTTTCGGTCCTTGGGAGGACTGCGCTCTGGCTCTGGGCTCTCTTGTCACTGACTCATTCACTCACTCACTTGCGTACTCGTTTCTCTCACTCACTAGATTTCGGAAAAATTGATAATCTGTCTTTATCTGATCTTGCTCGTACGATCTTAAGGTAGTCCTAAGCACTTTCTAACCGGTTTTCTGGTAGTAGTTTTTCGATTGTGTTGCTTTAGGCACTGACGTCTCCTTCTGCTTTTACATCCTTCTTGGAATTACTTACCCGCACGCAGCTAGCACACTCTGACCCAAATCACATGGAACCAAATTAGAGCTGATTATAGGACTGCTGCCGCTACTACCTCCTTCCTCCCCTCTCCATAATCTCAATAAGGCATATTATGAGCAACACCATATCCGCAGGACTAGATTGAGATACGCAAAAAGTAGTAGCTAGCACACAAAAGACGCTGTACTTCTCTGTATGTGGAAACGTTTTTACTTCTTCGCTGACCTTCGTCTTATGCGCCTTTTTGACGCCTGTTCCTGTACGTGGAAGGAATCCGGATGGAGCGAGTATACGTGTAGTCTTACTATCTATCTATCTATCTGTGCTCTTCATCGTAGCGCGGACGGAGTAATGGAATAGGCGTTGGGGTGCGGGGTTGAGGGTAGCAGGCTGTGTTTTGTCCGTTTGATATTGGTAGGGAGGGAATGGAGATGGAGCAAGGCGAATGGGATTTTCTACAGGCGCTGAGACTCTATAGAGCCTCGAAGGAAAAAAAGAGAAAGAGAAAAGAGAGAGGAAGAGTATAGGAAACTTTCTCTATGCTATACACAGGGTGTGGGTTTCTTCTCCTTGTTACCGCGGTCGCTACGATTGTTTCTTTGCTGAAGTTAGACGGGGGGGGTGGAAAGAGCTGGGACTTTTCAATCGAGTTGAGTTGGCTGAGGCACTACTAGAAGAGGCGTTTGCGGCGTTGGAGTCTATGTTTATGCTGGATGCAGTTTTACAGGTTAGGCTAGGTCGACGAGGGAGTAGCAAAATTGTGCATAGCATACTAGATGCGCGCGATTGGAGAGCTGAGGGGCAGTTGAGAGTAGAGGGTTTGGCTTCCTACATATCGCCTCATGCCTCATCAGAAACGCACAAGTACCGATGCTGGTGGTCTCTGGAGAATCCGAGGGGCTTATACCACTGGACGATAGTGCGTCTCGTGCACAAGTGGATTATGTAGTCACCAACCCCAACCCGCAAAGGTGATGGGTACGACAAGAGAAGAAGATGGAAGCATAGCTGATGGGCATTGGGTCGTGTATACCATTAATGTTTTGTGGAGCCTCTCAGAACCATGGTTCATCAAGATGACTCCTAGGTATAAGACCTTCTTCTCACTTCTTTCATCCTCCTCATCTCTTCACACACACACCAAAAATCTCTCTCGCATGATAAATAATAGACATGCTAACAAAAGACACTGTAGAACTGTCCCTAGGACCTGCCCGGTCGTACCAAGTCTCGCCGAAAGCTAGACCTTTGCGCAAAAGTCCTCCTCTGTGGTAGCTGGATTCTGTTAAGACACTCGCCGCGGAGTTTACGTTTCGCTTTGCCTTTTCCCTTGGCTACATACGAAAAATAAGGCGGAGAGTTGGACTGCATGAATGGTGGTGGGTCGCACAGGGGCTTGATTGGCTGGATATTCCACATGCCTGTCGCGAGGCTTGCAGAAGCCGTTGCGTATACGGCTTGGCTTGTGCTCCGCTGCGGAATAAGAATAAGGGCCCTTGCTGTTTGGAGAGAAAGAAAGTTAGGTCGTTTACCTCATCGTTGCAAAATGGACCGTTCATGCACGATCCACTCGGATTTCTCTTATGACTCGTCTTTTTGCAATTCGCTCGGGTCTGCTCAGACGAGTGGTGAATCGGCTTACTCCCGTTATACCCGGTTCTTAAGTTTCGATACCATCACATCAACTAGCTCGAATTCTAAATACGGGGTCTTCATTGATTCAGTTACCTCACGTGCATCAGTTACACCGACGGAATTCGATAGATGTCTACCCGGCCCAACAAGTGGTTGTTCTCAAGGCGGTGATTTCGGATGGCTTGGTCCCCACTGTCCACAAGGCTATTTCGCGATAACTGCAACGACTGTAACTGGAGATCTTAGCAGTGAGACGTTGAGGATGATAACGGAACACTGTTGCCCGTCGTAAGTAACAAAACATGTCTGATTCCATCATCTGCATCACTTACTGACCTTGTAGCAACCCACTATTCACCCCAAATGTACTTGGAAGAAATTGGGAACTGAGCCTGGAGAGCGTCGCATACTACGTCAGCCCAGAAACTGTTCCTTTTACTACGACTTATTGTGGTAAGTCACACAAAGTTTATGTGCCAAATCTATTACTCATAATCCGCCAATCTGCCTCATCATCAAGAGCATTACTCATATTTACATAGGATACTACTGGGTTGATAGACCCGGTCAGACTGTTCTTCCAATCGGAACAGCATCTAGCCCTGATTCGATATCACTCACAGCATACACATTATCTGTAAGGCCATTCATGGTTGTGCGCACCGACACGTCTTCTACCTCTCCCGGATCCAACTCAGGCCTAGCATCAAGCACGCCCAGCCCAGCTCCCCTCAGTCCTGGACCCCTACCACCTCCCACTAGTACTGCATCTTCATCCATGCCCACCAGCACGAAAATCGGCATAGGCGCCGGCGCCGGTATTGGCGGCCTGTTCCTGCTCACTGCAATTGCCACCATCGTACTCCTCCTCCTCCGAAGAAGACGAACGGACGGAAGAGAATCTCCTTCTGGTAAAGCTGAATTGCACAGCGAGGGACTGCCGAGAAGTCAGTCACCGGCAGAAATAGACGATGGGCCAATGCAAGAACTAGCGGATACGGGTGTGCCCGTAGAGATTGGAGAAGGACTGAGCGAGAACGAAGAAGGGCTGCGTGAGGATCGGGAGTAGATGGTTCGGGGTACCCTATAGATTGTGTCTCTGTATGTATATGTGTGTGGAAATGAGGAGGACGGGAAAGAAGCGGAGGTCTTATAAGAGTCCTATCGACGAACCATGGTTCCGATAGCGCGCTCCACAAAACGAACCACTTAGCTCGCGCTGAAAACAAATGACGCTCCATTAACGAGCTTGCGAAACCCTATATATTTGCTTCCCCGCCCGTGTTCAGTCTACATGCACAACTTTCCAGATTCCCATCTACATCTCCAGTGTCTCTGAATCCCCATCTCCATCCCCCGTCTTCAAAATCCCTACCTACCAAGACTACTCCATATCCAACACCCCTCTCTTTCCACACACGCACAACACCAAAAAGATCTCCGCACTCCCTAGACACGCAGCTCCTAGCACGTATCTTCTCTGGAACACTCAGAATTCCAACCCAACATAGCATAGCACAACAGGCTACCCATGTCGTCTTTCGCGCGAGCCCGACTCGCGACCTTTGGCAGCAACAAAACGACCCAACATGGCAGTCCTGGACCACAACGAGCGCGAATGTAGGCAATTCTTGCAGACATTCTAGAACTGGGCCGACCCGACGCCTTCTGGACCCCACGCCCGTGATGCTGCGGCGCATAGCTGTGCCTGCTCTCTCAGCCTTGGGATAGATAGCTGATGATGGCTCGCAGTACTTCTCCTGGCCTGGGAGCGGCGTCGCAGCTCAATCGACTTGCAACGGTTCTCTCCGCGATCTACCAGCATATTCTGTCCCTGTCGCACGCATTGCATTATGGACGGATGTCGGGATGTCGGGATGCCAAGATGTTATACCGTGTTGGCGCGCGTAGCGCCTCCATTCGCGTAACGCCCCACTAAGCAGCATCGCGGCCTTTGCAAAGATGAGGCTGTACAGCCACCCACAGTAGCTATTATCACGATAGATTATGGTGGAATAGACTATTAATACATGCAATTAACTTGGGCTACTTGAATTTTGATGGGAGGCGGACGCTGCGGCCGCGCGTAGTCACCTTAGGGGATGGCTCTGGTGCGGCCAATGCGGCCTCCTCACCACTTGCAGCCTCTACAACACGCGCCTTGCTTCGATTTTTTGGGATTTTTTGTTTTGAAGCTGGCCTCTTGCCTCTTTGGACCAATTGTAGAGATTTTCTAGCGTTTGCGGCGTCTTTTTCTTGTTGTTTGCTTGCTCGGGACGCTTGAAGTTCTGCAGCCCTTGTAGCCCTCTCTTTCTCTCTTGTCTCTTTAACCCTTTGTCGCTCCGCCTTTGCTTCTTCTTGCTGCTGCTTTTTATATAAGGTTGTAGCCTCTTTTAGCTGTCTTGCCTCTGTTTTCTGTAATTTTTCTAACTCTGCATCTCTCTGTTTCACGACTTCGCGCGCGCGTGCTTCTCTCACTTTCCTAGGACTCCAGAACACCGCACCACCATGATATTCTTGACGCTGCTGCAAGTCTAAGACCTTACTCTTCTTCTTGTGTTTCTTTTTGACTGTAAGAGCGTCGCGTAAGCCCTCATTTTCGTAGTGTAGTAGCTCGTTCTGCACCTGCAGCGAATGAAGTGATGAACTCAACCGCTGCGCTTCTGTTGCGGCTGTATCCTTCACAGCAACATCAAACAATTGACGGAGCTGTCTCCAAGTACTCCTATCACCCTCTAGCTCTAGGGTTGGGCTCTTATCTTGCTCCGAAGTTGTGCTTTTGAAGCGTTTTAGGATAGCGTCTGCATTGGCGGGAATGATGCCTGTAGCTTCAAAAGACTTGCGCACAGTTTCCTCCTTAAAGGTGGACATCCAGGCAGCCCAGAATATTGGAAAGAAGTCGCCTTTCTTAACTCCAATAAGGCCCTGGGAGCGGTGAAGGTGCAGTGTAAGTTCCTTCGAATAGGAAGTCGAGAGCGGCGAGAACAACACCACATCAAGTGGCTGAAGGCTGTGAGTTGAATGAGGGGGAAAGACAGCGAGAAGAATCTTATTAGCGTTGCAATAATTAATAAAATCCATGGTGAGATGAGATGCGTGGCCATCAAGGATGAGGAGGCGCCACCTCCGCCGCGCTTTCTTCTTCGTGCTTCGGTCAAACACCTGCTCAAGCCATGCTAGCCCGAGGTCATTGTTTGACCATCCGGAGGGTGAATTGGCAAAGAAAACCTGGTGTTTTCCTGCCTCCACGTCCTCTAACCATGAGCTTTGAAGCCCCTGTTTTCCTTCGTAGATAACAGCCGGAGGCAGCGCCTCCCCATCAGCACAAACACAAGCTATAACCGTAATCCATTCACGGGAGCCATCCTGGAGTGCAGCTGTACGTTCCTTACGCTCCCACACTGCCTTGGAAAATACTCGTTTTGAGCGCGCTGTAATGCCGATGAGGAAGCCTTTTTCGTCCATATTGTACACGTCCTCCGCGTCAACGTCGTACTCTCGCATCTTGCTATGAAGTAGATCAAAGTACAGGCGGTATTTATCCTTAGTGTCAGCTTTGTGACGATTGCGATCTATTCCAGTTGTCCATTTGGATGTAAGATTGGTTTTGTTTCGCGTCAGAAATCGCGAAACCCAGGCCTTCGAGACTGCTGATTCCGCCACAGAAGACGCGAAATTCTGTATCATTTCGCGCGTAGGAGGTAGCCCTTGCTCTGTTAAGCCTTCAATGTATCGTACAAGCTCCTTCTCTTGTCGTGGGTTGAGTTTTCGTTGATTCAGTGCCTTGGTTGCACGCGTAGCCTGCAACCCCTGGTGCCTCCGCCGCAGTGTAGAATGTTCTAGGTCGAACTGATCGGCGACTTTTCTATATGAAAAAGATGCGCCTTCTTCGCGCGATTCGATGTTTTCGATCGCAGCTTGAATCGGTTCCATATTGATGGAGTTATCGCGTGTCGAAGTATGGTGAAGGATTGTTGTTTTGATGTTGGTGAGGCGTTACGCGAATGGAGGCGCTACGCGCGCCAACACGGTAATGCACGTGACGAACGTTAAACCTCAACACAAAGAAAAAGCCATCGGTAGAGCCTCCGGAGGAACCCGGCTCCCTCTCTATTACTGTCATTACCCCCTCCTAGAACACCGCGCTAGTAGCTAAACTGTCGCCTCGCGAACAAAACCTTCTGAAGGCCTCGCTGCCCGCCTCCTCGCTGCTGTCGCTACCCTCGCTGCCCACCCCCTCGCTGCTGTCGCTACCCTCGCTACCCTCGCCGTCGCTCCTGCTCCTTAGCGCCCACAGGTCCTACTTCACCTGCGGCCACTGCACCCAAGTTCGGTACCCATTTACAAACCGACAGACTATCTTATCTACAACAAACCTCGGGGGAATGTCTGGACGGCTCTAGCATGGGATCTCACGTCGTTACTGCAAATCTTATACAATTGAATTGGAAGAAAAATATCGGCAATGAAACCTCACTGGCTTTCGTGGATTGGAAGGCTCTTCAAGAATTTGCGATTGGCGTAAAACGGCATTTCTCAAATCATGGACTGCATGTAGTTCGGCGGCTTGACTTTCAGGATGGAACTAGCTGGGTGGCACGTCTGCAACAACAGAAAGCTACCGCAAACTCAATTCAACGACTACTACACGAGGTTTACACACGATTCAAGTCATTCGACAACGAACAGATATTCCGGTTCCAGAGATAATCAGTTTCGACGCCAGTGATAACAACAAAGTTGGCGTTGCCTTTATGCTCCTAGAGTTTATTCCAGCAGACACAGCTATGGACTCATTTGGCGGATTGCCCGCACATAAGGGTCGAATCCCTTCTAATTTTAAACCAGACTTCTATGCCGCAATGGCTGAGATACAGGTACGTAGTAGGGAATTTATGCAGCATTAAGCTAATTCAGTTAGGTTGGTATGTCCTCTGTACGATTTCCGATGATTGGAAGCATCGTGAAACTCTTTGATGGGACCTACTCTGTTGGGGCTATACCTGGAATTGGAGGCCCTTTTGAGACAGCAGCTGAGTTTTTCTCTTCCTGGGCAAAAGAGTGTACATTTCCTTTCAACGAACTAACTATACGAGAAAGAACACCCCCTGAAGTTGAAGACGAGATTATCAAGTCTATTAATAACTTCCCTTCTAAACTCCTGGAATTCGCAAAACATTTTCCATTTCAGAGCGGTCCTTTCCCAATATTTCACCCAGATCTAAAGATAAGCAATATTTTGGTGGATTCTGAGTACCAAATCCAAGGTGTAATTGATTGGGAGGGTGCGATTGTGGCCCCTTGGGAAGTGGTCGAGTTTATCAAAGATTTAACTCTTGTACCACCTGTCATGAGCGGATATTTTTACAAGGAGGAGTTGACTAGAGAAAAGCTCTCTGAACGAGACAGTTACCTTCAAATGGTCAAGGAGAAAGAGGCAGCGCGGCAAACTGACAATAAACTGTCTGAGACACTTGGCAATTGGAGGACTCAGGATCTAGCCCACGCATTTTGGTTGTATTCCGATGGCAAGATTGGCTTTTACTCTAGCATATTTGAATCGTTTCAGTGAAGCGCAGTTTGAACCTGGGTAACATCAATGACTTGCAGCAACAAAATTGCATCTCACCCGCCTCAGCAACCTCAGCAACCTCAGCACCCGCAGCCTCTGTCCTCGCGATCTCCGCCACCATCCTTACGAGCCTCATAACCTAAACATTCCGCAAAATCCACGCACCACGCCGCTGGCTAGTTCTGCACTGCTGTTGCAGGTTGCGCGCCGTCAGACTGCGTCATTGCCCCGCGCCCGGAGCTCGAGAGAGCATGGCTGTTTGGGCGACGCAGTCGGCCACTTTCTGCTTCAGCTGGCCCTCAAACTTGCAGCTGGATTCTTCTCAACCTCACCGCCGCGCCTTGCCCGCTGGCCCCGAGCTTCCTACCAACCTCACCTTCTTACACCTACCTTCATTACTGCTTGAGTTAGACCTGCACCCTCGCACTGCCTTCTACTCATCTCTGACGTCAAAACCGCAGAAGCTGTCATCCCCAGTGCCTTAGTCACCGGCATGTAGAAAGATAGCGTGGGAAAGATTACTGGGTAAGGAACTACGTGCTGCTAAACTTCTCAACTCAATGCGATGGCATGCGACTCGACTCAACGCACCGTGCCTGTGCGCGCAGCGATCCCACGAACAACATGCTCCCCAACCCAAAGATGAGGTTATTAAGCCACCCACAATAGCTATAATCACGAGACGCTTTGGTGGAACGATTGTATACATACTCGCGATCAACTTATACTAATTATATTAACGCGGAAGCTTGATAGTGCGGCCGCGAGAGTTGATTTTGGGTGGAGCAGCTGGTGCAGCTTCTGGGGACGCCACGACAGCTGCAGAGCCGCCACCGAGTCTCTGGCGCTTGGAATTTGATGGGACCGCTCTTGAGGCTTTGCGCTTGCCTGTTTTGGCAGTTCAGTTGTAGAGGCTTTGTGGGCGTTTTGAGGTGCGGGTTCGAGCAGCGCGCGCATAGCATCTCCTACTATTTATTATAAGTATGCACTACGCCTATCTATCCATCTATCCATCTATCTATATCTAATGCCGAGTTTGCTCAGTATAGAAAACAACGCCGAAGCTAATATATGCAACTCACGCCTCGCAACAAGAAACCCAGACTAAACCAAACCAACTCAACTCAAATCATGCCGTTATGTTATGTGCCGCGCCCCGAATCGCCATGAAGCGCAACATGCGCGCTAGAAAGAAACAAAGACAACTCAAACCACAAGCATTAGACTACCCACCCCCATACCACGGTTACATTAGATATGATGTAGAACATTAGAACAACTAATAGAACAACTAACAACTATTTGGAATGTGAGAATTCGGGAAAGCGCATCAACACGACACGATGCGGTTTACCTATTACGGAGAGCGTTTCGCGCAGCAACGTATCCACCAACGCGCTGAGCCAAGCTAAGCTGAGCTAAGCTACTGGGGGAGGGATGGAGGGATGAGGGGATGGGGTGCCCAGCCTTTGACCAAGATGTCGGTATGTGGGGACCAACGGCTAACGCGGGCAAAAGCCGAAAAAGGACTGCAAGCAACAGGGACGTCTAGTACAGTGAGACTGTTGTGAGGCGGAGAATATAATTGCGGTGACATCGTGCACCCAGCGGCAAAAGCAATGTCGTGGCGTTAGACGTGGGAGCCGCAACGCCAGAAAGTGACAAGCTTAGCTTTGCATGAGCGAGCAAGGATAGGCGGCGAGCCTGGGACAAGACACGGGCCGTGTGCGTAAATACCAATGCTCGAGTGTGGGAGAAGCAGACGAGGGATCAACAGCATGGTGGTTGATGTGTGGCAGGCAAGTCGTCAAGTTGGTTGGTACGAGCTACTCCAGCAACTCTAAATGTTAATGATCCTGTCGTCCGTTGTGTATCGTAGGTGGTAAATCGTCGATGAGTATCCTCTTCGATAGTCTAGCTAGAAGCAGTTTCGCATCCGTCGTTGTTGAGTTTGTGCGTTGGCCAGGGGTGGCCTGTCTGATCCCATTTCTGCCTATGTTTAGCTATCAGGCTGCAACACATTCCAGACGTACCTACCGTGAAGTTTGGATTCGTATACGCATTCATGTGGTCCTTGATGTATCGCGTGGTTTCGAAGCCGGGCGGGTCGCATGTCACCAGATGCTCCTCTCCCTTCTTCTGATACCACCGCACGTAATCCACACGCATGACGGTTGGGAATACTAGCTTCTGCCAGTCAATGAAGGTCCACGAGTTACTGATCCCGAGGTTCAGAACGAGCGACATCGGTTCCTCGGCAATCTGACGAGCCTGGATATTGCCGTTGGGTCCAATAGCTCGTCCATCCAACACGAAGGTGGTCTGCCCGCCTACTTTCCAAACGATGTAGGCATCTTCGCCTTCCCCTGGCACGTACTCAAAGGAATATTTCTGATATTGCTTGCCATCATACCAATTTTCATTCAGATTCGTAGTCGCGGAAACGGCTTGCTGAAAAGGGCCCCCGGTGTACCCATTGGTGTAGCTGATACTGTAGTCCGGGAATGCCGTGAAATTGTAATCGGGGTAGTACCATATATCAAATGGAGCCACCTGATAACTCTGCGTTGCAATGGGCAGGCCGCCGTAACTTGCTCCCGCCTCTACGATATCGATCTCTGGTGCACCTCTTCCAGTGCCTGGCGTTGGGTGATCCTCTCCGTTACACGTGCAGGACGGTAGCTTTTGGCCAGGCAAACGGGACAAGCCGTCGTAACTGGATTGGTTCGGCGTGATTCCGACGTCGCATGCCTGGTACGTGTACGGCCACATTCCGTCAGTCGTGGACAGGTACCCGGGACGCCCTAGATTCCCCATCGTCCAAGCGCCTGGCCATAGTCCCATAACCGCGGCAGGCCCAGGGAGTGACATCGACACCTCAAAAATACCACCCTTAAAGCACAGATGATTCCAACTGTTCAGCATCCCTGATCGAAATTCTAAGCCGTGGTTCAGGAATTTGTCCAATCGTATTTCCAATGTTCCGTCCCACGTAGTAACAGCGGCAGGGTCGTACCATTCCAAATCTTGGGTTGCACCGTACCAGATATCAGGGGCGTACCAATACGGATCATCTCCCTCGTAAAACGTTCGGTTGTTCTCGTTGAACTCGTCACTGAAGACGAGCTCATATTCATCCCCATATTCACCCTTGATGGTCATCGCCCTGGCTGGGGTGTCAGGATCGATCAGGCCAGTGCGCATGTTTTGCAAAAGGCGGTATGTTCGATTGTTTACGATGGCCCAGGGCTCCGGGTCCGGGTAATAATCTGGCATTTGATCCAAAGGTGTACTGTTCCCTGAATCAAAGCTCAGAACGCCGGCGTATGATAGTACGGGAAGCCCCACAAAGACGAAAAGTAGTCCAGTAATCAGAAGGAAAAGACCAAATGTCGATGCAATGTTGGCTCTTGAGAAGTGGTCTTTCCAGTGTGCCTTGTATTTGATATCGTCGTCGGGCTGGGGCATGTGCATGGCATCGTCATCCTCCTCGTTCTCCACCAACAGAGCGAGGCCCTTTTCATCATAGGGTGCGCCCAAGCGGTCGTTCATTAAGTACTCTTGTTTCTCGGCGTCGAAGGCGACGTCCAATTTCGTTGTTGAGGCGTTTGGGGTGAGGAACGGATTGACGGGATGCGAAACGGCTAACGGTGTCGTGGCGGAGGGGCCAGGTAGCAGTCGAGGTGGCAATGTTGCTGAGATGTCTGTGAAAGAACTTCTGGCACTGTCAGAAAATGGATTGAAGTACCGAGTGTAGTCAATTCCGAGATCTCGCATCGTCAGAGGGGTACCAACTCGAGACGAGTCAGTGCCCACCACTTCGGATGTGCTAGTGTTTGGGTGTAGCAGTGCCGGTCGGAGAGGGGGTTGTCGTCGAGGAAGGGAGTTTCCTGGGGCTGTTTGGGGTCGATCGGATGGCCCTGTCGCTCCATGGCCAATTTGCTGCTGCACGTCTGTACCGAGTCCACGATCCGAATTCGAAGATGAATCGGGATTTAGCGGAGACGAAACTAGTGAATGGCTTGAGATTTTCTGCCTTATTAAATCCGGCGAGCTGGCGGACTTGGAGGGGTCGCGGAGGGAGGCGCCGACTCGCTCTGCCCGGAGAGTCAATGGTGATCGACCAGACTGCTGGTCGTGGTTTATCTCCTCTGCAGCAATTATATTCTCCAAAGAACGCGACGCAGGATCTGGGGGTGGGGCCATGGCTGGGCGTGCTGGTAAGCGTCGTAGATTGACTCCTATGCCAGCGGCGCAACCACAATGCTACCCGGTCCTTGTCGCGCAATTGCACGGTGTGGTCAGCGTGTGAGGTACACGATCATGCCATGACTGTAGCGGGCGACAATGGCCTGGTGTCTCGCGCAGTCGGCAATTGGATGAGGCTCCGGAGCCTGCGTCTTCGGCAGCTGAAAACGAGCTTCGGGGAGCTGGGGAGCTTTGACGCCTGGCGGGTCCGGAAGGTGCGCAGTATAAGTCACCCCGCTGGAGTCATTGACGTACGGTGCTTCTGGCGCGTCTTTGAAGCGATAAAAGGAACGGAGTAAAGCGATCAGCGAGTGGACAGACTCTAAACAGAGTCCAGCGACGGCGAGCGAGCGTACAGGGCAGCAGAGTGTTGTGGGCGAGGAGTGGAGAGATGGCGTCGACATCGGCTGCAAAACGGGAATCGCGAACCCGCCAATGGCAGCCGCAGCCCCTTAGCCGTGCCATGATCCAACGAACTGGGCCTTTTCGAGCGACGAGAACACAGATACCCTCGATGCAGCTTAGTCGACACTGGCACAACGTTTTTCGTGTTCGCTGACGAAGCAAATGTTGGACAGCTCTATACATAACTGCCATGAGGCCGCCCGCTGATTGATGTGGGTGGCCGTATATGTATGTCCATGGCCATCGTTAGCTAGTGTCGTGTCGATAGCGATGCCCACCAGCCCGATGCAGGTGCCCGTGTCTAAACAGTAAATGGAGGGTTGTCGCCCATGAATCGAGGCAACCGGACGGGGAACGGGGGAACGGGAGCACAGAAGCCCTTCTGTGCATCGCGCAATCTTAGCGGCGGGACCTAAAATCCCACCGTCGCACAGGCCCGCCGCTCTTGAGTGCCGTCGCACGGAACTGCCTATAGCATCACCACTGTACTAGTAGTAATATAGAACTTGAGTTCAACCCAGAAGTGAGATAGAAGTGCAGTAATGCGAAAGCTCGCTGCGCCCCCCAACCCCACGTTTGACAACCCTCAAATCTCCAGCTACACAGTGGCTGTGTATTTTTGCTGATATCTGGGGACGGAAATGACAGTCGTTTCACCCACAATGTGACGTCGGTTGAAGGTTCCAACGCTCTGGTTTCTGGTCGATGTAAGGCGGATTCTTCTAAATTTATCGTGCAGTTGTTCGTCTGGGGAAATAAACATTCCATGCCTTGTCGTGGCTGGCGTAAGGGAGTGGAGACGAAAATCACCGTCTGTTTCGTTTGCCTGCGGTTCCATTTCGGTATCACGTACCTTCACAGTGTGGCTTGTCATCGCTTGTCTGTTAGTCTGTGGCGGAGCAATGCTTGATGTGCCTACTTGCTATTGCTACTAAATACACTTTCACAGCATATGCATTGCACCTCAAATTGGGCTAGATTGACGCTATGGTAGCCTTATACCACAACCTGGGCGGAAGTTGTAGTATTCTTAGATGGTCCGTGATGTGTTGATGGGTGATGCTTACAGATTTCCGCCGATGATGTCGGTTATGCTATGATGACTGGATATTTGTGTTGACTGGACTGTTCTCCTACTCTTGCTATAGGGTCCGCGGTCAAAGGCGCCCTCTCAATTGTAAATAGAATCGGTGCATTGGTCTTCACATGGACCTCCTCTTCTTTGACATGGTTGCTCGTGCTGACCTGGTGCCCCATTTGCGTCTCCCAATCCTCTACATCCCATTCTAGCCCCTGGGTAGTAATGATTGCAGGACCGTATATTGGCACCAGCCCGACATTCTCGGTGAAGAACCCGCCAGACAATGCTCCGCGAATCACGCTATGAGTACTTCTAAGAATCAAAGACACATTTGATTCGGAAAACAGCCACAGCCGAAGCTTTGTGTCGCTGGTCTCTTCTCGGATCATTTCATGCAGCAGCCCGAGGCCTTGATCGACTCTTCCTGCCAAGGTCCCAAGGACCACAATCTCTCGTCGCGATGAGGTCGAGTGTTTCGAAGATATTTTCTGCATGGCTTTGCCGAAATCTGTGCTATTTTGGTCAGGGTCTTGGGACACCTCTACTCCGAGCATTGCGTAGTAGGCGCGCACATCGCCACGTAATGAGTCGAGATCCCCGTGGATGGAATCAGGAAGCTGAGGACGTCAACCATCGTGGTGTGGTAATTGGCCATAAATCATACGAAGAGCTTTCGCTGGGGTTCCAATTCGCCGTCGAACATGTCGTACAGCCTATTAGCACCTCCATCAGCGCAGAGACGATATTGACTGTGTCTCCAGAGCCTCGAAAATGCAGCGAAGCTTGCGATTGGTTGGTTCAGAATAAGAAGATCTGGTGGAGGAATGGAACTATCCGGGAGAGTGCTGTCGGCAAGGAAAAGGGCCGGGTACAGTTCCCTCGTTTCAGCCACGATCGACATCATTAATCGAGGAGGAGCGCTTAAAGCCCTCGGTAATCGATGCTAGAGTGAGCTTGAACCCGAAGATGGTTGAAGTCGTAGTGTGGTGTTGGAAGATCTGGTTTTTGCGTGCCGTGAAACCCGACGCTAAGCTTCTACGGCGCTAGTGCGGTACAAACGTCATGTCTTGCGACCTCGGGACTCTTTCGTCGACTCAACATACCACAACCACCACCATCGCCTGCGAGCATATACCATCAGCCTCAAGTTACTGTGTTGGGAGATGCCAACCTCGATTAGTATACTACTTCTGGACTATCTCGCCTCTCGTGCGCACTCGCCTTCATTTCCGAACAAATTCAACTAGCGATGTCCGGACCCAGACTTTCTATGATTGGAAGATAATGACTATTGAGGCAGTGCTGCTTACTGCAAGTACATCCTCACCAAACTCGGAGCCTTATGGTTCTTCGGCAATGTGACATGGGAACTTGCGAGTACTCGTATCGTCAATGGGTACCTGCAGCATCGCGCGAGACATGGCCCCTTCTCCACTTGGCGACTTCGGACTTCAAAACTACGACGAAGCAACAGATTTCTTCGTAGAATACTCTGAAACATTAGCCTGGGACCTGAGGAAATCGCACCCCTAATTGTACAACACTCGATGGGGTAGTTTAGTTCGCTACCTTCAGCATTCTTCTAAGTGAGGTAAACGGAAGATTACTGAGGTCTCGATACTACCCGCGAGCTGGAATAACCATCTACGTACTCAATAAGCATGTCAAATGGTGACAAGAGGAACATCATCTGGCTAAGCAGTGATCTGTCTCAAGAATTTCCTATGGTTCACCGATACCACCATGGCTGATCGAATTTCACTGCCTCCTTCCCTTGGCTACTGTACTCATGGGACACGCCAAGGACGTAACAATCGCCTCTTTATTGATCTCCAGACCACAATATTCCGAGCATTATTGTCCGGAAAAGATGGCCTTAGGATCTGCTACAATTGTCGTCGTGTTCTACCACGTGTGCCCAGTACCATAGGATTCAGGTTCGCCTCAGTTTCAAGTTCTAGGACCTGCAGCACCTAGTACACAGTGTCGACGCTAGGTCTATAGTTGGTATGCAAAGGCCGCCGGATTCGAGCCTACCATTCTCAACTCTACCGCATTCGGTAACATGGAATCGTTCTGCAGAATCTACGTCGCAGGTCTAACCGGATCGCTACGGTGGCCGCTCCTCGTACCCACGGCGTTTACAGCATCGAGACACTGCTCTGGCGAAGTAGTAATGCCAACTCGATCATTTCCGCTGTGTCGCCGAAGGAATTTGGATTCACAGGCGTCAAGGCCATTAGGACGGATGCAGCTGTTCTTCCTCCGGAAACAGTTCGTAAGGATGAGTATGATGGCAGTCAGAAGCAGGCTGGAGCAGTGGCTTGCTTACCACGGCTTGCTATACGAATTCTCATCATTTGGTGGAGCACACTGCACATCTCCACACACACAGCTATCAGACGATGTCTGAGATTCAGGTCGTGTGAGTTGCTATTGAAGGATGGAGGCGTTCTGATCTGTTCTCGTCGCCCACGGAGAGGATCTTCACAGTCCTCATCAGCATCCACCTGTCTTTTGCCATGGGAGATTGGCCGTGCTGGCCCCAGATCAGGCCCTTTCTAGACACAGTCGGCGAATGCTCATCACGGGAATCTAGACAGCACCGTCTCCGCCCCACTCGTACGTGGGCAGTATCCTGAGACACGACGTCGCCGACGGCCCGCAGCTCTTTTACCCCAAGGAACGGTATGAAGGTAAAATGGCCAGATGCGGTAGGCGGTCGAGAGCGCAGAAATGGCCGGTGGCCGCCTCTTTCGCAGCCACTCTCGTCTCACCAAGATATTACCCGATTGCCGAAAGAGGCAATTCGAGCAAACCCGTGCTAATTTGTCCCTTGCAGCATGCAAAGTGGGCTGTGGACGCGAGCGGCAGACCGGGGTGTGGCGCCAGACTACGAACAGCAGCCCAGCCGGTGCGCCTACTGCTGGCATTGGCGAAGCGGCAACAGGTGGTGTATGTGTGGTGTGTTTGCCTATCGCAGGCCGAGGTCGCTCAGCGAGGCTGTCTGGGCACGCTAGCCGGAAGCGGCACCCCTGCCCCCATCGCGGCGCCGACGACAGCTGTCAACCGTCTGCCCTCTCGTAATGGCGCTGCTCGCTGCTCGCTGCTCGCTGCCACGACCCAACAACGCTCTCCTCGCCGCGCTGCTGCCTCGTTCCTGGCTTGCGCACGCCGCGTGCTGTGCAACCCGCCGCCGTTGTTTGCCTGGCGCGCAGCGTGGGCTTCGTTGGCACCACCACCCAGCCGCCGAGCCATTCACTTTCACCCCCCACGGCGGCGCGCCAGACGCCAGACGCTAGACGCCAGCCCGTCAGCTGCCGCCCCTCCACGGCTCGCGCTCTGGGCTAGGTACTAGGCTCGCTGGCCCGCGCAGGGTCGTGTGAAGCATCTCGTGCCTGCAAAATAGTACATGTAACGAGGCTGCGCACTGGTAGCCGCGAGGCTCAAGCCACTGCTCGGGTCAAACCCGACCTCTTCGTCATCGCCCGCCGTCAGATCATCCACGGCGCCCGTGCCACGCATGCCCCGGTCATCCTGTCCTGCAGGCCCCTGCCGCACTCGCTGAGCTGAAACGGGCAATGCTACTGCGTCCAATTTGGTGGATTGCTCCTGGGGGCAGTATGCAGCCATGGGGCAAGGCTGGGCGCTTGGAGCTTCGTCTGAGGCGCTCGAGGATTCCAGTCCCCACCTCCACGCCGGCCGGACCAGAGAAGAAGGAGGCCGGCTCCCTAGCAGACAGGTAACCTCGTCTGTGCTCTTATTGGCGCCACTCTGAATCAAATCCTGCACAGGGCAGCCGTTGAGGGCTCCCCTAGTGTGTTGTGGCCAAGTCCCCGAGCAGCATCTGAGCAACTCACCTCAGGCTCTAGTATAACACACGTCGCTATCCCGCCCTCAGCTCGTGGTTTATACCTCCCATACTCCTCACTGCACATTTGCACTCCACTCGTCCCCGTTGGCTTCTATCTCAGGCACACCCTTCTTAGATCCACACTGTCTACTACTCCACACTGTCAACCCCAATGAACCAAGCATCCAAATCTGAACCTACTTCCAACCTTCCTACCCAAGGCTCCCCGTACAAGCACAATCCTTACGCTAGAATGTCTTCTCGACGAGCCATCGCGTGCACAATCTGTGCCAAGGCAAAGACGAAGTGTGACAAAGCCGTACGTGCATCGTCCCCACTTCTCATATTGCTTCTTGCTAACGTTTTAGGTTCCGTCTTGCTCTCGCTGCACTGCGAAAGGCCTACAATGTGAGCCTCGATCGACGAGACGCACTTCAGACAGCAACTACCGCAACCCCAAGAGGCATATTGTCTCCCCCAAGAGATTCCCTACTGCTGCCAACTCCGTGCCCGGCTTGAGCCGCCACAGCTCTCCGCGAAGCATACCCTCTTCAGACCGCCACCAGTTGGTGCGAGCTGTCACCCATATGGATATCCACCACGCTGCGAAGATGGGCCACCCACATGCCAACTTCACCGGGTTCAACATGCTCACGCCTCTTCAAACATACTCCCCTCAAATCATCGAGGACTGCTATTCGACCTATTCCAGCAGCCCCGAGCAACACATGACCGCATTCTCCCATCCTATGGAAACAAAGAACAATTACATTACCTCGGGTCGTTTGACGCCCCAAACGCCAGAACCATTCTCCTATCACGAGCCTCTACCCATCATGGACTCCTTCGAATACATGCATCCGACGACTTGGTCCGAAGACGGGCACACACCCATCGGACTCGGTTTCGAAAGCGACATTCCTGGAATGATGCCCAGCGATATGTGGACTACTCCAGAACCCGAGGGCTCAGCCACTCCAATGGGTCACATGCGCGCGTATGAGTCTCCAGCAGGCGACTCTCCAGCATCGATGAACGTCTGGCAGCAACCGTCACTCTCAGCTTCCCCACCGTTAGAAGTCCAAAGGGGTGTCCCATCCCTATCCGTAAGCGAGTGCTCCACTCAGGATTTCGAATCGCCCAATATTGTGCAAAATGAGTGGCAAAATTACCGCCCGAACCCAAACCATATGGTCATGGGAAAATCCAACACGTCGACAATCTACTATGACGACGTGAAGACGATCCAAAAGAGCGGTCAGTGGGAAGATGTCCTCATATCTCGTAAGGCTCCACTCATGGCATGTCGTTGAACATGCCGAAGCTAACGTCGTCTGTGCAGGCTCATCCACTTTTTAAAGCCGCACCGCCTTTGCCGACCGTTGTATCGTACGATACGCTACCAAAGCGAGGCGGGCGATCATTTTCCATCTCTCGCAACTGCAGCGTAGACGACTCTTTACGACCTTATGTCCAAATCACATCAACGTAAGTTCTCCAGTCTCTCCTCTGAGCTCGTTGCAGATCTAGAACGATGTTCAGGGATCTCGTTTACCCAGTAAGATCCGATGCTGACAGTTTATTAGTCCGCCAAGCCCCAATCATCATTCTCCTTTGGGCCTAGGGCACGATTGCTAGATCGGCCCCCGGCACATGCCTTTACGGTTCGCGCGTTGATCCGGAGTTCTATTCTGTCTGCGAAGAAGTAGTCCCCGATACTAGGGGCCTCTTGGCTGCCCTGTTGGGCAGGTACATTACCAGCCCGCCACGACTAAGAACTACGCACGATCCGCTCAAATGCTGTGCACGTCTCCCCTCGCATTCACTCCAGCACTGCCTGTCTGGGGATAAGTTTAGGAAGGCGATTACAACGAACGCACGGCCGACCGAAAGCCCTGCAAGCCCGACGCGCCGCCTTCCGCTCTGCTCAAACTCTCTAGGACCCCGAGGCCTTTCACTCTACAACTCCGCCTCCTTCTTTTGGGGTTCAGTGCATGCTAGAGCTGGCTGCCTCACAGCAAACCCACTTACGCATCGCTGTTTCGTCTCTATTCAAATGCTTACTGCTGTGGACGAAGCCGGGCCGTTCGTTCTACGTCGCCGACGCCCAGGGCCCGTATTCGCAATCGGGTCTACTGTACGATACTTTTAGATTGGGGCCACGGCGCCCGAGCGCTTCGCCCTGTCGCGGCCACTGCTGCTCCCCCACAGCATCTGCCGATACGACTCGACCGTCTTCTGTCTAGAGGCAAATGCCAGAGGGAGGGCAGTGTGCGTACGACTTCACCACCACAGTATACGAAGTCGGGTGCAGTTCCTGTCCGCGGGGATAAAAGTTCTTTCTCGACCTCATCGTCATTTCTGCGTTTGTGTTTTCGCGTCTTGGGCTAGCTATCTATACCCTTTTTTGCCTTGCCTTGCTGCCTTGCTTGTTTGTTCGTTTGCGCGGTACGAGTCACGATTTTGCCACGGAGGTTTATGTCTTTTCCTTTCTTTCTCGCATCTGGTCCGGCTAGGGTTGGTTATGGTTACTCGTAAAGTCTAGTGGTCAATGGTTTCGAGCGCGTGATGGATGGGTTTCTCTTTCTCTTTCTCTTTCTCTCTCTCTCTCTCTCTCACTGTTGCTAACTACATGCATTCTTCGTCGTTTGATCTATCTTTCTGGCCTTTACATAGAGTTCGCGTCTGTTCGTCCTCGGCCCGAAATACTGTAATTCTAGTGGTTTTGTGCAAAACACTGTTCTCCGTCCTTGTTCTCGCCAGCCTTTTGGGATTATCCTTTACTTGCCTTATTTTACCTTGGCTGCATGCATGCAACGATGTTTACGAATACGATGAATGGTGTTTTTTGAGCGTCTTGGTTTTAAGATAGAATCGAATCGAATCGAATAGCCAAAAAAAACTGTCTACCTACTTGCCCACACAGTCAGTCAATCAGACGCGTGGGCATCGAGACCCGAGAACGCAGCCCACCCACCCTCTTTCGATGCACGGCATACGAAAAGTCAAGTCAAGTGTGTGATCTGCAATTCTACACTCGCCATGCGCCATGCGTCTGCCGTGCATGAACCTGCGACACGGCGGACAGCGAGCGAGGGGTTCGGTTCAGCGCGGCTAAGGTAGGTAGGTAGATCGTACGCCAGCGCCAGTGCCTGAAGCTTCCAAGCGTCTTCTCGAAGAAGGTGGATGTATCGAGGAACGCACGATGCTAGTGGATGGACGGACGGCATGCGTAGGTGCGTTTTGCACGCGGCCGGGTACGTATCCATGCGCTCCGAATTCGCTCCGGACAGAGCAGAGCAGAGCAGAGCACGTAATTGACAGGTAGGTACGGAGTAAATGACACTAGATAGTGGAGTGGAGTGGAGTGGGCACTATGCTGGCGGCACGGCATACTGGCTCCGAATATCGCTCGTAGGTAACGTTAGCACCTAACTTACCACAGTACGTTCGTTCGTTGTCGACCAGTATCTATTGTTGGCCAAAGCAAACCCCCCAACCCAACGCGGGGAAAAATCAACCGAGCCGCGCTGCAGAAGAAAACGGGTTTTCACGCCTCGTGCGCGGCTGCGCGGGCCCCGCTTTGCTGTGTTGTGGTGTGTCGTGCAGGAGTGGAGGCGGCAGTCGAGGAGTGGAGACGCACGGGGAGGGCGGCAGTAGGTGCTAGAGGATGGAAGGAGTGGAGACAGACGGGACAAGGAGAGCGGCAGTAGGTAATGGAGTCACGAGAGACGGAGTAAATGAGGGAGCAAGGGAGTGACATGCTGCTCTCGTGGTATGGTCTGGTCTGGTTATTTTTGCCACCGACCGAAGCGGGCGTATCTCTGTATCTCTTGGTGTGTTGTGTGTCGCGTGTCCAAGGCACCTACACCGCTTGTCTGCGCAGTGTAGTATAGGTGCACTACCTGTTGCTGGTCTGGGTAGTTAGATAGGCGAGTTGGTGGGTTGGGTTACATAGTGACACTGACAGGATTGAAGTGCCGTCTCGCTAGCTTAGGGACGGTTGGGGATCGACGTGCTGCTCCACTCTACTGTTCCTTCATAGATAGTAGAACCAAACTGTATTCTGCGGGAATAACGCGGCGACGACAATCATAACAATAATAACAACGCTTCAACTCATCGGTAATGGAGCTAACGATCGCGGCCGCGGCCGCGGCACGTATCTAGTTATCGTCGCTATCGTCGCTATCGTCGCTATCGCCATTCTCTATCTTGATGCAAAAGATTGGAGGCAGCTGGCAAGTTAGTCACCTAGACACTCAGTGCCTGAATATTGTATCAATCTATCACCACAACTAGTAGCACAGTCTTCCCTATCGGCGGGGAGTACAACTCAATCTACAGTACCCATTCCATCCCATACAACACCAGCGCTGCGCGGCGCTTGTCGCGCAGCTCATTCAGACGACATACAATACTTACAATACCTACCTACCCCTCATTGCCTCATTGCCTTCTCCATGCCACCGCCTTCGCTGCAAACCCACTTAGCCACCCACCCCTCCATCTCCACCTCCACCTCCATCTCCATCCTCGCACTTCCCCCGCATGCGCGTGCGCGCAAAGAGAGTCCCATGTCCCGAGCTAAATCCAGGCCAAAGAAATCCAGTTCAGTTCAGTTCAGTGCAGTTCGAGCTATGGACGCTTATCGGATCCCTGCCCGTTCGCCCCCCCGCCACCAACACCGGCGCCAGACCCCAGCCGCGAATCAGCGCGCGCGCAGCCAGAAACATTGCGTGCGGGTTTGGGGCGGGGGCTTGCCGAGCTGGGCTGGGGGGGCCTGTCCCTGTTTGTGGTGTCGAGGGGGCGGCGCGCCGCGGTGGGGCTGGGGCGTGGAAGTGCGGGTAGGGCTGGGGGTGGTGAGGGGAGGGGTGAGACGAGTGGGTAGGGTGGTGGGTTGGTCGTCACCGGTTGTTGATGGGGTAAGGGACTTGGGGATGATGAGCAGGACGATGGCGATGATGATGGTGATGATGATGCTGTCATGCATCCATTTATATCATCTAGTCGTTCGTTCGTCGGTCCGACTCTTCATTGTCGACACGAACACGATGCTTTGCGATGCAAGCCGGGCTTTGCCTCTTCTGTCCACCGTCGCTCTACATCCCTCCCTCATCATCGAATGCCATCCTACCCAGTTGAGTTCAGCGTCCATCTGTCTCATCCGCACGTATGCCTCCTCCAGGTCAGCTCAGGTCAGCTCAGCGCAGCACAGTTCCGTCCAGTTCCATCCAGGTTTCGCTCCCGACTCGGCGGTTTGCCAATACAGTCCGTGTATGTAAAAGGGTTCTGAGTGTCGCACCGTAGGTACGAGACCGACTGCAAGCAGTAATGTGGTAGCAGGGCAGGCAGGCAGGCCATTCGCAAGGCAAGAGCACGCGCACTATGCAGCATAGCGCAGTGTTGTTCAGCGTTGCGCAGTGCAGTGCAGTGCAGTGCAGACTGCTGTACAGCCACATCTTGTGTTTGTCGTGCCTCATCTCGTCTCATCTTGTACGCATGCAGATAGATAGACAGACAACCAACCAGCTCATCCACTCACTCACCACGGAAGACGTACCAAAGTCTACGCCGCACGCAGAGCACGCAGAGTACGCACGAGTTTGCTCAAAGACTCCAGGGGCCCCAGCACCAGCAATTGGCTGAGTGACTCTCGTTTTTCCCCATGCAGGGCGTCTCGCCCCGCTCCCTCCCTCCCGCCTGCTCCGCGCATCTGTGTCTCTGCGGCGCCGATGCGTGTGCTGTCATGTGGTGGGCGTATCTCTACATACTATATGTACGAGCGAGGCAAGACTACGGCGCAGCACCTCAGTCGAGGCAATCGCTGGCCTCGCTGAGCGCCGCCGACAACCGCTGCGCTGGCTTGAGTTTGAAACTGGCTGCTGGCTCGGGCCGGACCCGTCCCTCCCTTTCCCAGTGCGTTGCGGCACTCTCGCCATTCGGTCGGCAGGCGAGGTGGATGCTGGATAGAGGGCGACATCTAGTGCACGTTCCGGATGCGGAGGGTTTCCAGTGTGGAGAGTGTGGCAGTGGCGTCGCTCTTATCTCCTCGCCCCAATCTCAAGCAGGTTGCCTCGCCCCGGCATAGATTGTACACTGTCTAGATACACCAAGAATTTGGTGATTGAGACGAGGCTGCTGGCTCGGGTTGTGCAAGTTCTGCGTTGTTGATCTGTTTGCCTGCATAAGTGACCACGAGCGATAGTGAAGGTACAGAAGGAAGGGCCAGCCAATCTCGCTCGCCGAGATGAAATGAACATGCACAGTTCAGAGACATGGTCGGTCATTGAACCTGAAAGCGGTATGCGGAGTGATCCTTCTCACGCCTGACGCCTCCGTTTTTTTCTCGGAAGAGACGCGGGTGTGCGCGCACTGTGCGGTCTCGATTCTGACAATGTCTCAGCCACAACCTGTCAAGTTCTTCGCTTCGAACCTGTTGCGTACAGACCTGGAAATTCATGAGAGACAGAGGTCGAGGGGCCGCTCGCTTACACGTTCACAGGCAGCGATATCAATCCCAGCGGTTACGTCGTCCTGCCAGCGTCTCCCTTCTCCACCACGTGCAACCCTTCTCCCGACCTTGCAGGCGAGGAGGTGGCGACGTTCACGAAACTTAGGATTCTTGGGTTTCAATATCGGCGAGTTTGAGCCAGATCAGTAGCAACGCACGGGGAGCAACGGGTGCTGACCTGCTTGGCGGGGTACATGGAGGGGGAGGGACGTGTCCGATGGATTCGGTTCGACCGAACTCGTAGAGGATAAATGGGTGGCACAGTATCTGTATACACTGAGATAAGGTATAGCAGTGAAAGATGAAACGCCAGAGCGTCTATCTAGGTAGCTGTCTGCAGAATTCAAACTTTTGGTCCCCGAAGGCGTGCGTTGACGCATCGTTGCTGTACGTCGCTGCAAATCGCTGGATATTGCTGTACCTCGGTGCTCGGTGTCTTTTCTGTTGTTGATCATATTCCGTGTTCGTGCGAGAGTGATCAAGATGTGATGACACGTAGCTTGTGATTGCTTGAGTGGTCGCTTCGCCGCGCGGTCCCGCGCATGTCGACCTATAGATTTGTATACCTAATGAATGTGAGCACTTCACACACGCCTATCTCCGATCGCGGGAACTATCGGTAAAGTCTCCTCGTTATGGCTAGGGCCCGAGTTTCGTAGGCACTTTACATGCCTTGTAACCCTCGTACTTGGCTCGTTATCCACAGCACTCACACGTGCACTGAGCACGGTTGGTACCGTCTCATCAGTACTCTTCATACCTCACCGCTCCGAGCCGTTCTATCACAAAAGTAGTTTCTGTTAGCAATGTCGAATTCTCATCGGTCATGAGGGCCACCTACTCGCCCTATCATTGATTTCCAACACAACCTAACTGCCCTATTCAAGCAAGCCTTCAAGCCCGGCGTATACTCCCGAGAGTCAAAATCGACTTGGCTTTGCAGTCAGTGCTGCACAGTCTCAGGCATATCCAGACGACCGACCTGCGCCATTTGGTCTAGCTTCGTGAGCGACAATCCGGGGAGGTGGATTCTGATGACGCGATCCAACAAGACCTGGCTTGGCTAGGTCAGGCCATCGAATGGCAAGTTACATTTTCAGCCTGCATTCCGAGAAGGTACATGTGTAGAAAGATGGCATTCTATAATATATGGCGTGAGTAATGGGTGTTGGTGGGGGGCCAAGCGCGCGGGTGGATGATGAAGCTTACCTGGACTTGTCTTGTGCTCGCTCGCACGGCTGCAAAGCGTGGTTTTGCCCCCACTGCCATAGCTGTGGCGCAGCCTGGTCGATTCCTACACTTACACAGACAGGGGCGAGACGGTTGACGGCAATCAACTCGGCTCAATTTCACCCGCTCGTATTCGGAACCACAATTAGCCTACGTGATCCCTCGCGCTAAAGGATTGATCTGACCAAGCGATAGATCAACCCACGACCAAGCGCAGGGCTGCGCGATGGATTGCTGGCCGGTCTTGTCGACGGTACGATTAGTCAGATCTTGATCGCCTGCGGAATCCTTCCTCGGAGGACCCCGAAGCTTGACGGGGACCTTTATAAAATATTCTCGATTAGGCTCGGGTTACCGTATTGATCATCGAACGGTGAGTTATGAGCTCGAACCGCGCTAGATGCACGTCGGGCTGCCTACTGTAGAGGCTATTTGGGATAAGCCCCGATTCGCCATGCGACACACGTGTACCACCTGCATGCTAGACTAGACCACTTGTCGAATGCTGGTCGTACTGTACGTAGCCTCGCAACCGGTTTGCGTACATGCAGGTACGATAATTGCAAGCTGCTCAGGTGTGAGTTAGCCAAGTGAAACTAAGCGAACCGTGTTGCTAAGTATACTCACGATTCAAAAGCGATATATGCACATCATTACCACTGCGGCATTCAAATCGTGGCTCATCGATCGTGTCAAAATGCCAGAACGTTTCAGAACAGCACACAGACACTTCGCAGCCTGTTCGGTTTGATGTTACGGCCAGGATCGCTGGGGGCTCGTCTCTGATTGGGTGAGGCTGTTCTGGTATGCGAGGAGTTCGGACTTCCGCTGGGACGTGCTCTCGTGCAGTGGTGCAAGCCAAGACATCCAGATGCGAGTACGGATGGGTGAGGAGATAGTCCTGGGCCATGAGATGAGACCTGGCTAATTGGGGCTCGACTAACAAAGGGAGCAAATTTGGAGGAAGTGAGTATTGCATTGACTGTCTTGCTGGTTTGACTTGAATGAAAACATGATAATCTGGTGTTAAGCATATGTCAACCGTCAGTGATACAAACGGTATCCACTAAGATATGTCCTGGTGTGTGTATGGGCGGCATTCGGTGCAGCAGATCCAAGTACATAGTAGATGCATGCCATGAAATCTGGAGAAGTCGCGTTGGAACATGGCTACACGATTTTACGGGCCACTGACCTGGATAATGCGGGTTCCTGCAGCGCTCAGTCTCTTACTCTCTTACAGGTGTCACATCCACCCTGTCGCCACCCGAAAGCTGCACTTGGTTGCCCTGTTCCTGGAGCTAGTCACCAGTTCGGTCGTGCACTGGTACTAGTGTGGTTCGCCAAACTTCACCGGACTTCGTAGATTTTGAACAACCAAATGGGGTAATCGTCGAATATCCACGAACCATTAGCTTACCCATGTCGAGTATACAAAGCCGAAATACTCGGTCCCTCATGCCTGCTTAGGAAGCGGTCGCGCCGATGAGGCCTCCGGACATTTCCGGTCTGCTCGATCGACTCTGAAACAAGGGACGATATTCGTAGACATATGTAGGTTGAACGGAAAAGGAAGCCGTCACTGGCCGGTAGCTGCAGCTACGGCGATGTACAGCCGAGATGTCTGTGTGGCTTGCAGTCTTGATGCAGGAGAAGGGAGACTTGGAGTAGTGGGGACAGTACCACGATCCGTTCTGGGTCTTTGAGTAGTCGTAGTGTGAGACCGGCGATGCGTGTCTGCCTTGCAGTGTTGAAGGGACAAGTATAGACGATGAAACGGTCGAGGCTTTTAATCTTCCCTACCACGTCACCTACATGTTTGGTACGTGTAGCTTGTATATCGAGAGTGTTGCAACTATCATGGTCCTTGGCAGCGTCCTGCCATTGACTGTTGCATTAGCTGTAGTAGCAATGAGTTGGTGTTTCGAAGGCAGAGAGTTTGGAATCGCCTACACGAGCCAGATGCCGCGTCTACTCTGTTGCAGGTTACCGAGAACCAGAGACGTGCATGGTCTTGCATGGTGTGGACGGGCGGGAACATGACCCCCACCTTGCCTGCCCATCTTAATCTTGACAAACAATAACTAAGACGTACGTGTAATGCGTGTTCCGCCAGAGGTGCCAAAAGTAGGCACTTTAGTTCACTTCCGGGGTCAGTGCATCTTGGGGCCCAATGCACCTATTTTGTGAGCTTTGAGGAACAGGCCCCCTCTTAGTCGAATGTGGAGCAGATATATTGCCTACGTCTGTGAATCAGGAAGGTAGTCACAGATGGCTTGATATCAACCGTGGTCTGGACACTCGAGGGCTGAGCTAGAGTGTCTGATAATCCATTGAAGAACACGAATAATATGTTCATTTCCCAGAGAGCCGACAGGATCATGACCACTCAAAGAGAACAGACATTTTTGTCATCGGGAGAGGTGATAGTGACCCGGTCCATCCGAGGTTACCATGGACGTTCAGGATTTGACTCGACAAGATCGACTGGTTTGCGATCGGTTCCTTCTAATCACCACCATGCGACAGGATTGGACCTATCCGAGGCGATTGCTCTCATGATCTTTCAGGGTTCCAGGATCTCAAAGACGACTCAGAGATTGCTTTGGAAGGACAAAGTGAATCAAACAGCGGATGTTGGTAGCCTATCTGAACGGAACGGAACATACATAGAGTCGAAAAGTCTTGTGTTGTCCCGTTGCTTCGAAGCTCGTGGGCCGTGTTCCGAAGGCTGCCTGTGGCAACGCGGCCATATCGGTATTGTACAGAGAGAAGCGGCTATGTCAAGCATTTGCCAAACGATGCCATACATGCAAGATGCCGGGGTACGGCGAACAACGTTCTCATAGCTCGGGTATATAAAGTACCGTAGAGAAAGTGGGTTGCCAAGGAGTAGGCAGTCAGGTGGTGTCAGAAGTAGATGCTCAATGTAAATCCGTTACATCGACGTGTTTGTCGTGATTCAAGAGAGCAGATTAGGCGGTTTCATACCAGGTCATGAACCCCCCTTGCCCTCATAAACGTAGGCTAACCGTCCTGTACGAAATCCCTATTGATTTTTATACCATACGTCCGGTAGCTGTTCATCCATGGAGACCGGGGCGCAGAACGGTGATGGGTGCGATTTTGAGAACGTGGATGTAGTTTTCGGGAGGGTAGTCACTACTAATGGAATAGAATTCGTCATTCGTTGCGGCTGGAGTAAGAAAGTAGGCGGGTTCCTGTTTGTCGTGCCAATACTAAGATTGTGCCAGGCAGTGATCTGTCTACATCGAGGTTTCTCTTGTTCATCTTGGAGTCTGTGCAAAGCCATGTTCGCTGAGGCCGTAAAGATTGCCACTCAGCGCTTGTGGCTCTCAAGCGTAGTAGCAAAGAGTAACGTAAGAGTCAAGACACTCAAACGATCCCGTTTCATAGAATAATTGGATGAGAATTGAATGAGAAAGGGGCGAAGACAAGTGAAATATATATGATTGATAGAGGCATATGGTAGACTCGATAGAAAATGGCAGAAAAAGGCGCTGGGTTGCGCCGCACGGGTATGACTCATAGCATGCCCCATCATCTAATTAATCTGGAGCGGGGCTTTGAGTGCAATTTGTAGAGCTTCGATATGCAGTGAATAGAGACAGTAGCTAAGTTCTCCTACAAGGATGAGTAAATGAAGCCAAATAAGGGTATTCGAACCTATCTGAGAGGTCTGAGAAGCACACACCCTACCCACGTTTTAGTATACGATGTTTACCGCGATGATACGGGTCGGGGTCGAAATCATTCTGCCAGGTTGCCTTGAGGTATAGTGGCGTCACCGTCACTTCTCTAGGTAGAGCTCCATCTTTGTTCATTTTGAACAAAAAGACTCTGCCCTCTTCCAAGTTGTGCCGAGTATCCCAGCCCGGGGGTCTGTGCCAGTGCATTGCTCGCCCAAATTCCCCAATGTCTTGCATTCTATAGAGAAGACCATGTGTGATCCGTATATGCTGTAGTTTCTCGTTCCCGGCTTTTGTTACTGTCTTCCACACGGCCATCTCTAAGCTGTCGACTATGCCGACCCCACCCAATTGGTATACAGCGGGGTCACCGATATAGTTGAGGAACAGTTCTTCAACACCGGTCAGGCCCACGTCGGCGAAGCCGATACCCTTGAAAGTCATAGAATGCGCTTTGACGACCGCGTTGGCGGAAACTTCCAGCTCGAGCCTTTTGACGAGCCGCCGGAAGGCAGGTGGCATCATCCTAAAGCTACTGCGCAGATCTTTGCGGACATAGCCGCGGACCTTGAAGGTTGTTGTCCTGAGTGCCAGAGGGTGTGTTTCCCTGTACAGATGGCGGCAGGTCATGGCGAGCGCCATGGGTGATCTCGACATGTGTGGCAGCGCGATAGCTGGTTCGTCGTCGAAATAGAAGTCATATATGCGGTTTCGAAGCTCAGGCGGCAGAGCTAGCAGCGGAGTGGTTTGGAGCACGGTAGCCATGGTGGACAAATAGTCGGGGCGGGCTTTTTCGCAGGCAAGTATACGGTGGAGCGTATCCGTGGTATGGGAGTGAAGGGGACGAAGAATCGCGTTTGCAGGTCTGCGTGGGAGGCCTTTTCTGAGAGTGAGACACTGCTGCCTAGATGAGTGGGAGCAGTGGGTATACATTGACTGCTAGCTAGCAGCTAGTAGTCATCCTCCATGCCGGCTGCCGACGTATGATAGGAGGAGACCATGCGCCACTCGTGCACAGCCACTGCAGCCAGCATATTCTGTTTGTGGAGAGTCGTACTGCAAAACCGCGGTGTCGTCATGATGGAGAGCTCGGCGTCTGAAGACCGCAGGACCTACGGCGAGGGCAGACGACCTGTGGCAGCTTGTGGTTGATGAGGCTCGCGGGCTGCTCCTTGTGTTCGCGGCAGCTTCTCGGCCGCGGCTAAACGTTGAGCCGGGCCGGACCTGACTGATCTGGGCCGATCTCTCATCAGACGTCCATCTATCATGGCAGACCTCGCCCTCTCCTCCGCTCTCCTCTGCTGTCCGCCTCTGACGCCTGCTGACGTCCGCTTTTTTCTGCGGGCAGCGCCTCCCGCTTCTCCGCAGACTGAGACGTGTGGACCCCATCTTGTGGCTGATGATGCGCCACATTTTGACCCTGGACGAGTTGAGCCACGTTAGGCTGGCCATCGATCCTGACCGATGCTCCTCCGTGCGCTTGTCTTGTTGCAACCTTGGAACAGATTTACCACACAAGCCAGTAGGCTGCTCTTCTTCAGAACTCATCCGCCCGTTGCGCTGTCAGGCCACCAGTCTGCTCGCTCATGGCCCCATGGTCACGGGAATTGTGGCTTCACTTAGGTGGGGTTCAAGTCAGGCAGGCAGGCAAGTCTTGCCTGGAACTGAGTCCAGCTAAGATTATCTGTCTTCACGGTGATCATCAATCTCATTTTTCAAGCACCTTTCGCTAGGTCGAACTCAAGCAAGCATGCCAAATCGTACTGGCTGCCTGGGGACGGCTCCAACAACCGTTCCCATTTGTCCCCGAGTGTCCACGGCCTCCACGGAGCTAGCTAGCAGCTGAGCCAGCTAAGCTTAGACCAGTACCCGCTCGCGTGCAAGCTCCCGGGACTCCATTATGCACGTTTGTTATTCCTTGCGGCAATGCTCGCTGGGTCAAGCATTCAGGTAAGATCTACGGACAGGACATTTGGCCAGAGCCTCAATATCTATCTTTAAGCACGAGCACCAACATCACGGTCCTATCTAAGCATGCCCGTCCATATATTAGAGGACAATGTTTTCCGTCAACACTCCCTCATGCCTTCCCAATACCTTCAATCGTTACACATACTCAATCAGTGATTCTTTTCGTTGGTTTCCCACATATTCGATTCCTGTTAGCTGTCTAGAACAGTCAGTGGAGACAACTAAACATGCTTCCTCAATCTCAAAGAAAGGGTGACTGTAAACCGTGCAGAGAGAGCAAAGCCCAGGTAAGCTTCTGGTACATGCTCGATTGATACACTACTGACAATCATAGTGCGATAGGAAGAGACCGCGGTGTAGCGAATGTATCTCTACTAGTAAGGCATGTGGTGGCTACGACATGGGCCATATCTTTATCAATGTCAACTCAGCTCGTCCTCCACCACTATGGAACCGAACCCAGAATGCACAAAAGTACCTCGTCCTAGACCTAGCATCGCAGCCTGCATCACCAGAACAGCTGCAATTTCCCGTAATACCTTCGATTGAAGCAGTAGCCTCTCCAGCACTGCCAGCATTTCCCAATCCGGATCCAACCAACCTCTCTGGTATGGTCACCGTTTTTCTAGATCTTTACTATCGCCGATTCGGGCCCGATAAGACATCTACAGATGCTCTCCAGCCAGGATTCGAGTGCGGAGGTTGGCGATCCCTTTTACCATCCTGGGTGGGACAGTCGCCGATACTCGATACAGCAATTAGCGCCTTAGCTACATGCTTCGTAGGGACCCAATATCAGCAAGACCGGCTCATGGATTACGGCAGGAACATGTACCTAAATGCCTTACAGATGCTGCAACAAGCCCTCGCTGCGTCCGACTCAGGGAATCGTAGGGACCTTACCGCTACTACGCTCGTGATGAGCTCTACGGAACTGTTCATGTCGAATGGTGGTGGTCCGAGTCAGGGAGCGCACATTGAAGGAGCCACACGACTTCTCCATTGCGCTTTCAAATGGCTCGACATGGAAGAACTCCACATCTACATTCTCCACCAAGGGCTCTTTGAGGCTATCTCTACGCGCCGGTCCTATGACTTCTCTTCACCTTCGTATCGCCCTTTGGTCCGTCAGCTTTACACTGTCCCGCGCACTTTCCCCAACGATCTCTACTTCCGATGGTGCGAAATCATTCTCCCGCTTCCAAACATCCTTGCCGCTGTCGACAACATCTCATCTTCCTCGACACCGACTCCACCGCCAACTATCCTTACCACGCTCAACGAAATCGTAACACTGGAACAATACCTTGCACCCTGGTACGAGACTGTCAAAGCAAGCATGCCCGGTCCTTGGACATTACCAGCTGCGCAGATCAGCGCCGATAGTGTGCCCTTCCCACTTCACTTCATGTCCATTGAAGTCTGCACTCTCTACGTGCTCCACTGGGCCTCCCAGCTCCTCATCCTCGAGGCCCGCTACGTGCTCTCCACGCATCTACCCGCGCACCACGGCGCCAGCGCCAGCAATTCCACCGCTACACCGCAAGACCTCTCGGCGCAAATGTCCGAATACGCCTCGCTCATCTGTCGCTCCGTCCAGTTCTGCGCACACGACACGAGCTTTGCGGCCACAGAGAACATCTTCTTTCCCCTGTCCGTCGTCGCCTGCTTTTACATGCGCCGCGGCGACGACGGCCGCTTGAAGTGGTGCGTCGCCGCTTTCCGGCGCATCGCCGAGGAGCAGAAGATCGGCTACGGGAGCGAGAAGCTGGAGCTCGCGGAGCGCAGAGTCGGCCGTGAGGCGTAGGGCCGAGGCATCGTGTGGTGGTGCTCACAGCCGGTCTGTCGTTTTCCCGGCATTCAATTCGTGCACATTTTTTCCTGCAGCCAGCCAGCCTGGTGCTGAGGCCCGGTCGGTTGGCCACACAGGCAGGCACTCACTCGTTTTGTTACTTTTCCAGACGCTCTATATCCTTCCCCTCGTAGCATTGCATTGGCATTGCCTATGCAGCCTGGTGCTGAGGCCCGGTCGGTTGTCCACTCAGGCAGGCGCTTTATATCCTTTATTTTCTTAGCACAGCATTAGCAGAGCACATGCAGCACTCGTTTTCAATATACCTCGTAGACTAGACAGCAGTAGACACTGAATTTCAACATATTCGCGTTTACCGGCGCCGTTTTGCAAGTCTATCTACTTGCCCTTTCTACCTTACTTATGTGGGGTTTTGTAGAACGCAGAGATACTTTATTTTGCTATACTTTTTACCGCCCCTACCAAAGACCCGTCGCATTTGGGTACACTGTAAATGCCTACTAGGGCGAAGTTATATGAGATTGGACAAAATGTTTTTGAGAGTTAGAGATAGGGTTGAAAGGGAGTGGAGGGGTGGAGGGGTGGAGGGGCGAGAGGTGAGAGGTGAGAGGTGAGATGTGTAGTATTATGTATAGGTCTTAGGGTCTGGCGACCAAGGGACTAAATAAACTAACTACTACAAGATAAGATTTTCAGGAGGAGAAATTGTGAATGGTGCGGTACTTGACGGGCTTTGACGGTGCGTTTATTAGGTTAGAGTGTATGGGTTTAGAGATATGGCGTGTTGATGGCGCGTTAGTGGGGTATAGAGGGGGAAGGAATTGCTCGCTGTGGGGATTTTGGTGCTGTGGAGGACTTTGTAGTAGGTTTTGAAGGGGAAATGATGGCAAGGTAGGTGGATGAGATCGGTGTGGTTTAGAGTCGCTGAGTCAATGCTTGTATTGGACGAAAGTGGTATGTGTGTGGAAAGTTTGAACGGGTTTCATTTGATTTGGGTTTGCTCGCGCTCAACAAACAGCCTCGGGTGGAGCGACACTTGTTGTGTTGAGCCGCTCGCAAGTCCCTAATAGAGAGGGCTGTCTTCGTGGATGCTCCATTTGAAGCTTTTCTGCGGCGGTCCGTCCACCAATCTTCTTCTAAAGATGTCTCCACCCAGATCGGATTCCTCTAACAAGGCTGATATAGCTGGGATTGCGTCAAGGAGCTGTCGAAGCGCTGGGTTGGTGGTGTGCAGATGGCCATTTGCTAATGAGCCTTGTTTTTGTCCAACCGCGTATCTTTCTCCGCCATATCTCAAGCTCCACCGCCGCCGCCAGCACCACCACCACCTCCTCTTCCGCGCCCACGACCCCGACCGCCCCTGCCCCGCCCGCCGCGATCGCCCCGGTCTCCGCGCTGGTGTATTCCGCCGCGGCCGCCGCGCGCAGCCTGGTCCTTGGCCTGCTGCTCCTTGACATGAGCGACGAGCTCGTCCGGGACCCGCAGGTATTTGATCTAGCCACATCACATCACATTAGCCTGCGTTACAGCACGCCATAGTTGTATCCAGAGGCGCTTACTGTGCTGCCGCGCACGTAGATCTCCGGTAGCCGCATGAACTTGTCGCCGTCGGCGCTCGTTTGCACCACCTCCTTCAGCGTCAGGTTCATCCACGTGTCGCAGCTGACGAGCAGGCCGTTGAGCGTCTCGCCGCTCTTGAGCTCGACGAGCATGGGGTGGCCGGTCGCGGCGGTGAGGAGGCCTAGGGGGAGCTAGTGGGTGCGGGTTAGCTGGGGGTCGAGAAGGGTGGTGCGACGCTGCACTCGCTGCTGTGACGTACCATCTTTGGGATGCCTTCGGCCGCTTTGCTGGTGTGGTAGAGCTCGGGTGTGTACCGATATGGGTGACTCGCAGGTTTAAGGCGTCAGAGGTCGATGCGTGGATCTGCGCGGGGTGTTGAATTGAAGCAACGCTGGCATGCGTTCGGAATAGATGTTTATATATATAAAGCTTGGACCAAGATGCGAACCCACACCTCCCCGCTTTCACGATCCATCCCATCTTATCGCGTACCATCGTGTCTTTTGCTAGAAACAACATACCGCAGAAGCACACGGTTGGTAGACGTCTTTCAGAGCATCATGGTCAGCCTAGACGTCATTCAAAAGCGTGCTTCTTCTGCCGCCCCTGCACGCCGTCTTCCAAGCCTAGCAGCAGTGCTGAAGCACATCAAGCTAGCTGTGAATATCTAGCACACGTTCGATCGGGTGCAAGATTCCATCCGAGAGGCGTCTGAAACACGATGTTTGTTGGCACGGGTGCATTGTGAAAAAATAGAGACCTTCAACATGTCGAATGACGTTGATGGGTTCCTTCCACATCCACACAGTAGCAGAGGACTGGGTGGAACAACGTGATCCCCCACACTTTACGGCGGCACGTCTCACCATCCACAATGCACAATCTTTGACGATGCCCTCATAGCTCTCGTATCACCGTCGCATTCTCTCCCCTCAATGCCTCGAGCTGAATCGTGGACCGAGGTGCTCAGCCCCGCTGACTCCCCGGCCCCCAGTAGTCTGCCAGCGACACGCGTCCACTCGGTGCGCATGGCGGGAGCTTCTACCGCCTTCTGCGCCCCGTTAACACCACTGCGGCCCGCCCTTTTGGCTGGTGCCTGATCCTGAGGACTGAGGACAGAACACACTCTGTTCTTCTAACCAGTTCCTTTGGGCGGTCGCTGATTTCTTATCAACCGTTGTGGTGGCCGTTTGCTGAGCTGACCGACTTTTCCCTTCTTTTTACCTTCGTTCTGCCTTCCTTTGAACCATGCGGTGCTTCAAGTCCAAGGTACTCTTGGCCTGGACATGGGTCGCCCCCGCCCTCAGTGCTGCTCTGCCGCCCGGCCATGAGCCGAGTCTTCTCAAGCCGGAGGGGAAGCTGTTGAGCTTGGGTACGAAGCGCCCTTTATATCCCAAGCGATTTGCCATCACTAGGCATCTGCTGAACGCGTCCAGATCTCCAAGAGAGCTATGCTCAAGCTACCTTCAGCGTCCCGTGTGCTGGATGTCTTGGCGAGGGTCACACGTCCCACGATGACGAGTCTCTTGTAAGGCCCACTCCCAGCCACTTCAGGCAACAAAATCAGCGACCTTCCTGCTCACATCGTCGTAGATCCTAAGCTTCAAGACCGATGCCATTGAGCAACCATGTGGTACCAGTAACATTACCTTGAACGGCGCCCACCTGCCCCAGGAATGGACCGGTGATTTTGCGTCTGGCTCCGGATCATACGCTGGTGTCACCCATTTCCAAGAGAATGCCCATTCCCTTCAACGAAGCTTGGATGTTGAATGGGAGTCGGCCTGTCTCTACAACAACCAAGAAAACAGTGATGCCGCCCAGGTCCTCACAGTGAAAGTCAAGTCCGTTGACGGCAAGCTGCTCGATACGCCATCCGGTTTTACGATCTCGTTCAAGCAACTCTCTCCTCCCGAGCTACTCAGGCTTGAGCGTATCCCCAATCCATCCGCGAGTGGCAAAGAGCAGGCTGAATCTTGGCGCGCACCTCCTTCGCACCTCCGATTAGTCCCGGCCGCTGTTGATGCCGTCCAAGCGGAAGAACATCAAACATCTGATGCTTCTACCCAATCTTCTCTTGAAGTCAACATCCGTGAACTGAGGGCTCTTCAAGCCGAAGTACAAGACCTCCAGAAAGAAATCGAAGACAAGAAGCAGTACATTAAAGCGCATTTCAAAGAAGAAGCTAAGAAGTTTGAGGAAGAGCTGAATGAGTGTGAGGGCATTTCCTGTGTAGTCAAGGGTATTGCCAACAAGGCCAACGGGGCGTGGAAGACCATTTGGATCAAGATCCGGCCTGACCGTCATCACCACGAGGGATCATCGGCTCTGATGGGTCATCCCGACAAGGACCCATACGCTCGTGTCTGGCGCACGGGCAACAAGCAAGCACCTCAGGCCGAGAGTCACAAAGATTTACCATTGCCGCCTCGACCTCAAGCATCAGCGTATCGCCCATCGCCTTCTCCGTCTGTAGAATCTTCCTCTTCTTCCGAGGACGCACCCCGTCGTTCCCCACAAGAGTATCCTGTCGTTATTGCCCTCGAAGTCCTTCTGGGCCTCCTCTGCTGCGGCTGTCTCCTCAAGGTAGTCCGCCATTACTGCAGTAGTCTCCGGAGCCGCACCGAGCGCGCCGCCGCCCGTGAAGAACGCCTCAACGCACAAGCCTACCGCCGCGCAGCTCGCAAACTCCGTTGGCGCAACTGGTGGCGTGGCAACTGGCGGGACCACGCACGCATCGAAGACTACGAAGAGAAGCGCTCCCTCATCCAGGAGCAAGAGGGCCTTCTGGAAGGCGCGATGCAGGAGGAAATCAGACAGCTGAGAGCGGCCCACGACGTCGTAGCTGACCTCGTCCGCGCGGAAGAAGGCCGCGTCAATAGCGGCCGCGCCGCACACACTCACTGCCACTGCCACTCCCACTCCAACTCCAACCCCGTCCCTGTGGCGCCCTATTCCCCTCTCTCAACCGCATCCACCTACCCACCCACCTCCCTCCCCGAACTGCCCTCCCGCCCCCTCTCGCGCACAGACTCCCTCCCCGGCTACCGCTCCGACACAAGCAGCGCCGGCTCCCCGCCCGCCTACGAGGAAGAAGAGCCCGAGCCAGACATGTCCGAAGTCGTCGTCAATGGCTTCAGTCGGTACACGCCGTCCTCGGCGTCGAGCGCAAGGTGGAGGACGCCCGATAGCAGTGTTGTGGATGTGAGTCCCCGGCCGAGCGCAGAGACGTTGCGGTTTGCGGAGGGGGCGGATACGGGGGTTGGGGGAGAGAAGAATTGATGTGGGTTGAGAATGAGGGAGAGCTGTAATAATTGGGCGGCTGGCGGCAGTGAGTGAGTGCAGTGAGCTCACAGCTGTTGCTTGCTTGCTTGCTTGCCTGTTTGTTTCGCTGAGCAAGAGGTGGACGCCATACCTACGCGGCACCGTCGGCGTTATATCCTCCCGACAGCTGTTGCTTGCTGGCTTGTCTGTTTGTTTCGCTGAGCAAGAGCTGGACGGCATACCTACCTGCACCGTCGGCGTTATATCCTCCCGACAGCTGTTGCTTGCTGGCTTGTCTGTTTGTTTCGCTGAGCAAGAGCTGGACGGCATACCTACCTGCACCGTCGGCGTTATATCCTATCTTCCCGGCATACATATGTGCTGCCCGACAACGAATGTCCTCGCCCTCCGCGCATGCACGTGTAGTATACGCCCCTAATATCCGTTTCTCAATTTCCCCTTTCCTTTCCCTTTTTCCTTCCATAACCGGTACATCCCCGGCGCACAGGTTTTCCCTCTGTCTCTCTCTCTCTCTCGCTTCTCGCTTTCTTTCACGTCGTCGTATGCAGGCAGCCATCCATGTATGTATTGCAGCACTTTGTACGCCGTCTCGCTATTGTATTCTCTTTATCGCGATCGAGCAGAGTCGTTGTATTTCGCGTCTTGGAGTTTCTGGATTGGGCGTTCTTGAGAAGGGCTACGGCTGGGCGGGGCAGGGCTGGGCTGGGATGGGCTCGGGAAGGGGAAGTAATTGGAGTGAGGTGACGGGGAGACGAACGGCTGTTGCCTTAGATGCATATATACAGTTCCCAGACAGGCGGGGGGGGGGGAAGACGAGCTCCGAAATGTGATGTGTTAGACACGCTTTCAGGAACAGAGGCATTCGTATATATACATACATGTGGAGTCAATTGAACAAAGTTAGAAGCAAAATGGGGAGTTTGTACAACAGTGTGTGCATAGGCGAGAATCGAGAATGGTATGTTATGTGCAGGTTCTATACAGTGTTTTGTTTGTTGGTTGTACATGCATGCAGTCTGCCCTCGTCTCCTTCCCATTCATCTATTCTCAAGAAGCGCTGACCGCCTATCTATCTATCTACACCCCCCACGTGCATCTCATCTACCGCCTCCTCAAATACCAATTAAACGCCAACTGCCCCGTCTCCTGATGAAACGGCGTCGGCACCTCAGCGAGCCCCGGCCGCGCCACCGGATGCCGCAAGTACACCGCGGCGCAGATGTTCTGATTGACCTCCAGATAGCGCGGGATGAAGGCAAACGCCGCCATGTAGTCGCGCGGCCGCCACGGCGTGGCGTACGGCAGGCGCGCGTCCTTGGCGTTCCAGGCCGACGCGTGCTGCGACTCGAAGCGCAGCTTCTCGAAGGCGGATTTGAGCTTCTCTTGGTCGTCGGGCGACATGAGCGGGCCGGCGGGGTCGTCGTCGCTTGTCGACGATGGAGATGAAGGTGTAGAAGCAGCCGCAGCGGATGCTTTGGCGACCTGTGTCTTTAGAAAGGCGAGCTGCGTGTCGAGCGTGGAGATGGTTTCCGGGTTGGCGGTGCGCCACAGGCTGATGGCTTTGCGGACTGTTTGCCGGAAGGCGCGGAACTTCTGCTTGTCTTTGGCTTTGACGTCGGCGATGAGCACGTCCTCGACGTCGTGCATGAGGGACTGGAGGTGTTTTTTCAGTTCCGTGGGCGTGGGCTCTTCGCGGATGGGTTGTTGGGGGAGGGCTTGTGTGGGGGGAGGCGGTGTTTGGCCCGTTTGCGAGAGGGCGGTGCCGCGCTCCGTGGCTTTTTCTTTGGCGATGCGGCGCCCGGTCGAGGTGCGGGTTTTGCGGGCGCCGGTCGCGAACATGACGGAGGAGGGCTCGACTTGGAACATGTCGCCGGGGTTGAGCATGTAGCCGGGGTAGGGCATCTGTGGAGTGATTAGTGGGTTGCTCCAGCGTTGAGTGACCTGTCAGGGCTGCTCAAGGGCTTCTGTATCTGGGTGCCTACCTTCTTCCCGTTGACTCTGACCAGTCCATGCACGCAGAACTGCCTGGCCTGCCTCACACTGCTCGCAAACAACGATCTGAAGATGGCGGTGTCCAGCCTCCTTTCTATCGGAAAGTATGCCATCTGCATGTACGGCGTCGCCAGCGGTGCCCGTTTATCCTCGTTTGCATCTACTCCAGCGCCGCGTCCAGCGGCCTGCTCAGAGCCGTCGTATCTGGCGAGATACTTGTGGTCCATGGGCACCACGGCCGGCAGGTTCCTCTTGAACATGCGCCGCCATTTCTTCTCGCGGATCTGCTCGCCGTGGTAGGCGCGTGTGTCGGACTTGGCGGTCCATTTCTGCTGGAAGTAGGTGCGGCGGACGAGGTCGGGGGCTTTGAGCTGCGAGATGCTGTATAGCGACCAGCGGGACCAGTCTTGTCTGACTTTCTGTGCGAGTGTTAGAACCGTCCATCGGTAGCTGATGTGCACTGACAGGGGCAGCCTACCAGCTTCTTGAGCGAATGGAACCTCGGCTTCTTCCTCATGGTGATGGACAATCAATTGGCAGTGCCTCCAGTGCTGCACTGGCCTGCGATCTGATCTGCGGCGATGCGCATTCACCCTCGAAAACCGGCGCGTCGGAGGCTCGGCACTTCGGCGCCGATGCGCTAAGAAAAATTGCTTGCTCGCTTATTCGCTAGCGCAGGGAGCTCCCCCGCCAAAGCTGCCTTCCCAACTTCTGCCCTCGAAACTTTTCCACCCACCTTTCCACAACACAAAACCTGCCAGCCTCACACTCTGCTCGTTCTGCCGGAAACAAAGCTAATTTCTCCCGAAAGGATTCCCAGGCTGTTGACAACAGCGCCATGGCTTCCCCGTTTGCCCCGCCCCCTCTAGTAAAGGCCATCCCCAAGACGCAGAGCGACATGCCGGAACCTGCGCCGTACAAGAAACCTACCTCGGACGATGACGAACCGATGAGTGGAGACGACAATGGCGTTGACGCGAAGAAGGGCGGTAAAGCTGACAACAACCGTCGCCATGGCAAGTTCGAAAAGTCGCGTCCCTACGAAAAGCGAGACGACCGACGTGGTGACCGTCGTGGTGGTTTCGCTTACGATCGCAAGGCGTCGTTCAAGCCCAGGTACGTTCATGCAGCATTGGCTCAACAACACCTTTTAACATGTATAGGAACACCGAGTTCGACAATCTTCCGATGTCGAGTGATCCTGCTGAGATCCGTGCGCAGGTATGATATCAATTGTTGCGTTGGAGACCAGCCTACTGACATCATACAAGGTGGAGTTTTACTTCTCGCTCCAGAATCTCCGCGGTGATCAGCACCTCTTCCATAAAATTGAAGGACCGAGGAATATCCCGGTGTCGATCAAGCATGTCGCCGACTTCAAGCGCATGAAGCGCTTCCAGCCATACGACGCTATCGTGAACGCCCTCAGAGACAGCACTGAGCTCGTTGTCTTGGACAAGGAAAAGTACAGCGGGCCCGGCAATGAGGCAGTGCAACTGCGGAAGGCCATCGTTCTGCCTAAGAAGGAGAGCGACGAGAAACATCCCCCAGGTCTAGATGAATTGATGGCTCGACTCAGTCACCAGTCCAGCAACGCCTTGGAGAAGAGCATCTACGTAAGTGGACTCGGAGACCAGGACGCGGCCGGTCAAATTGCCCTGGAAAAGTTCTTCCAGCCGTACGGCGCTATCATGGTGCGCAAGCGCCGCGATAAAGAGACCAACGATTGGAAGGGCAGTCTCTTCGTCGAGTTCGACTCTGAGGATTCGCAGAAACAGTTCTTGGCTCTTGATCCGAAGCCAACGTTTAACGACAACGTACTCCATGTCGAGTCCAAGAAGGGGTATAGTGAGCGCAAGTGCAAGGAGAAAGGCATCATTCCAGCCTGGGAGCGGGGTCAGGAGTACACAGCACGCCCATACAACCCACGTGGTCGTGCTGGACGTGGCTATTATGGTCAGGTTACCGGTCCTCGACTTGAGCGCGGTCATGGCCGTGGCAACAAGCATCGGAACACCTATCGTGATCGTTACGAACCTGGCAAAGACAAGCGCGAGCGGTCTCAATCTCCCCGTGGCGACAGTGACAGCAATGACTGGAACGAACGTCGCAGCAAGTTCCAGCAATCAAAGGGCTACAAGGGCGATCGCATCGACAAGCGGAAAGAGATCGAGAGGGACGAGAATGGTGTTCCAGCCATCAAAGACACCCGTGGCAAGCGCAAGCCTGACGATGGTGACGACGACATTGACAATTCGAAGGACACCCGTGGCAAGCGCAAGGCTCACGATGATGACGACAATGACAATTCGAAGAAGACCAAGCTCGAGTTCAAGGATGATGCTTAGGCGTCGTCCCCGTCGCTCTGACTATTCGAGGCTTAGGGCTCGTCTCGTCGCTCTGATTACTCGATGCTTAGGGCTCGTCCCGTCACTCTGACTACTCGATGCCTTGTCCACCTGTCAATGGTTTGCATATTTTCATTCCCTTTCACATCATCGGCCTAGGATTGATCTTTTCGCATACTCGGCTGGTTGGGGGAGGCGGCGTTAACGGTGCATGAGATACCATTCAAGTGGTTTTTTTCGCGGACATTCTACCAAACGGGTGTCTCTATGGCAACATTGTTTTCCTTTTGTTATGACATGCAATCGCTCTATATGGGGCCTTTTGCGACAGGTCTCTAGGATCAATGTCTGTCAATGATCGGGATTGCACGTCTGTGTGTGGTCTATATGAAAATCGTAGTACGTACACAGCAATGAGCGTGTGTTTGACGTCTGATATTCCCTGTTGAGTGTGATGTCTGCTTCTCGTGTATCTGGGATAGGATGTCTATGTTGAGGCCTTGAGTGTCGACTTGAGTGTGTAACGGAGATAAAGACGCCGAATTTATAATCAAGACACTACGTTCGCCGATGCTCTTGAGAGCGTTTCGATAGCACGGCTACGTCTAGGTAACTAACTTCACCACACGCTCGTGATAAAATGTAGAAGTTTAGCATGCGGAAGATTTTGTTTCTTATAAAGTCTAAGGGGCCCTCTTACGGAAACGGAATCTCTGGAACTAAAGAGATAAATCCGCGCGCCTCCAAAACGATCGCTCAACGTAACAATCTTACTATAGAAAGCTACAATTCTATATAGAGCATTCAGCCTTAGTTATAGAGATCGTGTTTCCGCAAGAGGAGGCCCTTTGACACTAAGTTGGAAAGGATATGTAATCCACAAATGAACGCTGATTGAACGCTGATTATCAATATCGGCGGCGAACTACCAACGCACGGGGCGGTAGATACTAAATAGAATGACTCTGCTGAGTCTCCATGCTCTAGACGAACTCCAGCATTGACTCAACGTTTTGAGCTTGAGATCCACCCCGAGCTGAGATGAGTCTTTACAAGTAGCAGGTCTCATAAGGATAGTCGGAAGGCCATGATTTATAGTATAGTGATTGGACGCTCCTAATGCTTGGGGCAGCGGTGCCCAATCAATTGCCTCAACATGGAGTTGGTACGGAACGCAGAGTCAGTCACACAATAGCTGCTGGAGGCGTGAAGAGTCAGATCGTTCGTGTCCCACTATCGTCGAGTAGGTATATCGTGGCTCAAGGCACATTTTGGATGGCTTTCGCTCAGGTGTGACTCCTCTATCGCCGGCTTTACTGTAGGGCCAGCGCCACCGAGCAACCGACGCTAACCACTTTAGCGAGGGCTCCACGGCTCGACCCCACCATGTAAAATCTCGGTGCCTCCCCAACGGCCTCCCACTCTCTCTTCGCTCACCCGAGTCTCGCCATCGCCAACCGCCGCCCGGGCTCATATAAAGCTCTCGCCCACTGTCGCTGGCCCCCATCGCCAGAAATCACCCATTACCACTGCGTCCGGTCGAGTTCTTCGCAAACCCTCCGTGCGGGGTATCTGAATACACCACCAAATTTTCCCAGTAGAGAACAGCGTCTACCACCGCCAACATGGTCAAGTAAGTCGCCCTCTCCACCTGTTCGCGCGGCCGAAGTTTAGTCGCAGATCGCAGTGCTCGTGCTACGTTTAGTGATCGGATGCTAACATCATGCCAGCTTCACGGTCGAGGAGGTACGTACCCACGCAGAGACACCAGCCATCCGATGTCACCCCCCACAACGCAGCACCCAATACTATCAAGGACTGGAAACTAATGGCGATGGCAGATCCGCCGTCTCATGGACCAGGCGGCCAACATCCGTAACATGTCCGTCATTGCACATGGTAAGCCAGTTCCGCAGAGCCCCGCACCTGTATGGATGATAGGTATCTGACAACGTGTCCCAACAGTCGACCACGGAAAGTCCACCCTGACCGACTCGCTCGTTCAGCGCGCGGGTATCATCTCGGCTTCAAAGGCTGGAGAAGCCCGGTTTACGGACACGCGGCCGGATGAGCAGGAACGTGGCGTGACGATCAAGTCCACCGCCATCTCTCTGTATGCCACTATGAAGGATCCAGAGGACCTAAAGGACCTCCCCCTCAAGGTCGACAAGCCCGACTTCTTGATCAACTTGATCGACTCGCCCGGTCACGTAGATTTCTCTTCTGAAGTCACTGCTGCCCTCCGTGTCACCGATGGTGCCCTTGTCGTCGTCGACACCGTAGAAGGTGTCTGCGTCCAGACCGAGACTGTGCTCCGACAGGCTCTTGGCGAGCGCATCAAGCCCGTCGTCATCATCAACAAGGTCGACCGTGCTCTTCTCGAGCTTCAGGTCAGCAAGGAGGATCTGTACCAGAATTTCTCCCGTGTCATCGAGTCCGTCAACGTCGTCATTGCCACCTACTACGACAAGGTTCTCGGTGATTGCCAGGTCTACCCCGACAAGGGAACCATTGCCTTCGGTTCCGGCCTCCACGGCTGGGCCTTCACCGTCCGCCAGTTCGCGACTCGATATGCGAAGAAGTTCGGTGTCGACAAGACCAAGATGATGGAGCGTCTTTGGGTAAGCCGTCCTGAAGTCAGTTCTTTCGATTGCACTCGCTTACGATATATAGGGCGACAACTTCTTCAACCCCAAGACCAAGAAGTGGACCAAGAACGGCACTCATGAGGGTGTGGTGCTTGAGCGTGCCTTTAACCAGTTCATTCTCGACCCCATCTTCAAGGTCTTCAACGCTGTTATGAACTTCAAGACCGATGAGATCCCCACGCTGCTCGAGAAGCTCGAGATCAAGCTCACCAGCGATGAGCGTGACCTCGAGGGCAAGCAGCTCCTGAAGGTTGTCATGCGCAAGTTCCTTCCCGCTGCCGATGCTCTCCTGGAGATGATGATTCTCCACCTGCCCTCCCCCGTTACTGCCCAGAAATACCGCATGGAGACCCTCTACGAAGGCCCCCATGACGACGTCAACGCCATTGGTATTCGCGACTGCGATCCCAAGGGTCCTCTCATGTTGTACGTCTCCAAGATGGTGCCGACCTCCGATAAAGGTCGTTTCTATGCTTTCGGTCGTGTTTTCTCTGGTACCGTCAAGTCCGGTCTCAAGGTCCGTATCCAGGGTCCCAACTACACCCCGGGCAAGAAGGACGATCTGTTCATCAAGGCTGTTCAGCGCACCATTCTTATGATGGGTCGTTTCATCGAGCCTATCGAGGATGTGCCAGCCGGTAACATTCTCGGCTTGGTTGGTATCGATCAGTTCTTGCTCAAGTCTGGTACCCTCACCACCAACGAGACTGCCCACAACTTGAAGGTGATGAGATTCTCTGTATCTCCTGTCGTGCGGCGCTCTGTCGAAGTCAAGAACGCCCAGGATCTTCCCAAGCTCGTCGAAGGTCTTAAGCGTCTTTCCAAGTCCGACCCTTGCGTCCTGACCTACATTTCCGACTCTGGTGAGCACGTTGTCGCCGGTGCGGGCGAGCTGCACTTGGAGATCTGCTTGAAAGATCTAGAAGAGGACCACGCTGGTGTTCCTCTTCGTGTTTCCGACCCTGTTGTGCAATACCGCGAGACTGTTGCTGGTACCTCAAGCATCACTGCCCTCTCCAAGTCGCCCAACAAGCATAACCGTCTGTACGTCATCGCTCAACCTTTGGAAGAGGATGTTTCCAAGGCCATCGAGGCAGGCAAAATCACTCCTAGGGACGATATCAAGGCTCGCGCTCGTATCCTTGCGGACGAGCACGGTTGGGATGTCACCGACGCCCGTAAGATTTGGTGCTTCGGTCCCGAGACCAACGGGGCCAACTTGCTCGTCGACCAGACCAAGGCTGTGCAGTACTTGAACGAAATCAAGGACTCCGTTGTCTCCGGTTTCCAGTGGGCCACTAAGGAGGGCCCTGTCGCTGAAGAGCCTATGCGATCTATCCGCTTCAACATTATGGATGTCACTCTCCACGCCGATGCCATTCATCGTGGTGGCGGTCAGCTCATTCCCACCGCTCGTCGTGTGCTCTACGCTGCTGCTCTTCTTGCCGAGCCTGCCCTGCAGGAGCCCGTCTACATGGTCGAGATCACTGTGCCCGAACAGGCTATGGGTGGTATCTATGGTGTGCTTACCCGGAGACGAGGTCACGTCTTCGAGGAGAACCAGCGTGTCGGTACCCCTCTATTCAACGTCAAGGCTTACCTTCCCGTCAACGAGTCCTTCGGTTTCACCGCCGATCTCCGATCAAATACCGCTGGCCAGGCTTTCCCGCAAATGGTGTTCGATCACTGGCAGATTCTCCAAGGTGGCTCGCCGCTTGACAACACGACACTGCCGGGTAAGATCGTCACGGAAATGAGGAAGCGGAAAGGTATCAAGATCGAGGTACCTGGTGTTGAGAACGTAAGTGGCCCTACGGTTGACGTTTGGAAACTATTTACTGACATACTGCCTAGTACTATGATAAGCTATAGACAAAAGCATCGAAAAATGCTCGATTTCCTTTTCTCCCAATCTGGAGCGACTGGCAGTTTCTATCTGCCCGCGATCGCTGTCCACTATCCAACGAAAAAATGCACTACGGGGCAGCCATAATAGAAATGTCGATCCGGGCAGGTGGCTCTTGACTGCGTCGGGTCTTCTGGGTTGGGACGTAAGCCATGGTTTATGACCCTTTTCTTTTGCGTGTTTTTGGTGTGATGTAGTCTAGAGTCCAAATCAAAGCTATATTGCACAACTTTCCTGAGAAGCACTGGTTGATTTTCCCTCCCTGATGATACGCATACATGACTTTCTGACACGGATACAACGGGTAGAGTGCTCCCGTTGAGGTGACATTATAAAGTGCTCAGGCGTACCCTTGGTAAAATAGTCGCCCCAAGCTTGACCAATGGGCTGCATCCATCCCGCATGCTGCATGCGAGACCCTGAAGAAAGACGCCGAAGACGCAGGTAATCAATGCAGCGACTCACGAGACAGGAAGCTACCTAGGCTGAGAGGGGGGTTCGTGTCGTTCTCGGCAGGGGGAGGCGACTACTGACCTTCAGGCGGGCTGGCTGACATGACCCCTCTTGGGGCCGCTTCTCTTCACACCGCTCCGCGATAATCGCAATCACAGCATTTCGGCCATCACCACCACTCCTGCTGCAGATGTGCAGTCTTTCGCCGGGCTTAGGCGGGAATAATGACGCCCGCGAAAGGTTTTCTGGTCGCCTTCGAAGTGGCACCACGCGGCAACGGTCGAACCCGACCCCCATACGGCTTAGCGGATTTTCCCCTTAGCGTGCTTGATAATTAAACTCCTTGCGCGCCTTGCCTCTGAGCTTTGAGCCCACCGACCTTCCCTAAGGACTGAGTGCTTCACGTCCGACTCCTGCGCGTCCCTCGACGGATCCCGCCGAATAATATTTCTCGCCGCGCTTCCGCCATGGCCCTCAACGCGAGCTTCGTCTCGCCCACTGCCGACGCAAAGGTCGCACACCGGATAGCTCACCTAGACGCCAATGGTATATTGTCCACCGTCCTGAACCGCCTGAACGGCTGGAACATTGCCTTGACTATCTTTCTGATGCTGGTGGCCTACGATCAATGTACGAACTTGTCCGGTACTCGCGCAAAATTCTGCTAATTGCGTTGGTAGTCAAGTACATCTGGAACAAAGGCTCCATTGCGGGCCCGACGTGGAAAGCGCCCTTCATTGGACCCTTTCTCGAGTCCGTCAATCCGAAGTTCAGCAGGTATTATGAGAAATGGACCTCCGCGCCGCTGAGTTGCGTCTCTGTCTTCCACAAGTACGCCGCCCCTTGGACGCTCGCCTTGTCTTGTTACCTGGTCTATCTCTTGTACATACTGACACACGCGCTAGGTTCGTCGTCCTCGGTTCTTCTCGCGATATAGCCCGTAAAATCCTGAACTCGCCGTCTTATCTCCAGCCCTGCGTTGTCGATGCCGCTTTCAAGCTTCTCCGACCAGAAAACTGGGTCTTCCTCGACGGCAAGGCCCATGTTGACTATCGCAAAGGCCTCAATGGTCTCTTTACCCGCCATGCCCTCGAACAATACCTCCCAGGACAAGAAGAAGTTTACAACACGTACTTTCAGAGATTTGTGAAGCTGTCGCAGGAGCAAAACAAGGGCGAGCCGATGCCGTTTATGCACGAGTTCCGCGAGTTGATGTGCGCAGTAAGCTGCCGTACCTTTGTTGGCCACTATTGCTCCGAAGAGGCGATCAAGAAGATCGCGGACGATTTCTACCTGATCACGGCCGCGATGGAACTGGTCAACTTTCCTATCATTCTGCCCTTCACCAAGAGCTGGTACGGGAAGAAAGCCGCGGACATGGTTCTCGAAGAGTTCTCCAGGTGTGCTGCGAAAAGCAAAGTGCGCATGGCCGCTGGTGGTGAGAAGGAGTGCATTTTGGATTTCTGGGTTTCCTCCATGATCGAGTCCGAGGCTTACCGTAAGAAGGTCGCTTCCGGAGTCGAGGTCGACCCCTCTGAGAAACCGGCCAACTTCATCCGCGATTTCTCTGACTTCGAGATTGCGATGACCTTGTTGACCTTCCTGTTCGCCTCCCAGGACGCTACCTCATCGGCCACCACTTGGCTATTTCAGATCATGGCCGACCGACCGGAGTTTTTGGACCAGGTCCGAGAAGAGAACATCGCCGCGCGCAACGGCGATATCTACGCCCCGCTTAGCCTTGATGCAATTGAGAAGCTTCCGTGGACGCGCGCCGTTGTCAAAGAAGTCCTGCGCTACCGTCCGCCCGTCATCATGGTCCCGTACAAGGCTAAGAAGGATTTCCCCATCAGCGAGTCGTACACGGTTCCCAAGGGCTCCATGGTCATTCCTGTCACCTGGCTTGCTCTGCATGACGGCGAAGCTTACCCGAACCCTGATTCTTTCGTACCGGAGCGGTGGCTCACGGGCGATGCAGACAAGCAGACTAAGAACTGGCTCGTGTTTGGGACAGGGCCGCATTACTGCCTAGGTCAGACATTTGCCCAGGCAAACCTTATGCTCATGATCGGAAAGGCGAGCATGATGCTGGATTGGAAGCACAAGGTCACGGACCTGAGCGAGGAGATCAAAGTATTTGCAACTATCTTTCCAATGGTAAGCTGTCCATGGCCTCGTACATTTCGTGTAGAAAACCCTCGCTAACTTTCTCAGGACGACTGTCTACTTACTTTCACCGATCGGACAACGTAATCTAGAATAGCTACGGCTACTCATTTCAGTCCATGTGATGCGCATTTCCCGCGATCCTTGCATTGGCATCCATAGACAGGCGCGTCTTATCCACTTCTTCAGGGATGGCTAGCTGTTGCCCGTTTTGGTACGGGTCGGCTTCGTTCCTCTACTTTATACTAATGAAATTTCTGTGGCAGCTTGCGTTGGAAAAGCAGCCACGACGTTTAACGCCTAGGGATGTAACGCGGTGGTCGCGTTTGGTCCGATATGAACTGGGGGAGATGGGGTGTATATAGGGTGGGCCGAGTATAGTAATTCGAGAGGAAGCTGTAATGCAATGGGATGAAGGGAAGATATATGACTCCATGCGTGACATTTCCAATTACTTTCCATCTACCACTACTTCGACTGGGAAGAGGGCTTCAAGGTCGGTCGTGGTGGGGAAGTGCCAAGCTGTGAAGCTATGGCCATCCACCCGACGGCATCCTGAACCTCAATAATCTTCTGTTACTCGCCGCAACCTCATGCCAGACCACGACAGTTTACGAGATACCCTCCCTTTTGAACTCGAGCTTAGGTACTGCTTTACCAAGCATCGGATCTTCCCAAATTTGTAGGCCTTCCCGACACATCGCCGCGGGGCTCCCTACCACATTGAACCGCTCCGGGCCAGTGACCAGCTCGCTACAACCTGAGAACAACCGAAACCTCCCGTGCCTAGGCGTAGAGACATCAAGAGAAGGACTATGGCACCTGCCGCCACCCCGACCTCCGCCTCTGAGGACCGCGTCGGCCCGCACCCGTCCTACATCGAAGTCGCGAAACCGTACATCCTTCAGTCGCGCATTGTAAAATGCCTCTCCGATATCCACATGAGCGATACAAGGGAAGATGCCGTCAGACTGCAGGGGGTGCAGTGGATTGATCTCACAAGGAGAGCGCTGAATCTGCCGGTGCGGACCTTCGATACGGCCGTGGTCTACTACCACAAATTCCGTCTGCTGCATGCCGACACAGAATATAACTGGGCTGATGCCGCCGCCGCGGCTCTGTTTACGGCATGCAAGATCGAAGATACGCTCAAGAAGTCCAAGGAAATCCTATGCGCCAACTGGAACCTGAAGGTGGGGGTTGGGGAAAGCCTGAGTTCCGACGACCCGGTGAGAACTGCCCCACTCTTACATTGGGAAGACACCATGCTAATAGTCATTTTAGCGATTCGAGAACCACGCGAAACTGATCATCGGCCTCGAACGTCTCATGCTGGAAGGTGCCAGCTTCGACTTCCGCAGCCGACATCCACAAAAGCTCATGGTCAAGCTCGCAAAAGCTTTGGGCTTCGACACACACAATGCGGCGAGAACAGCTTGGAACCTAAGCATTGATATGTACAGGACGTTTGCGCCCTTGAAGCAGACTACGACGACCACAGCGATTGCCTGCATCGAGCTTGCGGCAAGGTTACACACGATGGCCGCGCACAAATTCATCGATACAGGCATCATGTCTTACGGAAAGTGGAGTACGGGTCGAGCAGAAGTCATGGGTGAGTTGAACAAGCTGTCTCCATATGAATAGGTTACTAACAATTGCATCAGAGACCCTCTTAGATCTGTTAGACTTGTACATACATCATCGGGCTTCCACCACGGTCGGACCCCTCTACTCGCTAGAAACGTTCCTCAACATTCGGATCACGCTCAACCAGGAAGCGTCTGCTGCTAAAATCCCTCGGTTCACCCTATATGCTTCTGACTCGGGTGCAGGATCTCAAGGTACCTCCAACGGAGCCAAGGCACGCAACGGAATCGACCCCACAAGCCCTTTAACCCCCGCGACACCAGGCACAGTCTCGCCGGGAACAGTCCAAGCACCGACTTCAGCAATTGGCATAAGAGGCCAGAACGGCACAGTACGGTTCATGCTAGATGCCGCGCGGGCCCGCGATGAGCGCTCAGAAGTCGACAAATACCACAAGAACGAAGAAGAGGAGTACGAGGTCGAAGTGCCGAACGAGCCGGAGAAACGACGAGTGCGTTGAGAAATATAAGCATCCTCCGATCCATTGAATTATATACTAAACAAATATGTGTAGGACTCTGCAACCCATGATTCACTCCCCGCTCTAACCTTGCTTCTAGATATATCCCCAAAGACGCACACGCACGAGGGAAGCCGCCGCGGTATCGGTATCAGGAGCATCGGCAGGGGCGACACGCGTGGTGAAGGCCCACCCAGGGGGCGCGGACGGGGTAGAGGCGGGACGCAGATCCGTGGAGATCGCTATGTCTCGGGCTGTCGCTCTAGCACGCCATATACGGACAACAACACCCATGACGAGAACCCCGATACGACTACTAGCTACGCTGCAGTTCGCAGGAACCGCTGGGATACATACTAGATTCTGCGATACAGCACTAGGTGGTGGTCGGGATGAAAGCGTCTTGTTGGGTTGAGCAAGCTTTGCTCTCGTTCGCTGCAGACTCAGACTCTGATCCTGGTCAACTCCCATGGGCGCGAAGATTGGGTTGAAGAGGAGGGATGTCAGGAACAATGTCTAGCACAACGGGTGTCTTCTCATATAGATAGATAGATAGATAGGTAGAATGACAAGCAAGACAAATTTAGCGACGCCCATGCTATGCCCATGCCTTTTTGGTCCACAAATAGGATCAACGCCGAATAACGGGCTGGTTACAACGCGCAAATATCACACAAATACTGGCTTTGCCCGCTGGTCGATTGCATACAGATCTTGGGCGCTAGGTGATACCCTCTGTAAGAAGGCTGAAGACGAGGTGGAAGCATGGCGTGGCGTGACAGGTCATGGATCGTGGGTTTGGGTTTGGGTTTGGGTCTGTCGTTGTTGTTGGAAGGAGGGAAGGTTATCACTGTCAATGTTACGGCGTTCTGCGCGCGCTGTGTGGTTTACAGAGGGTACTATGGAACGCGTATATGATCAACACGTTGTAGAGATGTTCTGTATGTCTGTCGTACATAACTGTTGCCTAGGGTTGGGATAAGCCTTCCTACAACGGGCTTTAGTTGCCAGCTTCTATAAGCCCGTATCTAATCTGCCTACCTCAAGTAAAAGCAAGCCGCGTCTACGTACGACCTCGGGAGTCTCAAGGACTAATTCTGCTACTTAAGGTTAGCTTACTCTACTCAGTCAGTACTGCATGCCTTTACTGGAATTCACTCTTGAATAGTCCATGCTTGCTTTTTCTTAACCTACCCGCTCCGCTTCTTCCCAGTATTCCGCGCTAGTCTCCATTGAAGATTTTTGTTTGGTCAAAAAAGAAAAGAAAGTTAGGCGCGTGCTTTTCTCCACCGCTCTTTTGAGAGCACGAGCAGGGCAGGGCTTAGGGGTGCGGAGAAGGTGCGCTAGCTTTTTCGTCTTGGTTGTCGACTCTAGTGCTGAGTTGAGCTGAGCTGCCTTGCACCATTGCTGACATCTATGGCCCGGCAATTGCAACCTACGGGCGATACCACTCGCAGCCATCACGAAGATATGCAGCACGGCGGTGGCACACAGCTTGCTCTTGCTGCGGAGCAGGGACATGCTGCGACGCATAGGTAGGTTTAACCATACGCTGCCCTCTGTGCTCCCATGCAATTTCAGCGCATGACTGAACTGAGCTGACGATGCAGCAGAGACAGCCATGCGCTCGCCCCCTGCGATGCGAAAGCGGAGGCGCGGCTCAGGTGCAAGATTGATCTTTATGTTGTTCCGACTGTGGCTTTGCTGTACCTTTTCTGCTTTGTCGATCGGGCGAATATCGGTGCGTCCTTGCGTACTCCGTACATGGAGCAAGAGAGGAGGGGATGTGTATGCGTGCTGACTGCTAACTACTACCTTGCTAGGCAATGCGCGATTGGCGGGCTTCGAGGAGGATTTAAAGCTCAAAGGCAATGATTACAATGCTGTGCTTTCGGTCTTTTATATCAGCTATATCTGTATGTTAGGCAAGTGCTTTTTTGAAGCAGAAGCATGCTGACAGTGCTGAAGTATTCGAGGTCAGCCCGCACATTCGCCTGGTTTCGATATAGCTATGTTTTAGGCTGATGATGACGTGGTAGATCCCTTCGAATATGTGTTGCAAGTGGATGGGACCCGGCTGGTTCATCCCGATTACCACGCTCGGATTCGGAATCTGCTCCATTGGGACGGCGTTCGTCAATGATATGGCGGGAGTGTCGTTCGTGCGCTTCTTGCTGGGCATCTTCGAGGCGGGCATGTTGCCTGGTATCGCGTACTATATGTCCCGATGGTTCGTTCGTGGACTCTGTTTTGATGCCAGTGATTGACATGTCTAGGTATACGCGGAGTGAACTCGTCTTCCGACTCTCGTTGTACATCGTCATGGCACCCCTCGCAGGTAAAGACTCATATTAGCAACATTAGGGTTGGGAATGAAGGCTCATGTCCCGCAGGTGCATTCGGTGGCCTCTTAGCATCTGCGATCCTCAAACTCGACAACTTTGGATCCACGACTCGCTGGCGGATGATCTTCGCTATCGAGGGGCTCATCACCGTCATTCTGTCTCTCATATCGTTCTTCACGTTAACGGACCGACCCGAGACCGCTAGATGGCTCACTCCGGAAGAGAAGAAGCTCGCAATTGAACGAGTTCGGTGCGAACGCGTTGGCACGACCGAAATGCTCGACAAGATCGACTGGACCAAGACCATCGAAGGCATAATCTGCCCCACCACCCTCGTCACGTCCTTCGTCTTCCTCCTCGACAACATCACCGTGCAGGGCCTCGCCTTCTTCACCCCCACCATCGTCCGCACCATCTACCCCAAGGACTCAGTCATCTCGCAACAGCTGCACACGGTCCCACCCTACCTCGTCGGCGCCTTCTTCACCGTGCTCTTCCCGTTCCTCAGCTGGCGCTTCGACACACGCCAGCTCTTCATGCTGCTGAGCGCGCCCCTCATGATGTGCGGCTACATGCTGTTCCTGGCCAGCGCATCGAGCGCCGTGCGCTATGCCGCGACTTTCATCATCGCCAGCGGCGCCTTCCCCTTCGGCGCGCTCGTCACGGCGCAGGTGTCCGCGAACGTCATCTCCGACACGGCGCGCGCGTCGGCCATCGGCATGGTCGTCATGATGGGCAATGTCGGCGGCCTGATTGCTACGTGGTCGTTTCTGCCGTCCGACAAGCCGCACTACCGCATCGGCAATGGCCTCAATCTCGCGACGTCGAGTGTCATCTTCGTGGTCAGTGGGTTGTTATTGGGCTGGATGAAGAGGGATAATGGGAAGAGGGCGAGGAAGGCGGGGGATGAGGGTTTGGCCGGGTTGACGGAGAAGCAGGTGCAGGATCTGGACTGGCGGCATCCGTCGTTTAAATGGAGGCCTTGATGGCGGAAGGACTTGCGGAGGTAGTTCCAGTTAAAAAGGCACAGGTAGAGGAGGCGGTCACCCCCTGGCAGAGTTCATTGCTGATAAAGAAGACTTCAGGCGATCCTCTTGACAGCCTGAGAGCTTTTAGTAATAGATAGATAGTATACTTCTATCTATAAAGCCGTGTTTTATCTAGAGTACTAGATGTTGTTTATGTAGGGCTTGTAGAGTAAGAGAGTAGGATAGGTGCGTATCGGAAACGAATCATACCAGGAGGTGTAGTTGAAGAGGGGGTTTATATGCTAGAGCGATTGGCCAATCAAACGCGACGTGATATGCCCCGGCACCCCGGGCCTCGGTTCGTCTCGGCAACGTCAACTATCTCGAGCTACCTTCCTCAATTCACACCATGGATCAATCGATGCAAGACGTGGTTCCTCTCTCCATGCGGCATCTGTCTATCTCAATTGAATCTCAACATCACCTAGAGCCTCCTTGAGCCCCATCGCCAAAGCACGTCATCACTGTGCTCCCCAATATAGATAGCTCTAATCCAGCTCCCCAAGCATTAAACACCATTACCATGCCTTCCGCAATCGCTATCAAGCAAGTCCCAGGGAAACCAGGCCAGGTCTATTACCCCCTCGAAAAGATCACCCTCGAAGCCCCCAAGCCATCCGAAAACCAAGTAAGGCATCTTCCCCCTCACACCACGCTCTCCTAACCCCGCCCAGGTCGTCATCTCCATCTCGGCAGCCGCCCTAAACCACCGCGACCTCTTCATCCGCCAGCACCTGTACCCCGGCACCACATTCGGCGTGCCGCTCTTCGCCGACGGCGTCGGCACCGTCTCCAGCACGGGCTCCGCCCCCGCAGCCAGGAAATGGGCCAACAAGCGCGTCATCCTCAACCCTGGCATGGGATGGAAAGACGACCCCGTGGGCCCTGAGGGCGCATACAGCATCATGGGCGGCACCAAGTTCAACCCCGCCGGCACACTTGCCGACGTGGTGCTGCTGGACGCCGCCGAGCTCGAAGCGTGCCCCGAGCATCTCGACGACGCCGAGGCGGCCAGCTTGCCGCTTACGGGGCTCACGGCGTGGCGCGCCTTCTTCACCAAGTCCGGGAATGCGCTGCCGGGTCGCAATATCCTCGTCACGGGCATCGGGGGCGGGGTGGCGCTGATGGTGTTGTTGTTTGCGGTAGCGCAGGGCTGCAATGTCTATGTGACGAGCGGGGACGCGGCCAAGATCGACAAGGCGGTTAAGCTGGGCGCGAAGGGGGGCGTGAGTTATAAGGAGAAGGGCTGGGAGAAGACGTTGCTGAGCATGTTGCCGAAAGAGCGGAAGTGGGTGGATGCGATTGTCGATGGCGCGGGCGGGGATGTCGTTTCTAAGGGGGCGCGGCTGCTGAAGGTATGTATCTCACACCTCCACTCCTCAATTCACCCTTCCCTACCAAACAACACAATCCACTACTTCCCTCTCTAACTATCCCAGGACGGCGGCATCATCTCCATCTACGGCATGACCGTCTCCCCCACCATGCCCTTCGTCATGGCCGCCGTGCTCCGCAACATCGACGTCCGCGGCTCAACCATGGGCTCGCGCAAAGAATTCGCCGACATGGTGCAGTTTGTGCGCGAAAAGAAGTTGCGGCCGGTCGTCAGTCGCGTGGTGCAGGGTTTGGATGTGGCTGAGATCGATGGCTTGTTTGAGGATATGAAGAGTGGGAGGCAGTTTGGGAAGTTGGTGGTTAGGTTAAGGGGGGCGGGGAAGGGGGCGGCGAAGTTGTAGGGCATGCGTGGGGTTGTTATCGGTGGTGATGAGTAGTAGGAGGTTGATTTGCAAGCTGTTTTACCGAGTTCGACGCGGGAATTTGGTGGCTTAGATTTCACGGAAGGCTCAGCTTTGCCAGATGAAAGTCAGCCTCTTTGCTCAGTCCGAGAAGTTCCCAGCCAACTCGACCTCGGGCGAGTGATCTCCATAGCCAGAAACTGGATTACTGGTTGTCAAATGTGCCATGCAGACTGCCGGGATTTAGACTTTGCTGGCTGAACGTTGCAAGCTTCCCAAATAGGTACTATATATCCCTTCCAGTGGTGCCGATAGTGTCATCCAGCTCCAGGAGCCCACTGGAGTAACGGCTCATTATATCGCGCTAAGCTATTGTTGGGGGCGATCAACGACCTGTCTCACAACTACTACCAAGACCTTACCACTACACATAAAGGGGATCGCACCCACGTCTTTCCCCAGCTTGTTCCAGGACGTCATGGACATCTGCAGGAGACTGGGCATCAGATATTTGTGGGCCGATGCCTTGTGCATCCTGCAAGATTCTACTGAGGATTGGCAGCTTGAGGCGGCTAAGATGGCAGACGTATCATATACTCCAATTCGTACCTCACAATCTCGGCATCATCCTGTGTCGACAGCAACGCAAGTATCCTCGCAGACAGGTGGACCGCCACTCACTACCTTGCCAGACGGAGATTCCTTTCGAACGCCACCGGATTATGCTACAGCAACATCAGGACCATATACATATCGCCTCGGACCGCGGCTCAGTGTCGCACATGATCGGTTCCTCGAACTGAACTGAACTGGGAAAGTCCAGCATACAGTTCGCAGACGCGCCTCTCCCTCGCGAGGGCTTGGGCTTTCCGGGCACGGCTTTTACCTCCTAGGACGCTGCATTTCCATGCCGAGGAGTTAGTGTGAGAATGTGGCCGACTCGATGACCCTAGCCTTAGGACGACGGTATAGACGATACCCAACAACCCCGGATACGCTTGGCTAGCCCCTTACGGAGGGCAGAAGTGCTATGTCGCCAACATCGAGCTGTCGCAAAACAGCCAACGTTACTATAGCTGGTACTGGATGAAACTAGTCTCTGAATACTCGACGCTACGACTCACATACAAAAGTGTATTGTAGCTTTGGGAAGGAGGTAGGAGGTATGCGTAGTTTAGTAGTAGCTTAATCATAAAGTGTGATTTGCTTGTATCTATTTCCCCGCTCCTTACGCAACGCCAGACACAGTCCGGAAGTGCTCCATACATATCTCCAACGGCCGCACCACATTCCGGACAATTTCGCCCCGCCAATTATTCTCGATGTCTGCCGCGTTCATGAAGCACCACTTGACAGCTGCCGCATAGTCGTCGCCGCCTTCGCCGCTCACGCTGCTGGACCACTTCAGCGCGGCCATGACGTCGAAGGCGTGTGTGGCCGCGGCATCGCTGGTCGGTGGGTACTTCTTGCGGAGGGCAAGGTCCTCCAACCGGCGGCCGAAGCAGAGCTCGAGGAGCAGTATGCCGAGGGCGTAGAAGTTGTGGGCGTCTGCGGAGGAGCCGGTCGAGGCGAGATGGGCGCGACCGTGTGAGAAGCCTTGGCGGAGGAATGGTTCGCCGTACGGAATTGTAAGGTTGGCGTCGTCGGACGGCGGGAAGAACACGATGTCCTTCTTGCATAGCCCGTTTCGTAGCCAGGGCGTGGATTGGAGTTGGCCGACTGAGGAAGCAACAAGGAGGGCAATCGAGTAGCGTTGACGCCGCGAGAGAGGGCCGTCAAAGTCGTGAGACAGGATGTGGTCGAGCGTGATGGGGGCGCTGCCGACATGAGGTCGAGGCTGGAGGATGGGATGGACGTGGAAGATCTCGTTGTCGTGTCCGATGATGCCCATGCATTTTCTGCACTCTTCGTCGCCTAATAGCTGGCATAGCTGGATGTTGTGGTCGATGAAGATGTCCACTTCGATCTTCGGTGTAATGGGTTCGTGCGGCGCGAAACCCACTCTCTTCCGCCTCGGAGTTGTGGATGATGCAATGGCAGCCGATGTGGCTGGTTGGCATTGAAGGGCGGGCGGCAAGGATGTGGCCACATTCACCATCTTCTGACGAAAGGAACAACCCAGCATATGGCCGCAGCGAATCTCTCTCCAGCACCATGGCGTATTGCCATATGCCGAGGGCGCGACAAACATGAGGATGAGCTCAAAGCATACTTCCGAGAGTGTCCGATGCTCTAGCCGCAAGTTCGCGAAGTGGTATTGCTGACACGAGCACTGCCAGGCGTTCTGCAGCGCCCTGAAAAGCAGATCTGATTTCTTCGAAACCTTTTTGAATGCCGACTCCAGCACAGAAGTCTGCTTGGTGTGCCCGGGCGCGGCATTCTGGAGCGCCGAGACTCTGTCGCTGGAGCTCAAGAGCTTCTCCAGACGCTTGTTGCATTCTTTGAGTTGGCCGAACAGCTCGCTCCTGGTCCTTTCTCCGAGGCTAAACTTGGCGCGAAATGCTTCATATTCCAACCTGTCCTTGGCAACCGAAAGCTTCGAGGGCCTCGCAGAGCTTCGCCGGTTCGTGAGCTTGTCCTGCACATTTTCCCTATCGAAACATAGCTCTTTTTTGAGTTCTTCGGCGATCTCGTTCATCTCAGTGATAGTGTGATGGTACAGTTGATAGGACTCGTGCAGCCTGTTTTCTAGTTGTTCTTGCAGCGTCGTGTCAGTCCATCGTTGGCCACCTGGATCTGCAATGAGCTGCGCAACTTCATCCGAATCGGGGATGAGTGGTAATAAAAGCTCCCTCAGATTCTTTCTGTATACAATCTCGTGGAACTGGATGTCGCGCTGGCACTTGGTGTATTCCTTCCGGAGCCGCCAAAAGAAGCCGCCCACTTTCGCAACATCGCGCCAGTGCTCGATGCCGCTTATAAGCAGCGGGAAGGCGCCAAGAACGACACCTGCTACTTCTAGACCGCTCATAGAGAGACGCGAATGATATTCAGAAGATGCGTGATTTAAGATAAAAAATAGATGGATGTTGGGAGTCGGAAGGCTGAGGCTTTGCGGAGCCTTTGGTAGGCCTTGCACGTGCTCGGTTCCCCGCGGGCGCTTTCCCAAGCAACTTCCCCTGCAGTTCTCAACCACGCCCACGACCACGCCCACAACCATCAGGCTTTCCAGGCCATTCGCATCTGAAACCTGCCCGTTATTCCTATTGTTAGTTCGTGCAACTCGATGTCACGTCTCGCCTTTCAACGCGACTTTCCGAAGTCCGCGCGCTAGCTGTGAATCAATTCGCCGAGCGACGAGAGACGATGCTGTCAGTATCGGAGCACTGCCACTCCTGTCTCGTCAGTCTACGTGAAGTCATTTCGATCCTGTCCCATCCGGATCGCACCGATGGCCGTGTCAAACATGCCCAAGTCAATGAGGAGTTGGACAGATTCAGTCTCTTTATTGGGAACATTGGAGCTCTTCATCGTCCCGAGTCGTCCTTGTCCATCGAGTCTCGACTGGAAGAGGCCGACGATATACTCACTCACATATTGAACCTCTTAGCCGACTTGAACGAAGCCGCTCGAGAGCTGCTTGATATCGTTTCTGAGAAAAGAGAGGGCATGGTGTCTGTTATTGACGCGGCGGAGGAAGAGAACAACGAACAGAACAGTGAAGTGAACGAGCTTCGAGAAGAGATCAGTGGGACCATCACTCGACTCTTCAGGGTGTCGACCCTCATCCGTCAGGCAGCACCCACTGATATATTTACTAAAGCTCTCAGCCGCAATCGATATCGCTTCAATGACCAATTCGACATCGCTCATGTTGGTGAAAAATATCCCAAGCTTGCCACAGATGACCGCACCTGGCTTCGTCAACGGCTTGGACGAGCTATAACACAAAGACGACATTACCTCGGCTACATCCAGGATCACCATGAGCAACTAGACGGCATGCTTACTCATGACGACAAGGCGGATAGTTCGGTCGACAGGGCTCAAGCTCTTATGAAGAAGCACTCACTGGCTTCAAAACCAATGCTTGATACGGCGAGCCGTACTTCCTTCTTCACCAAAGCCACCACTGTTGCCCCCGATCGAATCACATCTCAAATGCTTGTTGCCGAAGAGTCAGACCCAGAGGACGATGCCCGTTCGTACACAACAGTCTCCCGCTCGGTCGACGGCGATCAGGAGTCATTGACTGCCGTTCGTATCCCGAAACTTGATGAATTGCGCATCGGCAATAAGAAAGAGATCGAGTGCCCATTTTGCTTTCGGATAAAGAGGTTCAAGAACGAGCGTACCTGGAGAAAGCATGTCTTCTCTGACCTTCGTGCATATGTATGCACATTTCCAGATTGCGATGCACCATATTTCGGTGACATCAACAAATGGTTTCAGCATGAGATGATGTTCCACCGCGTAGATTACAAGTGCTTCCTCTGCCCAAATACGGTCTTCTATCAGGAGGAGAAATACCTTTCTCATCTAAAACGGAAACATGCGGAGATACTAGAGGATGGCGAGGATCAGCCAGGGACGGATCTCGCTCGAAAGCCGCTCGCTCAGATTCCAGCAAGCGATTGCCCTTGCTGCTCAGAGTGGGTCGATCGTTTGAAAGAACGAGCAATCCAACCGTACAATGCAGGGGCGAATGATATTCTGGCTGTCGTTCCGACAGTTTTCAAACGCCACCTCGCTGGTCATCTCGAACAGCTCGCACTTTTCGCTGTACCCATTGGTGCCACGACTGATGGCGACGACAACTCGAATGCTGCCATTGAGGAAATAGAGAGCAAGCGCACGGATGCCTCACAACTGTCGACTTTGACTTTTGCCAGCTCTCCCGGTGATTTAGACGATGCGATCCCAGAAAGAGGCCGATGTCCTCTACCCGAGTGTGGTGGTGTCCATGAGGACTTGAAAGCCCACATGCTCACTCACCAAACGGAGAGGCCTGAAACGTGCCCCATCACCACCTGCGAGTATCACGTCAAAGGGTTTGTGAAAAAGCGCGACAAGATCCGACACACTCTTACCCACTACAGGGGTACGTTGGTGTGCAGCTTTTGTCCAGGACAAGGCTCAGCGGCTGAGAAGACTTTCAACCGCCCTGACGTCTTCAAGAGACATCTTACCGCTGTCCATGGCGTGGATCAAACTCCACCAAACAGCCGCAAGAAGAGCACGTCTAGTTCTAAAGCACACACTGGCTTAAAAAAAGTTGCTGGTACCTGCTCTACCTGCTCTGAGACGTTTGCGAACGCGCAAGAGTTCTACGAGCACTTGGACGACTGCGTGTTGCGCGTTGTCCAGCAAGCAGACCCTGTTGTTGCCGTACCCTTGGCTGCTGAGTACGACGACATGGCCTGCTCTACCTGCTCTGCAACGTTTGTGAACCCGGGAGATTTCTACGCCCACTTGGGCGACTGCTTTATTAAGGCCACAGCCTTCGGATCTTCATCAAGTAAACCAGTCACCAAGCCTGTAGACGGGAACGAGTACCCTATAATACATAATAACTACTATAGCGACAAGGACGACAAAGACAAAAATAACTTTGATCATTCCTATTATCAATAACACATCGTAATCGCGGCGCTTGCCTTTCAAAGAGAGCCTTACAGGCCAATGCCCCTGTTTGCAGAGGTTTTTTTTTTACATAGAGTTTTGAGAAAGAAACGTAGAAGAACCATCCTAGCGGTATTCTTATATCTGCCTATAAACGTCTTGCTCTTGCTACCTGCTGCCCGCCATTTACCGCGCAAGTATCCAGTGAAAGCAGCAACGGAAAAGAATTATCCTCTTTCCGAATTCTCAACGCTACGACTTGCCTACAAAAGCGATCACCTTGCCGCACTCTGAGGTCTAGCTGCTGTTTAGCTTCTAGAGTCTTAGTCGCTACTGCGCAGCTATGTGGACAGACCGGTTTTCTACTAGGCTTCACCTGTTTTCAATGCGTCCAGGGAGCTATCATGAAGGAGAATCTAATTCATTGACATGGGCAACAGCAACTGTTATCTAAGCGTCTACGGCCTCCTGCTCTTAAACGTCGAGCCAATCTCACCCCACTTGATCTGGCTAAACGTCACAGCGGGCGCCTTCTCAATCGACGGAATGACCTTCGGGTCGCCCTCAGTCTTGTTGCATGGCCCCGCATTCCCGCCGTCGAGCCACTGCATAAAGCCGCCTTCGTCCCACCACACGCTCATAGCGAGCACCATGCCGCGGCTCATCGACTCGCCCATGCCCTTCATCGCCCCGAGGTTCATGAACGTCTTTGCGCCGGTGCGCGTGCAGTAGGCGTCGTCGATGGGGCCTGTGACGTTGTACGCGGCGTTCTCGATCACGCGGCCGTGCTGCACGTATTTGCGGATGACTTGCTGCAGCACGCCGTTCTTGGCGGGGAACTGGGTGACGACGGTGAAGGGCTTGGTCGTGTCGACGGTTGCTTTGGGGGTGGGGGCGTAGTAGTTCTTCTCGCCGGCTTGGTACGGGTTCATGCCGCAGCCGTTTTTGTCGCAGAGGCCCGTGGCGCCGCATTCGGCGCCGGTGCAGCGGAACAGGCTGGGCTTGGAGCACGTGTGGGGCGCGAGTTGCGTGGCGCGGCTGTTGGCTTCCCAGATGTCGAGCTCGTTGCAGCAGATGCCTTCGCCTTTGATGTTGCCCTGCAGCATGTAAGCGAGGAATGCAGAGATCAGTAATTGTATGTGGCACTTACAACACCGTTGACCCAGGGGGTGGTGAAGCACTGGGCATCGCACTGTTGCATTGTTAGAAACAATCATTCAGCAATGATCCGCTCACTCACATATCCTGTGCCATATGCTGCACCGCCGGGGTTGAGCTTTGACTGCCCACCCTTTGCCTCCATCTCGGACAGGTATAGAGCACCGTTCATGCCGCAAGGCAGCTTCGACACGTCGACATCGAACGTGAATTCGTTCCCGGTCAGCTTCAGCATCTCGTACTTCTTCTCGCCCTCGGCAAGAAGATAGATGCGCGGGCTTGCAACACCGTTCTTGCCGTATAGGTTCATCAGCACGCTGCCGCCCTTGGTGGTGACTCCGTAATCCGCGTAGTTCGGAACGCCCTCAATGATGCAGTTCTTGGCACACGTCTCCTCGTCCGGGCACACGGTCTTGTTTGCTGCGCTGCCCCAGTCTCCACAGTTGAGCTTGGGGTTGTCCTTCTGGTGGATTGGGTGGGAGGCAGAGTCGAGCACTAGAGATGTCCTCTGCTCCCTGCAACCGCCTGCTTTGGAGCATTTCCATGTTGTGAGCTTAGGGTGCACTTCTGAAGTGTTGCCCGGAGTTTGGGCGGCCACAAGGCCTAGGAGTGCCGTAGCAAGGAGAACGAAAGAGGGGGACATCGTGAACTGATGTGTGGGAGATAAGTGGAAGTGACGAGGATGGAAAGGAGCGAGACTCAATCGTACTTATACCTCGACATACAACTACAGCATCGGACCGGCATTACCACTGTGATTAATTCCACTCTACATGATCTCCATCTAGCACGCTGAAATTGCAATTCGCCGCCGCCAAAACATTATTCCGGTGGCTATCCACTGGCTCGACAGGGGGTATATGGTGGCGCCGTCCCCTATTCCGCCTCCATCATAGCGGCTTGCCTGCTGTGCACCCACACAACGGGGAACAGACTATGCTCAATCGGCCCGTCGCCATATCATCGATGTCTTTTGCCAGGCCATGTGAGGCGCCAGTCATTTGCTCTCGATATTGCGGTTAATTACGCAGGCCTCGGCTGTGGAAGTTATCCCGGGTTTCGAGCCACGCTAATAAGTCCTCCGACCTGGGAGAGAGGTCTTGAGATACTCTCTGGCTTGCTTGGTTAGCGGGCTAGATTGCGGTATGCCTGGAGCTTGAGGCGATATGCATGGAAGGCGTGGGGAAGCGGGGTTGGCGCATGGCTGCTAACGACGTCGCCGCGTGCTTGCTAGGGAAGTCGGCGCGGGGCGCCTAGGGACCGCTGGCTCGTGTGGTACGAAGTACTTTGGAAATGGAAGGTCGAAGATTCTATCGGCTTCTTCGTTGTGTGGGTTGCGTCTGATGGCGGCGGAATACGATGAGATTTGACGATGAGATTTCGGCAGACCTTACCTGATTCGGCCTAGTCGATGAGCCCCTCTTGTCTCCCCAAAACTCACTTGCATCACGTTAACACCAGCTTCCAAGAGACACTAACCGGAACACTCGATTCCCTTCCGACGGACTTCTCCTCCCCCCAACATTGGCAACTAGATACTAATACCCTGGCCTCAGATGGCCCCGGTCCTCGTTGCAGGAGAATGGTAACCGCGACGGGAACTACCCCGAGGATGCGTCACGACCAGAGCATGAGATGGAGCCAGTCCAATCGGTGTATCTGATATTTCCTTTCAATGAACTTGACTGTCTACCCCTGTTCCACGGCTCTAGAGTGACCAACACAGTCTAAACTGATTCAGCGTCCTTCGACATGCAAGCCGCAACCCATCAAGCTCCGCCCGCCAGCAGACGCTCCTCACAAGACAACGGAAGGGTCTCATGAGCTTCCATACGCCTATCTCAATGCCGGTGGCTGATGTTCATTGCATGCGCCTTTTCATCATCTTCCGTTGATCGCATTCCGTGGTGAACCGCAAGGACATCTTCTCGTGCTTGTCCAGAGCATCAATGAGCTATCCTAAGCTACAGCACCAGTTGCGCCACTGAAGTGTGCACTCCGGTCGAGGGTTTCTTTCGATGGAACAAGGTCGGTGTATGCTGCTAACCGCTCTGTCCAGTCGATCGCCGTGGCGCCGTTGGTATTTCAGAAGCGGAGTCAGAGTCTGGTGAAAGATTCCGCGGACGTGAGATCCGATGATATGCGTACTGTCGTCGATTTCCGCAAGTCCGTATCGCTGATCGTGCCAGGGCGTTCATCTTTTTGAGGGTGCGGGTGTCTCAAGTGGGAGCGCACTTCTGACTTCCACGCCAGAGCACCGATACGTCCCACCCCTTCAACTTAGACCTCCATCGCCTCCCTAACCACCATCTTGAACCCTCCCACCCCTCACGAATACCTCAAATACAACCCATTCCCCTCGCCCCTCACATCTTCCTCCAAAATCCTCTCATACGTGTACTCATCCCCCGCACACCCGCCCCCACCTTCATGCGGCGCCTGAATCACAAAAGTCTTAGAAGCGCTCCCGGCGTAGTACTCTCGATCCGTCGCATTCTCTCCTCCTCGCACCACAACGTCCGTAGCCAGCACCTCGTTCGCGTACACGGCCAGAACCAGCATGGCCAGCACGACGGCGACGATGATGTTGTCGGCGAAGGCGAGCATGGATTGCGAGAGCGAGGATTTGCGCATCGTGGCGGTTGATGAAGTGGATGAATGGATGAATGGGTGGACGGGATGTTGAAGCGCGGGCAAAACGAGTGTGATGTTGGTTTGAATGTAGTATGTACGATGCGGAGCCCGTCGCGCAGAATTGTAAATCGAAGTGTGGACTCACAGGGGAGAGAAAAGGAGTGTGGGTGGATGGCGAGAGAGCAGAAAGGCGAAAGAACGGGAAAAAACCTTCAAGGTTGAAAGCGAAACAAGCCGATACTCAACCCGCACCGAGTAGTCCGCATACCTATAAGTACTCTCATCCTCTCATCCTCCATTCTTCAAACTTGCAACTTCCAATTTCCATCAAACAACCTGCGCCGCCTGTTATTTCCGCGAAATTCGGTCCAACGTGCGCACGGCCCCACCATGCCAATCCGCAATCCCAAGTCCAATTCCAAATTTCCAATTCCAACATCTCGCCAAATCAAACCGATTCGTTTGTTTCACATGTCTCTCTCTTTCGCCGGAGAATTACCATCTCATCACTAACATCGCATTGTCATTGCATAGAGAGTGAGTGTGAGAGAGAGAGGGTTTCAGCCTTGCTGCGGTAATTAGCAATCCTGTAGGATCAGAGCGTCGAACTGAGAGGCTAATTATAGAGTGGAGTGGAGTGGAGTGCATGGGGCAGGTAGCTGGACGACATATTACTTGCACCACCTACTCCTACTGTACACCTCTTCCACGAACCTAATCTAACCTAACCTACTCTCTCTCTCTACAACTCTCTCTTCGCCCAACAGCGTCAGCGGGCGCAAAAGCCGCATCTACCCCGCCGCGCATCTTCTCCCTCTCTCTCTCTCTCTCTCTCTCTCTACCCCGTATGCGATGCGGCTCAGCTGCCTCAGCCTACCAGCCAAGCCACTACAAACCAAACTCCAAAGCATCCAAGGCGCCATCCAGCCCTCTACCGTACCCAAGCAAACGCACTTCCAACCCCAAACGAGCTAATTTCCCCCTCTATCTATTTATCTATGTGGCATGTGTATATATCGTCCGCCGCATCAGCCCAGCCCAGCCTAGCTGATCAAGTATTCCATACATATTTTATCTCAGTACTCTTGTCCTTGTTCTTGTTCCTTTGCACTGCACTGCTATCTATCTACTTGATGCGCCTCCGGTATGTATGTCAACGTGCCTACACGCCCCACCCCACCCCGCCACAGTCAAGACTAGACATCACCTGCTGCCTGCTGCCCACCTGCTACCCCTCATCGTCCCTGCTGCGCTGCCAAAAAAAAAAAAAAAAGTTGATCCCCCGCGAAAAGCCATAGGCTTGGCTTGGCTTGGCTTGGCTTAGCTTATAAGACAGCTCAGCTCAGCTCAGCTCGGCTACTACGCTCGCTCGCTGTCGGGCAAGGCAAATGGAAATAGACCAAGGCGAGCGTTTTTTTCGAAACATGTTCCTTCTTTCAGAAAATATACATGTATATACAAGTCCGATTTCCGCCCAGCTACGCCGCTTTTCTGTGCGCTAGGCGTAGATTTCCCGCGTCCTGCTACTTACTGTACTGTACTGTACTGGACTGTACAGGACTCCTTAGTGCATGTATGCATCCCATAGCCAAACAAATAGATCAATATAACACACACAGACGCACACATATACACACACGATATCCAAATCCCATTTCCCACCACCTCCCCACCCCCATCAAATCCCCCAAAAGCACAAACCCTCAAGCTCAAACCACTCCTCCTACTACTTCCTACCTCCCTCCCTCTACCACGCGATATCCGCACACGCCGTCCTCAGCACATCCGTCCGCGTCTTCTGCATCTCGGGCGCCCCACCCACCATATCCAGGATGGCAAGCGTGCGGCCCGCATCCTCTCTAGCCTGCACGAGCAGCGCGTCGTTGGCGGGACTGAGCCCGTCGCGGTCGGGCGCCAGCGGGTGTTCCTGTGCGCTGAGGATGCGCGCCATGAGGAGCTGTGTGTATATGGCGCGTCAGCGAAGCGGTCCATACGATAACTGTATAGTATATACATGCATGTATGTATGTATAATGAAAAGACTGGATGCACATACCGCTTCCTCAAACGCGCGATGCTGAAACACCCACCACACGCCCGCATCCACGCGCAGAAACTCCCAAAAGTGGAAAAACGCCTGCAGCGCCATGCGCGCCGCCTCGAGCGCGCCCTTGACATCGCACACGACGCCGCCTGCGCCGTTCTCGTCGGCCTGCAGGATCATAACGCAGTGCCAGAAGTTGCTGCGGAAGAAGAGGTTCTGGCGCAGCAGGCGCGGGTTGGATTCGGCGAGGGCGCGGGCCGCCGCGTCGCTGGGGTCCGTGAGCGGCACGGGGAAGGACGCGAGGAGCGCGTAGTACTGCGTGATGAGGTCGGCGCGGGAGGCGGGCGAGGTGGTGAGGGGGCGGCCGAGTGAGCGCGGCGTGCACACGGTGTCTTTGACGAGGTTGGCCATGCGCCACATGGAGCGGATGTATTGGCGGTCGCAGAGCTCGTAGGCGGGGAAGGCGTCGGTTGTGGGCGCGATGTTGCTGATGCTCATGGGGTTGATGACGGGGTCGGTGGTGGTGCCGTTGGTGGAGGACCCGTTTGTGACGTAGTCGACCAGCTCATCGGTCAGCGAGTCGACGCGCACGTCGGAGAAGGTGGCTGTGGGCGGTAGCTTGAGGAGGACAGTAAGGAATGTGTCTTGGAAGAGGACGGCCTGCCATAGCTTCCGCCGCTGCTGCTTGTCGCTGAGCGAGCAGCGCGGGGCGATGATGTCGGGGTCGCGGTGCAAACCCATAGCGTAGGCTTGCCGCATAAGCACGCCTCCAAAGGACCAGGCGTCCGACGCGTGGTTGTCGTTCATGAGGAAGTAGCAGATGAGGACCATGGCCTGCAGCGTCCGGACCGAGGCCCGGCTGAGATACGACGACAAGCGCAGAGCCTGCTGGGAGGCCGACACGTAGAACTCGGCGATCTGGGCGCGCTCCTGGTCCGAGGGCATGGGGATGAACTGCGTGCCCATGGCGTAGACGACAAAGTGGAGGGCCACCAGCACCGGGTCGGCGGCGTGCTTCTCGGCCAGCGGCAGCGACCAGAAGCGCTCGTAGTCGGCATAGAAGTTGCGGCGGTGGATCATGGGATACACGGGGTCGACGGCGTCAAAGTACTTTGCGACGAGCATGTCGGCCTGGTCTTTGGCGGGCAGCACGCCGAGCACCTCGGGCAGGCCGCCGCGGCTGGTCCAGTAGTTGGCGAAGGGGTGCTCGGAGCCGAGGCCGAAGAAGGGAGAGGGCGCATGGTTGGAGTAGGGGATGTTGGAGAGCAGAAAGGGCGAGGAGCTGGCCGAGGAGAGCGAGAGGCTGCGATACTGCGGGCGGGGCGCAGGGACGTGAACCTGTGGGGCAGCGTCAGCCGGCCGGTCCATCCAACAGCTGCGGCAGTGCGGCCGATCGACGGCTAGCCCGGCGCGACAAGCGGGCAGCGCGAACACGGTGGGGTTACCTGGAGAGGGATTGCTGCATGCGGATGGGTGGTTGATGTTGGCGTTGGCGTTGGGGTTGGAGGCTGCGAGAGCGCCTGGTCGCCGGCCGCCGCCCTGCTCGCCTTTCGTGCGCGCGCGGGGAGCGGAGAGCTGCTGGGCAACGCGTCAACTGGGCCGCCAGACTAGGTATCCGTCGGACGAGGCGGAGAGATTCGGACGAGATGCAGACTCACTCTGCGGTGGCGATCAGATTGGCCACGTCCGAGTACTTGCACTCAGACGTGCGCTTGACGCAGGCGAGACATTTGGGCCGCCCGCGGTCGCACTGGGTGGGCTTCAGCGTCAGCGCCGTGGTGCCTGCGTTGCGCGCGTTGCCAGACGTTTGCCGCGCAGTTGCATGCGGCGTCGTGCAATGCCCATCGCAGCAGCGTGGTTTGACGCACCTTGGTCTTGCGCTCGACGCAGTCCTCGCAGCTCAGCGTTGGCTTGTTGCGCTTCTGCTTCTTCCGGGGCGGCGCGCGGCCTGCGAGCGGCGGCGGCGGCAGCGACAGATTCAGCGAGACGGCGGGGTCGGCCGTCGTGGTGGTGGTTGTCGTGGTGGTGGTGGCCGAGACAGAGGCCGCCGACGAGGCAGAGGAATCCGGGTCCATGGCTCGCGCTGCATGCCCTGCCCAGCTGGGTGCGCCCGACAGCAAGGGTCAACAATTGGGCTCGCGCGGCTCACGCGACTGGTGCGCAGCTGGACTTGGACTTGGGCATGGGTGTGGGACAGGCGCGGGCGTTGCACGATGGGCGGGAATAAGAGACTCAAAGCGTCGTGAGGATTGCGGCGAGCCGGCCTAGGCTATCCCCACCCGCCCAAGCACGCTAGTCAGGTGCTACTGGACTTCACTGCATCGCCCGTCGACACTGTAACTACACATCCTCACACATATCACTTATCAACAACACCACAGACATGTACACTTACTATTCACGCCATAGAAGTAATCAAGCATTGGAGAGAAGAGGTATGGAAGCGACAAGACATTGCACTATTGGACTAGAGTATCAAAGTGATGAAGTCATCAAGCATTGGACTGATAAACTATCACAGGCAAGAGCAGAAGAGAAGAAGGCATTGATGGTTGCAAGAGTTGATTCCATTTGATCTATGTTGATCTGATGTTGGTGTTGATGATGATGAAGACTGGAGTAGTCCATCGAAGAAGTGACTTGAAGTCAAAGCAAGTAAGCCATAGGAGGCAAAGCCATAAGAGGCAGTCGAACGAACCATTGGAAGCAGCCAAGCCATTGAAGCGACAAGCCATATGAGGCAATGAGGCAACGAGGCAATCCACCCAAACAAACAAACAAACAAATAAACAAGAAGTCCAGTTGATATCCCCAGGCAGGCAGGCAGTCCCTCAATTCCACGCGACCAAGCAGTCAAGGCAGGCCAGGTAAACAAAAGACTCCCTTTGGGCTCACACTCCGATGCAGGGATGGCAGGCCAGGTCAGAGACCCTCAATTCCACGCGACCATATGCAAAGGCAGTCCAGGACAGTTGTCACCCTCTCCCACGCGACCTCAACTGCAAGGCAGGCCAGAACAAGACCCACAACCACCCATCAAGCATGTCCCTCAATTCCACTCGACCACAAGCAATGAGGCAGGCCAGGTAACAAAAGACTCCCTTTGGGCTCACACTCCGATGCAGGGATGGCAGGCCAGGTACAAAGACCCTCTACCACACGACCATATGCAAAGGCAGTCCAGGACAGTTGTACCCTCTCCCACACGACCTCAAAGCAAGGGCAGGCCAGGACATGCTATCCGGAAAAAAAGCAAAGGTAAAAGCGAAAGGTAAAGCAAAAAAGCAACGCTGGAATCAACTCTTGCAACCAAAACTAGCTCTTGAAAGATGGACCTGAAGAGGTCGAGGATGTTGACATAAGAAAATGGAAGTCGACTTGATGGAGTCGAATGGATGAAGTTGAGATGGATGAAGTGGAGTTGAAGATGTCGAATGGATGAAGTCGGATTGATGAGAAGGAGTTGGATGGATGTCGAATTGAGATGGATGAAGTTGAGTTGATGAAGTCGAGTTGAGATGGATGAAGTTGAGTTGATGAAGTTGGATTGATGTCGGATTGATGAAGTTGAGTTGATGAAGTCCATTTGAGAAAGGAGTTGAGGCGATGAGGTCGAGTTGAGATGAAGAAGTCGGGTGGAGGAGGAGTCGATTCGATGAACTCGTATTGATGGAATCGAGTTGAGATGGAGGAGTCGAATCGACAAAGGTCAAGTTGACAAGTGAGGTCAGATCTAAAGCAAGTCAGTGAAAGATCAAAGTGAAAGAAGGGATGAAATACACTTGGACCAAGGAAGGCAAGCCACCATGTCAGGCAAGGCATGTCTTGAAGATGTGATGAAGGATGGTCGAAGTCGAGGTCAAGGTCATGTTGGAGTTGAGATGAGGTAGAGGTAAGGTTCGATGGAGTGATGATGGGGTGTCGAAGTACCGAAGACCATAGTGAGGATGGATGACAACCGAAGGACCGAAGTAGGCATGAGAGGTATGCGACGATGCGATGCGAAGAAGGCAGGCGGAGCGATGCGAAGAAAGGATGCGAAGGCTCAAAAGATGGAGGCGCTGCTCGAAAACTTTGGGGTTTGTAAAGTGGAGGGAAGGAGAGAGGGAGCTCGGGGGGGAGGGGACGTTTATATACCCCTCAGGCGCCGGCCGCCGGCGCCGTTTGCCTCCGGTGCTAGTAGGCCGTCACGTGGGAGTGGGGCGTCGAAGGCCCTGGAAGGTGAAGGTACGGCAGAAGCAGGCGGTGAGGGCGCTGATTGGCTGTAGAAGGGCGGCGAGGGCGGCGCGAGGGCAAAAAAGGGCGCAGAGGGCTTTTGGCGATTGCGTCATAAGGGCGCAACGAAGAGGGCAGGCCGCCGGAGAGGCTCGAGCGTCACGTGATGGGCGCATTCACTGGCAGTGTTCGGCCACACAGCGACGCGCTGGTGACGGCTGAAGTGGGCGGGAGCTTGATTACAGTATAAGGAGGCGGGAGAGAGCTATTTTACGGGCATAGAAGGGTGCGTGGTGGAGCAGGTGAGGTTTATCTGCGATAGCCGCGTTCACTGCGTATCTTGAGCGGAGCTGCGTAGCGACGCGCACTTCGGCTTCGCGGTCGGCGGTCGCGCAGCCCTGGCGAACGTGGATGGGCTGCTGGGCGAAGAAGGCCGAGTCGCGGTCGCTGATGACAGCGGTGTCGTGGTCGAAGCGGGCACGGCTGAGGTCGGCGGGTTCGCTCGTCGGGTCGTAGAAGAAGGTGAGACGACGGCTCTCGTGTGGAAGAGCTTAAGCACAGCATATAGAGGTCGGAGAGCGTAGCTGAGCAGGCAGACAGAGAGATTCGGGAGCGTGGAGCAGTGTGGTCGTTCTGCGATAGCCGCACCCATTGGGCATCTTGAGCAGAGCAGCGCAGCGACGCGCCACACGCCAGCACGTATCCACGGACTTCACACGCTTGTAGAGTCCGAAGAGTACCTGCTCAACGGCCTCGACACCGTCACACCCGTCGTTGTGCGCACCCCGCTGACCAACGAGCCGTACTTCTCGCTGCCGCCCGCCTACTTAGATAAGAGCCTGAGCATCGCACACAGGCTGAAATAAGAGCCGACCGACTACCACCTAGCAGGGTGTTGGCTGTGTTGAGTCTACTACAACGAACACTAAGGTTGACTGGATGGAGTATACATTCACTACTCGAAACGCTCTACGCCTTGTTTCTAGCACAGCCTTATCATACAAGCTCTCTCCAATTCGTTATAACAGAGGCGAAAAGCATAGTCAGTAGGTTATATAATCGCAGACCATATTGCAGGTAAAAAGCATGAAGAGCGATAAACACAAGCAAGCACTACATGTGACATATGCTATAAGTGAGTACCACACGCAACAAATGCAGCAACAACTCCACCCACCTACAATACCATACAATAAACACTAGCAAAAACGACCTCCCTCTCCTCTACCCTTCCTCTTCCCCGCCAAAAATCAAAAAAAAAACTCTAAAAAAGTACGCTGTCACCAGTCTCGAACCCGAGGCCTACTCGTCCAGGCGTCACCGACCCCACTAAGCTGCAGTCCAAGGGGGAGGGATCGGCGGAGCAGGAACCATCTAGGCTATAACGTCTGGCAGGTAATTATGGAGGTTTTGACAAGTAACAAATATATATACACTATTTAATGGGAATTCCGGGTTTGTTGTTAGCGTGGACCCAAGCCAGGCGGGTTACTTACGTGCGTAATATCTTAACGCCGGAGTCGGACTGTGGGCGCTGGGGGGTCGGGCTCCGGTGTCGCTGCGCTGCCTCTGTGCCCACCGCCAGCCAGCCACACCTATACTCATTCCCGGTCCTCCTCTCCGCAGACAACGACGCGCCGCACAATCGCCTCCCAGCCCGACCTGCAAGCCCAGTAAACCACGGTAGAACAAGCTTCAGCCGTTCAACAGCCCCGTAAACACATACCCACCACCCAAAGCACCCTTCTTTGTCTCCGCCAGCCAGCCAGCCAGCCGGCCGGTCGGCCGGCCGCACTCTAAATCTTCACCTCCATCCCACCCTCCAACGCCCAGTACACCACGACAAAAGAAGCCTCAAACCCGTGTCGTCCGTTCAGCTGCCCCGTAAACACATACCCACCACCCCAAGCACCCTTATTTGCCTCCGCCAGCCGGCCGACCAGCCGGTCGCACTCTTACTCTTGATCCGTACACACCGCATCGCAAAGGAACAGGAGCTCCAGCGGCCAGCCAGCCAGCCTACCGGCCGGCCACACCCCGGATCTTCACCTGTAACTAGGTAAGCAGTGTCAATTGGGTGCTGCGGATCAACGCTTGTATTGCTATCTGTTGTCGTGTTGTGATCTAGGTGTACAGGAGCTCTCGGCTCAGAGGTAAGTGCACTTGCCCAACGGGCAGTGCCTGCTATAATAAGATATCATGTGATCCAGCCTACGTAGTTACACACCCCCTCAGCTGAGGTGCCAACTAAAGCTGATCTCCCTGGCTGATGCTCCATGACTGATGCCACACAGTTCCAGCCTAGTACCAGTGAGTCAAGCTCGCTGGATCAGGGCTGTCCTGCTCTTCGATCTCTGACGGGCAGCTCTTGACTTCTCTCAGACCAAGCTGTCGGACGAACTCAGCATGCTTTTGGCGCACTAGGATCTTGGTAAGTCCGTCAGCTGGCATGAGGTTGGTAGGCTTCCATTGAACTAATATCCGTCCAGCCGCTACCTCCTGCCTTAGCCAATGTTGGTGGACATCCACATGGCGCAAACGCGTGAACAGCTTGTCCTCGTGCTTAGTAACAACACCTACTGTCTGCAGGTTGTCGCAATAGATTTTAGGCACCATCTCCAGGTCAAACTTGATATGTTTGAACAGTCGGTTCCAAGCCTGTAGCTCGCTGGCCGCCGTCGACAGAGCGAGCAGCTCTGCCTTAGTAGTCGATTTCGTAACTAAACGTTGGAGCGTCGCTTTCCAGTCAATAGGCATGCCATACAGCATGAATAGATATCCCTGAGAGCTACGCCGTGTCGGCAGGTCGTCAGCAAAGGCTGCATTAGAGGCACCGTAGAACAGTGGCTCTGTTCCAGCACCCCCTAGGCTTGAGCCCATGTATATCGTGCGGCTGCTCTGATCTCCATGAGCACCAATCGCCAGGCGCTTCTGGCCGATTAAGTACTTCCAGACGTGATATGCCGCGCTGATATGCTTTTGGCCTAGATTTTGGAGATATCGTGATAATTCGGAGTGGGCTTGCGCAACGTCAGGCCGGGTGTAGGTCGAGATGTAGGCCAGTGATCCCACCAACTCCTAGTATAGCTTCGTGCGCTGTTCATCCGGCTCCTCCGTACTTAGGCCGATATTTCCATTCACTAGCGGTACTGCTGGGTATCTGCTCGTTTGAGCAATGTTGTATTTTGCTGCTACTTTTTCGATAAAGCTGTCTTGCATCAACCAGATCTTCCTCTGGCCGCGATCTCGGATCACGCGTATACCTAGGAACCATTTCAGCTCTCCTAGAAATCGCATGTCGTATGCAGCTCGCAGCTTTTGATCAAATTGGCTGTAGGCGTCCTTGTTCTTGGAAGCTACAGCTACGACTATATCGTCCACAAAGAAGAAGACGATCAAGCAATCGTTGCTGAACAGGCAGGGTACTCCTGGCACCTGCTGAAGGCCTAGCTTCTCGAGCGTAGCAGTAAGGTGTTTGTACCATAATCGTGGTGCATCTCGAAGCCCGTATAGTGCTCGCTTGAGCTTAAGCAGCTGACCTAGCTCACTCTCGTATCCTTCTGGACATCGCACGTATGTGAGTCGATCGAGTTCAGCGTTCAAAAAGGCGTTTAGGACGTCGTACTAATATAGCTCAAGGTCAAAAACAGCTGCTAGGGCGATTAAGCATCGAAAGATCTTCGCGGCTAGCGTTGCCGCGTACGTGTCGCCATAGTCCTGCTGCAGGTCTCCCTTTACTACTAGTCTCGCCTTGAACTTGTAGAGATATCCGTTCTCGTCAAACTTGTACGTGAATACCCACATAAGTGGCAGTATCTCGGCGTCTATTACTTCTGACGCTTTCGCCGATTGCCCAAAACAGCTCCTCTGGATAAAGCTGTCAATCTCTTTACGGCTTGCTTTCCCAAATTCAGCTCCAAATGGATGCTGATCTAGGTCTCTCCATCGCTTTGGCTCAGCAGGCAGTTGATCACGATGGATTCGGATTTTCGGCGCTTCGCTAAGCAGCTTTTCTAGTGCTGTAGAGTTGATACAGGCCGCGAACGTCGCTAGATAGGTGCCAAACTTGGCTGGCTTTCGACTCCGCTTGCTTTCTACGATAAACTGCTCTGATACTTGGCTGCTAATCTCTTCTCGTCGTGCAGCGTTGTTGGACGTTCGGTCTAGCTCTTCCCCTTCTGGTGCTAGAACATATCCGCGTCCCTAGCTAGTATTCTCTATCAACTGATCGGTGAGCGGCTGGCCCGTGATCTGGGCCAATTCCCCTGACTCTGGCGTCGCCTCTGGAGTCATGAGCGCTCCAGCGTCCTTCTCCTGAGCACGGCCTTGCTGATGAATCGGCCGTGGTTGAACATGGATCGTATCTCCAATCTGGTTCTCAGCTTCTCTCTCCTCCTCGTTCTCGGGAGCGGAGAGCTGTTCTGTCAATATATTGCTGTAATCGAGCGTCTCCTCGATATCCAGCACTTCTGCTGCCTCCTGAATGTAGCTCTTCTCTGCGTACTGGCCTTGGCCGTCACAGAGCTTGCCTCGAGCGAAGACAACGTCTCGGGTTCGTATCACTCGTCCGATACTCGGCAACTAGACTCGGAAAATGTTGGTAGAGTCAAAGCCTACCAGGTGGCCGATTAGAGCTCGAGATTCGAGCTTCGCTCCGCGTGGCAGCTTCTCATTGAGCACATAGGCTCTGGCTCCGATCACCTCAAGGTGAGCAACTGATGGCTTGATTCCCTTGACTTTGGTGTATGGGCAGCTCCAGCCGATCGCTTCAACCGGCGTTCGATTGAGCAGGTATATGGCCGACATGACGCACTCGTTAGCGTACTCCTTGGGTAGGCCAGCATGCAGCCGGATAGCTCTAGCTCGGATAATAATTGCTTTCCCTGCGCGCTCAATCGCCTCATTCTGGGCTTCGGTCGCTCTCGGCTCTATAGCAATGCCAAGGTCTCTGCAGATCTCGAGCAGCTCGACGTAACCAGTCTCCATATCAAGCCTTACGATAATGACTTGGCTATCAAACTGGCGTTTAATTTTGGCTAGCAATCGCTTGAAAACTCGTGTCAACGTTGCTTTCGTCTTGTCTGGCATACAGCTTCCTTCATGCTACTTTGTATGCTGGTCAACCATGTGGAAGAGGTATTGGTCGCTATTGTAGCAATGCTCGCCTCGCTCCAAAAGCTGCACCAGGTTAATACTGATGCGCTCGAACGGTCGAGTAGCAGGCTCGCGCGGTGGCCTCCGGCTGACTAGCTTTGTGAGTTTCGACTGTATACAGATCTCACAATCCTTCCACTTTGGTGCTGGATCGCCGTTTACTAGTTGCAAACCGTCTACGCTCTCCGGCAGTTGGTCGATCGCCTCTTGACCTGCGTGGCTCCACATGATGTGAGCCTCTTCGGGCGTGAGCTGCAGCGGCTTCCTCGGCTCGTACGAGGGCTTCTTGTGGGCATGGGCTGAGGCTGCAAGCAAGGAGCCGGCGTCCGGCTGCTCCATGCTATCAGCATCTATCAGCCAGTGACCGCCTATGTACTGAAGCTTGCTTATAACGTTGTTCTATCTGCGTTGGTACAGGCAATCTCTGCCTGAGTCGAAATGGATGCCAACAGATCGACAGCGAGAGAGGCCAACAACGTTGGTGAGAAAGCCTGGCACATACGCCACGTAGGTGAGCTCGATCTGCTCCGTGCCCGTGGGCGTATTAGTAAGCAGAACCACGTCTCCCCACTCTTGTATCTCAAGCTCTTGGTTGCCAGCTTTGACAACCTCACCTTTCCCATTAGCTCGCTTTTTCCAGCCGTAGGCTCTGGTATTGGTGACATGCGTGTTCGATCCAGGGTCTAGGATCCATCGATTGATTAGGCTTGGCTTGATCGCCTGCTTGTTCGTGCAATCTGTGCTCATCGTGAGCTGCAGCACACAGCTATCGAGATCTTCGATCGTCGGGCTCCGATCGTCGAATCGACGCGGTGTATTCGAGGCTGCTGTGCCTGAGTTGGCCTTGAGGGCTGCCTTCATGGCTCGTCCAAACGGCGACTCGCTCTCCATTGCTCGGCTGAGCTTCTCTTGTATCTCAGGCTTCGGCGTCCAGCCTTGAGGCTTGCCCTTCGCTCTAAGATACCAACAGTCCTTGAAGCGATGCTTAAAACCGCACAGACATTCAAGCCTTCTGTCTTTACCCTTGTCAATATCTCGCGTCCCTGTGCCATCTGATCGTCGACGATCGTCGCTCTGATCGATGCCTAGTGTCGCGAATGATCCCAGCGATGAGGCTACCGGCTTCGTCGAGCGCTAGTACATGGCAAACTCAGCTACGAGGTCGTCCAACGTCGGTATCAGCTGAGCGTTCAGCTGAGCTCGAAACAACGTAGCTTGCTGGGTTGTCGCCTAGGTGTCGTCGAGGCCCTTGATAGCGAGCAGGAAGTCGCGCTGTGCTCGCGGCGACGTGACGTCAGGCAGATAGACTGCCTCGCACATCCGTACGACGTGCAACCACTCCTCAAGCCAACTGTTAATGTTGCTTCGTGGTCGACTCTGTAGTTGTCGATATTTAGCTATCAGCTGCAGCTCCCTCTCAGCCGTCGATGGGCAGAGGTGCTTCTTCAGCCTTTTCAAGCGAGCGTACGCGGTCTCGTCGCTCTGTATCAGGTGTATGTGGCGGCGGCTGATCGTTCGGCCGATCTCCTGGGTAAAGTCGTTCAACGCTTTCCTCTTGATCGTGTATCTGGCCAGTGCTCGATCGTAGTTCCTCTCCGCCTGCTGGTATCGTTGGAATTCCTCAGTCGTCATGTCCTTGAGCACGACGCCGGTGTCCTCTTCGACCTCGTCATGGTACTGCTCTGGCTCGACAGCTTCTGGCTCCTCAAGCTTCTCAAGGGCCGTCTCATCAAGGTCAGGGTTGACCATTGACCACAGTTGATGCCTGTCCGCGCTATCCTTTCGTAGGAAGATCCATTCTTCCCAGTCCACAGGCTTCTCAAGTATGACCGTCGTCCTCGTAATCAGTCTATCCAGCTCGGTAGTAGCCATCCTGAATCAGGCTCTATCGGCTCTCAGATATCGACTCTCGTACGGGACAGTGCGCTCGAGGCTCTCGGTAGTAAGGTAGCGGTTCGATGACGTAGCTCGGTTGACAGCGGTCAACAGCTCGTCGGCATGCAGTAGCAGATACAGCGTGTGTAGTCGACAGCCGGGCTCATAACTGTAACTAGGTAAGCAGTGTCAATTGGGTGCTGCGGATCAACGCTTGTATTGCTATCTGTTGTCGTGTTGTGATCTAGGTGTACAGGAGCTCTCGGCTCAGAGGTAAGTGCACTTGCCCAACGGGCAGTGCCTGCTATAATAAGATATCATGTGATCCAGCCTACGTAGTTACATCACCTCCATCCGTACACACAACAGCGCGCATCGGCAAAAGCTCCAGCACCGCCACCGCCACCGACGCGTCGACAAGGCGAGCGCGCGAGCGAGCAGCACCCGGCAGCACCCGTCAAAACATGCACGCGTATAGTGGATAGACATAGAGACATAGAGAGAAAACGCCAGGGTGACATGACATGTTTCCATTCTGAACGACTAGCTATCTACACTGTGGGAGAAGAGAAGAGGAGGGGAGAGACGGAAACCAAACCAGACTGTACAACACCACACCCAGAGAGGAGAACAGAGTAGAGTAGAGTAGAGTAGAGTAGAGTAGAGTAGAGTAGAGAAAGGGAACTGAGAAGAGAGGAGAGAAGACAGGAGAGAGACAGCAAATACAGACGCTGTAGGCTGGCTGTCCACACCCAGGTCCCGAGCCAAACGTATCGTATGTAACATGTAACTGCCGCGCGATCGATCAATCCATACTATGTGATACCACCATATCTGTGTCAATTTGAGAGGGGAGCAGGCTGAGCAGGCCGAGCAGCCCAAGAAACCTCCGCACAACACACCACGCAGCCAGTCAGTCCGCGCGCAAAACCTATCCCTCACCATTCCTACCACGCCCCGGCTAGGTATACTGCCGCATAACATCGCGGTACCCCATACCACCCCTCATATCATCATCAAACGCCTCGGCGACTTCCAGCACGCGCTTCACATGCTCCATGCCGAAGACCTGCTTCTCCGCCAGCGCGATGGACTGGCTCGTCTTGACGGTATTTTTGATCTGCGGAAGGGTTCTCGCGTTAGCAAACCACATCAGTCATACAACATGCACATAGGCAGGCAACACGGCCGCGAAAAAGCGAAGGGGAAAGCGAAACAAACGTACCTGCCGCCCATTCATATCACGCTTCGCCAACTCATCAAAATCCGCATCTCGAAACGGCCTTGCCTTCCCACCCGCCATGCGCTCCACCAGCCGTACATGGTGCACCCAGACCTCGCGCCTTGCCTTAGGCGTCAAGTTCTCGTAGCGGATGCCCATATGTATACGGCTCTGGAACGCCTCGTCGAACGTCTCGACGCGGTTCGTCGTCAGGAACAGTATGCCCTGGTAGTACTCGAGCAGACGCAGAAAGACGCTAACCAGCGCATTGCGGTGCAAGTCGTGCGGCTGGCGCGCCTCGAGAAACACATCCGCCTCGTCGAGCAGCAGAATCGCGCCCCACGAGTGCGTGATGTCCATGATGCGGTTGAGGTCAGCTTCGAGGGCGCGCGAGGAGGTGCCGAGCTCGCCGGCCGACACGGCGTACAGCGGGCACTGCAGGAACTCGGCGATGGACTCGCCGGTGAGGGTCTTGCCGACGCCGGGCGGGCCGTGCAGCACGACGTTGAGGCCCTTGCCTTTGCCGCGGATGACGTCGTCGATTGTTTTGGCCGCGTGGAAGCGGTGCGACGAGACGAGGCCTTGCAGGTTCTGCTTGATGTTGGCGGCCAACACGAGCTGGTCGAAGGCTTGCGAGTTCCATTCGATGGCTTGGATGCCCGAGAGCGAGAACTCGATCCAGAGTTTCTCGGAGAAGGAGAAGCCGAGGACGACGGGCGACGAGATGAGCAGTTCCTCTTCGGTGAAGACGTGTCGGGATCCGTCGGCTTCGTCGACAGAGTCCAGCTTCTCGCCCGAGATGTCTTGCTTGTCGCCTGCTGGTATGCGGATGAGATGCTTCCTGCCCTTCCTGTCTTTCCACAGCACGGTTTTCATCTTCGGTCGATCGTCTGCGCTGGAGTCGTCCTCTTCGTCTGAGCAGCAGCAGTCGTCGTCGCTATCGTCGTCATCGCTGTCCTGGTTCAACTCATCCTGTTTGATATACGAGAGTGGGTAATTCGGGTTGATACGGCGGAAAATCGCGGGGTCGACCATAACGCGGCCGTTGACATTGACTTTCACTACTGAGCGCTTGACCTTCATGTACGCCAAGCCCTTGTGGAAGCGGTAGTTCATGCCTTGCAAGCTGACGAACTTCTTGCCGCGCTCGATGAGCTGCTGTTCGAGACCCTGAAATACGTCAGCCTTCCCTCTCCACATCCTCAATAATCTACAAAACTTACCTCTGGATCCTTGTGGAACTTCAACGGATAGACCGGCAAGTTCGTAATCTTCTTAGGCCCCTTGAACAACGGAATCTCAACTCCAATACTCCCTAATCCGAAGATCTTGCCATTGTACTCCAGATACCGGCCATCAATAAGCCACTTGTGGTTCCCCATAAAGTCCTCCTCGTCGTACGTCCAATCGACCCTGAAGCAGCGTGGATCATCCTTGTTGCCGTAGGTGGGCGTGAAAGCAATAGTATTGGGTTTGAACAGGGCCCAAATGAGGTCCCAAGTGATGGTTCCGGACTTCAACATTGGTTTCAGCGTCTTGCGGACACTGTCGTAGTCCTCGTCGATGTAGCCAGCGAGCAACTTGCACTGCGAGATTTGCTGTGCAATGCGCTTCTTCTCTTTACTCTTTCGAGATTTTTTGAGCTGCGACTTCAGCGTCTTCTTGTAATAGTGCTTCAGCTCGTCATAATACAGAAAGAGTGTGTGCGGGGTTATCTGCTGGTTGTTAAACCTTGCTCAATAGTAGGCAAGAATCAAAACTCACGCTAGGAGTCTCCTCCACCAGGCTGAGCCCCTTGCAGTCTTTGAAGACTACTTGCAGGGCCCCCCGAAGAAGTTTCGACTTGATATCCACCATAGTATACTCATGCTTGTTCTCCCAGCCAAACTTACGCCGCACACTGAAAACGCAATCGAAATCGTCTTTTTGCTCCTCTGCGCTTTCTGTGTACTTGTAGTCTCGGATCTTGGGGTCCCACACTTGGTCCACGCGCTTGTACTCCAGACCGTTCTTCTTACTTTTCTTTTTCTTGTCAGCCTTCTTCGAGGTCTCAGCTGTGTCCTTGTCTTTTTTCGTTGGCGGTGGAGGGATACCGAGCAGCTTGGCTGCATTGAAATCCTCCATGAGCTTCATCATCCTAGTAGCGTCATCCGTGGCTGTCTCCGTTGCAGCGGCATCTGCTGTTGTTTTAGCAACACCATCTGTATCATCCTGCGAATCTGATGAGTCGGAGCTCGCAGCCGCTTTCCTCGACTTCTTGTTTGCAGTCTTCCGTTTCTTAGCCTTGGCCTTTCTGCGCTTCTTCTTGTCGTCTTCGGAGTCTGAGTCATTGTCTGAAGAGGATGAAGAGTCGGAGCTAGAGTCGGAGCTTGACTCATCGCTGGATGAGTCGTGCTTCTTGCTCTTCTTCCTAGCTTTTGCTTTAGACTTGAGCTTGAGCTTCCGTTTCTTCTTATCGTGCTCTGACTCCGAATCACTGTCGTCGGAAGAAGAGGAAGAAGAAGACTCTGAGCTAAACTCCTCACTCGATGAACCGTGTTTCGCCTTCTTCTTGCCTTTAGCCTTAGCTTTAGCCTTCGCCTTAGCCTTCTCCTTCGCCTTCTCCTTATTCTTCTTTTTCTCAGCTGCTTTCTTCAGAGCCGCCTTCTTCTTCTGGCGCTTCTTCTTGCGCTCATCTTCAGTACTACTGCTCTCATCATCGGAGTCACTGTCGCTATCAGTCTCGTTATCGGACTCCTTTTTACCCTCTTCCTTCGTGTCCTTGGTCTTCCGCTTCCCCTTCCGCTTTCCCGTTGTAGTTTCAGATTTCTTTGTAGCCCCTTGGTCTGCCACGGTACCGTCGGTACCGCCTTCCAGCGCCGGCGCTGATTTATCTTGCTGCACCTGGAGGTTCGCTGTAGTGCCCTCAGCAGCCTCTTTGCTGCCCTCGCCGGCCTCCATTGGTGTAAGTGCGTGATCCTCCGGCTCGTTGTCGAGCGACGTAACAGACGCAGGTGTTGGCACGATAGAAGGTGACGAAGACGTAGTATCTGAGGAGAGCTTTTGAGTAACAGGTAGAGATTGGGACGGAGAAGTTGACGCGGGGTCGGAAGTAGTCTTTATAGGGCCTTGTTTGTTCATAAAGAAGACTGCAACGTGGAAGCCTCGACGAGTTTCTGTTGCCTGTTTGCTGGTTGTGAGTTTGAGTCTGCTTGCTGATTCGTGGCCGGCCGTGGTCTGTCTGAGACACGGCTGCTCGTTCACCCGCGGGAGTCTTGTGCACTTATATCAGTAATGATGACGGCGCATATAGAGTGGTGGCAACCTCACCGGAAACAGGGACTGGGGCCGATCGACTGTCACTGTACGCTGTTGCACTTGCAAGGCTGAGTGAGCAGTTCAGTCGAAGGGTCGAAAACTTAGGCAAAAATCGTATATCTCGTTGGAGGTGCCAGATAGCGACAAGACATTCGAAACGGGCGCCAACACACTGCCAACTGGGAGGCGACGTTTGGTATTTTCTGTTCGACCCACGCTGAGTCACTGATCTCTCACTCACTAAGAACACTGGGCAATTACACCTCACACGTATCGCAGTCGAAGTCTTCTAAGTTATTCGGTGAGTAGGTAACACGGTGAAGAGAACCGCCACGACAAGACATACCTAGGATTCTTAGATCAAGCTCACGCTTCGGCCTTGCTGTGAGTTCTCAGACTCAGTATTTAAGCAGCGAAACGCCCCAGTCAGGCTGAAGGTGCACCTTAAGAGGTGAGGGGGCTCTAGGCTTCAACAACCGGTCAGGAAATGCCAATGCTGAGCCAACGCGTACAGCCTTGCACCGCCAGCCGCAGCAATCTATCCAGCTTGTTGCAATTCGTCGCCACTCGTCCAGCCCGTGAAGTCCTGATTTCTATCGCTCAACACCCTCCTAGAGACCAGGCATGGGAGGTTCAGGGCTCGAGCTCGCATGACCGCAGCGCACCACGGCTCTTTATACCTCGCTGACGTTCTGCGACGCGACAGCAGACGCCACGCCCAGCAGTGCAGCGACATACGCGGTCCTCCGCCTTGCCGCTTACCGCCGTCGAGTCCAGTCTGGGTACACAAAGCCCATCGTGTGTAGTGGTAATTCGCTACGCCCATCGCGGTGCATTTCGGCTAGCCCGATCAATTTCCCACCCCGGCCTAGGTGCTCACCGCCTCGAACCACGGCCACATGTCGTGAACTCGTCGCCTCATTTCTCAACGTTGGCGTGCAGCAGAATAGCCTCTCAGATCTAAATTACCCATACCTGCTGACCCAGGGCCCTTCTACCCACCCGCGACGCAACTCGACAAGTGGGATATAGAGAAACACGAAGAAAGGAACCCAGCGCGACCAAGTCAACCGTTCGCCGTCCAGCAGACCAAGCGCCTCGTCAATACCTATGCAGCTGCAGCCTGCACCCTGCACCCCAACTCCCGGGAGCACATGGAAACGCATGTTCCTGATACGCTGCATCGCAAGACGAGCCGTCCCCGTTCTTGCTTCGCGACTACACACCCAGCCAGTCAACTCTCTTTGCTGGACTCACCGAACGCTGGATAGATGCTTCGACGATCTAGTCTCGCCGCATCTAGCTCGATTTGTGTAAACGGCCTGTCTAAAATAAACACCGCTCAACTGCTGTTTATTTTCTTCCTCGCCAGATGCCCAAAATCATGCTCCTTGCTCGTTTCCATTTCGTGCTCGGGTCTGCCGTCTGGGAGGTCTGACGTTGCGACGTGCTGAACACCACTGACGATGCCCTCAGTGTCGGCCTGGCGCGGAATGGGGGACTCCACTCGGGTGCTAGGTTGGGAGTGTGCTTCCGAATTGCCATCCAGTTGCGCGCTCCCTACACATGGCGACGTGGGGGATGTGGAGTCCTTAGACGGTCCGATGCCGCTCCCGCTGACAATGATCCTATCTGGTTCCTTGACCATGTCTTCGCCGTTGGGCCCATGCACCTTCACGTTCCGGGACCCGCTATCCTGACGATCCCTTCCCGCCGCCGTTATGAGCGGAGTCGCACCATTTTGCGATTTGACTCTGCCTGTTCTACTGATATCTATGGCTGACGTAGTAGGAGTTGATGTGCGTATGCCGAGGTCTTTGTCTTCGTTCGGTGTGACGTGGGACTCTCCTCTCCAATCCGCAGGACTCATCTGCTTGACCTCCTCGTCTGCCGCGGGCTCTGTAATGATGATGCCGGGGCCTCCCGCTTCGGTTTTTGGGGCTTTCCACACTACAGCAATCTTCTCAAAAGCCTGTGCACCTTTACGTGACGATCCTTTGATGCCATCCATGGCCCCCCAGGTGATTTCGAACACGCCCGATTCATCTGCAATGCCACCTTGTTCAGGGCCATTGCCCTCGAAGAATGCGTTGACCCACACATGTGCAACGGCCGTGACCATGGTAAGATCGAAAGGGGCCTTGTTGCGACGCTCAATGTCAATATTCATGTCGTTGGTAGGGAGCACTACCCGCTTGGTGGGCCGGTAGACTATGTCGGCAGTGTCGAGTTCTTGCCTATTCTCGTCTCTAGACTTCGACGAGCTTGCGCCATCCACTGGGGTGTCTTGTTCGAGCGATCCAGGGATAGCTGTAGCGTCCTTGCTGCCCTTGTCCTCCTGGCCCGTCGGCTTCGCCTCTTTCTTACTGACTGACCTACCCAACCCATTTTTGTACATGACCTCTTGCACTGCTTTCGTCATGCCCGTCGGCTTGACCTCCCCCCGGACAACCTCCCGTTCCTCTTTGCCGAATGTGTGGAATGTTTTTATCAGCTTCCCGTCATGCACGAAGCCCTGTATTGAGATCTTGACGCCGTCACGCAGTCCCCAGCAGTGGACTTCCAGCACCTCGACCTGCCGCTCCACATAGATCTTGCCGTGCTTGGCCCAGCGGTCGACGTAGTCTATCCATCGTAGCTGGCTCGGGATACTGACGCCCTTGCCCATGTTCGGCCGCATTCTGCGCTCGGTGAAGCGCTGCAAGGCCTTGTGCACCGACCAGCCCTCCTCGCTGATTAGATAGCTGCAGCTGGCCGTCCCCGACCGGCCCTTCCCAGCCTTGCAATGCACGACGACTACCCGGCCTTTCTTCGCTTGGAGCCAGTTCCGCATGCTCGCCATGATGTTCGGGATGAGCGCAAAGGGTGGCGGGTGGTGGTCAGGGAAGGGATAGTGGTAAACTCGATTGTACACCGCGTCGTCTGGATAGCCCGTCCCCTCGGCGCGGAACTCCCATATCGCCCAGTCTTCGCCGTGCTTGTCATTTAGGAACTTGATGAGCGCGTCGAGCGGGTTGCGGTATGCGCGCTGTGGATAGGTGTCGCTGGGGCCGGATGTGGCGATGACTATGCAAGCGTGTGGTCAGTACTTGGTCGATGCATAGTGCAAGCAGGAGGTCCTGTCGGTGAAGGCTGGAGACGTACTGTGGTCTGTGACATAGCAGAGGTCAAGGCCGGCCTCAGCGTGTCTCGCGCGAGGGCCCGCAACTATTTGTCGGAGCAACGATGCCTGGGAGAAGTAAGCAGTCATGGCGGCAGCGGGTAGTACAAGCTACACACCATTTAGTTCGATTCAGCGCGGCGGGAAGCTCGCGTTACTACAGAGTCGAGCAGCATGCATGTACAGAAATATGGTATATCGTATCGTGTACGGGACGGGGGACGGGCATGCACGACCGTTGCCGCCGATCATGGATGTGATGTCATCATCCGACCAGTCCTGGTTCGGTTAGTGGTGTGCTTAGCATCAAGCCCGTGATAGTGTACATTCCACCAAGGTTTGAATCTGAGAAAGGACGCTTCCGTTTCATCCCTATGAGCTAATTACTCCACAGCCTTCTGCTCAAACCTGTCCCTCACACTCTTCTCATAATCCCGCCGCGGCACAATCTCACGCTCCTTCATATGCTTCAGCACGACCACCGCCCGCGCATCTCCCGCCGCCCAAGCCTTCATCATCAGCGACTCCCACGTATTTTTCCTCGGCTCGAAGCCCTGGTCGCGCATCTCCTCATAGTAGAGGAACGCATCCTGCAGATCGTCCGACGAACAGCACAGCAGAATCAGCCGGTCGTAGCTCAGACTGTCCGGCTTGAGATTGAGTTGCAGCATTTCGTTGGCGAGGAACATGGCGAGCTCCTTGCGGCGAACCTTTCTGCAGCCCTGGAACAGGATGTTGAAGGTCGTTGTGTTGGGGCCGGCTTTGCTGACCGTGTGCAGCGCCTTGTACATTTCGATGGCTTCTTCAAAGCGGTCGAGGAATACGGAGGCTTGGATGCATGCGTTGACCGCTGCGGTGGGCACCCGGCGCTTGGTGGCCTCGAAGTTTTGAAGGATCGTGAATGCCTCCATAGGTCGATCCTCGTTTGTCTTCAGATAGAGGAACAGCGGGTGGAAGGTGGCTTCGTCAACCTTGAAATATGATTCTTGCACAATGACTGCTACACTGAGCGCAGCCTGGAGATCGTTGACATTGAGGTACGCTTCAATGAGCATTTCGTAGTGGTGACTGTCGAAGACGGTCTCGCGCTCGGTTAGGACACGAAAGACGTCCGTGGCCAGTTTTATATCGCCTTGTCGTGATGCTTGGGTGAGAACATGGAGACAGGTGCCCGTCGCAGGTTTAATGTACCCTGGCACAACCTGGGTGTTCCAGATCATGTTGACAGCTTCGGTCTTGAGCTTGTTAGCGACGATTGCAATGGGCGACGGGCGGCATGCAACTCACTAGGTGTATCTGCGCCGTGCTGTCCAACAGCTGCAGCCAGAGCGCATTTGAAAGCTTCACGTTCTGTCCCCTAAGACTCTGCCGTAGCACCAGCACATGGAAGGCCTCTTCGACCTCGCCAAATTCCAACAGAATCCACATTGTCGTGTCCCAGATCCAGCGCTCCACTCTGATCCTCTGCTTCAGCATGTCTTCGATCATTTCGAGCGCCTGTTCGAATAGCCTGTCCCGCAGCATCCCCGCAACCACATAGTTGTGTCCCCGATCAGACAATGTAAACCATCTTTCCTTCATGTACTCCAAAATCTCGTTGCGGAGGAGGTAGTCTGGGTGAACCGACAACGCCTCGAGTACGCATTGGCAGCCTGCGGCATCCAAATCGATTCCCTCAGCCTGCATCTCCTCGAGCACCTTCCTGACCTTGCCTGCCGTACCCTCTTCTGGATCCACGTAACTGTGTATGATAGCGGCATACATCGCCACGTTCGGTATTTCTCTCCTGTCTTTGATCAAGATCTTTAGTATGTTCATGACCTCCTCGTGCTTCCCGGCAGCGGCGTCAATCCTCAGCCTTTCGTAGAGCTCAGCCGTCGGGAAGTGAACCAGCGATGGCTTCTCGCGGTCCCAGTTCGAGGTCCATCCCTTCGACGGGGCAGGGGGCTTATCTATGCGCGTGGGGAAGGCAAACGGGTTCGGCGTCGTGTCAGGTGTAGATTTGAATCCACGCGCGTGGTTCCTCGGTGCTCTTTTTGTCGCTGGACAGTTCAGAGGCTGGTTCCGCATCACCAGTCCAGAGCCTAGTACGTTCGCCCTGACGAGGGGCACCGAGGCCGCGTACGAAGGACACAGACATCTCCATAATGCGTCGTTGACGATCGGGCGCGGTGGCATTGCCGTTCATATTAAACTTTGCGAGGTCTAACATCGAAGTCTGAGGTGCGAGGGTTCACAACTTTTGTCCGTCCGTGCGTGCCTCGGTTGCCAAGACGGGAGTTCCAAGGGCTAGCATTTGAAGCACGTATAGATTGTACCGGTAGATGTGGGTTTCTCACGCTCGGTTTCTCCAATGTCAGTGATAGGAGACAATTCCATTACAGCAGATGCGCCATACGCCGATAGCGCAAGTAATCACGTTTCACATCCCCAAACCTGCTCCAAACCGTGCGGAAAGGAAATACATGAACGAAACCCCACGGCTCTAAGAAGCTTGAGGAAAGGGTATATACAGCGAATAACAAGAGGCAGCCTCGGCCGCCCAATGTCCCCAGCCGAGACCGGCCAAATTATTACGAAATTGCTTTATGCTCCGTGCAATGCCTTGACAACAGCGGCGTTGCTCCAAGTTACCAAAAGAAAACCCATCCAGTAGAATCGGCGGTTCTTCATCGAGATAGCCTCACCTCTTTCGTAAGATACCATTGAGAGATTCGAGAATCTATATCAGTAGTTAGTAACTAGCATACAGGCGATCTTGAATAGCTTGTGGACGTACCTTGGGTGAGACGATCTCCTGATTGACCAAGTGCTTGCTGAGGATCTGCACAACCTGTAGTTGCTCTTCCAGTGTTAGTCCTGTGATGGCCGCCTCGATGACCCCTCCAACGGACGTCTTGTGAATGGCAATAAAGCTCGTGTAGTACATGAACGCGATGGATCCCATGATGAACTGGCAATCCATGCGGTCAGTCATTCCACCGTGCCCGGGGATGCTCTGGCCAAAGTCTTTGATCTTAAAGGTACGCTTCAGTCCAGATGCAAAGAATCCGCCAAACGGCGCAATTAGGGAGGCAAAGGTGGCGAGTACAAAGACATGAAACTGGATTGGGCGAATGGAGAAAACGGCAGGGATTGGTATGGATGCCGGTACGGGGAAAGGAAGCGTGTATGTGTGGGGAATGAAAACGGGGTTAGGCTTGCACTCTAAGCCAGACCAAAGGTTTGCACCCAAATCCTGTTCATGTTAGCTGTGTACTTTGCTTACATCTAGGTAGCTTACATTGACTGGGCAGATGAAGTATTTATACTGCGCCATGAGGCTGGTCACGGCACACCCGAAGATGACGGTGAAGAACCAGGCTCCTAGAAAGCCCTCCCATGTCTTTTTGGGAGAAATCTTGATCAACGGCGTCCGTCCAAACGTGATGCCGCACAAATAGGCGAAGATATCGTTTGTAATCACCATAGCCACAGGTAGAAAGAACCAGAACATGCCCTCGAAGATGTTGTTGATGACAAAATGTGCCTGCCCCACGATCAAAAAGAGGGCCATGTGCGACCAGGCAAACTGCGTGAACTGGAACCTGTAGTGGCCTTTTTGGAGCGAGGAGACGAAGAAAATGAAGCCTATCAACCATTAGAAAGGACAATTGCCGTGGTGCTGTGAGTTTCTTACCGATTAGATAGAGCATAAATGAGATAAACCTATGGTGGGTCGCTAGCGGCAGTAAAATGCGATCAACGAGGAGGATGTGCTTGAAGTAGTATATCACGCTCTCGCCATACAGAAAGTACATGGTCGAGCCGAGAAAGTACCAGTTCAGCGATTTGGTAAAGCGCAGACTGCGAGCGCGTGACGGCACGTTTGAGATTGCAATGACTTCCTTGAAGGATATAATTTGCACGGCAGTTACGACGATGATGATGTAGATGTGGCCGGCGAACATGCACCAGAAGAAGAAGGCGATCATGGCCAGACTCCATATGGTGCGCGTGATGAAGTTCTGCTTCTTCTTCTCATACTCGGTCTGCGGGGGCGGCTCTGCTACCTGGGGTATGTGAGAGGGGGTACGAGGGAGGCAGCGGGAGAGAGGGCCCTACAGCAGATTCCGACTTGTCAAGGGCCGCGTTGCGCGTCGGGCTGCCAGGCTCGGAGGCGTTCTCACTGATCTCAGACATGCTGGTCGACGGCCGGCGCGCTCTGCCGTTGCCTGCGCTGCTCCGATGGGCGAACTTGACGTCTTTTCGCGGGCGCGTCATGGTCTTTGTTTGTCGCCGGGCGCGGAGGAGGTACGCGGCTAGGCCGGCGTGAGTGGGGACGGTCGCGACAGGGGCCGTTGGCAGTTGGCAGGTGACAGCTGGCAGTTGGTAGCGGGGCGCGAAGAGGCTCGTTGCGGCAGCGGAGGCGGTCGGTGATGGACGGCGGCGGTTTCTCTGGGGTGTGAGGGTGAGGGTGAGGCGGGTGAAGGTGGAGGTGGAAGTCGGCTGCAAGTTGTGGGCTGCGACTGCTGGTGAGAAGCGGCGGAGGCGGAGGCGGAGGCGGAGTCCACTTCAGACGTCACCGGCCGAAATTTGCCTAGCTAGCTGCATGTGCACCCGGGCAACAACAATAAACTACACCCTTTCACCACAGCGCGCTCGTGCTCGTGCTCGCATTGACTGACTTGCCGGCGCCGGCGATGCACAGCAGCAGCGACGCGTTCTCGGGCATGGCAGCGCATCGAACATGGACGACGACTCGGACTACTCCGACCACGACCTCGACGACCTGCCCGCCAACACGCTGCAGCACCTCGAGACGACGGCGATCCGGGCCACGCAGCACCACGACGGCGACTACTCGGCGGCCACGAACGCGCCCGAGTCCGACTACGGGCTCGACGAGGAGGAAGACGAGGTGGTCAATCTCGACGATGCGGCCGGGCTGCCCCAGTCCCCGCCGTGGCCAGCAGTCGCGCCTGCTCAGTTGGCACATGCCCCGCAGTACGACGGCGCCGTCTACGGCAACGACGACGACGACGATGACGACGATGGCGGCGATGACGGCGATGACGGACGCTACCCCGCAGATGCAATGGAGGTAGAACTGGAGCCGGAGCAGCAGCCGCCGCCGCAGCGGTCGCAACCCAATGTCGACCAGCTGCTCCAGCGCATCAAGAAGGTGTGTTGCGCATCCTGCGTGAGCCCGTCGCCTCCCACTGACTGGCGCAGCTCGAGCAGGAAAAGGCGCGGCTGAACAGAGACCTGCAAGGCGAGAAGTCACGGGCGCTCTCCAAGTCTGGCGAAGCCGACACGCTGCGCCGCCGCGCCGAAGCTGCGACTCGAGGGCACGAGCAGAAGGTTTCCGCCCTGCAACAGTCGCACAGCGATGCCATTGTCAAGGTCAAGGCCGAGCTGGACAAGATGCGCCGGGAGCGGGAGCAGGTACAGACCAACAACCTGTTCTTGGAGCACGACCTGGCGCGCGAGGCCGACAAGGCGAAAAGGTCGAGGCGACACATGCCGTCCCGTCCAAAGCCAACTGCAGCTTCCATCGTGAGCCCGTCGGGGACTCCAAAACGAGCGCAAAAGACACTCCATCTCCGTGATGGCTTTGACGACGATGACATTGTCATGGCGTCTCCGACCCGGCTCCGTGAAAAGTCCAAAGCATTGACGCCGAAGCAGGCAGGCAAGCGGAAGAGACAGGTGGCGGATCAGAGTCCTATCCAACCACTGCAGCTGAGTGAGCCGCGTGAACGACCCAAAACCCAAGACTCCACTCCTTCGCACGACCCCCCCGAACACACTCTGCTTCGAGCTTTCAAACGCGACGATGAGCGCTTCAGCTTGCTCCACCGCCTGCTCTCCCATCGCTCGTCGAACGGTACGGACCGGATCTTGGAAGCTCTCGCCCAGTACGCCTTCCCCTCCCAACCGCAAAAACGGCTCTCTTCGATTGTGTACGACTCACTCTCGGTGCCGAGCATATCCGCCAACGTCCATGAGTTGGCTCTTGGTATCTGCCGTGTCTTCATTTCACTATGGAAGCAGAGTCTGGAAGAGAAATACTACGCGGCCGTGTTCTTGATTCTTGACGCATTACATTTCGTCTTGGCGTGGGAGCCGGGGAAGACGGCCGTTGCCGTGACGGCGCAGGTGGTGCCGTTGATCATCGCATCCGTAGACCTGGTAGCTATCCCCGTCGCGCGAGCTGCAAAAGGCGGCGAGAAAGACCTTGCCGATCTCTACTCCGCTGCGCAACGTCAAATTGCACGCGATATCGACGTTGCAGACTGTCTAGAACTCCTCTATGTGATCGCTACCAGCTGCGTCTCGTCTCCCTCGAAGGACAGCCTCGCACTCTTCTGGCAGACCATACCCTCGGATTTTGCTTTAATTCTGCTCAACAAAGAGCAGCCCGTCATCCACATAAGTCTCATGCTACGCATTTTGTCTACTTCGGCACTACATTCCTCGCTCGGACCTATCGTTCCGGCAGACTCCTTACCCGAGTCCCAGGGCAAGCGAGAAGCCGATCTCATACACCGGCTCACCAACCTCTTCTCAGAGACCCCCACCGCTATCCCCGAGCCCGAAAGTCCACCCCCCGACCCCTGTCCCGCGGAAGCAATCTGGGACCTCCGGCTCTCCGTCCTCGACGTCCTCACGCAGTTCTCCATCCACGAGCACGGCTCCGCGCGTCTCGCAAGCCACCGCGCCTGCGTCGGCCGCCTGATCAAATACCTCGACTTCAGCATCTCCGCCCTCTACGCGCACCCGCTCTTCCCCACGCAGAGCAACACCATCGCCAGCATCAACGCCACCATGAAGCTCGTCTATCATCTGCACACGAGCAACCCCGGCTTCGACATCAAGAGCAAGCTCGTGGGTATCCTGGGCGGCCAGCATGCTTATCTGGTGGCGCTGACTAGGTTGGCGTTTTCGGATGGCTTGGTGCTGGAGAGGGGTATTGAGGATGCCGTTGTGGATATGGCGCATGGGATTCTGGATGAGGGGCTTAGTATTGAGGAGGGGGAGGGGTTGCTAAGGGTGTTTAGTAGTGGGAATAGTGTGTGAATGATGGGTCGGTACACACGTAGGTACTGTGTTGATCGTACGAGTGGTTTTAGCTCTGCATCTCGCTTTGGCGTGTATATCGCATTGGGTGGTGTTTGTTGTTCGGTCGTTGTGTGTCGACGTGATTGCTTCGGATAGCAGATGCCAGATGCCAGATATTAGAATACTTAGGCATACTTGTATTCCATGTCATATGTCTGCGACATGGCTCCCTTTATTTGTACGTAAGTAAGTGGTGGATGCTCGTCATAGGCAGAGGTGGAGATGGGGAATTGGGCTGGTTTGGTTTGGTTTGGTTTGGTCGCTACGTATGTGTTCTGGGACATCTGGTGGAAGCGCTTGGTGGCTGAGCTGGGATGAGCTGAGCGGGACTGAGATGAGCTGGATTGTTCAGATACAAGACTAGGCCCGCTGGTTGGTGGGTTGGTTGCGCAGCGTTTTCAGAGAGGGGACGAGAGGAAGAGAGAGAGATAATACCGTATAAACTTGCAATCTGCCACTGACCAACAATATCGTTCGTCCAGCGCTACCTAATCAAACTCCTGCCATCACTCTACTTCCGCCCACCCCTTCAATCATCTACCTATTCCCTCCCCCTAGAAACAATATACCAAATACTGCAAGTTTCACGCGGTACCCATTCACCATGTCGGAAGTTGCAAGATGCGGAAGGTCAGTTCAGTTCAGCTCAGTTCAGTTCAGTTCGGGAAAGTCCGACATAGCAGATCGGAAAACGAAGAGCAAATGCTGATAATGTGTATGGATTATGGGTATAATGATCATGAATCTCAAGTGCCGCCCCCGCCTCCTCCCGCTTGCTTCAACAGCAACGCCCGCCGCTCTCGCAGCCGCGCTTCCTCGCCTTCCAGCCAGTCGACTTCCATCTTTCGCTGCGCCTGGACATACGGCGATGGCTCAGCGGCTGTTGGGGTGCCTCGCGGTTGCTCAACGGAAATGGGTTGCTCTGGTATTGGGTGCACGGTCTCTTCACTCTGCTGCTGTCCCGGCTGTCCCGGCTGTCCCTCTGGCCCCTCCGCCATTTCCCTCAGATGCTGCGATTCCAACTCGTTCGTGTCGCGGGGATGTAATTCGTGCGGTCTGTGGTTGCCATGCAATTCCTGGTACGCCGGCCCGTAGTATCCATTCTGTGCGACTTTCTCTTCTGAAGAATTGGCTACCATCAGACCGGAAGCGTCTCCCGGTGTGCTATCGACGGCCAACGCGGCCTTCCGATGCTTTTTCTTCCGGCGGAGCAGGAAGAGGACGGCGCCCAGTATAAGCGCTAGCCCGGCGAGCCCGCCGACTACTCCGCCGGCGATGGCTCCGCTCGAGACTCCGGAGCTTTCTGTGCTTGGACCCGGCGGTGTTGATTCTTTGGCTACAGCTGTGACCGAAGCGGCAGCGGCAGCGGCAGAACCACTTCCTGTTTGTCTCGGGGTGGTTGGCGCGGTCCAGCCCGATGTTCCGAGCGTGGGTAGAGCATCGTCGGCACGGACATTCCACACACCAGACGTAGATGCGGGACATGCTCGCTTGGTTAGCGACGGGTTATATGCCGAAGCCTTGACGCCGGTGGGACTCAGCGTAGCCCACTGTGATTGCAATCGCGTGTAGTCGGCCATGAGTTTTGGCGTGCCCGTCGCGACGCCATTGGAGTAATTGGCGATTCCGTAGCCGTTCTCGTTTTCCGACCATTCGTAGATGATGTTGCCGGAAAACCGGTCATTCATCTCGCGGCCCAGCACAGCGACCTGGTCCTCCCACTTGCGATCATTCGTGGTACAACCTGTCTCAGACAGAAATACCGGGATGTCGTACCCGTCGACAGCTTTGTAGATTGCATCGTATCCCGACTCCGTGAAACTTGAGGGCGAGCACCAGGAATACTTGTTGAATGCAAAAAAGTCGGCAGCTACTGAGTCGTTGCCGCATGCAAAGTAATCCTGTTGTAGTTCGTATAGGTTCGCCAGGTCGGCAGCGGAGTAGCCGATGGGAATCTTGCGGTACTGCATCAGGTCTCTGTAGGCCTTCATGTCGGCTACGACAGCTTTGGCATAGGGCGCAGCGGTCGTGGAATCCACTGCAAAGTATCAGCGCCCGCAAATAGAGTATGCATGCCTACTACTAGCCATCGTTCATAATTTCATTGCCAGCGAAAAAGGCCAACAAGTTGTCGTACAGCTGGAAACCATCAATTACGTCGGCAAAGGCGTCGCGGAGCTCGAAACTCCACTGAGGGTCATTCTGTACTCGTCAGCATTTGTACGTTCCGTGGAAATTCCAAGACTAGTCCACCAAACAGATGGGTACGCACTCTCTTTATGCTGTAGGTCGGTGTGGACATGTCGACAATCACATATATGCCCGCGTCCTCAAATGCCTTCATACACGCGTCATGGTTTAAAGTAGGATCGACCGAGTACACGCGCACGACGTTGGCCCCGAGGTCCTTGATGAGCGGCGCGTCGATGTTGCATTGGACTCCGTCGACGAGATTGTTGGTCTGCATGTTGTTGGGAGAGTACGCGACGCCTATGCGAACATCTTGTTAGCTGATAGCCATTCAGTCTGGACGAGTACTTGCCTTTGATGTAGAACTGGTCGCCATCGCTAGTGAAGAACTTGGATCCCTTGATCTCGATCGTGGGAATCGCAAGCGTGGCCTGGCATGCACACAAGGCGTAGGTGGCTAGCCATCGCCACATCGTTTGGAGAAGGAGTTCAACGAGAATGAGTGTGTGTCACAAGGAACAAGTGGGATGAAAGAGGGAGCGCGAGCTTCGTCCAGAGGTTGACATGTTGGGCTGCCTGGAGCCATCGCCCGGGACGGCATAGCTAGATCTATATGTATTCGTAATCGATCGAAATAGGATTGGAGTGTAGTTTCAGCCCTGATCGGAGAGCGTCGAGATACATGATAGGTAGGAGAAATGATATACCTTGGACCTAGGAGTTCGGAGCGAGATCCTTCAGCCTCACTAGATCCTTCGCGTCCATGGGCAGTGCGCCTGGAATCCAGTGTTCCGGCGCCCAAGGGCTCTAAATCCTGATATGCAGAGGCTGAATAGACGATAGCTTTTTTGGCTCTCTTCCTTCCAAGATGGCCGGTAACTGGAAGACACCTGTCGATACAGAGAAGTTTCGGCATGGAGTGGTGGGTGAAGAGGAGATGAAACTGGTGATGGTTAGTGTGAACCTACTGGGAATTTGAAACTCTAGCTCCGGTCTAGCTGCTTTTGGTCTAGGTGCCCACTTTCCCAGCCACGTGACATACCTCAAACTCTTCCACCTTCGTCAGGACGAGCCTTTTTGTAACTCACGAGGCTTTGTTCATCGCAGTTAAATAACCATCGGACAAATGATTTGCTTGGTTATCTCAGCATGGTGAAACCTCTTGTGGACCTAGCCGAACAACAAGCCAAAAGCGGGGTCTTTCTCCCGACCACGCCCTCTACATCAGCCCTGTGTCACATCAAGCCGCCTATACATGCTATATTGTTGAACGTATGTGCTACGTAGCTTTACGGTGGACATCTATATCTGGAAGGTGTTTCTAAACTGCGCTCGAAAACGCCAAGCTCACCGCTTACTGGCCATCGAACATTCCGACCTTCTTATCATGGCTAGCTATACAGCAGTCCATCTACTTATTGATTGTCCTGCCTGTCAAAAACACTCATGAGGCAACTGATACATTATCAGACAAGCACTTTCCCGTTGCAACGCTTGGTCGGGCTGCCCCTGCGACGCAATAGATTGCGGCCTTATGATAGCGATAGGAGCCACGCAAGTAGTAGGCATGTGGGGAATGGAATGACTTAAAATGTCCCGGGCTTCGCACATCTAAGTCTGCATCCTAATTCTTTTTCCCCTCGACGCAATCTTAGAGCTCTACAAAATGAGGCTCTCTGCAATTTTAGCTGCCGCAACCGCGACATCAGCAGTTGCGCTGAGTATTCCGAGGCGCGATGCAGCAGATGAGCTCTTCGTGATTGAACTCGAACCGGGCGTGACAAAACAGGTGACCGAAGCCGAGAAATGGAATCTCAAAGCTGTAAGTTCCTGATGCTTCCCACTCAATACTGAACTCAGTTGACACACACTACTAGCAAGGCAAACACTTCATCGATGTTACCAATTATCCTGACGACCTCGCTGCATCTCAACTCCAGATTCAAGCAGTTACGTTCCCTAGCAAAGTGTCCCAACAAGCTTCGGTAACGCCACTGCTGTCAGAACTCTCATCCGATAATATGAAAGCAAACCTGGAGCCGTTCACGCAGTTCACGAATCGGTATTACAAGTCCGCATCTGGCGCCGAATCATCGAGGTGGCTTTTGTCGAAGGTGCAGTCGGTGATCAGCGCCAGCGGATCAAATATAACATCTGCGAAAGCGTTCACACATTCGTGGGGCCAGTCTTCGATCATTGCTACCATTCCAGGCAGATCGAACAAGACGATCGTGATTGGAGCTCACCAAGATTCAGTCAACCAGAACAACCCCTCTACTGGAAGAGCACCTGGTGCGGATGACGATGGTTCAGGGACCGTTACTATTCTCGAAGCAATGAGGGTCCTGCTCACAAACCCCGCCGTTGCGGCCGGCGAAGTACCAAATACCATCGAGTTTCATTGGTATGCAGCTGAGGAGGGTGGGCTTTTGGGCTCTGCCGCTATCTTCCAGAGCTATAAAACTGCTGGGCGAGATGTCAAGGCTATGCTACAACAAGACATGACGGGGTACTCCAAGGGTATGCATTTGTCATTGTTTTGACGATCAACGTTCCTCATCCAAACTTTTTTACATTTCTACATTCGGATCGTATGCTAACCCGCTACTGAAGGTACCATCGATGCTGGGCTGAAAGAATCCGTCGGCGTAATCACAGACTTTGTCGATGCCGGTCTCACTGAGTTCATCAAGAAAGTCATCACTGCGTACTGTGCTATTCCTTATGTCGAGACGAAGTGCGGCTATGCCTGCTCAGACCACGCATCTGCCTCGAAGAATGGTTACCCGTCGTCTTTCGTTATCGAGGCCGACATGGATCATACTCACCCTCAGATCCACACTACGCAAGACACCCTTGACAAGATCAGTTACTCGCATATGCTTGAGCACGCGAAAATGACTGTTGGTTTTGGGTACGAGTTGGCTTTCGCGGCTGACCTTTGATTGATAATCCCGAGGCACCTAGTTATATATGCTACACTAGAAATGCTACTATGTCACCAAAACAAAGTCCGTTTACAGGGCGAATATTCAGGGGTAACCGTTAGTACTTATATAGGGAGTTATACCTGACCACGCTTGGTGGTACGAGGATACATCACCGAACAGCAACTAACGTCGAGGCGACTTTGATATATACGATAAGCCCGAACACTGGTATCTTCTATACTACCCTATTTTGAGCAGCGTATCTGGATAAAAGACGTTGAAAATTGCAACGCAGCCAATTCATATTCAGACAACACAAATCAGCGCATACTAGTTTGATTCTAATCTTAGTCGTACAATTCCGGATAACTCTCAAACAGGATATCGTGATTGTACAACAACAATCTTACCATTCTAGGCTCGGGATCGTATTCCAAGAGGATGGGCAAAACGTCCGCATCGTTTGCCGGTCGAACATAGGGGCGTATGTGGAAATCCGCTTTTCCTTTACCTATCGCCTCATCAAGAGCTTCTCTCGTTTGCTCGATTTCGTCCTCATATGTCAGGTCGTTCGGTGTGGCTACCTCTGCTACCGAGAAGATGAAGACGTCTGCATCTTGCAATTGCTCTTGGTGGTCTCCAAGACGCGGTCCAGCTAAGGGCGTTTCACCGTCTTCGAGAATGGTCGATACGCCATTCTTTATGTAGTGAAGAACGTCTTCTTGGAAAGATATCTGAGTGTGTTGGGCTTCCTCGTCCGGGTTGTGCTGTATAGCAAAGCCAGGAACCTCCCAAAAGTGAGCCATCCAGAGTGCATATGCACTAACGGCCACGACCACGGTACAGCCTCGAAGCCCAGTTGTCAATCTATCAAGAAATGAAGCTGCGGAAACATGGTAAGCTAGAATCGGGATTGGGGGTACTCCATGGGTGGACACTCACTACCAATATTGATCGCGCTATCACCCAGCTCCGTGTACACCGCCGTAGGCCAAGATTCACTAGGACAGAAATTGATAATATGGTGCAATCTAAAAGCATTAAGCTTCCGACGGATATGACAATTGATTTCATTCTGTGTGCTGAGCTCCGCGAGAGCGCGCCGTTGCAGGGACGAAGTGACATTCGCTTCAGTAGTACTCGATGAGTCTCGGACGGGATCACTGCATTTGATTAACATCTATCGAGGAACTCTATAACAAGAATTGGAATAATTACCTCGGACTGTAAAAAAGGATCTTTGAGCAAGTCAGTAGCAGCACCGCTAGGATAGTTGCAATATATTGCAACGAAGCTCGCTTGACAAGCATAATGGAGGCTTCGTACAACGAGAATCAGTGATTGAGGACATTGAAAAGAGATCCATCTACTTAAGTAATGACATATCGCGTTCTAGTAAGTTGATGTTTTTTCAGGAGATCTACACGTGTCAAGACTATAAGTCCAACTCGAGAACAGGGGCTGGAAGTGTGCACCGGGGCCTCTCGGGGGTCCATTTGTGCCAGTGACTCGTGATGTTAGACGTCTATCTCATACATGGGGAACCGCGGCTTATGGGCAAAGCATGACCGCATCCTTTGAGTTTGATCGCTGGTTAGTTAAATGTAAGATAGGAAGGGGCATGGATGATTGTGCCTCACGATCTCCACAGTTTGGGTCTTATGTCTGTAGATGTTTCCGATACTTTGGTCATTTCGAAAACGCCTTACCGTTGGTAGACTACAGCCTAGGGCTCGATCAGATATCATCCGACGTGTACTCGACATAAGGCACAGAATCTGTAACATAGGATTCTGACCTTCCAACAAGTGTTGCGCTCAGATGACGACTTCATGATATCACCGCCTTCGATCTGACAATTGGCAAACTATGAACCTCGTCTCGAGGATGGTATTGGTAAGTTCTGTGGTTCTCTATGTTTGGACTGCAAAATTCTTGACGACGAGGCTATGTAGATGAAGGCACAGTTTTTTTTGATCCGGGTGTGTAATCGTGGCGTTTGCTGATTGGATAGCCAGTATGGTAGACTACCAAGTTCTTCTGCAGCACTGTGCCTCATTCGGACTTACGCGCACATAGTTGCAGGGTCCGCGTCTTCCCCTGTGCGCAGCCAAAACCTTCACCTCTACATCCTTACTGATTATCATCGAAATACTTCTGAGAATCCCCTTCTTTGATCATGGCTTCCGACCAACTGTTCTCAAAAGTCTATGAAGCTTGCGGAAATGGCAACCTGCAGGAGGTAGAAGAAGGTCTACCAAGTTTGATGCTGCTTTCAGACAATACAGAGGATGATTTGAAAGTTCTTGTACACAGCGCGTCTACCGAAGGCCATGCCGAATTACTTTCTTACCTCTTTGCTGCGGGTTGCCCTCTTGATCCAGATCATGCAGTCTATGCCGCCTATTGCGCAGAGAGCACTCACTACGTGCAAGTCCTCAAAGTCTTCATCGACCGTGAATGGAACGTGAATCATGACAGTAGGACCTTCGGCACTGCATTATAGTATGTATCTTCCTTGTGTATTTTGAGCAATGCAACTTACTACGTGCAGCCAAGCTCTGAAAAACAGCAATATTTCGCTAGTGAGGTTTCTGATATCAAATGGCGCAGACGTAAATGCAGAGTGCATGGTGGAAGTTCGCATCAAAACCACCGTCATTGGGTTTCCTCTGGGCACTACGCCACTTGATTCCGCGGCACGCAACGGCACTCCGGAACTTCTGCAACTTCTCATCGACCACGGAGCCCGGCTGGAGAATGCCAATCCTTTACATGCAGCGGTCTCATCTTGTGCGAGCTCACACAGCAGTTTCCGCATCTCTAACCTGAAGTTCCTGCTCGGGAAAGGGATGGACATCAATGCTATCGAGAGCTTCGGAGAAGGTAGTAAGTTCATCGTGCCACATCGACCACTGGGAACACCTCTACACCACGCGGTCAGATTTGGGAATGTCGAGATATGCAAGTTTCTGCTTGAGAATGGAGCAGATCCTAACAAGAAAGGCACACATTGGGGAACGCCTCTGGAGTGGGCTGAGCGCCTCGCTCCCCATTTGTTGAGCCCTGAAGTTGAGGGACTGCTGGTTATGCAACCATAATGGTTGGTTGGGATAGCTTATTAAGTTTTGTGTGTGGCAGAAACTTAGCAAGCAGAAATAAGCAGGAGTAAATTTTAGTAAGAGTCATCTAAAATCTTCACGAACCATATCTCTGATAACACACTCATAACACCAACCACCCCAGAACGCTAAGAACAAAAGGAGCTCGTTACAGAAGCACGCATAAATCTTTTAATTCTAGTATGACGCAGGTAACAGTTGGGTTTGTGGGTGGGTGAGATTGTCGCAGAGGTACATTCATTTCAAGAAAGTGCACTATTCGCTACTCTCCGTCTACACTCAATTCAGACAATCGGTCTTATCCCCCTCACACACATTCCACACCTCAAAACTGCCATATAACGCTTTCACGCAGCCATCGTTCCCCCTCGCTATGATCTTGTCCGGATTACAGTCATTGCCTTCAAAGAAGACAACGTAGAACACTCCAGCGCTTGTATCCTCCGATTTCAGCATGGCAGAACTTGCCACACCGGTATGGTCCGTCTTGCATCCATCTCCAGGGCGCACAACCAAACTGGCAAGTCTCTGGCTTCTGAATTGCAGCGAAGGGAAGAGGGAGATTTCGTACGCCGTGATCGATTTCGGAAAGATTACCGCGAAGAGGTAGAAGTAGGTCTGGGGTCGCATATTGAAAACGATCTGGGCGTAAAGAAGAAGCCTGAAGTTGATTTGGTTTGCGATTTGAGCGTAAAGAAGAAGCCCGAAGTTGGTTTGATTTGCGTTTTGACCTACGTTAGAGGCCAAAAAAAAATATTGTGGAAACTGATGGCTTAGAGGGGATCGCCTGACAGACGAGAAAGTTCTAAGGTTTGGAACTTGGTTCAGCAAGAGGATTAGATTCCACACTAGAAGATGAGTCGCTAGGATAATGCGCTATATCTCTACGATACACTTTTGTTAGAACGCCAAGTGCATGTCTCATTTGAAGAAACGTGTTCCGTATTCCTAATCAGTAGTAGGAGTCAGTTCATGTTTCGTTACCCGACAAGAAGACCACATAGCACCGATAGCTGTGCCATATGTTATTGTACGGATTGCGGCGGTGTTGCTACACGCCGTATAACCCGGCCCCCTACCGCAACGCCACATATAGGACTGAAGACAACTGTACGTCATGAGCACGGCGTGTACACGCAAGACCCTAGTCAGGAATGAAACGCAACAATATGGCATGGAAGGATTCGTTGTGGGTAAGATCCTACGACCGCGACTGAGTATTGTGCCAGAGATCGACCCTATGGGAGCAGCCAAAGTAAGCCTCTTGGTTTCGGAATAGCTGCAGTGCCAGCTTGCTGGTCTGTTGGAAATATGTGGTCAGATTTTACGAGTGACCGTCACTGCGCGATATCTGGCCTTGATGACGAAGGGTACATGATGACACGTAGCTTCAAAAGAGGGGTGTTTACAGCAAGATATATACTAACTGAAATTATCCTTCCCCTTACTTCATGTGATTATTTTCCAAAATGAAGTTGTCTGCTCCTCCTATATTTTTACTGCTCGGACTCTCCCTCACCGTGCCTATCACTGACTCTCGTGAAGTTTCAATAAAATGCTCTGGAAATCACAGTCTCCTCCACGATTTACAACATCTGAGTTCCACACTGAGGATACACACCCCAGCAACTCTCCACCGCCGTGAAGAGGACGAAGAAGGTTGGAAAGAGGAAGATAGCTGCGATAAGTGCCCCAGACTTCGATGCCGGAAAGGATCTTATCGTGATCCAAATGACTGCGAATGCAAGAAATGTCCTCTGGGAATGAAGCCAAACCCTGTGGAACCTTTCACCTGTGTCCCAGATTCGAATGACAACAACGACGAGGACAAAAAGGGAAAATGCAAAGACGGCGAGATACTAGATCCTGCGGAGGGAGGACAAGACAAGAACAGTCCAAATCCGAAGTGTCTACAAGACGACCAAAAACTCTGCGAGCAGGGAAAAGTCCCGCAATCCCGTGACAAGACCGACGTGGGCCTAAAGACCAAAGACGAGGTCACATGCGGTAAAGAAATCAACGAAAACGACAAGCCAAAGTGCAAAAGTAACGAGTATCGATTCGTTGACGTTGAGGGCGAAAATGCGAAGTACTCTTGCCAGAAGACTAGAAAATTCGACCGTGAAAAAGAGGCCAGAGTAAGGCTTCAAAGCAGCAGATGCAGACCCAAGGTCGCGCAACTTCGAAGAGCAAAAATTGGAAGAACTGCCTTCGGGGAAAGCCTGCGGAGAAATAGACGTTCGGTTGACCGAGTGGACTGACGAGGCCTCGCGGTTTTACCCCACCCCGCCCCGCAGACGAACCATGGCTCCAGCCGTTCGGCTCTGAGGTCCGAATGTCACACAGCGCACGTTGGGGAATGCCTGCTGCACAGCTCCTGTGAAGCTTTGCATACTGTATCGAGTGTATAGGTGGATAATCGAACTAAAAACACCATGTCGCATCAACTTGCGAGAACCCGCAACATTGAGGGAATGTCGGCGGACTGGAACATCTGAAGATGGGCAGTACAGTGATACAGTAGCACATGTTGTGTGAGAGGTAATGCACGCCATCTTTACCAAGGATGGATCTTGTCGATCGTCTCATTGAAGAATTTCTCCGAATGCTCCTCCTTAGTCGCCTTATCAATCTGTACACACTGTCAACCTACACACTCCCCACGTTCCATCACATCCAGCGACTTACAATATTCGCCGTATTCTTGCTACTCTCTTCAAGCGTAAAATCAGCTTTTTCCAGCCCAAACGCCTTCACCGCCACGTCACCCATATCCGTCGCAACAAGTCTATGCCCTTCCTGTCAGCCACCCCATCCTCAAGATCCACAACCGACGTATTGAGAGAAACTCACCCAGGATGAATGCACAGCGTAATCAACCACTCATTCTCCATGCCCATCTTGACCACCATCGAATTGGCAAGAACCTTCGACGCCGTATAGCTGATATTCGGATACGGATACTCCTGCATCTTCGCCAAACTCCCACTCGCCGCACTCACAAACGCAAACCGCGCCGGCCGCGCCGCCCTACGCAGCAGCGGCAATACCGCCTTGTACAGCAGCATCACCGAAATCGCATTCACCATCAGTATGTCTTCGAACTCGGCGAGCGGCACGTCCTCGACGGTGTTCAGCTTGACGATGCCGGCGCTGGAGATGACTACGTCGATGTGCTCGATGCCCTGGGCCTGGATGTGCTTGATGGCGTCGTAGGGGTCGGTGCGCGAGGAGGAGTCGATTTTCGCGAGGACGATCTTCGTGTTGGCGCCTGTGGGGACGGCGAGGAGGGGGGTTGCGGCGTCGATGTTGCGCACGCAGGCGATGATGGTGTTGTGGGATTGGGCGACGTAGTGGTCGAACATGCCGCGGCCGATGCCTGGTCCACCGAGTTAGATGTATGATATACACACTGAGCGGGAGAGTGGTATGCGTACCGCGGTTGGCGCCCGTGATCAGGTATGTCTTGCCGGACATGGTGTTGGTGCTTGACTATTCGACAAGGAGGGAAGAAGTTTGGAAGGCAGTGTAGAAGTGAGAGGTTCTTCGACAGCATGCGGAAAAGGAAGGCTGTCTTATACCTTCATTTCGCACTTCGATAACCGCGAGCCTTTGTTGATTGGTAACTTTCTGACATGGGGTGGATCTTCTGACATGGCTAGTCTCAAGGTCACGTGAAATATTTTCATCAGTGGACGTGTGGGAGTGTCGTCTTCCAGTTATGGTGTCTGAGGATCCGTAGAAAATTTGATGCTAAGTCGAATACCAGTTATCAATTTCTATCACTCGGTGATCTGAATGGGTTTTTTTCGATTTGGTCGTGCGAGATTGTGATATGGTGTGGCTGTACTCGTAGTGTGGCTGTGGTGCTGCGAAATGTGAGCTAGCGCAAGGCAGACAGTGGACATCCCATTAGATGCAACCAAGACTTTTCTCTACTCCACAGCCACACAAGGACCTCCATTACTTATTGACCTTCGACCGCCGCCTAACATGGCTTCAAAATTCAGAACCCTCAACCGCCACCATGCCAGACCTAGCCCCTATCCAAAAGCTCCCCCAAGAGCTGTACGACGAGGTCCACCCCGCACCTCTCACACCTCACAGCAACAAGCTAACCATACCGTCAGATCTTTTCCCACTTCAAAGAGCCGTACACCGGAGCCTCTGGCTGGACACCCGACAGAAACGGCGCCACCAAAAAGCCCTACTGTGCCGCACAATACGACCACGCCCGGCGCGTCTTCCGCGACTACGCACTGCACGCCAACGCGGACTTGCGCAGCGTGCGCCTGGTATCCCGAAGCTTCTACCGCTCAGCAACAAAGCTGATGTTCGGAGACTGTGTTGTGCGGTCCAGTGCTTTCCAAACGAAGGCTACCCACTCCTTCGCAGCGAGCAACATCACGCCGTTCATGGCCCATGCGATCAAAAGACTGCGCGTTGATTTCTGCGAGTCGGACCCCGAATCGAAGCGTTTGTTTGCAAAAGCCGGACCCGGACTGGCCAAGCAGACGACTGCAGACGCTCTCCTCGAGTTCATTCGCGGACACCCCAGCGCCATCTCCAAGTTGCCTAACCTCGAGTGCTTGATGGTGACAGCACCACGCTACCTCAATAGCGGCACGGAGTGGAGTGACCAACTGGATCTTGATCTCGACGTGGTCGATAGGCTAAGGAGTAGTCTTGTTTCAGTGTTCAGCGCTGCGAAGTTCGAGTTCCTTACTGATCTGCGCCTCTCTTTGCCCTGCGCGTACGACTTTGCGGTACTGTCAGAAGCACTCTCGGACGAGATGTGCTTGCAGCTTCAACATCTGTATCTCGAATACACCGACGCTACAGGCCAGGGCGGGTGCCGCATGTATAAGACCTGGTGTGATTATCGAGGCGATCCTTATGAGATGAGCGATGCAAGGGTACCTCTCTCAAACTTGCAGCAGCGGTATCCGAATGCAGAATATGCTGCGCATATTTGCACGCTAATTGGACGGTGCTGCAATCTGGAATCTCTGGGCCTAGCGGCAACGCATCACTTTGAAGGCAATCTGCTGAACTGGAAACCTGCACTCGGCAAAGGATTGAAGACGTTATACCTCCGCCGTGTACGCATCAACAGTGACGTCTTGATCGGACTGGTCTCGCCTCATCCCGAGACAAAGTCACCTCTGTTCTCACTCCGGTTCAACGAGGTCGATTTGCTGTCTGGCAGCTGGGCCCAAGTCTTCTCGCACATCTCGGAAAACTGTCCCTCGCTCTCCTACTTGAGTCCAGATCATCTCTCATACGCCCAAGAAGGCGAGTCGTCGCATTTGAGTTCTAGACGGGAGTTTCCTGTTTGCCCTGGGCATCCTCCGGATCGGCGCGAACTGGATGCGCTTGTGCTCAAGCTGTCGACGAAGCTGGACGGATAGATGGGTATTCAACTAGATACGGTGAGGACTGGAATGTGATTGGAAAAAGTATCAACGGCGACCGTTGTAGGAAGTCGAATGAGGGGTCTTTGGAAAGTCACGGAGACAGATTTGCTTGGACAGAGAACATGAATGGTGATGAGCACTTAGTATCTCAATCTGATGGTGAGGCCATGCTAGTGTAAGCCTTCAGAGCCTTTCAGAGAACCGTATGGCAGGAATTTCTAGAAGCGCTTCGCCCTGGGCCTGCACGTGTCTAGGTCGCAGACCACGCGTTGTCGACGGGAAGCAAGACGCCGTTGATCAGCTTCGACTCGTCGGAGGCGAGGAAAGAAATCGCTCGGGCAACGTCGTCTGCGCCAATGGGCGGCACTGGCTGTCCTACTTCATCCTTGTCCGTGTGGAGTCCGAAGACGGGACTGATGAGGTCAGTTCATGAAGCGGTGGTATCGAGGTATATCTTCGCAAACTTACGCGAACATGGCGTATCCGGCAGGGTCAAAGCCATCCATTTGCATCGACGAGGAGATGTTGGTAACCACGGCTGCGGTCGTTAGCTGACTGGAACGGTACGCCAGGATCTGGGGAGGAGTTCACCGCCTGGGAGAACTGCATTGCATCGGATGTGGTCGTTGTGGAAGCGCCACGCAACGTTCTTCGTCGCGCCCGCCTATCAGGTGGTCAGTACATGTCACATTAGAGACGGGCTATGGGGACGTACTAGTCCATGCTTGCTTGCCGTGTATGCAAGGCCGGCGGTGCCTCCGCTGACGGCAGCCCGACTGCAGACGTTGACGATTGCTCCAGCCTTCTGCTCCTTCATCGACGGCAGGACAGCTCTCATCAGCTTGATGGGGACGGTCAAGTTGATGGCGAGCACCCGCTCCAGTTCAGCGTCCTGTACCGTGTCGGCGCTGCTGAAGCCGTCCATGATACCGGCGCAGTTGACGAGCACATCGATCTTGGGGCCGAATTTGGCCTGGCACGCGGCGACGGCGTCGTCACAAGCCTTGCCCTCGGTGAGATTGGCCTGGTGGAAGGCTAGAGCCTCGCGCTGTCCCTCGGCAAGCTCATGCTTGAACGGGGCGACGTCGATGCCGAAGACGCGGGCCTGGCGGTTCAGGAACAGGAGCGCCGTCGCAAGGCCAATGCCGCTGCTGCAGCCGGTGACGATAACGATTTTGTTCTCGAAGCTCGCCATGTTTGTGTAACCTTGGGACTGACAGGTGCAGATTTGCAGGTGGTGTGGAATGGGGAGTGGGGGCGTAAGCGCGGCGGGGGCGTGCGGGGTAGCACGTCACGTGCGACCCAGTACCGGTACCGGTAGTCCACGGGTAGCGTTTCATGACTCGCCTCTGCCTATACCACGAATTTCTATCACGAACCACTACACTCTTCATGAGAAAGTTCCAGCGGCAAGCGGTTCCAGAGCTTTACCATGGCTAGACAGGACACTTCTCTATATATGCCATTGCCCCACCCGCCGCACGTCAAGAGAAAGACTCTAATGGCATGCACAACATCGATGTCACTGCATAACATAAGACTTCTGGCTAAGAGATGCATGTATGGTGAATGACCTGTCACTCTAGAACTACGTACGAGTTCCCGAAGACAAGGTGTGGAGCCATGTGCGCAATATCAGCCAGCCACTCAGTTCAGATATCGAGATGAAAGAAGACCAGGATGCTATCGGCAATTGCACAATGACCATCTCAGAAAACAACTTATCTGTCTCCGCCCCAAGCTCTGTGTTTCAGTCGAATCCAGCACAATGCATACCTCCATAAGCGCAACGCTCGTCGTGCTCGCCCACTTCATACCCAGCGCTGTCCTCGCCATCCCAAAGGTAACAGTGTCCCCACTTTCGAATGGCTGCAGTGCATATCCCGGGTACAGCAACACGACCGGGCAGGCCGGCCCATGGACAGTCGTGGCGGACTCGACCGGAAGCTCCATTGACGGCCTCAAAATCAGCGCCGAGTCTTTCACGGACGATGGGGTGAACCGCTGGGGATTTGTAAATCTTCACTTCCCCATATCGCACATGTCTTAACGTTTACCTAGGTGACTTTGCCAAAAGGCTCCCCAAATGTCGCCAATATAACTCTTCGCTGCGCAAACAGCACGCTGCAAGCCTCGTTGCCCGACTGGGTTGATCTCTCCATTGCGAGCGAAGAGAACTGGCAGTCGTCTTTCAGCTGGAACATCTCGCCTGCCGTTCCCGTGCAACCATATGCGCATTACATCAATGGTCAGAAGCAGGCTGGTGTCTTCCTTGGCGCGGGAAACTCGACGACCTGGAACTTCAAATACAACTGGGGCGGAGTTGTCGGCGAGTACTATTTACTCAGGCTGGCGGATGCTACTATGACCAAAACCGCAAGGGGGACATTGAGAAAGCGACAAGATTTTCCAGTCCTGGACGATCGGGATTGGGTGGGGTTCTTGAAGGTAGTGGAATGAGATAAGAAAGATGGGATGTAAAAATACACACACGGGCCTCGCCCGGCAGCATGCCATTATTGCTCTCTTCTCAGTGCTGTCCTCTAACCATGCCTGAAGTCGTGGAAGTGTATGAAAACCATATGAGGCAGAAAATTCTTTGACGGGGGTTGCATACGGGTACGCTACCTACACATGCATTTTAGCTAACGAAGGAACTCTCCAGAAATGTCTTCTCTCATCTATTGGCATTGGTATCCGGAAGATAGATTTGCCACTAGACAACAGAGTAATTATCATAGTAAGTGCTGCGCGTTTCCTATGCGGTCCGGAGCCACTATATCTTCACGCAAGTTGAGTTATCTGTGGTAGTTTTGTTGCGGTTATGAGGAGAAGCAGATCACGTAATGGTGTTCTGGTGCTCCTTCCTCACTTATCAAGTACCTCTTACTTCAGCTGTATCATAGATACGTCATGTAAATAGACCCTGCTGCTGGCCTTCTTGGAGGTTCGCACGAGCGGAACAACACGACAGGACAATACACAATACTTTTGTTTTCACTGCATTCTACACTGCAACAAGTTTCCTTCCTGCCTTGTCTATTTTAGTTGTGTCCAGGAGCCATTCCTCCCTGAGCATGATAAATATCCAAGGATACTTCGATTCATTCAACCATCATACTTCCATCGCAACAACGTGAACGAGTGCTTCGCAAAGGTGAAGCTACCCTTCCCATCCCACTGCGACTCCTCAATGCCGACTTTCTGATTATCCGCCGTGTTCACCACGTCAACATTGTCTCCAGAAACCTTATGTACTTCCACTGTCCCGGCATTGACGCCGTTAAGTTTGACATCAAAATCGCGATCCTCGCTCACATTCGCCACAGCTAGATTGACGTACCCATCGTCCGAAATAGACGCACTTGAGTCCAGGTAAGGCGTCTCAATGATCCCTCGAATCCAGTTCGGATTCGTGCGGCCGGTGTACTCTGGCGAACGCACGTTGAGCGCGATGGTGTGGCCGCGCATGTACTTCGAGAAGAGCAGTAGCGGCCACCAAATAGTCTGCTTGATCACGCCGTCCTTGCTCGTCATGAGCGGAGAAATCACATTGACAGACTGCGCGATGTTGGCCATGCCCATATTGGCAGCTTGCCGGATGAAGCCGTTCAGAAACACCGCCACCGCCACCGCATCCGACAACGTGTACTTCTCCTCCGCGCCCTGTTCACCCGGCGCACGCGCCGGATCCCAGACATTCCACTCATCGAAGCAAATCGTCGGCTTCGGCACGCTCTCCGGGACCTTGTTCTCGATGCGCGCAAGATCGATCAGCGCGCTTGCCATCTGGATAGCTCGTTCTGCTGCTCGTGGCGCCGTGGCGTTGGGAAGATGCTCTTTGTCCGCAGTGTACAGGTGGATACTGTGCATGTCGATCAAGCTCTTGGTGCGGTCGCCGCCGAGCCCGTGCACGTCGAACTTGACACACTCTTTCAGGACGTAGTAATCCCAGGAAGAGTATCCAGTCTCGCCGCAGAGAATCAGCGTGATGGTGGGATCCAGGAGTTTCAGGGCTTTCGCCCATTGGTAGGCTTTCTTGGCGTAGTCCTCTTTGGTGAGCTGCGCGACTTGCCAGGGGCCGTAGCACTCGTTGCCTAGTGCCCAGTATTTTACCTGTGCGCCGTTAGGTGGCATACGGAAGGATTTGATGAGGAGCTGTAGGGAATTACATTGTATGGTTCCTCACGGCCATTTTTCCGGCGGAGGTTGGCGTAGTGTGTGTCTTGCGTTGAATTACAGTACTCAAGCCAGCCTAGAGCTATAATAGTATTAGTAAGATACTCACAATAAGGAGGCGGATTACATACCTTCGTCCAGTGTGCCGGTACCGAAGTTCAGACAGAGGTACGGCTCCGTGCCCACAACCTCGCACCACTTCATGAACTCGTCAGTGCCAAATTCATTACTCTCTACTCCAATCCACGCGAGCTCTGGCCTGTGCATCAATTAGCTAGCTGTTGACAGATGGAACACTAACGGCCGCCCAAAGGGTTGCTGGTTCAACGGAGCATTGAGTGCCTGGATAATGCCTACCTTTTCGGCCTTTGCTCTCGCGGACCAACACCGTCAAGCCAGTGGTATGTGGCAACGAAGTTCCCTCCTGGATATCGTACTACTGGCACGTTCAAGTCTTTCATAGCTTCAACAACATCTTTGCGAAACCCATTTTCGTCTGACAGAGGGTTTCCAGGGTCATATATGCCGCCGTATATACACCGACCCATATGCCTGTTATTTGATTAACAAATATATCATTCAGAAATTATACTGAAGGAAACATACTCTGTGAAACCTCCATAGATATTGTCGTTAATCTTCGCAACTTTGTGGTCTAGGTGAATGGTGATGGAGGGTGTTTGACCTTCCTCGATACGGGTGAACGACGCCATGATGTGTCTGCCTCTACAATCGAAGAGACAACTCAGACCAGGATGGAATTTTCAAAGTTGCATTGTTGAAGGGAAGTGCTTGACGTCGGCGCAACGGAGAAGGTCCGATTCGGTGAGGCTCGGCGTAGCTGTGATTCGTGGAAAATTTCCAGGCCTAGGCCCCGGCACCTGACTGTACCCACACTTAGCCGAAGCTGCCTACTTGCCTAGACCCCTCACGGCACCACCTCCGCAGACAATGGACTCTCCTGCGACCGTTCCTCGGCCAGAACAGCACCGAGAACGAAAATGTGCGCGGCTAGCCTCAATTCACTGACGAAGGATCGGACGACAGGCCTGCCGTTACCCTGGGAGGTGGGGAAATCTGGGGTTCAGCCAGGCATGCGGACCCGAGATGCCCTGTAGTGCATGGCAGGGGTGAGATCGAACTAATATCTATAAGACCATGTGAGCGCCGTTGTGCTGGTGCAACCATTCTGGCTCCATTATCGTCCTTTCATCCACTATGGCTCTCCCTCCTAAGTGGTACCAGGTAAGCAGACATCCACCTTTACGATCCCCGAGTATGTGCTTATCAGCATCGCATAGTTCCTTGTCAGTGTCTTCGCGTCACTCGGATCACTCCTCTTTGGGTACGATCTTGGGGTTATCGCCCAGGTCATCGCGTCCCCGAGTTGGCTCACCAAATTCAATCCAAACGATAATGAGATGTGCGTAATGTGACGGGGTCGCTGCTTACCTATTCTAACAACTTTTAGAGGTGCAGTGGTCTCAGTCTTCACCGGTGGAGGCTGCCTTGGCGCTGCAGCAGCAGGCCCCATGGGTGATGCACTTGGTCGAAGGTGGACTATCATGATCGGGGCCGTTATCTTTTGCCTTGGGGGTGCTCTTCAGACTGGTGCCCAAGCGCTTTCGTACCTGTATTCAGGTCGATTGATTGCTGGAATGGGGTGAGTGTTTCTTCGAATGTGCACTGAACCAACAGCTAACGAGATGATAGTGTTGGAGTTCTTTGCATGATCATTCCCCTGTATCAGGCCGAACTTGCACATCCTGACATCCGTGGACGTGTCACCGCTCTCCAGCAATTCATGTTGGGTGTCGGTGCCTTGTCTGCGGCTTGGATATCTTATGGTAGACGCGACTACTCCCACCGCAGTTTCTCAAACTGACTCTTTCAAGGTACATATGTCGGTTTTGCGCCGGACAATGACGGCCAATGGCGCACCAGTCTCGGTATCCAGATTATTCCAGCCGCCATTCTCGCAGCCCTCATCTTGATCTTTCCTGAATCCCCACGCTGGCTCATCGATCACGGGAAGCCCAACGAGGGACTACGTACACTAGCACAGCTCCATTCTCATGGGGACATAAACGATGCCTGGGTGCGCGCCGAGTTCGACCAGATCCAAGAAGCTATCACTTTCGAGCACGAACACGAGGCACAGTCCTACGTTGAACTGTTTACCGATAGATCCTGCTTCCGCCGGCTTTTCATTGCCGTTGCCCTTCAGGCTTCCGTACAGATGACGGGCGTCTCAGCCATACAGTACTATTCTGTAACGATCTACGGGTTGATGGGCATCTCGGGAGACGACACTCTAAAGTATCAGGCCATTAGTTCGGTACTTGCATTGGTGGGTCAGTTCCTCTGCATTCTATTCATCGATCGTTTCGGCCGCCGCTGGCCACTTATTCTCGGTAACCTTGCGAACATGGTGACTTTCATCGTCGCGACAATCCTGCTGGCAAAATTTCCGCCCGGCGAGAACGGCAACAAGGGCGCTGCCTGGGGCTTCATTATCATCACCTGGTTATACAACTTCTCCTTCAGTTCCACGTGTGGTCCGCTGTCGTGGATCATCCCAGCCGAGATCTTCGACACAAAGACCAGGGCGAAAGGTGTCTCGATTGCCACCGTCATGTCGTTCGCTTTCAATACCATGATCGGACAAGTTACGCCTATAGCAATGACGGCCGTTGGGTACCGTTTCTACATTCTGTTCGTTGTAAGTGGAACCTTTCTTGCTTGTTTTAGTTCCCTGCTTACCTAGACAGGTCTGCAATCTGACAAACGCCATCTTCTTCTGGGCAATCCTGCCCGAAACCGCCAAACGTCCCCTTGAGGAGATGAACTACCTCTTCACCAATGCACCGCTCTTCGTTCCCGGTATGAAGAAAGTTGAATGGGAGAGCACCGATCTAGAGAGGAGGGCCCGGGAAGTCGAAGCTAAGCAAGGCTATGCGTCGCATGTCGAAGAGAAGATGTGAGTAGCCACTGCGTTGAGGTCCAAGAGATTGCGGTCAGCACAAGATATTGCCCCTAGCATCCTCCGTTCAAGCTATGCAACCCACCTCAATATATCCTTATTCAGTCGTTGAGTATCCCGTATCTGGACCTTTTGAGGATCAAAGCCACGAACCACGTCAAGTTTTAGCTGCCTAATCAGGCAAGTCTCAAGCTCGTCGATTGCAGCATCATGCGATGTATATGTCGTACAGCAGATCAGCTTGGCAACTTCCCTGTCGGGCAAGAATGGTAAAGGCGTCGATTATCGCATTTCTTCCCGCGCAGCTGAAAACGGTCATGTGACGCTTGGCCGCATATGCAGATCCCGTCACCCCTCTTCTGCTCACCCCTCCTCTACTCTCACATCCACCTTTCCGTTCCCCGTCAGCGACACGGCGATGGCCCCCCTCTCCCGCCCGCCTGACGGTTCGCGCCTACTTAAAGCGATGACACGCCCACGCTCTGCTCACACACCACTCCTCTTGCTTCTACCCTCCTCTCTTCTTCCCGCATTCCCGCACCGCCTGCACGCCTGCAGCTCTAGCTGTTTTGATGCATTCCACCCGTAGGAATTTTTTTTGTGCGCCATCCTCCACGCATTATGGATTGACGACAAGAAATCGCTGCATGGCCTAGTCTGAATCATCATCACCCTCCTCCTCCTCGTGTCCGCGGCGACCGGCACGAGGCCTGGGGCTATTATAGCACTTACGTTCAAAGATGTCGAGATTATGCAGGTTCGCAGCCTCGAGGACACCGGGCGGAGTACTATTTTAGTGAACGTCAATCTTGAGAAGGTTAAGAATCAAGGCACAACTGGGAAATCGTACGTGAGTCTGCTCTTCTGGATAGTGAGAGCACAACGGCTTATGTTACAATCTAGAAAAAAGTTCACTTTTCGTCTCGAAGGGCTCCCTGCGTTCTGTAGCGTCTCGCTCTCTGTAGTAGTTGGCTTCTGCCACAATGCTTTTCAGGACGACTTTTCCAATATCCAGCAGATGTTCAACCTGACTATCCCGATGGACCGCAGAGCGCTTCGCCTCTAGTGGAAACAAGAGGTGCTGCATCGTCCATTCTTTGCCAACATTATATATACAGTAGGGGGCGCGCGCGTCCAGAAAGAAACAGCTTTTCCTTACGCAAAGTACTATAACATCTTTAAGCGCCTAGGGCGCAAGGCAGGCTTTGGACTATTAGTGAATTGATATAAAGAGCGTCCAGCAGGAAAATTAACAGTATGTCCACTCTCCTCCTACAATAGACAGCAAGCGCTAATGCTAATCACCAGACACGCTTGACTTGATCGAACAGAACTAGACTATAGGCTATAGTAGTGCTGTATACAAGAGATATTATACGCCAACACATATCGCCTGTAAATACTAGTGCACCTATTTTAGAACCCCCTTAGAAGAGTAGCTAATTCAATCTGTCGCTAGCATAAGTATAATACGGGATCGACGTGCACCTAAGGACCTGGACGACAAACAGCTAGATAAGGTACGTAACTATTCTGACAGAGTAGCTTTTCGCGCAGAACAAACAAGGTACAAAGAAGAATTGTACACGCAAGACTTTTATCTGCTTATGATAGCTAAGGGGACAGATCTCTACAAGAAATACGTGGATACAGTCTGCAAGATAAGTAGTACCTACTAGAAACTGCACAAAGAAAGGATGACTGCAGCCATTCGCTAATTTCATAACACGATTAATGGGATCGAGACAGCCAAGGAACTCAGTGGAAAGGCCGCCACGGAGGTTCCAACGCTACCGGCAGTTGAACATGAGCTCAGGGAGCGTGCGACTGCTGCCAATATGCTCTTTCAACCCTTCTAGGACGAGAAGATGCGTGTACAGTTTGTGCGTGCTTTAATCAAGCTAGGCCGCAAACAAGAGACGCGGCGGCCCAAGGCACTCAAGCGGAAGATGGATGTCGTTGTACCTCCACACAACCAGACCCCTTCTCCAAGCAAGCGAAACTAATTCAGCCTTGCGCCCTCGCTCCGCGCGCGTGACCCAAGGACCATAGTTGCGAAGAACGAGTCTACCCTCGCCGCATGTGAAGAGGTCCGGGAAGAATTGTATCCTAAGGTGCTTCCTTATCGAGTCTGCCTTATCTGCATAGGCATTGGTGGGCCCTCGCATGAATGGAGGCTTCGCCCCTAGCCGCGAAAAGATGTCCTCAAGAAATATATATAAAGCGCATTTCAAGGACCCTGAATTTTAGGCAGCATTTGCGTGCCGCGATCTTATGCGTCGGGGGGTTATGCTAGATGGAATCCGGCACTCCAAGAGACATGCTCTTGACGAATATGGAATAGTTCATTGTCATTGGTTGGGCGAATTAGGGCGGTGTATTTCGTGGACCGACCGGTTTTTTGCCCTTTTTCCAAGGTATAGAACTAATAAACATGTTAAATTTCTGTTGCCCTAGACTGAAACTTCTAGTTCTGCTACCAGAGTGAATGTAAAAACTGTAATTGATGATAAAGATATAGAGCTCCTATATTCCTTAAGACAGTATTGTACACGATTTTAGATATATCCAAGCCTTATATCCGATACAAGTCCACGCTCGGCCGTGCGGCAACCGTTTCACACCTCGAGCACAGCTCAGGCATCCGTTTGTACATCATTCCAAGCCAGGGACACCAATCTTGACGGGCAATCTTGACGGGCGAACAGGAAGTGGCAACAGCGGGTGGCGGGGGACGGTGACAGTTCGTCCTAATGAAGCTTGGGGAATTGCCGCCGAAAGCTTATTGGCAAGCGGAGACGCAGCCGAGACCGACGTGGCAGCCAGCATATACGCAAGTCCTCCCATCAGTGCAGGCGCTATCGCAATCCTGTCGGCGGTAGAACTGGTGCACTACGGCGTCGTCTTCGGCAATCGGGGCCCTGACGTCTTTGGATGTCGGGACGGCAACAGCGACCTGGAACATGGTGGCTGCCATGAGGGTAACGAGGAGGTTCTTGATAGAGAGCATATTTGCGGTTGGTTGTAGAGTAAAGAAGCTTAAGACTTGGTTGAAAGCTGAATATGTATAGCAAAGAGTAAAAGTGGTATTTATGTTGTTTTGAATTGTATTGATCAGTTTGGATTTCTTTGATCTAGGCAGGTTGTAGTGGTAATGCGCAGTAGAAGTGATGTGTTGAACTGATCTCTCTACGAACGAGAGCTTCTGCTGAACTATATAGGCAGCCCGAAATGAGGGTATGAATGCTGAGGCTCCTGAGTTCAGATACCAACATTCGGGAACTATCAGTAAAACAGTAGTAAAACTAGGAGGATTCCATCCAACAAAGGAATCAGCGGGTCCGCGGCTCTTCGCGATGATATCAAGGACGGAGGTGTCGTATGCCGTCGCAATACGTGCTCAAATGTCGTCGGAAGTTCGGGATTGGCAATCCCCCGCTCTGCAGCGCGGAACGATCGCTGGTTTTGGTCAGTAACCTCTCGGAAACTTGGATGTCTATAGGCCAGGAAGAACTTATCATCCTCTCGGGCGTGTTGTTTCCAATAGGTTTGGCCAGTTGTTTTTCTCGGATCTCGCCAATTACCAACTTCCACAATCCCAACATCTCCAGAGGTTGCCTGTTGATACTGCAAATGACAGAATATATTCGTCTCAAGAACTTTGAGAAGACCGTGAAGATAAGCGTCGTTCAGATACGTTGCTGCGCAATTTTGCACCCTTTGCCCGCCAATTGTGCATCCGGAGCGCGACTGAGTGGAAGAAACTACTTCTATGCACAGGGTAGATGCCAGATCCCGCGTTTTGTTAATTTGTTTCTCAACCGGCGCGGTCGGTCGGGTCTGGCTTCTCCTGCGGGGAATTCGGTTATCCAAGCGTCGATTCGAGACTTTTTTGCGGGTAATATATATATAGATTATACAAATCTAAGAGCCACTGGCATGATCATGCCTGCAATGCACAAGCGTAGCCAGCTTATCTAGCGCGGAGTTGAGTCCTAGAGATGACTGCGTGAGATCTGTCATCGATTTGAGTTGAGAAACGATATGGGGTTAACCCCACTAAGCGCCATCCGCACTAGCCACTTGTCCCGTCAATACGAGGAGCTCGTTTTTAGTGAGGCATAAGCGAGATCTTGGCAATGCAGCCAAAACCCCCCCATCATACAAATTTACATACAAAATCGGTCAAATACACATTTATTCATGATAATTCTGCGAGATCTCGTTGATCTGGGTTATATGGCCTAATTGGGAAAAGATGAGGCCAAGTTTTGGTGTTTTGGGAGCTCTCTCCGCTGTATACTAGTTACCCCTGACTACCCCCCCCCATCTTCATCCATGAAAGTCGTTGTCGCCTCCATGATCGATGATTCGACGTACAATCTCAGGTACGTGATCAATCCACTTGTTGATTGCCTCTATAGGCAGATTTTGCCACTCTTGTTGCCACTGAGTACGGCACTCGTTTTCGCAGGTTGACGGAGAGTAATCTTTGGTTATATGAAGCCTTATCCATGGCCAGGCATGCTCCTCGGCGTTAACGTCAGGTGAATAGCCAGGCCAAGGCAACTTAGAGATGTGAGAGACCTCTAGAAACTCCTCTGCTATCTTCGAGGTGTGGGCTGGGGCACTGTCTTCAAGAAGTACGACGTCAGCCTTGCCTTTCTTTTGTAGCTGTTTGATCCAAGGCACTAAAAGTAGTTTGAGCACCTCCTCTCGATGCCTATATCCATCTATCCCGCCTCGTGTACAGTCTCCGCGGTTGTACTCCATATCTTTAATCCAGGCGTGTTTACGGGTGTTGATTTCTGAGTCTCCCATAGAGCGTAATGCCCGCCGAGCAAGTGGGACTAGCTTCTCTCGTTGAGCTTGGTTCTCCTAGTTCTCTTTTTGGAGAGCTTTGGCAGCCGCAGCTTTCTCCTCCTTGGTCTCTTTGGCGTATATATGGCAAGGTCCCTTCTCTCCGTACGTAAATGCGCCGTAGAACTGCAGAGTACAGGTATTACGAAGCTTTGGCCTCTTGACGTTCTTGTGATACTCTTCTCCTTGTTTACACCAAGCTCTTTTTATGCCTCTCTGCTCACCAATACGAGCAGAGGTCTCATCAGTGTAGACTACGCGCTGAAAGTTGAACCCCTTGCTATCTCCTCTCTCATATCTATCGGGATTATGTGCCAGAGCCCACTCATAGCGAGTTTTACGTTGATCGTCATTCAACGTAGGCCTAAAACCGGGGGCTCTGCGTGCGTACCCAGCTTCATACATAACGTTTTCGAACGTAGTAATGGAGATTTTCGGTATATAGCTGAAATCTCCGTCTTTTATTGCCTGCCAGGGCTCTCTCTCACGGTGCTCACGATCCTGGGTGGCGATGTAGATGATAGATTGTTTCTGTTCCAGTGTAAAGAGATCTGGCCTTCCACGGCCAACCTCATTTTGGTAGTGAATTAGGTCTGTAACAGGAAGCCCTGACTCTTCTGCCCTGCTCTTCACCTTCTTGAGCATCCTTGATAGGTTGCCTTGATCAACACCAAGTAATTTGGCACATGAATTGACTGAGGCATTGCCGTGGAGTACTGCGCCGGCAACAAAGGCACGCTGCACTAGATCAAGCTCCCTCCGTTGAGTCTTATTGTGCTGTTGTTTCACGGTAGAATACTCGAACGGCTTTCTGCGATTAATTTGAGCCATAAATCATGTATTTTGGAGCTATATTGACAAAGTTGTGTCGTGATGAAAAGGTAGTGTTGATAAAAACGGAGTTCGGCTGGAATGCCAAGTTCTCGCTTATGCCTCACTAAAAACGAGCTCCTCGTAGCTCAGCAATGATTACCGTGTCCGTGCGCGTGATGCGCCGGTTCGCGTGATGCGCCACCCTCATCAAAAACAACAGAAGTTCAACACGCGATAATTCTACCAATATGGCTCCAATAGACGACGCACTTGAAGAGATAGAATCCCTAGGACCTGGCAAAGATTTCTCCTATAGAAAGATTGCTGCTAAGCATAGTGTTGTACGATCCACGTTGACCCGAAGGCATCGAGGGATAACGCGCGCCCTAGAGGCGAAGAACTTTGAACAGCAGAAACTCAGCCCACAACAAGAGCAGGAGCTTATACGATATATCAAAGGACTTACAGAGAGACACTCGCCACCTACAAGAAAGATGATACAGAATTTCGCCTCCAGAATAGCCAAGGAGCCAGTTAGCGAGAGCTGGGTTACCCGCTTCATCAGCCGACAGAGCGATCACCTTATCTTACAATGGACATCTGGGATGGACAGCAATCGCCACAAAGCTGATTCAGAGGATAAATATCGCCTCTATTTTCATCTACTACACAGCAAGATTGAGCAATATCAGATAGATTCTCGTCATATCTACAATATGGATGAGAAAGGCTTCCTAATTGGTATCATTGGTAGATCAAAAAGAGTATTCAGTAGGCAAATGTGGGAGAACAAGGAGGTTAGAGCATCACTCCAGGATGGTAATCGCGCATGGATCACGCTTCTAGCATGTATATGCGCTGATGGATCTGCTCTACCTCCAAGCCTTATCTATGAAGCTGCCAACAAGGGCATTCAATCAAGCTGGGTAGACGATATCCAGGCAGGAGAACACCCAGTCTTTATCACCTCATCACCCTCTGGCTGGACGAACAACGATATTGGACTAGCCTGGCTTGAGCAGGTGTTTGATCGTTGTACAAGACAGAAGACCCGACGGTCCTATCGACTTCTGATCCTAGATGGCCACGGATCCCATATTACCATGGATTTTATCGACTACTGTGATCAGAACAAGATTCTCCTTGCTATCCTACCTCCTCATTCGACTCATACGCTTCAGCCACTCGATGTAGCGATGTTCAAGCCTCTATCAACCGCCTACTCAGTAGAACTGTCAAACTACCTTCAAACAAGCCAAGGCCTCCTTTCTATTACCAAAGGCGACTTCTTCCCACTATTCTGGAAGGCATGGGAGACGTCCTTTAAGGAATCAACAATCCTTAGCTCTTTTAGAGCAACAGGCATATCACCTCCTAATCCTAATCCTATCCTCAATAGATTCACCAAAGCTCAAGAATCAAGAGAAAGCTCCTTATCATCACTTAGCGATTATGATTGGAGAAAGATAGATAGGCTTGTACGCTCTGTAGCAAGTGATCAGAGTAGTAAGGATACACAGAAGCTTCGTCAATCGCTCCACCACCTATCTGTCCAAAATGACCTACTCAAGCATGAGATGGATGGGCTTAAGCAGGCTCTATCTATTAAGAAGAAGCGTAAGAAGAAGAGCAAAGCTCTAGACCTTCAACAGCGCCAGGAGTATCATGGTGGGGCTATCTTCTGGTCACCAAGGAAGGTGAGGGAGGCACGTGTTCGTCAGTCAATCAAGGAGCAGGAAAATCAGGAGCAGCAACTTCAAAAAGCAGAGACAGCAGAGCTAAGGAAGGCAGCTAAGCTGTACAAGGAGAAAATTGCAGAGGAGAAGCGTGTAGCGCGAGAGGCAGCTAAGGTAGCGAAGGAGAAGGAGAAGGCAGAAAAGGCAGCAGAACGCGCTCGCCAGAAGGAGGCTCGCGACGCTACAAAAGCTCTACAATCTTCACAGAAGGGTAAGAGGAAAGCTCCGCAGCTATCTCTACAGAGCAAAAAGCGTTGCAAACGTAGCGTTGATACTAGAGATGCTGCGGAGGCCTCAGAGGGCGTATCTGCTGCCCCAGCTATTCTAACGCGTCGCGGCCGCAGCGTCAAGCTTCCAGATAAATATAAGTAGTACAAATTAATCGCAAGTATTAATATAATACTCCACCCAATTATCTCGTGATAATATTGATCATGGGTGGCTCTATAGCTTCATTTATGCTTGAGCTGTTTTGATGAGGGTGGCGCATCACGCGAACCGGCGCATCACGCGCACGGACACGGTATATCAGCGGGGTCAGCCCCACTAAACATTATCCGCACTAGCCACCTGGCCCGTCTTACAACACGAACTCTCATATTGTTCTCCAACCCATCCAAATACGTTCATGTGGGTGTGAGCTCGCCCACATCACGTACCGATTTGGCCAGTGACCTCTTCTATGTGTACTCTTTTCACGCTTTGGGACTTATTCCAAAGGCCCAGATAGCGTCAGACTCGCCATGGAGGGGCTTCCCGAAGACATCCTCATCGAGATCTTCAATTTGTTTTGCGCGCATTGCCAACAGCCATCGCAATTCCCACACGCCGATACGACCGAAGTATGTGATAACAAAAGAACACTGGCTTATCTTTGCCGTGTTTGCAGAAACTTTTTCCCTATCGCTCGACCCATCTTGTACCACTACTATGCAACTGGCAACCTAGAGAAAAGAGAAAAGCGCAACGGCCCCCTGGAGGTACATATGACACATGATTTCTTGCCTCAGTTTCTGCGGACGATCACGCAAGACCCAGAACTAGCGGCACATATTGTTACTATGCAGTTCGTCAACTCATCCGTAACTGTCGGCTATGAAGCGCAGATAGACACCATCCGAGCACTTACGCAGTTCAGCACCACAAATAATCTTGTTGCTGTTCCACCAACAAAGTGGCTAGACAACTCAATCTCAACACCGTGTGAGGAACGCTGTTTCAACATTCATGAATGGATGATTACACTCGCGATGGTCCTCGCCCCCCGACTTCAGAGCGTACTTATCGCCCTTGGCCCCAACCCCGAGTTTAACTATTTACATAACTCGGAAAACCTAAGACTTCCATCTCTCAAAACACTAGGGCTCATTAGCTACTCAGGCGATTACCACATAACTCATCTCGCGCATCTGTACGCCGCAGCACCGAATCTCACGACTCTTTACGCAAGCGACGCTTCGGGTTGGCTTGGAAATCCCATGAGTTGGCATCGCGGGAGCTCTAAGTGCAACATCAAATACGAACTGCACTTATCTCAGCTCCACCGTCTTGCTATATCAGGCTTGCTTTCAGAAAACCTCGGCTCTCTCCTGCCATGCATGCCTCATCTCGAAGACCTGGAGTATTACTGGGATGTACACGAATTCACATCCTTCAACCTCGGCGAGCTCCTGCAACCAGTAAAGAAAACGCTCAAGCGGTTGTGTGTAAGCTTTCTTCCTGGATGGGAATACGCGGACGAAGGGCCTGGAGCGCTGGACATGGACTATCCTGTCATCAGCACACTTTCAGATTTCCCATGCCTAGAGGATCTGACCATTGACTGTCGTTCCCTGTACCACGCCGAAGACGTCGATGAGCCGGACCGGCTTATTGAGATACTCCCCAAGACAATACATCGTCTCCGGATCTCATATATATATCGAGAGATTGACGTGGGGTTGCTTCAGCTGGCTTCACAAGCACCCCAAGACTTTCCAAACCTCAAAGATATCATCCTGGGGTTCTGTGGAAGATTGGATGTGGTTGATGACGATGACAAGGAAAGATTTCGGCGCATGCGTGCAATGGGAAGCCTGTTCACCACAGCTGGTATTAATTTCAACGTGAGGACAGATCTTTATACAGCGGATATAAGAACAATGATACCTGGTGCTATGGCTGGGTCGATAGTGAGACCCTTGCCGAGTTTGATGGACAAAAGCGAAGATCCGGAAAAAAAATACGGCTGTAGCTTTTGAATGCTAGGCTGCCGAAGTTTAGCAGCGGGAACTTGAATTCTGGAGCATAAGATGAATAACATTCCCCGCTCTACCATACGCTTTTCTGGCCTCCCTCTTCTCTACAACCCAATGGAGAAAGACCAAAGGACCATCCAACGCTCTGATACTAGTATTCTCAAACAGAGACGGTGGTCCATTTTCAGCATTGTCCGTAGCACCTCCCTAGCCAGACTCATTGCCAATAAAGACGGACTTTAGGTGATCCTCTTAACAGCCCAGGGACTCTTAGTAAGAGGTTAGGCACTACCCCGGTGCGCATCGGAAATACATTATGCCAGGGCGGTACCCGGATCTAGATCTTTTTAGACAAGAACGTATCGCAAGACACGAATATTCAAGAGTCACCATGCATGGCAACGGATATATAAGCCGCCATCAGCACTCCATACCTTCCCCTTCTTCTTTACCACACCTAAATTGTGGTTTGCCTCCATGGCACGTTCTAAAAAAGCAAAGTGCCAGCACCTATGTTCTGCAGCCACCAGAGTCTCGAAAAATTCCCCGGCCCGAACAACATGTGCGCGGAATGGTGAGGGAGTCAAACATCCGTTCGACATTGTGATGCGCTGCGCTGCCAGGTTCTGCAAACTACAAAAGAATAATCGTACTCTATATCCAAATCGCATATATAAGCCCGTCCCCGCTGTATCCTTTCTCCCTTCTACACATCCCCAAATCCAACACCGTAAAAGCAAACTTAAAACCTAATGTGGCTACTTAATGTGCTTGGATAGACGGCGAGTAAAATGCTAAAGGGAGGATGATCATGGTTGCGAGCGAAGTTGAGACATATATGCCATGAAGGGATATCATGCGGGAAAATAAAAACAGCCGATAAAGTACATGTACGACAGTACGAGTCCAAAACCAGCCACGAATAATCGCATGTTTGGCGACGAGGCGGAAAACAATTCACTACAAGTGTGACTTATGCTCGCGTTGTTCGGAAATTACTCAACATAGCGCTTCAGGCATTGCATGAATGAGCTCTCTTAAATTTTTCAGCACCTATATAAGTCCCCCTCGCACTGTCTTCTCCCTTCTTTCTACACATCTCCATCTCTTCCTCGTCCTCTAAAAGCTTCAATCGTGCAAGCTAATGTTGTAATCCAGACGGGGATTAAAACCTCAGAGGCACATGTGGATGTTCTGCCAAAAAGTTCAAATTGATGCGACACAACGCCATATTGTCTTGCCGCTATCGTGATAAAAATACTCAAAACTATCGCGTGATATGTCTTTTAGGAGAATGAGGGCTATATAAGCCCTTCTCTATGTTTTATTGGTATCTCTCTATTCTCTACACGTTTCTCTCTATCTTGGAGATTTACTAAAACTAATTCTCCACTCGCCTCATGTGCTCGGCCGCGAGGATAGTGACTAGAAAATTGACTGCCATCGTCGTTTATGCTCAAGCCAAAACAAAAAATGTTATCGGTAGTTGATGATGTCTTGCTGCGATTTGTTTACGCGGCCAAATCGAAACGATAGATGATGCGCATCTTCAACTTTCAAAGCTGCGCAGTAATAGCAAGAGTGCGTAGCAAAAGTATAAAAGCCTCTTTGAGATTCTACCTTTCTTGGTCACATCATCCTTTCCTATTACAACTAAAAACGCTACGAAAAGGACGCATGTGAGAGCTTGTGGAGACAAGAAATACTAGGAAAAATGTTGTTTCCTCAAATCGCGCTCGAGGATTTCCGAATCATTACCGTAGTTGGTTATAGTTTTCTCACAACGGACGTGTATAAGCCCCTCTCTTCTCAGTCTTTGACTCTTCAACTCCACTACACCTTTCACATCCTTCTGTAATAAAATTGCACGAGATATTCTATATGTGCGAGCCTGCAACCTGCCGAGTCCCAATATTCATACTCATCAGTACGATATAAAGATCCGAACTATAATTTGCGGATCAAAGATTGCATGTGCGGGCTTGGGCCGAGTGAAAAGATTTAACAGGTATGGCGATAGGAGAGCTTGCGGGTATTTCCCGAAAACAGCAAACTATCGCAGCGATGTGGACGGTATGATCTTGTCCTCTGCTCCTGTCCGAAAAGCTTAGAACTTTCCGCATCACCGATTGACCATAACTGCTGGGCAGTATATGAACCCCTCTCTCCTCCGCTATCATCCTTCTACTCTACTACATTCGACCTCGTCTTCTGCACTTTAAAAGCAGCCACATCAACTTTATGTGGAGATCCTTCGTCGACTAAAAAACCTAAATACGACTGAAACATGTGCGGACCCTTCCGTTCCCCTCCTCCTCTAAAAACGATGCTGCACTTCTCTATGCTCAAGCTCTGTCTTTCTGAAACCAGGCGTTATTACGCTTTGATATACGCATACCAAAAGCTATGGCGAAACCCTCGATGTGAAATCCTCTAGAAACTGAAAACCCACGACTATCTGCAAAATGTGCGGACCCTTCTGGTCTCTTCCTCTCTTTCCGAAGTATATAAAATAAAGCTATGGCGAAACCCTCGATGTAAAAAATCCGTCGGAGTCTAAAACTAAAAAATTCGCAGCATGTGCGGGATCCCTCCGCTCTTCTTCCCTTTCAAACAATGCTGCCCTTCTCTATGATCGACCCCCTATCTTTCCGGTACCAGCCGCATATATAAGCCCTTCTACCGCCAACCTTACCCTCTACTCTATTGAACTGCGTGCGACCGGCGCATACCAACTGAAACTAAAATGGCGGAAAAAAACATGATGTCTTGTCTCGTGCAAACTAAAAACTTCACCTCACCCAAGCCATACGCGGGCTCTTCTCCTCTTCTTCAAGAATACGGCATCTCTTTCTCATGATCAATCCCCTTTTTTTCCAAAACCCGACGTACGTATATAAGCCCCGTCTACCGGCAACCTTACACTCTACTCTATTACGCTTCACTACGCTCTCATCCGCGCATGCCAACTAAAAAGCGAATCAAAAGCAAGGCCATGTGAGCCCCTCCTCTCTTGGACAAACCCAAAGTTTGAAAACCACCGAAAAATGTGCGGCGTCTTGAGCGGTTCCGTTCCTTCAAAAAATATCCTAGTCCTTTCTTTATGCTTGGTCTGAAGTCCTGTATTTGGTTAGGACACGCGTATATAAGGCCTTCACTCTTCTCCCTCCACTTCTCACTCTTTCACACGCTCATTCCCATGCCAGCAGCCAACTAAAACATGTTTTTTCTTCTTTCATGCGCGGCGCAGCAGCTCTAAAATCTAGAAACTACACGCAGCACACTCGCTCGCGTGTCTGTGTTTATATGTACTCCATAGCGATCCAAAAAACATCGCAGAATCCGCCGTATGAAAAATCCCGACATAGGATCTAGATGTACATTTAGCATCGTGCTCGAACATGAATTATGGGAGGAGGCGGCTCACATAAGGGAACCATCGAAGGTTTCGTCACTGTGGTACAGCTAGTTCGTTGGATTGGCGGTGTGTTGATTGCGCGAAGAATCTGTGACTTGTTCTTGTACCTATTTGTTAGTATGATCGAACAAATACAGGACCTGAAGCAGCTGCGTATGCGGAGATTTCACGGAGCATATAGGGTTTTTTTGATGCAGAGAAGAGGGGCGAATATGTTCTTGGAAAAGTGTAATATTCCCCACTGGTACGTTGTTTGAGCTCTGCAACCCTTTCCCACCGCGTCTAGATGTCCCTTGTATCACCTCGCATCCTCGTAGACTCAGACGTTGCACCCATATTGACTGTAGATATTACACGGATATGTTACCCCGTCAGATCATGCTGCGAGATTGTAGCGTGATCAGCGTCGAGTTCAGGCCCTGATAATGTGCCTCCTGTAGACATGCTTGCTCGGGTCTTCGAATTGCATCGGCGAAGGCTCCTTTGGCGGCGTCGGGTACTCGGACGGAGGATCGAAGGCGCCAGCGGGATATGTGAAATTGCCGTCTGCTGCGTTGCCATCACCGTGGGTGATGCCTTGTTGCGGCACCGGTTGAATGCTGAAAGCGAGGTTGGGTTTCCTGTTGGAGCCTTCCGAGTGGAAAATGATCACTCCTGATACGTAGAAGTTGCCCAATGTCGCTTTGTTCTGGACGAGCATGTAGCCTAGCGGTGCGGCAACCGGGGTTCCTGGATAGAGGTTAATGGGACTTCATAACGTATGTGGTTCAATTCATACCAAGAATCGCCTGCGCGCCTGGCTCGTTCATTGGAATGAATTCGCCGGGATACGGGCTGAGCTCCTTGTGTCGCTCGTTTAAAACCCGCCTAAGAACGCTCCGGGTAGGGCCGTTGATGATACTCAGAACCCAATACCATCTTAGATTTTTGACTTGTTCGCCCGGTGCCCAGCGGTTCCACGTAGGGAACATGACATCAGCTAGTCGGGCCAACTTAGGATGATCGCTCTCCGGCACAGAAGGTTGACGCTGTTGAGCGGCCGACTTTGGCGATTTGATGTTCATGGCAAGAATAGCTGGAGAAGGGTTAGATAATCATCTCTGGCCCATCAGCCGGGTCTGTCGCGTCATACCTCCTTGTTCGGTGTTGATACCGAGAACGTATAGCCCGCCGGTGCACTATATGCTAATCAGTCTTAGTTCCAGAAGTGATTAAACTGGAAATGGCATACCCTCCGCTCGACGTTGGAGGGGTCTCTGTACTTCTGGTCCTCGATCTTTGTAGAGGTCTCGGTATCACCGTGATAAGTCACAACGATCGAGAATTTCCCTCCGTCACGGACGGTCTTATCTGACAGATGAAGTTCCCTCAGCGGCCTGCCTACGCCCCACAGATTCCCGAGCTCCTGATTGCTAGAATGATCGCCTGCCAGGCGGATAGTCCAGCCCCATTTTTGCAAATCATCGTAGGTCCAATGATTAGCCACCGACTGAGGATTCCCGTTGAAACGCGCACCGGCATCATGGTCGGACAAGACAAAGGCATCATGAAACGCGGAGCCTTTGCACCAGGCCTTGGTGATAGTCTCATCATCAGCTGGTTCCGGCCACGGTCTACCACTCCAGTCCCATGCCTCGCCGGGATTGTCGAGATCGGCTAGCCACGCGGGGGCGTCGACGGTTGAGTTGCTATTGATGACAGCGACGTCCGACGGCTGGCGCGGCGGCGGCGGTCCTGGGCCTTCACCGTTGCTGATCGAGAGGAGCGCAAAGGCAGCAATCCATGCCACAGAAGCGCGCATGATGGCCGTGGTGTGCGTTGAATGTGTGACGGGGTCGAAGAGGGGGTGGAAAGGAAGTCGCGCCTTGCTGCGGGAAAGCGGTGTTGTTCGGAGGCGGGTGTCTGCCTGCCGAAGGTGAAGGTGAAAAGTCTGCCGCCGCCGGTAAGGGTGGAGGCAGCTGACAAAGGAAGGCGCCTTGGCTTCTACACTGGGAAGGGCCACCCCAGCAGGTGAGGCAGTCACGCAATATCGATAGACAGGTGTATTCACTTAGACACTTAGATACCTGTTCCCGGCCGCCAGCCAGAGCGCTCGTTTCTACCTCGCCATTACAGCTCTCATGTGGGGTCTACAATTTGGTTTCCTTCGCTGCTGGCGACCTGTGCTTGAAATATGCTTCAAAAGAAGTCCTGGTAAGCCCAAATCGTTCGTTGTGAATCTGACTTGCTGGCCGGACAAACCTGCCCTGACCCTGCAGGCCTTTTACCAGGAACCAGAAATCCACCGGAAACGCACTCTGCTTCAAGCCTTCCTCTTTCACCGAGCTTGGGTCTGCAATCACCTTGTGCATGTCTTTGTTGGGTCTGATATCCATTTTGACATCTTTCCCCGTGTACTTCTTCAGCAGCTTCGCAATCTCGTTGTGGGAGATTGTGTCGCTGACGACGTTTAGAAACTGGTCCTTTGACTTCTCAGGCTCTAGCAGAGTAGCAACCAGGAAGGCTGCGAAGTCATCCAAATGCGTGTAGTCGGCTTGAGCGTTGGGGTCGCCGATAGTGTGGATCGTGTATTCTTCAACCTGATCTGGCGACTGCGTCCAAGGACACCATACCTTCTCGCGGTATTGGTCGTAGAAATCACCGCACCCAATCATAGTGAAGCTCATGCGTCCCGCGCGAACGGCAGGATGGATGATGGCCTGCTCGTTCATCCTAGTTCAGTCAGTCAACCCAACGTTCAACCATACATGACGAATCGAGGCCATCGAATGTGGGAGAAGTATCGACATACTCAGCTTTCATATTCCAGGCTGGATGCACATAGCCCTGCGGATCTCCCGGCTTCCGGTAGATGTTGTGCATGCCATACTCACTTGGGTAAAACCGCTGAACCCCAGCATCGGCCGCAGCGTCCTGGATCGTACCCTGGGCGATCAGGGCCTCGCCATTCAGAGCGCTGACAACTGCGTCGACGCCTTTGAGATTGCTAGCAAGGTCTTCGCGGGTGAGCTTCCCCAAGTCAAAGGTTTTGGTGACCACATTTGTTGTGTCCGTTCCGCCCGGAAGCTGCCCACTTGGCGGTATGAACGCGATGACTTTGAAGGTGTGCCGTTTGGACGTCAGCAGCGCGCTGAGTATGCGTTCACCGATCTGGCCATCTGCACCAAAGAGGGCGACGGTGTTGAACGGCGGCACTATGCCGTACGAGTAGTTGTGGGACATGGCGAGTGGAAGCTGGAGAGTTTCGCAGTATCGACTTGGAGAAAGAGGACTTCGGGTTTGCTACGGCGTGTAGGAGGTGGACTTGATATATCCCGATGGATGACGATGAAATGATGATAGCAAGACGTCCATTCTGGGTTTAGCGCAGATATAGTATACAGTACTACAGAGGATTACGATGCATAAGTAGCGGTCTACTCCTCTGACCGGATAAGGGAGCAAACGCCATTCGAGCCTCGGGCAGTGTAGTGAGTGGTTTTTACCTAGGTTTCACTGCAACGTCTGTAGCGTCTATGCTGAAGCCGGGGCGCGTGTGCCTAGATGATCGATCGAGCTGGATCGCCATCGTTATGTAACTGTTAACAAGCCGATTAAAGCTGCCAGATGAGCAAAAGAGCGTGTATCGCTAATTCCTGTACTGTGATGAGAGGCACTATACCACCCAGCACGTAGACTTGTCTCGCCAGCTGGAGTGACAGTACCTAGCTAGTGAGGCAGCAGGGTGAATTGGCCGGTCTGCAGTCCAACAGCGAAACGGGGTGGAAGAGACGTAGGTGAGCTTTGACAAAACCTCCGCGCAGGCGCACTGCGTTCTGGTGTTGAGGTCGTTGTTGAGCAACGAACGGGATGTCGTTCAGGGGCCCGGCGGTGATTGGCGCAGGGATCCGGACTATGACGGCACCAGGGAAAGCTGGTGCTGGTGCAGGTGCAGGTGCGGCCTGGCGCATAGACCTCGAGCCTGCCTATGTATAGCTGCATCCATTATCGCTGCCATTTCACTCGGTGTTTGTTGTGTCCCCTAAGCATCGTCGAGTGCTGTCGTGGTTTGGTCTGAACCCCTCGTGTTCCACAGGCCCAGCCCAGCACTCCAGCACGGGGCCGCGAGCCGAGACACACGTCAACACGCTCAATGCCCGACCAGCGCCCGCAGTCATGGCACCAGCAGCCTGACATCGCGACCCTCGCCCCGGATGCCTACACTGCTCGACGATTGGTATGCATGCCCGCCGTGTGAGTCGACTCGGCCGTGCTGACTCCCCCCAGGAACATGCCACACCAGAGCACCTCCACCTCACCTCGCGTCGCTTCTTCATCGGGCCCATTCCCGTAAGCAGTCCGATGGCACTCGTTGGCTGGCACTTATTCAACCCCTCTAGGAAGGATGGCTGAAGACACGGCGACGCGACTGGTACAAGCATCATCTGCACATCAACTACAGCTCCCGCGCCGCCACCTTCTCCTCGGATCCGCAAGACTCGCGCCGTCGCCGCCTGTCTGGTATCGAAGGACCCAGCGCCTCGGCCCTGTTCCAGCACAGCTTCCCACAGCCCGACAAGCTCTCTGTTGACGGCGAGCCACATGGCAGACCCGATGGCGACGACGGCGAGACGGAATACGCCCGAACGGGGTCGCCGCCTGCCCTCCAGATCCCGCGCGGATCGGAGCAAAAGGGGGATGTCATAACAAGCGAAGAGGAGGAACAATTCGTAGATGCAGCTTCTGAACCTGACGATCTGACGCATGCGGAGCCCGAGTTTGACCCTGCAAAGGAATTGCACCGGCGGCGCTCAAGCACCAAGACATTTGTGACTGCTTCATCGATCCCAGGGCCCGATAGCGATGTTGACCAAGCCCGTGACCAAGCCCACAACCAACACCAAGACGAGCGGCAGCAGGCAAGTAACTTACAAGTTCCTACTGCTCGCGAGGGAGAAAGCCAGAAGGCGCTTGGCAAACGGCCAGTATCAACCGCGGAGAGCAGCAATGGTGTGCCGTCTGAGTCCATCGTTGGAGAGCCCTCGGTAGACGCTGTTTCTACCACCTCTCTGCTACGTAAGGCTGACCTGAACAAGACACAGTCCAACCCCGATTCCATGTCGCCGTCAAAAGGCATTATGACAAGGGTCAAGAGGCGGTCAGATCAACGTTCATCCGAGGGCACCCCGGCTGAATCTGCTACTCGATCAGGCGAGTCTCTCGGTCGCAGGAAGTCGAACCTCCGCGGCCTAGTCAAGTTTGATATCCCAGAGGACTCTAAGCGAGCTTCAGTACATCTCAAGGCAAAGGCCGCCCAAATGACCATCCAACGCGCCTCGACTCGATTGCGACGGCGGAAAATCAAAGATGGACTAGTGGTGAAGATGGAGCGGATGCTTGTGCGCGTCGATGCAGCAGAGAACGAGGTCCCAGAGGACTTTGACGAGAACGGCAATCAGAAAATTGACTCACGGGTCAAGGACAAGTGGCGAGAGTACATGGTTGTATGTAGGCAGAGCATTTCTGACGACGCCGACTTTGTCCTTCAAATGTACAAAACAAGAGTAAGTTGCATTTGATGCTTGAACTTGCAAATACTAAGTATCGTCGAATAGGTTATTCCGGAAATCGAGCAGGCCAGCTCTAGGAAGCGCGCTGCATTCCAAATACCGCTTGGTCGCAAAACGACGAAGGTGAACCTCTATTCGTCCCTTGACAAGTCGGTAGTTATATGGGTTCCCGCGTCGCGGGGCACGCAAATCTTCATCATGCAAGCTCGCACGGCGTCCAATGCTGTTGAATGGTACACCTTCCTGCGCAACGTTCTAGGCTGGCGGCGCTCTTCCGAGCTCCAAATCAACATTCCTGATCTGAGCGTCAGCCTCCGCCTCGCAGATCCATTCAAAACGCTTGAGAAGTCCCAAACCGATGCAAACGAGGCTGCCGATTCTGACACAGAGGAAGCCGTTTTGAGAACGATGCATGAAGAGCAAAAGGTCGCCGAGAATTTGATCAAGCGGTGTCTAGAGCAATTGCAAGATTCGCCAGAATGGTCCGATGTTCTAGAGACTTGGTTGCGGGATCAGCGGATTGGTCTCGCTTGGAAACGATACGACAGGCTGGAGTGGATACAAGGGGCAAACGAACGCAAAATGTACGGGACAATTGCCATGCAAAAGTCCCACGATCTTGAATTACGACCCAAATCACACTACCCTACAACGGCTGTGACTCGCAAGAAGCACAAAACATTGACAGAACCTGTTCCCGTGGAGGGTTTTCTTGTTCGCTTGACGGGGCAGCGTGGACGGGCGAAACGACTGGGTTTGATGTACCATAAACAGCTTTATTTCTCGACCCACGACCAGTACCTCATCTTTTCACGGCCGACCAAAGCCACACCTCCGCCACCGCCTAGTCTGCCAGCGTCACGCCAGGTGTCGGTGCCCTCTGCGCACTCCATTGCCGACACAATCCCAGAAACGTGGGCAGTCAATCCGTATCCGCTGAAGGACAACCAGATAGAGTGGTTATCCGATGACGGCTCTAGTTCGCCGGAGTCGAGCAGACTGCATGATGAGGATGCAGCAGATGAAGCTGAACGCAAGGCACAAAACCTACTCAACTGTGATGGCTATGTCAACCTTACTCAAATTGAAAAAGTTCGTAAAGCCAAAAAGGGCGCCTCGCCTGTCGATGAAGACATCGAATCAGGGTCTGATGTCGACTTCGACGAGGACCTGAATGAGTCTAACGGGGAAGACGGCGCAACGAGGGACTTCGCTATCGAGCGCACCTTCGAGCTTGTCATGCAGAATGAGTTGATTATACGATTGCAGGTATGATAGAGTCTTATCATCTTCATCGAAATCAAGCCGACTAACATTGTATAGGCCGCCGACGAAGCACGTCGCAAAGAATGGATTATCCATATCCGTGCCCTGGCCAAATATTGGAAACACCGTACTGCAGGCGATATCAGCCTGTATAAAACTACTCGCAGCCGCAATCTCAGTGCGCTTAATATTGACGAAGAAGGGGAAGCATACCTCGGCCAGTTTGCTCGCAAATGGGAGGTCACGAAATCCTTTGCGTCTCCACTACTGTACAACATGTGCGGAATCGCGTGCTGCCGTAGCATTCACCTAAGTGGAACGCTCTACCGCAAGCCGAGGATCCACGCTCCGTTCACCAGATGCAGCGTTCTTCTTGCGGCAGGAACCCTTATCCTTTTCCAGGACGTGCTGAGGAGCGGAACAGGAAAGCAGCTCGCGCACATCCATCACGAGCGCCTCGCGAATCTCGACCTCAAAGATTGTTACATATATTCCGGCTTCCTAACCGAATCGGATCTACTCTACCAAAATCAAACCTTCGATGCTAACAAACCCGGTCACCATGCGCTACCTCGTATCTACCTCGAAGATGGATGGACATCTACCGATGAGGACCTCATGACGACTTTTGTTGTGTGGCATGGGAAGAGCAAATCGTGGTTCAGAGCGCAGGAAGGCGCTGGTGGGGGGGAGAAGCGTGCAAAAGAGGGAAAGAGGACGCGGCTGAAGAGAGTGGCGAAGTTGGGATCCAAGGGGAGGAGTTTAGTATTTCGCGCCAGAAGCCGTGCTGAGCGAGATCATTGGGTGCTTGCCATCCAAAACGAGATCGAGCGTGTGCAGGTTGGAGCGAGCGAAGATTTCAGGATCGAGGAGAGCGCGGACGTGGATACGAGTGCGGGTACGAACGTGAATGAAGGGTCAGAAGAGACGGAAGAGGAGGAAGATCAGTCTTGATTCTTCAGTGCTTTAAGAAGACGGATGCTTTCGGGAATGTATACCAGGGTCCCACGGAGTGCATCGGGCGGTACGAATACCTTTTGCTATTACACCTTATTAATTTGATACAGACTTTAGTTGGGTGGTATTTTTCTAGGAAGTCGAAGCTATTGTGTGGCAAAGCAAGCCTACACGGAGGCGGCGAGGTTCAACTCTAATCACAGCCAGTTCCCAACTTTACTGTCCATCTCGGCTCTTTGTCTTACTCTTATGCTTAATCTTGTCTTGTTTTCACGCGGGGTCAGCTTATTGTGTTCTTTCCCGAACAAGTCTGCACAGCTTTCACTAGAGTTCTTGCACACCGGCATTTGACCCGACCGTCTTTCACTTCCAAAATGTCTGTTCCAACTTCACCTAGCAACCAGTGCAAGCGAGCCCGTGACCTCAACCTGCGTCATGCTCTCACCTCTCTCCACCAGAACCCTCTCACCAATCTGCCCTCTCCACCACATCCACAGCTATAGAACACCGCCACGATGCCCATCGCCCGCGACAAAGGCTCTACAGCCTACACCACCCCCGCCGACATCCTGCGCCGCGCCGCGCGACCCCAACGCCACTCGTCGTACATCCCGCGCGCGCGCGACTGGCGCTATAAAACGGGCGTTTACCAGCACGAGGACAATTATGCACTGGACGCGCCCGCGCAGCAGACGGTTTGGGATCAGCTCGACGAGGATTACCAGATTGCCGTCGGGTCTAGAGAGAGGAGGTTGAGGGCGACAAGGGATGTAGACTATGCGGGTGAGAGAGAGGACGGGAGTGTGACAGGCACAGAGGAAAGTGGGAGCACGCCGCGGAAGGCGAGAGGCAGCGCGTCGATGTCGACGTCTGTGTCGGTCTCGCCGATGAAACGTGCTGCTGTGGCGTTGGCAAAGAAGAAGAGATCGCGCGCGTGGCAAGTCGACTACTTCGCTCGTGATGCGTGCGCGGCGGATGAGGGCGTGCCTACACAACAAGAGGCAGAAGCAGAAGAAGGGGATGAGAAGGACGAACACTGGACACAAACCCGCCTCGTCCTCCACCTCCAGTTCTCCGACCGCACGACCTCCGCCCTCCAACGCATCGTCAGCAGCCTCCCCACCCCAGCCCCATCCTCGCTCTCAGCATCGCCAGTCCGCCCACGACAGATGCGACACGATAGCGTCGCTCCCCCAACGCCCAAGTCCACAGCCTCAACGTCCCTGCAGTCCGTGCAGCTATTTCAACGCACCTGGGCCGACGAAACGCGCTCTTTCAACATGGCTGCCGTGCGCAAGAAGCTGCGGGACCCTGTTGCTGCGGCTACTTTCGAGGTGCCAGAGGGGTGTGTGTGGTTTGCGGAGGCGGTGGGCATGTATGCGCTGTTTCCGCCTGGCGTGCCGGTTACCGCGAAGGAGATTTGTGTAAGTCTAAATTCCTGGGTGTGGTATGTGTGTGTGATGAGTGTGGTGCTGACTTGTGGTGTCGATTGTAGGCGTTCTACCCGCATCATGTACGGCATGATGGTGTTGCGAGGAGGTTGTTGAATAATGGGTTTTGCGGCGATGTGCTTTTGGATATGCAGGTATGTGTTCTCTTTCCTCCGCCCCCTTGTCTCTCTAACACCAATCTGACATCGCGTTTTCAGTCCCCCTTCCGCACCGCGCCTCCGACTCCCACGGCCAACCTCCTCCTCCTCCCCCCTCTCCCCCACAAACCGAAACCCACCCGCGATCTCTACACCGACCACCTGCTCCCCTCCAACTCCAACTCCAAATCTAAATCCAAGCCCCAGTCCAAGTCCAAGTCCACCAAGTCCCCCCTCTCGCATCCCGGCCTCACACTCCCGACCTTCGCCGACCTGCTCCGCGGCGTAAAGTCGCTGCCCACAGGCCTCGACGCGCGCGGCCTCACGCAGTGTCTGTCCTGGTACCTCCACAACCGCGACCTGTTCACGCCGCGGCTGGACCTCAATGTCCTGCACATGCAGGCGCTGCTGCGCGCGCTGCGGGTTCCGCTGAAGGGGTTTGGAGGGCGGAATTTGGACCGTGTGGGGTTGGCGGAGTGGGTGGAGAGGGGGTGGAGTGGTGTGGAGGTGCAGGGGAATATCAACGACGACCGCGACGACGACGGGAAAGGCGAGGGTGCTGGTGCTGGTGCTGGTGCTGGTGCGAGTGCCAGTGCGAGTGCCGGTGCCGGTGCCCACGTCGCTGTCTCGCGCATCGAAATCGACGTCGACAACGAGGACGTGAAGTTGAACTTGCAACTCCCGCTACGCTCAGTGCTGATGCTACCCTTCATATCGATCCAAGCGTTAGTGGGCCGGGCGCTGGAGAAGGGTGTGCAGAGGGCGGAAGCGAAGAGAGTGGTCAGGAGGCAGAAAGAGGTGGGGATCAAAAAGCAGAAGGAAGCAGCTGTGGATGTGGATGTGGAGGTGGAGGTGCAAGCCACACACGCTCACGCCCATGTCGAACTGCGCGAGCAACAGCAGAACCAGCAGAACCAGCAGAGGCAGACCCAGAACCAGCCCCTCACTCTCGCCGTCGCGCTAAACGGATACCGCATTCCCAAGCGTGCGCGAACGCCTGTTGATGATGAGGGCAGGGTGCGGTGCGCAAAGCGGGTTGTGACAAAGGCCACGATGGCAATGGGAACGGCGACAACAAATACACCTCCTCCAGAGTCCCACAAACGAGCTTCCACGCCTCGCTCCACCGCCCATCCCACTCCACCATCCGGACCGCGATTCCCGCGCCCACAATCTCAGCCTCAACATGCACCGCCGCAGTACACATCGCGCCGATATGGCGCTGAGAAATTTGTGTATGGGTCTGCGTCGAGGTCTCAGCAGTACCCTCACTGTCCGCCTCCGCCTCCGCCTCCTCCCCCTCCTGCTCCTGCTCCTGCCCCTCTCGTCGATGCGCCGAGCCAGCAAACACCCGCCTATGCCAAGCACGCCGATTACAACTACGACTACGCTTACGACTACACGCGCCAAGGTTACGACACGCGGTACCGCTATGGGTATTCGGCAGCGCAGGGCGAGTCGTTCGGTGCTGGTGCTGGTGACCGGCGCTAAGTTGAGTTGAGTTGAGTTGAGTTGCGCTGAGCAGTGGTCAGTGGTTGATTGGTTTGGTTTGGTTAGGCTATCTGGCGGACGCAAGACTCGCAGTATATTTCTTTCTCGATGGAGGGGATTTTCTGGGTAGCGGGTTAGATGCCGTTTTTGCATGTTTGCATGCGTGCACGGTTTGGCGGGCGTGTGTTGAGATGGAGAAATGAGATTGGGATTGGGATTGAGACTAGATTGATACTGTGGTTGAGACTGTGGTTGAGACTGAGACTGAGACTAAACTGAAACTGGATGGACATGGAGACTAGATTAGGATTGAGATTGGCCAGTAGTGCAGAGTAGGGGCGCTTCATGATAGCAGTAGAGTGAGTGGTATCAAGTGGAGAGGAGCTAGATGGGTAGCAGGCAGATTCAGAACCAAGTCAAATCAAATCAAATCAAATCGGCGACATAGACATGCCCCATTGAGAAAAAAGTCGAGTACGCATGTATACAACAAATCGATAACAGACATTAAAATTAACCAGAGTGCCAACATCCATGTTCTAGTATGGCCTATAATCTACCACCTCAACAACAGTCCCAAACACAGACATGCAACAGCCCGCGGCATTACTCCTCGCGCCCAACACTATCACTACTCTCCCCCAACGTATCCTCGCCAAGCTTACTCTCCTTCAACGTCTCGCTCCCCCACCCACCCCTCTCCCGCATCTCCAACAACAACTCCTTCAACTCACCCACCTCACCCTGCAACTTCCTGACCTCCAGCACCGCGGTATCAAACTCGACATTCGGCTTCGACTGCTGGACCTTCTTGTCCCAGCCATCGGCCTCGAAGTCGCACTCAGTGAGCACCTGCTCCCACTCCTGCACCACGTCGTCGTCCTCTTCGCCGCGGCGCCGGTTCGACTTGACCTTGTGGGCCTCGCGGGTCTCGAGGAAGGCGGTGATGACAAGTAAAGGTGAGTAGATGACGCCCATGACGATGTCGTTGAGGCGGTCGTAGCGCGCCTGCGGCATCCACCACTCGAAGGGCAGGATCAGGAAGAACATCTCGAGGAGGTTGAAGGGCGCGATGAAGACGTTTTCGTCGGGCGCGCGCACGAACTGCATGGTTTTTTGCGAGAAGAGCGCCATGTATTCGTCGATGGCGTTCTCGGTGATGTCCTCGTAGGCCGAGTTGTAGAGGGCGATGAGGATGTTGAGGAGGATGACCATGACTACGAAGGTGAAGATGTAGTAGAGAATTAGACCAAAAGGTGGCTTTGACATAGTTAGCTGAGTGATTCGATATCGCTGATATGGATATACGTACGGCGTAGTTTTCAAAGCCCTCGAATTCTGGGCTCTGCATGATGGCGTTCAGCATAGCTTTGATGACGAAGTCGGAGTGCTGCAGAGAGTTGTCGGTGAGATCCATGCCGACGAAAGCTTGCAGAAAACCTATCAATACGACAACCAACAGGGCGAAGAAGATGAGTGATTCGCGCATCATGACTTTCAGGACTACCAGCATTGCCCCGAAGAAGCGGAATGTGTCGAGATAAAGCAGCAATCGCATCCAGAACATGGGAGCTGTGAATGCTAGGAAATTGTAGCTGAGTGTGTTGAACTTGGCTCTGCCCTCGGAGTCAACCGCATTCCCAAGTGCAGTCATGCGGAGGATGAACGAGGTAGCAAGCATAGCATAAAGTGTCGAGTTGAATACGTTCCAGAATCCGATATAGTAGCGCCCAACCTTCCAGAATTTGCTGATCTCGTCACAGACAAACCCGACGGTGAAGACGTAGAGCATTGCTTCCACGACATCGAGGTCTCCTAGTGGGTTGATAGTGTTTATGGCGCCCGTGTACAAGCCCAAGTAGATGACGGACATGGCCACTTGAACGGCATTTTGGTATTGCGGAACGCGCATGCGGTCAGGATCCAGATGCGACCAGTAGTCGGTGTTGGTCTTGTTCCCATAGTCGACAAAGCGGGAGGGGTCGTCGTCGTCCTGGACCAACCAGCCGCGCCAGAGGTATGAGATGCACTTCTGGTAGCCGGAAGACCCGATGACGGTCAATGCGTGCAGGTCGACGGCTCGCTCAATAGCATTGGCCGGCACCGAGGGCTCTCCATTGACGAGGATAGAGTAGCGCTTCAGCAGGACCTCGCCAAGCAGGTAGTTCTGGTCTTCCTCTCCCTCGATGATGCGCTTGGCCATCATCTCGGCCGCCACAGCGCGCACTTCATGCAGGTCGGCATCCCACAGCTCGCACAGGGCCTGTCTCTTGAACCACTTCTTGACAACCAGCAGGCAATACACAACGCAGGCCTTGTGCTCTTCGCCGCCGGCCTGCCTCGCTGTTTCCACGACGGCATCTGTGAGGATTGGACTGTGCGGCTTGGTGATCCTTTCTTCCTCCAGTTCACACGGAACTACTTGCTCGATCTGGTGTTTGAGGCGGAGTGCGACGATGGTGACTTCTTTGGCCGAGCTAGAGCTTGTGAGCGGCGTGTTCGTGCAGGGGACGTTGGAGTGTACTCACATGGGCGGCGCCGGCAGCTGATCGCGGCGGGTGGGTAACACTTCGCAGGCCAGTTAGCGGCCACGTCTTCTCAAGAGAGCATGAGGGGATTTCTCACGCGAGCGGAACTCGTCCTGCACCCGGTGCCGTCTATCGTGGCCGTCGGCATTGAAGAGCGAGCTCCATCGTACCATTGTTGTGCCGGAGCTGGATAGAGCTCCACACGGTGTGTACGGACGCTTCAACGGCGCGGTGGTGGATCGGACAGGGCAGCAATGTCTCCTGATTATGGATGTGGGCGGAATACAAGTCGAATCGGGCGACCTGGATATCAACAGAGACTGGGAGCAGCTGGACGGCGAGGTTGGCCCACGCCGGCGCGAAACTTGGTCGTGCCGCCGCCAAACCGCTTGGCCGCCATCGTCACTCGACCCCCGGCGGCTGGCCCAAGCTCCCATTACCTGCATGCGCACTACTCATCTGGGCAGACAACGGACAACACTCCAACATGGCTGTTGGTCGTGGCACAGTAATGGCAGTGTCAAATAATTCTTTCCGAGGATATGCTATACCATACATCCAAGCCAAACCTGCAGGTCGGCGCATGCTCCCCAGGCCGCTTTTGTATGTGCATAATTGCCACACACAGGACCACCTACCGAACGCCGTACGTCTACCCTTTTGGGACGCCCCGGTTCTAAACGTAATGCAGACTCCTCTAAGTATCGGCCTCTACTACGCCACCTTCATCGCTGGTGCTCTCGTCCTCGTCACCACTGACTTCTTGATTCTCGCGCTCCCGCTTCTCCATGAGGGCTGCTAACTCCGCGTCGTCGTTTTCGGTGACAGCCTTGGGCGCCATCTTTACGACGCAGCTGCCGCCGGCTGCTGTGATGCTCTCTTCGATGTCTTTGATGGACTGTTCGAGGGTGGTGATGCCATGGTTCTTGTCCAAGCATTGCGAGGTGAGGACTGTGACGGTTATAGTCACATTGGTATACAAGGCAGAGGATATGCTTACCGTATAGTGGCGGCGAGACGAGCTTCACTTTGACTTGGGTTTCTGCTGTGTTTTTGGCTTCTGCTCGTCGCAGAGCGGTCTTGACGGCGTCGATGCCCTCATAGCCGAAGCAGGTTACTATTGTCATCAGCGCATGTTCTTCCATCCGCAAGTATTACATACCTTCAATGTCCGACCGCACCTTTGTGGGCTGCGGTGTCAACCTCTTCGCAATATAAGACTGTAGCTCCTCCTTGACCACATCGTTCGGGAACGTAACATCGTTCCAGACGTCCGGATTCGTGATCGAGAGCTTGAATGCATCAATCGAATGTCCGTACTTCTTGTTGAGCGGCCAGCCGATGTTCTGGTACAGCGTTTCGATGGCCGTGTCGGTCCTCTCGGCCACGTGGCGCATGATCGAGTGCACCATCTTCGACTTATTGTACCTTTCCTCGCACTTGACGATATCCTCAGGCGACACTCGACGCTTCGACAGATCGATGTAGCCCTTGTCCTTGTCCACACGGAGCACGACTACGACTTCGTTGCGGCCGACGCGGATAAGCTTTTGGATACTTCTGATACGTCGTCGGGAGAGCTCGGAGAGGAGAATCATGCCGTCGATGTTGTCTGCGGTCCATCAGTAAGAGAGGCGGGAGGGCATTATGTTTCCGAGGTGAAGCACCATATTCCAGCAGCTTGACGTATGCACCCATCTCAGCTATCTGCTTGACGTTCACCATGACGAAGCTCTCGACCTCCGGGTACTTCTCCTCGTAGAACCGACAGTTTGTGAGAGACATGGTGGCGGCTCTTTTACTACCGTTCGTGTGGGTGGAGGGTACAGTCGCTTGTCGCGAGGCGGGGTCCTATTTCGGTCGGAGCGTCAGGCTTGTTGGAATTCCTGGTGGACACGATTCGGCTGATAATTCGTATGTGTTTGGTTGCTGGTACAAATGCCGGTGGGGTTTCGGGGCATGTGGGCGGCAGCGAAGGTTCGTCGTTGTTCGTCGACGTGAGTCAAAGATTTGTGTGGGTTGAACCACCGCGGGGCGGAAATGCCAAGACTGTGGACTGCTAGTCCCGGAATTGACTAGCTTTAACCCCCAACGTACGAACTTAGAATGCATCTCTGCCTCCTCGCCTCCTCGATTCCCCATCGCTCTTAACAAGGAATTGGATAGCCATGACGTTCCACGAACTGATATCAGTTTCAATCTGATCAAATTGTGACTACTGATCTATCCCCCGCAAGTCGGATATGGTAACGGGAGCGGCATCCATCCGACCAAGGACTGCACAACGCGATATCATTTATTGACGGAAAATACTTGCTCTGCTATTCCTCCTATGCAATCGAGATGCAAGACTTGCGATTTATCTACTTATTGCTAGGCTTACTATGTGTGCCGCCTCCGCGGTACAATCTTTTTTCTTGAACGACACCGAATCCATAAACAAGTACTAGAGACTCATAACGCGTGAAAATGTGTAGGATACTTGGCCTTGACGACCTCGCTCTTCTTCGAAGCAAAGCTTGAGAACAGTTCGTGATCGGAAACGCTAGGGTGAAGGGGTTTTAGCGTAGGAAATGACGCGACAGAGCGTGAGAGCGTGAACCCCTGCGCAGATGATCGCGTCTTCGAATTTCGTCCAACCAGTTCCGCACTTTCTCATCACTTCCGCTGATTTCGGTGTCACCACACGACGACCTCTACTTCTATATATTCAATGGCAGCCTCTATAGCTATGCCTCAAACCTTCGATCTGGGCAGTGAGCCTGAACCTGGACCGACTAGCATTCGACCTGACATACCAGCCAACGATGCCGAACTGCTGGGATGTAAAGTGCGCGAACGGCTGGACCAAGCATTATCAAACATCGTCGAGGAGCAGGGAGAAGTCTTAGGCATTGCTAGCATTCCAGAATTTTGCGATCCTCTTATCCATATAGGAGGCTACGGACCAATATCTCTGCCTCTAACTGAAGAAGATACTCAGTATATAATTCACTCTGGGCACCAGGCGCCCTTTGGGAAAGGTAGCGAAACGATTATCGACCGGTCAGTGCGACAATCGTGGGAACTGGATGCACGGGAACTTGAGATTAACAATCCATCCTGGCAAAAGAGTCTGGATGCCATCGCGAAAAACATCGCCGAAAAGATCAGCGTCGATCCAGCACAGCCAGGTTTTCATGTCGAGCTTTACAAGATGCTATTGTATGAGAAAGGGGCTATGTTCAAACCACATCGAGAGTATGTTGCAGGAGCAGAAGTCTTTCGGGCCCAGCTAATTTTTATAGCACTGAGAAGGTGCCGGGCATGTTCGGAACTCTCGTGGTTTGTTTACCTTGCCCTCATACCGGTGGGGATGTCAGGCTACAGCATCACGGGCGTTCAACCGTGCTTCAAACATCAAGTCGTGTCAGCTCAATCCTGTGGTGGTAAGTGAAGTGGCCCTTTCATGTATGAGCAATATTTACTGACCTTTTGTTTAGGTATTCCGACGTGCATCACGAGGTCAGTGCATCACCATATCACGACGGTTGAAGGAGCGTTAACAATGAGTAGGTGTTACCGATCGAATCAGGATATCGCTGGGTCCTTACATACAATCTTGTTCGCGATTGTTCTAGCGGGTCATTGCCTATCTTAACGCTAGTTACTACGGAGTTTGAGCAGATTCTGCGCGCTTGGAAATATCAGTTACAGCGGAATGCAGCCGAAAGCAAAGTCTTGGTCTAAATGTTGGAACATCAATATACGGAGGCCAGTATGAAGCTTCCTTTGCTCAAAGGAGCAGATCTCCGCAAAGCCGCGGCCCTGAAGAAGGCATGTGCCGAGACGGGCATGTTTCTCTACCTTGTTTCTGTTCAACGCATGCAATTAGGATCAGCTGAAGAAGACCACGATGACGATGACGGATCCTATGGTCGACGTGGTCGCTGGAATCCCGAGGAAGACACGGACGAGGAAGACACGGTAGAGGAAGACGAGATTGAACCTGCCGGAGAAAGTGGACACCCTTTCCTATGGGATGTTTATGAAGACAAGTTTTCCCTGACTGCTGTCTATGATCAAGATGGACAGAAGATCGTGGTCAATCGCGAGATTCTGGAAACTGATATTATTCAAGAAAACCCTTTCAAGGATGAAGAACCTGACGAAGAAGACTATGAAGGATACACAGGAAATGCTGGCGCGTCAGCTACGCATTGGTATCGATCTGCGGTATCTCAAATCCCGACTTTGTGCACCTATCGCGCTAACTTCTGTCTCAGGGCATTGTCATAGTTCCCCTGGTTGTTCTACCAAATTTCTTCGCCCTCAACTCTATCAAACCATCGAGTCAAAACAACACCCCAGATAATGCCGACCTGATGCTTGACTACTTCGTCAAGAAGCTAATGCAGGCTCCGCCTCAGACAACAGAGCGAACCCTCTACGAAAGATGTGTTCGTTATTTGTGCACGCATATCGTCAACTATAATTTGCGATCAATTGAGACTGGTATCTCTTGGAACCTGTTCGATAATTCGCTTCTAGCCAATGTTGTACAGGGGACATTACAACTCGCCGACTCGGTTTTGTGCATCCGTGCACTGAGGGCCTTCTCGCATATCGATAACAAGACCCTTAGGTTGATTGGCGATGCGATGGTGAGTGATCAGCTCAGACTCTCCGATTTTGAAGCAAGGTATGCTATCACTATTATGTGGTAACAAGACGGTACTGATGAAACCACAGCCTCGAAATATACATCTCCCAGGACAAACGTCTGTCATCTGTGCATAGCGCGTTGGCAGAAGTCCTTGGCGGTGAAATAACTAAGAGGAGTGTAGAGCGTGGAGAACAGTCGGGTGTGAGCGCGTGGGTCACGAGGAAACTAGACCATGCCCTACACTCCTACCAGGAGCTGTTTGACGACGATGTGCCTATTCTATTGCTACTCTGCGGGGTGTATGGTTCTACATGGATAGACGCTCTGGAGCAACGGTACATATCCCCCCTTTTCCGTCTGGAGTCTAAGCTAAAACTTGCTAGAATTCTGCCGGTCGTTCGGCGTCATAAAAGCAAGACGCCATTTCTGATCGCCTTCATGAATAAACTATATACTACGCCGGAAGTGCAAGGATTCTTAGCCCCTATCTTTGCATCACTACTTCCGGTTGCAATCAAGTCTCTTAACATAGGAAAATGGGGAACGTTCCAGGACTCGCCCAACAAAGCACAAACTGGTCTCTACCGGACTCCTAAATTCCGCCTGCCCCCAATCAAGGGCGAAGAAATCACACTCTTCTTAGACAGATGCCACACGATGGGGTTCGTACAAGAGGTGCAAGATTTTCTACTCGCTTTCAGGGAGGACGCACCGATGGCACATCCTTCTGACATGGCCCCAACCTGGGTCACTTGCCTAGCGGGGATCGCGCAGCTCATGCCTAAGTGGTCGATACCGTACTCCGAGTCTTTCTATCGCACGCTCTTTCAAACGATTCTCGCTGTTTTCATCCTCAAATATGTAGACTTCTTGCCGCCCCCGCCCCAGGATTGGACGGCGAACAAGGTCAAGTGTTCCTGTGGTGATTGCGCCCTGCTTAATTTCTTCATGCAAAACCCCCACCAACTGACTGTAGAGTTCAAGATGGCTCCAAACCGAAGGAGCCACTTGCAGGGCGAGCTTTCCGATGCAAGAGCTGATGTCACGTATGAGTTTGCGTGCAATACCGCACCGTACACTATGATTATCAAGAAGACTCGAGCATCGTACGAGAAGGCCGTCGGGGACTGGAAGGAACGGAAAGCTTGGGCTGAGCAGAATCTCAAGCAGTCGTTTGATGAGACGGTGCTGAGAACGCTGTTGGCGGAGAAGTACGAAGAGATTGTAGGGATGACGCAAGTCACTGCGCCCGCTGCGCCTCGACTAGTGGTACAGATACAAGACGGACGAGCGCGAAAGCCATTGTTGGAAGCAGGGCTTCGGCCCGCTGCCCAAAGAACTATCGCCCACCCACACCCACAGGCTGTACGACCAGTATCACCGTCTACGCTGCAAGGCACGTCCGCAAATTCTAGATCAGGGAATCCAGGAGCTCTTACATCGGTGGCTTCCGGTGCCAGAACGCCTAGCTTTGCGACGAAGAGGAAGGCTGCGGAAATCGAGGACGCAGAGGTCATTGATCTCACTCCAGACTAAGCTCTCCTATTCCAAGCAACGCTCGAGGATCGATTCGCACTGAAGAACGGATTGAAGTATCGAGACTCGAGCAGAAATACGGCTGTAATTAGATTACATCAGAAGAAAGTAAACTACTTCTACGTTATAAGGAACACAAACAAAAATACTTTTCCATGTGAAAATCAAGCTCTCCTGGGCATGTCATCATTGACGTCCGAATCTACGGGCTATTTCTCGGTTCATAAGATCCTCATAAGCCTCGCGGTGCACGAACCATAACTCTGAAGGCAAAAGTCGTCCATCAACTCCTCCGTCTTTTGTGGAGAATCCTTCTTCTTCGGAACGTTGAGTCTAACCATCAGGAGCAGACCCTTCATTCCTCTCAACAGATCGTCCTCCCACTTCGAATCGAGGACTCTCGTCGGGCTATTCACGACTGATTTAGGCACGATAATCAAAGCCTCTTGAGTATTAGCAAACGTTTCCGAAGATCTCGGTTGAACTTACGGTTCTCTTCCACCAGTCGGTAGAACCGAATCTGCTGCACATCTGAGAATCAGGCTTCTGGCCATCGAAGTAACGCTCCTGCAAGAGATCCGCTTCGGAAGGGCAGAATCGGAATCGATCGTCCTCCCTTCCGCGCGTATCTCTGACGCCGTGGATTCCGCAGTACGTGATCTCGCTGGGATCGATGTTTGGGTCGTCCTCGTCAATCTCTGGGTCGTCGATAGGAAAGTAGCATTCGCAGCTTCCCTCGGAGCCATGATCCGACTCATCGCTTTCGTCATCATTGTCGTCGTTCTCATCGCTCTCGCCCGCATTATCGCTCCTTTCGATCTCGTTGCCGTCACTATCGTACTCGGTCTCGCCGGAGTCGGATTCCAGGTCAGACAGGGTAGTGCCGCCCTCTGCTCGGCGGTGGAATGTACCAATGTACATCTGGAAACCAACGATATCGCAGGCCTGCTTCAGAGCACGGCATTGAATGGCATCTGGGCCGGTAAAGTCAGAGTCTCCGTTGGAGTTGACGTACTTCTTGGTGAGCACGTGAACCAACACGTCCAGTTCCCACTCGCTGTGCTTCGCTTTTCCAGGCCTGGAGTGCATGGACGAGAGCGGCGTTTGGAGCTTCAGACGAGATGCTCATGCAGCCTATACGGCCGAGCTCTGTGGAAAGCGCATTCTTGAGCTCACGGGTTGTCTTGAGGGCTGCTGGCTTGGGCGGGACGGGCTCGGATGGTTTTTTCGGTGCAGTCTTTTGTGTCTTCGCAGGCTGCTTCTCCAGTGGTGGGCTTGGACTGTCTGCTGGTGCAGCCGCTTTTCGTTTCCGTGTAGTTACGGGCATGGCGAAAGAGTTCGGGATGTGGAAAAGTGTCGAAAGTTAATTGGTGGTCCATCACCTCGAAACGTAATTTATATACACGAGCAGATGGAAACTCCAACGTCTCCTCACGGAAAATCTTGTTTTTTGGGCAAATACTATATTCAGTACCAACATCGCCATTTGCGGGTTCCCCGGTTAGAACAGCCGTTTTTGACCTATAGCACCATGCACGATTCCGATCAACACGTCCTGTCTCATCGTCACGCATGATTCTGATGACTCGTCGAAATACAGCCCGAAACAGTTACCACGGTTCTGAATTTCTCTTATTGCCGGTTTACCGTTGACGAAAACTCCTTATTTACAATACTACCTGATCAATACCTTACACAAATAACACTGGTCTGGTATTCTTACACTGCAATATTACAATAAACTGAACTTCCATATCCTTCATTCTTCTTACTCTCAACTGCCCTGGAGCTGTGTAGAACTGCGCTCGCTTTCACAGCGAGACGACAAAGGATAATGCGTGAGACGTTGTTCTTCGCAAGCACCACATACAAACAGACCGCTTATGCTAACAGACGAAGAGTCCATGAATATGCCAACAACATCAACAGCTATCTAAGCGGCCTCGAACTTTCCGCGGTTCGAAACATAAAAGAGCTCATTGACTGGAACACCGCGCACGCCGATATCGAGATGCCATACGGTAAATCCCTATGTTTTCTGTAAGCGATATACTAACGCGGTGCAGAACACTCAAATCAAGAACGACTGGTTAAGTCGTACGAGGACGTTCCCGACGTTTTGTACGGTGCGGTCCGTAAGACATATGAAGCTGCTATCGCTCATCTGCGCAAGGTCGCTGTGAAAGATAGTTTTGATTTTCTATTCTCAGGAGACAAAGCGCTTGATATCGTGGCGATACCTATGGATAGCAAGATCCCCAGTATGGCCACTGCCTCAGGTATCGTACTTTGCACAGCCATCCAATAGGGGTCACCAACTAAAATATGTAGGTTACCCTATTGCTACGATGCCGTTGGGCGTGTTCGATTATCTTGGACGACCGTTTGGCCTGGCCATCATAGCAAAAGCAGGATGGGAGGATCTGATTTTCAGGTCCATGAGTGCTTTTGAGGCGACATTCCCCAAGAGAGCGATTTAGCCGCAGCTAATGAATGAGAGCAAGGAAACATCCTCAGAGTCAAAGATATGGAATGATTATATAGTAATGTTATATGCCAATACAAAGGGCTACGTGGTTCGAAATGAAAGTTCCATGGATATAAGGATGATTTATGAGTCGCTGTTGTATTCTAAATCTTGAGATTTAGCTTCCAACTCTCTGACCAGCGACTCAGCTGCCTCTACTATCTACCCAAAGCCAGCCTACCCTCGTACTTCCTTACTCTCCAAGCCCAGCCTAGCCCTACATAACAAACAACACCTCGTATACCCTCTCCAACAGCGCGTTCTAAAAACAAAGTAGCCTACAAATCCGACTTCCCCGACTTCTGCCGCGTGCAACTCTACCTGTGGCTAAAAGCTCCTGGGGTGTCAAGAGGATCGCCGAAAGCCTTCTTTCTCAGCACTAAACACACCCTGTTAACACCGTCCATGCAAAACGGACCGTGACCATGGACAGCAAAAAAAAAAAAGCCCTGTTATAGCATGTCAAATGTTTGTTCAGAAGACAACATACACACCGCCTGTTGCGATAAGGAAGCACATAACCCCCGGGCAACCCTTTTCTTTCGCACGCCGCAAAACTAAGACAAGGTTTGCCATCATAGATGGCACCACCTGTGATCTTATCTTATCTTACCCAGGAGCTCCAGTCGCGCTCTAAGCCGTAAACATGCATGCATGCGCGCCGTAGAGTTATTATATCAATTCCTCCCTCAGTGTAAGCAGCCATCCTTCTTGTCTCTTGAAAGCTAACTACGACGCAGATGAAGCCGCGGCATGAGCACGAGCATGAAGCATGAAGCAAGTGATGCCGGCGAAACTTCCAGTGGACAGTTAGACGGACGATGCATGCATTGCGCTAGTTTTACTTGTTGGAGCCACAAGAGAGGCGCTCGTTCGGCAGGAATACGCACGGAGCGGTGGGAATGAGACTTTGAGAATGGGGTGGAGATGAAGATGGCAGAGGGGCTAGGAGCTTAACATAAGCTCGTAACAGCTCACACCCTCCGGAACGTCAAAGCACAGCGACACGGACAGGAGCGAAGATACAATAGGAAGCAGAACTAACTATTACATATTCGATTGTAGAAGATGGGAAGGTAAGTAAGATGAAGGCTCTATACAAAGCTTGTGATACAGACGCGTCAAAGGGTAAGGTAAGGTAGGTAGGTATCCAGTTCAGCTCAGCTCTTGACAGGGAGGTACAGTGCAGACAACACCTCCGGTTCGCAGAGATCTGCCCAACCAGCCAAAGCATGTCAAACTCCTCGCAATGCAGCGTCCAACTCGCCGATCAATTAACAAAGAAGCAAGGTGCTACGCTACCCAGCATGCTCGACGATCTCGCTCACCAGCTGCCCGTCCTGGACGAAGCTCCTGATCTGTTCCGGAAGGGGGTTTTCCGCGTAATCGTCCTCAGTGGGTAGATTGATGTTGACGCTGGAGCATTTGCTGGTGAAGATTTCCGTGTTCAGAGAATCCTTGGAGAGGTATATCGTGGCACCGTCGACTTGGTCTAACAGCACTGTGGGGAGCGTGCCGATAACTTGGAGAGCAAAGTTGGGGCACTTGATGACGTCCACGGAGCTAACGAGGGAGTCGATGATGAGCGAAGTGCGAGACGAGTTGTCCATCGAGATCGCGTTGGCCTTGCCGTTGATGCGAATGGTCGTGTTCTTGCACCGGGAGATCAGAACTGAATGCTGGATCTCCGCGTCGATTTCAATGGCCTCGCCATGGCTCTCGAAATTGTCCTGTTGGTGCGATCAGCCTCCATGTTCCAGTAAGCGGGTAGCTATACTCACTATTATCCACTTGTTGCCATCTAGCTCCTTCTTAGGAGGCTTCTTAGTCCTCATACTCTCGGGCTTTGGCTTTTTCCCTGGCGGCGCTGGGCTCTTGCTTCGCAACGAACCAGAGCTGTCACTCCGGGTCGGTACAGGGTCGGTAGTTCGCAATGACGGATTCTTATGCGTCATTTGGCTGGCATCCACCTTCTTCAGACCCTTTGTGACATCGCCGCCCTTGTTCAAATCGGCGAACACGGCGTTCATGTCAGTAGCAGCAGCCTTCTTGGGCGCTGGTGCGGCCCCTGGCGGGGGCGGCGGGCCCGATAGTGATGGAATCCCTCCCGTAGGCATTGGCGGAGGGGGCGGAATGCTCGAAGAGGGCCCGCTGGAGGGCACGTTCTTCACCTGTCTTGCCGCCTCTCTCGCATCAATGCCATCCTTGTTCCACGTCACCCCAGTTAGATAGTATTTCTTTGTGTACTCGGAGAGTGCTTCAAACAGCTTGTAGTACGCCCGCACCCACTCGACGTTGGTTTTGTCGGGCCTATGTAGGTTAGATATAGCTCTGCACAGCCGATGGGACGACATACTTGTCCCTGTACTCTTTCAGCACATTGTTGCCGGAAATCTGAGCCCCGCCGAACAGCTCGGAGATGAACTCATGCGGCTTCATCGAGCCGCCGATAGTGACCCAGCTGAACGCACCCACAGCATGGGCGACCATGGTCAGCGGGTCCCTCAGAGCCGGCTCCCGGTTGCCTTGGCGGATCTCGTCGACCTTCTCCATGGCAACCTGGACGTCTTTGAGGATCTCCAGACAGGTGCTGTCGTCGGGCTTCTTGGCTTTGGTCGCGACGAGCAGAAACTGGCGTTGCGCTGTGAACCCCTGCTGCACCGCTTTTGCCTGTCCACCAAGTCAGACACTCTTCCTATTCCGGCAGACTGCGCGCCCTCATACCTGGCCGTCAATGACGTTGCCCAACTTGCCGCTCAGATGCAGCCACGCCTTCAGCTCGGTGCGTATGAGGGTGTCGAATCCTTCGATCGAGGGAGGGAGGCTCTCGACGGCTTTTGGCGGAGGGGCAGCGTCTGACGTCTTTCCCATGGCCGTCGAGCCTGGGGCTGGCGTGGGAGCTCCATTCGGCGCTTGCTCTTCGGGGCCGGTAGAGGATGAGGCTATGTCTTCGAGTCGAGAGGTCGCGGCCTCGAGTCTGCGGAGCACAGTTGTCAGCACATTGCCCTGCCTGGGTACCGTCACCCGGCGGCCGTGGGAGTAGGGGTCGGTCTCGGTCATGATCGCAGCGGTCTGTGTAGTTCATCATGGACTCGGGGAGGCCACGCACCGCTTTATAAGAGTCGTGAGGTTGTTCATGTTGTTCTGCGCCATACTGCGGGGAGGGGCGCAATGCAGGGGAGACGGGCCAGCTGGGACCTGGGTGGTGAGCTCGGGGAAGGGGCTGTATGCCGGGCAGCTGCAGGTCGCCGCCGCGTGTCGCCTTCTAGAAGCAGCGAAGAGTAGGAATAGATGGACAGAAGCGCAAGATGCACAAGATGCAGCGCGACGGTAGGGCGCGCGTACAGGGTGCGGGTGCAATGTGCAGAGTGCAATGCAGGTCGTCAGCGTGCTGCCGCGGGTGGATGCTTCTCCTGCATCCGTGCGCTGGCCAAGCGATGAAGCTCCCCATGCAGCCACCATTCAACGTCGCCGTGTCAGCAACATTGAAGTCACGGCCCGGAAACAGCTGCGACACAGACACACGAAAACGGCCAACATGGCGACTGACGCAGACGGCATTGACTTCTGCACCCTGGGCATGTTCATCATAGGTATCTGAGCTGACCAGCACCACCACCACTATCTGGCCATTGCTCAGTTGTTCCAGATGAGATCGAGTTTCCACCACCAAAGGCTCCCGTCACGAACATTCTGGGTGGCGCGGGGTCCTACTCTGCGCTCGGCGCTCGAGTCTTTGCCCCGCCCCCACGATCCCGAGCTGTGGGTTGGGTCGTGGACTGCGGATCCGACTTCCCGCATGAGCTTCGAGAAACCATTGCGCAGTGGGACACGGGCGTTCTGATTCGCGAGACGCCTCACCGACTAACCACGCGAGGCTGGAATGGCTACGGAGCAAACGAGCACAGAGGTACGCAATCCTCGATGCTTGTCAGATGCACATGCATGTCTCTAATCTCCGACAGCCTTCCGTTACACAACCCCAAAACTGCGTCTCGATCACAATGCTCTGGCCAACACACAGCTGCTCTGGTCCAAGTCTTTCCATCTGATCTGCGCGCCGTTGCGCTGCATTGATCTCGTGGACAACATTCTTGCATTACGTCGCCAATCTCCGGACGTGGGGTCCAATACTCGAGATCGGCCTCTCTTCATCTGGGAGCCAGTGCCTGACCTCTGTACAACAGAAGAGCTTACGAACTGCTTGAGCGCGCTCAAATGCGTGGACGTCGTCAGCCCAAATCATGCCGAGCTGGGCGGCTTCTTTGGAACCAACACCAATAGCACGGATCATGTCGATTACCGAAGCATTGAAGAGCTATGCAGTCAGTGGCTGCAGCATGGTATTGGCCCAGACGGGAGCGGTGGCATTGTCGTCCGGGCGGGCAAAGACGGGTGCTTTCTTGCTTCCCAAGCACTTCGAAAATGGCTACCAGCGTATCATCAGCTGGCCGAAAAGGTAGTTGATCCGACGGGCGGCGGCAATGGATTCCTTGGAGGATTAGCAATGGGCTTGGTGAGAGACGGTGCATCTGCGGGGTTAGCAAATCTCGAGGAGGCTGCGATATGGGGATCTGTCTCGGCGAGCTTCGCAATTGAACAGGTCGGCATGCCAGTCTTGTCTCACACAGCACGAGGTGAGACATGGAACGCGGTTCGAGTCGAGGATAGGCTCTCAGATTTCAAGCAGCGGCTGGATAGATATGTACAGCCTTAGAGTGCGCCCAGCAAACACCCCAAAGACCCGCAACTGGTTCGCCATCGCCGTGTGCCCAACTAGTTCCCGTTCTCTTTCAGTTTCCGCTCGTGCTCAATGATTTGCTTGCTCCAACTATGCTTTTGTTAGTTGTGTCTTATTGATGGTTCTCCTCCTCGACCGGACGCGTACTATCGACTCGGGAAGAAGCGGTGCTGCTCAGGCATCTTGTCCCGGTATTCGCGGTTGGCGCTCAAGGTCCACACCATGGCTGTGAGGCTGGCGAGGGCGAGGCCCATGACGGCCGTGTTTGCTTTCCAGTTGTGCGGCTGGGCATACCAACCACCGGCCGGCGACCAGACGTGCTTGGGATACCTGGGGCGATTCGGTCAGAGGCGCACAAGCCAGGCTTTGCGGGCGCGGACTCACGGGATCTTTCCTCCTCCTCCCATGGTGAAGTGCGGCTCTGTGGGCGATGAGGGGTGGTTGTCGGGCAATGCGAGCAGCAGCGGCAGCAGCTTGACGTGAGGTTGCGGTAGCGGCGGCTTACGTAACGCTCCCCTGCTCGTCTTGGCCAGAAATTTTGGAAGTCGCGATCATCCAAGCTCGCAGGAGACACACGACCCGCGCGATTGCTTGCAGCCCTCCGCAGCCTTCGTTTTAATTGCCCGCTCTTTGCCCGTCTTGCCCGGTTATTAATGAAGCGCTTACGCATCTCGAGATGCGCCTCACAATTGCTGGCCCACCAGCCCGCACCGCGCCGTCTGTCATGTCCCTGTGCTCCAGCGCTACAGCGACACACCACACCGCACAACCACCGGATACAATCGCGCTTCCAATCGACACTGGTGATTCCCAATGAATTGGGAAGGGAGGAATTGCTAGTAGAGGAACTAGACGGAACAACGGACTCGACAAGTACTCCGCAAGCTGAGCAAAGAGAGAGCCCATCTCCACTGCCATCCGCCGCCCAACGCTCCGCCAAACTCTACGCCCTACGAAGCCGGCTCTCCCTCCGTCAAGGCTTCCCCCTCGAAACGCTCGCCCGCACCCTCGTCCACCCCTCCGCCGACCCCGATCCCGCCTTCAACAACGCCTCGCTCTCCATCCTAGGATCCAATCTCCTGGGCTACTACACCACCGAACACCTACTATGCAACTACCCCCGTCTACCTATGTCGGTAGTATTTGCCGCCCAATTCGCATACATCGGACCGAAAGCATTAGCAACAATCGCCAGCGAATGGGGCATTGAGGCTGCCGCCGCACCCGGGGCGGAAGTTGACCCGGGACTGCTCCAGTTCAAAAGACTGCGGTCGGGAGACAGCGTCCCAGAAGTGTTAAGACGGCAGGTCCCCTGGAACTGGAATGTCACAACCACGAACCGGATCCTAAAATCAGACGCATTCGGCTCCAGCAGCGCGCCCCCGAGTCCCCACGAGCTAAGCGGCATACCCGTGCCCATCGAAGAAGCCGCCCAATCTTTTGTCCAAGCCTTAATCGGCGCACTCCACCTCCACCTAGGATCCCCCCTCGTAAAGCGTTTTTTCCGAGACCACTTCCTCAGCCGGCACCTCGACCTCAGCACGCTCTTCGACTTCCGCACGCCGACGCGCGATCTCTCGCGGCTATGTGCGCGGGAAGGCTTCGAAGCGCCCGTCGCGCGCCTGATATCCGAGACGGGGCGACTGAGCCGACACCCAGTCTTCGTAGTCGGCGTATACTCGGGCAAAGACAAGTTGGGCGAAGGCGCCGGCAGCTCGCTCGACGAAGCGCGGATACGCGCCGCGGCCGCGGCCCTGAAAGGCTGGTACCTGTACCGGCCACTGGAAGTCACGGTCCCCAGCTCGACCGAAGGCGCGCTGGACACGAGCGCGTGGAAACCGAATATGATCGATTGCGGAGAGGTCATTGTGTAAGATACCGTCATTGGAAAAAGGAAAACTACGCTTCGGAGTTCTGGGGGACGGTCTGATCTGCTGTTTTGGGCTTGCATGCATGCTGGTAGACGGGGCAGGGCAGGGCAGGGTGGGGGTGGGAGGCCGGGTCCACTACCACCTGTGACTTTTTCGGAAAGAGCTTGAAGAGGACGGCAGACGGTGGCTACGATGAGTCGGCCGAGCCAGAGGGGTGGCGCCCAGTGCTGAGCCGCGAAGCAGCGTCCGGTAGAAGGGAGAGAGAGAGGGAGAGAGAGAGCGCCATGTATCATATCCATATCTGCCACCCCCCATGATCATCGCCAACATCATGGGAGAGGAACACCACATAGACAACCGCCATGTAGCATATTCTGTCCAAAAACCCCAAATTCCAAGCCACACATCTAGTTCCTAGGAACCGCCATGTAGCATAGCGTATATCTGTCCCAAAGACCCCAAATTCCAAGCCATACATTCTAGTTCGAACAGTCACAGTGTTTTTCAGCAGCAGTCTAACACGGGTGCTTTTGAGAAGCGCTAACATACCCAAACGCAACGTATGGCATAAAGCTCTGATATCCCATTAGTAATTACACATGTTAGCAATTTACTACTATGCTCTCAGAGAAGGAGAACGCCAGTCGATCCGTAGTCAGGGCCGGGATTCTACCTGGAGAGAGGAGGTCTCTTTCTCCCCACACACACTGTTCAGCTATATCGGGCTCTAATTGCGTCGCTTATAGGCAGTACTAATTATGCCGTATAGACTATGCGTCTCGTTACCCAAACACAACACAGCACAGCACAGCACAGCACACCTAAACTGCATGGAACAAGAGCGACATCCTCATCACTTGCATGCCAAACACTCGATTCGAGAAGCGCAGATAAAACGAGCTAAGCTAATATGCCCGCCCAGATATAATATAGCTATCGATGCTGCTCTCAGAAGCCGAAAAGTCCCCATGACCCGCGCGAACGCAAGAGTCGTGAGCATCAACTGAACTGCGCTCCCGCATCTCAGCCGCCGCCGCCAAGTCTATCCTGGAGGAAATGTTCGCCGGTATGAGGTGATTCGTCTAATCAATAGCGAATAGTCTGCTCGCCGGTATAATATGGAGATGTGTGAGAGGAGGGCCTTAGATATGCGGTAGGAAAAGGCAAAGGGATATTGTGCTGGGTCGTCGTGCTGTGAAAATGAACCACCAACCACCAATCACCACCTGGAGATAATTGTAACGCACGTGCAAGGGGCGCAATCGCCTCTCTAGTTTCGTTTACGTTATTGTTATTGGTATTGCTCTTATGCCGTCGTTGACTTCGTGATGCTAAACGGAACGCTGCGACTCCACGCGACTCCACGCGTGAAAATGCGTAGTAAACGCTCGAGATGCGTGAAGGGGGTATCAAAGGGCCGGCCCAGAAGCTATACAAGAAAACGCAAGTAGATAGATAGGATTATAGGTCGTGAGTAGCGTAGGTAGGAAAGACGATAACCGAAATCTGAGTTCGTCACTCGCGGTCCAACACGTATGTGTCGCCGTGATTCTCTTCGTCCTGTTTCGCGTTTCGTTTCGCCCTCGTGCCATCGCTCCGCATCATGCCTCTTTCTAACGTGTCGTACATGTTTCGCCGAGTTTCAAGATGGGCCGATGGTCATCGGCAAGATCGTCACCAGCCTGATGCTGGCGAGTACTGCCGTTTTTGCTGCTGGAAATAGCCATCAAACACACTTAACTCCGGTTTTTGGACTCCACTGCTCGTCATACCACTTGTGCTATGCATGTTGGTGCCGTTCGCGCCGTTTCCAGTGACGACGCCCAAAGCGGCCGCAGCTTGACCGCTATAGCCTCCGCCGTCCAAACTTCGTCTTCGGCCGCCCATCACCTTCCCGTCTCCTAAACGAGCCGTAAATTTCGCCTTGATACGCTCCCGAGGCTCCGCTAAAAGCATCTTCTCGATGATATGAAGCCAATCGGCCTCGGAGTTCAACTGTCGCTGTTTCCGACCTGATCCAACGGCACCGTGCCGTAGTCCGGAGGTGGCCGTGGCAAAAAGGCGGTTTCGCCAGTTGCCCACGCGATCAAGATGCGCGTGAAACGATGCGTCTTGCGATGATCCAGCCCTATATTGAGTAAACGTGGAGAGCGAATAGTTCTGGGCCACCGTCATCATGGAAAGGAAAACACATCCAAGCGAGAAGACATCGGCGGGGCGTTTCCCGCGTGACACAATAGCCTCGGGCGCCGCATATGTATAGGACTGGTCTTGGAAATATGACTGCATTTGGTCGAGTCGCTGAGAGCTTTTCACCGTAGGACTAAATGTATCGCTGCCGTGACCCATGCCGAATGGGGCAAAAAGGACCCGAGATCCATCAATAAGAATCTTTCGTGGGCGTATGCTGCGGTGGCAGACAGATTGCGAATGTAGATAGTCCAAAGCCTGAGATAGATCGCTCATCCAGTCCAAAAGGAGCTTTGAACGGTTAGAGTCTCCGCCGGGAAGTAATAGGTAGTCGTCAAGGGTATATTGGGTCCGTAGTGTGAGAATACCAATATGGCTCTGCTGGCCATATGAAGAAAGCAACTTTGCAATATTCTTGTGATCGTACTGCTTATACTCTTGGATTTCTTTAAGGATTATGGCTTTCTGTGTTGCTCGGGTGACAACGAAGCGCTTCCGGACCAGTACACGTTCGTCAGTGTTACCCAACAATCGAACCCGGTCGACACTCTTTTCCGAGCTTCTTGACGTTCTAACCATGCTAATGTGTTGCAAAGGTAGGGACTCGCGAGCTGCAAACTCAATATGGGACCCAGTCAACGGGAGTTCTTTCGACGTAGCCCGCCATTGTTCTTCTACCACCTTGCGAGGGTTCTTTACAATTCCATGGAGTCTGTCTTCAGGAAAAGGCAAGTTCTCGTCCCTAAGGTCAAAGAAGGCCGCTTGACGCCAGGAGGAGATGTCATCGCAAACGACCAAGAGAATGGCTATCCTGGGATTTGACAAAGTCCACTGCCACACCTTTTTAACCAATGACGGCTCCCATCCTTGTCTTCTCGAGAGGTCATAGAACCATCCTGACAGAGACTGACCCTGAGACGATAGCAAGGAAGTATTGATAAACCCATTTATCAAAGGAGTCAGGGGGATAGAACTTTGGCGATAAGGATTGGGAGAACCGGGGAAATTGGGCACTGGTGATCCCGGATAATCCATACTCCTAAGACTTTCTCCAGACGACGACAAAGAAGGCGACATTGGAACAAATCCAGCTGCTGGATTGATGGGCCTGATAGGTTGAGGTGCAACGGGTGTCGTCGATCGACTCGTGTATTGCGGGGTACGATTCGGGCTATCTCTAGGCGAAGTACTAGCTGACTTGGTTGAATATGTTGAACTTGGGCTTGTCATGACATTTGACCAAGGGTTGTTCGATGTTGTTGGAGTAGCACTTCGGCTCGTGCACGACGATACTGAAGAAGCTGTAGGTGATGGTGGCCCACGGTTCGAGTACCAAGTTGGCTCATCGTGTAGATTGACCATGGACATGGTGTGCTGGAGATTGTATTGAGGCTTGGGGTAGTCTGGCGCAGGCGAGCGCCAGGGAGAACTAGAGTTGTGCTGCATTGCTACAAGGCTCAAGTTCCGCTCTATCAGGAAAGCAACAAAGAATCAATGAGCGACGAACAGGACGGCGTGAGGCCGCGAGGAATCAAATGCGGAGGGAGCGCGTGCGGCTATTGGTCGATCAGGGCGTGGACAGCCCAAGCAAAACGCAAGAAAGCAAAAGGGGCATATCAGCAGAGGGGAGGGGAAAGCGGGAGACGACAGTGAAGGGAAGTTGGACCTAGGAGCATCAGTCCATGATAGATGTACTGTGTGTATGTTTGGGTGTGGGGACGACGGGCGGACAGTCCCTCCCGGAAGCCTGGGGAGCAGGGCAAGGCTATCTCCAGCATCTGCACGGAGGCTTTTGATGTGCTGGCAATTACTCGTCTGCATTCCGAACCGCATTAGTAGGCGATGATAATATACGGCCTCTTGCTGTGGGTGTTGGGCGAATGCACATAGGGCACGAGCACACCCTTGTGGCTTAGTTTGATGCATGCGAACGTGGCCAGCTCAGAGTCGCCTTTGCCACAGAGGCCAGGCCGGGCATGTGTTCGCAGCCAGCCGTTGGCAGCAGCTCGCCGTGTGGTGCCAGATCATCCAGAGCATGTCGACTACAGCGCGCGAGCCGTCCCGGAAGACGCAGGTGTCGGCCGGCGGCGCCCTCATTCGCGGTGCCACGGGGCAGCAGGCTTGTTCAATGTGCTGCAGGACCGCCGCCTGTACGCAACCAAGGCACAGGCGGGGTGGTTGGACGCAGCTGCATCGGGCTCGACAGGACCCCTCGACTGGGGACAGCAGGATAACACGCAGCGCCGCTCATTTGCCTGGGACTGCGAGGACTGGGGAAGACACGATGTCGTGCGTCACGGCGTCACGGCGTCACCTGCTCACCGTAACTCCTGGGCGCGCTGCGTAACTCCTGGGCGCTAACTCCTGGGCGCGCTGGCAGGAACAACGTGTCTCCGGCCGCGACCCCGGCCGGACAGACGGCGGCGCGGATTGGCCACTGGCGACGGCGCACTCGTGAGGTTGTACCGTTGTACTACACTGGGAAGCGCTGGGGACCATCCTGTACATTGAGACTGGGCCTCCAGCCGGCGGCAATGGATGAGGGGGAGGTGAGGTGAGGTCTCGCACCTGTTCAGACGGGGCCTCCCACTCCGGGCGTGACGCCGTGCTGGCTGGGCCCACACAAATCCATCATGTCGAGGGTCCTGTCGAGGGTCCTAGACGCGGCAGGCAGCAGCGGGCGATGCGACGGGAGCCATGTCTTTTGACGGCGGAGATTCGGCCGAGGCTGAGCGCAACGAGTCCGCTGGCGGCGGGGAGGGAGAGGCCAGGTGCCAGGGCCAGGGCCCAGGGGAGAGTCGAGATGCAACGCGGCTCAAGAGGGCGCTGGCTGTGAAACCGAATTACCGGCAGCCCTCTCGGCACTGGCCGGGGTGCTGTGCCGCTGAGTGGCTGCTAGTGGCTGCCTAAGCGAGGCTCGGGCCGTCTGAAGCGCCTGGTGTCTCGCCGTGCCCGAGACGTCAACACCAATTGTCTCAAGGAGTTCGTCCCATTCATGCCTGCCCCGTGCCCCGTCTCCCCCGACGGTTGCTTCTGGTAGCAGCTTGGTTGGCCCTGAACGACGGCCGGGCCCTCTAGGCCCTCATTGCCCACAACAGGTTCGCTCGTCGCCGCAACCGGCGCGTGTGCATGACCAGGCGTCCGCCACCCGTCTCAGCGTCCGTCACAACGGGTCTCAACTCTGTCATGGCCATTTCAACTCTGTGTGGTGTTGCTAGCATGGCCTTACAAGTCACGCCATAGCGAGTCCAGAGCGGACTTTCTCGTCGGTAGCGTCGTAACCCCACAACGACGCTCCACCACAGCCATTTTTCATATTCTGCCCCACGCCCTGCTGTTGCTAATGACTATCCCATACTGAGCCGGTTTCTCATGAGCCGTGGTTAACTTTCTATTACCTTCGTTCATTTGTTTCTTTCTACCCTTTCTCTTCTTGCTACCTTCCTTTCTACACGCTGCTGGCCAGCCCGGCGACCGTCTTTTCTTCTCCACGACATCTTTAATACCGACTGTAGCTAATACCTTCACTTGCGCCATGCTCTTCCAGACTGCCTTGGTCGCTGGACTCCTCCTGGCCGGCCAAACAACCGCCTCCACAGTCAATGCACTTTTCCAATCCAGCGAAGACATCGAGGTCGTGCTTCGACGCGATGCTGAGCTCCTCGCCACCCTTACTCGAAGACAGGACAGCAACCCTGCCGACTCAGCACCGCAAGTCTCGACAACACCGGCCTCTGGTCCGATAACGCAGGCGGATGTGGCCAAGTGGGAGGTGGATACCGAGGCAGCATGCAACACCGCGTTACAAGCACTCAACGGCCAGGCGTCGAATCCTACAGGACTTGCCGTCTGCTACAACCTTCCCTATCTCGACAATAAGACTGGTATCTTCCAAGCCGAACTACGCATGTACAACGTCTCAGCGCCGATTGCTCCTTGGCTTGGAGTGCCCGCCTCCGATATCAGTATGAGTTTGTCGTATTTAGGCGCTATGGTGCAGACTGGGAATGCTTCGATGCAAGCACGCGGTATTGCCTCGCCTGCCGATGGCATGCTTGTGGAAAAGAGACAGAACAATGGAGGCCCGGAAATGTTGAAGGTTCTGAGCTATGTCGGACAGATTAACAGCAACCTCATGGGTACTGCTATGACTGAGTACGCTACTCTAATTGTTTTACCAGGCCACAACTAACAGTAAACAGAGAAACTCTCCGCCCACTCCTCATCCCCCAAATCGAGATATCTGCGCGAAACGATCTCAAAGCCACCCTCTCCTCGCAGGAAGCATCCTTCGTGAACGGCGTATTCGCAAACCAAGCCGCCTCGACCGTCACCGACCCCGCCGCACAAGCATCCGCCTCGGCCGCCGCAGCAAGCGCCGTTCCCTTCGTCCTTCCCGGAACCAGTCTGGCCTTCTTCCCTATCGGACTCGTCATTACCTGCGTATGGACAGCAGGCTTCTTCACCGCCGTAGGCTTTGGCACACTGGGCCGGATGCAGTTCCGCGAACAATACAGGCGACGTATGAGAACGGAAGTTTCTCGCGGCGTGCGCACCATCTAAGTCACTTGATTCCCCTCATTTTCCTTTTTCTCTATATGCATCTAGGTGTTATGTTTTTAACAAAATTTAAGATGCCCGTTTTACATGAGTGGCGATGAAGCACGCTGAGCAGGCTCCCTTTCACTTCCGATTTCTTTGTTTCTTGATTGCTTTGCATATTTGTATATAATTAACCTGGGGACGGAAGGGCAGCAGCCTCACTTCCCGTCATCCTGGCGATGGGTTTTCTGCAAAGAGCAGGAGCGGCGTAGATAGCCATCAAATCAAATCAATACCAAACACCAACCAACCAGCATCAACTATATCTGAGAATCTTCCGAAGTGCCTTGACAAGTCCGTTGCACATGACATGGCTGCGTCGTGCATCCCATGCGATCAATTAGCTTTGATGGTGGGTGGGTGGGTACTTGCGGCAGATGCGCAGCTAGTTTAGTTAGGCAACTAGGCGGGGCGGGCCTTACCGGAGATTCCCCATCGTCAGCTGCTGGCTGTGCAGTCAGTCATGGCATGGGTTCTATTTTTGGGCTTCGGGATTGTACGGAGCACAGTAATGGCACGTGGGGTGGTGTGGTGTTGAGGCGTTCTATGTACCTTGTTTGTCGTCGTGGCTGAGCTGCGCTGAGCTGGGCTGGGATGCTGATGAGAGATCGGACAATGTCCGGCGGCGGGTAGGGTCTGTGCGATGCGAGGGAGAGGCTGGGGATCGATCGAGGCTAACGGGTTGGATGGGGAAGTTGCATTTTTTCGAAGTGGTATTCGGAGTTCGAGAAGCAGATGTTTTGGTGGTTGAGGAGGTGCTGTTGTTGGTAACGCCTTATTGTGACAACAGATCTACCTTTAAAATATTACTACTAACTGGTAGTATAATGGATGACTTGCTTCAAGCCTGGAAAGTTCGAGCTGATCTAGTTTACTAGCATCTTAACAATCGTATGTATATTGTTGGAAAATCGAATAGTCTACCGTTGTGACTGTCTTGGCACACACGTCGATCGCATCTCTGAGATCCGCGTGTCCTCGTTCGGACTAGTTAGTGCCCTGTTAATCAATCTGATCCATCTCGGCCGAGACGCGGCCATGGTTCGCTAAGGAACAACAGGGGCCAGGCATCAAGAATAAAAGCACTCGCTTCTTGCGCCTACTTACTTCTCACCGCCAACCTCATGTCTGCCCCGGCCAGATGAGGCCCATAAGAAAAATATGCCTGGATACCCTCGAGGTGGTTTGCGAAGCTCTGTGGAAGCAGTACCAGAAGACGAGTGTGCACAAGAAGAGAAAGGCGCACCGGGTGCGCAAACGCGAGGAAGAGCGTCGGCAGAAACGTCTTCAGGAACTGTCTCCGCCTCTGGTAGTAGAGAGAGATTACGCGCTTTCTCTTTCCGAGGAAATGGACAGCGGTGTGTTGATGAGGAAATGTTTGCTCTCGCCCCAGACAGACTGTTTATTGTTGCGCTTGCCGATGGAGTTGCGGCTCGCTGTTTACGAAGAGATGTTTGGACAAGAGGAGGTGCATGTCATGCGGAGGGACGATAAGCTCCACTCGTTCCGCTGCCGTGCCACAGCCCAGCACAAATCGCACGATGCGGGACATGGATATAATAAGGTTGCCCAGTGCGGCGGGGGATTTGAGTCTTTCCGGCCATTGGGGCTTGGTGTACTCCCTTTGCTCCAAAGTTGTAGGATGATGTGTGCACCCCTTCTTCTGTCTTTATCATCAGTTGCTAGTTATACTAATGCGGTGCAGATACTCCGAGCTAGTTCCACTCCTCTATAGCGAACCAACGTTCTTCTTCCACAGCCTGAACACCATGCTCGCTTTTAGTGGCACCTCGCTCCCTCAACGTTTCCATGCCATCACCTCCATTCGCATTGATGGAACTTGTGAACCCATCCCTGAAAATTGGGCACTCGAAAGCGCGATGCAACCTTTGAATTTCCATTCACGCCACGAAAGTCTAGCGAGCCTTCCAGTGCGGAATCCCTTCCCGAGTTTCCATATCGACCACGAACCGTTGCTCTGGACGGCCGCCTGTGCGGTTCTGGCGCGAATGGCCGCTTTGCGCAAATTGAAGATGAGTCTTACGTGCCAATGTTTCAGAAAGCTGTCTGCTGAAGTTATCGATAAGGCGGTGCTTGGACCTTTGGTCGAGCTAGGGAAGAAGAAGCAATTCCAAGAGTTCCTAGTCAACGTGAATTGGAAGGGAGTGGAGAATTGGGATGTTGGTGATGGATGCCCGTTTGTGTTGTCCCGGGACCCGAGGCATTTGCCTCCATGCTGGGCGCGAGGCTGTTATGAACAAGAAGGTATCCGCGAGCTAAAAGGGAGGTATATTTCGTGTTTGATTTGTTGAGGAGCGCACTCTCCTTAAGAGTTCGGAGCCCATCGATGATGTCGAGTAAAGGTGAGGTGGATGCTACAAAGGTATCGGAGAGAAGTTATACGGGTTCGGTGACGCTAGTAGGCATGACGTACTTGAATCTCGACCTCGGACTTCATCTTTTAATCATCAGAATCTACATTTTCACACGCCCGTACCCTATATTCGACAAATTCCGGTCAAATTAGTCGTCGTGGCGACGAGGTCTATCAAGCTCCGGTCGTGTTGCGATATCGCCGCCCTCCAAACCCATTCATAGATAATCCTGAAAGACGGCCTACAGTACAGCACCTTGGCTCATACGAGAAGTAAAACAAAACGATTAGACATCATTGATGGCATGCCATTGGTTTGCAATCTACTGTTACGATGAGAACTTCAAAGACTAATCCATACCTATCCAGATGACGAAATATACACAATGTAAGAGCACCAAACTTTCCACCACTTTCATATCAGAGGTTTCGAAACAGTGTGCTTTCTAGTTGCCTCCAACCGCATCATTAGGGTTGCCAGCAGTCTTTATCAATGATGCGGTTGGGATGCTACCTCTCATCCAAACAAATTCTCCAAGAGACCACCAACATTCCTCGCGACGTTGCCCTTGGCCTGGGCGCCATTACCAGCAGCAGCAGCAGTAGCAGCAGCTTTGCCTTTTCCTTTCCCATTCGCCGCATCAGCAGCAGCAGCTTTGCCTTTTCCTTTCCCATTTGCTGCATCAGCAACAGCGGTACCGTTTGCCGCACCAGCAGCGGCACCAGCGGCGGCGTTGCCTTTGCCCTTTCCGAGGCCCGCAGCGCCAGCAGCGCCCGCACCAACAGCAGCACCGGCTTTCCCTTTTCCGTTTGCCGCATTAGCAGCGGCGGTACCGTTGACGTTCGCCGCCGCAGCCGCAGCCGCAGCACCAGCACCAGCAGCACCCGCAGCACCAGCAGCTTTGGCGTTGCCCTTGCCCTGAGCCTTAGCTGCAGCCGCTGCAGCCTTTCCTTTCCCTTTTCCTTTGCCCTTTCCTTTGCCTTTCCCTTTCCCTTTGCCGAGGCCGAGAATATCGAGAAGTTGAGGCTCTGGCTTTGCATCTCGGCCAAAGAGATTTTCGGTGAGGCCTCCTTGAAAGCCAGCACCAACAGCATTGTCTCCGGTTGGACCATTTGCCTTGGGGACGTTAGTATCTACTTTGATACTCAAGGTTCATGAAGCTTACTGGATTACGTGCTGCGACGGAATTTGGCAGGCGGGGGTTCGTCACCACATATGCGGCACTCGAGGCGCCTAGCGCTAGAAGAGTGAGGCCGGAGAACTTCATTTTGGATGAGATAAAATTGGTAAATAAAAGTGAGGCAATGAATGAAGGATGGTCCGGCCACCGATTGAACTTAAGAATGTAAAGAAGGTAGAAGTAGAAGGTGGAGGAGGTGGAGCACAATGAATGAAGGCCTAAGATAAAAGCGTGCGGTCAGTATCTTTATATAAAAAGTTCAATTGGATTCTAACACTAACGATCGCCTGGCTTCTAACCATGATCAGATATGCAGTGACGCGTGGAAACCTTAGTCGAGTGCTGCAGCTGCTCTAGATTGCGCCCGAAACAGTCGAACGATAATGCACATGGTAAGCCCCCGCGTCCACAACAGCTCATCGCTTCAAGAAGCCCGCAGCATCTGAGTATCAGGTTCGCCAAGACGAAACAGTGGTGAAGATTAAGTGTGCCAAGGCGAAACACTAAGTGCCAAGATGTGAAACCGACCGAAACAGCTACGCTGTCCAACCACATCTTGATGCCGAAAGCTTGTGCTGCGGATGCTGAGCCCGTGCCGTGTGTTTGGTGGGTTTTCAGGATGCTGTCGCGATCTGAAGGAGCTGTAACACGGCTTTTTTAGGTCGCGTTTGATACTCCTTAAGCGGCTTCAGGCTCCGTGGAGTAGTTCATGCTTCCAGCATTCAGGACGGCGGATTTCCACAAGCGACGCGATGCAGCGAAATGTTTTGACTGTGTTTAGGCCGTGCAAGATTTCATCACCCCACTACGTGGCCATTCTCACAAATCTCTCACCGACCACCTTCAGTGCATCACGATATCGACCCACGTCGAGCATCTTCCCGCGACGCCTTCTAGTCTTTCTTCTATAGTGGCCTACTTTACCCGACCATCACACAACACGCACTATGGAGAAGTACAACAATTCTCACTACGATGACAACAGTAGTCTTGACTCTCAAATCGACTATGAGAAGACTTCTCTTCTCAATACCCAATATGTGAAGGAGGCCAAGCAGAAGAGAAGCATGATGTACCTCACACTGTTTAACGTCTTTCTTTTCATGCTGAGTGCTTTGACACTTGTTTCCACCATCTTTTCGCACCCTTCGATCTCCACGCGTCCAGCTGCGGCATTGATGGATCAATTCGGCGTTTTTTGTGAGTTATCAGCCGAAACGCCAACAACGATCAATCGCTAAAGACTGATAGCACCCGCGATGCATGTGGTAGAATACGAAGCGGTCAGATTTGAGTTACCAAAACCTCTGAACTCTTCGAAGTACGTCGGCATCACAGACGACGTCGAGGATGCTTGGATGGAGATCGCAAATCGTGAGTCCAGACCTGCTTGTTGCGCGTTATGCAATCAAAATCGCTAACAGGGCCATAGTACCGGATCAGATGGTTTCCGTGGACGACTTCCCAAAGCTCCAGAAGCCCAAGGATTCCCTCAAAGTCAGGGACCCTAGAACCGGCGAGACAGGGTACCGCGTAGGCCTCGAGGTGTTCAATCAACTGCACTGCCTGAATTTGCTCCGTATGTCGACGTATCCGGACTATTACTCCAAACTTTGGTGGTCAGACACAAACGATAAGCCGGAGACTGTGCGAGCGCATCTTGGTACAACCCCTTGTGGCAAGCAGAAGGCACCAAACTAACACGGCCCTAGATCATTGTATTGAGATCCTCCGAATGAACCTCATGTGTTTCGCCGACGTGAATGTGTTCACGTTCCATGAGCTACCGGGTCGCGAGGGTGAGTGGCCGGATTACGAGTCGAGGCATGTGTGTCGGAATTTTGAGAAGATCAGGGTATGGGCGAATGATAACGCGATGCCTTTTGAGGATGCTTAGATATGCTGAGTTGGCGGGCCCGAGCATGGTCGCTGCTGGTGAACGGTAGAGGTCCATCAATGATCTCGTACCTGAAGTGGCCACCCCGGACGTACGACCCGAATCGTCGCTTTCCATATGCACCGGCATGTACGTCGGGAGATCCGGAATATACGACTGTCTCGTGAATCGGCGATGAGTCGATATGGCGCGAGCGACCGTTCATCTGAGTAGAAAGTTGGCCTTGGGGGTGCAAGATGTTTCGTACAAGTAGAATAGCTTGTCGCCGCCGAGTTGTTTCCTCAGTAGTTCACTCGATGAGATTCCGATTCAATCACTTGGTCCATCTCCTGGTCCGTCTCTTCCGGTCATTGGCCGGCTTCACCTATTATCATATCCAGAAGTTATGTCAGCAGCTTGCATGCACGATCGAATCGCCATGGTATGTGCTCAACGGACACACGGAACGGCAATAGAGCCTACCTGTCGTATTCCCACGAGTCTCGAACTCTCAAATGTAGTGCACCCGGTTCTATAAACGTCTCCAAGCACACGCAATCGCATTCTGGGCTCTTTAGAGTCGTCTCGAATTAATATCATATCTGCGTTCTCGCCATACCGATTCTCGTTAGCGCTCCTTCTTTCACTTGGAAGCACCCAATTGGACGCGAAAGCCTTGCTGCGCACTGCTCTTCCGGGTATGCAACTCTTTACCCGGGGCAGCCCCAACCGCAAGGATACTGGCTCCTCCAAATGGAATCCCATTTATACATATGAAGTCGCGCAGGCGGATGTTGCACACCCAAATTTCTGGTCCGTTTGCGCATCCTTTGCGGCGCATGTCTAGTCCAATCAGTGCCGGAGCAATGTAGAGAGGCTGATGCATTTGCTTTGTCGCCCGGCCGGGGCCCAGTTCAGTAGATCTGCAAGACACGCGTACTGTTCTTAAGGGTTGTGGTAGCTCTTCTCTTGGGTTCTACTTGTCTTGCGTCTGGTTGGATTTTTCTGCGACGATCAAACCTGGAACCTGAAGTTGCTTGACTGTGAGTACATGTCTTTCAGGGACTTTTGCTCTTTAAGTTCTAATTTCTGACTGACTGAGTGTTCAGGCCGTTTTCGCCATGCGCGTAGCCATCATTGCTTTTGCCCTCGTGGCCTCGGTTGCTGCCTCACCGTTCGCAAATGCCGAACCACAGGCTGCTACACCTATCGCAACGAGTTCGACGAACGGGACAAGGGCGACTCCGACGAGGGGAGGGCATAGAAATCCCCACAAGGAGCCTACGCCGACTTTCAAGTTGGGTTGTAACTGCGCGAAACCGGTCATTCCGGGTCAATTGACGGGGAACGAGGTGAGCATATTCCGGAGACGATAATGAGAAGAAGGAAAGCTGGATATGACTCGCGAGGAGGCGTTAGAAAGAAACAGATTCGATGCATCCTTTTGTTGTTCGAAGATTTTGTTAGGGTATTACTGACCATTGCAATCAGAAATGCCTTTTCGAGTTTGCGGCAGCCATGGGATGCTACTATGGGGCGAGAGGCGGATGCCCGTCACCCGTTCTAGCGGTAAGTCGTCGTTGTAACTCAGAACTTGACCTTAAGCTAAGACATTTTCATAGTGTTAATGAGAGCGGAACTAAGTCGAGTTTTTGGCTGTCCTGGAATCAGTTGTTTTTAGTAGGTAGTACAAATTTAGGGAAGGGCTGTTCATAAGCGGAGTCGAATCCGAGGCACAACTCGCAGGTCCCGTCGTTATGAATCTGCTCTCGGTGTCGCATTTGGCGTTGCTGCGCTTTGCGCCGGAGCTCCAGTCGTCCTCAGCTCGAGCTGGCAGCCTGGAGGGACGCGTCATCAGCGATGAGAATAGGACAATATGCAGAGTACCGTAGGTTGAAAAGAACAAATAGTATCAACTAGCGATTCAGTCTCTCAGACGTGCTCTAGGGTTACAACAAGACGCAATGTGAAAAGGAGAGGTCGATGAGTGACGAGGGCGAGGGGCAAAAGTTTTACTTAAGATCGGACGGAACTATGCTGTTTTAAGGTTAGTACTATGATCGCAAGTGCAACCTCAACCCGATGAAGACCAAGTGTCTCTCGACCCATCACCGTCACAGTAGAAGGCACACTGGCCCAGATAATTTTCACCTCACCATTGATATGTGGTATCTTGGCTCACTCTGCCGCAACGATTCGCATGAGAGCGGCAACAGAGTCTGTAATTCCTTCGAAAACTCTCATCGAGGACCTGATGACAGATCTGATCACGGAAGGAGGGGATTCCGACGGTGCTTGCTCGGTACTGGCTCGGCTTCGCATATTTGCTATCCCACCGCGCTTTGGGCATTACACATTGTGGTCGATAACCAAGCTCCTGCGTTTGACCATTGCTGTTGGCACTCCACAATACGAACCACCCACTCAGCTCACGCTGAAATCAAATCAGGCTCCCTCGCAGAAACTTTGAGCTTTGCGCAAAAGTTCTCTGACCTGCATGAGGATGAAGATGAGGCTGCAGATGGTAGCAAAGGACTTATGAATGAGGAATAGTTCAATCAAAGGGATCGCGTTATGATCAACCATGATCTTTAAAGGTAACTAGGCAAAGGAGAAAAAACTCATCTTATAAACGATATTTCTCTTCTAGCTAATGCAACGCGTGTTTAGAAGCAAAGTTTCTTCCTCTGGAAATATTACTGAAGTTAACTATAGTTTAGTATATACTTGTCCACTTTGTTGTTAGCGGACATGGTGAGTAGGGATATAAGTATACGACATGAATCTCTCGTCCACAACGCATAATTTGCGAACGAATGAACTCGATTCACAGAGTTATTCTTCGGTAGTTATGAGCTTGCGAGTTATTCTTATTCTGGTGCATGAGTCGCATCCTGGTCGATAACGTCTCGCTTTATTGGTTACGTCGTTTTTTGTCAGCATGTTGGTACGCTAGAGCCACCGTCATCACCAACCCCCTCATCATCCCAGAAGAATCCTCTCCTCTTCTTTCCACCACCCAAGCTTTTAGCACTATAACTCAGTCTTTGTGCTCATTAAGATGGACGAGCCGCCGCCGTTCCGCGTCCCTTTCCGTTCCAGGGTTAGCCAGTACAAGGACGACACCAACTATATCGCATCATAGCTCCGATTGACCGCTTCAGAATGCGGTTACGAAGTAGGAAAAGCTCAAGATGTGTCTGCGAATCCCACCGAGAACCCAGGTAGTACCAATGCAAGTGGTACAGATCCGCCCCGAGACACGCCGGCTAAGAAAACCGTTCGCTACACGGTGAATATCCGAGACTGGGTCCCTATGGCCGAGAAGATTGCATCGTCTGAGTCAAAACTTGTGGTACCAAGATCCATTACGGCATCATTTTTACGTGCGATCCGATTGCGTACACGAGAGAGCAACTGGAAGAAGGCGTTCGGGGGACAGGACAAAGAGACCGAAACGAACCATAAGACCCATGGCTTTTTCACTCGGAATGTGCTGACGAAAGCTTTTGAATTGTTACGACCTCTCGCAGACACGAGCTCAGCCCGAGCTGGTGACGAGACCGATGGCACAGAACTTCCTTCCCTGGCTTCTAAATTCTCTAAGCTCTCGACTGAGGAGCCATCCGAAGGAGACGAAGCTGATGATGAACCACGGCTGGAAATTCCTGCTGTCGTCATCGAATATGACGATTCCGACTTGGAGGAAGAACTCCTCAATGCCATTGAATTGTTCATTGAAGATGTGTCGTCAGTGCGCCAGTCCGTTGGGGGAATATGGGAGATGTATAAAGCTGATTATGTGGACATTGTTGTGGCCTCTCTGTTCACAAATACGGCTAGTAAGTTTTCATCATCTGCGTTCTTAGCTTAATTTCTTTGCGAATTCTGCTTTCAGACAGAGGCTAACTCCAATTCAAGTTGATGTCATCCGATTAGCTGAAAACGAACTCGAGAGCCTGGTGAAGCGCCCGCGGAAATACCCGGCTGACAAGTTTCCGACCTGGAGCCTCCCCATTATATTCTTCTACGAGAAATGCAAAGATATATTCGACGCGGAGACAACAATCGAAGCCGTCATAAAAGGAACACCCACACTGCTTCCACAGTATGAAGGCTTTTTCCTTCCGGAGGGAGACTATGCCCTTTTCGCAGACTTTATCGGTCTAAGATGGTTCCAGTTCTGGCAAACAAAATTTGGTGTGGATGAGATGGGATGCAACAAGCTGGATCCCAGCGTCTTTGAAAAGCGGGTCCATCCAAATCTTGCTCGAGTAGTTGAGATGTGCCACCTCTTGCAGTGGAACACATTTGTCACTTCAAAAAAGGTGACCGACTCATTCGATCTCTTCGAGGACGAGATTTCGCGCGGTGTTCGTTACATGACAGAGCACGACGAAATTCCTGTCTGGGTTACATTCGGGACCCAGTTGTATATTGACATCCAGGACATCCTTGGCGATGCATTACGTGCGCCTTATTTGACGCTTGCGGCGCTCCTGAAACAATGTCGCGGGAGTCTGGACCAATTCCTCTTGAACCGAGCGAGTATTCCGGACTATGGTCTTATCAGAGGACAGGAAATTAAGAAAGTCCTCGACGTTATCAAAGCACGGATTACCATGCACGAAGCTTATGTGCAGAAGGATCTTTACAACGTCACGCTGGCCAACTGTGTTACTCATCCATACCTATCCACGCTTCGCAAAGAAGACCATTCCTTGCTCCGACAACACCCGGTGATGTGTGGCTTGCTTCAGTACGATCTCTATCTGGAAAACCACCGGAACGGACTACTATTCGAAGAATTCACGTTGGGCATTTTCCCGATGGTATATCTCTACGCCGCCTATCGCCTACGGTGGCCTGAAGCCCCAGCGTGGCCAGACATGGAGCTACTTATACTGCGCCAAGACCCAGATCGACTCTTCTACCAAGATCCGTATCCCGCCTCCTACAAAAAGATACTCAAATGTTACACGATGGCCTCCGGTATGTCCCCTAGGTGTTGGACCGGTGACAGACGCGCCAAACCCGAGGAGGCCTGGAGCCGCGACAGGTGTCGGCATCTAGCCGACCCGAGCATCATCACGAAATTCCTCGACGCGAGATTCAGGGACAAAGTTGCTTACAACCGCCAAGCTGACTCTGTTATAATGCGATGGTGGAAGATGTCGACCGAAAAAGCAACCGTGAAGCGGCTGAAAAGACAAATGAATGCCTCCAGCTCAGCACACGACAACCAGATCTTGGAAAGCGAGAAGAAACTGGCGCGGACCAAACTCCGACCAGATGACATGCTAAAGAGACTGGCGCTCTTCCTCGAGTCTGACTCCATCGACCTCTATTTCGATTGGCTAAACTTGCACCATGTGTGCGTCGGCATGTTTTCCACAATCTACCGGAATTTAGTGAAATGTCCTGTCCTCAAATTCAAACCGGAGGAATACAAATACGGCCAACAAACCCATATCAACCTCACCGGCCAGATCCTCCAAGAAGCCGCGGCCTACGAAACAGAGTATGGCAACTCAAGCCTCATGTTCCAGGCACAGTCGGCCGCCTCCGGTATCCGAATAGCGACGGCTTGCATGAGAGAACTAATTGGTCAGCCCGCCACCGAATCCGAGCATGGCATGCTCTGGGCTGGCGATGCGGCACTTACACTGACACTCGGTCCGACGATGCACAAGGGTCCGGTGCCGTATCCTGGCGTGTTCTACGTCAATCCTGGGCCTGGGCATCTTACGGACTTGTACAGAAACTGGACCGATGCGCAGAAGCGGAAGAGTCATTCTCACACGCGCACAGCGGAAGCGCTCAAGAACAGGCTGGACTATGCGGAGACGGTGAACGAGAACCTATGGGGACACGAACAGGACCCAGAAGAAAAGGAGGTGAATAAGAAAGTGAAGAAGGGCAAGGGAAAGGGGAAAGGGAACGCGATTTGGTAGTTGTACACTGTGAGGCTCCCCCTACTATTTACCACTCGGGGCAGTCATCCAAACGGGAGCACAAGTCGACAGCAGCGCAGATCTGGTCCGAGAAGCGCACGGCGTCGTCAACTTTGTCCTTGTCGAGCCAGTTCCGGTGCTTGAAGACTTCCTCGCGCATGATAGTCCAGACATACTTCTGGGATTTGTTGGGGTAGGCGTAGGAACTGTGATTCGACATGAATGTATTGTCATGCACTGAGACATGCTCTTTGTCGTAATCACTACCAAAATTTACTCCATACAAATTAGCTCCATAGAGCATCATTTTTCATTACCCCTAAAATACCACTGACATCCATAGCCCGACCTATTCATTTAATACCTCATCAGATTTGAATCGTAGAATACCGACAAAGGCAAAAAATAAGCGATGGTAATGATAATCCACCAGCAGACTCACTTTCTGAACCAAATTTGCATGTCCACAAGCAGTTCCATGGAAAGCCTCGACCCATACGTAGCCTGGCGAAAGTGACCGGTGAAAAAGCGGTCGTATTCGTCGTGCTCACGTTTGGTGCATAGACGACATGTAAAAGTTGCGATATGCTTTCACGAGTAAAATCAAGCTATGCGCACGTCGCTAGACGCGCCTTCTCAACTGTTGTCCCGTGTACCTGTGTAGAAAAGGAGCCTGATTTTCCATATTCTCTCGGTGTTCTCCCTTGCCCCATTCCAGCGTGGTAGCCTGCAGTTAAATTGCTTTTATGTCCTCGAAGAAAATTCACGTGTACCCTTACATCTTCACCACGCCACTGCGACCACCACTATATCATTTTCCTTGCATCGCTAATAGTCGTAGTTTATCATCAATTTTATTTTCCAAGTCGGCCGGGTCGTAAGAGCAATCTGAGTCGGTATCGGACGAAGGATAATCCGCCGAGTTGTCGCCTCGACTCCTGCGGATTATGTCGCATGTGCACTTGCGATTCAGGTAACTCTGGCTTAGGTACTTCCGCCCACTCTCGTCATCCCATACCAGTCGATCAAATAAAAGGCTTTGCTCAGCTTTTAGAGACGGGATCTCTTCCTCGACCAGAGTGGCTTCCGCGACTAGTTCCGCAAGCTCTGCTGGTAGCCGACCATCAACAGTGCGTTGTAACGAATTTCCATCTCAGCGCTGTCCAGAAGAAGAGCCATGATACTTTGGAGGCGCTCATGTGCGCAGTCGCTCCTGACACAATTGTAGTCAAAGATTGCATTCCGCACCCGACGAGCAGCGCCAACAAGATCGAGATAGGGAGCGGGTTCCATCTCTTCTGCCGAGACAGACTTGGGCTGTGATTCCTTAAGGAACCTACCACGGATGGGGCGCAGGGTTACAATGACTTCGCCCCTGGTATTAGCCTTGAAGCATAGTGGGAGATGCTCAGGATCTAGGAGGAGGATGTCGAGGATCAGCGTGATACATAGCCGGAATGCATGGCAGTAGGAATTTTTCATGAGCCTGACCCGTTGAACTTCTTGCTGAAGCCGACTAAGGAACACCTTTATCCTTGTCCACATGTACTTTCCATGCTTGATATCATGAACGGTAAGAGATATCTGCCTTTCGAGATACCTAACATAAGATTCTGGATCCGCTGGGGGTGAATCTAAGAATGCTCTCTGTAGAACAAGCTCGGGTATTTCTAAACATAAGTCAGAGAATACTTCACTCCGGTCCTTTTGCGTACAAACAGAGAAGATTACAAGGTTCCACACATACCGGCAGAGAAAATGTTTGCGCCCTCCCACCAGTCCCCTTGGTGCAAAGTAAGGTAATTCGCTCTTGCAGCCCATAAGTTGGTATTGTGCAACGCAGTGTTCAGCTTTGTCAAGCATTCGGAAAGAGCTAACGAAACCCCACTCTTGCCGTTTTTCACCTGCTGTTTAGCATGTTGAAGTTCCGCGTGCTTCTTACTCCTGTCGCCATTGGTGAAGTGTGCAAGGCTCTCCTACTGTCCAATTACCGTACGCAATGTTTGCGCCATGATGTTGACATCTCCCAAAAGCGAGGGACTCCATGGGGAGAGGAGATCAGTGATATCAGCGACGGACATAGGAGTCAACAGGTCGTCTGTCTTGACATCCCTACGCCTCTTCGCGACCCATGGTCGGTCAAGCCATTCATCATGAAGTCCACGGTACATTCGTCTGCCATCTGATGTGTAGAAGCGGTCTCCCATCTGATGTGTATGAGGTGATTTGTCTGATCAATAGCGAGTAGTCTCTTCAGTGTATGTATCAACGATGTTGAGTCGGGAAAGATGGAATAGAGATGGATTCGGAGGGGAAGACTGGACGAAAGTTGTACGCGACACGCTAGGATGGTCCACGTGATGACGCGAGAGCGCTAACCTGTCTAGGTAAGGAGTATCAGTGAGCCGGCTTTCGCGAACAGCGACAAGCGTCATTTGTCCAGGCATCACATGTATCTCGCAAAGCTCATTATGCGAACGATTGTCATTGTGAAACACTTCTATTCTGTCTATTCTTGTCTATTCTCGTCTAGCTCGTACAACATACACAAATCGTACTCTTTTCCCGCCAACCAATCAGTCAGACAAACACATCACCCAAACCCCTTCACCAACATTCCCGCAATCAACAAGATGAGTCGTAGTGGGTGGAGGGATGCAACGGACCACCGGTGAACTGGACTGCAGGGGGTGGAAGGGCGGGATATTGTCTTAAACCGTCCATTTGATCGTACGCCTGGTGAGAGAGCGAGAAACCGGCGCTCCGACGCCTGGATGTCTTCTCGGCTGACAACTGTGCCGCAGCTGATGATATCGACTGTGAACCGAAGGAGTCCCGGGTGGCCTTGTATGTGCTGTATCGTGGCTCCGGTAACTGAATTTCATTTCGAAGCTTTTCTTTCCCATCGGGCACGCGGTTGGCGAAGACGACTCGAATGCTTTTGTACAGGTAGAATCGATTCTTCGAAGGACAACAAATATGTAAATGGATCAAGTATCGAAGGGTGGGTCGATCGTTTGGGTCATCGGAATTACTGAGCGCAGCTTCCGGCCGATCTGTACCGAGGTTTTTACGGGATGACAAAGGCATATCGATAATAGGTCCGGCTGAGTAACTCCGCTGTCTGATAAATGTCTTTTGACCCGGTTCCATGTCGGTTAGATCGTATGGTACGAGGAACAACTTGACAGCGGTTTTGTTGGGATTCTTGAGTACGATTTGCAGTTGTCCTTGCTGTGGTATGCGATAGCTTCCACCTAGAGGAGCTTTGGGTGACGTAGATCTTCTCTTCTTCTTTTCCCGCCGTCGCATACCCTCGCTAGATCGACTAGCATCTTCCTCGTGACTAGCGACAAAGTCGAGGCCATCCCGAGAGGGACTGAGGTTGGGCTGTCGCCGTTTTCGTTTACCCGTCTCCCCGTTGTCCCCAGGAGAAGGGAGTGAGTTTTCAAGATCTATGAGTCCGACATACGGACTGGGAGTATTGTCTGTTCCTGTATTGTAGCTGTAGAAGACAGCAGGGAACGGCACCGTTACATGGGGTGGACATTTCAAGTTTGACTTACAGTCTCCTCGCCCAAGAACGCCAATCTTCGCCACGAAGTTTAGAGGACGGGAAGGTGTAGTAGACATTCTCCCGCGTAGAATTGACTCTTCGTAAGATCCAACCATTGAGGCATGGTGCAGTGGAGATGCCTCTGACGGGTAAGACGGGGGCCGGGAATTTAGTTGTGGACTCTGCGGGTTGGAATGGGGTTGGAATTGACTGAACGAAGTGAGTGACCGCCTTGGTTGATGGGCTTGGTAGGGGAAAGCTCCTTCTCTCCTCAAAGATCGAGCCGCAGGAGTTCCAGGCGTAGATCTCGACATCTGTGCGGACCTCGACGTTTGGAACGAATGAGGCGAAAAGGTGTGGCGTCTAGTATCTCTCTCGGGGCTTCTCGATGGTTGTCTGGAGCTTGTCATTGGAGAAAAGTCTAGATCTGCGTTGTTCGATTGCTGGACAAGCGGGCTTGTTGGAGGCATGAAGACAAAGGATGCTGACGACTGGGACACCGCTCGTGATCGGCTAGCGACCCGGGACTCATAGTTCAGGGCGTCCCGGAAAGAGAAAGGCACGTCGGAATGAATCGGCGGCTGTGCTGCTGCTGGGAACGAATGATGCCATGGAGCCACAGGCGAGGTAGCTAATGTAGTTTCCCGAGGGGAAGATGCTTTGTTCGAGCCCGTGTCGCTCTTCTTTTCACTAAAATCTCCAGAGTGTAGAGCCGACTTGGGACGTTCGATTTCATACCCTGCCAAAGCATGAGCTCGTAGTGAGTCAGGAGTAGACGGCGGTGATGTTCTCGGGTCGGTAGAGGGCAGGCGTGGGGTGTTTGGCCGATCTGGAGATGCCGGGCCAGAGGCTTCATGAGAGCTGCTGTTCTGTAGAGAGGTCAGTGGTATATGCCCAGGGTTACGATAATGAAGCTGGTAAGGACTCACTCTTTGGAGCTGCTGCCATGAAGGGCTGTTTCCTCTTTTGAGCCGCTCGATCAATTCCACACGATGAAACACGGGTGGCTTATGTTCTGGGTTAATAGTAGGGGGCTTCGGACCGAGGGGAAGGTTGACATTTGCAACCATGATGTCTATTGAGGGCACACCAGCGTCCAGCAGTGGTTGTCAAGCTTAAGAGTCGCGGAGGACTGCGGCAAGTTAGTGGATGATGACGCGCGCTAGGCTTGGACAAAGACGAAGCTCGGAACCCTGCAATCACTGCTCCGCCCGCCGATAACCACTCCCGGCAGCGCCTGCGTGCTCGCCAGAGGTCAGACGATGCAAAATACCGCTCCGCTGCTGCACGATGGCCTAGGTAGTTAGTACAGATGGGCACTGTGCACGGGTCTGTTGTTGTTGGTGTTGGGTTAGTGAGTTCTGCTGTCGGGATGCGTGTGACGTGTGAAGCCACCTGGCAGAGCTCATGAGGTGTGACTCCTCTCCAGGAGGCACAGGGCACAGGGCACTGGTCCCGCTTTTAGCGCCAAGACGCGCCAACTAACTTTCCCCTCGACGTCTTTTCTGGGCCACCAGCACCAGGCGGTGACCCACGCCAGCACAGCGCATACCGACCTCAACATGGCCCCAAAGCGACCCCACGAAGGCGACACGGCCAGGCCCGCAAAGAAACAGAACAAGGGCTTTTCCGTTGGCCCCGCGAACCTGCCCGACGGTACTTACAAGCGGAAGGGTAAGTCGCGACTTTTCTTCTTACACACACAGTCCTACTACAAATCCAGCACATGCAACCTCTTGCGCTCTATCGGTTACTCTGTAAATTGCAACGTGCTTGCAACAACGTCTTGGGGGTGTCGCGTTACTTGTTGAACCAAGATGCTAATCGGTCTGCAGTGCAAAAGATCAAAAAGGATCTGATCCACAAAGCCAAAGTAAAGAAGCAGTACGCAAAACTAAAGACTCGAGAGGGGACCACAGTGCAGAAGAGTGTTTATGACCGAGAGGAGCATTCGACCGAAGCGACACACGAACACACCGAGCCTGCCGAACCTACCGAGCCCGTCCCTGAACCAAGCCTAGCCCCGCACCCTGACCGTGTGAAGCTACTGGAGGAGGAGTCGCCAGAGCCTGAGTCACAGTTGAACCATAAATTCGACCGGAGGCAGAAACGACCGCGCACACAACCCTTCCAGAAGGAGGAGCAACTCGCACAGCAGCGCAGGGACGAAGCAGAAGCTCGCCAGAGGTTCCGAGAGGAATCGGAAAAGGAACGACAGAGGAGACTAGCGGAGCGGGAGCGCTTCCGCAAGACCATGGCCAAAGCTAGAGGAGGGCCGGACGGCAAGAGGAAGCTTGGCCGGGAAAGCACAGTTCTGCTGGAAAAGGCGAAGAGACTAGTGGGGAAGACCTGAGAGTCACTACAAGAACGGACAAGCATGCTACGACGTGTAGCATTCGCAGTACTGCGATGCACAAGTCTTAGCAGAAGTAATACTACGAGCTGGCCCAGTCATTGTCGGCCTGTACCAGAACACTGTCTTGGGTGGGTAGGGCTTATATCGTCGACCTGGGCATCAATCGAGGAATGTTGCACCAACCGACAAATCTTCATACAATAAGGGCCAGTGGGCATCATCTCTACGCTGAAGATATTGGCCTGAAGCAGGCCCAGCCGGACGTCTACACCCGACATAGCGGTTTTGGACCGCGGGACGCAGGCGCCTGCCAATCAAAAGCGTTAGCGAGAGGTTGGCAAGTCAGCCTCAAACCCAGCGAAATCGTGTGCATGTTGATTGTCAGCGCTACGCATTTCTAACGAAGATGATGATGTCTACGGAGTAGGCTACCTCATATTCGGAACAGGAACCTCTTATGTAGTTCTTCTACGCCTTTGCACAATGCAACTTTAGACTAGGCTCGCGCAATCTTTCCGGGCCACTCAGAGCCATATGGTGTAATTAAAACATTTCGAGTCGTTGCAGAGCCTGTCCCTGCGAGATACAGTTTGGTGGGGGCGGTTGTTGAGATGATCACCAAACTCACATAATCAGGGCCGACGTCCCAACGTTCGGACATTTGTCGTGCATCATGAGTGGCTGCATGTTGGGTCTCTGGTCAGCTCTGGAGAGGGCCTGTCTCATCGTTCTGCCATCTGGCGGTGATGTCTGCCCATTCAAGTTGTTGGGCTGCCAAATGGTAGCTGAGAGGTGTCGTTGTTACACGATCCACTCTATCAGCTGGCAGTCAGCCAGGCAAAAGGCGGTGGGTTGGCTACAGTGAAGACCGCCTTTTTCTTGGACAGCCCAGCTAGCAGTGCAATCTGGCATCAGGTGGCGGATACGAGGAAAAAGTAGCCATGTCACAAGTTGCAGTTCGCGATAACAAGTGCAGGTGGTAGTTCCACATTGGGCAGGCTTAAGCGCTGGTCGCTCTTGCCCTAGGTGGGAGTGTCGGCGTCGGCTTGTTCACCGCACTGCTGACTGAATGCTACCTCTCCTCTCCTTTGCACTTCACATCGACTCGCTTCTCTTCTTCCCCGCGCGCTCACCATACACCGTTCTCCGCCAGCTTCGTTCTACCTAGGCCTGGCGTGCTACGGTAGCGTCGCGAGAACTGCGGCTCTCGACATCCCTGCCAGATTGGCGCGGCGACTCCCTAGCGAAATTTCTAAAAACAAACCCGGACGATGTGTCATTCGAGTGATCCGCTCGTATGAGCCAGCGGAAGTACATCCTATCAGGGCCACACAGCAGAGCTTCCTCAACCTTTTGCCACGCTTCAGGCTGGCTGATTCGCACGCTCCTCTTGACGAGCCGGCAGCAGACACTGCTTCCAAACGACGAATGGCGGCGGACGCTCAGAATGCATCTCCGGCCGAACGAGAGCTGGTTGGCGTCATCGCTAGATGGGACGCCAGTTATTGAGCTATTCTAAGGTCTGGTTTAGAGCTGAATACTCCTCTTTTTGCTCCGACGCCCACCGTCAATGTCGCATCCTGCTTGTCCAATCGAGTACTTTAATCCGAAATCGGACCGAGGCCTAATCTATTCCCATCTTCTACAGTATCGATTCCTTTCGCCGGCGTGCAGTTATAGCGATATACTTCTAGGTCTCAGGCGATCTATTGTCTGGCGCAGGCTAGGGCCATATTCCATTCATCAGACCGTCAGGGTGGTCTCTTTGCGACTGGGGCAACAAGCCAGCCTCCTTGGGGGCCTATTCGTTACCCGAACAGTTGACATGTTGCGGGTTACGGAGTACTTCCAGCACTTTCAGCAAAGCATTCGCCTCTAACGGCTGCAATCGGAGCCGAGCTGAAGATGCATGTGGAGCAATAAGCTTATGTTTTTATAGAACAGGGCTCGAGCTCGACCATCGCCGGCATAGAGCGGTCAGCCCTACCCAGGATACACCATGGTGTCATGGACTTCCCAGCTGTGGGACAAAAGGTCGCGTTAGCGGCCGTTAAAGGGTACACCAGCCCTATCCCACCGCCATCACTCTGCAAAGCCTCCCTGCAACGCACAGTCCACATCGCATTTCTCGGACAGCTGCGTTGGCGAGTTCACCAGCCAACCGACGGGCAGTCCACCTAGGCTGGGTATGAAACAGTTTGCGCCAAGCCAGTATTGTACCTAGGCCAAATGCTGCCGTTCCCCAACCCTACAGGCATGGCCAGACGAGACTTGAGACCCCACATCCATTTGGTTAGCTTTAATACTTCCATAGATTCCCGTTTCTAGATCTGATCCTCACATATCAACACTCGCTCATCATACAGTCACTATCGCTAGCCAATATCCAGACGCCACGCTTACCTTTACCTTTACCGACTTCTACATCAGCATTTCTTCTGTTGTTTACACCTACTCCTTTCAAAGATGCTAGCGAAGTCTACGGGACGACAGCCCCGTAAATGGACAGTAACGGAAGACCAAACGCTTCGCGAAGAGGTCGAGGCTCAAAGTAAGCAATTCAACTTGTTCGTCCGTTAGAGGATTGCTTCAAAATGAAGACACCCCAGCCGAAGAAGCATCGCAGTACCTTCAGCATCTGAGATATTCTGAAGTGACCCGACTATTGTACCCATTTCCCCTTCCTGATCTTCTCTTCTGTCCATATAATTTCCTAGCAACGAAAATACATCGAACTGACGGAATAATATAGTGAGTGAAGGCGAAGTAAAAGACTGGTTAGTCTGCTAAAGGACGATACACCGGACCAAAGCTAAACAAGCACAGGTGCCGTGTTGCGAATGCATTGCCTGGGCGAACGAATAAAGACTGCCGCAAAAGGTGGTTCAACTCTGTCGCTGGAGGTTTAAAGAAGGGACAATGGTCAAAGAGCGAAGACTTGCAACTTGCTCGAGGGGTTCAGCAGTACGGACAACGGTATGCACAAGTCTACTCTGTCTCTCGATTCTATATCTCTTTGCTTATTACTGGCACAGCTGGACGCAAGTGGCGCAAGTTGTTTCATCTCGAAGTGCAGACCGTAAGTTTAGTCATTAGCCGCAAAAGGCGTCCCTCTAACGGCAAGGTCTAGAATGCGCGAAGCGATGGCAACAATCACTTGACCCTGAATTGGATCGGAGTGAGTGGAGGGAATCCGAAGTAAGCTTCCGGTCAATCAAAATAGGGGAAAACTGGCCCCCGCCCTTTAGCTACTGACCGGAATGCAACCAGGATAGTATTCTTCTAGAAGCAGTCCAGACCCTGGGTCGACATTGGAAAGATATACAGCGGCAGCACTTCCCCGGACGTTCAAAGAACTGTATCAAAAATAGGTACACTGTTTTGTTGCGACGATATCAGAATCAAGGCATTACTTTACCCGAGGCAGCTGGTACTCCCGATTCTACTACAGCCGCCGACGACGATGCGATATCCAACTCTCCATGCATATACGATGAATTGCTTGCTACGCACACCCACGTCTCTACACCTGAAACCCACGCCTCCTGGTCTCTTGACGAACAGCCTTTCACAAGCTGGTCACAGGAGTCTTACAATATTACACCCACCGCTTCTAGTTACCAGCAGATGCAACCACAATACGCTCCACCGAATGTATCGAGTGCTCCCCATTGGAGCTGGTCAACAACATCCCTACAAGCTCCACAAATGTCAACCCTGATTCAACCCAACGCTTACTCGAACACCCTCGACACTCCAAGCTTCGCAAGTTACACGCCTTATACCCCGGTCACCACAATGGCCCCCACAGCACCACATCATAGTCCATCAGGTCATCGAATCAGCTTTACCAACACACCGGTGAGAGCGCCTACAAGTTCTCCCCGAACATCAATGTACCAAGACCCGGACGCTATGACTAGTTACATGACATACGGGCCGCAGTATGGTCCTCCTTACCAGTATCAATAATAGAGGCGCAGTCGAGGCAGACTCCGCGCGTCAAAAGAGTCTTCACATTTCATATTGTCTGATAGCGTTTTAGCGATCATTGGCGCACAAGCATATAGGGAATTCCCATTCGGTCATCTAGCATCAGTTTTTTGTAATCAACGGTTGGAAAGGTCGATCATACATTTCATTAATTATATCTTATGTAATACATACATACCTACAACAGATTACTTCCGTCTCTTCTTCTTTCTCTAAGCTAGCGTTCGCATCCTTTTGCTTACGCGTTACCGCACGGGAGTTGTTGGGAGCTTCTAACCAACAACCACATCCTAGCCACCGACATCCCAAGCGGAGTTTTACCTTGCACTACCCCACCACCGTGAATACAGCGTCACCTGCAAAGTCTGCCTCGCATGTCAGTCAGTGACGGAATTTGAGTGAATTTCCATAAAAAACTATGATTTGCATAGTTGGCTCTTCGGAATCCCACTCGAGTGATCGGCAGCTACATTCATCGAGACATCCAATATTCGACGCAGCATAGCCACACCGTATCGTTCATTGATGCCGGTGTCGACATGCCCGGGCCCAAGCCAAGGATCAGAAGGCGACTACAGTAGTTGCCGCAAGCTTCTTAACCTGACTAAGAGGATCGACAAGCAAGGCAGTTTTCGATCCAATCCATGTTGCTGCAGGTAATGTTTGCGCATACCCGCAAACATGGTCCTAGCACCGCCGTCTTACAAGAACAGTTCCTCACGCCCGGGCCCTGGCCATTCAATGCCATGCTATGGTAAGGTAAGTAAAAAGGCAAGCTTAGCTTAGCTTAGCTTGCAGCACGGCAACTGGGCCGCTCAGATTCCGTTCGCAGCATCCTCGCTCCCGCAATTGCCGCATGCGGACAATGTAGGAGCGTTGCGGCGAATCCCTGCCCGGTCGGTCCCTCAAGAATACATATATGTATTGTGATATGAGTATGAGAATCGGCCCCCATGATGCGCCACCCCTGTCGTTCGCTTGTTACTCCGTACTCGAGTTCACAACAAAGAAGGCAAGCTAACGGGCTTCGGCGTCGAGTACGGGAGGGAAGGATGGAAGGATCCGGATTGGGGGATCTAGGTACGGATATGTACATACACACCTCCCTAGCCTAGGCCGGGCCCGAGACGGTATCCCGGTAGGATTGGGAGCAGGAGCGAGGAATCGGATCAGGCACAGGATTATCGGGAGTGTGTACGTAGAGCGTTGCGGCTGAGTAACGGGTTTGCGGTTTGCGGTTTTTCCTGTTTGCCGTACGTATCGGAACCGAACCGGCAGGGTTGGCTAGGATGGGGCGATTGGGCGGTTCGGTAGATGGACGGATGGATGAATCTATGCCCTTGGCCTTGGCTTTGGGAGTGAGTGAGTGAGTGCGCTTCCCGCGACAAGCGTGATTGTGACCTAGGATGGGAACCCACCCGTCCGTATGCGGGGATAAACACCATACTCGTGATGTGAAACATCGAGTGTTAATGAGTATACCTGGGTACGTACCTAGACGTACACATCTGTACACCTGCATGCATTACCAGAACCCCAATCCGTCTATCCGTCCATTACATATGATAGGTAGATGCAATGCATGCATTCATTCTATCGTCCCTACTCAAGTCCCTTCCGCGGATCCGATAACCCTATCTTTATTTCCGTAGTTTTTTTCCTCGCGCGTCCAAAACCCCAAACCTCAAACCCCAAACCACTCCCATCAAACAAAATCTCATTCGCTCCTCCTCCACTTCACGCTCACTCCCTCCCACACCCCAGCGAGGATTAACCAAGCGCATCCATCCCATCCCATCCCATCCCGTTCCGATCCCGTGCCGTCGCCCACCCACCGAGTCGGCCACTGTCATGGCACCGACCAGCAACGACGGACGGCGGATGTCGACCACCTAGCCTAAGCTAAGCTAAGCTAAGCTGGCCCGCCTGTCCCTGTCCTGTCGCGCGCGCTCGTGAGCTATTTACAGACGCGCGCTAGGCCTCTTTGAGCGGCCGTGGCGTGCGGCAACGGTTCGATGAGAGCGAGGCATGGTACATGGGGCGATCGCGTATTGTACATATGAGAGGGAGTTTTATCGATTGCGGAGTCGGGCTGGATGACTGCTTTGGTTTGGTTAGGGTTTTCGGTAGGGTGCAATAAAGCGAAAGTCTAGGTTAGCGTTTGGCCGAACGGGATTGCTGTGGCGGGTTTGGGGGTTTGGATTGGGCGTGTCGCTTATTGTAGCAGGTACGGGAGATGGAAATAGTACACAATGTACCGAGTATATACGGGTAAGTGGACCCGAAGGGCCCGAAGGGAAGGGTCTTCGATTCCTCTCTGGGTGTCGTGAGCCACGTTCGAATCGAGGCGGTTGCTTGGTGGTGATTACGGAGTACTTAGGCTCCGTTCAGTATCAAGTCCAGCCCACACGACTCACGACTCACGACTCACACCTCACGATGATACGAGATATTCGGGCGTCGCGATATGACGTAGGGGCATGAGCGCATGCGCCTGGGCACGCACGCACGCATGCACGTGCAGTATCGACAAGACCGATGCAAGGCTCGCGAGTGAGAACATGGGGTGCTGCTTACTGATGCCAATAATTGGGGCTCTTTGCATTTGCACAGCCCTCATGTTTTAGACAGATGTGTGCGTGCTCGGAGGCGAGCATCGGGGCAGGATGGGATGGGATGGGATGAAAGCTCCCGGGGAATTGGGCGAGTGGTTTTTGCGGCTGGGAGAGCATGCGTCGAGGTGGGTCGAAGGAGAATATTGTTTTGGCTATGTATAGAAAAATCCGGACGAGGCGTTTGTGGACGGGGAGTTGAAGTGTTGTGTACATCGCGCGTCAATGTTTTGATGCGGGTTGTCTGAGAATTGACGGACGATGGTTGAGGCTATGCTCATATGGTGTGTGTGGTGTCTTGGTTGGGAGTAGCCGGGAGAGAGGAGTTGATGTGGCGCCTGTGCCTACAGCAGATGAACATTGGATATGCGCGGGACGAGTGTGGTGGGCTATTGAAATCCTGCAGCTTTTAGTTGAGTTTCGCTGGGTGAATGCTGTATGCACTGTGATTATGTGCCTATGTGCGCATATGTGAGGGCGTTATATGCTGCACTTCATAGCTTATGTGTCTGTCCTGGAATGGTATCTTGTGTTGTATGCAGTATGAAAAGCGAGGATTATGAAGTAGGTCGCACTGGGACATGCATTCTGCCGCCGCGTCGTGCTTTCTCGCGAGGAGTTCGAGTGTCTTCATGCGCCGGATCCTGGGACGCATCGTGGTGTTCGGCGTCCTCGGTTACATCATCATCTTGCGCCGCTGCCTTCTCTGCCACCTGCGGTTTCTCGTTCTCCTCGCCCTCCCCCTTCGACTGCCTTTTCTCACTATCTTCCACCTTCTCTTCCGTCTGCTTCCCCTGACTATCCTCGCCCTTCTTCCCTTTCCCACCTTTCCCATCATGATCTCCGAGGGTTGCTTTGTACTTCTCCCACAACTTCTCAATCGATTCCCCACAGCACTTCCCCCAAAACTCGCCGCTCTCGTACTTGCAGCCCCTCATCCCCTCGTTGATTTTCCTGACCACATCCTGCCCGTGCGCCTCTTCTAGCCACTCGAGAAAATAACCCGTACGCTCATAGCCCGCATCCCACTCGCAATCGGCCCTCCGTCGCCAATGCGGCGGCGCATACCCCGCCTTCAGCCGCACCCAATCCGCGATGCCTTCAATAAGACCACCAGGCGCAGTGCCCAGTGCATTGTGCTGCCAGCAATGCACCATCTCGTGGGTTATCACGCCGAGCATCTCTTCTTTCTGGCGGTTCTCCGGCACCCCGTTTATATAGTCTGTGGAGAAGTGGATCTCCTTGTGATCATCGTCCAGGTCGAGGCCTGTGGTGTAGGCGACGCCAGGCATGGACCGTAGAACTAACGTAATCGAGCGCGTGGGTGGGATGCATTGCGTTTCGAGGTTGGAGTAGAGGAGGCGGAGGACGTGGTCTACGGCGACCTCGAGGGCGGTGGATGCGTGCAGGAGGCGGAGGAATGCGCGTGAGCCAGCGGACGATAAATCTCGAAATTCGAGACGAAGAAGTGGTTTTCGTGGAGGTTTGACTGGACTAGGTAATGCGGACTTTGTGGCAGTCTGTGAAGAGGAGGGCTGCGGCTCGGTGCTTGTCGGTGGTAAGGCGGACGCTTGAGGGGCTGGCGGGGCTGGCGGGGTAGCGGATGAAGACATGGTCTGGAAGTAGGTTGGTGTGGCTGAAGAAGTCATGGGCAGTATAGAGGAAGCGTGAATGGAAAAGCTGAGTTTGCGTGTCTGACTTGGAGAGACACAGCTCCGGTCGTGAGATGAGTTCATGCCAAGCTATATAGGGCTGAAGTATGATGCAATACACCCTCTTACTTCTACAATATCTAGTATACTAGATACGATAGACCATCTAGCTAGAGCAGAATCGCAGCTTGACATTGCAGAGCAGTTTAGAGTATGCTTTCAAATTATAAAGTACTATGCAGTTTTAAACATTAGTCTCATGTCAAAACTTCCCCATTACGTATCTCCGTAGTCGCACATGCCCACCACAGTAGCACAGAGCACGACCTCGGGAAGCTAGCGATCTGTCCGTTCTGTTGATGTGTCCAAGGACGTGGAAAGTCTCAGACTCCATCCACCGCGCCATCATCCCGTCCCCTCCTACGGCTCACACCCTGCTCCCTCCCTCGTCCTTCACTTCCTTGACCTCACTCTTGTTTATTTCCCCTTTCCCACCCGGACCCGACGGACTCTTTGTTCCCGGACCACCATTCCTCACCCAATCTATCCAACTCCCGCGATACTCCCGCACCTTCTCATATCCCGCCTGCCTAGCCAACTGCGCCGCCGCACTGCTCCGCACCCCCGCCTTACAGTAGAACACAACCTCATGCGTAGTCGGAGGCTTCATAAACCCGAAACGATCTTGGAATTCCTCGGGTGGAAGGAGCAGCGCGTCGGGCTGTGAGGTAATGGGAATGTTGAGGGAGAGAGGGATGGCATTTTCGGCGAATTCGAAAGGCTCGCGCACGTCGATTATGAGGGTTGAGTCGGAGGGGTTCTCGATGATCTTCAGGACCTAGGGTGGCGGCCTTGTTAGTCTTGTGTACGTATGTAACATTGCTAGACGCGATTGCTCACATCCTCAAAGCTGTATACAGATTTCCGCTGCCCATCGGTCATGCCAGAATGCCATCTCCGTTGCTCGAGGATTCGACTTCGGACCCCCAATACTCGGATTTGCCTCTGTAGCGACGCAGAATTAATCCGTAAAGTAATCGGCTGTACAGTCTTGATAGGCTGCAGTAATGACGAGTTACGGAGAGAGAGAAAGCGTGTTTGTAGGTTGAGGAACCGTGTACGGAGGGCAAGAAGCTCCGAGGCAATTCTAGTCGCCATGATTTCGGAGAATTAAGGAGGAAGGCCTGCGGTATAGCTTTCACAGAGGTATGAGAAAAATCAGTCCGAAGATGATGTGAGGGATGGCTGAAAGCTCGGTGTTGATGTCACCAGAACCTATGCCTAAATTATTTGGCGACGTCACTTCTTGCGAACACACGTGCATGCCAAGAGACGGGTTCTCGGGAATTCACCATCAACATCACAAATTTTATCAGCATGAGCTCAGGCTTTCCATCACTCTGAACGAAAACCAGTTGAAGGTGTACTTTGTCTATTGTTTATCTCATCCGGAACTCGAACATAGCATTACTCATGACATCTCCTTGCCCACCATCAGCCCTGTTCGTACGTATCATTGAGAGGTCGTGATGATGATAATCATCGAGAAGGGGAAGAGGTCAGAGAGGAGAGAAGAAGAGAATCCTGCCGCATACTGCCTTGCTCCGTTTCATCCACCAAAAATCCGTCTCACCACGGACCCTGGGTATCTTCCATCACCTTCAACGCGTCCCTACTAAACAAAAAAGCGCGAAAATCCACAAAGCAGCAAATTGGTATATTCTTTTTGCGCCGGGGGAATCATCTCACTGCCGTGAACACTCCAGATAACGAGCCCGTAAAAGATATATCGAAATAAACGAGATAAAGAACTAGAACAGGGACGGGAAATACGAGAGAAAGCGCAATGCAACCAGCCGAAGGCTTTTAATGTTCGCCAAATGGGTATAATTCTTTTGGTTGGTATCGTCGCAAAGGACCGGGCGGGGTATTTGTTCGTCATAAAGCCGGTACAAGTGGGAAACAGTATATCGTTTAACGAGGAGGCCCAATAGGGGCCGGGTATCCAGATGCAGAATGAGAAGTACTGGGACGACCGCTGTCAACGGAAGCCCGCGGATCATACCTAGGAGTCACGTCTCCAGGCGCCGCTGAATTCGAACCGAAAGGAAATTTATTTTCAAATCGCGGAGTGGGCATGGGCCAACTATTGGTGTGGTGTTCATCGTCCGCAAGATTGATGCCGCTGTCGTTCCAGGGGTTGCGGTAACTGCTCCCCTGGGACTCTAGACTGGCGAGAGAAGCTTTAGAAGCGTTACTAGAAGCATGCTTGAAAAGCGAACCGGGGGAATTGGTGCCGTTTTTACGTCCGTTGAATATGGATGTAAAGGACGACATGCTACCTGGTTTACGAAGTCGGTCAAACATGCCGGGGCGCTCATCGTCGCCGAAGTGGGAGCGCGTTGGGGAGTCGGTGCTGTCAACTGGTGGCTCAGCCCGCTGAAGCAACTTGGACTCGAAGAAGGGCAGAGAGTCCTCGAAGGAATCAGACTTAGGGCGAGGAAGTGCGCCGCGGATGGTGCTTGTATCCAAACCATGCATGACCAGATGATTGGTCAAGAAGTCGAGGGCGTCTTTGAGACCACCTGCATTGTTCCTGGTGAAGCTGAGATAGAGAGTCTCGATCTGCTGCTCTTTACCATCGATCATCTCCGTCTGGGGCTCCTTGAGATGGGCCTCCACAACATGCTGATCTCTAAGCTTATCGAGAATGTCAGACTTGAATTCAGGAGAACGCATATGTTCGCCTAGCTCAGAAGGGACTGGAAAGGACAGCTCATGAGCTTCAGGTACCATGCCCTAGAATCAGTTAGCTTATACTGTATCTCAATGTAGATTGGTACTTACCAAGAACTCATCGACTGCCAAAGGCACTTGGTATTCAGGGCCTGAGACAGTGACAGTGTCGCTCGCTTCTTCGGTGCTGGGGAAAGTGATCTTGCAGTTGAACTTCTTCTCTAGCTCGTCAATCTTGTCCAAGCGAGCAATGAGTTCACGGTGGTAAAGACGATTGATGTTGATCGTCTCGGAGACAAACTCCGCGTCAGCCTTTTCAACCATGTCCATGATCTCTTGCTTGACAAGATCCAGGTTTTGAGCATTTCGAGCGGGGGTACGGCAGATAACGTTGTCGACTTTGATATCGTCTTCTTCCTTGCCGAAGCCGCCGCGGTCCATTGCGTTGGAGAACTTCACAAAGACAGAGTACTTCTTCATGATTCGCTGAATGTGCTGACCACCGATGCCTATGATGCGCTTGTGGTATTGGTCGGGGACATGGAACGAGATCGCAGCGGGCATTTCTTGCTCAACAAGGTCAAGTCCGCTTTTGGTGGCCTCATACTGGGCACCGCGGACGACGATGTAGAAGTTGTACTCGTTGAAACCATCAAAGACGATCTGAACGCTACTGTGACTCATGATTTTGTTAATCTTCCCGTTCTTCTTACCGCTAACGAATTCTTTGTGTTCGTTTGCAAGCTCAATCTTGACGCTCATGTTGTACTGGGACTTCTTCACAAATGGGATGTTGTTGATGACCATCATCGCTGCCTTGACAGCATCATCAGATCCATAGATGTGGAAATTGAGCTTCTCGAAACTGATCTCCGCACCAGAGTTGATGCAGATATCAGAAAGCATTGCACGAACATCTGCGGGAGTAGGGGGTCTCTGCGAAGAATCAGGGTGAGTGATAAACCAGGAGGCGCTGTAGAATTGACCAGCCTGTACGTGTGAGTATGGTCAGATATCGAACGATTCGAGTAACATACCAGAGCCATCAATTCGCGCACTGTTCGCTCAACGTGTAAAACATCAGTGCCCTGGACCCGAACAACACCACGCTGCAGTCCAAGTGCAGGGAGAACAATATAGGAGCCATTGGTCTCGATGATCTTGCGCACCTTGTCGAGGCGTTCAAGCAGAAGGGAGTCGAGCTTAGTGTCTGTCACCATGACGGGTTTGACGAACACCTTGGTTGACATAACGAGGTCATGCAGGCGCTGCTTAGCTCGGAAAATGCCGTCTTGAGTTTCTCCTGTAATATAAATCATGTCCTGGACTCTGCGCGAGGCCCCTGGAGGCGTGTAGCCGAATGCGAGAGGGAACGGGGGAGGGAAATAGATGGCAGTTCCGGTAGCAGACTCAATCAACTTAATATTCTTGCGTCCGCGCCCACATATGAGCGTGTGCATGGTCAATTCGAGCTTCATGCTGTCCACATATCGTTTGAGCTACGATGGCCAAATTAGCTTTGTGCGCTAGCGCTTAAAATAACTGCGGGGCATCAGTAACTCACAATCTGGTCTATCATGATCAAGACGCGCGTCTTTGCGTGTTCCATCGTGTTCAAGTCACCGTAGATGGCACATCGCAGGCGCGAGTCCATGGCCGTATCGATGTTGCCATTGAAACTGGCAGACTCGATGTCGGGCTGTTTCGGCATCAGCACGAAGATGTCAGCTTTGGTAGTGTTGGTGATCAGGTCCAGCTGGTTCAGCACTTGGCCCACAAGATGCTGCGAAGCCTGGTCAATGATCAGATTGGAGTCGATGTCGACAAACGATGATCGCTGTGCACGCGTTAGCCCATAGCTGACAGAGTCTCTGGATGCACTCACCAGCGAGATGGGCGTCGAGTTCATTATCCTATGCCGCATCGAATTGACCACCTCGAGCTCGCCCGACAGGCAGACATTCGTGACCAGTGCCCTCAGAGGTCCCCGTTGCAGACCGGGTAGCGGCCTGGGCTCGGCCGAGACGACGGTGGCGACGACGCGTCCCTCGGTCTGCTCCGATATGTCGCGACACAAGCTGCGCAGATTCTCGACGTTCTGGGCGTGTACGGGCAGCTTGTGAGGAGGCGTGCCCTCAGCCGCGCCTTCCGGATGGGTCCACCGTGCTTTTGCCCCAGGACTGGCGTACATGATGTCGTCGACATCGGGCCCGGCGAGGTTCGACGCGAAGGGCACGTTGAAGGACATGTTGATCTGGGTGCCGGGCGGGATCACGGGCGGGGCGGCGGTCGCGGTCGAGGGCCGCTTGATGGGCGCTGAGACGGCCATCTCGTGGCTGGATCTCGAGAAAGGGAAGCCGGCCGAGGGCGTCATCTTCTCCCAGCCTGAACGGGCGGTGCCCGTGAAGTTTGAGATCTTGTGCATGGTGGGTGGAAGAGCGCCCTAGGAGTTGGTGCGGGCGAGTTGATGGATGGGGGACAGGGTGGAGGGAAAGAGAGGAAGTGTGAGAGCAAGAGCAGCTGCAAGGCTGTGGGAGCGAGCGAATCGCAGCGGGTAGCGTGCACGGGCCGCCCGGCAGCCGAGACACAGACCACCACCTGGGCTGCGAGCGCCGAGCTGCGCGCACACAGGAACTGCCCACTCTGCCCAGGGCCAGGTGCAGTCAGACGCCGGCCCTCAACACGCTCACGCCGCGTCAGTCCACCCGCCCGCGCTGCTGGCCGGCGTGCGACCGACCACCGACGACCCAGCGCAGCCGTCTCACACACAGTGCGTGCCAGCCAGCCGTGGGTTCCACCTCGAGCAGCCGGCTTCCACCTCGAGCCAGCCGGCTCTGCCTCTGCGCGGGCGGTGCTGGCGTGCGCTTGGTGGGTCGCGCCTGCCCGGGCCCGCTGTGAATGCCTGCACGCACGGCCGTCGCCCAAGGCGGTCTAGCCCTGCTGCCAGGTTTTGGGGCTCCATTATTACGAACCTTAACGCCGTGGACGGGCGATGATGCGGCCGGTCATCATTCTTTCACCCCAGAAACCCCTCTCCACCACCATTCCACTGCCAAACTCTATCCGATTTCGCGCCGGGAGGCTGTATCACCACCATCGCCAGGCCAATAGTAGCACCGTCACCGTGTGTCCGCGGCGACCCAGAGCCACCTGTTTCAGCTCGCACCCGTACACACCTCAAGTTTCTTCTGCAACCGTTCTTGTCAGACCTCGACCCGCATCCCTACCGCTGGCCGGTACTGTAAACAAAGCAACTGGTCACGCTGCTCGCTTGGAGATACCCGTGGACGTGCCAGCCAGAATAATCCCCAATAATGTCCTCTTCCATCGTTCTGTCGGGCCCTGCCGAGCGGCCGCCTGTCTCACCTCGACGGCTCCGCCCTCATTCCACCGCAGCACCAGTGTCACGTCCTGCCCTGGGTTCGCCCAGACCAGACTCCTCTAGATGTTTCTGTAGAACGCAGTATAGTCCGCTTGAACCTCTGGGTGTTTTGTTCTACAACCCCATCGTTCGCCAAAACCGCAGCTTAACAAGACTCCTTTTTCCTGCCGCTGCGTCTTACGGTAATGAAATGAAAGTATGAGCCTTCGAGCTGACGTCTCCACAAGCCCTTTGTCCTCAAATGGCCGGACAAGAAAATAAGTCAAAGCGTGGTGGGTAGGCTATGCTAATCAGTCAGCGGCGGTCTCCGAGCCACTTCGATACAAAATCACACGCGACGGGACTCCGTGCACACATCTCGATCTGCTTCTTTAGTTTCGGCAAACACTTAGGATCCTGCCAAGTAAACAAATAGACTTAAAACCCCGATAAAATCAATAATAGCAACCTCAAGCCAAACCATCGCTACATGTGAAACCTTTGCCCTTTCTACTCTACATGCAAAACTCCTGAACTGCATCCAAAACCTCCTGCAATATCAAAATCCCATCCAAAGGCGACCAGCGCAGACCCATCCAGACCCGCCCACCAATCCCCCGTCAACACCAGCTCACTCAACTCAGCGCGCAATAGAAGCACCTAAGAAAGCCCCCGTCGTCATTAGCCGCGCCGCAGTTCGCGATAATCCGCCCAGACTGTATCGCTGCTCTAGATGCCCGTCTGGCTGCAGCTGTCTACTACGTCGCACGGTGCTTCGTCATCCGACGTGCCTAGCTCTTAACTAGAACTGGGTCCCAAAACTTTTCTCATCGAAGTAGCTAGTAGGTTTGATCTAGAATCTTCTTGAAATGTAGACGTAAATACAATCACAACTGGTGCAAGAATATGAACAAGGCATATATAAGGTCAATCTTCTGTCAATTCGCATGCCGCTCTACAGGCGACACTATTACTCCTATCCTATCCTATTTTGCCCAATCATACAAAGCAACAAAGTTCTACATCCCTTCGCTGGTATCCAGGGTGTTTGCTATACTACTTAGAGTTCCTCTCTCCAAAGCCATGAGCTGGTACAAGTCCAAGTGATGAAAGCTTACACCATCGACAGAATCGTCGTAGTGATTGATACCAACAACCACCCAACCACCCAACAGTCTCCTTAGGAAGCATACAATGCTTAGTAACGGTAACTCACTCGACGAGGTGCCGCATAGGGCTCCTGCCCAATTTCAATGGGAATCTCTGACGGACCCTCTTCAACGTACCGACGCCCTGGAGGAGCGGCCAAGCCGTACCCGGGGTCATCGTAGGGATCCTGGCGCACCACGCTCATCTCGCGGTATCGAGGCGCTGCAACTCTTGTATAACTAGGCTGGATGCTCTCGTGGCGTACATATCCTTCGGGCACTTCTTGGCGAACAACTTCTGGCCGGACACTGTATGCCCTTACCTGACGCGGTGGCCCCATTTCTTCGTACTGCATGATTGGCCGACGTTCCAAGACCTCCTGCGGGCGATAACTAACATCAACCGGTCGATGGGAGACCTCTCGCGGGCGATATGGTCGAGTCTCGACAAGGTCGGCATCTGAGGCTTCGATGTACCTTCTAGGTGGTGGGGGCATCCTCAAACCGTCCTCTGCTTCGTATAGCTCAGGCCGAACGGGCGCACGAATCGTTGGCTCTCGGGTAATAGCGCGTTCCGGGTAGGGATCCAGTTCCATGCGTCGACTAGGTGGTGCGGCCGACTCACGTCCGTCTGCCGGAGACGCGTAAAACTGATTGCCAAATTGATCCACCACTATCCGGCGGGGAGGTGGGGCCATCATGACAGGTGACTGGGGCCGAGGTACGTACTCGTAGATAGGAGATTGCGAGCGCTCGCGCACGTATCTGGGCGCAGCAGACGGACGGATAGACGCTTCTCGGTAAACAGGTTGCTCCAATGGACGGTCGGCAAATGCATGGGATGCGGCGCGGATCTGACGTGGTTCGGGCGCCGCATATAAGTCACCACCAACTGGAGACAGAGGCCGTCGGGCATGTTGAAGACTTGCTACTCGTCGTAGATCGTGATCATTGCGCTCTACCCGTCGCTGGGGAGTGTGTATAACAGATGGCGACAAAGGTTCCTCCTGCTGGCGGCGGAGTCGTGAAGATGGCTCCTGTTCTCTGTGATAGACGGGCTGCATTCTGGCACCTTGTCGTGCTGACACCGACTCCGCATTGTTAATGATAGGTTGCAAAGCACGCCGCTTGTTGGGTTGAGGATCAGAGTAGGCCGCAAATGGAGGAGGTGATTGCGGCTCCTCTTTGATATAGGGCTCAGGGGAACGTACTACACGCTTGTTTGCTTGTTGTTGTCGCCGCCTCTCCTCCCGTTTTTCATCCCTTCTACGCTTTTTGTTGTTCTGGAGAGCAGCATGTTGTGTAGTCGGACTCTGTCGTCGCGTAGACCTGTTCGAGTGTCAGCATAATAACCACTGTCGGCCATTCCATGTTAGTATGGGGAGATAGCGCGATGGGGATAGGTGGTGGGGTAAACTGGAGATTGGTGAAGGTCCGATCGGAGGCTTAAAAACGAATTGACAAGAGACCTAGACAACCACCAAATGGAAATTGAGAGAAGAAGAAGAATGTTGCAGAGCCATACCCGTTCGTGGCACCGGGGCCTTGAGGCCCGCGGTGCCGTATTCGTGGTCTGCTTGGCTCGCTTGGACCAACAGCGGCGGGAGGAGGCGAATAGTCTGATTCCTCGGCCTCGTCACGCGAGTTTGCAAGCTCAGGCTCGTAGATCTCTATATCATCTGCGGGCTCGTATGCTTCCTCTTCAAGGTCGATTACTGGTGGCTCGGCCCTCCTAGTTTGAGGCTTCGGGCGCGAGCTGGGCTTGGCTATTGTCAGCGGGGCTTTGCTCGCCTGTAAGATCAGCGGTTCAACTACATCAGCACTGGCGTTCTGATTAGAATCAATGCCCTCCGACGACCAACTGTCCGCCTTGCTAGAATAGTACGAGTTTTCATCGAACGATTCCGCGCCTTCGCTGTTAGTAGGGGGCGTCTGCAGGCCAGAGAGCGGCTTCACCAGCTCCTGCGCTTTTGTAAGAATGCCCTCAACGTCGACACCGCGTTCGTCGGCCAACATGTCGTTGCCGCGGCTCTTCCTGTCCACCTGGTCCTTCAGTGTCCGCTCTATCTGTTGTCGCCGGAGCTGCAGTTCAGCCCGAATGAGATGGTCAGACTTCGTAAGCAGGACTGGATCGATGCCAGAGAGTGCAGACTTGGTCGTCGCGGGCGGATGCTGTGCTTGCGCAACAGCGGCCACCGACTCATTTTTCTGATACTGCTGCGGAGAGGGATCTGGTCGCGGGGAAAACGGCTGGAAAGGGCGTGCCGCCCCATTGAGCGTTCCGTTCGTCGTGGGTCTGGTGGGCGGAGTGTGCTGGGGAGGACGCGGTGCAACCTGTTCTAGTGCTTTGGGTGGGAGCTGGATACGCGCATGTTTGCTAGCAAGCACTTGATCGCGAATCTGCAGCAACTTGGCCAGAAACTCAGCTTCGCGAGGCACCTCAGCGGGTGCGACGCTGTTGCCGTTCAGATGCGGCGGAGCTGCGGTTGTCGACATGGCGCAGATGCTTGCTGCCCGACCGCGACGCTAGAGTTTAGTACAGGACCAAGCCGATGTGCTTGTTTATTAGATAGTCGAGGGCATACAAATACAGGCGGCGTGCGCACTGCTCTCCTGGCGACGGTGTTGATGGAACAAAAGAAGGGGTTGCAGAGGGAAGTGCAGCCGTGGTGCCGAAGATTCGAAATAACGAGCGAGGTAGTGTGCCAAGGCCGCTAGGCCCAGAGTGGGCTGGCTACGTCTACTCCTCGCAGGTCGCCCTTGACGGCCAGTCACCCACAGCAGTATCTCAAAGTGCCAAGTTTCAACATACGCCTTTTCACGGTGCAAATACTGGGCTGTCACGGCTCCTAAATTCCTGGATGATAGCCCCGATACGCAGGCAAGTGACCCTACCCTCACCTGTACAAGCCCTACTAAGACGTTACTTAGTATATTTGATACAACAGGGCTTTATAAACGTAAAGGTAGACTATATACCTATTGCTAGAAACTCCTATACTGTCAGGAGGACCGCTCAAAGCCTCCACTTTCTAATCAGGAAGTCGCCAAAACTAAGAAGCAGCCATGGGAGAACAAAGTGAAAAGCCGGTATTTTTCTTCGACATAGACAACTGCCTCTATCCAAAAAGTCAGTGCTCTAGAACTTCACATCCATTACATTGGCTAAACTTTATATAGGCATGAACATAGCGCGCATGATGACCGAGTTAATCGGTAAGCACTTCTTAAGCTCAGTACATTTTCTAGAAAAAGTCAATGTCAGATATCCAGCATTTTCCTAGCGGAGTATAGCCTTTCCAAGATTACCACAAGAGCTAGTCTTTCCCCTATTCATTCCCTCCCAAATCTCCAACCCCAACTAACCCACCCCCCCAGACAAATTCTTCGAAACCCACCTCTCCCTCTCGCAAGCCGACGCCAACGCCCTACACTTCAAATACTACCGCGACTACGGCCTCGCCATCGAAGGCCTCGTCCGGCACCACAAAGTCAACGCGCTCGAATACAACCGCGCAGTCGACGACGCGCTCCCGCTCGAATCCGTCATCGCGCCGAACCCCTCCCTCCGCGCCCTCATCCAGGACATCGACCGCCGCAAAATCCGGCTCTGGCTCTTCACGAACGCGTACGTCACGCACGGCACGCGCGTCGTCAAACTGCTCGGCGTCGACGACTTGTTCGAGGGCATGACGTACTGCGACTACGCGTCCGAGACGTTTTCCTGCAAGCCGCATGCTGAGATGTTCGATAAGGCGATGAGGGAGGCGGGTGTGAGGGAGAATGCGAATTGCTATTTTGTGGATGATTCGTATATTAATGTTAAGGGCGCGCATGCTCGCGGCTGGAACGCAGTGCACCTCCTCGACAAGGCGGATCCGGACCCGCCGAAGCCGGCTTCCGAGCACCAGATTCGGAGTTTGGAAGAGTTGAGGAATGTATTTCCACAGTGGTTCAAGAGTACGAATGGCACTGGTGCTACTACGGAGTAGATCCTACCAGACTCCGCATTGCAATCGTTGTCGCCCCAAGGTGTTTCGGAGTAGTACAACTCGAAGGAGGCAATTTAAAATGAAGTTTGAATCAAGGACAAATTTGAGATTTTCGGATTAGACCGTGTTAGATAGAGTTTGTGGAATTATAATTCAATCACCGTTTGGGCCCAAGCTTGCCACTATCACAATGGTACTTTCCCTTCCGTCTCTTTATCTTTCTAACACATGAGGAGATCAATAGCGAGTAGTCTTAGCCTGATCTAGACCCACAGTAGGACCACACTGTGAGATAAACGACAGCTGCCTTTACCCCCAGTGGACCTACATTACACTTGAACAAGGACGAGATGAAACTGTAAACCCTCTCTAAAGCCGTAACTTACAACCACGCGCAGGCCCCTAAAAACGAATTGAAAGCACATTCCAGTATTCCCGCTAAAACCAACTGCATTATATTACACCATCTTATTCTATCCTTTCTACCCATAACGCGACATGACTTATTTCAAGTAGGAAGGCAGGATATGAATCCGAAAGAGCGCTTCTAGGTTAAAGAAATTAAGACGACATGTACCGATAGCAAAGCAAATGAGTAAGCCAGGGGTGACAAGAAATGAGGAACGAGGGGTAAGATCGGACAAGAGCGGGGTAGAAGGTAGTACAGTGGTATCTTTCGCTATGGCCATGATAGGCGAACGCTGTGAAACGGTACGAGAATGGAAGGAAGACGTAGGTGAAGTGAAGTGGTACCTCCAAGGTAAGGAGCAGAGGCTACCGGTCCAAAGCCTGAGCTTGGCACTACAACGACAGTTAGCTTTCACCACACTACAAGTCCTTCGAATCGCACTCACCATCTGGTAATAAACACCCTTCTTCCTCAACAAGCTCTGATGATCGCCCTGCTCCAACACCATCCCACTCCCCAAGACAAAGATGACATCCGCTTTCTGAATCGTCGCCAGCCGATGCGCGACGGCAAGTACCGTCCTCGCACCCTGACCTGCCGCTCGCTCAATGGCGTCCTGCACCAGCTTCTCGGACTCCGAGTCCAAGCTGCTAGTCGCCTCGTCAAGCAGCAGGAGCTTAGGCTGGCGGAGTAGGGCGCGCGCGAGCGAAAGGCGCTGTTTCTGGCCGCCGGAGAGCGACATGCCCTTGGGGCCGAGACGCGTGTTGTATCCGTCCGGAAGACTGGTGATAAAGTCGTGGATCTGGGCTTCGATGCAAGCGCGTTTGATGTCTTCGTCAGTAGCTGAGTCGACGGATAGCGACACGTTTTCTGTGACGGTGCCCTCATAGAGCGTGGGCTCCTGGCTGACAAGACTGAGCTGATTCCTGTACTCTGTGGGATCTAGTGTGGTGATATCTTGGCCGTTGACAAGAACTGTGCCGCGGTCGGCATCGTAGAAGCGCTCGAGAATGGAGATGGTAGTACTTTTGCCGCAGCCTGACGCGCCTACCAAAGCAGCGAATTGGCCAGCAGCGACTTTAATATTGAGGTTCGAGAGGACGGGGACGTCGCGCGATTTGTAGCTGAAGTTTACAGAGCGGAACTCAACAGAAATGCCACCTGGTGAGGGGCTCAAAGCTTTGTAGGTTGCCGCTTTGGTGTCATTATGGGTTCGCATGCTAAGGATACGATTTGCCGCTCCAGCAGCTTGTGCCATGTCTTATTTGTTAGTAGCGATAAAGACGGGAGAGGGAACTAGCTTACTAGGGGCTATCGAAAACCACATTCCTGCTGAGGTAGCGCCTTGAATTATAGCCATGTAGATAACAAAGAAGTCGACTGAATCGTACTCTCGGGATGCGAGGAGGGTACTGCCGTACCTGTCTGAATGTTAACGAATAGTGCTAGACTAAGGGAGATGAAAGACAATTACCAGAATGTCAGGGCCATGCATGCCATCTCAACACTATCCGAAGCCGCAAAGACTATCGTACCAAACTTTGCGCTTTTGAAAGCCGCCTTGACATGCTCGCTAAGGAGCGACTGATATCGATCACCAATCACATCTTCCATGATGAGCGAAAGTACGGTCCGAAAAGCACCAACTGCTTCGGTCGCAAATTGGGAACTGTCTTCGAATACGGCGGCATTCATCTTCTCGAACTTCATCTCGAGAGCAAATCGCAAGTAGCCAGCAGCGAGAATAGGCGGTAGGGCACAGAACAGCCCAACTAGAGAAAGTTTCCACCCATAGACGAACGCAATTATGGTGGATCCAACGAGATTGACGCACGCGATAAGTGCCATGCACATCTCGGTACCCATAAGTTGCTGTAATTGAGTGGTATCAGAGCTCAGTCGCGACGTGAGAGACCCAGCAGAATGCCCCTCATCATCAAAGAACGGAATATGTTGACGGATGATGTTGGCAAGGTATTCCTGGCGATAGTAGCGTGTGACAAGCTGTCGAGCATTAGCGTAGTTGACGCGACTTGTAGAGATAACCTACTGTTGATATCAGATGTGCCGCAGACCCTAACATAAAATATGCCAGTCCAGCGCCTGCTGCCTGTACGCCAAACATACCAGCCCAGAAATTTCCTTCATGGACCATCCTCAGGCCAGTAAAAGTAAACACTTGCATAACATTGGCGAAAATATATGCTTGAAGGGGGTAAACCGCTCCTGCTGCAAGGATACCCAGAGCGGCTATGGTGTAGAGGATCCAGTGATGTCGTTGTTCGCTAATGAGACGGCCAAAACTCATCACAAGGCCCCTCTGCTTGTATTCCGGATCTTGGGGTGAAACCTGGTCCTTGAGCACTGGGGCAATGTCGGACTTTTCCGTGGCACTGGTCGCGATCTTTTCAAGGCTCGCTTCCTGGTCGTGTTCATTGTCTTCAGCTTCCGTTGTGAGCTCTTGTGCATGTACCAAGCCGTAATAGACACCATCCTGGATTTTCAGCAATGCTTCGTGACTGCCCTGCTCGACGAGCTTTCCTTGTCTCAATACGACAATCTTGTCTGCGCGTCTAATAGTTGAAAGCCGGTGGGCGATCACAATTGTTGTTCTGCTTTTTGAGACACGATCCAAAGCTTCTTGGACAATCCGTTCAGTCCGTACATCGATCGCACTAGTGGCTTCGTCGAGAATGAGGATTGGCGGTTTTTTAATGATGCTCCGTGCGATAGCAATCCGCTGTCGCTGACCACCAGACAGCTTGATGCCACTCTCACCGACTAGAGTGTCATAGCCCTTAGGTAGCTTGGAGATAAACTCTTCCGCATACGCTTCTTTGCATGCTTCCTCAACCAGAGCCATCTTCTCCTCCTTCGACACGTTATGCCATTGGGTCCCACATAAACCGTGCGCCACGTTGTTGAAGAGTGTGTCGTTGAAAAGGAACGGTTCCTGCTGTACGAGTCCAATCTGAGACCTCCACCATTTCAAGTCGACCTTGCGTAAATCAGTATCTCCAATTACCACAGCCCCGGTACAGGTATGCGGCCCAATTTCGTCTACCATTCCATTCCTCTCCGATTTGCCGGTTTTTGTGCCTTGCTTCGTATCCTTCTTAGCAGGAACCGTGACCAGATTGATATATTCTGTCTTGCCTGTCGGATTTGCGCTTGCCGTCGTGCCGAGGAGCTCATACCATCTCTGTACACTGATATTGTTAGATATGGCTAAGGTAGTACAGTACTGGTTCCAAAATGGAACACACTCCGTCCCCATAGACGGGAGCAGCTTAGAGCAGAAGACTTACAGAGAAACAACAGTGCTCTTTCCAGACCCAGAAGGCCCCACAATTGCAGTGACTTTACCCGCTTCAAAAGTAACATCTAACCCATCAAGAATTTGAACATTTGGTCGACTTGGATAGGAAAAGGCTACGTTTTCAAAGCGGATATCACTATCAGCAGAGATTTCTGGCTCCTTCAAACCGGATGTGTCGGGAACCTTGGCGTCGATCGTCGAAAACAGTTCTGTTGCGGCTGAAGCGGCCTTCGCAATGGCTATCATTGGCGTAGCTATTCTACCAATATACAGTACCGACGTCATTACAGCGAACAGAACACTGGTATTATCAGCCAAACCGCGTATAGTAGGAGGTATTAAGATTAAGGTGCGACGGCGTACTTACACGATGATCGAGCCGATGTCTGTTATATGTCCGCGGGTATACTGGCGGATGCCGAACCAGAATGTCAAACCAAAGGTTCCCCACATCGCGACTGGAGCTTACGTTAACATATACAGAAAGACTGAACTCATCTGAAGATGGCATACTCATAGATGGCGCCAAAGCTAAACCCATAATTGGCGCTCCTTTCTTCTCGTTTTGAGCCGCCTTATCCAATAATACTTCATGCTGTCTGGCAAGTTTAGCTTCAGCACCGAATGCGACGATGATCCGAATCGACGAAAACATCTCGAATGCTAAAGCTGAAGCCTCTTCGTGGAAGGTTTCCGTGATCTTATGCACCTTTATGTAGGGTGGTAGGATCAATCCGTAGGTGATCACGATGAAAGGAAGGCTGGCACTTGCGACAAGCGTGAGCAGCCAACTCTTAATGAAGGCCACAACATAGAGACCTATGACAAAAGCCAATGCCTGGAAAAGCATGGCAAAGTGCTGAGAGATGGCTAACTGGATGGTATTTGACGAAGTTGTGATGCGAGTAGAGACCTTGCCGGGGGAGATGGTGTCGATGATGCTCACAGGCTGGGCAAAGGTCGCACGCAAGTAGGCTAATCGCAGAGCTGCGGACATGCGAAGACCGCTGATCCGAATTGTGAGCTGGCAGAAGTTAGTAGTCGATTATGAAGTTGTCAGAGTAGAGTTGCTCACCATTGAAATGTATGACAACACAAACTTGCCAATGAAAAGATAGACAAAATAAAGACTGTGTTGAAGCGCCATTAGCTGGGTAGAGTTCACAGGGTATCCTTCGCGAACCCCTCAGTAGGATGAATAGACTGTTAACTTACGCGCCCTGATTCGCAGATGCTTGAAACTCCTGCTTCGTGACGGCAGTACCGGGAATAAAGTAATTGGTAAAGTCGCTCACGAGTTGGCCCAACACGACGAACATGAGCGGCATTGCGATCCCGGCGCCAATCGATGTAATACAGCTCATGCCCATGAGAAACATGTCGAGTCTGGTTCCGTATGAGAAAACTCGCTACAATCATGTCAACGGAGCGTGTTCGACCATGAATGGCACTAGGGACTTACGAGATAGTTTCCCATGTTTGCGGTCGGTTTCTTCTCTTTGGTGCCCTGTCCATCCTTTTCAGCAGACTCAACGGCGTGGTCTTTCTCGGTCTTGACAGCTTCTGCGACTTGCATAGGCTGCTCAATGCCATCCGCGGCGACGCTGGCCGCGGATGGCGACGCAGGGGTTTTCTTGAAGATAGCCATGGCTACGGGCGAAAAGATTGAAGCTCGGGGGAGTGAGACGGGAAAGCGTCAAGCAGCATCTGGCATTGACAAGTAGTGATGGGGATGGGGAGAGTGAAAGACGTCCAGATGGGTGCCTGATTTGATATTGTTTGCGATGCATTGCAGCCATACAAAAGTAGAAGTAGGGGCGCTGCCGGACCGCGCTAGCCTGAAAGGGTCGACAGAATGCGAGATCCGAAGCGAGAGAAGCGAGGCGCACGTGCCGGGGTGGATGGTGGATCTCGCAGAAGCTCGACCTTAGGTAACGGTGGTCCTTCGCATGCCCTGGGGCCTGACCCTCGCACAAGCTCGGCCACAGCGGCATGATGGCTCAAGACTCTTGGTTCTTGGGACGAAAAGGATCCGGGACAATGCCGGGGGATCGGTCATGGCAACGGCCCGCCGCCGGCCAGCCCTACCGACTTCACGACAGCTGTCTTGACTGCACCCTCTGCTCTCAGCCTCCTACACCAACACAGCACGGCGCGGAAACACACCCAGGGCGATGCTGTCACGACGCAGTCATCGTCGCGGAGTCCTGGCAATCTGCGGCACGGCTTGTAAGTTGCCGGCTGCGTAGGAGAGTTGCCCACGCTATCACCTTTTCGGTGCATACACTGGCCAAGACTGTGGAACCACTTCGACTTTCGTGGATTGAGCCGTTTCCCACAGCTGCAGCCTACAGCCTATAGCCTACCGTACGAGCATGTCTGCGCGCGACCTTCACTTGCTCTCTGGTTCTGCCGTGTACGAGGCTCCCACAAGAAACATGACGACGCCGTTAGCTGCAAGGTCAAACTCGCACATCCCAGGCGCAACCGTTCTAAGAGCCGAATACTGCTTCACATTTGTTCCACGGCTACCGAGTACGTATATAGAGCTTTACATCCTAGGAGATTCCCTCAGGACTGCAGTGACAGTCTCGGCAAGCATCCCCTGTCTTTGCCTCTCTCTCTCTCTCTCTCTCTCTCTCCACACCCCAAGGCTGCAACATCACGGAACCTAAGAAGATAAATCTCAAGTCAGGTCAAATGCACTTTGTTTGACAATTCGCAGGTGATCTCTGTACTGTGAGTTATATGGTGAAGTTATGTCTAATCCAGCTTAGCGTCCGTATACTGACCTGATTGGTCACCACACGCATCGCAGCAAACAAACACGCAACCTGAGCTTACCGAACTGACCTGTCGCGAGCCAGTCTCACGCTTGAGCAGCTTATCCCTATCTTGGGTAATAGTACACACGGTTCGTTCACAGCCACTTCATCTTACTATCCTTTCACTGCTTGGACCCTCAAAACTTACTTCATTGGTGTGGACTTACCAACTTTTTGTTGGAAAGATATACTAACAAACAATGTAATTACTCGCCAAACAAGCAAACGGGTTGTCTACCTTTGCTTCCCCTTGGACGATTGGACTATGGCAGATACGCGAGCTCAACCTCGTACCCAACGCACTGCTCGGAAACAACCAGAGACCGACGTCGGAAACATCAACGACTTCCCTAGCGACGCCGCCGCGGAAGACCTCCTGTCCACCGGTGACATCATCGAGCTTCTAACACCCTCCGAGCTCCGCAGCTGCATCCACAGACTAGCCCGGGCCCGTGAAGATGTCCGCGCCGCACTACAGAAGTCCTTTGAAGATGCCCACCCCACCCGCAAGCGCGTCCCATCCTTCGAGCAGTTTGTCGCGATGATCGAGCCGGTATCTCCAGCCCGCACGATGCAGCACGACGACATGCAAGACTTTCTCGCGCAGGTCGGGCGCCTGTCTTCCTGGCACACCAAGCGGAATGCGCTCTCTGCGCTGCGGGTGCGAGCGAAGCAGTGGGAAAGACTGCGCCGCCCGTGATTCTTCATATATGTCATCGGCGAGGCGATACGCACTGTTCTTGGTTGGCTTTCGCGCGAGGACAGGAAGGTCTTTGTGTAGTTGTATGGCTCCGTGGCTATCTATGCGAACTTCCGCATTGACTTACGGTGTGATCCGGAGCCAGAGTGGATGCCGGACATACCGGATTGGACGAAGCATGCTGTGCAGACGTCCATCCATCTCGAGGAGTCTGATCTCGGTAGCGACAGGACCAACTAGTGGTGGAAAAACCTCTTGGTCCGTCGATTTCCTCCTGCACCGTCGCAATATATATCGATGTTGCCTGTGTCGGCAGAGACAACAATAGCGAACGCCCCTGACCGCAAGCAAGAAACAACCGAGGAAGCTGTGGAGTACAAGTCACGCATGGCTAAAACACCGCTTGGAGCACCTCTACTTCCAGAGCCGCACCTCAAAGAGGTTCCAGGCGACAGTCCATCTAGGCAATATCAATCGATATACCAGAAAGATCTTCAACAGACCTCCCTTGGATAGAACTTCCGGTCCCCTTCCACACACATCACAATACCAATACTTGGACTTGGTCACCATATGGAAAACTGTCCAAATCTGGCCCCTATCTGCACTCTGCTGGAATCTACTGAGACGGTTTGCTTCACAGGACTCTGGGGTGCAGAAAGGCTGGTAGATGGTAGATGGCAAGTGCTATCTACCGATGTATCGTACAACCAGTTCTCGACTCCACCACACTACAGCAGCTTGTGCACTAAGTAAGAGGTGTACACACCTCATATATATTTCAAACAATACGCAAATATTCTTAAACCTTCTCTATTATATTTTGCAAGCGTTTCTCATACAATCAGTTAATTTTGTAGGTATTTTGACCTTCTGTGGGTGGGTGGGTGATGGCCGGCGAGATGCGAGATGGCCTCTGAGATGGCCTCTGAGATGGCCTCTGAGATGGCCGCCGAGATGGCCGCGCCTATGGCCGCCGAGATGGCTCGCGCGGAGAGCCAGCGCCCGAGGAGGCCCTATATAGGCAGTTCTCCCCTCATCTCGCCCATCATCTCGCCCATCTCCTTCGTCTCCTCTATCTCCTCAATCTCATTCACCTGCTCTGCTACCTGCGCCGCTATCATTAGTCATCAGTCTGAATCAACCCAATCCGTTCACCTCCTTGAACGCTGAACAAGCCGTTCAAGCTAATCTAGGCGTATTTCTTTGCAATCCGTTCAGCTCAGAGACCCAGATTGAATTGAACGGATTGTTGCTAGCTGTGCCTGCAACCGCTACTTCAAGACTATACACTCTCAGAGCCCAACATATAAACAGCCTAGACCACTAGGCGCAGAGATATAAGTGCAAGACGTGCAACAATAAGTATCTTAGTAAAGATGCAGCTAAACAGCATATAACTATAGAAGACTATTTCTAGAGACCCTATTGCAAATATTGTCAGAGAGAATCCTAGAATAAGAATGCCTTGAAGATGCACCTCCAAAGCTGTATCCACCTCAAATCAACTATCGCCTGCCCCTTCTGCCAGCAGACCTTCACCACCGCGACCGACGTAGCCCACCACCTCGAAACTTGTTGGACTAGGCTGATGCCCTGCACATGAGGGCATAATGGGGCACTCATATAGTGAGTGAGTGGATGTTTGCTGATGATTGCTGTATAACCATCTGACAAGAGCCTGTATGGTCTTGAAGTAGCGAGTGCAGGTCTCGCAATTCCAGTGGCCGTAGTCGTCCTTGTGATCGAGGCTGTTCATGTGTTGGTTCTGAGGCTGTATGGTCTTGAAGTAGCGAGTGCAGGTCTCGCAATTCCAGTGGCCGTGGTCGTCCTTGTGATCGTCGTCCCATCTTGTCCAGTTCGGCCTTGACCTTGACAGCACGATTCTTGTTCGTCACCTTCACAGGGCCAGGCATGGGATCCTTGTTGCCATCAAGACGAGGGATGGACTTGGGCGTGGAACGCTGCGTAGTGCTTCGGGCCTGAGGTTTCTTACTAGCAAATACTGTTACCCAGATAGCGGCAGGCTACGTCAACTCTGGTCGGCGCGTTTATCCGGGGCAGTTGTAACTCTTTGCTTTGCAGGTAGGAGGATTGACCCGCCGCACCCCCCAATAAGCGGCGTAAACAGGAGGAATAAGACATCGAAACCTGGCGTCTTGGGCGGCAGAGGACGAGCCCTGGGAGGCCGAAGAGGCCGCAGCCTGCTTCTCAGCCCGAGCGCGGCGTCTTCACAGGGCCAAGCAAGGTATCCTTGTTGTCATCAAGACGAGGGATGGACTTGGGCGTGGAACGCTGTGTAGTGTCTTGGGCGGCAGATGGCGAGTCCTGGGAGGCCGAAGAGGCCGCAGCCTCCCTCTCAGCCTGAGCGCGGCGTTTGGAGGCATCGCTGTGTGACTGTTGCAGGGCGGAAACCGTGGCAAAGGCGAAGAAGACGACGACCACAAATGACGAAGAAGAAGAATGAAGAGGAAAAATGGGAGAGAAGAATGGATGAGAAGAGATGGAAAATGACCATGGCCTACGGATGCGTGTCGAAAGATGGATAGATAAAAAAAGCAGGTAGAGAAGAGCGAAGAAGAGAAGAAGAGTAGCGGGAGACTAGCCGATTATATACTATTAGATTATGTTATGCCTATTGTTGGTCGCGGGGACAGGTCCTTCCAAATATCGTTTCAGGTTACCGAGCCCAACTTCAACACCTGCGAACCATGGTTGCGCAGCATCTGCTGCATAAAACATATCGTTGCAAACCCTATCTGTTGCGTTTAATATTAGTGGGTAGTCAACATAGTCAGCAATGACTGCACGACTCTAATTGATCAATTATATTATTACCCGGTACGAGACGTAAGTCACGATCCACATGGGCAGTGCCATGGCAGCCACGCCCGCCACTAGAAGTCATCACTGCAGATCCAGCAGAGAAAGTTTTCGCAAAGCTCAAATTTGCTGCAGAGAGCCTCATTTGTTTTCAGCGTGAGCTGAGTGGGTGTTTCGTCTTGTGGAGCCTCTCAGAACTATGGTTCATCAAGATGACTCCTAGGGTGTAGAGATTCTTGGTTAGTATTTGCGGGTTAGTCCATCCAGCAATCCCGCTCTTTTTGAACTTCTTGCTAACCATGCGGACCGGAATTACGTCGCTGAGCTGCGTATGTTATCAGTTATAGAACGTGATGGGGACGTGCCACAACCAACCCAATTGCTTGCCACCCGTATTTGGGTAGCCACGAGCCAGACACACCTCTCAAAGTCTATGAACTTGGACACTCTTTCAGCTCCGATCCCTGCATGCATAGCACCACCAGACTCGCGTGCTCGTGTGGGAATCCAGCGCGTCGTGCAATATATTGTTTTCGAAATCTCGGCAATGGTCAATTTGTGGTGTGTCGAGTTCGTAGTGTATTGGGACAGTTCTCGGACCGGCGTATCATCTGGTATGGTCGTAGCGAGGCGGTCATCGTTGTCGAAATCGGTGGGGATAAGGGACGGATGATAGGCCCCTTTCACTTGCGATATCTGCTCGTATGCCTCATCTTCTGTTAAGGGTCTGACCATTCCTAGGAATGGGTAGCTCGGGTCCCAGTCGTGTATTGAAGCCCATGTCATGTTGTAATACCTAAACACCATGTGCGCTGTACGAGTCCGAATTTCTATCTCGTTCCACCTGACGACCACGGGTTGCTCGGCCTCGTCCACGACTTCGTCCGATGTGGCTAACTCCTGTTCCTGTACTTGCATTGCCAGGCGATGGACTGCAACATCTTCTTCGAGACTCCCATGGCTAGGGTCGTAGCTGCCGCCCCTATTGTCGTCGTTCCTGTCGATGCTGCGACGTCTCTTGTGTGGACGCGCGGCGAGCGGGGCGCCAGCAGTTGTCTTAGGCAAGCTGTTGGGTGACGTTTGGAGCGGGGCGACGGCGAGTGTCTTGAGCGAGCCATGAGGGAGGTCTTGACTGATCTGCATCGTAGTTAGGTGGTGTTGGTCCGAAGCCTCATGCAAGTTGGCATACCATGGTACCGCCAACATTCACGTCTCCGCTGATGTTTGTATCTTCGCCGGTATCCGCGTTTCCCCTCATGTTCAGAATCATGCAGCAGACGTGTCGTACCACAGCCCGTATCTGGTTAGAATCCCTGTCCAACTCTACGACATTATCTCTTATCCAGTCCCGCAACGGGTTCACTTCAATGCTGGCAGACGGATGGTGTGTGCCAATTTCCATTGCAATAGCCCGGATTCCCTCGTCGCCCCACATGCTGGCTGGATGTCGAGTGAGGCGGAGCGTCACTCGATGTGGTGATGGGGTGGTCGCCGAGAATGCATGGCTGGCTGTTAAAGTGGTTAGAAGCTAGACTCGCAGTGCATGTGGGATCGGTGAGATGCTTACCTAGGTACACTGAGGCTGCTTTGGTGATAGCGACCGAGACTCAATGTGGTGGTGGAGTAGTCGACGAGGATGGATGGCTGGTTGTTCGCCGTGCATGCGAGGGCTGGTGAGATGCTACACTGAGGCTGGCGCTGGCTAGTGCAAGATGTGTCCTAGCATGAAAGGTAAGAACGCGCCTGTCGTAGAGGTAGACCTGCCTCGTACAGATTAGCGTACTCGTAACGGGAAAGTTCGACTTGCACGCACCTGGGCCGGTGAATGTAGCGCATATCTGGATACTAGCTGGCTAGTTGCGGTATGAGGCTCAGATCAAGGATGCTTGCGTCAAACATGTATTCTCAGATCATATCTAGTTCGAGTAAAATGCTGCGACACCTCGAGTAAAATGATGTGACATCCACCAATTAATTTACCATCAATCTCATGTCATTGAGGGTTCGTTCGCGGTTGCTCAGTTGGATCTCCTCATAAAATGAGATCCAGTATTGAACCCGAATCCACATAGCCCTCTGCCCTAGCGGCGGTTGTTGGCTTTCGAGCAGAGCGCCGAAGCGTAGTGCCCGCAGCCGTAGTGTCTCCCTTGAGTGGCAATGTCTTCGCCTTTTTTGCCGTCATCGGCGGAGTCTGGCTGGTGGTGTACCTTTTGCGTTTTGTGGCGTCGTCTCGGGCTAGATCCTCCATTGCCATTGGAAGTCAGCGTCGGTGTCATTGCTCTTTTCGCCTTTGCCTTTTCCATTGCCATTGCCATGGCGGTTGTCGTTGTTGTGATGAGCGGAAGTTCCTAGTGCGCTGAAAGAGCCAGTCAGCAGTTCAGTATTGTTGGCTGACTTACAGTAGAATGTGCTAGCCGCTACCCAACAGTTTCTCATTCTTGAAGGAGTAGTCAAAGCTCGATCGAAAGAGTTGTAGCATCGTCAACGATTCTTCAATATACGTATCCTACCCTATTCCTTATATCCGGTCTCCCCTCTTCAATATCCACACCTAAAAACTCTTTCTGGTCCATCCATACACCCCCTCCACACTTACCCCTCACAACAAAAAACCCCCCTCTCTAACGCATCCCCTCCTCCGCACTCTGATAGTCCCACTTCGGCAACTTCATCGTCCCCTTCTCATTCAAATGCTTATGCATATCAAACGCATTCCACAGCAAATGCGGCTCATGGCCCCATCCCTTCCTCATGCACTCGAACTCTGCTTTTCTGAAGTAGTCTTCTAGAATCGGCTGATAGTCAGGGTGCGCGCACTTCTTGATGATGACCATGGCGCGCTCCTTCGGCGACAGGCCGCGCACATCGGCGAGGCCCTGCTCGGTGACAATCACGTCTAGATCGTGCTCGGTTTGGTCGACGTGGGTGCACATGGGGACGATGCAGGAGACGCCAGTGGGATCCGTCTTTGTGGGGCGTGTGGAGGGCGTGTGCATGATGGAGTACTTGGCGGAACGTAGGAAGTCGGCGGAGCCGCCAAGACCGTTGAGCATACGGCTACCCATTACACAGGTAGAGTTTGCGTGGGCGTATAGATCTACCTCGATTGGAGTATTCATGCTAGAATCAGGGTTAGTATTGTTCTATGGTAGACCTGAGTTCATACCTACCCAATGACGCCTAGGCGGCGGATGATTTCCGGGGAGTTGGATACTTGTTGGGAACGAAGGAGCAGCTTAGGTGCGTAATCGTCCCACTTCTTGTAGAAACGTTCGAAGCCGTCAGGGGAGAATCGGATGGAGGTTGCGGTAGCGAAGTCCAGGTTGCCAGAGTCGAAGAGGTCGAGAAAGGAGTCTTGGAGGACTTCAGTCCATACACGTAGGTTCTTGAAGTTTGCACCTCCAGACTGTCTTCGTCAGTGTTTGTTAACGACGTATATTCAAGCATGACATGAACTCAGAAATGAAGCTTACAGCAAGGCCTCCAACCACTGCATTTGCAATATTTCCAATACCCGACTGAATCGGAAGCAGGTTCTCCGGCAGCCGGCCATGTTTGACCTCATGTTTCAAGAACTCGATCAAATTGCCCGCAATCGCTCTACTGTTATCGTCTTCCGGTGCGTTCGGCTGCGTTTGATCTGGGTAATCACTCTCGACAATCGCCACCACCCGTTCAGGATCCACAGGGATATGTGGCGTGCCAATGCGATCTTCGGGAGACATGATGAGATACGGTTTCCGGCGCGGTGGAAGGTCAGTCATGGTTATGTCGTGGAGACCTTCGAAGGAAGGCCCCGCAGTGTTGACTTCGATGATGATTTTGTCGGACATCTGGATGAGCTCGGGGGAGGCGCCTACGCTGGCTCCGGGGATGATGCCGCCGTCTTCGGTGATAGCGCTGGCCTCCACGATCGTGACATCCAATCTGTTTGAAGGCTTGTTCAATGTGTAGAAACTGCTCAACTTTAGCTCCTAGCTGCGCGCCGTCGAAATATGCTGGAGTGGCGCTGATTACTTACCCATACATCAAATCCACCGGAAACATACTCAAGTGCTTGTCGAAGAATTTAATATTGCCATTGTTGATACCCTTTGCAATTTCTTTGCCAACTTGGTGAGGCGACCGGCGCTCAATCATATTGAGCCTTGCCCATCGGTTCTCCGTTTCCGCACCGGATGACGCTCCAACAAAGAGGTTATATTTCAGCTGACCTTGCAGGTTGTTCTTCTCAACATGATCTGCAAGGGCGGTCGGAATCTTCCTGCCAGACTGTTAGAACCCAAGCCATATTCTACGCCACAGAACACCCTCAAGTCGTCCAATGCGGCAAGTGAACCAATCCTCGGCGATATCTCGGACCACAGCTCCGGTCGACCTCGGGAACCCACTTCTAATGTCTCTGGAACATGGAAGTTGATCGCTGCGCGTCATACGATTTGGACGAGAAGGAATAAAGATAGAACAGCACATACTTGGGATATCCAACACCTGTAAACCCGCTCCAGCCGATGTATGCGCCATTGGGGAAGTGGTGAAGAAGATCCTCCGCCTTCGCGAGCTTCTTCAGGTAACTCGGCCTGCGGACCCGACTCTTGAGCAGTGCAGAGGCCGACATGACTCTCTCTGTCCCTCGTCTTTGATGTGGTTTTCACGGCGTGATCATCAATTTGCGTACCGACTGCTGGAGTTGAGCTTGGGCCCTCAGAGCTCCACGGAGAGTCGTTAAAGGGAACACGACTGCGGGAAAGGTTCAAGGATAAGAAGAAAGGAGGGAGGCCAATTGAGAGGATAACAGATATTTATGTGCCTGGTCAGTCGTGACTAAGGGGGTACCTAGGTAAGCTGTGGGGTGGTGTGATAGCCCACTGCACAAGCATGACGTCTGAAGCCACCTAGACCCCTGCACGCGGGGCATGCAGGAACACCGAGCGGATATACTGCTTCGATGAACAGAAGAGTGTAAGTGAGCCTTTGAACTACTGTCGCGTGATCTGGCTCTATATTCAGCATTCGTTAATGTTTAGCATCGACCTGCCGTAGCTAGTTGATAAAAGGGTTACCAAGGTGGGATTGTCAATATCTTAATACAAGCTACCGCCCCATAGATATACCGCGAACATAACACCGCCAACAATGATGCATAACGTCGTGATATATCATCCCATCTCCATCCAGAATCAATCGAAAGGGCTCGAAATGGCCAACTCCCAGCTATGTATGCCTCTCCGCTCGACATCGGAAAATTCCATCTCGGAAAAATCCAACCCAACTAACAAAACAACAGTCCCCTCTCAACTACTAACAATTCGTGTCTTTTCTCTATCCGGTCATCAGAAGTAAGAATATGTGTTCGATGCTCAACACAATGAGGGAACCCGGGTATCAACGCAACGCTAACTGTGCAATGCATACGTTCTTGTTTTCGCCGCACGATTTGAGAGAGTCGATCAAAGGCGGTGAGTGGCTGCACCATCATCGCGTTGGCTCTTGTCGGTGGTGGGCCGCCCAATGCCCATTTGGAGGTTGCATTTGGTACTGAGAAGTGACAGGTCCCTCTTTAACGGGGTGAGTCTCGAACATGACGCGTCTGGGCTCCGGCCTCAGAGGACTGGGATGGGGACGTTTATCCATGCTGGTATGTGGAAACCGCGTCGAATTGTTGGGGCTGCTCATGAAGAGTAGTGTATCCACGGCATCTTTCTCAGCTTGCTGGCTTGGCATCCGGAGAATGCCCGGTCGTGGAGTTGCAGGCGTTCGAGGACTGCTAACCATGCCGCTAAGGTCGCTATAGTGCTTGCGCTGAGTAGTTGGGAGCAGGGGAGGGGGGGCATAGGAAGCGCTTGAACGCCGCTTTCTTCGCGGTGTGAACTCTGCAGCCGGGCCGAGCATCTGGCTACGATCTGTACCAGTGACAGAGATAAGGTTGACTGACGCATTCATTGCCGGCTTGGTACCTGATCGCCAATATACTGTGGCATGTCAGCGACTGCCACCATTGTCTCAGCAAAAATGCACATACACGAGGGGGTAACGCCTGATGGATCCGAAGGCGTGCTCTGGGCCGGCGATAACATGATCTGATCAGAGTGGTCGGACACTCCACTTGGCCTGCGTCGGCGTTCTACGCTCCGAGGTGACTCAAAAGTAAGCCGGGACGCGTCGTTCCTCACTATGCCCGAGATAGGTGAGCCGTGCTGAGAAGTCTGGTCTTCGAGTTCTTCAAGAGATTGTCTCTCCCACCCATTCTGTACTTTCACCATGGCGTACGACAGCCGAGTCTTGAGCTGTGCGGAAAGCTACAGGAGCGTTAGCATCCAGCAAAGCGTGTCCTTGTCCTCGACGGGGTACTGCATAAACATACCTCTCCGATGCGACTGGCCGCGTTCGAGTCCATGCTTTTGTTCCTCTTGTGTCCCATGGTAGGAACCCCTGTGCTCTCTGTTGCCAGCGCTGCACCTTTGACTGCGCCATCGGCGGTTCTCTTGAATCCTTGACTGACTGGCGAGTCTAGTGACATGGGGCTCGCTGCTGTGTCACCAGTTCGCATGGTGTTCGCCGTGTCGATCGGGTGCGCACTCGGCTGCACGTTCCGGCCGTGGGCTGGCGTCGTAGGAAGCTGTGAGACGTTTGCTGCGGGCTGCATACGACTTGCATGCACATGTTTCGGCGGGGGAGACGCGAACTCGGTGGTGGCGGCTGTGGACGTGGAGACGTTACTCGAGGAAGACAGCAGTGTCGGGGCGGCCAATGTGCTCGACGCTGCCGAAAGGGCAGATTCCTGCGACGCCGGCAGTTCGCGCTTGTAGAAGCTGGCGATGTGTGGCGGGTGGGCGGTGCCGATGTTGTCGGCGGAGGAGCTCGCGGTGAGTGCGTGACGCGGCGAACGCGCCTGGTTCATCGTGGACAGCGGCGGGGCAGTGGCCAGGACTGCATCGCCTCGGTGCGGCATCGAACCTGTGCGGCTGGCGGTGGGCGGTCCTAGGCAGTTGCTTCGGCGGAGCGGTCGCTAGAGGGTAGATAGACGTGGAGGGGCAGCGCCTCGGGTGTCCAAAGCAGTGCGGGATACGGATACTGAGGATGGGTGGCGGGGATCGGACCAGAACGCGTAAATAGAGCGGCTGTCTGCACCTCGAGTAGTCGTAGCAATAGCGAACGGGCACCAACAGCACGCGCACGATGGTCGGAGAGGTCAAAGTCGCGTCGTGGAGAGTCAAAGAACAAAGCTGGCGAGTGATGCTGCGGACGAACTCGTGCGCACCTGACTTTGCGCGTCAGCGGTCGGGACTGGTGAAGTGCCCAAGCACACGCACGCGAATTAGCCTAGTGCCACTCAACAAACCCACCTGCTCCACGTCTCCGGCGCCTACGAGCAAATTCTCGGTCAATTGACAGTCGCTGAGGCGTGAATATGCGGCAGCTGAAAGCGGAAGGAGCACACGTCACGGATCGCGTTGTGCCTTCCAAGGTTCCCGCTCGACAAGGATTGCGTACGTGTGTGTAACATGAGTATATTCATACAGATCCCCGGTCGACTGTTTCCCGGCCCTATACAGCACCCTTACCCTTGACCCAAACGGAATCCCAAAACTCCAGGACAGATACAATGCAAAAGATGGAACCTGTTTATGCAACCCCGCTGACCTTGCGATATGTGAGTCCATGGTCCCTCATGCTTCCCCACCGGCCCCCGCGCCCTTCCTCGGCAATCTTCCCGCTCACGTCGCGCCGTCTGCCCGACATCCCAAGATCCTCGTCCACGTCGTAGTGGCCCTCGTAATCAATGCCCGTTCTACTGACTACACGCGGAGACTGGTTCTGCACAGGCGTGTAGCTAGCCTCCCCGGTTTGCCGCACGCTGGTGAACGCCTTTTTGTTCAAGCTGAACGGTGAGTTTTGGCTCATGTTCTGCGCTGCTTTGGGCGAGTACGTGTTTGTTGTGTATTGCTTGACCGAGCTAGCAAGGCCAGTCCCACCGAAATAGCCCTTGGTTGGCGATAGATTCGGCGAGTTTGCTGGGGACTCGGCTTTGTCGCGAATGCCGTGAGTGGCGCTTCGAAGATCTCCATAGTAACGAGTCTTGGGCGTCGACGATCGAGTCGGGCTGCGACTGAAAGTAGCTGCGCTGGATACCGACGTTGTCGTATGCGTCCTCTGGAGGCTGGAAGGGAGTGGAGCGTTCCTGTTCTGTTCTGACATTGTTGCTAGCGGTGGAGTGGGTGGGTTCATTCGTAACGGTTGAGGCATCATGGGCTGGTCGAACTCGTCGTCCGACACGTCTTCGGCTGATACAGCATTATAACCCCCCTTCTGGCGCATTGAACGATAGCCACTGGGCTGCGGCTGCTTCTGTTGACGGCCTTCGGTCGATGCCAACGTCGAGACCGAGTGTTCATCGCCGTTTCCTTCATGAACGAACCAATTGTCAGACTGGAGGGTTTCGCGGCTGTTTTGAAGAGAGATGTCCCCTGACGACTCTTGCTTTTGAGCTGTCGTGGGTGGTGTGTAGAAATCCTGTTTAGACGACACAAAAGAGTTGGGCCTTGAGTTACGCTGGATTGCCTGTTGAGCGAGGAATGACTTGCGTTGGGCTAACGTCTCGTGTTCATCTTCGTTTCTTCGATGTAGGTCATCGCGGTGGTTGAGATCTACACGGGATTGGCGAGCAGAAGCGACTTGCGAGTGACGAGCCGAGTTTGGAGTGTGGGGAGAATATGCCATGCCAGAGTTTGTCCGGGTATGCATGAAGGACATTCTCTTCGCATCCGGTATAGGGAAATCGTTCTCCCCCATTAAGGGATCGCTTTGTTGTGAAAATCGGTTGTTTGTGTTCGTTGAGCTCGCTGTCTGGGCACTAAAACGCTTCTCGTCTGCAGTCAGAGGAGTAACAGCCGAAATGGAGGAGTTCTTGTGTTTGTGGTTTGTCCTGCGACGAGACGTAAGGTTCTCCTCAAGTGGGTTCATGTCCGGAGGAAGACGAGCAATCCTTCGGAAGATCAGGACGAGATACAGATCGAGAAAGAGTGACACGCAATGTAGTCCAGCCACTGCCGTTGCCGTGAGAAAGATTGTCTGCAAAACCTTGTTCGTCTCTTCGTCGGTCGGAAAAAATGTTCTCCAGCGGCCTTCCGTTCCGGCTTCGACATCGAGGTTGCGCCTGGAAAGGATTGCTGTGAACACGTAGAAGGGAATGAAGCCGGCATCGGTCACCAATGCGAAAAAGTGATAGCTAGCTGAACTACCCGCCGGCCGACTTTTTGCGGCTCGCAGAAGGTGGTAGATAGCGTATAGTGTGGCTACGATATCGACGCCGGGCTGTGTCTTGTATCAGCACAGTCTTTGACAGAAGCACATTGCAAACCTACTGGTATTCTCATTATGTATCCCTCCGTATCTTGCGCACCTCTTACAAAGATGCCACAGAGAATCACGCCCACTGCGCCTAGCAGATTGAGTATCCTCAGGAACAGTTGGACCCATCGCGCGATTTTGATGTACACCTTGACCTTTGAGCTCATGGGCTTCGCGTTTGTCTGGCCATATGGAAGGATCAAGTAGCTATCCGGATGCTTGTTGAAATTGACCAGAGGGCCTTCTTGCTCCTTCTTCGGCGCTGACGGCTGACGGCTCGCCATGGTGACGGCCTTGGGATTGAAGTCGTCCGGCAATTCCGCGAAGTCGAGGTAGGGCTGCCCGCGGCCCATGGCGATGAGGCAAAAAGGCTGGGGAATGTTGGCCGGAGATGCACGACCGCGAAGAATGAACGAATGTTTTCGCTTAGAAGGAATGCGGTGGGGGAGTGAAGGACAAGGGGCGGGACGATCGTGAGGGGGTCATACAACAATAAATAACGGTTGCCCACAGCAACAATCGCTATCGGTCCGGACATCCTTGACTCGCCCCCGACGCTAAACAATTCTAGAGACACTGGATATGCGGCTGAAATATTGGTCGCACCTGTTTCCGAAGCCAGAAAAGAGAGAATCGAGTGAGATTGGGGCTGGAATGCGCTCCACCGTTCCGGGTGCAACCTTGGATGGACTGCCTCATCAAGGGGAAAGGGAAGGTGTTAAATATAACGACGTCGTCCTTGCGCTATCGACGACCCGTACGGAGATTTTAGTCAGAACCTGCTTCGGACGCTCAAGAGAAACAGTCGTGAGGCGCTGGGAAAGCTGTGATTGTGATGATGGCATATTAGTCAGCGTCAATGTTTTCGAGAGCGCTTCTCGTTGACGTCCTCTGACTGCCCCCACCATGCCTCTTCTACCTTATGTCTGTGCCAACTGCACTCGGCGCCTAGCACGTCACGTACATAGAGCGGTCCCCACCGGCGCATCGTATAAGTCCCGCAATGGCTCCAGCCTCGCTTCGACCGTTGCCCGACTCTCTCCACTATCCTCCGTAGCATCCGCCGCCACTACCAGAGCTTCATTACCCCGGCCCAGCCGCAATGCATACAGCACATCGGCCCCGAAGAAAGCTCCTCGCATCGCCGTCATAGGGTCTGGCCCAGCAGGGTTCTATACAGCCTACCGGCTTATGAGCAAAATACAAGATGCCGTGGTGGACATGTATGAGCAGCTTCCTGTTCCTTATGGGCTCGTTCGCTTTGGCGTTGCGCCTGACCATCCCGAAGTGAAGAACTGCCAGGACAAGTTTGAAGAGGTGGCCGAGTCGGCGCGGTTCAATTACATTGGGAACATAAAAGTGGGGTACGATGTCGAGCTGGCACAGATGAAGCCGCACTACGACGCGATTCTGTTCTCGTATGGCGCATCTGAAGATAGGAAACTCGGCATACCTGGCGAACATCGGCCGGGTGTTTTCTCCGCTCGAGAATTCGTAGGGTGGTATAATGGATTGCCCGAATTCCAGGATTTGGCGCCGGATCTCGAGGCGGGGGACCAAGCCGTTGTCATAGGGCAGGGAAATGTGGCATTGGACATCGCGCGCATACTCCTGACGCCAGTAGAAATACTGAGGCGTACCGACATCACAGAGCAGGCAATACAGGCCTTGTCGCGGAGTAAAGTCAAATCTGTGAAAGTGGTTGGTCGACGCGGTCCACTACAGGTGAGCTTCCACCGGATTCATCGATACTGTTGTACTAACCGAACCGTGTAGGCTGCGTTCACAGTAAAAGAGGCCCGTGAGCTGATGCACATCCCTAATGTAGCATTCGAGTCCATTGACCCATCATTCTACCCACCGGATATCAAGAAGCTTCCGCGTGTACAAAAACGGATCGCGGAAGTATTATTAAAAGGAAGCAATGACGCACTTGAAAATAGTCAGAGGTCGTGGGGGTTGTCTTTCTTGAAAGCGCCCAAGTCCTTGAATGCCTCCACGTCTTCAGAACAGTTGTCGTCCATAACGTTCGCGCATCAAGCGTTCGCCTCGGATGCTGATCCTTTTTCTAGGTCAGCCGCTGTAGTACCTATAGAAGAGACTTCTACCATACCTGCATCGTTAGCATTTCGGTCTGTCGGATACAAGTCGACTGCTCTTCCTGGCCTCTCCGAGCTCGGCATCCCGTTCGACACAAAACTTGGCATTATCGCGAATGACCCCTACGGCCGCGTAATGTCTCCAGCTGAAGGTCCTGGCGACCTGACTGCAGGACATGTTCCAGGCATCTACTGTGCAGGATGGGTGAAGCGCGGGCCCACTGGCGTCATAGCAAGCACCATGGAGGACGCATTCACATCCGCCGATGTCATAGCCCAAGATTGGGAAAGCGGTGTTCCTTTCTTGAACTCGCCCAAGAACGAGAACTCTACCTCTGGACTGGGCTGGGATGGTCTCAAGCACGAAGTCATAAAGAAGGGGGCGAGGCCGATAAGCTGGGCGGACTGGAAGAGGATTGATCAGAAGGAAAAAGGAAGGGGCCAGAAGGTTGGCAAAGAACGGGAAAAGTTCTCCAGTGTAGAAGAAATGTTGAAAGCCGGTGTGGTGGGGTGATGGCCTGCTAATGCAATAACATGATGTTCAGTAACTCTTGGGATTGGGTGTTTTCTACAGTTGCTGATATCAACGACTTTGGTTCGCAAAACATTCGCAGTTGCCTGAGAGTAGAACCTTCATATTCTGCCCTTGTCCACCATAAAGCTAGCAAGTTACTCCGACTTTCTCTGCTACTTCCACTCAACACTCCCACCATGCCTGAGCAGACCAAAACATCCATCCCGCAAACAGGTCTTCCAACACACCACTATCATCACTGTCACTATTATAACTCCCCAATACTTTTCGTCGGCCGGCTAATGGTTTTCAACAGATCCGGTATGTAGGCGAGTTACCTTTACCATCGTCCGCCTGCTAACTCGAGTCGGTTGCAGAGCCCCCTGCGTGCCATTGCCTGTGTCGCGAGCTCGCGGCCCTGATCCAGAGCCATGTGGCCCAGATGCGGAAAAACAACGAGCTGGTTTTAGCGGAGCTGGAAGCACTGCATCGGCAACGCTCCCGGACCTCTTGAGAGTCGAACGGACTGGTCTATTAAAGATGGTTGATTGTGAAGTGTGGAGAATGTGAAGGTGAAGGCAAGATAATAGAGAATCTATGCTCCAATTCATTACCGATCTAGACGAAATTCTATCTCCCCTCTTGATAATGCATAGAATTTTAGCAACTTACTGGAAGTCTTTTTGACGAAGTCTGGTGTGGCTTAGTAAGCAGGTACGGAGTGCGGACGGAAGCTTTGACCCGTGGCGCGGAAGGGGCCTCGGAACTGTGCCTCGACATCATCTATACATGAAAAGCGCTCTGCGCAAACACCTCTCCTGTTCACTCAACCTTTCACACTTGCAACATATTCATAATGTTGCATTTAATCCCGCTCGCGACGCTTCTCCTGCTTTCCCACGCTACTGCCACACCGCTCACCGACCCACAACCACTCCCTCTCATCATCTGGCACGGCCTCGGCGACAACTACGCCGCGGATGGCCTCCACGAAGTCGGCGACCTCGCGATCAAAACCAACCCAGGCACATTCGTCTACTACGTTCGGTGCCACGACGACCCTGGCACCGACTCCCGCGCCACCTTCATCGGCAACCTCACCGAGCAGCTCGCGCAGGTCTGCGAAGATATCGCCTCGCACGAGATCCTCTCCACTGCGCCCGCTCTCAACGCGCTCGGCTTCTCGCAGGGCGGCCAGTTCCTGCGCGGCTACATCGAACGCTGCAACCACCCGCCGGTGAAGAACCTCGTCACGTTCGGCAGCCAGCACAACGGCATCGCCAAGTACCAGGTCTGCGGCGACGACGACTGGGTGTGTCGCAGTTGGATCAGCCTGCTCAAGGGCCACACGTGGAGCGACTTCGTGCAGTCGCACGTCGTGCCGTCGCAGTACTTCCGCGCGACGAATTTCTCCACGGGCGATCCGACCCCCGAGTACCTGGCGCACTCGAACTTCCTCGCCGACATCAACAACGAGCGCGCGCGCAAGAACACCACGTACGCGGCGAACATGGCCGCGCTGGACCGCTTCATCATGTACGTATTCGCCAACGACACGACGGTGATTCCGAAGGAGAGCGGCTGGTTCGCGCAGACGAATATTTCGAGCGGCGAGGTTGTGGAGTTGCGGGATCGCCCGATTTACCAGCAGGACTGGATTGGGCTCAAGGAGCTGGATGAGAAGGGCGGGCTGGTGTTCGAGACGACGTCGGGCGGACACATGACGTTTGAGGACGACGTCTTGGAGCATGTATTCAAGACGTATTTCGCTCCGACGACGACGGCCCACTGGAAGGGCGCTGGCGCGGACGTTCAGGAGCTGATGGAGCTATAGGAGGCTGCGATTGGCGGGTGCGTGCGACACGGTATTGGGCTGAGGGCTTGGTTCTGGAGAATGAGAGAAATTAACGCGGCTCGCTTGTTTGCAGCAATCATGGTTGAGGGCGGCGCTTGGACATTGGGTATACCTCGGCGTAAGGGATTGAAATTGAAATTGGGACTCGTGTTGGCTGAAATGGTTATTGGGAATCGCATTTTGTACGGGGTGCATGTTATGGTCTGGCCATTGGTATGATAGGACGGGAGTCTTGTACGCTACTATGAACGTAATGCATCGTGGTATTCTACCTTGATAACGAACAAATTCTTCGTACACCTGAACTCCCAGCCGTGAAGCGCCAGAGCATGAAGCCTATATAGAATCTCAACCAGCAATAAGCGGCGTCTGCACCGACTCCAACGCTTCCCTTTTCATCTTCCTCCGCTTCTCCCTGCTTATCAAGCCCTGTTCCTTGTCGCCAGGCTCCTTCTTAGCCTTCTGCTTCTGCTTCTGCTTCGGCTTCAAGGCGGCCCTGCGCTCGGCAGCCTCGTCGTCGTCAAGGAGCTCGTCCTCCCACTCTTCCCACTTCCTCTTCTTGTCGCTGGATTTTCCTCCATCCGTGATGGTGGGCTTCCAGGGCTGACTCAGGACCTGGGTTTCGTCCGTCCATAGCTCGTCGGCGAGCCAGATCGGGAGGGCCTTGGTGGAAGGGCCCTTGATGTGCAGCGAGCGAATGCCTCTCCATCCCTGCGGAACAAACTTCTCGGCTACCTTTGCGACCACCGCTTCCGTGTTCTCCTTCAGCTGCTGTGGCGTCATGGACAGTTTACCGATTTTGATTGAAGTATTGGCAGACTCGCTCATGCTGATATAGGTGGCGTTCAGCGCACTCTCAATCTCACGCGCGACACCCTGTGGCGTGCCAACAACTTTCTCTGGCTTCTTATCCTTCTCGACGCGCGCCCCGGCGGTCAGACGGATAGGTATCGGCCGCTTCGACTTGCCCTTGTAGAAGACCTTGCCCAGGAAGTCGGCAACGACCTTGGTCACGCGGTCGTCTACCATGAACAGGTCGTATTCACCTAGTAGCTGGCGCTTCTGCTCGTATGCCTTGTACCTCTTCTTGAGCTTGTCGACGCCGAGCACCCGGCCGACCTTTGCGCGCAGAGCTTCTGGGAAAGCGTCGTGGGCAACAAGGTCCTTGTATGCACGCTGGGGGTCTTTTGTGAAGATGCATATCCGGACTTCAGTGCCTTGAATTGGGTGAGGGAGCGTACTGCAGCGTTGTTAGCTTTATTGGGACATCTTTGCGGCGGAAACTGACATCTTGTCGGGTCTCAGTTTGTTCGAGTCCTGGATGTGTTTTTTCGTGGTAACGTTCAGGAAGATGGGCTGATCCTCCGTATCGGGCTCGTCTCCATCGGCTGCGAGGTTCTTCGTCTTGGCCTCTTCTTCTTTGGTTTCTGCATGCTTCTTCATGTGCGAGACCAGCGCAGTGGCCGCCCGTTCGACTTGCGCTGGGTCCAGCTGGTATGGGGAGCCATGTGATGCCTTCGTGGTGAGCGATTTCTCTGGTGCTGCGTCTGTTTTGACGACCGATTTCGTTGGCGCCTTCGAGTTCGCCATGATTGCGCGTTGCGATTGTCGTGCTCAGAAGCCGCTAAGCCGTTGGGAAGTTTTCGAAAACCAAAATTTCTCGGTCTTTAGTTTGGCCGAGATCCGATGCAGATGGCGGGGCTGTGGCTTAGTAAGAGCTGCCTGCCTGTTTCGGCAATTCCGGAAAGTGTTCTGACCAATCAGCACGTCACTCCTCCTCCACCTCGCCCTGCTCGTGCTCCTGCCTGGCACCTTTTGAGCTGCAAGCAACCGATGAAGTCATCCTCCAGAAGACTTCAGATTGCTGACAGGCAGCCGTCCATGCTGCAGCAACACTGTCGAATCACCATTCGATGTGTTTTGCCGCACCACTTACGGCACCTCGCCGGCGTGAAACCGCGGGCGGGCGTCGCTCTCATCAGCGTCGCGTGCCACCCCGTCAAGCTGAGAAAGACGAGCGCCCGGACTGTTCTGCATTTCTTTGAACATACTGAGATGGATCATACAACAGACTGATTGAGCCGGAATCCAGTCTAGCACTTCACACTTACTTACACTGTGCCGGATATCGGAGTGATTGTCGACGCTCTATTCTAACAACTTCTTCCCGAAACCAGGACCACCGTGTCCGCTCCGCGCTGCACCAAAGTTTGAGCACGCGTCTCCACCGCGATTCTCGGACTCCACCTTCGCGTACAACGCAGCCTCTGCACGTCAGCAAAGTGGACTCTGGCTGCACGAAGTTTTTTCCTCTCCGCTGCGTGACGTCTAGACAGCAAATGGAAGACATCGCCCCACACAGCAGCCGTCCCCGTTGAGGGCAAGAGTGGTCCGCAAGCAACACTAGTCTTGACCTACTGCATGTTGCTCACGAGCCGCAGTGCGTAGACCGCCATACTCTTGTCTGGGCGTGCAATCGTGGCAGTGGACAGAATAGAAACGCAGCAATCGCAGCTTTTACCCGCTTCATCTGTGCCTCTGTTGACTCTGCCTGAACAGCAACCATAGTGGCCGATACGGTAGGGCTCTGGAGACACAAATCATCTTACCCGCGCCGGGCTAGATTCGCGGAGAGTTACGCAATCAGGATCATGTTTGCTGCGAGCAATATCACAGCTTCAGGAATCAGCGCGCGTGTTGCCCGCCAATGCCCGACGGGCCAACAGCGTGCAGGGTGGGAGGGGCTGGGAACGGGCCAGAGATGAAGGCACAGCAGCCGAGCGAGTAACAGCGTTTGGACTTTGCACTGTGCAGACGTGAAATATCTGTGCTCGTGCACAGAGACTGGGGAGTGGACCTAGTTATGCTGCGCGAGGGACACCGAGGAAGGCGTGGGCGTTGAGGGAGAGAGGAACACACGTAGAATGAATGGCGCTGGGGAGAGACATTGAACCGGCCTTTTGTCCATGGCTGCATCCAATTCATTAGACCCGGAGGGAGCACGCGTTTTACGCCAAAAATTGGGTGGAGAAAGCTTGGAATTCGTTCCGTAGGCGTACGCGCCCAGTCCGCTTTGACCACACCACCACCGCGACGCGCCTTTTTAACGACCTCTCCACTTCAATCGACCTCATGGCCGGCCGCTTATAATCGACCACCTTCCTGCCTCCACTGCCCTGCCCTGCGTGCTCTGCCCTCGCCTGCTCCAGCCTTCTACTGCTCCTGTGACGGCCGTGGCTGCTGCCGGCTGTCCGAGAGTCGAACCACGGTTCTGCACACGTCTACGCATCGTCCAGATCGGACACGCCGCCCATCGCGTCTCGACCACGTCCAACCTCCGAAATGGCGTCCCCTCTCGAAAAACGAGCGATCCCAATGTCTTCAGACGCTGCTGGACTGCAGGAGCAGACGCGGAAGCCGTCGCTACTGCCCGCTTTCGAACCGCTCTCGTCCTCGCCGTTCCCCGCGCGTCCGCCGTCCTCCAAGCGTAAATTCGGCGAAGAGTCGCCCTCGTACTCCAAGCAGCTGTTCAAGCACTATCCTACCCCAGTTCCAACATCGTCTACCGGTATCATGCCCTTCTCGTCGCCCCGCAATGACCGCCCGTGCCTCAACCGCACCGTGTCGACCCTCTCTGAGCGTGTTCCCCTCGGCGGCATCCCCTCCGTCGACCTCCCCGCCGATGGCAGCATTGTTCGCATGGGTAGGTCCAGCAACTCGTCCGACTTCCAGCTGCCCGCCAATCGCTTGATCTCCCGCGTACACGTCCAAGCCGCCTACCACGCACCTGACCCGCACTATCCCCTCGGCCGTGTCGAGATCGAATGCCTGGGATGGAACGGAGCTAAAATCCACTGCGGCAGTCACATATTCGAGATTGGCAAAGGAGACACGTACATGTCGCAAAACCCAAGTGCTGAAATCATGTTGGATGTCCAGGACACGCGCGTCACCATCGCGTGGCCAGCCATTCCTACCAAGTCATCGTGGGACTCGGACGATGAGGATACTGCACCTACACCGACCCGTTGTCTTGCTCAGGATCCGTTTGCATCAAGCCCTCCCATGGTTCCCCGCTCTCCAGTATCTCAAAGCCCTATTCGCCAGCCCGTGTTCGCCGGACTAGGACCCGTTACGCAGTCACTAGGTGGTCCGGTCAAGGTGTTTGAAGACAATGATAGTGCTGAAGAAGACCAGCCCAAGGTCAGGAGCCCTTCGCCGCTCGAGGCAACATTTATCCTCCCTGATGATTCCCTATCTCTTGCCGTTGAGTCTCCGGTCCAAGAGCCAAAGGCCAGCATCCTTTCATCCTTCGCTGCAGACGACTTCTCGGATGAAGACGAAGAGAATGACCCCATCGTCCACTCCTTCGGGCCCTTTGGTGAGAACCTACTTCCCCGGCTTGCATCTTTCACCACAGCAACTCCCACTCAGTCGAGCGGCTCGGCTCAGCGTCGTCGCCAGCCCTTGTCGTCCGCTCAGTCTCCACAACAGAGCTCTCTTTGCGGGGTTGTCTTCAAGGAGTCTCCAATCAAGAACCACGTTATCAACCAACTGGCCTATTCTCGGATCCACTCACAGCCGCTATCTATCATCCATAGTAACTTGCCCGCCGAGTTGAGGGCCTGTGCCGCCAAAGCAGACGTAACAGAGAGCAAGGACAAGGACAAGGACCGCAGTGGAACCACGACCCCGACACCTCAGTTGACGAAGCCGGAGCTTAAGAAGATGATGGACGCCATCCCCTGCGTTGGTGAGATACCGCGCTCAGGAAAGGATGCTGCTGGCAAGCCGCTCGAGAACGAGTTCTATTACGTTCCCGAGATGGACACAGATCAGATGAGGCGCGATACGGTCACAGGCGGCATGCGTGGAACTGGTCTGCGGGCTGTGAGGAAGTCCCACAAGGTATATATTAATCCTGAAGCCTCGATCAATAACGACGCTCAACTCACCCGTCTAGCAATATTATTGGAAACGTCCTCGCGTCTGAACGCCTCGTCGATCTCCCGAAGCGGTTCCTCACCGTACATACCAAAACGGTCAACCCCCAATACCCCAATTACACATGGCTCGAAATATAAGACGAAGCCTTTTTCTACATCTGCATGGGAGTGGGAGGCATCTTGGAACGTCGTCGGCTGACAACAGGTCGACCTTGTCCTTGTTTGGTGTTCCGGATCTTATGGGTGGTGGCTCTGGATGGATGGTAACCCCTTCGCGTCATCCCATTACCAAGGTTTCGGTCTCGTCAACAACTCGACCCACCACACCTTTCTGGTTGGAGTATACATTTGGTTCCACAAGGGATGGTTCAAGAGCTGTTCCTAGCCGCCAACCGGACTGTACCCCTCTGCTTAACCTCCCCCTCTTCCCACTCGAATGATTGCTTGCATAGCGAGGCGTTTTTCCTCCCCCCGATATACCACTTTTTCTTTTTCTTTCTTGCCTCGATTCCCCCTGTTTTCCAACAACACCAGTATTTCATTCGACGTATATCCCCCAAATTCACCAAACGGATTCCCCCTACCTTTTTCTGGAGGTTTTTCTTTTCCCAAGGCCTCGTCGGAGCAATTTCTAGGCCATCATCCTGCCTGTCTGCGTGCATTTCGCATGGATGGATGGCTTGGTTCGAGGGAAAGCATGTCCGTCCCATACAGAGATTCAGAGTATGGTGGTGGAAAAGGGAAAATCCGTTGATGGGTGCTTGTGTTTACCTACCCCCGCCCCCACCCCGTATCTCCCAGATGCTGCTTTTACCGAGCTACGGGATGGGATATGAATGAATACGTGTATGCTAGAGCGATAGGGCCATGAATTGAAATTTGTATACCTGTTTGTCGTGCTAATCGCATATGGGTGAACATGTGCGTGGAAGAACGCTGGGCCAGTAAACCTGGATTCCTAGATTCAGAGCGGCGACAGCAGTGCATTCCTCAAGTGCCTTTGCAATATCACTACCTGTATTCGTCGTCGACTCAGGCACCAGATTGAACACAGCACGCGACCATCCGAAATCTAGTGTTTACTTTGTGGCCGGGATGTATGACGTCATTAAAGCTACCTTGGACCTCGGCAAGACGAATGTGGCGCGCCATCACGTGATGCTACTCTGCGGGCACAGCTGAATCATCGTCATTCCACGATCGAAGGAGTTGAGAAGCGCCGGACAAGACGCTCCGGATTCCAGGCAGCTCCACAACTGCTTATTTTACCTCACGCAGCCATACTTTACTAGCTTAGACAAGTCGCGAAGCCGAACGAATACTTGAAGAATCGATTCACTCTACATGCCCGGCCGACCATATCGGAACTCTAGCCGAGTACATAAAGCACAGTAAAGGAGAAAACCGTGTGCAAAAGTGACCATGCCTTTCCCGTCCCAGTCCTTTCGTCGCATCGTGCTCGTTTCTTCTTCTGCTGCTCCAAACTCGCCAGACGCCCAGTAAGCGATCCGTTCACTTTAGCTTCTTCTTGGGTCGGAGCTGGTTCGTGTGGCCGCACTTCTTCTTGCGCTGTTGATGTGTTAGTTCCATGTGTGATTGGGGTTGGTGTGGCATGTCGGCTTACGCAGTTGACAGCTCGCGGGGGAGGCGGGCCTGGATATCATTGTTAGCTCTCTGCTCCAACTGAAGGAATTTGTGTGTATGCTTACGTAGCACTTGCGGCAGATCATCTTGTCGCAGTTCTATAGTCCCATTGGTCAGCCGAGTATTCCAGCGGTAGGAAAACCGTACGATCCCGATCCTTTATGGATCGCGGGTTGGTAACAGGACGGACGCACGTATTTGGAGGCCAAGGCCTTGAGCGAGGGCTCGATGATTCCACCACGCAGACGGAGCACCAAGTGAAGCGTCGACTCCTTCTGGATGTTGTAGTCGCTGAGAGTTCGGCCGTCCTCGAGCTGCTTGCCTGCGAAGATCAAGCGCTGTTGGTCTGGGGGAATACCCTCCTTGTCTTGGATCTTGGACTTGACATTGTCCTATCTCATCGTCAGTTTAGGTCCCGACACAATCGATTTCCGATTCACGCCACCGGGGTGGCATTGATACGAACCCGCGGGTATGAGCAACTCTCAACCACAAGCGGCTTCAGATCAAGACACCCCAATCTGGTGATCGCAGACTTATGACGTGTGCTATGCAGCGGGCTGCGAGGGATATTGTGCAGGAGGGGGGGTTTCGTACGATGGTGTCGGAAGACTCCACCTCGAGGGTGATAGTCTTGCCCGTAACTACGAGCGCATAGTTAGCGAGCTGTCAATGTACAAAAATCGAGGTTGCTACGTACGGGTCTTGACGAAAATCTGCATGTCGGCGGTGGTGCGTGGGCTTGTCTAAGAGTTGACGTTGTGGTGGGAGGCGAGGATGGTTTGATCGGACTTCTGTGTGATTACGTGATATTCGCTTAGCGAGGCGGCTTGTGCGCCCCGCTTTTCACGTGGACGTTTATTCACAGAGCTACACTTGCGCCAAGAGCGAGCCCGTTGCGACAAGCCTCAATTATTTCAACTACCTGTACCCTCTAGATCACAATAAAAACTCACCATCAGTGAGAACATCCATTGATACCCTAATAAAGGCAGGTGTTTACGGAGCACATCACTAGCAGAATTCATTGCCGATATTACAAAAGACCTGGCGATCCTTCTGACAGCCTAAGAGCTTTTAGCAACAGGTAGATGGTCTACTTCTGTCTTTACAAATCCCTATATGTAGTAGTATACTAGGTATTGTCCATATAGGGCACCTATGTGGGCGTCGGCAACGAATTATGACAGGGCGGTAGGGGTGTCACTGTTTTCTATTCAGGCCGAGATCGATAGTGGCGTATCCAGCCAGAGGTCTCGTTGTTCCTAGAAGCCTGCTTTCGACGTCTAATCCACGTTCTGATGTCCTTCTCAACGAAAACCACGGCCTTGACTACCATCTCCATTGAAAAGCCCGCAATCCTCGCAGCTTCTTCGTAGAACTGCCGAGCTGTCTTGGACAACTCTTCCTCTTTCTCGTAATGTCTGTAACCTTGTCCAGGTCTCGCAACGTGCAACTCCTCCTCGGTGACAGCCCGTAGCGGTGTCGAGTTTTTGTGTACTGCAGTAACGACATCCAATTCCCCTTCGTGGCCTAGTGTTTGGACTTTCTTTTTCCGCTTCCTGTTTTTCTTCTTGGGTGCTGCCTCGGGTTGAGCTAGACCAGCTGTTTCAGATGTCGGCGAAGAGCTAGCAGTGCCTAGTCCATCGGATGCATGGGCGGAAGTTTGCGAGCTAGAAGGTTCGTGGATAGGGAACATCTTGTACAGAATATCTTGGAAGCCACCTTCCGGTTCTTGGTCTAAGCGCGCCTCATCGAGGAAGTTCTGCTGATAGAAATCCATGTACTGATCCATTTCCGATGGCGACATCGATAACACATCCTTCTCATCTACGTTCCACAATTCTTTATTTGTGTATTCGTTGCCACTGTCGTCAGCTTTCGTCTTTGCTTCCGATATTTCCTTGTGCCAGTTGTCCCAGTCGATCACCATTACGGCGGGTTCAGACGTAGTTCGAGGGTAGCGCCGTTCTCCGTCAAAGGGGTACATGATCTTGACACACACGATAAGACACGCTATCAGCTGTGCTTCTGGAAGGCCTCGTAGCCGCCGCTTCTTTCCAGCAGGGTTAGCAACAAGATCGTATCCGAGCTTGCCAGCTAGTCGATCTGTGGCAGCATATATCTCCAGAGGTAGCGCTAGCTCCTTAATGTATCGGAAGCGTAGGAGAGGGGAGTTCAAGGGTGGCCATATGATTCCGTACTCCTTCTGAAGGCTGGCTTGCAAGTCGGCAAGGGTAGAGTAAAATCGGTTGAGTTTGAGTAGACTGTTCGGATCCAATACAGCATGATAATTGGCTGGAAGTCGGTCTCTCATAGAAAGTGGTACACGCTTGATCGCTCCCATGTAGGGTATCTTTCCGTCAGTAACCCATGAGTCGAGATCTCCAGGCGTTACAGGCAAGCGAAGTGTGACAATGCCCAGGTAGCATAGTGCCAGACAGTCCATCAACGTCGGGCTAGTCTTGAGTTTCCTTTCCCATCTGGCGAATCGGATCATTTCTTCTTCAATTTCAGCTTCATCATCGGAGCCGTCAAAGCCTTGAGATTGCGAGTCATAGTCGTGAGTTTTCTCGGAAAGTTTCTCTTCGAGCGGGAGAATGCGTATAGCCCAGAGGTCGAGAACCACAGTTTCAAGCTCAGCTGGAAGACCGAGGTCATGAACCAGGGATCGGATTTGGTGTCTGAGGATCAATTGAAGGCTCTTCAGATATAGATCGAAGGCTTGCGTGCCTTTGAAATCTGAACAATGTGTAAGCTAGCTGTAGTGATGTTGGAAAGTCTATGATCTGCATAGATTGTGGAAACCCGAGGCACCCCGCTGGCATAATCCACTGCTAACCAAAACAGACTTCGGGGAATCCTCTTGACAGTATAGACGATTTCAGCCTCAGGTAAACAGTCCACCTGATCTTCACAAAGCCCCGCTGTATCTAGCATACTAGGTAATGCATAATACAGGACTTGAAGAAGTATATTGTCCACATAGGTGCGCTTCGGCAACGAACTATGCGAGGGGTTTGAAAATGTGTTGTGGTTGTGGAGGTGTGCGGCTTTGAAGTTGCTTAGTGGCAGCTGCTCCTCGCCCCCTACACCTCGCTCTTCCGAATGGAGAACATGAGAAAAACGGAATGGCTAAAAAACGACCAAGAAGTCAACACCGAAAACGGACTTACATTGACGTACTTGCTCCTTCTCATCGTCAGGCTTTTTCGCGCGCGTCCGTGTTCTTTTCGCAGAATTGAAATCTTCGTCGTCCGGCTGCGTCAGAAGCTCGCCCTTTCGATGACCATTCTGGCAGTAGAGATACCCGTCGTCGCCCTCCTCATAGAATCTCGAGCGACAATTGTCGATACCGCAGATCGGGCCCTTAGTCCTACCCGAGTCCGTCATGTTGTACCTGAATTAATTTTGCCCAGGAATTTTGCACCTAGGTCACCGCGGGTGCAGCTTTGTAGGTTCTCGAAAAGGCACTGGCGATCGCGACGTTTTAAGGTTTGCCTCTCGCTAGACCGTAAGCGGTAATCGCACATTAATTACTCACCAATAATAGGTCCTACGAAAACCTATTGCACAACAAATTTTTCACTAGAGTGCTTAGAGCAGCAGTTTGCTTAGCAGTTAGTATACCTAAGATATTTCAAAGTGCTAGAAGCAGTGCTAACGTAAACTACTAGTAACCTAGCTAAAAATGCCAAGACTACGAATACTAACTTGCTTCTACTATGCTTACACTTACAAACGCGCAATTACGTAAATACAAAAGCAAACTTCTTTTTGCTTTTAAAGCTTTTAAAGCTAGCAAATTTTAAAGCTTCTACGCAACTACACGGTTTTTTACTATTAATTACTATCGACTTGCTAAACGCAATAAAAGAATACTTTTTAGCTTAAAAACTACTTTTACTCTTTGTAAGCCTACGAGCACTAAAAAAACCAATTGTCTAATACATTCTTAACTTTAACGCGCGAGAATTTGCGCTCTTTCTATCTAAAGTAGCTACTATAGCTAATAAACTACTAGGCAAGCGTAGTAGCAAGCTAGTAAGCAAGAACTAGCTTGCGCGCTTCGTAACGCGTTTATCTAAACTCAAAATAGCTTTTAATTGAGCTAAAAATAAGCAGAGAATACTACAAGAAAGTTCTAAAGTAATTAACGTACTAAATTACCAAGCTAGCTAGATTACCAAGCTAGCTAGATTACCAAGCTAGCTACTTTTTCTTAGCATTAAATCTTTATGTTCAAAGCTTAATAACTTTACTAATAGTAGAGCTATCTAGATATTTTTTACACTATTTTAAAGCTCTAATCTAAAGCTATAACATAAGCTAAAAAACTATAGCTATTGCTTATGTAATTCTAATTATATTAAGCTTTAAACTATAACTACTTTGCTTAAGCTTTATACCTAGTATATACTACTTAACTACTATAATAAATAATAATACTTTCTAATATTCTTTTATGTAGCTATTATTAAGTATCTATTAAGATTTTGTAGCGTGCAGCTTAAAATTATAGCTAGTATAAAAGTTAGAAAGTTACTAATATTTTTATACTTTTTAAGTAAAGAAATTTATATATAGCTTATACAATCTACTATAAACCTATTAAGTACTTTAGTATAAAGTCTAATCTAGCTATACTAAGTTTAAAAAGTAATAAATACTTATAAGTATAAACAATAATATTATTCTAAACTACTTAACTTTGTACATACAATTTAACTCTATTTACTAGCTTTAAATCTAAGCTGTACGCTATAAAATTTATATAGAACTATAATTTAAAGTATATAATAGATTATTAAAGAGTTTTACTATTTATTATAGTAGTTAAGTACTAGAAGTAGAAGTTAGAAGCTAAGTAAATTTTATTATTCTCAAACTTTAATAACTCTAGCTATACTAGTTTTATTTAAGTAACTTTTAGTAGATTTTAAAGAACTAGACTAGGGCTTTAAAATAGTGTAAAAATTATCTAGATAGCTCTACTATTAGTAAAGTTATTAAGCTTTGAACCTAAGAATTTAATGCTAAGAAAAAGTAGCTAGCTGAAAAGAAATCGCCAAAGATAGCAGGTTCCAAATAAAAAATGTAATAAATTTAATAAAGTCTATTTACAGCGCGAGCAGAAAGGCTCTATATACTTTATAGTTAGTTAGCTTTCGAAGCACCTACGAAGCGCTTTTAGAAGCTATGTAAAAACTTAATACCGCAAAGCTTTCGTTAACTAAAAGCTAGCGAGGCTTTTTTAGGTACGCTGGCGAATGAGTAGAAAGTACCTATTGTTGAGTATAAGTTAAGTTAGAGTCGCATAGACCTAGAGTTAAAGTTAAGTTAGAGTAATCAAAGCGTAGGTTAAAATTAAGTTATAGGTACTACCTTTAGGTTAATAAACTTGTTATAACTAGCTGTTATAATTATAAAGAGAAAATATATTAAAATATAGAATTGTAGAGGTCTGTGCTAACCTAACCTATACCTACGCTAAAACGTTAAGTTAGCACTAGAGTCTTACGTAAGCTAACTCAACTTTAACTCAACCTATACCTATTTACTACTCTATTTTTAGGTATCGTCGAAGCTGTTACGTACAGCGTTAATAGCTACTAAAGTTCTACGACTAAGGCTTTTCATTAGGCTTCTAGCTTATTACACTAGCTTGGTAATTCAATACGTTAGCGCGTAGTTTAAGCTAGTAAAGAAAACAATAGCTAAGTATAGCGTACACCTAAACAACGTGTACAACTTTAATAAAACTAGCTTTTAAATAAGTGTTATTAGGTTTATAAAAGTTGTTATAGGCTTTTAAAAACGTACTCAACTTAATTTTATCTAGCTAAACAATTAGAAGTAAGTAATAGTTATCTAGAGTGTTTGCGCCGCAAAGTACGCAATCTCGCCGTTTATTATTTACAAAAAGCGCGTTTACATTTTAGCATAGTACAAAGAGAACTTTATACCTAGCAATTAAAAGCTTTTAGTTTCTAAAAACAGCTAGACAAACAACACTTTTAGTTTTAAATAGTTAAAGTACTTTAACGCGCATACAAAAGCGCGTTAAGTAAAAAAGCATTAGCTACTTATTTTAAACAGCTATAAAAGCTACTAATTTTAAGATTTTAAAAACTATTGCTTTAAAAACAAGATTTTTACGCTTTGCATGCTAGCTTATTTATTCTATATCTTTTAGCTGCTAGATGTACTTTGCTTTTTGCTACTAAAGCTTACGCTAGCGAATAGGTAGAAAGTATTTATTGTTGAGTATAAGTTGAGTTAGAGTCGCACAAACCTAGAGTTAAAGTTAAGTTAGAGTAATTAAAGCGTAGGTTAAAGTTAGGTTATAGGTACTACCTTTAGGTTAATAAACCTATTATAACTAGCTGTTATAATTATAAAAAGAAAATATATTAAGATATAGAATTATAGAGGTCTATGCTAACTCAACTTATACCTACGCTAAAACGTTTTAGCGTAGGTATAAGTTGAGTTAGCACTAGAGTCTTACGTAAGCTAACTCAACTTTAACTCAACTTATACTCATTTACTACTCTACTAAAGCTAAAGTACTTTTAACGCGTTTAAAACTTAGCGCGCTAGCGCGTTTTCTATATTAACAAAAAAAGCTTTTTGCTAGCTTTTAAAAACGCATTTTTAAAAGTGTTTACAGCAAAGAACTACAAGAAAGCTTTTAAAGTTTTAAAGCTAGTTTTTATTAACGCGCAAGTAGTTTTTTATTTTTTTAAAGTATAGCTTTGTACTTTGCTACTACTTTTAGCACTAAAAACGCTATAGTAGTTAAAAACTTCAAGCAATACGCTTTAATTTAGATCGCAATCAAAGCTTGTTACTACTAAGCTTAGTTTTTTTCTATTATTTTTAAAAAATAAAGTTAACTAGCTTGTTAAAGAGTTTTACTAGATAGTCTATTAGGTTAAGCTAATGCGCAATTAAATCTCTAGCTTTAAAAAAACTATTAAAGAAGCAACAAAAAGAAAATTACAAAAACAAAAGCGAATTTAGATAAGTAGCACAATAGAGTATAGTAATAAATTAGCGCAAGTAGCTACTAAAGCGTCTACAGCACTTTAGCTATTAAAGAAAGCGCGTAGTAAAAAGAGTTAAAAATAAGCACAACTAGCTCTACGGCGCTGTAAAAACTATAGTAATACAAGGCACAATACTCAAACCTACTAAAAAAATACAAAAAAAGCTTTTAAATCTAGAGCTAGCACGACGTACGCAAGTTTCTTATTTAATAGCAATTAATTTAATGTTGTTTGAAATAAGTTGGTTGTGCTAAGCTTTTTTAACTAGGTTGATAAGTTAGCTAAGTCGATAGTAGAATACGTTAGATAGCTTTAAAAATATTCAAAAAAAATCTTTATTTAGCGCAACTAAGTTAAGCTTTTAAGTTTAGATTTGTATAGAAATTCTTTAGTACGTTAACGTATTAAATTACTAAGCTAGCTACTTTTTCTTGGCACTACCAACTTGTTTTAAAGAACATTAAATTAATTGCTATTAAACAAAGAACCTGCGTACGTTGTGCTAGCTCTAGATTTAAAAGCTTTTTCTATATTCTTTTAGCAAGTTTAAGCATTGTGCTTTGTATTACTATAGTTTTTACAGCGTTATAAAGCTAGTTGTGCTCTTTTTTAACTCTTTTTACTACGCGTTTTTTTTAATAGCTAAAGTGCTGTAGACGCTTTAGCAGCTACTTGCACTAATTTGTTACTATACTCTATTGTACTACTTGTCTAAATCTACTTTTGTTTTTGTAATTTTCTTTTTGTTACTTCTTTAATAGTTTTTTTAAAGCTAGAAATTTAATTGCGCATTAGCTTAACTTAATAAACTATTTAGTAGAACTCTTTAACAAACTAGTTAACTTTATTCTTTAAAAAGAATAGAAAGAAACTAAGCTTAGTAGTAATAAGCTTTAATTGCGATTTAAATTTAAGCGTATTGCTTAGAGTTTTTAACTACTACGACGTTTTTAGTGCAAAAAGTAGTAGCAAAGTACAAAGCTATACTTTTAAAAAATTAAAAACTACTTGCGCGTTAATAAAAACTAGCTTTAAAACTTTAAAAACTTTTTTGTAGTTTTTTATTGTAAATACTTTTAAAAATGCGTTTTTAAAAGCTAGCAGAAAGCTTTTTTTGTTAATACAGAAAACGCGCTAGTGCGCTAAGTTTTAAACGCGTTAAAAGTACTTTAGCTTTAGTAGCAAAAAGCAAACTACATCTAGCAGCTAAAAGATATAGAATAAATAAACTAGCATGCAAAGCGTAAATTTTTTGTTTTTAAAGCAATAGTTGTAAAGGAATTGCCAAAGTAAGCAAGCTTTAATGTAGAAAGTAATGAATTGATGCGGTTTTATCTATAAGATAAGAGAGCCTTTTATACTCCCTGCGCTATGCCGGAATCTGTCGGAGCCTAGCCGGAAGTTGGCGAGGCAATCTCGTGCGAGATTGCTCTAACCGAGGCCCAGCGGCCGAGGCATTCCATTGGGCATCCGCTTATTACATAAGCCTTCTCGCGTCTGTCGGAGTGACCACGGAAACGCTCGGGCCCTCGGAAAAATTCTTCGGAGGACCCTTGCCCCGGCAGGGTAGCGACTCAAGCTGCCTGCACTCGTCATGAGCTTCTTCCCTCAACTACAAACTTTTTGGCTGCCCTTTTTGCAGCTTTCGCCTCGCCGTCCCCGCTCCCGCGCGTTTCCGCAGCTCCTGCTTCATTATGGTGAAGAAGAATACTGCTCCGAAAAAGTTGTCCGCGTTGGCTAGCTCGTCCACGCCTGTCTCCGCGTCGCGCCGGTCGAAGCGTCAGCGTGAGGTTGAGGCTCTCGTTGATTCGGAGGTTAGTGATGTCAGCTCCGCTGATGAGCAGCCGGTCGCGTCTCCGCCGCCTGCGAAGAAGAAGCAGAAGGCGACTCAAAAGAAGAGTGACCCGAAGGATTACGCGCCCGTCCGTGAGGCCCAGACCTTCTGCGCTCGTTGCGTGGGGAACATGGATCACCGCTCTGAGCTCTGCATGATGCCTCTCAAGCGCGGCCTCAAGATGACTTGCCTCGTCTGTTATGACGCTCATGTGTCATGTCGTCCGGTAAGTTCCGGTGCCCTGCCTGTTAGTTCCTTTCTGACTTTTCTTTAGATTCCGTTCAACCTCCATGCCGATATCGACGACATCCTCGCGCTCAAGCTCGACCTCGTCGACAACCCGCTCAGTTCCGAGGTGACGCCAAAGAAGATGAACGACGTCGTCCAGGCTATACTTCCTAGGCTCAAGATGGAGATCGCGCGTATGGAGGCGGAAGAGGTAGCTGCCGGTGGACATTTCCACGTTGATCGCTCGTCTCTGCCCGTCAAGGTCTTAACTGTCCAGCATATTGAAGCGATCGAGGGTCTTAAGGTCGTGTTTGAGGATGTTGTCAGCATGCTAACTCGTGTGGTGAGTTCCTCGACCAGTTCCAGTCAAGTCTGCTGTTAACATTGTTTCAGGATGAAACCTTTGCGGGTGGCTTCGACCGAGTCGTTAGTGCTCTCGACCGGCTTGCCGCCTTGAGTAGTCGTGACTCTCGACCGTCCGGTCCGCGAGCTGAACCTTTCCGTAGCGCGTCCGAGACTACTCTTGCGTTTACCGGCATGGACATAAGCCAGGATAACGGTAGGAGTTTTGGCGCTAGGGTGGGTGACGCGTTAGTTCCTTCTCTTTAGGATAAAGACGTCGATATGTAGATTTCCTTTCTTGCTAGTTAGCCGGACTGCTGGAGCGTTTCTGCTTGAGATACCCTCCGCTTGATGAATCTTGAACTAAGTTTCCAAACATACTGTGCCTGTGACTGGTGAGATCTTCAAATAAGTGTTGCTAACAGCGAAAAGTGAAATCTTCCTCGCTCTCTCGTCCTCCGACGGCGACGTCTATTTGCGGTTTCAGCGTCTAGTTGTCCTAGAGATTAGATTTCTCTACGCGAAGCCTCAAGGGAGCTGTCCGTCGTCGTCTCGGTAGAGTGCTAAGGCGTTTTCTCAAACTAGCAGGGCCTTTGTATCTCTAAGATTTTCAACAGGCTCTTAAGTTTCTTAATCGTACCTAACCTATTTTACTTGGTATTGCTTTCGCTAGCTCTTTCTAACTTTCTTTCGTCGCTCTGCTGTGATACTCTCGACGAGGTATTCCGCTGCTCCTTCGATTTAGATGCTAGCTAGGCGCTAGTCTGTAACGACTTAGCCGTTGAGAGAGTTGCTTGCCGCGAGCCTTAACTAGTCTATAGAGAAAACTAGATTGATCTTAGGCAGCGTGTTTAGGCGGACGTTAGCTGCAGATTTGACTTTTAGTACAAAGAACTTACTATTCTTCTAGTCAAGTTTCTTGCTAGAGCGGCCGTTGGAGAGCTGTTTGCTATATTGCAGCTAAACTTTGTCTTCTACCCGCAGAATAGGTGCTTTCTTGCGGTGTTTGTTCGCTTGTTTCTTCTGCTTCTGTTAGGCTTCAGCCATCGCCGCCTAAGCGAAGTCAACTACTTCTTTGATTTTCCGCGCTATGTCTAAGGCGCTTTGGGCTAGGTTAAAAGAGTTCTAGTGCAAAGCGTCCGCGGTTTCATTAGCTTTAAACTAAATAGAGTCTATTTCGTAACTGTGTTGTAAGAAAAACGGGCTGACTTTTGTAGAGACCGCTTTTCTGCTTTAGATAGCGATTTGGACTATCGGGCACAGCGCTGCCTAGTTCTTCTAGTCCTAATCCACGAAGAGGCGGAGGACGGATTCGATCGTTGAATTCGCTCTCTCTGTGGCTCCGTCCGTTTCCGGGTGGAACGCCGTCGAGAGGCGCCGCACGATCCCGAGTTTTTTGCACAAGATTCTCTAAGAGTCTTCTACAAATTAAGATCCCTTGTCCGAAACAATCGCGTCTGGGAGCTAGTAGTAGGCTACTACTTTGTCGAGGAAAACTGTAGCTACGGATTTTGCGTCTATTCGGGCTATCGGGATCAAGATCATGTCCTTGCTGAGCCGGTCCGTAATAACGAGGAGATTAGTGCAGCCGTTGCTTTTAGAGAGTTTCGTTATGAAATCCATAGAGAGTTTCTTCCACATGCGGTCCGGGACTAGCAGCGGGCGTAGGAATCCGCTTTTGAGCTCTCTCCACGGTTTTGCTCGTCCGCAGGCGTCACAATTCGCGATGTATCGCCGTATATCGGAACTCATCCTAGGCTAGAAGAACTCCCGTTTGAGGATATTGTACGTATTCTCCCTCTCTGGGTGCCCGGCGACAGGAGAGTCGTGTGCTCCGGAGATCAGTTTCGTGCACAAATAGTGCGTTTTTGGCACCTACTTTCTTCTCTAGTAGAGGAGTTTACCGCCGTCAGCGCCGCAGTCCGCCAGTGAGGCTTTCAAATTCAATCCTAGCGGGAATTTCCGGCGAGTGCTCTCTTTAAGGAGGCTGTCTCGCACCGCGTCGAGGGCGCTTTTGTAGATTTCGTCCTCTACAACGCCCCTCCGCTAGAGCTCGTCCAGCGTCATTTCCTCCCCGGTCTTGTCATCCTGAGCGGGAATATCCTTCCGTGGGCCTGCATTCTTACCCTCATGGGCAGCATTCGGGGTTAGAACGCCCCCTCCCGATCTTCGCATCCTCGAAAATTGCAGTAGCATCTTCCTCCGGAAGGGCAAAACCTCCCTCAGCATCCTCGATATCCCGCGGGACATTAGCCCCGGGAATGGCCGGCACCGTGGCGGCCTGGGCTGCGGAGGTTTGGGCGGGGAAGGCATGTATAACGCCGGGTGTACCGAGGTTGGCCAGCCGATAAGCCAGGGCGGCCGACGAGCCACCCCATCCCAAATCATCACTAATAAAAGTGAGGCTGCAGCACCACCTACGATAGCTATTATCACGAGATTTTACAGTGGAGTAGTAAACAGGTTAATATAAAACTTTTGGTCTATACAGAATATCTATTTGGCCTCTTAATTGTTCGTGTTCGTGACTGTGTTAGTGGTGCTGGTAGAGCAGCTGGTGCAGCCTTAGCAACCTCTTGCACACGAGCTGCACCACGCTGCCTTTTGGATTTTAATGCAGCCTTTTGTGAGGCTGGCCTTTTGCCTCTTTGGGATAATTGTAGAGAATTTTGGGCGTTAAGAGCGTCGCGTTCCTGTTGTTTTTGCGCCCTAGCTGCAGCAAGTTGTTCTGCCTTCGCTGCCTTCTCTGCATTCTTCACCATTTTAGCCTCCTCTCTAGCTACCTTTTTATCTGCTTGTTGCTTCTTTTTGTACAAGGCAGCAGCTGCTTTAAGCTCTTTATTGCGAGATTTTTGGAGTTTTTCCTTCTCTTCAAGGCGTTGTTTTACTGTCTCTCGCGCATTGGCTTCTCGTACCTTTCTTGGAGACCAGAACATCGCACCACCATGAAACTCTTTGCGTTGTTGAAGGTTAAGGACCTTGCCTTTCGTCTTACGCGCTTTTTTGCCTTCAACTGTAGCGCGTAGGCCTTGATTTTCGTGGTTGAGAAGCTCATTCTGCACCTGCAGAGAATGCAGTGCGCGCCCCAACTTCTGCGACAACTTTGCCGCCACATCTGACACTGCAGCGTCAAATACTTTTCGGAGATCTCTCCAGCTACTGTTATCTCCCTCTGAATCCAAGCTAGAGTCGCTATCTTCACTAGAAGTGTAGTTGTTGAAGCGTTGGAGAATGACTTCTGCATTTATCGAGAAAATGCCTGTTGCCTCAAAGCTTTTGAGTATAGTTGCCTCCTTAAAGGAGGACCTCCAGGCGGCCCAGAACAACGGGAAAAAGTCGCCTTTTTTGAGTGCTAATAGGCCCTGGCTTTGGTGAATGAATTGTTCAAGTTCCTTAGAGTATGAATTTGAAAGAGGCGCAAACAACACTACATCTAGAGGTTGAAAACTATGCGTTGCATGAGGGGGGAACACAGCAAGAAGAATCTTTTAGCTGTCGCAGAAATTAATAAAATCCATAGTAAGGTGGCTGGCGTGGCCATCAAGGATGAGCAGGCGGTACCTCCGCCGCGCTTTCTTCTTTGTTGTACGCTCAAACACCTGTTCAAGCCACGCCAAACCAAGGTCATTATTGCTCCATCTTGAGGCTAAGTGTCCGAAAAAGGCGTCGTGTTTACCGACTTGTACGTCCTGTAACCAGGTGTTTTGAATGCCGCTCTTGCCCTCAAAAATGATGCCTGGCAGCAAACTTAACCCATCTGCGCACACGCAAGCCAGAACGGTAATCCATTCTCTTGAGCCATCTTGAAGCGCCTGCCTTGTCCTCTTTTGCTGCCAAAGTCTCTTACTAAACACGCGTTTTGAGCGCGCTGTAGTGCCGAGTAGGAAGCCTTTTTCATCCATATTGTACACATTCTCGGCCTCAACGTCGTACTCCCGCATCTTCCCATGGATAAGTTCAAAATACTTGCAGTATCTTGCCTTAGAGTCAGCCTTGTGGCGATTGCGATCGATTCCGGTAGTCCATTTGCTTGTAAGATGGGCGGAATTGCGGTCCAAAAAGCGTGTAACCTAGCGCTCAGAGACCTGGGTTTTGGCCACCTCAGAGGCCATATTTTTTATCATTGTCCGGGTTGGAGGTAGCCCACGCTCTGTTAAGCCTTGTAAATAAATTACAAGCTCATGCTCTTGTTAGGGGCTGAGGTGGGCGCGTTGTTGTGCTTCTCCTGCATTGGAGGACGTTTTGCCTTGATGGCGGCGCGACAATGTGGTTCTATTGACAGCGAACTGATTCGCTACTTTTCTATACGAAAAAGATGCGCCTTCTTCGCGAGATTCGATTGCCGCAATCGCATCCTCAATAGCTGTCATATTGGTGGAGTTATCGCGTGTGGAAGTTTGGCGTAAGGTTGGTGTTGTGATGTTGGGGTGGCTCGTCGGCCGCCCTGGCTCATCGGCTGGCCAACCTCGGTATCTTCTGTACCGTGCACGGACGCGTAGCGATCGGGGACGCGTAACGATCGCCGAACAACATGCTTACTACTACAAAGATAAAGTTATTGTAACAGCTACAACAGCTATTTTTATAAGATTTTTTAGTGGGGAGACTCTTAACATGCTCACGATCAACTTGTATTATCTATATTTACGTGGAACGTTGATGGTGCGGTCACGAGAGTTGACTTTAGGTGGAGCAGCTGGTGCAGCTTCTAGGGACGCCGCGACAGCTGTAGAGCCGCTGCCGCGTCTCTGTCGCTTGCCCTTTGCTAGAGGCCCTCTTGAAGCTTTACGCTTACCCGTTTGGGCAGTTGTAGATGCTCTCTTAGTGTTTTGAGCTTTGATTCTGGCCGCGCGAGCAGCTGCTTGTTCGGCCTTCATCTGATCTCTTACTACCTTAGCTCTCTCTCTCGCTACACGCCTCTTCTCTGCCTCCTTCTCTCGGAGGAGCTTAGCAGCTTGAAGCTCCTTCCTGTTCGCCTTTGCAAGCTGCTCCTCATGCTCTTGTTGTTGTACTACTGCCTCTCGTGCACGTGCCTCTCTTAGCTTGCGCGGAGACTAGAAGATAGCACTACCGTGGTACTCCTTGCGCTGCTGCAAGTTGAGAGGTTTGCCGCGCTTCTTATGCCTCTTCTTAACACTAAGAGCCTCTCTCAGGCCGTTGTTCTTATAGTGTAGCAGCTCGTTTTAAGCTAAGAGTAAGTGGAGCGTCTGAGAGAGCGTCTTTGACTCTTCTGTAGTAGTATCCTTCACTGCAGAGCGTACGAGACGCTGCATCTAACGCCAGTTACTGTTAGTAAGCGCTGAGCGACCTGCGTGCTCCTCTGGGCTCTTTTTCTTAAAGCGTTTAAGTATAGCCTCTGGCTCTATAGGCCATATACTAGTAGCTTTAAAAGACTTGAGGATCGTCTCTGTCGTGAAGGCAGACTGCCAGGCACTCTAGAATAGTGGGAAGAAGTCTCCCTTCGCGACTAGGATGAGCCTTTGGCTCCTCTGGAGGTAGGCTGTAAGCTCCTTTGAGTAGGAGCTAGAGAGAGGTTTGAAGCAAACAACGTCAAGTGGCTGAAGCGTATGAGTACTATGAGGCGGAAATACAGCGAGGAGTATACGATAGGAGTCGCAGTAGTTGATAAAATCCTGTGTAAAGTAACTGCCATGGCCGTTAAGTATAAAAAGACGCTAGTCTCTTTCTCTGCGCGCTTTCTCCTTTGTGTAGCAGTTGAAAACCTGCTTAAGCTATGCTAATCCAACGTCATTGTTCGTCTAGCCAGACGAGGATGAGGTAATAAAGACATTGTGCTTTTCTGCTTCGACGTCGGCTACCTAGCTTGACTGCAGTGACTCTAATAACGCTTGGAAGATAAGACCAGGCGGCAAAGCGCTCCTATCGGCGCAAACAGCTGCTAGGAGGGTTATCTACTCACGAGAGCCATCTTAGAGTAATGCTCGCACTTCTTTCTTCTTCTATTGCCGTCGAGTAAACACTCGTTTTGAGCAACCTGTTACACTAATTATAAAGCCTTTCTTATCTATATTGTAGCAGTAACGCGGCTGTACGTCGTACTGCTTTATCTTAGCATGCAGCAAGTCAAAATACAGCGCGTACTTAACGTTTGAATTAGCGTTGTAGCAGAGAGAGTCTATCCTAGAGAACTATTTAGAGACGAGATGATTGCCTTGTCGGTAGAAAAAGCGCGTTACCCAAGCGTCGCTTACCGGCTCTGTAGCTATCTGAGATGCGAAATTTTGTATTATCTCTTTCGTAGGAGGCAGCTCTCTCTTTTTAAGGTCTTTAATATAGCTTACGAGTCCTATTTCTTGTTGTAGGCTGAGCTTTTGTTGGTTGATTCTCTAGGCTTCCTGCGTACTCTGACGGCCTCGGTGTCTTCAAGACAGTGTAGTTCTGTTTACGTTGAACTTATTAGCTATTGCTTGGTATGTGAATTTCTCTCCTGGTTTAAGCGATTTAATCGCTGCAAGCGCGGCCTCTATAGCTGTTGTGGTAGTTGAGATGCGACGCGTCAAAGTTGGTGGCTTGTCTGGTGTTTTGGTGTTCCCCGGGCGCCGCGCGCACGGGCACGGTAGCGGTTCATCTACCGTGTCCGTGCGCGCAACGCCCGGAGTCGCGCAACGCCCGATAATCACTCTCCAGCAACATACAAAATTGAGGCTGTAGAGCCACATACAATAGCTACTATAGCGATATATTTTGGTAGAGTGCACTAAAGACCTATGCGATGATATTCTCTCATACAAATTAATTATATAGAGTTGCTGTTCTGCCGCTGCGGGTAGTGTAGGTGCGAGGTGCGGCAGAAAGCTCTGCAGCAACAACACCACGCCGCGCAGCCACTGCACTACGATTTTGCTTTTTTCTTGGTGCAGCAGACTGTAAGGCCTTGCGCTTGCCTCTTTGAGGCAATTGTACAGCTTTTTCAGCGTCAGAAGCTTGCTTATTACGCTCTCTTTGAGCCTTGCGCTTAGCTGCTTCCTTAGCTTTCTTAGCTTTAACTTAGTCTCGCTCTGCTTTCTCTCTCGCGCGCTGCTCACGCTTTTCTTGAGCAATCTTCTTATTGTACAGCTTATTAGCGTGTCTGAGCTTCGCTATCTCTGCTTTTCTAAGTTCCTCTGCCCTCTGGTTCTGTTGTTTAGTTCTCTTATTAGAGCGTGCCTTCTCTACTCTACTAGAAGAGTAGAACTCAGCTCTACTATAATACTCCTTGCGAGGCTTGAACTCAAGAGCTTTGCTCTTTTTCTTGTGCTTCTTCTAAGTTTTAAGAACCTCTTTAAGGCCTACTATCTCGTAGTAGAGGAGAGAGTTTTGAATTGAGATGTAGTAGAGCGAGCAGCTGACTTTTCTTAGCTCTTTACTGCTCTTATCTTTGGCGACTTTGCGTAACAGAGTTTCTATTTTAAGCTAATCCTTGCTAGAGTAGACTAAAGAAGAGCTTGTGCTGCTATTAGAGTCTTTAAGAGTATCCTTAGCAAAGCGTTAAAAAATAACGTTAGGCTAAAGGAGTGATATACCCGTTGCCTCAAAAGACCTAAGTATTAGCTCCTAAGTAAACGTGCTTGTCCAGGCCTTCTAGAAGAGGTAAAAGAAGTTGCTTTTCTTGATTACTAACAGCTTCTAGCTGTTGTGAAAGTGTGTTGTAAGCTCCTTTAAGTACGCAGTTAACAAAAGCTTAAATATTACCTTATCAAGCAGCTGCAGCGTGTGGGTTGAATAAAGAAAAAAAATAGCTAGGAGTATCTTGTTCTAATCGTAGTAGTTGATAAAGTCTATTGTTACATGAGAGCCGTGGCCGTTAACAATTAATAGGCAGTACTTTCTTCGAGCTTTCTGCTTAGTAAAGCGATTAAACACTTGTTAAAGCTAAGCTAGGCCTAGCTCATTGTTGATTTACTTTGAAAGTGACGAGGAAACAAGCACAGAGTGTATCTCTAGCTTGATTTTCTCTACCTAGCTTGATTGGATAGTGTTGTTGGCGGACTCGTAGAGGAAGCCTAGCAGCAGAGCTAATCCATCGCCGCACACACACGCTATAAGCGTTAACTAGGCACAATTGCTATTTTAGAGTAATGCTTTGACTTCTTTTTTCTCCCACATACGTCGGCTGAACACATGCTTTGTTCTTAAAGTAACTTCTATTATAAAGCTTTTCTTATCTATATTGTACGTGTGCTTAGCGTTAACTTTATACTCAGCAATCTTGCGTTGTAGTAAGTTGAAATATAACTTATACTTTGTGTAGGAGTTAGCGTTGTAGCGATTAGCGTCCATCCCCGTTGAGTATTGAGAGATAAGATGAATAGAGTACTTGTTGATAAAGCGGGTAACCTAGCTTTCGCTCACTAGCTCCTAGGCGACTGCTGACGCGAAATTGGCAATTATCTCTTTTGTAGGAGGTATATGACGAGCAGTAAGCTTTTTTATATACTTTACAAGCTTCTCTTCCTGTTGTTGAGTAAGCTTCTGCTAGTTGGAGTCTTTAGTTTCTTAAGGTGCTTAAACAGCCTTGTGTCTCCGCGCCAAAGTTGAGCAATCGACACCAAATTGATTAGCAATTTTTTGATACACAAGTTTTTTTCCTAAGTCTAGCGCTTTAATTGCTGCAAGCGCATCATTAATAGGTGCCATGGCCGTTGAGTTGTTACGCGTTGAAGTGTAGGTGCTGTTTTGGTAATCGGGCGTTGCGCGACTCCGGGCGTTGCGCGCACGGACACGGTAGAGCCGGCCGAGGATGATATCGAAGCCGTCGTCGCTTATGACGAAGGCCCAAACTACTTCCTCATAGCCGTCAATGTCCATGTTAAAGCAGGCGGCTTTCCAGACTACTACCCGGTAGTCGTTTAGGCCCATGATTAGCCGGTGTTCTGTTGGAATACGCTAGAAACGCGCTTTGTTGCAGAACTTTTCACTTACAATACTGTACGTATTACATCCTGAATCTAGCAATGTTAAAGCGGAAGTGTTTTGATTGATAAGTAAGTGTATAGTTAAAGGTTTCCCGTCCGGCTATTTCCGGCGAAACTCAAGATACTGGTCTGACAATTTCTGCGTGTCTCTTTTAGTCCACTCTTAGCTGCGTTTTGTGCTAGGAGTAGGTAACTAGTTTTCTAAACTCTCCGCTTCGGTTGCGTCCTCTGCTCGAGAGGCGGGCGTAGTAGCGGTCCGAACTGACAGTGGTTTCTCCGCCACGTCCAGGTAGCAGTCCGGGTCACGGTGGCTAGGATCTGCGCACCTGAAGCAAAGCTTCAGTCAGCGACAGCAATCGATCTCCTCCTTAGTCTGCCAAACCGCTTTCTTTTCGCTACGGGTACGTCCAGTTGTTGCTCCTAGGCGGGCCGTTCGGGCGGCGGCTACCTCTAACGTCCATTCCATGGCGTCTGGGTCGGCGGCGGGGGCGCTGCTGGCGGTCGTCAGCCGGTTCTGCGAGGCGTGTTTGGCTCGCTGGAAGTTTTCGTCGATTAGGGCGACGCGGTCCATGACCTCTCGGAAGGAGCTAGTGGGGTCTAGGATTACGACAGCCATCCGTTCCTAGAGGTCCGGTCGGAGGCCGGCCAGGTAACGGTTCTTGAGTGTATCAAGATTAGTAATTGTGTTCATACCTAAGTCGTATGTGAGTTTTATAAACTCTTTGTTGTACTTCTAGAGAGTACCCTTCTTTATGAGTAAAGTAAAGAGGCGAGTCTAGGCCTTATCCGCGTGGTTCTTATCCACGTAGTGGATGTCCAGGTAGGCCCAGAATTCGTCTGTTGCTCCGCCTCGGTTCTTTTGGTACCAAGCCAAGCCTGTAGTAGAAGCAGAATCCTTTAACTAGTTGAAAATGTAGCTGCAGCTAGTCCCGATAGATTCCTCGTTATAGAAGATCTTGTTCTCCATCTGTATTCGAAACCTTGCGTAGTCCTTGATCTTTACAAATTTCTTAGCTTAGTTTTTGCCTACTAGCTTTTTACTTTGCGCAGCTACTAGTTTATTTTTTATATCTTTTACTTTAAATAGCCGAAGCGCAAATTCTCGCAAATTAAAGTTAAAAATATATTAACGTACTTTACGAGTTCGTGCATTACACGAGTTCGTGCATACGCTAGCGAATAGGTAGAAAGTACCTATCGATAGGTATAAGTTGAGTTATGAGTTGCACAGACCTTAGGTTAAAGTTGAGTTAGAGTTAACCTAGCGTAGGTAGGAGTTAAGTTAGAGTAGTCAAAGCTCTAGGTTAAGAGTTGAGTTAGAGTTACCTAAATAGTTAAGAAACTGTAATAAATAAATGTAATAAATATACATAGAAAACTTAATGTTAATATAGATTGTAAATATTATATAAGACTTAACTACAACTCTAAGCTTTGACTACTTTAACTTAACTTCAACTTAAGCTGCTTAGTAACTAGCGCGGATTAAAGCTAGAGTTAAGTTAAAGTCTAACGTAAGCTAACTCAACTTTAACTCAACTTCTACTTATTTACTAGCCTATTCGTGCATTACTTTTGCTAAGCATTTACTAAACTCTACTTCCTACGTAATGCTTTAACAACAATACTAAATAAAACTTTTTACAAAACGTTAGATACAGCTTGCTTTTTAAGCTTTTAAACAAAATGTAACACTTTTTTAGCAACGCGCTGTAGCTATTTACAACGTTAATTAATTAACACTAAGCTACTAACGCGCAAAACAAACTTTACGAGTAAATTACTAGAGTAGTAAATAGGTATAGGTTGAGTTAAAGTTAAGTTAGCTTACGTAAAACTCTAGTGCTAACTTAACTTATACCTACGCTAAAACGTTTTAGCGTAAGTATAAGTTAAGTTAGCACAAACCTCTACAATTCTATATTTTAATATTTTTTTTTTTTATAATTATAACAGCTAGTTATAATAGGTTTATTAACCTAAAGGTAGTACCTATAACTTAACCTTAACCTACGCTTTAATTACTCTAACCTAATTTTAACTCTAGGTCTGTGCAACTCTAACTCAACTTATACCCAACAATAAGTACTTTCTACTTATTCGCTAGCGTATAAATTACTAGCTTAAATTAAAAAATTTAACAAAGACTAAAAAAAGCGTAGTTGTTAAGTATATACTTAAGCTTATATCGCGCGAATTTTCTTTTAAGCTTGCAGCTGTAGCTAATATAGCCAATTCTTTGCGCGCAAAGTGCAATTTAAGCTAGATTAGCTTAAACTAGCTTAGTACGTAAGTTATGCACTACTTTAAGTTTATAATAAAGTTTAATTGCAAGTACAATTACAAAAAAGCGCTTTGCAATTTTTTTAAAGTTATTTAAAACTAGTTTCGCTTAGTAGCTAATATAAAAGCTAAGTATAGTATTTAAAATGTAAACATGTACAACTTTAACAAAACAAGCTTTATAATAAGCTAGATATTAACTAAAGTAGTTGTTACTACTTTAAAGAAACAAAAACAGCTAAAAGCAATACAGCAAAGTAATAAAAAGTAAACAATAGTTATCTAAAACATTAACGCAACAAAGTAAGCTATTTTACTTTTTATTATTTTTAAAAGCTATTATTACTTTCTTGTTTAGTATAAAAAAAAGAATTTACTTTAAAACTAGGTTATTGCAGTTTTTAAAAAAAGCTAGACAATAAATAAGCTTAAGCTGTAGTAGTTAAAGCACTTTAATAAGTATACAAAAAAAAAAAGTAGTTAGTAGCTACTAACTACTTGCAATTAATAGCTATAAAAGCTATAACTTACTTGCATTTTAGCAATAACGTATTAGATTACCAAGCTAGCTAGATTACTAAGCTAGCTACTTTTTCTTAGCACTACCAACTCTATTATCGGCCTACGATGCTTCAACTAAGTAACGCAATACTTACTAAATAAAAAAGCAAAATTAATATCGCAATCTAAGCTTATAAAGCTAGCTAATTTTAAAGTCTACAACGCGCTACTGCATTGTTTAACGTTAATTACTAGAAACTTTCTAATTGGCTTAACAAAATTGCATTTTAACTTTAAACACAACTTAATTGCTCGAAGTTTACTGCAACTAAAGAGCAAACAATTGTCTAACATATTTTTAACTTTAATTTGCGAGAATTTGCTTCTCGGCTGTCTAAAGTAGAAAATATAGAAAATAAACTAATAGCTGCGCAAAGTAAAAAGCTAGTAGGTAAAAAATAAGCTACAAGATTTGTATCGCGTTTAGGCGAGCTTAAAATAGCTTTCAATCAAGCAAAAAACTAGTAGAGAATACAATAGAAAGATCTTAAAGTAATTAGCGCGTAGTTTAAGCTTGTTAGAAATACTAAAGCTAAGTACAGCATCTACAAGAATAACGTGCACAACTTCAATAAAACTAGCTTTTAAATAAGCGTAATTAGGTTTATAAAAGTCGTTACAAGCTTTTAAAAACGTACTCAACTTAATCTAATCTAGCTAGGCAATTGAGAGTAGGTAATAGTTATTCAAAGCATTTGCGCTGCAAGGTACGCGATTCTGCTGTTTATTATCTACAAAAAGCGCGTTTACATTTTAGCATAGTACAAGAAGAATTTTATACCTAGCAATTAAAAGCTTTTAGTTTTTAAGAATAGCTAGACAAACAACGCTTTTAGTTTTAAATAGTTAAAGCATTTTAACGCGCATACAAAAGCGCGTTAGTGTTACAAACAAAGACGATACTAGGTATCGTAGACTAAGCAACGACGCAGAAAAGTTGTTAGAGCTTGCAAGTTTGCAAGACGAAAGTACAGCGATGCGCGAAGCAGAATTAGGTTAGTAGTTACGTAATAGTAATTAGTGCGATTAGAGCTTTAGCGGACTAAGCATACTAAGCAGCGAGCGCTTAGCTAGCCTAAAGCGCTTAGCAACTAAGCACACTAAGCGAACTAAGCAGAACGCTTTTAGCAAAGAATTATGAAACTATATAGATTAGCAGAATTTCTTTTACAGTTTGGATTCTTTGTAGTTAACTTTTCTAAGTACATTTTATACATAGATTGAATCTATAGGCAACAGATTGTTACTTTGTTATTCTATCTAGAATAGAATTGAAATTGTTTTTTTGTTGTTAGCAAGCTTTTCGAACATAGAACAATCTCTTAGGCGGAATTTCTAAGTTCGATCGAAACTACCTCGGTAACACGAAGAAACTTCTAATAACACGTTAACTACTTTAGGTTTAGAACTAAGACAACATAGCAACTTTTATAAGCTTACGTACAACAAGCAGTAGCGTTACTACACTTACAACGAACTTAGCAACTGTAATAGCAGAACAAGCTAATTAGATACAGCAGCAAGCGAAATAGATTTAAAAACTATTAGCAGCAGTTACGAAGCTCTAAAGTAGAATAGAAAGAAAGTTAGCAAAAGCACTCTTTTTAAAGAAATATAGCGAGAGAAAGAGAAACTTAAAACTTTTTTTTACTAACGTAGACTTTTACTGCTGTTATTATAGCAACAGCTTTTACACAAATTAAAACAAGATTCTAGCAGCTAGAATGCACATAAAAGACAACGCAGCAGAATAGTTTTAGCTATACGCCGAAAATTACGTTACACACGTAGAAAACGTAAAAAAAATAAAGCAAGACACGAAGCGCATTTTTAAGAATTAGAAATTATTTAAGCAAGAACTGCATACGATCTACGGCGAAGTAAACGAAACGCAGCAAGCAATAAACCAACTTAGACTACTTAAGCAAAAAAGCTTAGCCAGCGAGTACACAATTAAATTTAAAAGAATTTAGGCTAAAGTAGATAATGTAGGAGAACGTAGCTTATGCGAGTTTTACTACGCAGAGTTAAAAGAACACGTAAAAAATAAAATTAGTCAAAACAAAAAACTAGAGAAACTTAACGAGCTAATTAAAACCGCGGTACAAATCGACAACTAACTATAGCAACAATAGCAAAAACGCAAGTTTACTATTAAACTATACATACGCCTAGTAGCAACGATTAAAAAAACCTATTACTACGACTCAATAGACATTAACAGCGTTAGACGAGTTAAGAACAACAAACTACTACAAAAGTAGTTTAACAAAAAAAACGCTACCTCGACAAAGCAAAACTCTAAAAACAAGCTATCTAAAGAGAAACGCTAGAAGCGTTACAACAATAAAGTATGTTTTTAATGCAGTAAAAACAAATACTTTTGCAAAAACTGCTTAGAAACACTACAGAAAGTAGCAGGCGCGCAAGCTGCTACTATTGCTATAGTCTAACTACAACGAGTAGCTACACTATATCTAAGAATTTACAAAAAACTAGACAGCAAGTAAGTTAAAGTTGAAAACTCGATAGCAAAGAAACTGTTAGACAAGAAAACAAAACCTGCTTATTGTTATCAGGGGTGTTCTCTTACCGAAGGTACGAGTTATCGGACTCGGAGATTCCGCCTAAGGGATTGTTCTGTGTTCGAAGAGCTTGGTGACAACAAGAAAACAATCTCAATTCTATTCTGGATAGAATAACAAAGTAACAATCTGTTGCCTATAGATTCAATCTATGTATGAGATGTACTTAGGAGAGTTAACTACAAAGAATCCGAACTGTAAAGGAGATCCTGCTAATCTATATAGTTCCATGATTCTCCGCTAAGAGCGTCCTGCTTTGCCTGCTACGCCTTGTTACGCCGTAGCGTCCGTAGCGCCCGTAGCAACCGCTGCTCGGTGTGCTACGTGCCAAGATCCCGTATTGCTTTGTAGCGCACGTAGCGCATCACGTGACCCTTGCTGACCTAATCCTGCCTCGCGCGTCGCTGTACTCTGGTCTTGCAGACCTGCAAGCCTTGACAACTCTTCTGCGTCGTTGCTTGGTCTACGATACCTGGTATCGTCTCTGTTTGTAACATTATCCCCCTCTTTAAGGATATCGTCCCGATAGCTGTCCTGCTGTGCCGTGCCGGTTCTTTCCGCGCCTTGCATCAGAGGTGCCCTTTCGTATAAGAGTAGGTCGACCCCGATCCCCGTCGTGTCGTAACTTTCTCTTGTATTCCCTCGAGTCCCGGAGTCTAACCATGCCCAAGGTCCTTGTATCTTCTTCCGCGAAGTCGACTGTTCGTAAGCGCGCTCGCCTCGCGCGTATCCGTGCGATGGATCATCTTGTAGCGAAGCCCTGCCGTCGCTGCTTGTCGAAGGGTCTGAAGTGTCTTCTTTCGCCTGAAGGAACTTGTTTGGACTGTATTGCTTCTAGCTCGGTGTGCAGTCTCTTTCCTTCCGAGGAAGAGTTTGCTGCTGTTGCTGAAAAACAGCGTTCTCTGCGTCAGGAGCTTCGTGCTGCTAAGCTTCAAGAGATAGAGGTGCGCGATCGTTTGAGCGCTGCTCGTCAGCGCGTGCTTCAGCTCCAAATTCAAATGGATGCTGCTGTGGGTGAAGAGAAGGAGTTGTTTGCTCGTGAGCTAGCGACAATTGAAGAGATGGAACGTCTTAAGAGAGCGCAGTCGGGCGCTTCCTCCGATCCCAAGAGTACGGCTTCCACCGATAGTCCTGTACCGCCGCTATTCGAAACGCCTTCGGCTGACCTAGGCTGGTTACAGACTGACTCTTCTCTGCTTGCTTCTTCTTCTTTTGACTTTTCTGCTTTCCTGGAAAACTCGGATTCCCTGCCTCTGGATTTCGCTGGTGATATTTCCGTACCAGTTCCTTGCAGTTCGTAAGATTCCGTATCGGTTCCCATGTGTTCTAGCTCTCTAGCCATCCTTGCCATTTGACTAAGTATTTCCACTAACGTCCGAACTTCTGTAGGTCCTTAACTTCCTCGACTTCGTACTCTTCGTCTTCGAGCTCGATATCAGTTGCTACTTCGGCGTTTGGTAGTGCTAGTTTAAGAAGTAATTTGTGAAAAACTAGATGTATGTGCATGCTTGCGGGTAGCTGTAGTTTAAATAATACAAGTCCCTTAACCTCTAGGATTTTGAACAGTTCTATTCGAAAGTTGTTTAACTTGTTGCATAGTCGTTTAGTTTTTAGGTTTTTTCGTAAGAGGAAAACTCTATCCCCCTCTTTAAGAGTTGGTCTCTTAAGCTTTTTCTTGTTTGCTAACTTAGCTGTCGTGAGGTTCTTTTAAGCAATTCTTCGGCTCAATTCGTCGTGTAATTCTCGCATTCTAAAAGCCTTGTTGTCCGCTGTTAGCGAAATGCTTTTAATATCTTTTGAATTTCGATAAGCTACTGGCTTATATCTATGGTTTGCGTAGTACAGCGAGTGTTCTATAGTCGTAAACCTTGTGCTATTGTATGCCAATTGTGCTGTTAGCAGAAGTTCAACCTAGTTGTTCTGCAGCTTGTTAGTGTACATTCGTAGGTACTGTTCTAGCGTTTAGTTCGTTCGTTCTGTCTAGCCGTTTGTTTGCGGGTAGAAGCTAGTTAATAGCTTCTTTGCAACTTCTAACTAGGCTAGGAACGTATTCTAAAACTTTAATGTAAACAGCTTGTCTCTATTAGTAATAAACTGTTCTAGCAATTTGTAATTAGCGACGAGTGTCTTCGTAACTTTGTAAGCTATTTTTTCTGCTGTAATTAACTTTTCTGTTAGTACAAAATGTAATTCTTTGGTTAATCGATCTACGATTACCAAGATCGAGTCGCATAGCCGTGCTAATCTAGGTTCTAACGATTTCAAGAGCTTTACTATAAAGTCTATCGTAACGCTAATCTATAGGCGTGCGAGTAGTTCTAGCAGTTAGAGTAATCCATAGAGCTTATGTCTTTTAAGTTTGTTCTTTGAACAATCTAAACAGTTGCCTATTGCTTTCTAAACTGTGTTTTGTACGTAGAGCATTAAGTACTCGTTCAAAATTCGTCGAACTATTTTGTTAATCCCTAGGTGTCTATATGCTCGTAAAGCATGTAATTCCTAGATAAGCTGTATAGCTTAAGTGTCGTTTGTAACTATCTATCTTTGCTAGTCGTCTTTGCTCTATTCTTAGTGCATTCTTTCTTTAATGCTTGTAACTCTAGCTATTTTAGCTAGTCGCGGTTTGTTGTATTCGAAGGTTCCGTTAGGATTCCGTCGCAATACTAGGTCGTGCGTAACTAGTTTGTTAGTTTCTGTAAAATCTAATTTTCGACTAAGCGCGTCTGCGGCTTCGTTGTTAGTTTCTTTGCGATAGTAAATCTTAATATCGTAATCTGCTATAAATTCAGCTTATCTAACTTGTCGTCAATTTAGTTTCTTAGTTGTAGTAAAGCTAGTAAGGTTCTAATAATCTAAGTACACTTGTACTTAATGCCTTGCTTCTTTTAGCTGTGCTTTCTATTGTTCGAAGGCGTTTATTATTGCTAATAGCTCTTTATTGTAAACGTCGTAGTTAAGTTCTACTCCTAAGAACTTCCTAGAATAGTAGAACACTAGTCTCTATTTTCTATCGTTGCATTGTTGTAATAGTATTGCTTCTAATGCGTAGTCTAAGGCATTGGTTTCTACTTAAGTTTTCTTTTCTAGGTCGTGCATCTGTAGCATTGGTGCTGTAGTAAACTTCTTTCTAAGTTCTTAAAACGCTTGTTCCTGTGTTTCTGTTTATTTGAACTTTCTATTTTTCTTAGTAACTTCTAAGAGTAGAGTCGTAGTCTTAGAGTAATCTTTAATAAACTTTCGATAGAAGTTAGCAAATTCTAAAAAGAACTGCACGTCTTTTACTGTTTTAAGAGTTAGCTATTTCTGTACAGTCTAGATTTTCTTCGGGTCCATAGACACACTTTTTCTTAAGATAATAAATTCTAGATAGCTAGTCTTTGTAACGTGAAATTTACATTTCTTCGAGTAAAGAAGTAGCCAGTACTGCTTTATTTTTTGTAGCACTTTTTTAACATGCTTCTAATGTTCTTCAAGCGTTTTTTTAAAGTATATTAATACGTCGTTCAAGTACGCTGTAACAAAAATGTCCAAGTATTCGTGTAGTGCTTTGTTAATTAAAGCCTAAAACGTAGCTAAGGCGTTGGTTAATCTAAACGGCATAACCTAGTACTTATAGAGTCTATATCTAGTTTTAAAAGCTGTTATCTATTCGTGCCCTTTTGCAATTCTAATGCGATAGTATCCGTTTCGTACGTTAAGTTTCGTAATCTATTTTACTTTTTAGAGTCGATCTATAAGCTTCTAGATAAGCGGTAGTAGGTATCTGTTTTTTCGTGTAACGTTGTTGAGATGTCGAAAATCTACGCACAGTCTCAATTCCTTGTTTTTCTTAGGTACGAACAATATTAGCGAAGCTATTAAGCTCTCGCTTAGTCGTATGTATTCTCGCTAGATATTTCTTTAGATGTATTTTTTTAATTCCTTCTGCTAGTCGTGAGTTAGAGAATACATTAGTCTTAGTCGCAGTTTCGTTCCTTTCTCAAGAATAATCTCGTGATTTTATTCTTAGTAGTTTGCTAGGTCGTGCTTTTTGTTTTTTTTAAAAAGACTTCTAAACTTCGCTTGGTATTCGGTAGAGAGGTTTTTAAACTTCTTTTCCTGTTTCTTAGAGAGGTTGGATCGTGGTCCGCTCGTTTCTAAAGGCGCGACTCGTCGTATTTATATAACGCCTATCTGCTAAAAGTCTTTCTTACAGATTCTCGCGATCTTGTAGTGTAAAATTAGACTAATTCTCTTAATCTCGAGTAAGCTCTAAATTGTTAGTTCGTTTTGTTGTACTACAGCGACTTTCTTTTCGAGCCTTCAGCTGTGTATTGTTTCGTTTTCTTAATTAATATTAAAGTTGTGCTTTCGTAGCTAGTCGTACCTAATATACATGTCAAAACTCTTAAGGTTTATAATATTAATACACTGTTAGTGTTTGATGCTCGCAACTTTCAACTCAACTTTTTAGGTTTCTAGGTTAATCAAACTGTTTTTATATTCTAGTAGTTGTCCGTTAGCTAACACTATTCGTATTAGTCAATTCTTAACTTAATAAAGTATCTTGTTTCTTTCTACTTATTCTAAAGAGACTAATGTCTAGGCAGCTTTGCTATTAAGTAGTGCGGTTAGCTCTCGGCCTGCGACTTTCGCTTTTACTTTTATGTAATTTCGTTCTAGTTGCGTCTTTTGTACGCTTCGTACGGTCGTGCTAAAAGCACTCGTACTATTCTAACCGTAGGTCTAGTAGCCTACTAGTTTTTTGCCAAAAAAGCCTTTAAGGCCTGTTCTTTTGAAATGTTCTATTGATCGTAGTATTCGCACTAGTTAATAAAACATTTCTATAGCTGTAGGTGTTTGCTGTAGTCTCAATTCTCAAGATTCCATTCGGTTGCGTATCTCTATAGCTAATGGATCGCGCATCTTTAGGTGCAGAAAAGCCAGCGTGCTGCTTAGCACGTATCGTAGTTTTCTATGCATAATTTGTTGTTGCATTCTAGGTAGTTCCTGTTCTCTAGACCTATAGGCTACTATTCTGTAATATGCTTGCTAGACTAGTGTGTTTGACACTTTTTGTCGTAACACTATGCCTATGCGCAGCTGCTGCCGTAGTTCTTAAACTAATTGTTGTAGTTATGTACGTAGCATTCTGTTACTGTACATTCGCCGTCTTTGAGTAAAACGTGTAATAGTAATCTTAGCTGTTGTTGCGCAAAAATTCTATTGTTTGTGTAGTATATGCAGTTTTTCTCGTTGCACTAGTGCCAAAGCAGGTTTCCGTAATTGTCTTAATTAGCGAACTTTATTTTCTTTTCTGTTAGTCTTTGTTGTGCTATTGCTACTTTTGCAGCTTTTTATTCTTGTAGTTTCTTAATTCGTAGTTCTTTAAACTGTTGATCGTAGTACTAGGCAATGTAGGTGGTCCTACCGCACATCTAGCACTCGTAGTTCCAAAGTCAATCTGTAATTTCTTTTGCTTGTATATGAGCAAGCTTTGTTTTCTAGTTTAACAGTTTCTCTGCTATTAGGTTTTCTACCTCGACCTATTCGCTGTCTAGTTTTTTATAGATTCTTGGATATAGTGTAGCTACTCGTTGTAGTTAAACTATAGCAATAGTAGCAGCTTGCGCGCCTGCTACTTTTCGTTATGTTTCTAAGCAGTTTTTGCAGAAGTGTTTGTTTTTGCTGCATCAAAGACATGCCTTATTATTGTAACGCCTCTAGCGTTTTTTTTTTGACAGCTCGTTCTTAGAGTTTTATCTTGTCAAAGTAGCGTTCTTTTTATTAAACTGCTTTTGTAGTAGTTTGTCGTTCTAAATTCGTCTAATACTGTCGATATCCATTGGGTCGTAGTAATAAGTCTTTTTAATTGTTGTTACTAGGCGTATGTATAGTTTGACAGTAAACTTGCGTTCTTGCTATTGTTGCTATAGTTAGTTGTTAATTCGTACTGCGGTTTCAATTAACTCGTTGAGTTTCTCTAGTCTCTCGTTTCGACTGATTTTATTCTTTACGTGTTTTTTTAACCTTGCGTAGTAAAACTCGCATAAGCCGCGTTCTCCTACGTTGTCTACCTTAGCCTAAATTCTTTTAAATTTGATTGTGTACTCGCCAGCTGAGCTTTTCTGTCTAAGTAGTTTAAGTTAGTTTATTGCTTGCTAGGTTTCGTTTACTTTGCCGTAGATCGTATAAAGTTTCTGCTTAAAAGACTTTTAGTTTTTAAAAATGCGCTTCGTGTCTTGCTTTATTTTCTTTACGTTTTCTGCGTGCGTAACGTAATTTTCGGCGTATAGCTAAAACTATTCTGCTACGTCGTCCTTTATGTGCATTCTAGCTGCTAGAATCTTGTCTTAATCTGTGTAAAAGCTGTTGCTATGATAACGGCAGTAGAGGTCTACGTTAGTAAGAAAAAGTTTTAAGTTTTTCTTTTCCTTGCTATATTTCTCTAGAGAGAGTGCTTTTGCTAACTCTCTTTCTATCCTACCTTAGAGCTTCGTAACTGCTGCTAATAGTTCTTAAATCTGTTTTGCTTGCTGCTGTATCTAATTGGCTTGCTTTGCTATTACAGTCGCTAGGTTCGTTGTAGGTGCAGTAACGCTGCTACTTGTCGTGCGTAAGCTCGTAAGTGTTGCTATATTGTCTTAGTTCTAAACCTAGAGTAGTTAACGTGTTATTAGAGGTGTTCTCTTACTAAAGGTACGAGTTATTAGACTCGAAGATTCCGCCTAAGAGATTGTTCTATGTTCGGAGAGCTTAGTAACAACAAAAGAACAATCTCAATTCTATTCTAGATAGAATAACAAAGTAACAATCTGTTGCCTATAGATCTAATCTATGTATAAAATGTACTTAGAAGAGTTAACTACAAAGAATCCAAACTGTAAAGAAAATCCTGCCAATCTATATAGTTCTATGATTCTCCGCCAAAAGCGTTTTGCTTTGCCTGCTACGCTTTGTTACGCCGTAGCGTCCGTAGCGCTCGTAGCAACTGCTGCTTAGTGTGCTACGTGCTAAAATCCTGTATTGCTTCGTAGCGCACGTAGCGCATTACGTAACTCTTGCTAACCTAATCTTGCCTCGCGCGTTGCTGTACTCTGGTCTTGCAAACCTGCAAGCCTTAACAACTTTTCTGCGTCGTTGCTTAGTTTACGATACCTAGTATCGTCTTTGTTTGTAACACTTATCTACAAGCAAAAAAGATTATAGATTGACTTTAGAACTACGAGTGCTAGATGTGCGGTAGAACTACCTACATTGCCTAGTACTACAACTAATAGTTTAAAGAACTACAAATTAAAAGACTACAAGAATAGAAAGCTGCAAACGCAGCAATAGCACAACAAGAACTAACAAAAAAGAAAATAAAGTTCGCTAATTAGAACAATTACAGAAACCTACTTTAGCACTAGTGCAACGAAAAGAACTACATGTACTACGCAGACAATAGAATTCTTGCGCAACAGCAGCTAAAGTTACTATTACACGTTTTGCTCGAAGACAGCGAATGTACAGTAACAGAATGTCACGTACATAACTACAACAATTGGTTTAAAAACTACGGCAGCAGCTGCGCATAGGCATAGTATTACGACAAAAAGTGTTAAACACACTAGTCTAGCAAACATATTACAAGATAGTAGCCTATAGGTCTAAAAAACAGGAACTATCTAAAATGCAACAACAAATTATGCATAGAAAACTACGAAACGTGCTAAGCAGCACGCTAGCTTTTTTGCACTTAAGAATGCGCAATTCACTAGCTATAAAGATACGCAACTAAATAGACTCTTAAGAATCAAAACTACAGCAAACACTTACAGCTATAAAAATGTTTTATTGACTAATGCGAATACTACGAACAATAGAACATTCTAAAAAAACAAGTCTTAAGAGCTTTTTTAGCAAAAAACTAGTAAGCTACTAAACCTACGGTTAGAATAGTATAAGTGCTTCTAGCACGACCGTACAAAGCGTGCAAAAAACGCAACTAAAACGAAATTACATAAAAGTAAAAGCGAAAGTCGCAGGCCGAGAGCTTATCGCACTACTCGATAGCGTAGGCTAGCGAATAGGTAGAGGTTGAGTTAAAGTTGAGTTGCTTTTTTTATAACCCTAACCTAACTCTACTTATATACTCAATCTTTTAACGCTAGTACAGAGTTATAGTTGAGTTGAGTTGCATAGACTTTAGGTTAAAGTTAAGTTATCTCGCACAGGCTCTAGGTTATAGTTGAGTTATAGTTAAGTTGTTATATTTAGAGTTTACATGTTGTATTTCGACGTTAGCAAAGTACAAGTTGCTTAAGTTTATTACAAATTGTTATTACAGCGTAGAATTAGTTGCATTCTAATAGCTAAGTACAAAGCAACGTCTACGCTAGGTATCGCTAGAAAATTCAGAATTATTATAGCCTTATATCGCTAGAACAAGTAGCAACTAGACTTTAGCTTTTACATTTGCTGCGAACTTTTCTTGTACTTCTTGTAGTATCTTTGTGCTAGATTTATGTTTCTCGTGTTAATCGTTACTCGTTTCGCGTGTATAGCGTTAATATTGGTATTTGTTAAAGTTAGCCTTGCACCTAGCAACAAGTAGAAAGCTATACCTTCGAAGATGCTAATTAGAAAAGCCTTTGTTACTTCTTGTATAGCTTCAATTGCACTAGCTTAAAAGCGTAGATTAGGCTTAAACTCTTGCGCAATCTTGCGAACTAGCCGACTAAATAGCAGTTTGCGCATGAGGAGCTTAGTTGATTTCTAGTATCGTCAAATTTTGCGCAACGCAACAGCTGCATGTTGTTAGAGACAAGGCTGCAATTAACTGCTGTAATAACTTACTCTTTTGCTTTTAGCAGTAAAGCTTCTTTACACTACCTATTGTTAGTTTCTTTTTATTCTTGTACAGATTGCTAGATTTGCGAGCTGCTTTTGCTGCGAGAAGCTTTCGCAGAACCTTGCCGCTAGTAGTAGAGTAGTAGCGGTTAGTTTGCTTGGTGCAGGCTATCGCGAAAGAATTAATGCGTAATAGGTGTAGTGTAGAGAGTAGAAAGTCGTGATAATTATTCGTGATAATTACGGCAGGTGAGGAGGCTGCAGAGGCTGCAGCAGAAGTGCGTGTTTTGAGTAGCTAGCGGCAAGGCGCTAGCCAAAGCTGCAGCTTCTGCAGCAGCGCACGAGCTACCCTACACAGAATTTAGCCTGTAAATTCGCTATCTAACTTTCTGCTACTCTACTTTCTGCTTCTACCTACCTACGTACTACAACTAGCTTTATTATTACCTACATTTATTACAAATACGATAGCTGCAATTAAGCAGAAGCTTAACGACGAGATAGACTACGAGCTTGATAATAAGTTGCTTCCGCCTTACGAGATTGAGGTTTTGACTAGGTTTGAGCTAGCGGAGTGGAAAGCGCTTACAAATGTAATTATTACAAAAGTTTATTACAGCATCTGCTAACAGACCTAGAGCTTTGAGTCTAAAGAGCACGAAGTTCTTAGCGTACTAGCGAATCGCGGTTGCGTTGAATTACGAAGAGAGCGCTCTACACATTACAAGCTACTGTCTAAGAGTTAATTAAGCAATACTGCCTGCGCGACTGCTTAGAGAGATTAGACAGCTTACTTAAGTGCTAAAGAAAAAGCTATTGCAGATGCTAGTGCAAAAGATTAGCAAGCAAAATACTAGCTTAAGAAAAAGCTTAAGGCGAAAAAGAAGTTTACTGCGTTGTTTGCGCACGACTAGAAAAAGCAGTTAGCAACTAAACTTAAGCTTCTAGATAAGCAACGCTACCGCGCATAAAAAAGCAGTAAGTTATTATATTAGTTTATTACGTTATTGTACTTACAATACGCAGTTAAGTAGCTTTAAGCAAAACTTAGCTTTGCCTATAAAAAGTAGGCTCGTATTTATCACGATGTTGACTTTCGACAGCACGAAAACATTCTTGAACAAATCGCCAAAGCACTAGAAGACAAGAGAAAGATTAAGAATTAGCCAATGTCGCGAATATTTGGCGCTAGCGAGGCTACTAATAGGATTATGCAACGTATCTACTTAGACGAATTAGCTAAGTTAAAAAATAATTCGTTTAAGAACGAGAAAGCTAAAATAGATTAGCAAGAGTTTGTAAAGACGTTGACTCTAGAGAATCTAACACTAGTAACTGCTAAAGACTAGAAGTAAGTTATTACAGCGGTTTATTACATATTTATACTAACTGCACTAGCCTACGCGAGCTTACGCTCTCTCTCGAACTGCGCGTTAACAGCGACAATGCTTATGAAGATATCAACAGCCCGTATATTCTAGCGCCTACAATTGATAAGTGTAAGAAAAAAGCAAGTAGCGACTTAGAAATTAATGCGTTCTACAATAAGTGTAAAGACGAATATGAAATAGAAAATTAGTAGAGAAAAGCGTTAGCAGAAGCAAACAAGTCCTCTAGTGAAAATAAAGAAAAAGTTGAAAATAAAAATAAAAATAAGGAGTAGAATGAAGTAGTAGATGAGGTAGTAGAGCAAACTAAGGTAGTAGAGCAAACTAAGTCGGTAGAGTATTCAAATTAAAAGAGTTTCTCTAACGATAGTAACGCTTATAAAAAAGCGCAAACCTAAGGCCCTCTACTTTTTATGTAAATTAAAACGTCGCTAGCATAAACATAGCTAGTATCTACTATCTATAACGCAGCCTAAAACGTGCATAACATTGCGATTAACAAATTAGCAAGTATAACCTAATTAGAACTGTAAGATTAAGGCGCTACTACTGCAGCTTTAATTCTAGCTCTAATCTTAGTTGCATTACTGCCTTAGCCTTTGCGCTTGAACGTTAGCAATATTTCGCAGGCAGAAAAGCATGTTCTGTTTTTCTTTGACAATCTGCGTGTTCTCCTTTGGCAATGTACCTATCTTTTATCTTTAGTTTACTCTAACACTAATTATTACAGTTTATTATTACAGTACTTGCGCTTTTGTACTATACCTTTTGTTATAAACATAGCAAAACTTTCGCTACTTGTTTGTTTATTTAAATTTAACGCTAAGCAATTCGTCTAAGGGGAAGAAAGAAATAAACTATATCTAGTAAAATATTCTTCTACGCATATTAAGAATGATACAGAACAAGAAGCAGTAGTAACTGCGTAAAAAATGTAGTAGAGTTCTACTAAGTAGGCTCTAGACCTAAAGATAGCAAATCTGCGATAGAACTCTGCTATACGCACTAGTTAGGTATAGCTACAGTTTGAAGAAGCTACTAATTCTAGTAATAGCTACCTCTACGTATTCTGCTATAATTGCGGCTTTGCTCTTTAGCACCTAGCAGTTAAAACTATTAGAACTAAACACTTACTCAACTACTTTGAATCTAGGACCTGCTAAAAAACGCTTGCTTCTATTTACTCTTAACCTCGTTTACAGCTAGCACTACGTTAACCTCAATTTACTACTATTGTACTACTATATTTAACCTAGGCTTTTGAACGGGAACTAGTACGAGTAGTTATATATAGCAACTAGTTTTTTTGAACAATTAAGCGGCCCTTATTCCAGCGATTTCTTCAATTTCTTCGACTTAATATTCTAAGTATTAGCTAATTCAAATTTTAGAAAATGTTCTATAAACGATTTGAAGAGGCTAAAGCATTACTTCTTAATAACATTAGCTAGTTAACTAAGATCTCAATTGCGATAGATAGGTAGTTTGCTTCTAATTATTTTAGTTTCTTTGTAGTTAAAGAATACTACGTTAACTGCAACTAGCAGCTTCGAAAGAAGTTGCTAGATTTCGTTTCTCTACGCAGAAGACATACTAGTGCTGCTGCAGCTGCTAATATACTGCAAGTACTCTTAAATACTAGCATTAAATTACGCTTTCTAGCAATTACTGCGGATAATGCTAAGAAAAACAAAACGCTTAGTCGTGTTATTAAATAGCAACTAAAAGCAAAGAACATACTTTAGAGCTTATTAAAAAACTCAATTTTGTGTCTTGCTTACATTATTAACTTTGTTGTTTAAGATATTATTTTACACTTTAAGCTTGCAGCATTAGTAGGTGCTAACGTTGAACTAGAAGAAATACTACAGAAACGCTATTTAAGCGACGTGCAAGCGAATATCTTTGTTCTAAACTCTTTTTGCAAGGTATACAGTGCGTTATTACATACTTTTATTACAGCCTAACACACACCTAGCTTTGAGCTATCTGCATAGCAATTGATTCGTTGTCTCAACAATACAAGCGGTTTATCGCTACGCAACTACACTTGCTACTAAAACAACAAATGTCTGTTATCCGCGACGTTAAAACACGATAGAATTTAACCTACGATATGTGCAAGCGCGCACTTAAAATCTAGAGATTTATTAACAAATAGCTAGTAAAAGAGATCGCACTTAAAATAACAATTAGTGTAGGCAGTATTCTAGATAATAAAGATATAGCAGAGGTAAACTTCCGCGACTTTAGGCAACTAAAATTAACACTAAACAAATAGCACTACTTAAAGTTAATTACTAATATGCTTAAGAACTTTAAGAACGCAACAAATTTCTTAAGTAAAAACTACAAGCTACAAGTCTAGTATATCTAGCTTATGTACAACTGTTTTTTTAACTTCTTAGACAGTATGCAGTAGGCTGGTAAATAGGTAGAGGTTGAGTTAGAGTTGGGTTAGCTTACGTTAGACTTCAACTCAACTCTAGCTTTAACCCGCGCTAGTTACTAAGCAGCTTGGGTAGAAGTTGAGTTAGAGTAGTCAAAGCTTAGAGTTGTAGTTAGGTCTTACATAATATTTACAACCTATATTAATATTAAGTTTTCTATGTATATTTATTACATTTACTTATTACAGTTTCTTAACTATTTAGGTAACTCTAACCTAACTCTCAACCTAGAGCTTTGACTACTCTAACTCAACTCCTACCTACGCTAGGTTAACTCTAACTCAACTTTAACCTAAGGTCTGTGCGACTTATAACTTAACCTATACCTATCGATAGGTACTCTCTACCTATTCGCCAGCGTAGTATGCAGAACAAACTTGACAACGACATAGAAAATTGAAATACTTTTAAGTAGCCTACAGTTGTACGAGCTGCTGTAGATAAAGAAAAAGCTAAACTTAGCAAGTATTATAAAAGGACTAGCGATGAACGAGAGTTTTTATTTAATTGTGCTACTATTTTAGACTCTAGCTAAAAGCTTACGGCGTACGAGGTATAGTTATTACAGTTACTTATTACAGTTATATGCTAACTGCGCGTCTAGGACGAAACCTAAAATAATCAAAATAAGCACACTTACTGCGAAGAGTTTCTTGATTACTTCGATTGCTATAACGACGATACTTGCTTTGCTTTTACTTTTATCTCTTCGTTCTGTACAACTAGACTTTAGAGTAGTAAATAGTTTTAGAGACCAAAGCCTTTGCCTTAGTTGCTGCCAAGCAGTTTTTCATCTGTTAACCTAAACGAAACAGAAGAAAAAAAGGGCTTAACTCGCTAAAAAAGAGAAGCCTATCTAAGCATTGCCTGCGTACGCGCTAGTGCCTCTTTTAATATCCTTAAATAGTAGCAAGTAAATGAAGAAACGTATCTACGCTTATTATAAGTTGCAAAAGATGTACTTGCAGTACAAATTGCCTAGGTTAAAGTCGAGCGCGAATTTAACGTTGCTAAGAATGTTATTAGCAATAGAAAGCACCAACTTGCTGCCTAGACAATTCGGCGGATTATAATATTAAAAAACTGTATTGCTTAAGAGAAAGGACAGGACAGCGTTTCTTAGTCTGCAGAAGCAGATAATAAAGAACTACTATGTAACGAAGTTGAGAACTTACTTAACTTTCGAGCGCAGTATGTAGACTCTACTTTTAGGCTTACATCTACGCTTACACCTAGCTCGTTATCTAGGTTAACACCTAGGCTAACATTTAGGCTTACACCTAGCTCGTTATTTGAGCCTACATTTGGGCCTACATTTAGGCCTTTACGATTAAGAATAACTTTGTTGGATAATAATTTAAGAGAAGAGAATTCGCTACTTTCGCTACGAAAGCGCGCTCGACTTCTACGCTACCGTAATTAATATCTGTAGTAATACAACTCTTTTTACTCTACTTATGTCCTTGTACGTGAATAGTAGCTGTAATAACAAAACTTCGTAAATACAATTTGCGCGTTCTTAAATGTAATAACTAGCTGTAATAACTCTTTAAACTTTAGCAACTCTCTAAGCTAACACATAACTCTATAACCTAGATGTAACCTTTAACCCAACTCTAACTCTAAGCTTTGATTACTCTAACTAAACTATAACCTAACGCTTTGATAACTCTAACCTAACCTCTACCTACGCTAGAGTAACTATAACTTAACTTTAACCTAAAGTCTGTGCGACCTATAACTCAACCTATACCTATCGATAGGTACTTTCTACTTATTCGCTAGCGTAGAACTATATAGATTAGCAGAATTTCTTTTACAATTTGAATTCTTTGTAGTTAACTCTTCTAAGTACATTTTATACATAGATTAGATCTATAGGCAACAGATTGTTACTTTGTTATTCTATCTAAGATAGAATTGAGATTGTTCTTTTGTTGTTAGCAAGCTTTTCAAACACAGAACAATCCCTTAGGCGGAATCTTCGAGTTCAATCGAAACTACCTTGGTAACACGAAGAAACCCTTGATAACAGTTAGGTAGAGAAGTATTAGCTACTTATTCTAAACAGCTATAAAAGCTACTAATTTTAGAATTTTAAAAACTATTGCTTTAAGAACAAAATCTTTACGCTTTGCATGCTAGCTTATTTATTTTATATTCTTTAGCTGCTAGATGTAGTTTGCTTTTTGCTGCTAAAGCTAAAGTACTTTTAACGCGTTTGAAACTTAGCGCGCTAGCGCGTTTTCTATATCAACAAAAAAAGCTTCTTGCTAGCTTTTAAAAACGCGTTTTTTAAAGTGTTTACAACAAAGAACTATAAAAAAGCTTTTAAAGCTTTAGAGCTAACGTACTTTACGAGTAGTTAAACTACACGAGTTCGCGAAACACTTTTGCCAAGCAAATTATCTAATATTATAACCTTAATACCTTTCTTAATAGTAGGCCTATTAGAATAATTTATACACTATTTTAAAGCTCTAAGCTAGAACTTTAAAATCTACTAAAAATTACCTAAATAGGCTAAGTACTACTAGAGTTTTTAAAGTTTAAAGATAAAGAGCTTGCTTAAGTTCTATACCTAGTATCTAGTAGAATTCTACTATAATAAACTTTTATATTCTAAAATATTTTTATTTATACTATAAGTTAGAGTTCTAGAAAGTTATATAGTATATAGCTTAGAATTAAAGCTATTAGATAGAATTAGAGCTTATATATAAAACCTACTAAGTATAAAGTATTAGTACTATTATAACTTTAAATAATACTACTTTTTTAAAGCTTATATAGTATAATTATACTAAGTACTAAATTATTAGGTAGTTTTACATTAGGTTTTAATAGTTATATATAGATATTTATACTTAGCTAGTATAAAGAAAGTAAGCTACTTTCTAACCTATCTAGTAGCTTTAATCTTAGGCTACACGCTATAAAACTTTCTAGTACTTTAATATATAGTATAAATAAGAATATTTTAGAATATAAAAGTTTATTATAGTAGAATTCTACTAGATACTAGGTATAGAGCTTAAGCAAGCTCTTTATCTTTAAACCTTAAAAACTCTAGTAGTACTTAGCCTATTTAGGTAATTTTTAGTAGATTTTAAGGTTCTAGCTTAGAGCTTTAAAACAGTGTATAAATTATTCTAATAGGCTTACTATTAAAAAAGGTATTAAGGTTATAATATTAGATAATTTGCTTGGCAAAAGTGTTCCGCGAACTCGTGTAGCCTAACTACTCGTAAAGTACGTTAGTTTCTATTAATGCGTAGGTAGTACTTAATTGCTTTAAAGTATAGCTACGTACTTTGCTACTACTCTTTGCACTAGAAACGCCGTAGCAGTTAAAAACTTCAAGCAATACGCTTAAATTTAAATCGCAATTAAAGCTTATTACTACTAAGCTTAGTTTCTCTCTATTATTTTTAAAGAATAGAGTTAACTAGCTTGTTAAAGAGTTTTACTAGATAGCCTATTAAGTTAAGCTAATGCGCAATCGAATTTCTAGCTTTAAAAATACTATTAAAGAAGTAACAAAAAGAAAATTACAAAAACAAAAGTAGATTTAGACAAGTAGCACAATAGAGTATAGTAACAAATTAGCGCAAGTAGCTGCTAAAGCGTCTACAGCACTTTAGCTATTAAAGAAAGCGCGTAGTAAAAAGAGTTAAGAAAGAGCACAACTAGCTCTACGGCGCTGTAAAAACTATAGTAATACAAAGTACAATGCCCAAACCTACTAAAAAAATACAAAGAAAACTTTTAAATCTAGAGCTAGCACGACGTACGTAGGTTTCTTGTTTAATAGCAATTAGTTTAAAGTTCTTTAAAATAAGTTGGTTGTGCTAAGAAAAAGTAGCTAGCTTAGTAATCTATCTAGCTTAGTAATCCAATACGTTACTACAAAAAACAAAATTATTACTATTTACATGCTTTTGTACTTATTGCACTTTTTATAGCTTTTTAATGTAAGTTGTTTTAGTTTTTTTAAAAAAGCGTACAAGCGCTAAGCTAAAGATTTTATGCGCAACTAAATTATTTACATTACAAAACTTAAGTTTTTACTATACTTTATACGCGCTTATAATGTAGCAATTACTTTTAGTAATATTTAAAAAAAAGTTTTAGAGCGCTAAATTAGTTTTATTTAACTTAAAACAAGTTATAACAGCTTTTAACGTCTAGCTACGTACTTTATTATTACTACTACTACTTATTAACAACAAGCTTTAGCAGTTGCAAACTTTAAGCAATACTTTTAAACTAAAGTCGCAATTAACGCTTGTAAAAGCAAAAATTTAAAAGTATATAAATAGCTTACTAACATTTATAGTAAAAGCCTTTAAAAAAGTTTTTAAAAAAGCAGCTATTATTGCGCACAAGCTAGTGTTAGCGCAACAAAAAATAGCTAAGCTAAAAATAGCAAATAAAGCTGCTACGCAACGTAAATTGCATAAAAAAAAGCAAGTTTAAGTAGAAAAAACTTTAATAGTTAAAAATAAAGCTTGTTTAACTACTTTAAAAGAGTTTAGAGCGCGTAGTAATAAAAAAAAGCTAAAAACACAAGTGCGCGCTAAAGTAGGTAAACTATTTTAAAAATAGTATAGATAGTGTTATTAAGCTAAGCACAACGCGCGTACGTGTAAGCAAGTAGTTGTAATAAGCTAAAAGCTTAATAGAAAGCCTTAGTCGTAGAACTTTAGTAGCTATTAACGCTGTACGTAACAGCTTCAACAATACTTAAAAAAGCCTCGCTAGTTTCTAGTTAACGAAAGCTTTGTAGTATTAAGTTTCTACATAGCTTTCAAAAGCGCTTCGCATAGAGTAGTAAATAGGTATAGGTTAAGTTAAAGTTGAGTTAGCTTACGTAAAACTCTAGTGCTAACTTAACTTATACTTTGTTTTAGCGTAGGTATAAGTTAAGTTAGCACAAACTTCTACAATTTTATATTTTAATATATATATTTTTTTTATAATTATAACAGCTAGTTATAACAAGTTTATTAACCTAAAGGTAGTACTTATAACCTAACTTTAACCTACGCTTTAATTACTCTAACCTAACTTTAACTTTAGGTTTGTGCAACTCTAACTTAACTTATACTCAACAATAAGTACTTTCTACTTATTCGCTAGCGTAGCTTCGCAAGTGCTTCGAAAGCTAACTAACTATAAAGTATATAGAGCTTTTCTGTTCGCGCTGTAGATAGACTCTATCGAATTTATTATATTTTACATTAGAACTAGCTATCTTTGGCGATTTTCTTTTAGTAGTAAAAGTAAACTTTAAATAATATCTCGTGTTATATTACTCTACATAGAGCTAAAATAAGCTATTTTGTACTAAAAATAGAGTAGTTTTAGTAAGAGCTTAGCAAAAGTAATGTACGAACTCGTGTAATGCACGAACTCGTAAAGTACGTTAAACAATTGTTTGTTTTTTAGTTAAAGTAAGCTTGTAGCGAGCGTTGCGTAAATCTAGCTTAAAACTAATTCTATTGTAATAGTTAGTAAGCGTTGACAATAGTACGTTAAAAGCGTTAGCAGCGCGTTAAAAGCTTTTAAACTAGCTAGTTTAATAAGTAATAAAAGCAAGCTTATTTTGCTTTCTTTATTAGCTGCTATTGCGTTGTGTTGTTAAGACATATTGCGTTGAATAAGTAGTTAGTAGTGCTAAGAAAAACTAACCGAGTTAATAGGTTAACTAGGTTAATAGTAGAATACGTTAGTAGTAAAGTTATAAGTTACGTATAACGTAATTTACAAGTTCGTGCATTATACGAGTTTACGCTAGCGAATAGGTAGAGAGTGTAATAAGCTAAAAGCTCTATAAATTGCCTTAGTCGTAGAACTTTAGTATTTATTAACGCTGTACGTAACAGCTTCGACGATACCCAAAAAAGCTTCGCTGGTTTCCAATTAACGAAAGCTTTGCGGTATTGAGTTTCTACATAGCTTTCGAAAGCGCTCCGTAGGTGCTTTAGAAGCTAACTAACTATAAAGTATATAGAGCTCTTCTATCCGCGCTGTAGATAAACTCTATCGAATTTATTATATTCTATATTAGAACTAGCTATCTTTGGCGATTTTCTTTTAGAAAGTACCTATTGTTGGGTATAAGTTGAGTTAGAGTCGCACAAACCTAAGTTAAAGTTAAGTTAGAGTAATTAAAGCGTAGGTTAAAGTTAGGTTATAGGTACTACTTTTAGGTTAATAAACCTATTATAACTAGCTGTTATAATTATAAAAAAAAAACATATTAAAATATAGAATTGTAGAAGTTTGTGCTAACTTAACCTATACCTACGCTAAAACGTTTTAGCGTAAGTATAGATTAAGTTAGCACTAGAGTCTTACGTAAGCTAACTCAACTTTAACTCAACCTATACCTATTTACTACTCTAAGCTAGTTAACTCTATTCTTTAGAGATAATAGAGAGGAACCAAGCTTAGTAGTAATAAGCTTTAATTGCGATCCAAATTCAAGCGTATTGGTTGGAGTCTTTGACTGCCATGGCGTCTCTAGTGCGAGGAGTAGTAGTAGGGTACGTAGCCGTACTTCAAAGCGATTAAGAACTACTTGCGCGTTGATAGAAACTAGCCTTGAAGCCTTAAAGGCTTTCTTGCAGTTCTTTGTTGTAAACACCTCAAAAAACGCGTCTCTAAAGGCTAGCAGGAAGCTTTCTTTGTTGATATAGAAAACGCGCCGGCGCGCTAAGTCCCAAACGCGTTGAGAGTACTTCAGCTTTAGCGGCGAGAAGCAGACCACATCTAGCAGCTAGAGAATATAGAATGAATAGGCCGGCATGCAAAGCGTAAGGATCTTGTTCTCAAGGCAATAGTCCTTGAAATCCTGAGATTAGTAGCTCTCATGGCCGTCTAGAATAAGCAGCCGATAACTTCCTACCTAACGCGCCTTTGTATGCGCGTCAAAATGCTTCAACTACTCAAGACCAAGAGCGTTGTTTGTCCAGCTATTCTTAGAGACTAAGAGCTTTTAATTGCTAGGTATAAAGTCTTCTTCGTACTATGCTAAGATGTAAACGCGCCCTTTGTAGATGATAAAGAGCGGAATCGCGTACCCTGCAGCGCAGATGCTCTGGATAACTGTTACCTACTCCCGATCGCCTGGCTGGATTAGATTAGGTCGAGTACGTTTCTGAGAGCTTGTAACGACTTTCATAGACCCAATCACGCCTATCTAGAAGCTAGTTTTATCGAAGTTGTGCACGTTATCTTCGTGGATGCCGTACTTGGCTTTAGTATCCCTAACAAGCTTGAACTACGCGCCAATTACCTCAGGATCTTCCTGTTGTATCCTCTGCCGGTCCTTTGCTCGATTGAAAGCTATCTTGAGCTCGTCTAAACGCGATACAAATCTTGTAGCCTATTTCTTGCCTACTAGCTCTCTACCTCGCGCAGCTATTAGTTTATCTCCCATATCTCCTACTTCAGACAGCCGGGGGGCAAATCCTCGCGAATCAAGGTCGAGGATATATTGGACAATCGTTTGCTCTTTAGTCGCAGTGAGCTTCTAGCAATTAGGTCGTGTTTGAGGTTGAAATGCAATTCCGTTAAGCCGATTAGAGAGTCTCTAGTGATTGACGTTGAACGATGCAGCAGCGCGTCGTAGACTTCAGAATTAGCCAGCTTTATAAGCTTAGATTGCGATATCAATTCTGCTTTCTTGTTTAGTAAGTATTGCGTTGCTTGGTTGAGGCATCGTAGGCCGATGATAGAGTTGGTAGTGCCAAGGAAAAGTAGCCGGCTCGGTGATCTGGCCGGCTCGGTGATCTAATACGTTAATGCACGAACTCGTAAAGTACGTTACTTCGCAAAGAAATAGCTAAAAAGTATTAGTATTAAAAAACTACAGGCGTAGTATAAATTTTACTGTAATTAATATTATAAGTGTACTAAGGATTTAGCAAAAGAGAAGGCGCAGGTGTTTTATACCTAGCAGCTGCCTAGAGCTAATAAACGCTAAGAGTTAGGTCCTAAGCTTCGAAGAAAGAGAGAGCCAAACTATGGCAAATCTAGGCTCAGGACACCTGGATAGCTGTTTAGTAGGTTCGACATCAACTTGAGACAATGCACAGGTTTCACGCGATTTTTGTGCAAGATAGACCAAACAGACAACAGTTGTACATCATCACCTTTTAATCATTGCCGTCAGGAAGTATATCTAGAAGTCGGGGAAAGATTCGTGACTACGTTCCCCCGTTACATGAAAGCGGCAATGCAAGAACCCAAATCCGTCCGAAGAACCACAAACATTGGTCGCCGTCAGCCGAGGCGCAAAGATCGCACCGGAGAATGCCAAAGCTCCGCACAGGCTGTGGCTACATACGGTCGTATAGAGTCTCCCGTATCCTCTAGTCTGCCCGTCAACACTCCGCAACTCCCTCACTGCCAACGGTCTGCTTGTCCAACGAGAGTCGTTTAACCGGTCTTGGGGGCTTCCTTTGCATCGATAGCGGCCTCCTCACCCATGGCAGTGAGGACGATGACGTCTGATGCGTGTTAGGAAGTACTAGCAACATATGACTGCGCTTGACTTACTGGTATCCTTGCCATCGTCGACAAAGAACTTGTTGATCTTGTCGCCAACCTCACCGTCCGGGACCTTGACGTCGTCCTTAGTGGAGCCGTCGTCGGACATGAGGGAGAGGAAACCGTCATCAGTGACATCGAGCTAGATGTATGTCAGCGAGGGATTGCTCCCCTTGGCGTAGGCGCACGTACGAGCTGGTACTCCTGGCGGCGGACGTTGGGGACGTCCATGTTGTGGGTGGACGGGCACAACTCCTCCAACTTCTTGCTGGTGAAGATGTCGATGGCAACCAAATGGACTTTGGCGTGACCATGCTTGCCGGTCTTGGAGGTGGACATGTCGACGATCTTGCAGGGGCGGTTCTTGATGACCACGAAGCCGTTCTTCCTCAAGGCAGAGCACTGCATGGGGTACGTGGTCGAGGCGCCAGCATCGGCGCTGTCGAACGTGTGCTCATGCTGCAGACGGAGCGTTAGCATGAAGGTGGGACGGGCAGCGAAGACGACGGCAGCGTGTGATGCCTAGGCGCAACCCAGCGACCACGATGGAGAAGGCGGGGTAGAATCTTCAGTGAGCGGGAGGCGGGGCGCTACGTACCTGCGCGTCGTCGGCCATGGTGATCAAGGAGAGTTGGATGCGACGAGGGGTGGAGAAGAGGCGGGAGTGCAGCAGTCGGGGCTCGGAGGTTGGTGATGGGAGGGTTGGGCGGACGGCGGCTTTTATAACGCTGCACGAAAGTGATTTTGACTCGGACGGCCTGGAGGAACGAGAAAGAGGGGCGAGCGGCGGCGGCCCTTGCCTAGCGCGCCCGGCACGGCCAAACGAGGCCCCTAGCGCGACCGGCTTATGTCAGCGGAGCCTCAATGGCAGTCTGGCACGTCCTCGACGACACACCTGAGAACAGAACACCACCGCGTATGACTCACACGACGCGCCCTTGAGCCGCCACGGGGGGTCATAACTCGACAGCATGTGGGGACTGGACCGCTTCTCCGCCCACACGACGCCCTCGAGCACGCCTCCTCCGCGGCGCGAGTCCTATTCACCGGCGCCTGCCCGCCGGCCCTATCCAGCGCCAGGGCCTGGTCCGCTGCCCCCACGACCTGGCCTGAACCCTCGATCGTCATCGCTATCGCTAGTATCACCCGCGTCGACCGCACGAATACCCAATGGCGCGGATCGCCGGCGGCAGCCAGGGGGTGCGCCCCCGAACGTGCCGGATCCGCTGCAGGTGCTGGAGGCGATCATGGGGGGGCTTCCGCGTAAACCAGCAGCCGGTAAAGGTGGTAATACAACAGGCACTCTGCCAGAGCGGCCAGAAGAGGTGGTCGAGGATATAGATTTCGGGGGTCTGAGCCTGCACGACTTCGCGGCGGCAGATGTGCCCGATATGCAGCAACTTTCTTCTGTACATACATATAGCGCGCAGTCAGTGGACGAATGTACGTCTTTATATCCCGCTTCACGCCCGTTTGCTCATGGTGTTTGCAGACGACAAAGAGAAAGACAGGTTCGAAGATCTCCACAAGTCGATCCTGGCCTGTGATGAGGTGCTCAAGTCGGTTGAGACGTATCTGACCAACTTCCAGGCGGATCTGGGCGCAGTCTCAGCCGAGATAGAGTCTCTTCAGAACCGCTCGGTAGCGCTGAACACGAAACTCGAGAACCGCAAGGTGGTGGAAAAGCTCCTGGGTCCGGCAGTCGAAGACATCAGCATATCGCCCGCCGTGGTCCGGAAAATCGCCGAAGGTCCAGTCGACGAGGGCTTCGTCCGCGCACTCGCTGACCTCGAGAAACGCTCGAAAACCGTCAATAGCAAGGGCAAAGAACAACCCGACATCAAAGCACTCGCAGATATTAAACCCCTGATCGACGACCTCACAAACAAAGCCGTCGAGCGGATACGCGACTACATCGTCGCGCAAATCAAAGCCATGCGCTCCCCCAGCATCAACGCGCAAATCATCCAGCAGCAAGCCTTCCTCAAATACAAAGAACTCTACGCCTTCCTCGCCAAACACCAACCCAACCTCGCCCAGCAAATCTGCAAAGCCTACATCTTCACCATGCGCTGGTACTACCTCAACCACTTCACGCGGTACCGCACCGCGCTCGACAAGCTCAAACTGCACACCATCGACAAATCCGACGCCCTCGGCGAAGACCCCAACGCCAAGCGCAGCACCGCGCTCCTCGGCGGCCCTGCCCGCAGCGCCCCTTCCTCACGCGACGTCTTCTCTCTCGGCCGGCGCCTCGACATCCTCAAGACGCCGTCCCCCAACGCCCTCACCGCGTACCTCGCCGAAGAAGAGAAATCCGCGCACCACATCGAAGTCCCCTTCCGGTCCTTCAACCTCGCGCTCATCGACAACGCATCCTTCGAATACTCGTTCCTAACCGCGTACTTCAGCCCCGCGCAGAACTTCCAGGCCCTCCCGCGGACCTTCGCATCCATCTTCGAGCCCACGTTTGCGCTCGGCCAGACCCTGACGAAGCAGCTGGTGGACGCGACGTCGGACACGCTGGGCGTGCTGCTGTGCGTGCGCCTGAACCAGCACCTGGCGTTTGAGCTGCAGCGCCGCAAAGTGCCGACCGTGGAGTCGTACGTCAACGCGACGAACATGCTGCTGTGGCCGCGCTTCCAGCAGATCCTCGACGTGCACTGCACGTCGCTGCAGAAACTTACGGCTTCGCTGCCCTCGCGCCCCGCTGCATCCAGCACCCTGCTTTCCTCTGCTTCCGCCAGCACCACATCCACCGCCCCCACAGCTCTCACGCAGAAATTCGCCAACCTGATCCACGGTATCTTAGCGCTCAGCAGCGAGGCCGGCGATGACGAGCCCGTGTCCGTCAGCGTGGGCCGCTTGCGGAGCGAGTACGAAGCGTATCTGACGCGGCTGAGTAAAGGGGTTGCGGAGCAGAGGAAGCGCGAGCGATTCTTGTGCAATAACTATAGCTTGGTGGGCACAGTGCTGGCGGATGTGGAGGGGCGGCTGGGGGAGGAGGTTCGGGCGCATTTCGAGACGCTGAGGGATGCATTTGACAAGTAAGCGACGATCTGGATAGGAGTTGGGTTGGATCCGCCTTCGGAGTTTGGTGTACACGCTCGTGAGGGCTAGGTATCACTTGGGTGTGATTAATTTGAAAGTTTTTTGCCCGAATAAAATACCCTGCTCAGTGACGCAAGCTCGTGTTTACATATCTCCGCCACACCTCTAGCAGATTTAATGTTGAATTATAATAGACTTGAGGGAATTCCTCTTAACAGTATAAGACTGGGTAGCAATAAGTAGAGAGTGTACCTATACCTTAACAAAGATCTATTACATTTAGTATACTAGCTTGCATGTGGACGTAAGAGGATAGGGTCACCTAGGTGCGTATTAGAAACGAATTATGCTAAGGAGGCGGCACACAATAATTGAAGCGATGAGTGAGACTCGATATATGCATTAGAGTTTATCAAATACAATGGCAAGGCAACCTACGCCATGCCCATATATATACACACCTACGCCAAAGCGAGCCCAGCCAGTAAACACTGCAACCCCCTCCCTCCACACCCATGAAACAAGCCCATCCAAACCCCTATAACGCCTCCCCAAACAAAAGAAAAAGCCCGCCGTACCCCGCCTACCACCCGCCTCACCCTCTACGAACTCCCCAAGATCCTCTCATACGCCTCCTCGACCTCCCTCGCCACCTCCAACAACGTCACAATAACAATCTGATGCGTAACATTCGGCAAGCGATCCCGATGCAAGCCAATCCACTCCAGCGGCGGCGTCGCCTCGCCCATATCGCGCAGCTGCGGCGTCTCGATCAGCGGCGGCTCGAGTGGCGCGTACTCGTATTTGCTCTGGGGGACGTTGACCACGGCGGTGATTTTCTCCTGGCCGGGCGGCGCGTCTTTGGTGGAGGAGCCCGCTGGGGCGGAGCGGGACGGGTCTCCGCTGGAGGAGGCGGACGCTGCGTCTGAGGTTGAGGACGACGTGATCTTGATGTTGGATTCGGGGAGCGGTTTGCCGAGGCGCGAGGCGAGGGTGCGCGAGTGGTTGGACCACATGGTGCGGATGAAGGAGATGCGCGAGTAGTTCCAGCCCACGTCGACTTTGCCCTCCAGCGAGCTCTTGAAGATGTAGTCGATGTGGTTGCTGTGCGGGACTTGCCAGGTGTGCATCGTGGCAATCACCTTGGGCACACGCAGGATTGTGCCCCCCCTTGCTGAGCGGGCGCTTTCTGCTACGTCTTCGACGGTGAAGTCGGCGATTGGTTTACTCTTCTTGGCGGTTGGAATCGAAGATAAAGCAACGGAAAGCTTGCCTAATGTCATGCCGAGCCCGGAGTGGATTTTCCCTTGTTCGAGCGCGACGGCGAAGCGTGCTTGGGCGTCGGAGACTTCGAGCAGGAAGATCTGATTGTCGACGAATGTAGACGGATAGACTCCTAAATTGACAGACCGTAGAGTCACGACGACATCTGTGTGTAGCGAGATAGGCGCCTTGATCGTGTCATCATCCGTCTTAGATGCTATCATACTCTGAGAAGCAGAGCGTGGGTATGGTGTAGAGATGGACGACTTTCGACGCAGGAACTTCTCAATGTCTTTCAGAGACTGTTTGTATGCTTGTTGGTTCTCCTGGACTAAGCGTTCGATGGCTTGATACAAAGCTAGGCCTTGAGCCGCACTGGTGGCAGTGCAGTAAATGTGAACTTTGTCGCCATCAAGGATAGCAACGAGGCGATCTCGAGAGCCTTTGGATTGCTGGCGTACGTTGTACATCAGGAAGTCAAAGTTCGCAATATTTGCGACTACGAAAGCCTGATAATCGAAGCCAGCCTTCACCCGGAGTTGACCAAAGCCCAGGGAGGCTTGTATAAGGGGTGTCTGGCGGATACCCGATGATCCTGAAGGCCAACTAATCGATGTGCGGACCTTTACTCCAGCAAGCTCCACGAAACCACTCGTCCGGCCCGTGCTTTCAATAGCGACTTTCTCGACTCCGATGCATAGGTTTTGCTCCCAGTCAACGCCCTTCTTAGAAGACGCCCAGAGATTGTGTATGTGGAGAGATGTCTTGCCGATCGCTTGACCTAGATCAAGGCCAACAGATAAATCGGCGATAGCTATGTTCGCGTTCCATGGGAAGGCCGTCGCAGCTGTGACTTGCTGGTAGCGTTGCATGAGATACTCCTGGGGCTCCTGGCTTGCATTCGCATTGGGCCCTTTAGAGGCTTTGCGAATCTCAGGTGGTACCCAAATTTCACGGAATAATAGAAAATCCTGGAGCTGACGAGCATTAATCTGAAGTGCCGTCGGATTGATTTTGAGAATTGCTGAGATCCCACTTGTGCCACTGAGGTGCTTGCTGTTCATTAGCGAGAGAACAACGGAGTCGACATCGAACCCGAAGGTCGATTCCCGTGAGTACAAGTGTTGAACTGTTGCTTCCAGCTTCTCGAATGTTGCAGATGCTGCAAAAAAATGACCGTGCTCCTGTGATTTGACGCTGTTCATGGTAACATAGATGTCATTGACCTTCGCGATTGCTGTGACACGTGCTATAGGCTGGCAGCTGAGACTGAACTCCTGTTTGCAGATTCTAAGTCCAAGGTTCAGTCTAGTTCTCCCGAGTATAGTACTCGGATCGGCAGTGATAAGGTTGTCTTCATCTAGAAGTTTCGCTGCTGGCTTTGGAGGACCCTGAGAAGACGTCTCGCCGTCGGGGGATTCGTCATCCTTGTCTCGTACAACTGCTTTGATGCTCTCAGATATGTCAATTATTATGGGCACGACGGTCGGGTAGAGGGTATTGTTTGAGCCATCAACTCTGAGCTCAGCATTCAGAGATGGATCGTGCCCATCATCTTGATATTCCACTTTCAGGGCTACGCCGGGTGCACGAAGTACCATACTGCCGTGTGATCCATCGCCGACGAATTGACTATAGCGCCCCTTCTGTTGTGACCGTCCTTCCTTCGAACCAATAGACGGCGAGGGCTCGCTACCATTGATATGAACAACAGCACCAGCAAAGTTGGCATCTACGAGGAGCGAGGCCAAGCGTTTGTTTCCGAACGGATTCTTTCGTTGGGTACCACCCGTGTTAGGAGCCATGTTCCAGTTTGCAGATGCCGTGCGGAACTTCTTGCCCGCAAGGGCGATGGAACGCTCAATGACATTGGCAGGAAGCACGAAACGGGAGTCGAGTCGGAGGTCGAGGGATTTACCGGCAGCGTGAAAAGCTATACTGCGTGTCTCTTGGCTGGAGTTGTAAGCCACAGTGAAGACAACCTCCGGAAGTAGGGCGGAGTTCAATGATCGAACTCCTTTGTCATTGGATACAGGTACCATCTGAAGTTGCATGTCCTCGATCATCAACCGCGCAACATCATCTTTACGAGTCGAAAGATCGATCCTCCTGAAGGATAATACAAGATCGTGAGATTCGGTGCGTTGAAAGGCCGGGACAGAGTTCCCCACGATCCAACTAACTTGTATGCTGAGCAGCTCAAGCGAATACGTTGAACTGAATAGAGTACCAGAATGGACACTTCCAGTGTCCATGTCGGTTTCGCTCGCTATACTCTTCTTACGTCTATTAGATATCCGACTTTTTGTGTGGCGAAGCCTCCTCAAATATTTCTTCTCTTTTGAAAGGTCCAGGTCTTTGATTTTGTCTTGCAGATGGTTCATGACATCCACAACCGCCGACGCCGTATCGGCAAATACATTGACCTCCAGACCCTTGCTTCTGATACGGTACACTCTGCGGGCTGGTTCTGAGTCTTTTTGTACAGTTGCTTGGAAGCTGGCGCCGAATGTGATGCTGCCACAACGGCGAACGGACTCAGTATCAGTCAAGGTCAATTCAGCGCTGATCCCTTGCAAGTAAACCACAGCTTCCGGTAAGACCAGTAATCTATTATCGGTGCCTATGTTGGTGGCTTTCAATTGAATAGACGCTAGTCGTAAGCCTAGGTTTGCGGTAGCTGAGTCCAGATATTGGCCAGGTGCGCTACAGAAGACATTTAGGCCAGAGAATGTCATGTGAGTGCTGAATATTAGATCTCTTGACGTTTCAGGTTTCTTGACGACTAAGGTTGGCGACTCTCTAGGGAATATTTCCTCGATATGGGCTTTGAGGATTCCGACATCATTCTGTATTGCTTGTATTACAGTGGAGATTTCAGGCTTATTCATAGTTGAAATGAGAGCCTGGATTTCGGATGCTTGTAGTTCAATCGTTTCAACCATACCTGAAGCGGAGACTCGCGTCTCCTTCTCCGTATTGGTGACAGCAAGCCGGCCATTGACCGGTGGTAATTCCAATGAGCTAATGACGTTCGACCCATCAATAGAGTGGGTCAGCATTTTGTGAGTATGTGCCTCAAGGTCGTAGTCGATCGTAAGCGTTACGTTCCGACCCAAAGACGGTACCACCGAGATTCGGCCTAAAGAACCGATAATCGACCAAGTCAGGGAATCAAACAATGCCAGTTCAACGAGGTATGCGTCCATGAGCAAAGCAAGAGTGATATTGGGTAGTTGTGTGGCCGCTTCTTGTGGCTGTGTCGGCTTTGGGGTTTGAGGGGCTGATGCTTTGAAAAGAGCAAACTGCTTGCGAAAGTATGTGACCTCGTCACGAATCACCGCATCCACGACCTCAATAAGCCCAAGAATATCTTCTTCCATGTGTAGTTCGATCATGCGACTTAAGCCGGCAACCTTGATCTCATCAGGAGTCGTGTTACTGCTGTCATACTCATGATGAGCGAGATACAAGCTTGGGCGGTCGAACAGTGATCGTATGAGCTGCCTTGATCGAGACAGCAATCTAGTCGTAGCTTGTTCAAGGGTAACGAGTAGCGTAAGAGTCTGGCCTTGGCCACCAGCTTTCTCGTCTGTTCCAGCAACTGATAGGCAAAATCGGCTTCCCGTGGATATACTCTGGAGATTAATAGTATCCAGGCTGATTTCAGCTTTATCAGTGACGTATATGACTTGGAAGTCATGCTGGTTTGCACTCTCTTTCGACGCAGGCACCTGGGTACGCGAGGATGGCTTATTCTCTGCCTTCTTCAAGCTGTCCTTTTGGAACATTCTAGTGAGTACCTCAAAGAGTTCACAAATTTCCCAGTGAATGTGGAGGGAGTTCTTCCTCGAGTTGATCTGTACAATCGTCGATCGTTTGGTGACCTCAGATCCTACAAGCATCAAGCCTGTGGGGTCCGGCGCTGGGATCATCGCTATGTTGATGGCGAGAATTTGCAGGACAGCTTCGCTTTGCTTCGGTCCGGGGTCGATGATGAGTTTGACCTCAGCCGACCGTATGTCTATGTGAACAGGTGTTGAATGGGATAAGTGCTCCTCTTCTGTTGCATACCCGAAAAGGATTCGCATAGCAAAACTCCTCTTTACATGAGCCAAATCCCACGCGCGCCACTTATCCCACATCGTTATGATCTTTTCTTCTGCTCCCGCAGGACAACCGATTGAGGCTTTGGAACAGCGCGCTAACAGATTGGCCTTGTGGTATTCTGGTAGACACTGCCAAATGTATCGAAATCTGGATACGATTTTCCACGAGTCATGGTTACGTAGATGCTCTTTTGCCGCACGCAAAGCATAGGAAGCTTTAGTCAAGAAAGCGGGGTCTGGGGAACCTTCTTGCACAGTTGTGAGAAACCAGGCCAAGTAGCGAAGACGTTCCTGCTGCGTATTCTCTACTTCGGCAAACCTGGCGGCTAATCCTTCTCCGAGCAGAGTAGTTCGATGAATGAGTGAGGCCATATACTCGACTTTTCGGCTTGCAGCGGCTGTCTCAAATGCCCTGAAAGAGACATTGACCGAAGTGTCTCTTCCCCGCATTGTCCAAACTAGGATATCTCTAATTTCCGCCTGTACAGCGACATCATCACTGCGGTCATGAGAATTTCTCTCCGTGACGGAAATACCTAGTGAGCCCAAAGTTGTGTGTAGCGACAGCGAGTCTTCGCCAGCTCGTTCTCCGGGGAACTTTTGGAGTCGTATTGCGGCGTTGAGTTTATTGAGAATTATGTCATATTGATCTTTACCAATGTTGACTGTTGACTTCGGATCGAACGTGTTTTGGAAGCGAATATGCGTGAACGGAACGCGAATGCTGAATTCGGTGGATTCGCCTTTACCTTCACGACGTTTCTGAAGGTCCAAGATCTTGGACATAACTTTGACTTGGAAGTCGTCCAATAAGTCTTCTGGGCGATGTGGTTGGAGCACCTCCAGCAGGTTCGAAATGCATTGTACAGACTCGGGCGTGCAATGCAGTCGTATCCCGGGTTCAGCACTAACGAGAAGACATGTGTGGCCGAAACTTTCGTCAAAGTGCCTCGTTGAGACATCGTTGAAGACTAAAGCATCATCCGTGCCTTCATCTCGGCTCGCAGGTAGAACTGGGAATGATGGCACGTCAGATAAATCTGGCTCCACTTGATCCAATGGAAAGTACGGAGCTGCTAAAGAGCTTGATAAGGCAAGAGACGACGGCGGTAAATTAATCCTTGCGCGTTCATCATCCATGACACGAAGATGCTGCCGTCGCATGCTGTCTGCGCGCGACGGTGAGCTACCGAGTAGGGTCCTACTTCTGCTCGATTCGATAGTATGTGGTTTTGTTTGATGACTGCGGGCAGAACGAATACTATGTGTGAATGAGCTGTCGGAGGCAGAGCGTACCGATGCTGCACGAAACTCACGACCTCTAGCTAGTGGGGAGTCGGAAGAGTACTCCGAAGACGCAGTCTCCGCTTCCGGCGGACGAGTTAAGAAGATCGGATGAGGCATCTCAGGGAACTGCATCGCTGGAGGTCGGGTATTTTGCTGAGCTCCATGACGTTGAGCCGTCGATGGGAGGTAATCAATAAACATGAATGGCGTACGATTGGTTCTCTGGTCCTGCTCTTGCATATGTGTTTGTTGCTTACTCTGTTCCTCGGTGAAACCTAGTTTTCGGTTGAGCATGTTAATCGATAGAGTCGTCTGAAGGAAAGCATGTGTTTGGAGGCCATGCTTCTCGCCTAGTCGTGTCCTGTGGCGTGAACCAGATATCGCGTCAACAACTCCCACAGTCAGGTCTGGAACTGATACATTAAGCCGCTGCGAGAAGGTAGCACCAGAGAGGTCATTGAAATCTAGCTTGATGGGGCCAGTACCGACAAGAACTGCTTCGTTACCGACATGTAGCCAAACATGTACGTCCTGGATCTTCAGTCGGAGGAAGGTTGAGTCATGGATTAAAGGTAAGTCTGCAACTGTGAGAGTGTTCTCATCGTCGTCGAACGTGAAAGCAAATGATCGTGCAGCGCCAGCTGCTTTCTCTACGAACTCCGAAGTGCACTCCCCAGATACCCTCCCAATCTCAAAGTCCCAGTTGCACACATAAGTCGGTTCTGTGGGAGGAAGTCCAAATAGGCGATGGCCATAGATGACGATGGACTCTAGGAATACCTCTGTCCGTCCACTAAACTCGTTAGGTAACCCAGGACTGCTGACAGAGGTACCAAGTGAGATGCTTATTGGACTGAAATTTACCATCAGGTCCATGTAATAGTTGGTGAATCTCAAATCTGTCGATAGATATGGAAGTTCGGCCCGAAGACTGTTCTCAGCTGAGTAAAGATTAGAGGGCAACAGGATAGTACTTTGCTCAACAGAGATGCAAAGGATGACATCCAGGTCATTCGATAGTTTGGCAGGCTGTCCGTTCGGTATAGTCGGATCGGTAGCAAGACTCTGGCTAGGTAGGCCCTGGTATTCCTCTAATGTCTTGAAATGCATATCCTCTCCGAAGTAGTTATCTTTGATTTTCATAAAATGATGAATGAGCCAGCCATGCAATTCGAGATACAGCCTATCGCCCTGGATATCCATGAACAATCTATCAGTGTTCATTGGAGACGTGTCTGTCAAGTAGGTATGGCTGCCGGCCAAAGTAAGGCTTCCTAGTTGTGCTACACTCTTGGACTGAACAAACGTATTCAGCGTGTTTTTGGAAGGCATGCAAACTTCAAGGCCCAAGTCCTGGCCGCGCATATCGAATCGTATTTCATTGTGCCGTGGCCTGTACTTGTCGAGGGGTATAACCACGTCTCCGTGCAGACGTTGACCACACAGAATAATGAAATTATTGTCATCCACATCAGACGGGTTATTGACGATGTTGGAATCGTTCGTGTTGAGGTGTAGTTTGATGTCCTTGAAGTCGATATTTAAGAGATACTGGAACGGAACGAAATTATAATAATCAGACGGCGGTCCAGAGCCAAAATCGGATACAAGATCCGTGAGAAGGAAAAGATGGTCTCGAAGCAGGAACAGCTCCAGACCGTGACACGAGATGTTGAACTTCCATTTACGTAGGCTGTTCCAACTCACGGAATTGGACAGATCGCAATCCAACCCCATTGCACCTGATCGCCATAGCAAGCCATGGTTTACGCTAGACGAGATCTCGGTACTGGCAAGGTCAACATCTAGCTTGGTTTCGAATCCCTTTTCTGATGCGACCATGTCCATGATGTAGTTCACTGAAGAGTTGCCAGCGACCTTGACATCAATCCAAGCAAAAGGACGCACATTCTGACTGGAGGGAGCTGTCTCTCGTTGCTTCGCCCGTGTAGATTTTCGTCGCGCTTTGGTTTTAACCTTTGCTTTGTCCGCTGTTTGTTTCCCTTGCCCTGCTAAAGTGTGTGCTTTGCCCTTCCACTTCCAGTCTTTAGAGGGCTCGCGAATCGGTATGCGAAGAACAGTGTCTTCTTCTATGCCCAAGTAGAGCTTGAAAACGGATAGAACACGAAGGTCGCCTGTCCGCAGCGGAGAAGAAGGGATGGCGTCAACATGTGACCCAGGGAAGAAGATCGATTGAAAGATGGCTCGATGTCGGTCAGCCCATGGGCCATAGTTGATCGTTCCTCCGAATACTTGGATGTCCATACCGTAGTCTGGAGGGGCGCTTCCATTGATGTCGCCGGGGCGGATAGGGTCCATTTGCACGCTATTATCAAGTTCGTTTGGCACAGGACCTGGTACATCCCAGTAGAAGCTCAGGCTGACACATGGGCAGTCGACAATCAGAGATGACAGTGCATACTCTATCCCATCCCACTCCCCATGGCCATCATCGAGGCTATCGTCCAGGTAACGAGTGAGACCTTTCCAACGATCTTGGCTTGGAAATGACCATGGAGATGGGGGGACCCTACTATGCTTATCCTTTTTAGGCTTCGCGTGGGTGTGGATGGAATCTGTGGACTTAGAGAACAGACCGGAGAGTCGTGGAATTCCGCTAGGCCAACGACGTCTCGTGTCAGATCTTGTTTGTTTCTCAGGCGCATCCTGTACTGGCAGGCCTAACTCCGTCTCTTGCTTCAGGCGCGCAGCGAGCTCGAGTTGGCTTGTCTTGAAGTCGGGATTTGGTTTCATGTGCACAACAGGATGTGTGAACTGGAACCTGAAAACTTGCTGGTAGACATCTAGGGGCCCACACACCGCTGCATCGAACTCTCCGCTAGCTTTCTCGAACTGGGCAGTTATCACCGATGAAGTATGCTCGTTCCCTAGAACAATCGCGCCCTTGTTGCACTCGACATGAACCGGCAACATCCGCAAGAAGGCAGGCAGATCATCTTTCTTTGGAGTGGGAGTATTGAAGGAGGCTGTCTCGGATCGCTCGACGCCTGTATTTCCAGTATGGTTTTTCCTCAACTTATTGTGCTGAGGGACATTGTTACTGCTCGCGTTCCCCGAACTAGTCGCCGACCCATTCTGGTCGTGTCCATCCGTTCCGTCCGGTCCGTCCTTTGGCCCCGCTTTGGCGTTGCTGGTCTTCTTGGTAGTATTGTCGGCGTTGCGCTGCACTGCATCGATAATTCCGTCGTACGCCGGGCTACGGTTGTATACGAATGCCTCTACGCCTGAGATCTTGACCGAGATGCGACATGGTAGCCGTTTCGGGGTTTCTTTCCCTCCCTTTTCAGCCCTGTCGACGGTCCGACTCCGACTCCGCGATTGGCTGCCCCGAGTACGGGTGCTCTGGCTATCATTATCGCCGTCATGCAGCTGCTCGCTGGAATAAACCTCGGCGTCTCGCACCCGGCGCAGCCAATAGTTCCAGGTGATAAAGCCTCCATGTATCAGAATTGTCTCGTTGTGACCGTGGTACCGGATATCCTTGAAGAAGATGCGGCCGCCGAGGAGGGAGATCTGCAGAGCTTGGATGTCGATGTAGGCGTGGAAAGCGCGCCAGGTGTACGCTCTGATGCCATAAGACACAAGCGTTGCAAACAGGCGATTGAAGTAGAAGAGAAAGAAGACAGTGCTGCAATGGTCAGTTGAAGACGCGCAAAGTGCGGCGCTACTAGACTTGGGCTTACAGGATGCCGGCAATCAGCAGTTCAACCAGGAACACCCTACGATGCATTAGCTGCAGTAACTCGAGCTAGACGCGGGACTGACCAGTTGAAGCCTGAGTGCGGATTCAAGGGCTCCGACACGATGGACGCCATGGTGGCTGCAGAGGCGGGCGGGAGGGTGCATGGAGATCATGGTGGTCCAGAAGGGGAGGAGCGCATGCTGGGAGAGAGAAGCCGATTCAATTGGATAGTTCCAGTGGCGGAAGCAGGACGCATCCAGCGCAGGGCAGCTCCGATGGAAAGAGGCCAGGTGCCGGGAAAGCTTGAGGTCGCGGTTGTCAGCAGCAATGCGCGATGCGCGATGCGCGTCACCGGCAGCGTTGGTGGGCCCGAGCTTCCTTCTCGGGCATGAGGTCGCATCCAACTCCACAAGCAACAGTCAACCCAACCTTGGAAGCCTCCCCCGCCCGTCCTTTGCACCTGCACCGCGCCTGGCGTCTGTGGAAACCCTTCGCGCCATGGCTCTCGCCCTCTACTGATCTTCTTCGCTGCATTCCTAGGCTCGCTTTTGTTTCGAGCTCCGTCTCCCAGTTCCTTGGCCTGCGCCACTTCTGTCCGCATATCACCAGGCACCCTCCTTACCAAAGACAAACTCGCCCACGATGGACCCCGGCGGCACTGGCAACCGCTTTGCAGGCGCTGTCATCGTCATAGCCGGCGTAGCTGCTCTGGTCGCCAGCTTATTTACGGTCGTGTTAGTAGTTCCTCCCACACTGCGGAGACACTCATACTGACGTACGGGGGACAGGTCTGTTTGGCTGCAATCGTGAGCGCACCCGCCCCAAGGATCTTGTGAGGCTATACTGAGACTGGTTGACAGGAAAAACTACCGAAAGCCACTCCTCCAGAGATATGTGGTGCGAATCCTGCTCATGTGCGTAAACATCCTCAGGCGTGCAGATGCGCCGCTTATACCTACACAGAGTCCCGGTTTACTCGGCTTCGTCATGGGCAAGCCTCGTCTCGTTCAAGGCTGCTTTCTGGATAGGCCCTATACGCGATGTATACGAGGTAGGTCGCTTGTCCGGGAAGCTTTCATGTGGCCGCTCATAAGATCCACAGGCATTCACCATCTACACTTTCTTCCAACTGTTGATCAACTTCATCGGGGGCGAGCGCGCCCTGCTCGTCCTCATGACCGGTCGTGCACCCGTCTCACACCTCTGGCCACTGAACTATGTCTTTCCAAAGGTCGATATCTCTGATCCTCATACCTTCCTCAGGATAAAGCGCGGCATCCTGCAGTACACATGGGCAAAGCCGATTCTCGCCGTGGCCGCCATTATCATGAAGGCAACCGGCACCTACCAGGAAGGGTACATAGGTGTCACGTCTGGCTACTTCTGGAGCGGCATCATCTACAACGTCAGCATCACTGTGAGCTTGTATTCGCTCGCCATGTTCTGGGTGTGCATGTCGCACGACCTGCAGCCGTTTCGACCAATGCCCAAGTTCCTGTGCATCAAAGGCATCATCTTTGCCTCTTATTGGCAAGGCTTCTTCCTGTCGATTCTGGTGTTTCTGGGGGCCATACCAGACGACGTTCCCGGCTACTCCTCCGACAACCTCGCCGCTGCAATTCAGGACGCGCTCATCTGCTTCGAGATGCCGTTCTTTGCGCTAGCACATTGGTATGCTTTCTCATGGCACGACTACGCGGATGACACTATCTCTGCAGCGCGAATGCCGGTCAAATATGCACTTCGTGATGCTTTCGGGCCGGGTGATCTCATTCAGGATACCAAAGACACTTTTGTGGGCAAACACTATGAGTACCGATACTTCGATGCAAACGACAATGTCCTGGCGCACGAGCAATCCTCATCGAGGACAGCACGCATGAGAGAAGGGATGAGGTTCGAAAGAGGAGGCAAAGGAAAGTACTGGATTCCCCAACCGGGACAGTCCGAGCATGAGCCATTGCTTTCCAAAGTTTCAGGTAGCCGGGCGAGGACAATGAGCCCTGGAGCTCATCACGCGCTTGAGACAGCCAAATACGACGCAATCAATGAAGACGAAGACCCAACTTTGAGTGCAGAGGACGAGCGACTCTTTGATAGTGCCCGGGCATTGGAGTTTGGCGACTGGAATGTAGGTCTGAAATGCTTCCAAATCTTCCCTTAGCTCACCTCGTCACAGTATCCAGTAATCGAGGCGCACAGGGCGACTCGTGAGAGTCGTTTGTACGCAGAGCCAACTATATATACCGCTTCTACGAACAGAAATCTGCTACAGCCTACTGAGATTAACAAGAAAAGGCGGAAGAGCAGAATAAAAAACGTTCAAAATTCTGCAGATAAAGGCAAGCACCGAAGCGAATCAAGCAGCGGTGAGCCATCCAGCTCGAAGTCCCGCGTTCCACTAGTCAAGAGCCTCTTGCGGCAACATTCATCATCGTCCAGTTCTGCAAAGTCAGACAAGAGTCAGCTAGTGGACCTGGTGGTAGAGGATCACAAAGCCGAGGATATAGAGCAGGTCAGAGCCCGTAAAGAAGGAGGCAGTGGTTGGAATGAGGTCGCCCCAAAACACTTTATGTAAGTTTGCCATCTTCTGCCCTCGCTTGAGCATTCGCGCAAACTTTTATGCTTCATCGGCTGACCTTGCGCAAAGCCACACCTATCCTCAAGATGAACAAGAAGAGGAGGTCCGAGAGGGCTTCAATCCAGACGAGCCACAACCACATACTGACGGAATCCATAACCCCGATCATCCCTTCAAGGTTGGCGATGATGACGAACAGAACAAGAAAGACCGGGTACCCTCTGCCTCTGAACAAGCAGAGTGGGAGACGCGGGATTACGGCAAAGACGGCGACCGAGACGCCAGCCCTCAATATGGTAGCTTCCGAGAAGAGCGCAACGTGTGGAATGACGATCGATGAAGGTTGTGCGATGCGCAGAAACAAACATTACCTTCAAACATGGCTGTGTGGAGACATGGACGACCATCTACCTGTTGCTGAAAACGCTTAGGCTATCCAGAGGATCACGGAAAGTGTTCTTTATCAGCAATATATTCTGCCAGGGGCGGAGTCGAGGGACACTGGGCGTTATTTTTACCATGAAACCCCGAGTGAGCACGGTGCCTTGGTGGGTGTCGATCATGTTCTATACCCATTCTGCAACGTGTGCATACGATACGATATTCGTCCTCTCTTCTAGTGTTGATATTGCGGTACTGGCACATATTAGGGCGTTTGGTAGCATATGGGCCTTTGTTGCTGGTATGAGCTCCCCTGCCATTGTTGTGAACTGACAGCTGTCATCCAGCTTGTAGCGTGCGTTGGGGCTGCACAAAATGGTCTTGTCTCCTCCAATCAGAACAAGTCTGGGGTCCGATACCGAGTGGATTGTCCGCGGACGCCAATATCCAGGTCAGGAAGTTGGGCCAGTGACGGATAGATGCAGGCCGAGTCTGTGACGAGGCTCAATCATGCTGATGGTTCCCCCGGTCGAGAACGTTTCCGCGGGTCCTGCATCGGTTTGCTGGCACCAACCGTGGGGTGCATGATCGTAGGATTAAGGCGTAGACAGGCCTCGATTGGTTCAGGTTGCTGAGCTTATTTCAAGTCGATGGTGGTGTGTGGCTGTTTCAGATGCTCCAGAGCATCCCAATGGCAGTGCTGGATGTCCTCCGAGTATGAATGTTTGGCTTTGCGCCAGCGAGTGCTAGGCCTGGTAGGATTGCGATTGGCTAGGATAGAAGGAAAAGGTTTAAAGGCTATGAAAGGCACTCGGCTACGATTTCTCGCGCACAAGTCTGTTTCCTACACAGCACCGATCTACCCTGCAAAAGTCACACGAGCAGGTTCGGACTCTGCGGAAACAAAGATTAAAGTGCTGAGCGCAGTTCATCCAGCATCAACCTGCGACTGTTTCGACTCGGCCAAAACACGCAACAGCAACGCCGCGCGGGTCACGTCTATATTTACAAGGCGATCGCGCCGTGCCAACGCTCGAGAGCAGTCCGATCAATCACAACGACCTGGGCGCGCCATGCTGCCGGCGCAAATCCAGCGGCCGGCTGCAGTTTCGAGCTCGAAGCGCTATTGAGAGGTGAGTGGCCATGCGTGTAGGCGCCGTTGTCCAGCGCATCCAGTCAAGCTCGGGGCGCCGGCCAATCAGCGGCCCAGCAGCCCCTCCCCAGCCCTGTTCATCTCTCGCACCCTCGCAGCCCTTCACCACCCCATCTGGCCTCCAACCCATTCATTGGCGCTTGCGGCCCCGCCCCAGCAAATGCTCATCTATATTATCATCATGTTCCGCCCTGTGCCTCGAAGTCTCTACCCGTGGCCGGATCTACGGGCACACCGTTTAGAAGCTAGAAGACACGACCTGCTTGCCTTCCTCGCCCTGCAAGTGGTGCCTCCTCTTCGACCTTCTTTCTACTCTTCTTTTCGTTCCGACCGTTGCTGTGCGCCTTAAACTACAGACCCTGCCTCACGTCGCTCCTTCAGCTCTTCTGTTCGTTCCTGTTGATCATCCCCTACGAACCGTTGAGAAAGAGGCTGCACTGAGAAGGGAGAATATGCTTGTCGGGTAAACAAGCATGCCTCACGAAACAACACCTCCGGTCGAACCGCGAACTCCATGGCTGGCCATCAGTTTTGGGTGCTGTGCACCCCGTCGCGACAGCTCAGAGGGCGATGACGGACGGACTGCGTTGCAAGCGAGTGGTATGTCTCTCTTCTTACATTTCTTCACATCTTCAACTGTTGTCGTTTCTCAATATTCACATGTCTATCCTGTTCCTGAATGTTGAGCTGCACCACTCTCGGTTATCTCTGCGCGTAATATGGTTGATTTCTCCCTTCATCAATCCGTAATTACTGCGTTCGCTTCTGTCGGCTGCGGTTCCGTCATCATTGCATCTCCTAGCGGATATTGAACCCTGCAGGTACGAGGAACATGGTGCAGATGGCCGATATCAAGTCATTGTTGCACAGCAACCTTCTTCAACGTCTGGAACTAGATACTCTTCTTAAGAAAATGTGCATCACATGTATTTCAACTACCTTGTGTATCACATCTACTAGAGAGAACCACGCTGATATGCTCGTAATAGGGGAGTCTGAGATGCGCATATGCTACAATCAACCAAAAGCAATTGCACAACCTCAAGTCGAGGCAATACACTCTCGTCCAGCCACGAGTCAGTCCAGGGGTCGTCACGTCTCGCAATGGGTTGCTACAAGCCGAGACTTCGCTACTCGCGCCTCGTCACGAGCCAGTGTTCACACGCTGACCCGACCGAGAAAGTCTCACTCTAAACCTCGACCGAGCATAGGACTGCCAATGGACTTTCGACATCACGACGGCCTCGATGGCAACGACGGGATACAAAGTATGCTCGACGACGCATCTATGCCTGTTCGACGCCGACGTAGCTTCCGGCCTCTGGAGCTCTCCATATACCTTCCAGATGGCCGGCTTTCTCCTTTGCCTGACTTCTTCGAGGACGAATGGCATCCCATGCCACCAGAGCTGGAACACCCCGCGCAGGCGCTAGTCCGCGAAAGAGACTCGCGAACGAACTCATTGACCTCTAGTCCGTCTGCCTCATCCTACCTCATCCAGCGGAAACCCGTTGGTGCCGGATCGCGGCGGTCGAGCGTGTACAGCCAGCATTCAGTCCAATCGAGGCCTCTCTCTGGAGCCTTATCATCACTGCCATTCTTACTAGAAGAGCCTCGAAGCCGTCCGGATTCTTTCATTAGCCATCCGAATACGCTTCAACGATCAAGCACTCAAGCCTCTTCTCTCACATCTCCCAACCGCCTCCTCTCCAGGATGCCCTCCCCCTCCCGCGCCCGCGCCAATACAGCACCGACTCGTCCCGGAAGCTTGCGAAGAGTAAGGACAGACGTCGACGAGGCAATTCGTGAACTGAACACCATCGTCGAAGAACGCAGAGCTGACGCCTACCGCTCCAAGACTCAGTCTCCAGCGTTCATCAACCGTCCACCGCCATCGCCGTCCCACCATGTGCCTGCAATCGCACCGTCCCTCCGCATGCATGTCCGCTCAGAAACGCTGTCTGATATTGGCTCCGCCTTCTCGGTACCCTTAGCCAACAAACCCCTACCCCTACCTCCTCGCCCTCCAGGCCCACGCGCGCTCTCCCGTACAACCACCAAACTCAGCCTTTCTCCTCCTTCCCGCACACTCACTGGGCCCCTAAACTCTAACCCGATTACCCCACCCACGCCAACTATACCCACTCCCACAACCCCCATTGGCCGCCTCGGCGCCTGGCTTAAGCGGTCCCTCCCGTCAACTCCCGTCTCTCCCGCCTTTGTCAAATCCACCGCCCCCTCAGCGGCAAAACACACGCCCCAGACCCCAACAACCACTCCATTCTACCAGTGCACAGCCCCCGCCCTCCCACGAAGCTCGCACTCCACAACCACGCCCTCCCGCCCCGCAACCCGCCCTTCCACCGCCGGCTCCCGCACTCTAATCCACACGCGCGGCGATTCCGCCGACACCGCCACCGTAACCCTCTTCTCGCACTCAGCCTCCGCCTCGCGCTCCACATCCATCCCCTCCACCCCCGCCCTCTCCACGCGCTCGCTCTCCCCCACCGCGTCCTGCTCTCCGCCCGCAACCCCCGCGCGCATCACGCTGCTCAAAGGCGCCGGCAAAGCGCGCCGCAACGTCCCCGCGCCGCTGATGCTCAGCAAGGAGAAAGAGTTCGCGGTCGATGCGCCGCTCGGCAGTGCGCGCAGTGTGGCGAGTAGCTTGAGGAGCTTGAGCAGCTTGAAGCCGCCGCCCAGTCCAAATTACGGGTTGTTGCGCGGTATGGAGATTGCGGCTATGGCGCCTGAGGCCGAGATTGGGGGCAGGAAGAGTCCGGGGCCGGTGTTGCCAGTTGGGGTGGCGTTTTGAGGGCATATGTGTGGTTGCGATGGGATGCGAGTGCGGATTTGGGATGTGATGGGATGGGACTTTGGCATGACATGGCATAACATGGCAAAAGACAGGAAAATACAGGTCGGGACGGTAAAGGCCAGGTTGGTTAGACACTGGACGGGCAGACGGGTCACGATGGGACAGCATGGCATTCGATGGACTTTCTTCTCTCCACCCCCTTTCTATTCTCCACGAGCACGCAGCGCATATACCCTTCGCCGAGAACAGATCAGCCCAGACACCTGGCCTCTTCTCAACGGACGCCCTGCGCGCTTTTCGCTTCTTCTTCTTCTTCACCAAAATTTGGGGGGAAGCTTTTAGTAGATAGTAGTTAAGTAGTAGTAGTACTTGATACCTACGTAGTTTAGTTCAAAACCACCTTGTTAATGGGAATGGAAGATGAAAGGGGACGTTTTTGTCTTTTGATTCTTTATGAAATGAGACGCTTTTGGGAGTGTGTGTGCGCGTGGATGGGTATAGGTGTAGATGTGAATTGTGAAATGTAAACGTGAATGTGGGTGTGAAAGTGAAAGTGAAATAAAAAGTAAACTTAGAGTTAGTTGTGAAAAGCCTGTATGAGAAAGTGCGTGTTAAAGCACACACATATATATACTATTTATCTACTTAGTACAGCGTCGCTTTCTATTATGCATATACACTATTCTATTGCGTAGATAGATATGCAAGTACACACGTTGCAGCACACACCTCTTCCCCAATCCCAATCCTAATACCACCTTACAAAGATAGAAGAGTACAATAAGCAGATAGAACAGAATAGAATAGAACGGAACTTGTAGCGCGACGAAATGAACTAGCATAGGTCTGCAAAGTCATTTCCGCGGAAACATCTACGGAGAGATTTGTAAACACCAAGTGCTTATAAGTGCGGGATATTAGTGTCGCCTGAGAAGGCCACGGCCTTGGTGCCGCTTTAGCATTATTCGTTTCTAGTTGACGGACGCGCACCTAGCTACCTACTATAAGCCTACTATTTTGTACTCTTACTCTTGCTTTTCTCTCTGTTTTGCGAAGACAAAACCTCGTATAGTAAGTGACTATCTACCTGTTGCTGAAATCTGCGGCTGGCAAGAGGATAGGATATCTGGGTCGCCGATACGGAAGGCTTTAGGCGATGAGTTAAAGGGGTGAGACGCGAGGCCTATCTTTGCGGGATAGGAGGCGAGGAGGGGCACGCAGACATAGACGTATCTATAAACACATATATAGCTCTTTACCCTACACGAGAACGTTAGTAAAGGGCGAGTAATACCGCAATAGCGATAGTACTTTATCAGGAACCCACCTCCAGAAGAGCAAAGCTGGACGAACTACAGCATCGTTTTGTAGTAGGTTTTTCTTTTGCGTGAGAGAACACAGCTGTCAGCAGCCAACCCGTGCTGAGGGAGGCAAAACAACGAGCAACGAGACGCTGGCAAAACGCGGGTACTACTCGGTTCTTGAAACTAAGTGGACGATTGCAAGAGAAACTAGAATAAACAGTACGCGTGGCTGAACAGAAGAGGCCGGTCTGCGTATGATAGGTGTTGGGCAGTGGCCCCTTTCTTCGCGGTGGATGGGCGTTGGGCAACGGAAACACTACTACAATGTCGGATAACTGACAGGGAGGCGACCTAGAGCTGTGAACGTAGCCCTTGTCAACGTGTTCGTGAGTAGCTGGGGTTGGGCGCATGGGAGACGAAAGCCTGCTAGACTTCGCAAAGTGTCTTGACTGGAGCGTAGAGATATTTTGGTTTGGATTGAATGAACCGCGTCAAACAGTTGTTCTCTCGAACACGCGTCAATGCCGCCATTGCCAACAAGGATCTCGCCGTTGCCAACAAGGATCTCGCCGTGACGACTCTAATGCGTGCTGTCAGTGCGTTTCTCTGTCCTTCAGATGAAAGCAGGGCCGAAATCGAACCGGCGGTCCCTTAGATTCCAGCTCCAACACCTGGCCATTGATCTCCCAGGCCACGACACCATCTGCCGTATCGCAGCAAGACATTGACTGACGTCAAATACCGCACTGAGTCGTGTTCGACCCGCGTTCAGCAACAAGACACTCGCGCTGTCAAGACCCAAATTCCTCACACGCAATTCTCGTCCTATTTCAGTCAATGGTCGAAATAGATCAAGAAGAGATGAGATGAGATGAGATGAGATCGAGACATCTTGGAGTCGTCAATGGCGCATTTCGGAATGCCCAAGCACTCTGGCAGCGAAAAGACGGTCACGTGTGCGGTCATAGAGCTGGTGGTCGTACCGTGATACCCTATGCAGCAGTTGTCGGATTTGGACCGACGTAAGGTCGAGCTGAAACGCTCGAGACTGGCTACTCGCTCGAGGGATGTGAGTAGCTGGGTGGAACGGTAACCGTTGTGCTTGTCGCACGCCGGTGATTAAGTCGGAGAGCCAACGCAGCTGGGAGCAAGTGCTGACGTCGACTGGATGAGTGGTAGCGCATCCTTGCTCGCGGGTGGTTAGCTATATCAGAGTCTATAGTCCTGCCTGAGATGGGAATGGCGACCCCGCATTTCCCGTGGCGGAAAACCGTTGCGTGGACGACGTGTGTTGCCGTACCAGGATCGCGATTAGTGTATGCAGGTCACCCGTGCAAGTGTACCATCGGAGAACGATCTCCCCCACAGCGGGCATTCCGATGAGGCTTATCGTCAACCTGGTTATGGGGTCCATGCCCCTTGCTTGCCTCGAGGCTACATGAGAATTCGTGTAACAAGCTGCACAGAACCCAACAACCAGGTTGTTGATAAGTGTGGTTACAAAACCGAGATCCTGTGGCGTGAACTCGGCTTCATCCGAGGAAGGAGGCAGTATGGAATGCTCGTATATCCAGAATTTACTAATGCTTAGTTTAATGATTGAGCAAGCATCAGGAAAACACATGGTCCACCGATTGCTTGCCACCGCTGTGGTGCCCTGCAGATGGTGGCGCCGCAGTGTAAAAGCAACTTTCACTGTAACAGTAGAGGTCGATTTCATAGGCCGATCATGACACACGATTCCCACTGCCTTCTGGAGTAGATCAAAGACGCCCCCGAGATTGGAAGTCGATCGGGCTGGCGTTTGATGTCGGAAGATGTGGCTTTCCAGCTGTTGCCGCCTGGATCGGGAAGATGAATGTCGCAACATATGCTTGAGACGCACAACAACCCAACGAGGCTTAAAGCACCTGACGGAGGAAATTTAGTACTTTGCGGCGCTTGGACAGAGCTGAGGCAGGTAATGCCCACTCTGGTGTAGTAAATGTAACAATAAAAGGGAACATAAGTCTACCGTGTGCGACCGAAGAAGAGAACCAATCGACACCAGGAAATTCGGGACGAGTTGCGACGCTACCCGCTGGCAAGGTTGCACAAGCTGATACCTCTCGCAGCGGGCACCACAGCAGGGTTTTTGCCCAACTGCGATCTTTCAGATCAACCTTCTTTCGTAGGCAGCTCCCATGGAGAGGCGCACGGGCCCCGCGTTTTGCTTGACGTTGAGCGGGTTGCTGCAGAGGTTCGACGTACCTGTGTGAGTTTTATCCATCCACACCCACGTTTCAGCGGTTAGTCGCAGAGGACCCGAGGCCGTGGTCTGCGCGCCGCGTGGAAAAGAAGAAAACCTGGCTGCGAGGACATCGTGGAGCCCGGGTCGTCCGTAGTTGCCGTCTGCTAGCGTTAGGGGTCTGTATCGGCGGGCTAGTCGCACGCAATGAAGCAGAAGTCGCGGGTGCATGCAGAGCTTGAGGGGTGCAGTTATCAGCAGAGGGTCGTAGGATAGAGTTGGCGAGGGCAGAGCACGGCAAACCAGATGCGGAAAGCACGGCAGCTGGCAGACGATAGCTCGTCGGTGCCAAGCAAAGCTGCGATCCGGAGAGTAGAAGAGTTGAGGCTGGGCCGGGCGAGCAAACGGGCGGAAGCCTATCGCTGGCGGCGTTGGCGACGATCTCTAACCATGCAGACTGCGGGCGTTGCGAGCGAGCAGCCACGCCGGGCAGTTTCTCGCGCAATCATTCGCGAGGACGGCGGCGGGCGTGGGAGATTGGGCGTGGATAGGGCTAGGGCAAGGCGCAAACGCAGGCCATCCGTCGGTAATAGCAGAATGCGGAGATGAACTCGCCTGCAGCGCGACGGCCAGGGCGACGGCGAGTGGGCTCCGGCGGGCAGCAGGCTCATGCACGGCCGCTGCAGCGGGCAACGGTTCCTGCTGCTGCATCTGCAAGGCTGCGAGTGCTGGGAGCCGGCGCCGGCGACGTCCTGGGCGACATGGGATGGATGGGATGCGATGCGAGGACGCGGGCGCGGGCGCGGGCGCGATGGTGCCATGGTTTGCGGGCCGTTCGTCGCCCGCGGGCCCGAAGCAGCGCAATTAGGGGGCCATTTCTTTGCTTCAGGTCAGCAGCACGCTGACGTCGAGCAAGTTGCAGGTCCAACACAGCCGCAAGTGAAGCGCCGCACTCCCGTTCTGGCACGTCTTAAAATATACCTACATGTACCGCACTCGACCAGGGCCTAATTATCTCCGGACGCTGAGGGAGATGGCTCTTTCGCAGCGCGCAGCGCGATGGCGTCCGGCGGTCATCGGGCGGACTGGGCGGCCTGGGCGAGGGTCTACGCCGGGAGCTGCTCCTCGTCGACGACGACGTCCGTCTGTAGCGTTACGGCGCGACCGTCGGTCTGATACGCACCTGGGGCTCGCGACTGCTGCTCCTCATTTGCGTGCGCGGGGAGGGCGGCCATCATGACGCCGCATCTCCGGACGGGCTGCATTGGCGGGTGGCCGAATGTGCAGAAATGAGAGGGGGGTCTGAGGTGGTATCGCGAACTACTCCCCCCAGCGAGGGCCGTCGGGAGGCAGGAGTCAGGCACGTCGCCCGTCGCCCGCGGCCACTGAGTGAGCGGGGGCAGCCGCCGCTGGGGACGACGTTGCTTCTTTCCCGAAGCGTCCGCCGTTCGCCAAACGGGGCAGCCGCGCTCGAGCCCGGCGGTGCCAAAGGGCAAGTGCGACGGCCAGAGAAGGGAGGAGCAGCTGGCCGTTGCTGCTGCTGCTGCTGCTGCTGCTGCTGCTGCTGGCGCTGCTGGCACTCGCTGCTGCTGCTGGGGGGCAGCCGCCGCGGGGGCACAGAGGCGCGCCGCAGTGGGACAGCGATGGAGGCCGCGCCGCCCGTTGTTGGCACCAGCGGCGCCGACGATGCGTTGCGCGTTGCTTCTCGGTGCTGTGCCTGAGGTCGGCGTCGGAGTCGGTGTCGCGGTCTTGACTCTTGGGGTGGCTTCACGTCGACAGGGATGGCGATTAAGGTTGGCTGCAAGCCACGCCAGGAATAGCGGCGCGATCATTCGCTTGCGCGCCCCAACTGCTACCACTCTGCTCGGTGTGCGGTGCGCGGTGCTCGGTGCTCACCACACCTCAGTCTGCCTCTCCCTTCCTGCGACCGCACCCTCCCCATCCACACAGCGCGCGCCATGCTCGTCGACGCCATGCTTAGCTCTGCCCGCGCCGGCCAGCCCTCCGAGTCCGTGCCCGCGCCGCCCTCGCCCTGGACGGCGCTCTACGGGGTCGATGAGCACCCAGCACGTCCGCCGCTGCTGGAGAGATGGATGTCGTAGTCGTTGTAATAGTAGTCGTAGTGGTCGCTGCCGTTGCTGATGCTCACCTCCGCCACGGTCCGTCGCCATCTGGCTATATCACTCTGATGCTCGCCGCCGCGCCTGCCTCTACTCTCTCCGTCGTTGCTGTGCCCGGCCCAGACTGACATCAACACCTCTCCCATCTCGCCCACCCCCAGCCATATCCCACATCTGCCCGCCGCTCCGTCTCCCGTTTGCATTTCTTGCACAAGTCCCCTACCTATTCTCCACATTTCGAGCGCCTCACGGATTGTGTCTCGGCGCACTGGCCTGGCCGTCCGCCGCGCTCGCTCGCTCCCTGCTCTTGCCAGACGTCTTGGATTCCCGGCTCCACGTCCTCAGAAACCTGGCCGCACCCGTCGTCCCCGCTGGAACTGCAGACGCGCTGTCTGGCATTGCGTTATTCTGGACTCTGGCCGTCGCCGCCACCGCGCTCCCCATCCGTCTCGCGGCGCCGCGGTGCAGCTGAGCTGACCTGGTAGCTACCTGGCTCCCAGCTACTGCGCCATCTTCGGCCGCCCCAACAGAGCCTCAACGCACGGGTCCCGCAGCCGCCCGCTCGATCCTGCCAGGTGTGTCTATCTTTGTTCGGCCGTCCTGTCAGGCACTGGCACTGCGCGACGTGGAGCGCAACGGTGAGATTGGCGGCCTGCCGAGGGCGTGCTCCCGCCATCACTGGCCTTGTATCTACCAGGTGGACGGCATCGGTAATCACTGAAGAGTCATCCGAACCCCTCCAAGCCTACAAGTCAGTCTGCTCGCACTTCCTTGCATACCCGCCCACTCGTCGTCATCCTCCGCCCGCCAATCCCACTCCCTCCCGCACTGCCGGATCTGCGCTGCCTGCCTGTGCCTGTGCGCTGCCTCTGTGTATTAACTCCCGTCCGTCTCCGCAGTCATAGCTCCATAGCTCCATCGCCCACAGTCCCTCCCATCTTCCGCGAGCCTACTGGCCGCCCAGCCGAACGCATATTGGCCAGCCCTGAGTCCATGTCTCTACTTCTTTGTCTGTTATGTAAGTCACCCTGTCCATCACATCAGAATGCGGGTCGCCTATGCGACATGCCATATCACAGCACTCACTGTCATTACAGGACCTGGCATTCGTTCTGAATCACCCGTCTGCGCCCAGAGCGACGCTTCTTCTTTCCCAAAACCGTCAAGAGGAGGCTGTTTGCTGTCTGAGTTGCATTAGGCGAAGAGCAGGACTCACCGTGTGGGAGACAGACACTCAAAGACCCCCTGATCCCCCGGATGAATCCACCTTCTGAGCACTTCGATCGTCTGTCTTTGCGTGGGCTTTTTTGGTCGTCTTCGCTGGTCACAAGGCCCGCCCAAACAGCCTCCAAAACTGTCTTCTGCCACCTCCCAGTCAGCCTCTCTGTGTGCGCCTGTTGCAGCGATTGCATGTTCCAAAGCCTGATTGTCTATTCTTCTGTCGAAACAGCCCTTAGCCCTCTTCCCGGTTCCTTGCATGCACTATCGAGGCCCTGTCTGGCGTCGTGACCACAGAGCCTCCGCCTTTTCGTTTGATTCTAGCGACCTCGAAACACCGTCAAGCTGGCCTGCACCGTAGAGCTTAGCTATCAGGTGCGTCTACCCTCGTACGTTGCAAGTTCTCATGGTGTTCGCGGGCCTCAGCCCTGTGGCAGTATCTGTGCTGCTGCCTACGCTTCGACCCCCATCCTCCACACCAAGTCTGCCTGCTAACCCAACCGCGAGTGCAGCCTGATAGCGACAGAGCGCCCTTTTACGCAGGCGACAATTACAATTCCCGAGAGCAGCTGCTTGCGCAGTACAGTCAAGGCCTCGGAAGTGGTCCTCTGACTGTGCAGGCTGCGATAGCTGCGAAACTATCTTCCATGTCTGGTTACGGCAAGGATCAAGAGCCATATGTATACGGTACGTACATTGCGGCTCATCTGACGGGTTTGGCGTGGGCAGATGCACAACCTGGTCGGATGGACCCGGTCCGGGCCCACGTGAGGGTATTTAGCAAGTTTGACTGACCACCCACCCTTCCAGACGCCGCAGCCACAAGACCGAATCAGGTCCCATCCTACCCAGGCATTGCACAGCCTTCATTCGTCTCGCATTACAACGACGCGCCCGCGCGTATACCCCATGGACCCGCGAGTGCAGAAATGCCCTTTATTCGTAGCTCAACATACGAGTCACGCGGTGTAGGAAGCTACCAACCCGATTCCTCATTTATTGCTGCAAGAGCTCGTCATCCCGCTTCGCACTCCGCTACTCAATCGGAAATAACCAAAACCGTTACGCCATCGTCAGGCACTGCTGGATCCACCGTATTACTCCATCTCAGAACCAAGTACGATCTCGATCTCGACCGCCCAACATTCATCTTGATGTTCGGTGCTAGGAAGTGCCTTGCCGCACTGCAGAAGGTGGAACAAGACGACGAATACTACAACTACGCACTCAGCGTAGAGGTTCCTCCATTTCCTCTAACGAACTCATGGAACCCTACGATGATGCTGAAGCTGCAAATGGAGGACAAGAGCGGTCGCTTTCTTCACGAAGCCAACGCTGGCCACTTCACCTTTACGGACATGTCTCCCAACCTAGCATACCAGTCCTCCCCACAGCTCAACAGAAAGCGCAAGTTTTCGACGGACTTCGGCGAGAATGATCACTACGCGGAGAACACTGCGAAGCGGACGAATTCTATGCAGTTTCAGCCTAAGCCGCGATCCATGTCGGGGGCATACTCCACAGCTTCTGTCTCGCCTCTTCCAGTTCAGCCAACGTTGGCTAGCACGTACGGCGGTTATACAAGCAGCTACGACATTGGCAAGCAGTCAAGCTACACCCCTCAACTGTCGCAAAAGAGCTTGTATGCTGTTCCTTCAGGCATCAGTCCACAGACAGACATGAAGCCTCCGCAGATGTCTCCCAACCTACCGTCCTACAGCCAATACTCTTCTCTTGCGCAGACCGCGCGGAATCCTGCCACTCTAGGTGCGAACACTTCTAGAGCATCAACAATGAGCTCTCCTTCCATGCAGTCCATTCCCGTATTGGTTCGAGCCTCGTCTCTTCCTCAGTCAAGCGGTCCTCCGTCAGGTCAGCCGTTCAACCCATACTTGATGTATCCAAGTAAAGCGTCTCTCAAGATCGAGGGCGATTTGGACAGAATGAGCGAAGGATGGACGCGAGAAGAGCTGGATGTTAAGCGTCGCTTGGTGATGTTCACTCGTGTACAGCATGGAAGTACAATCACCGCTTCCTTTGCCCCAGTCACCGTAGAGGATTGGAAGAACAAGAGCATATGTGTTAGCTGTATTCTGTGGGAAGAGAAGGATGAATGCTTCATCACTAGCGTGGATACCATCCAGCTGCTTGAAGCTTTGGTTAACGTCCGATTTACCGTGGAAGAAAAGAATCGCATCCGTCGCAACCTTGAAGGCTTCCGTCCTCTCACTGTATCCAAGGCCAAATCTGACAGTGAAGAGTTTTTCAAAGTCATCATGGGGTTCCCCAACCCAAAACCACGCAACATCGAGAAAGATGTGAAGGTTTTCCCATGGAAGATACTGTCCCATGCCCTTAAAAAGATTATCAGCAAATATGTAAGTCCCTCAGAGATGGTATGCTTCATCAAGCTAATGGTATGCAGACGGCGAGTTATTCTTCGACAGCTAGTGCAGGCGCACTGCCCGTCCCATCTACCGGTAGTTATGTACCAGTTGGCATATCGCAGGCAACCGGATCCGCACACCGCAACACGTCGCCACGCTCCGTCGTCAGCTCCACAGCGTCAACCATCTACACTCCGGGTATGACATCAACGACCCTTTCTCCGAACATGAAGGCGTCAGCAGGTCTAGATGGATCAGCGGGCCAGAACCTATCGGTTCCCCAAAGAGGGCCTCCAGGGCAAGGCGTGACTCAATGGGGTGCCCACCACCAGGGGCCGCAGTACACAGCAGGACTTTCTCAAGGCGGACGTGGGTCTTGGGACTATGGAGCCTACCTGCACACCTCTGCGGCCACGGGTGTACCCACTGCCGCGCAATCGATGCAGCTGCAACGGTCGGACGTTACACCTGATTTGAGCCAACTGCCAGCCGACAATCAGTACCAACAGTATGGTCAGCGTACCACGCGCGTTTGAGAAAGAGAAGAAGGGGACTGTGTGGAAGTGAAGATGAGCACCCCCGGGTCATGATGGTGTGCGAGGATACGCGTCTGGTGATCTCCCAAAGGCGCATGATCCATCGGCGCCTAACCGCATCCGGCATAGCTGAGTTTCCCACCACACCACTACCTATCCGCCTACTTCGAACACCGTGCAGCCTGAGCGCGATATACCTTCAGTCTACCTCTCCCCTTGCTTCGCTAGGACTCTCTACTTTTCTTTCTTATCTTTTTCCATCTAACAATTTCCATATCCGGCGTCAACACGGGCTTTCTTGTGGACCCGTTCATTCAGAGGCCGGCTTCGGACAGCATGCACACCAATACCCCGGGCAGACGGCGTTTTGAGGCTTACCTCGTTTCATGATATTTTATCTGACGGCATACACATATACACCGGCGTATGGGGCACCAGATCAGGTCAGGTCAGGTCAGGCCGGGTTAGGTGGCGCACGCACACCCGACCCCCCCCACCTTGGGCTACGATCGCATATCGGTACGGACGGACATTGGCTTGGACACGGGAAGGTTGGGACTCACTTAGCATCAGAGCGGCGTTTTTTTTACTGTTTTCCTTTTGGGTGCGCATCTAGTGTATCGATCTTTTCATACCTTTTCTATTCTATAATAACCTTTTATCTATTCTCTTCGTCCACCTTTCTTTGATCAACCCCGAGACAGACTCGCCGTTACCTAACTTTTCCCTCCCCCAGTTCGGATTCTGGTTCTGTGAGTGCTTGGGATACTTACTTTTCTTCTCCTTCGTCTCGCGGTCTGGGGCTCAGAATACTTGGATGGCGATTTCGTTGCTGCATTAGATGGGTGCCATGGGTCGACGTTTTTCCTTCTTTGCATATGAGGGGGATCGGAGATTGGTATGGGCATAGGCATTGGCATGGGCATAGGCATTGGCATGGGCATTGGCATGGGCGACTTACTTACTTACTTACTTACTTACTTACTTACTTGGGCTTCTTTTCGTTCACAACAAGTTACAACAGGGCAGAGGAACGAGGGTGCGGCGCAGTGAGCGTCTGACCACTGATCGGGCGGTGGAGGATTGGGTTGGTTGGCTGGCTGTTGTCGTTCTTACTCTTTCCTCCTTTTCTCGCACTGTTGAGATTCCCCCCTTTATTTACGTAGGTAGGTGTAGGTCGGTCGGTTGCGCATATGTAGCAATTTAATTTCTACCTCATCAGGGCTACATAGCGCAGTATAGGTAGAGTAGGTGGCTATGGTGATGCCCTCCCTAACTGCACGCGCGGCGCGGTCTGGTATGATACTCACTCACTCGCTCACGCACTCGCTCGCTCGCTTCCTCCAGAGTTTTGCCTCGCGCGTCCCGGCCTCGTTCCGCCTTTTTCCGCCTCACTATTTGTGTGTGGATGCACTTCCACCGTTCGGTTCCGTTCGTGTCATTTTGCGCGCCTTCCGCCTTCCGCCCTATCCGCACCTCACCTCACCTCACCTTGCCGCGTCTCATCTCATCTCACGTCATCGAAAGCACATCTGCTACTAACACACACACTACAAGTCGTATCCTTAAGGCTAGCTCGCGTTCCATGGGGCAAATGTGACCTCGCGCCTACGCCACCAATACTGTGCGCGGTGTCATGTGGTGTTGTGTAGTGCGCGGTTGCGCAGTTAAGCGTGGGTGGCAGGGATGGGAGGTGAGGCGTGGAAAATGAGATGGCATGGGATGGGGGATTTGGATAGAGGACTTGGATGTGGGTGGAGGTGTGGGGGACATGTGAGTGACTGGCCGTGTCAGATGGGAGTATGACAGCGATTTAGGTATGTGTGACTATCTAGCTAGTTATTTAGCTACCAGTCAGTTGGTAGATCGATGTAGGTAGCACTACGGCGAGGTGGCTGTGATACAGTGCTATACGGTTTTGTGTATAGCCGTTCTATACAGCCTCGATGTGAAATGAGACTGCTCGTAGGCGAAGACCAGAGCGTGGCTTGAACGTGGAAAAGTCGAAAGCTAACTTTACTTCTGCCTATCGTGCGTTACTTGTAACCGCGCCGGTGGTCATATATGTGTGCTGTGCTGGTGTGGTAGGTAATCATGGTGACTATTAAGGGTTGCTAGTGTCGGCGTGGTTCAAGAGCCGGGTGTGTCTTATATATATCATGCGAGTTTAGGGTATTGCGATTTCATTCGGCGAGTAGGGACTTGTGTTCGAAGATGAAGTGGAGTTGATTCCGAGAGAAGCTCCGTTCTTTCTGTATGTTGATTTGGACGGAGGTGGCGTTACGTTTGCGCAATAGTAAATATTTGAATGGCACAGATGGTATAGTTCGAGACAGATAAATAGTCGGGTCGAATATCTAAACGATTGAGTGGACGAGTATGACTGGGATCCATTAGTGGAGTACCAGCAAGTATCTTCTTGGTGGTCTACTTGATGGTGGTGGTAGGTGAAGGGGACTGGTATAGACTTTATAACAAAGAAACAACGCATAATTGACATGTTACCAGTTATAATGGCAGGTTATGATAGTGAAGCTCTGTAATGCTAAACGGACTCATGTGTGTCAGATGAAGCTCACTTTGGATACCGGGGTAGATCGTACTGGTTGATGGTTGAGGGATTTTCTGGACCATGTGGATGTATACCAAGGGGAGGACAGAGAGCAGCTGTAGACGTTGAAGATGTTGTACAAGCTTGCTGCGTCGTTGCTGCATACTTTATGTTCGTATCTAGCGTAGGGGAAGTTTCTTAGCGTTTGCAACGATATGGCAATTACAAGCTCTACTGGGCTGCACCCTGTGAACGAGTGTTACCGCATAAACATGCAATGATTTCCAGAGACTAGCAGGGAGGATTGTCCAAGTTCTTGTCGTCAGTCTTATCAGCCCTACGTTCGACTATACTTCCAATTATCTGTCTGCTTTCCCTGCGAGCGTTGCAAGTTTGTACGATAGTGGAAATATTTGAGGGGTTTCGGACGGCAACGGTGCCTGGTTGGTTTATTTATGTTCCGCGTATTGTCTTTTCTTGATAGTGCGCGGACTATTTGGACAAAATTTGACGTAACCTATAGACCATGGGGCTTCAAGCTGAGGGATCAACAAAATAGAAAGGGGAAGACTTGATTTCCACTGAATATCAGCGTGTAAGGAATATAGCACGTTCCCAGGCGGACGTTCCCGCCGTCGGCAGTTTCAGCGCGCGATATGCACGTCACACCGCTGACACGGCCGGATCTGTACAAGCGTAGTGTGGAGAAGCCTGGAGCACGGAGAGATCTGGGGAAGATCGATAAGTAGTGGAGACCGTTCTGAGCGCATGGCTGGATTAACTACAGGCTGCTCAGCGCCCTGTGCCCCAAGAGGAAGAGCGGGCCGTTGAGCAAGCCTCGTAAGCGAAAAGCCACAAAGATCCGGGCATGGAAGGTTGAGAAGGGCCGTGGATTCAGCCTTGGAAACGGAAGCACGAAGACGAAAGATTTTTCTGCCAGCTCAGAACGGACCAACGAGTAGTCGTAGGCTAAAAGAATCTTACTACATAGTAGATGAGATGGCTCGCTAGATTCATACCCTGAATATGTGCGCTAGTCCGCGATAGGCAAGCGTGATGTAGTACTTTGGACGGACTCTGCTGCCTCACCGTCGCTTCGTGTTGGAGACTAACAGCTGAGCGCAGATGTCGGAATGAATGACGAGAATACCGTCGACTGTTCAGCTGCATTGGTGATCAGTAAGGCACTTGGGACTTGACTCCGCTTGGCGCTGGACACATGTCGATAAGGAGGTGGCCGGAAGTGACGAAAGTATCCGTACAACAATCTATGCCCGGAGCCTACAGCTGCAGGACAAAGTACTTTGGAACGAGGTCTAGACGCCTCAGCTCGTGGTAGAAGCGCAGATCGTCATGCTAGCCTGTCAACACCTCTGTATACATTGAAAACCCGCGGATCAACTGCCCTGTCAGTCGTTGGCGTGTCAGTTCTACTGGTTGACTGATTCCGTTATAACTAGACCCTTCTCTCTGTCCACGGGTGTTTAGTATAACATGGCGAGGCTAGCCCCTGGCGTTCGATAGGTGACAGAACAGCCGTGGCACTACCGGAGAGAGTGGCTGCGGTTCATGAGTCCCCATCCGAATAACCAAAATCCGGGGTTGGTGTCGTGCGAAGGCGGTCATATCGAGTTGCCACAAATGGATTCGAGTTTCGGAACGTGGCCGTTTGTTTCGCCAAACGCCGGACGGTGAGAGAGCTTCAGTTCGGCCGGGGTGGGCGAAGAATTGACAGGACAATTGACTGGAGGAGAGGTTGCCACAGAAGAGCCTCGGGCAGATGCGATTATCCAGTAAAGTCGCAGGCCGTCGGTCCATAGGCGTCGGGGTAGACGGGAGGGGAGTCGGTGTTGCAGGTGGGCAGGCAGCGGGCCCACCAGCAGTGGCAAGCTCGGCTACCGGGGGGTCCGTGCTATCTTAGCGGCTTACTCGCACTGCGCTCCACCAAAGATTTTTTTTGCACCCCAAGCCGGCCCTTAAAAACCCGCCGCCCCTCCATTCCCGCCGCCCCCGACTCTCTCGCCTTTCCTCTCCCACACCGGGAACCTCTCTTTCTGTGCCCTCTCTGCGTCGAGGTCAACGTGCTCTTTCCGTGGCAGCGCGCCCTGATACCCCCGTGGATTTCTCCATCTGCGAGCGCCGACGTTGCTCCTGACCGCCTTTTTCAAGGGCCGCTTTATCCCCCACCTCAGAAAGACGACGAGTGCCACACTCGACCACGACTCCAAAAATGGCTCCCGCTGCGACTGACGCCGCGCCCCACAACGCGAAGACTGTCAAGTCCGAGAACTCGAAATCTCTCAAGGTGCTCGAGGAGCTCCTCGGCAAGTTGACCATCTCCAAGGCCCAGGACGAGATCCAAGCCGCCGCACTTGACCTCGCCACCTTCATCAACGGTGACATCGAGGAGGGCGATGCGCCCACCAAGTAAGTTCCGTTTTTTCCAGCCTAGCCTCGAATACTCGCGAGTCCGGCTGCTGACGCCTTTCCAGGGCTGTGGAGCTGCTGAAGAAGCAACTCGGCAACAAGAAGGATGCCGTCGCTCGTGAGCGTGCGCTGGACGCCATCCGCGCCATCGCCCAGCACTCGACCGTCTCGCCCTCTGTCGAGCCCTACCTGGTGTCCCTCCTCCCGAACACGCTGGCCGCCGTCGGTGACAAGATGAGCGGCGTCAAGGTCGCCGCACAGACAGCCTCGGAGGCCATCGTCGAGTCTGCGAACCCCAACGCCGTCAAAGCCATCATCCCCCACATCATCCACTCGCTCGAGTCCGCCCAGAAATGGCCAGAAAAGATGGCCGACTTGAAGTGCATCGAGCTTCTCTGCAAGAGCGCCCCGGCCCAACTCGCTTTCCGTGTGCCTGATTTGATTCCCGTCATTTCTGGAGCCATGTGGGACACCAAGCCTGAGGTCAAGAAGACCGCTTACGCCACCATGGAGAAGATTTGCAGCCTCATCTCCAACAAGGACATCGAGCGATTCATTCCTGAGCTTATCAAGTGTATCGCAAAGCCCGAAAACGTTCCCGAGACTGTCCATCTTCTCGGCGCCACCACCTTCGTTACCGATGTCCATGAGCCAACACTTGCCATCATGGTGCCCCTCCTCGAGCGTGGTCTCGTTGAACGTGAGACTGCCATCAAGCGAAAGGCCGCTGTCATTGTCGACAACATGTGCAAGCTCGTCGAGGACCCTCAGATCGTCGCATCCTTCCTGCCAAAGCTGATGCCGGCTCTTGAGAAGAACCACGACACTCTCGCCGATCCTGAGGCTCGTGAAAAGACCCGCCAGGGTCTCGACACCCTCACTCGCGTCGGTGCTGTCAAGGACGGCAAGATTCCCGAGATCTCCAAGATAAGTGATGTTGCCACCGTGGCTGCCAATCTGAAGGCGGTCCTCCCGTCGAAGGTCAAGGTTGACGAGAGATTCGAGCCCATCGTGAATTATATCGGTGCTATCGGTGGACAGCTCGTTGACGAGAAAGACCACGAGCCGCTGAGTTGGCAGCACAACACTGGCCCCTTCATTGCCGTCCTCGCTGGCGACCATGAGTCTAAGGGTATCGCCGAGGCCCTCCGGATGAAATCTATCCCTGGTGCCGTTGCGGAAGGCGAAGCGGAAGCGGATGAAGAGGAGGGCGAGGACCTCTGCAACTGCACCTTCAACTTGGCTTACGGTGCTAAAATCCTGCTCAACCAGACTCACCTCCGCTTGAAGCGTGGTCAGCGTTACGGTCTGCTTGGCCCCAATGGTTCCGGCAAGACCACTCTCATGCGCGCTATCAACAACGAGCAGGTTGAGGGTTTCCCCAAGCAGAATGAGGTCAAGACCGTCTACGTCGAGCACGACCTTGACTCTGCCGACACTGAGCAGACTGTTATCGACTGGACCCTGAAGAAGCTCAACTCTGTCGGCATTGAGAAGCCCCAGTCGGAGGTCGAGGCGACGCTCAACGAATTCGGCTTCAACGACGAGCAACTTGCTAACCCCATTACTTCGCTCTCGGGTGGCTGGAAGATGAAGCTCGCCCTTGCCCGTGCCGTGTTCGAAGAGCCCGATATCCTTCTTCTCGATGAGCCAACGAACCACATGGACGTCAAGAACGTGAAGTGGCTGGAGGACTACCTCACTACCTCCCCTTGCACATCTATCGTCATCTCTCACGATAGCAAGTTCTTGGATAACGTTATCCAACACGTCATCCACTATGAGCGCTACAAGCTTAAGCGTTACAGGGGTAACTTGAGCAATTTTGTGAAGCGTGTTCCATCTGCCCGCTCGTACCACGAGTTGAGCGCCTCAGACATGGAGTTCAGGTTCCCCGAGCCTGGTTTCCTCGAGGGTGTCAAGACCAAGGCCAAGGCTATTGTACGTGTCACCAACATGACCTTCCAATATCCTGGTACCTCGAGGCCCCAGATCCAAGACATCACTTTCCAGTGCTCTCTTGGTTCCCGTATCGCTGTCATCGGTCCAAACGGCGCTGGAAAATCTACTCTTGTCAATGTCCTGACTGGTGAACTCATCCCAACCTCCGGTGACGTCTACCAGCACGAGAACATCCGTATCGCCTACATCAAGCAGCACGCTTTCGCTCATATTGACCACCACTTGGACAGCACTCCATCCGAATACATCCAGTGGCGTTTCCAGACTGGTGAGGACCGCGAGACCATGGATCGGGCCAACAAGATCGTCACTGAAGAAGACGAGAAAGCTATGGACAAAATCTACAAGATCGAGGGTACGCAGCGTCGTGTCATTGGCATCAACTCCCGTAGGAAGTTCAAGAACTCTTATGAGTATGAGTGTTCGTTCGCATTGGGTGAGAACGTTGGCTTGAAGAACGAAAAGTGGACGCCTATGATGACTGCCGACAATGCATGGATTCCCCGTGGCGAGATCATCGTCACTCACTCCAAGATGGTCGCCGACGTCGACCAGAAGGAAGCTCTTGCTAGCGGTCAGTTCCGTCCGTTGGTGCGTAAGGAGATCGAGGCTCACTGCGCCAACTTTGGTCTTGATGCTGAGTTGGTTTCTCACTCCCGCATGCGTGGTCTCTCCGGTGGCCAGCGTGTCAAGGTTGTTCTGGCCGCATGCTCATGGCAGCGCCCACATCTGATTGTCCTGGACGAGCCTACCAACTACCTCGACCGTGACTCTCTCGGTGCCTTGTCTAAGGCTCTGAAGGCGTTCGAGGGTGGTGTCATCATCATCACTCACTCCGTTGAGTTCACCAAGCATATTACTGAAGAAGTCTGGGCTGTTGTTGACGGTAAGATGACACCTTCCGGTCACAATTGGGTGCAGGGTCAAGGTTCCGGGGCCCGGTTGACGGACAAGGGTGATGACGAAGAGGAGAAGTTCGATGCTATGGGCAACAAGATTGCAGGTGCTACTAAGAAGAAGAAGCTCAGTGCATCGGAAGCTCGTAAGAAGAAGAAGGACCGCATGGCTAGGAGAAAGCGGGGTGAGGAGGTGTTCACAGATGAGGAAGATTGAGCGTCTGGGAGACTCCTTGGGTGAAAAAGTCCGTTTTGTCTAATGTGCACGATATGATAACATGGAAAGGCTGTCGAACGATAGTCGGACGCATGTCTACGACAGTAATGCGGGTAGGAGGTCATGGCTGGCGTCTGGGTACCAAAACTTTCATTGTGAGGGTAGTTTAGTTTCATGACTCCTTGCTTAGGTCAGCGAGGCTGCCCTTCGTAGGAGCGCGCCAGATCGCTTTTCCTAGATGATAGAAATAGAGCTCGGTGATACTTCATGCTACCCGTGGACATTACGACGTTGTCTTGTTACTGGAACGCGGGGTAATGTCGCGTTAGATGCCCTCGATCAATGTCCATTTACAAGAACTAACTTTATAACATCTAACTACGGAGTATAGGACCCCGCTATATTTAATAGGTACGCTGTTGCTGGTAGAGCGCAATGCTTGTAGCGTTAGCTCTGGTGAGGTGCATGTGCAGGTTAATCCTCCTGCATAACTCGGGCATAATTTACGTCCATGTGACCACTTTCACCGCCTACCTAGGTACAGTTTGTCAACCACTCGAATCTCCTGCGACAAGTGCAAAATGCGATAAGATACCGTTCGATTTTGCGTCCGTGTCTTTGAGCTCGCCGCGATTGTTCGTCCCTTCTGCCTTGTTGTCAAAATTTCTCATCCCGCCTGGACCAGTGTGTTCAAATCTCCAGTCGATCTCCTCCCGCTTTTTAAACAGACAGCAAGCCGCGGCCGAATCCGAGGGCTGGGGGTCCTAAAAACGTAGCACACGATGGCTCAAGTGCAGCGACCTCTGGCTATTCAATCGCAATTCATCCGCCTCTGCTGTCCCCGCAATGCGCGCAGAACATGTAGCCCGTTGTTTGCTAGAGGGAGACTTCAGAGACGGCTACACACGGCCACAGTTACGGACAACGACATAGCGCGGCTGGCAAGCTTACCCTTGCATCCTCTTACACTGGCTGATCTGGTCAAGTATGTATGAACCCGCTCAAACTCTTGCCCGTCCCTCTGAAGATCGCTAACATGCACCTCGCGCCACAGACACGGACGCCCTCCACTCACAACCTCACAACTTCTCACCTCGGCCAACTTCACGCTCTCAATTCTCCCTGCGCGCCTCGCCCACCGCATACAGTCCCTCCAAAACCTACCGTTCATCGTCGTATCGAACCCACACATATCCAACATCCACTCGAACTACATCCACAGTCTCTCCACGCTACTACCATGGGCAGAACGCGAGATCACAACGCTCGAGGACGAAATCAAGTTCACCGAAGTCATGGCTGACCTGGTGCAAACACACGCGAACACGATAAGCATACTGGCAAGAGGCTTCTTGGAAGCGAGGAAATACATAAGCCCCAAGGACGTGACGCGGTTCCTGGACGAGCACCTGCGGGCTAGGATTGGGACGCGTCTAATTGCAGAGCAACACCTTGCATTGCATTTCTCCAGCCAGCCGCACAGCGAGGTCATGCCCGAGGACGTAGAAGAGAACCCAGGATTCATAGGGGTTATTGACACGCGGCTACGGCCTGCAAAGATCGTCCAGCACTGCGAGGACGTGGTCGGGGAGATCTGCGAGCTCAAATACGGCGTACGGCCACACGTCGTGATCAACGGAGAACCGGAATACGCCTTCGCGCACGTCCCGATGCATCTCGAATACATCATTACTGAGCTGCTCAAGAACGCATTCCGCGCGACCGTGGAGAGCCGCATGGAGCGCGAACCTATCGAAATTACCATCGCTCCGCTCCCCGAAGTCTTGCCCGAGACGAACGGAGAAGACAATAGCGCAAGACCAGCTGTAAAGAATTCAGCTCAAGGCAACATTGACATCGCGTCGCGGAAGTTTGCGGGCAAGAGCGGTTCTTCGTCGCCATCCTCAGACGCCCAGATCCTCCCGCTTGCACAATCTACTCCGGGCGTCACCATCCGTATCCGCGATCGTGGCGGTGGTATCTCCCCGGAAAACCTGCCGCATATTTGGGAGTACAGTTTTACTACGTTTAACGATGACCAGGCTTCTTCGACGCTTTCTGGTCACTTCCCGGGTGGTTCTTCTATGGATGCTCTAAACGCGATTTCGGGGCCGGGAGGGGATGGAGGACATAGCCTGGCGGGACTAGGATACGGGTTGCCGTTGGGAAGAGCGTACGCTGAGTACTTCGGTGGAGGCATTGCTGTCCAGAGTATGTGGGGATGGGGGACGGACGTTTATCTGAGTTTGAGGGGCGTGGGTAGGGTGGAAGAGTAAAGGGTGCACTACGGGAGGCTATTCGCGATCATGATTATATGACGGTTTCGATAAGGCGTTGGCAGTTGCCAACAGGGTGTGATGATAGATCTGGGCCCTAAAAGAATATTTGGCGAAGGGTATGATAACACGATTTATACATCGCGGGATGCGTAGAAAATCAGATTATGATCGTTAGATAGCATCTACAAAGAAGACGACCAGTATGCCCGATATATTCCTCCCATGCCGTGCAGCCCTGCGCAAGTATCCATCTCGAGCCGGCTGCGTTTATGCGTGTAGTGCACTCCTACTGCGTCTTGACCTCCGAGTCGGCCTCAACGGTGATGTGGTCGTTGGTCGCGAGGCTGTGCACCTTGTCTTCGGGGAACTCGGCACTACAGACGGAGTGTCAGCTCCGAGATGCATAGACTGGGTGGGGGGAACGTACGTGAAGCCCTTGATCAGAGTGAACTCGTTGGTGATCTTGCCGCCTTGGTCGGTGACTTGCTTCTTTGCGTTGTCGAGTTCGCTGGCCGAGACGCCGGACTTGAGGGTTACCTGGAGAGGGAGGAGAAGGTAAGCGGGTGGTCGCAGGGGGCTTCAGAAGAGTGGAAACGTACGTTGACGGCAGGCATCTTGAGGGTTGGTTTAGAAGTTGGGAGAGGTTGCTTGCTGATGTGGAGGAGTAGAGTATGGGAGTGGTAGTTGCGGTTTAGATTGTAGGTGGATGTGCTGCGAGTCAGAGTAGGGTGAGAGGGCGATTATATACCCGCGTGCAGACACTATACCTCACTATCTAGATACAGTTACGGCCTTGGAAGCGTCGAGGCCAGTCGGGCACGCGTGATGCATATGACGATGACGTGCGTTGGGTCCCTCCTTTTGCAGCCCACCATTCATCCCACCATCCCACCATCCCACACGCCGCCCCTTATCGATAACACATCCCTGTCACAAACTCTTGGCGCAGACGCTAGTGTAGAAATTTTGGAAACTCGACCGCATTTCGCGAATTCCAGTCTTCAGCGCACGCGAACAGCGACAGAACTTCAACACTGCCTGAGTGCTTGTCAGAATGGAGGACCAGGCGAACCGACCTCATCGCACGAAGAAGGAGAAGAAGCCCCACACGGGCGACCGCAATCCGAAGGCTTTTGCATATGCGGCGCCGGGGAGGGCACAGAGGGACGGAGCGAGGTCGCAGGATGTACGAATGCACTTCTGTCCCATATAAACGCGAATTTTGCTGACAGGCCTAGGTCAAAGAAAAGCGCCTCCACGTCCCGCTCGTCGATCGATTGCCCGAAGAAGCGCCTCCGATTATCGTAGCCGTCGTCGGGCCACCCGGTGTAGGCAAGACCACCCTGATCAAGTCCTTGATCCGGCGGTACACCAAGCAAACGCTATCGACGCCGACCGGGCCCCTCACAGTCGTCACTTCGAAACGACGGCGTCTCACCTTCATGGAATGTCCCTCGGACTCGCTCGCCAGCATGATCGATATCGCGAAGGTGGTGGATATAGTACTGCTCTTGATAGACGGGAATTACGGCTTCGAGATGGAGACCATGGAGTTCTTGAACGTGCTCTCTGCGACCGGTATGCCGGGGAATGTTTTCGGCATCCTGACACATCTGGATTTGTTCAAGAAGCAGGACCAGCTCAAGATGCAGAAGAAGCGGCTGAAGCATCGGTTTTGGAGCGAACTATTCCAGGGCGCGAAGCTGTTCTACCTGAGCGGTGTCATGAACGGACGATACCCGGACCGAGAGGTGATGAATCTAAGCAGATTCCTGAGCGTTATGAAAAACCCGCGGCCGCTCGTATGGAGAAATTCACATCCGTACTGTTTGGTGGATCGCTTTCTGGATATCACCCCTCCCACAGACATCGAGGAAAATGCCAAGACTGACCGGACGGTTGCGTTGTACGGGTATTTACGGGGCACGAACTTCCCAGCTCAGGGATCTCGAGTGCACATTCCCGGCGTGGGCGATCTCACTGTATCCTCGACAGAAGCTCTACCAGACCCGTGTCCGACACCGTTTGCAGAGAAAGCAAAGCTGACAGCTACTGGCAAAACGAGACGTACGCGGTTAGGCGACAAGCAAAAGATTCTTTTCGCGCCCATGTCGGATGTCGGGGGTGTTTTGGTCGACAAGGATGCTGTGTATATTGATGTCAAGACCGCCACTTACAATCCGGATAACGAAATGCACCTAGACCGAGGGCTTGGCGAACAAATGATGGTCAACCTGCAAGGCGGAAGAAGATTGTTGGGCGAAGATGATGCGGGAATGCGGCTTTTCAGCGGTGGCGAGGTTGTGGATGAGAACTTTGCTGACGAGGATGAGGCTGAGAACTCCGGGCGGAGATCACGGCGTCAGGCGAGAATGGCGGATGGCGAAGATGAAATCGATGAAGCAGATCTCGAGGATGTCGGTAGTGATATCGACGAACTGCAGGAAGAGGCTTCCGACCAGAGCGATGACGAGAACGACGACGGGTACCTGGAAACGAACGGAACACCGAACGGCAAGCCAGCGTTTGGGCGTCGCAAAGAATCGAGTAGCAAGGATACAGTAGCAGAAGATGTCGCCTTCGCAGACAGTGACTCTGACTTAGGTTCGCTATCATCTGGAGAAGGACGCAACTTGGAAGATTTAGAAGACTCGGATCTCGAAGGGGAGGAGGAGGAGGAGGATGAGGATGATTACGATGATGATGACGAGCGTGCATTGAACTGGAAAGCAAATCTCCGGGAAAAGGCGAAAGCGATGGATGGACGAAAGCTCCCATATCGTGTAGGCGATCTCTCGCGGCTGATGTACAATCTAGACCTTTCGCCGACTGAAGTCATTAAAAAGTGGCGAGGGGATGTGGAAGAAGAGCTAGACGAGGAAAATGACGGAGAAGATGATTTCTTTAAGAAGTCGAAAGCGGAGGATACGGCGAACTACGAAGACCGATATATACCCATGTTCGATTATGCCGCTCTAGAGGAAAAATGGGAGGATGAGGACAACATTGAAATGCTCAAGGGTCGGTTCGCATTCACTGGCAATGCGGGCGAGGGCGATAGCGAGGGCGAGGGCGAGGGCGATGACGAGTTCGGTGGATTCGACGAGGATGATGAGGGCGACGGCGAGTACGAAGATCTGGAGACTGGGGAGAAATTTGGCGGAGAACAACCCGATGCTGAACCCGATAATGCGGGCAAAAGTATTGAAGAAGAGCGAGAGAAAAATGCCCGGAAGAAAGAAGAGTTGAAACTCCGCTTCGAAGAGGAAGATAGAGAAGGCTTTATGAACGACAGAGCCAATGCTCGGAAAGAAGCTGGGGAAGAAGAAGAGTTCGGTGAGGATGATTGGTATGATGCTCAGAAAGCTATGCTCAAGAAGCAGCTCGATATCAACCGCGCCGAATTTGATCAGCTCGACGAGGCCTCCCGTGCTCGAGTCGAAGGACACAAAGCAGGGACGTATGCTCGTATCGTCCTTGAACAAGTACCTTATGAGTTCTCTGCAAACTTCAATTCACGATTTCCCCTGATTATCGGAGGTCTCACAGCCACCGAAGAGCGTTTCGGATACGTACAGGTACGGATAAAGCGTCATCGCTGGCACAAGAAGATTCTGAAGACAAACGATCCTTTGATCTTCTCCCTCGGATGGCGGAGATTCCAAACTATGCCCATTTACAGTATCTCGGATTCACGTGTGCGGAATAGGATGTTGAAGTACACGCCAGAACATATGTTCTGCTTTGGTACCTTCTATGGTCCATTAGTTGCACCAAACACTGGCTTCTGCTGTATCCAGTCTTTTTCCAACAAAACACCTGGTTTCCGGATATCAGCTACAGGAAGCGTGCTGAACGTTGACGAGTCCACCGAGATCGTCAAAAAGCTCAAGCTCACCGGCCACCCCTACAAAATCTTCAAAAACACGGCCTTCATCAAAGACATGTTCCAGACTGCGCTCGAAGTAGCCAAATTCGAAGGCGCCAGCGTCCGCACCGTCTCCGGCGTCCGCGGCCAAATCAAACGCGCCCTAAGCAAACCCGAAGGCCACTACCGCGCCACCTTCGAAGACAAGATCCTCATGTCGGACATCGTCTTCCTGCGCGCCTGGTACGGCATCAAGCCCCACCGCTTCTACAACCCCGTCACCAACCTCCTCGAGGCCCCCGTGCCCGCCACCACGGGCGAATCCACCAGCTGGCAAGGCATGCGCCTCACCGGCCAAGTCCGGCACGAGCAAAACCTCGCCACGCCCAGCGACAAGAACTCGGCCTACCGTCCCATCACGCGCGAAACGCGGCACTTCAACCCGCTGCGCGTGCCGCGCAAGCTCGCCGCCGAGCTGCCGTTCCGCAGCCAGATCGCGCACATGCGGCCCCAGCGCACGCCCACGTACCTGCAGAAGCGCGCCGTTGTGCTCGGCGGCGACGAGAAAAAGGCCCGGCGCCTACTCGACCAGGTCATGACCATCCGGAACGAGAAGGTCGAGAAAAGGCGTAAGAAGCAGGAGGAGCGGCGTGAGGGGTATAAGAAGAAGGTCGCGGTTGGTGCGGAGAAGAAGGCTGAGCGCGAGAAGAGGGAGAAGCAGGAGTTTTGGAGGGGCGAGGGCAAGAAGAGGAAGTATCAGGGGGAGGATGGGGGCGGGGGTGGTGGTCGTGGTGGGGGGGCAGCCGGCAGGGGGGGAGCCGGCAGGGGGAAGAAGAGGAAGTGATGCATTTGTGTGGGTGTTATATATGAGAATACCGGTTGCAATTTCTTACGCTTTTCGTTCCACATGTCAATGTTCTTTCCCCCTGTCTATCTAGCCATCCATCCCATCCATACCGATAGCGCGCAAAAGTGCTGCAAGTCAAATTCCGAAAAGTCGCTCTCCTCTGGGTATGTATGCACAGTTTACATATTTACTGACAGCGAGATCGTTGGAGGCATACGTCATTAGGTAGTAGGTACCATGTCTGTTGGAACACATACGTTGCAACGCCCTAGCTACATCTAGATGCTTATCTTCGATCTTGTTACTTGATGTTTACTATAATTAACTCACGCACGCACGTACAATTCGTGCATACAGACATGCTATTCTTCTAGCATCCTACCAGCTTGCTTCTTAGTCGAGTATCAGCAATAGTTCAGTTCAGTTCCTAGATATTTCTGTTAGGTCTGCGAAGTACGTAGTAGTGTGATGTGTCTTTCCTCTTTGGGATAGGATAGGGGCGGGTGGGTAAGTGGGTAAGTGAACAGGATGATGAGTGAGCATGTATTGTATTGTATCTAGCATGCTGGATAACTGTCGTGAATGGAGTTGCGCATAGTATGGGTGTGGTAAAGAGTGAGGGGTTGTAGGGTTGTAAAGAAGGGGAATATGGAGGGGGTAGAGAATGTGGACACAGTGTGTGAATAAGAATAAGAATGAGATGCTTGTGTAGAGAGGACATGGAAATAGTGTGAGCATGCATACAGTGTTGTGTATATAGAGGATAAGAACGAACACTGTTCAGAGAGCAAGCATACGAGCAGGCAAACGTCTGGGCGTTCCATCGATGCGCGGGTAAAAGGGTCCAGGCTAGCTGGGGAGCCGCTTCCCATAATAGCTATTTGGGGTTAGGTATAGTATAGTTAAACTTTATATATTTGTTGGTGGTATACAGAACATGCAACGCTAAAACGACACAGCAGTTTCACTTCCAAACGACCGGCATTGCGCTCACCGCTCCTCGCCCCATCAGAGCCCCCTTTTCTCCACGCACCCCTACTTCTTGTCCCAAAAAAGATGCGTCTCGCCCTGCACCTGCGGATTCGGCACAGCGCTATACTGCACCCCACCCTGATACGCCGTCCCGCCACTCCCCTGACTCTCCATCATCTCCCTTCCTGACGCCGCATACCCCGACCCCGACCCCCACCCCTGCTTCAATGCCACCCCGCCCTCGAACTTGCGGTGTTGATCCTCCAGCACCGGGTTCGCGGGGTCGCCGCCCCAGGGCCCAACGCCGCGCGTCTCTAGCACCAGGCGGTGCAGCTGCAGCACGCCCGTGTTCTCCCAATCGTGCTTTTTAGACAGCGGGGCGAAGCCGACGGTGCGGAAGAAGAAGATGTGTTCGAGCGACAGGTCGAGCAGGATGATGGCGGAGCCGACGCACAGGATGATCAGCATGCCGAGCACGGAGACGGAGTAGTGGTCGTTGCTGCGGATTTTCTGCGCGCCGCAGAGGGCGCGCATGTACCGGTCGGTCTCGGGCTGGATGTCGTCGAGCGAGTTGGCGTCGGGCCGGATCTGGAAGGATTCGGGCGAGGCGTAGTCGTTGATGCGGCGCTGGAAGGTCGCGAGCGAGAGGTTGTGCAGGTTTGCGGCTTCGAGTTGCCATTGGTTGTCGGGCAGTGCGGAGGATTGCGTCGATTGCGTGGTGAAGACCCAGTCGCGCGCGAGGAGCAGGTCGTCGCTGAGGATTTCGGCGGCCCATTGGAGCGCCATGGCCCATGTGCCTTTCCACATCAGATTGGAGGTGGCGTTTTGACGCGGATTGAGGCCGAGCACGTTGGAGTCGAGGGCGGCTTTGATGGCGTAGACGCCTGCGAGGCCGGTGCATTTCTGCGTGCCGGCATTGCAGAACTCGTATTGTTCGGTGCATCCGAGGACAGCTAGATCGTTGGATGCCGTGAATCGTGCTGGGAATCCTTCTGGGCGGTTGGGAACTGGCGTCTCGGCTTTGAAGAGCGCGTCGCTGTTGTTTCCGGCATACACGGCTTTGTTGAAAATCGACATGAGTGTGACATCGGCGTTTGCAACTTGGAAATCCGGGACTGGTACGAAGTCGCTTACCTCCTGGTTGTTCTGGTAGACCGTATTCGAGCTGCCTGAACATTAGATAATGGTTTGCACAAGAATCAGACTTTGCCTTACCGCACCGTGTACGCCCTCCGGTAGGTCTCTTTCTGGTAGTCGGAAACGCAGAATGTGGTATCGGCTGTCTGGTTTGCCTTTTTCGCTGCATCACATCCCTCGGAACTTTTCCCGAACTCATAGAACTTCACTGAAGTATTGCTGCCCCCTACCAATGCCTCAGGAATATCGCGTACCCAGTCTGTCGCGTAATTATCCACGCGTATCGGAGCACATTGAGTTACTCGTCGCATAGTAAGGGAGTCCTGTTCAGGGAAATTGATACCGAGGTCAGAGCCTGAATGCAGATATCCAGAATCGTGTCGGACGGCGGTAGGGGTTATACAAGCATTCGATCCGAATGGACATGTCGCATTTTCGACAACGGATGCACCTATGCCGACAAGATGAGGCTGAACATAAACATTGCAGGCCGCAGTACGGCCATTCGTGTCGTCGTTGTAGCATGTGCGAACGTAGTCGGTGCTCTTGGAAAGCGTCACCCTGGCAAGTAACACCTCGGTGGTGAAAACGCGAAACCTCTCTTCGTCCAGGTTTCCAGACTCCAGCGAGCGGACATTGGGGAGTTCTTTGGAGAAACCACATCTTCCAGGTCGCCATATGGCCTGACCGTTGCTTTGTTGCGTGACTAGGGACGAGAGCAAACCAGCTGCTGCGAAAAAGGCTATATGGGTAAGGGTCAGAAGAAGCATTGGAAGCGCCTTCCGGAAAGCATAAGGCACTTTGCTCCTCCAGGACATTGTTGAAAGTATGAAGCCCCAAAGCGCCATCGGGGCAGTCGCCGCGTTTCGCAAGATGATTTGCTGTTGGTGAAAGAGTCCATCACGGGCGTCCTGGGTCGATCGCGTCTGATGCGTGACGAAACAAACCATTCTCCAGAAGCACATGCCAGAGAACTGAACGTATAAAGCAAGAAAAGCCACGAGGACCGCGCCCCCGCTCCGCGGTAACGTCAGTGTAGCACCTTTCGTTTTGCCATCCTCTGCAAAGGCAAGTCAGCAAGACGTCAGGCTTGGTTCGCAAAGCATCTCACCCCAGTTGGTCCAGAAACCGTTGAAGATGTTGTTCACGCCCATAGTCACCTCACTACCGGCGGTCGAAGTGATAAAATGAGTCGAGATTCGAGGGTGTCGCAAGCGCACCGAAGAGGTACGAAGAATCGAACACTAGACGGCCACCTGAGGTTACAGTAAGCACAGAGACCTGCAAAGGTGGGCGGAAGGCGCATTATCATAAGCGCAGCGCATCTCGAATCTCGGGTCCCAGCGACGGGTGGCCCAGCACTAAACACCGCCCCCAGTGTTGACGGGTCACGCCTTAATTTCCATGAGCATTGAAGCTCCTGAAGAAACTACGGAGGTTAGCCGATGTGGGGCGAGTAGAGTCCGAATTGGGCATTATACGGAGAAAACGGCGGCGTGCTAAAAACGACCCACCCTGCCCCTGATAATACGCCGGACTATCTCTCTGCCGGTATCTCCGCTTTTGTATTTAAAGTAATGTAAGTCCTTACTGTTGGTGCTGCTGCTGCTAATGTTGCTATTAGAGGTAGAGGTGAGGTCCTAGATATATTTGTTAGCTGCGTACACTAGTAGCTAGGTAGTAGCAATAGCAGCGACAGCAGGAAGTAGTAGTAACAGGAGCGACAGTAGTAACAGCAGCAACAGGAGCAACAGCAGCAAGGCCTTACATTACTTTTAATACTCCGTACAAAAGCGGAGATACGCAGGGAGATGATCTAGCGTATTGATACACGATGGGTCAGATTTAGCGCTGGGGTGGGTCGTTTTTAGCATGCCGCAGAAAACGGGGCAGATCGATTTACGGACAGCTTTTCGCGGGAGAGTGTTGGTCCGCGCCTCCATCTTGGTGGTGATTTGATCTTCAAAGGCCGTGCTCACGAGCCGAAACCGCCATAGTTGAAACGGGGATAGCGCGCAGGGCTGGAGCCCCCTGGAGTTCAGCCTTTCTGGAAGTATTTTGGAGAGGCTCCAACACCGTCTTGACGCAAGGCTTGTCGCCGGCTGGCGTGTGATCACTTGGACTTGTGCCTATGTACGGAGTATAACTCGTTGGTTAGTTTACGCGCTTCGTGCATACCCCCAGTACCATCTGCAGTTAGATGAATAGGCGTCCGCTTTGTCGGCGCTTCTCAAGGGCGTCCCGTCGACTTCGGCGTAGCAATCTTGGCCCGCAGGTCCTCGCTTCAATGGCAATGCCACTCTTCTCAAATGCTGGACTGACCTCTCCTTCTTCCTAGCGTGATCTCGTATGACCTTTTTTGAGGCACCAGGCATCTTGCCACCATGCATCACCTCCCTTCTCCATCCCCATCCCTCAAATGCTCAGCCTTAGTATCAATCCGGTGCATACAGCTCCACTCATCCAAATACAATCCCTGCACCAAATGCACACTTCCAAACCACCTCTCGCCCACCCCCGCCCCAGGTATACCACTGTCCGGCAGCAACCTAAAGGCCTTCCCGCCCCCGGCTGCCCCGCCGTGACTCTCCAAACTCTCCAACGCGCCAACAGCCCATACCAACTCCTCCTGCCCCTGATACCGCTCTCTAAGCCTCGCCCTACGAATCCGTCTGCGCAGCTCAATCTCAGCCACAGCGTACAGCTGCGGGTAGTCTGACGGGAGCAGTTTCGCGCCCTTCGCGATACGCACGTTGTTCGCCTGGATTTTCTTCGCCGTGTCGACGTGCCACTGCTCTTTCAACTGCCGCAGCCGCGCCTGCTCGCGGAAAAACAGGCCGAACATGCCGCGCCACTCGAACCCAATCTCGCGCTGCTCAGCATCAACACTGAGTCCAGGCAACTCTGTATCATTCACCACGCCCGCGATCCGCACGGTGTAGTTGGGCATGTGCGGGGTACTAGACCGCACCTGCTCTTCCCAGCGCCGCACCACGCGCTCAAACTCTGCTTTCCGCCCAATATCTCCCTTTTTGCGCTTATCCCTGAAATACACGGTCGTCTTGTGGTTGTCGCGGGAGAAATGCGAGTACGAGACGGGCACTTCCGGCCGTTTGCTGCGTCCGCCGAGGTTGTACTTCTCGAGGTGCCAGTCGATGTGCGTGTCGCGGAGCACGTATTCGGCGAAGACTTGCTCCGTGTAGGCGCGGAAGGTGGGGGAGACGCAGCGGCAGGTGGTCCAGAGGTGGGTGAGGTCGGTGTGGTACGAGAGGATGCGGATCCAGAGTTCGGGGGGTAGGGAGGGGGCTTGTGGCGCCGGTTTGTGGGTGGCTGGCATTTTTTTGCGCATGTAATTTGGGTATCCCGAGAAGCAATCCGTCACACGGATGTAGGTGTTGGTGGGTGTTGCTGAGAATCGTGATGGTGCCGAGGTTTCGGACGATTCGAAAGGGATTAGCTAAGCAGGCCGGCTGCAAGCAGCAGATATATTTCCAGCCGAGCAGCAGAATGAACTTGGATAGAAGCATTCTATCAATTTGATGCTATTGATAGGAGATCTAAAACATGAGGCAAACCACCATCATGTGTCTATGAATACCATCACCACTGTATACAAATATCTAAACACCGAGCCAAATCAGGATATTAATACAAAACCTCTTCACCTTAATAAGTCAAAGTCACACACTTGCCTTCCCACCCTCCTTCCACAATTGCCTTTCGAAACGCCCACCCCCCGACATCCTGCCTCCCCACTGCATACCCTAACTGCGGCCCCGGCTCCTGTCCCTGCCGAACCCCCCACTCCCACCCGACCCTCATACTCTCCAACCCTTTCGGCTCATTATCCGTCAGCAGCGTCGGCCTCACAACCACAAAGTCCCGCACATTAGCCCCCTTGTCGTTGAAAATATGCGCCTCCATCTTCTTCTTGTCAAGATGTGGAACGGATAAACTCCAGTGATACAAAGGGCCCAGGACAAGCGGCACGTCGCGCTTCTTTGACGTGATGCCTGTGGTGCTGATGGTAACGAGAAGGGGCTTGCGGCCGTTGGGGGCGGCGGCGATGCCGGAGTTGCGGAGGTTGGTGAGTGCGGAGAAGACGGATAGGAGGCCGGTTGCGCAGATGGTGGGGTCGTCGAGGGTGACAGGTTGGGTAAGGGATATTTGCAAACTCGGGGTGCCGCCTACGCTGTAGTAGATGACGTCGACAAGAGCGGATGGTTGGAGTGGTGAGATGAGGGGGCGGGCGACGTCGTTGGGATCTTTGATGTTGCCGGCGTGGATGGTGAGGAGAGAGTCGATGATGCTGGTGGGGACATGGTATTGTTCGGAGAGCATCTTGTGGAGTTTATCTGGAGTCCGCGCAACTAGAAGGTGTCAGTTTGCCTGTTTGGAGAATGGTATTTTCAGGGGGACGTACGAGCTGTGCACTTGTGCCCGTCTTTCAAGGCTAAAGCGAGTGACGAACATGCAACGCCGCCTGTTGCGCCAAAGAATGCGATAGTGTGCTTAGTAGACATCTTGTATTGCTGTTTTGTCGTACGAAAGTTTAATCTATATTAGACGATAAAGAGGTTGTTACTAGGAGAGTTCTAGGAGACTGTATGCTGTAGATAGCTATGAACTGATAGATACCTGAGATACATCGACTACTCATTCTCTTTATACTTTCCCTCCCACCTGAACTGTCCAAGTCCGTCGGTGGAGCTGATGTTTTCCTAGTAGTTACAACGGCTTCCTGTAGTGAATTGTCCCTGCCGGGAAAACCGTCGGCACCACACGCCCTGCCGCATTGCGCCGGAGGGCGACAGTCTGCACAGAAACATGCCATTACGTCCTAGGATTTTACTGCCTTTCAGCCCGTCGCTCAAACTTGGATGGAAAGCTGCTGAGTGGTGTGGCGGTTGTGAAAGGTCTCAACGGAAGATGTCCCGCGCGGCTCGATATTAGCCCGTCTCTAACCAAAAGCGGTAAGACCCATCGCAATATCTAAGCCGCCCGCCTCATCTCAGCTGGTATCGTTCGTACGTTCAACGTTGCAACATATTTCTGCCTCATTGGGAGAACTGTCGACATGACTGTATGAGGCCGCGGTAGACCTCCAGCGTCCTCGCCTCTTGACTAGACACACGCTCACAGTCACGCACGTAAGTGTACTCCGTACGGGCCCGTTACCTACACATGGAACTGAGATAGGTCTCATATATTATGTTTCTAGTTATCATTCTCCCCAAGCCTGAGTATCCTAGAGGGCATATGCGTGGTCGGCTCAGGGATCGTCCTCCAACGCTTTTTTAAATCGCTCTACCTCCACCGTAGCTGCACCCCTCATTCTTCCGTCTCTTCTCGTTTCTTTAAACCCTTCCAATACCCTCATCACCCTCACGCCTCCCCACCTCCACATCCTCCTCTCCCACAAACTTCCCTCCCGTATGCCCCGTCGCCTCCGCCATATCCCCATCAGCCGCAACATCGAAATCCCTCCCCCTATACTCCGGCCCAACCAACGTCAACACAATAACATACGCATACACACACCCCATAAAGATGCAAATCACCAACCCATACTTATACCTCTTAACGCTGCCCTTCGGCGGCAGCGGAAACCGCTCCCCGATCGTCGCCTCGATCGTCGAACTCGCCGACGACACGAGATTACCGAGCTGATACGACGTGCCGACGACGAAGGTGCGGAACGAACTGGGCGAGAGCTCCATGAGGTGGATGGGGATGACGCCCCATGCGCCTTGCACGCAGAACTGCTCGAAGAAGGCGGCGGCGATGATCTTGTGGCTGCCGACGAAGGTGTAGGGGTAGAGGAGCGCGCCGCCGATTATGCAGATGAAGATGATGCTGAAGCGGCGGCCGAAGATGGACGAGCAGTAGCCGATAAGGGTGCCGCCGGTCATGGCGCCGAGGTTGGCGACGACTTGGGTAACGGTGACGGCATCGGTGGAAAAGTTGTATTGGTTGGTGAGCATGGTGGGGTAGAGATCTTGGGAGCCGTGAGACTGCGGAAAAGTCAGTTTTCTGCAGAAAATTGTTGATGCGGAAGATACTGACCATAAAATTAAAGCCAGCCATCAGCAGGACCATGTAGATCAAAAGCAACCAGTGCTTCTTCAACGCCACCTTCCCTTCTTCCATGAACACCTTCGCCGCATTCGGAGTCGCTTCGCGGATGCGCTCGCGCTCTAGATATGCCTGCGTCTCGGGCAGGCAAACACGGAAGATGATGATAAGGACGGGCGGTCCTGCACCAAACCAAAAGAGCTGTCATTCTATTAGAGCAAGTTCCGAATAACATACAGACCATGACTTACCGGTCTCCAGCCATGTCCAACCGTATTCACGAACGCTCGCGCGAACACTGTGGCAAGCAAGTACCCAAAAGCGTAGCCCTGTTGCAGCATCCCCGAGATAATACCTCTGGCCTCCTCCGGGCAATCTTCAAGAGCTATCCAGCCAGTCAGCACTCCGATTATACCAACCAAGAAAAAAGATACTCACCCGTCGCAGCAGCATTCCCATACAATCCACCCATCGCAATACCGAACAGCGCCCTAACGCCCAAGAAGCTGTTATAACTCGTACAAAACCCCGTCGCCAACTCCAAGATAATGAACAAGATATTGTTGACCACAAACGGCCACTTCCTGCCCCAGCGATCTGCCGCCAACCCAAACACCACCGCGCCAACCGACCGCAGCATCAGCACGAGCGTAATGCCCCACGTGATATCCGTCTTGGTCTTGCCGAACGTCTCAGCCAATTCTTCGACTGTGAGAGAAACAGTGAAAAAGTCAAACGCGTCCCACGACCATGCGAAAAACGCTACGAGGAAAAACATCCACTGCTGGTAGTTCAGGAGCGCGAGAAGAGTGAAAGGGTTCTGCACTCTGGTCATGGTGGGTTTGAGGGACGATACCCGCGTTGCGATGTAGCGGCTGGCCGACATGGTTTCGGTAGGTTGGCTGGAATTGAGGCGCGGACGCTGTTCGATTTGGGATTTTTCTTCCATTGTGAAGAAGAGACCCAGGCGGGCTATGTATTTTGTCTATGGTGAAATGTGGTCTCTCTCTGCGGTGGAGACAAAACCTCGGCACGAAGCCGGGGAGGAGGCGTGATAGTAATTAGCCACTGTAGGGACACTGCTTGACAGTGTGGAGTCCGGACGTCCCGCGCGCTCGTGTCTTGGAGCCTAAATTCGTCGCAAATTGGCTCAAAGATGAGGTAGACAATAAGCCTTGCGCTTCAAAAGTCGGCAAGCAAATAAAAGAAGAAACAAACCGCACTTTGATCCCGACCTCCATCCGCCGGGCCTTCCCTCTCTTTAAACCACCACATGTTCCGCCCGCGATCCGCACATCCTAACCAAAAGCATCCATGGTCAACCCCATGATGCACCCGCAACCCAGTCCCGTCCCCGCTCGAGCTTAATTCCGCAACCAATAATCCTATCTTTCCCCGCGGAGGAGGACGGGGGCAAGGATTCAAAAGTGTTAAGCGTTTCTTGGTACCGCACAAGCGTTGTCAAGACCGGGCTTGAACGGCATAAGACATACGGCAACGCCATGGCATAGGCTTGTCTCAAGCCACCAACGTCACTGTGAACGAGTCCTTCCGTCCACAACATTGTCGAACGCTCTTCTTACTTCTTCCCCGAGGCGCAAAAGCAGCGGTTCCGAGCACTACCCCGCGCGGAGCCCGTGGCCTAGCAATACCCGTATTCGTGCTAGGCTAGTCGACCTTCTCGTCTCGATCAGCAATCAGCACGTTGCCATTAGTAAAGCAATCGTTTTTTGGCCCGCCGCAATCCCGGTACCGGTTCGGAACCAGTGCAACAGCAGCTTCGGGTATAGACAAGTGACGTGGCTTTGTTTGAAAGGCACCCCCGTGCATTAATTCGTGTCCGATATAAGATAGCTTTAGGCAATGCTCCTGACAGTAGCTAGATAGACTACTTCTATCTTTACAAAACCTTACTGCATCTAGTATACTGGGTAATGTACTATAAAAATTTCTGAAGTTGTAGAGGTGTAGTTAAGGTGCGCGTGTTAGCGGACACGAATTAATGCACGGGGGTGAAGGCCTACTGTTAGATCTAGGGGATCTCGCGTTCGGCAACTCAAGCGCTTATCTAGCTGAGGTAGAACCTTGGACGACCAAAGAGATATTCCGCGACTTGGACGGCCGAGCGAGGGTAGCAAACCACCGATCTAGACGTAGTAATCCGAGTCCCCAGATCGAGAACGCGTACTCCCGGTTTGTGGGGATGTTCGCTAAATAAACATTGGGTTCCATTATTGGACGAAGGTGCACACCAATACTATTCTCGTTGATGGCAGTACCTGCATAGTTAGATAATTGATTGTGTGCAGCCTACATTATGCTGAGTATGCTGTTGTCACTCGTTGCTTTGATAGGTTCATTAGAACGGGAAAATGATGTAGTCGGATATCTGTCGAACTAGGTGAACCTGGCTCTATATCGCCGGCGTGAGCTCCGGACCGAAACTTTTGATAACGCCTGTAATAGCAGATCTATTAGTACCTCCACGCCCTCCGATCATCTTTTTCCGCTAAACCGCTAGCTCACTGCACACCACTACTGGATCCGGCTCTTGAGCTCCCCGCCTCGTAGCCAAACTCCTCTGACATTCGCTCCAGTTCCGTCATTCTCAGTGCTTCTTCAACCGACTTGACGAAATGCCGCCTGCCACCGCAAAGCTCCACGATGCCACTGGATTCGAAAAGCTCCCAAACGGCAGACCGCTCGTTCGGGACTCTGCAGAAGAAGACCTTGACGTCCCTCTTCCGGTACGACTCGACAATCTCGTAAAGGACCTGCGTGCCTGCCCCGTCAAGGCTCGTGACCCCATGTACATCGAAGACAATGTTCTTGTTGTTTTCCTCGCGGCGCACACGTGGAAGCGCAGGATGTGCCGCGCTAGTCCCGTGATCTTCCAGACGTCTGAGGCGGTTCCGAAGGCTGCCCGTGTTTGCAAAAGTCAAAGGCTCTGGGATCTTTACGATCAGGAATCCTTCAACAAACTCCAGACTTCCTGGGTCAAGCTCGGCGTTCGCGAACTTGTCGCTGGTGCCAGGCACGCGCCCTAATATCTGAATGCGTGGCCTTGTCGCATGTTTGATGAGGCGTAAGATGGACAGAGCAATGCCGACGCCGATTCCGCGTTTCAGATCCCAGAGAATGGTCACAAGGAAGATGATAAACATCAAAGCCAGTTCGCTCCACCCACGTATGCGCCAAAAGAATTTTATGTCATGAGGGGCTTCCTCAACTAGAGAGTAGGCGACAACCGAAACCATTGAACAGAGCACACCTTTCGGGAGATAATAGAAATAGGGGAGGAGGAAACAAGTGCAGAGAATTGTGATAATGGAGAGGAAGATGGAGCTCATAGGCGTCAAACCGCCAGTAGACGCATTGACTTTTGAGCGACCGTAGCCACCAAATGCTGGAAGTGCCATGAAGAGTCCGCCCGTGATGTTTGCGGTGCCTAGAGCGATGAGCTCCCGGTTCGCGCTGAGCGAGACGTGAACGCCATCCTTGCTGCGGTCGCCACTACCGAGAGATTTTGCTGCAACCGAGGATTCGAAAAAGCCAAGCAGAGCGATGATGAGAGCAGTGTTAATAGCATCTGAAGCGTATTTTAGGTGGGATGTGTCGAAAGGGAAATGGACGGCGAAAATGGGGCCACTGGGTTTGACCTCTCCGAGTATCGCAAGGCCTTGTTCATCCCAGCGAAACCACCAGGCGAATAACGCAGATAGAACAACCACGACAAAGCGATCAGGGATATACGCGACTGAAGGATAGCGTGGCTGTAACCTTTTCTTGAGTTCCCTGCACTACATTAGCACATATCAAACAATGAGTTTTAGTCAAAGACTTACCTGAAGAACATGATGATAGCAAAAGCGCCAAAAGAGACTGCAGTGGTAAGGCCATGAGCATTGCCGATATTCCGAATCAGGAAAATGACCTTATCAAGACAGCTCCCGTGAGAGACCTGGTCAGCCGCTAACCTCGCTAATCCCATCTCGGGGATTAGTTGGTCGATGAAGATGACGATACCAATGGCACTAATGAACCCCCGGAGGAATGGCCGACTCAGGACGTTGTCGAGAAAGCCCAGTCGAAACAGGCCGGCTACGAAGATGAACGCACCTGCCAAGCATGTCACTATACCAGCGATCTCAGCATTCAGCCTGCCATCCTGGTCACCGGTTGTCCCCTTTTTTATATTCTCGCGCACCACCTCGCCCGTGAGTAGTGAGCCAGGCGCTTCGGGACCGACAATCATCATCGGGCAAGAGCCGAGAATGCCGTATATGAGAGGATTGATGGCGAAGCTGTATAGACCGTTTACGGGCGGGAGGTGGGCGAGGTTGGATGCGTATGAGAGGGCCATGGGGATATAGAAGGATGCCATGGTGACAGCGGCTGCCAGATCCCCCTTGAGGTATCGCCATTTGTACTGGGGCGCCCAGCTGAGAATAGGTATGTAGTAGGCCAGATACATCAGTCGATGATTCTTAATACCGTGTTCTTTGGCCAGGAACGTTGTTGTGCTCATCTTCTGGCCTCCGGCGCCGCCTAAGACGCCGTCCGCAACGGCATCGCCCAGCAGAGCGTGGGTTTCGTCGGCGGGCTCCCCTACTGGCGATCGGAGGCCGCCGGTAAACCGTGCATCGAATTCGATCTGCGAGTTGAAGCTCCCGTAGCGTCTGTGCAGCCACGGTCTGGGGGAGTGAGTGCCTTGATTGCAGTCGGTACTCCCATGGCCAGCCGTAGCGTCCCTGTTCTGGTGGCTTAGCAACCGCGTGCGGGCCGTGGGCTCCATGTCGACCTCTGATATGCCCTCTGATATGGCACCTTGGTGTCTGGGAGGGACGTTCTCGTTGTTCGAATACGCGGAGGTCTGGTCGTAGGCGGGGTGGATGCCGTCGGTGGAGAACTCGAGGTCATGGTGCTGCGAGCTGCTCGACGCCTGCGCCGTGTCGTCGTAGAAAGACGGCCGATGCATCGTCTCGTCGGGGGAGGCAGAGCCTTCAGACGGCACTTGTACCGTCCTTAGCCGGGTGGGCGTGGTCGGCGCATGGGTGTTGTGCCTGGCACTGGCATTTGAGGAATTTCGGGAATGCGAGGGTTCGGACGATGACGCCTCGCCTTGGGTTTTCGGCGGCATCGTGGGTCGCTGGCTGGGTGCTACCCGTACTTGGACTGGATGATTCTGCTTTCCCTGCAATGGAGACGAGACGAAAAAGCAAAATCTGCGGAAACCATAACGGTTACTGGCGCGACAGACAGCAGCAGCACAAGCGGGAGCCGGCACTTTAATAACGGCGTAACAGAACAGATCGCGGCCGGGCTCGAGATCAGTTTGACCAGTTTGCCGCCTCAACGAACGCCCCGCTAGTCCAACGGCCCGGCTTCACCGCCCGCCCGGCAGAAATGCTTGGAACGAAGATTTGATCGTACCTGACCAGTGCCCGACCTACGGCCATCTACCAGTATTGCCTGCACTGTCTTCCCTCTCGACATCTTGGATGTACGCAGTATAGATACTGTTGTATTTATGCTCTACCACCTAGTAACCTCCAAGCGCGCATGCACGGCCCAGTGTCCGTTCGCGCCCCCCGACAATGGAAGACGTCTGAAAGACGTCATCGGATTTTGTTGAGTCTTTGCATTCTCACCAAAGATACGTAGCAGCAAGTATCTTCTGATAATGAATCACTTGCGTTTCCATGATATGTCTCCTTCACTCCACCCCGCATTGCGATGAGTTTGCTAGGCACTTTGGACTTCATTCTGGAAGCACCAATCCTCTTACTCGCCTCCGCTGCTGCATGCGCCTATGTTGTAGTGGGCGCGATATACCGTCTGCATTTCAGCCCAGTTGCAACCTTCCCCGGACCCAGGCTTGCAGCGCTTACTTACTGGTACGAATTCTACTACGATGTGATAAGGAAGGGTAGCTACACCTGGAGGATACAGGATTTGCACGACAAATACGGCACGTGGCCCTATGCCAAATTCAGCCTACCTAGACGAAATACTAACATTGACTCTAGGACCTGTGGTTCGTATAAACCCACAGGAAATCCACGTCAATGACGCTGCATTCTACGACTCAGTCTACGTTGGTTCGTCTCGACGAACGGAAAAATGGAACTACTCGGCCCGCATGTTCGGAACCTCTTTGGCAGCTGTCGGCACGACTGGACACGATCTCCATCGGTTGAGAAGATCAGGTCTCAATGTCTTCTTTTCAAAACGGTCCATATCGAAGTTGGAGCCTACGGTCCAAAAGGTGGTGGACGAAGCATCTGCACGGCTGGAAAGCTGTGGAGCGGCATGCCATGTGCTCAACCTGCGAGATTTTTTTGCTGCGTTCTCCGCCGATGTGATTGGAGAAGTCGCTTTTGGCAGCCGATACGGATTGCTTCACAAAGAGGACTTCGAGCCCGGCTGGCAGCGATTGATGATGGTATGGCCTTCGAACAGAATAAATATAACTAAGCTTACCATGCACAGGACCTGAGCCGTGCAACCCATCTGATGAAGCAGTTCCCCTGGGCCTACGGAATCCTCAATTCAATACCGCAGACTGCAGTATCACTACTCCATCCACTCACCAAGCGTCTATTCGATATACGGAACGACATCCGGCTCAGAGTTGAGCAGACAAGATTGGCAGTCTCAGGCATCAGTTCCAAAGTCCACACAGCATCATACCTAGGAGCAGTAGATCATCCGACAGTACTACACTCTCTTCTTACAGTGACCAACCTTCCAAGTCCTGAGCTTGAGACACCGCGGCTAGAAGACGAAGCCTTCACTCTCCTCGGTGCAGGTACTATCACCACCGCACACACTCTGACTACCATTCTATACCATATTCTCTCCAAAGCGACAATCAAATCTCGACTTGAAGATGAGCTTTCCCAGCTCGGTTTGGCCACAGCGGATGACTCGTCCAAGTCAAAATGGACTCAGTTGGAGAAGGCACCATATCTCGCAGCCATCGTTTCTGAAGGGTTACGTCTCAGTTTTGGAGTGTCGCACCGACTTCCCCGTATCTCGCCCGACACAGCGTTACACTTCAATGGGAAGCTGAACGAAAAAGAGTACGAGTACACTATTCCACCAGGGGTTCCAGTCAGCATGACGTCTATGTTCATTCACCTCGACCCCACCATTTACACGTCACCTCAAGACTTTGATCCCGCCCGATGGCTCACCTCGCCAAATGACAGTGAGGAAAGGCAGGCTCAGCTCCAACGAATGAAACACTATCTCGTGCCTTTCAGCAGGGGCACAAGAATATGTGTTGGGATGAATTTGGCGTATGCGGAGTTCTACCTCATGCTCGGCGCGCTGTTCTCACCTGATGGGGTTGGTACGCGTATGGAGCTGTTTGAGACTGGAAAAGAGGATGTAGAGTGCATGCATGATTTCTTCAATCCTTCGCCGAGATTGGACTCTAAAGGTGTTAGAGTGGTCCTCAAAACAACATGATTTGCATGTACGTTTAAACAGGCAGATGGTGAGCCAACGGGATCGAGATGGCACAATAAATCTTTCAAGAAACCAACGAATAAACAAGGTCCATTTCAGTACTAGCGGAAACTCTTCTACCAAAAGCTCACGAACGAGCTTTCGTGGGAGTTTCAAGCCCAACGATGGATGGATCCATGTCCTCCTCGTGCCTTCCCATTCCAGCAACGCTAACCGAATTTCGACTAGCTTCTCTCGCACCTCCCAGACTCTCCAGACCTCCGCTCCGCCTCATCGGTCCTCAGAGCACAGCACCACTTACCAATACCCCAACATATCTACCTCACACCCCAAAATATACTGTACACATCGTGAGCTAGCTTGTGCACTCCAACAAAACCGGTCAGGCTGCGCCTGAGGCTTTGCTACGTGGCACCGTCCGCTGTCTGAGCGGACTTCAGCCTTGGAGCTGTCACCTCTTGTACTTCTTTATGGAACTATTCAGTTGAGATCTACTTCTGATTTACTTCTTTGTTTTCGGTGATTTACTATCACATTAGTTTATAGCATGGGTTCGTCGTCTCGGGATGCCACCGCGACCCCGGATGTTGCCCCGCTTGCCGCCAAGCCATGGTTTTGGAATGAACAAAATCACGAAGCTGGCCAGTCTGGAGGAGAGGAACCCGTTCCGACCCTTTTGGAGGAATTTGATTATTTCAACTCGAGGGAAAAATCACCTACGTCTCTTGTAAACCACACAGGGCTCTCGCCTGGTCCACTTCTCATGCCACCGCATGGTGTAAGGCCAGGTAAAGGCGACGTAGTGCTGTTTGATCCTGCTTCTGAGGTCCTTCCAGAATCGGTGCAAGATGATGTATCCCGTTGGGCAATAAACTCCACAGATCCGAATCATCTGCAATCAGCTGCCCACCCCCTTCAGCCCCGAAAAAGATCATCACCAGTCCCAGAAGACTTCTCAGACATCAATTCAATAAGATCATCATCAGAAGACTCTTCAGACACCGATTCAGAAACTTCAAACATTCCGCATTTCCTTGCTCGCATTCGCGCAGACTTTTATCCTCCCAAGTGGGAAGGTTCGTCAGCAGTTATCCAACAATATCGTCAAACATTGATACATGCGACGGGCTGGTACAATCTCAGAGATTGTCCGGCTACTGAGATCGAGACATCCTTGAGAAAAGTTGCCACCCTTGGGCATGGGTCATTGGGCGTGGTTGACGCTGTGCAGACCGGGAACATGCTTCATTTCGTACGCAAACGAGTGTTTATACCACACCGAAGACGCGAACAACTCATAGAGATCGTGCAATCGGAGTCCAGAGCAATTGAGCGCTTAGCACATACTCATATTGTACACATGATGGGTACTTATGAGCACCACCCTGAATCAAGGTCCGACGTTCCAAGCTTCTCATTGCTTATGTTCCCCATCGGAGAAAGAGATCTGGCCACCTTTTTACATGACTGCATAAACGACACTACACTCAAGAAAGACTGGTTACATCAATGGTTCTCCTGCTTGACGTCGGCATTAGCATATATGCACGACCATGGCGTACGTCACCAGGACATCAAGCCATCCAACATCATTCATAATGGCAGCCATGTTTATTTTACCGACTTCAGCTCTTCCGCGCTGTTTAATCCTGAATCAACCACTTCAACAGATGATCCGGCACGCACATCTGCTATGTATTGTGCGCCGGAAATGTTGAAGCAATCCAGTGAGAATCATGAATACCAAAGGCACGGAACCCAGAGCGACGTTTTCTCATTAGGATGTGTTTTTTAGAGATGCTCGCTGTTCTAATAGGTAACTCGGTGGCCCAGATGCAAGAACAACTCCGACATACTCCTGGACCACAAGCTTATGCCTACAGAACCCAAGTCATATGGGAATACTTTAACACCGACGACATAGAACCCAAGTACTGGATTTACTATACTAATGGCATCCGTCCATTGCTTGACGAGGAAAGGCAGCAGCGGCCTTCCGCTCATCAAGCCCTGCGTCTGTTCCAATTACTTAGGCATTGGCCTCCATCGTGCAAGTGCATACCTCCGCCATTGCCAGATTATGCCGAGCAAACCGACGAATGGACTCTAGTTTCCCGTCCTGCTGAGTAGGTTTTGAAGCTACACTGCATGATAGAGGCAGTCAACACTAAAGGACCGCTGTTCCCCGGCCCAAAGGCTCCGGTGGGCCAGTCACGGAAGGTGTCCGGGAAAAAACGAGAGCATTATCATTTTCAATTGCTAATGATCATCGCAATTGGAAAAGCGGAGAAAGAATGCTAGAGAGTACCCTGGTATTGCAGTCTTATTAAGGAGTGGTCTGTAAAATGAAGAGTTGTGCATAGTCAGGAATAACTTCCGGTAATCATCTCCAAGCCTCCACCGACGAACGGAAAGGATCTAGTTCGTGATAAACCACATACCACGAGCCATCATTGCCTCCACTCATACGAGATCAGGTCTCATCCGCTCTACCCAACGGATGCTCGAATGTTCTCATCAACGCTTCGCTACACCGTGTCCAGAGTTGTTGTTCGTTCCGTTGTTGGTCGAAGCGTGAGTGAGCGGGGTCCAGTGGTCGTCACGAGCTGGCTGGTTGACCCAGCGAGTGAGGGTATACGAGGCTCCGGCCATGTTAGGGTTCTGATGAGTTCTGAGTCAGTCAAGGTTCGACAAGAGCTTTTGAAGGGGGAAAAACCATGTCGAATTCATGAAGGGGGGAAGCCCTCTGCTTATACACGGAGAGAGGCAATCACATGCCTTTCAACAAGAGCAAGCATCGGCAAGTTCAGGCGTAAGATACTGGCCATACGTACATTCCCGGAGGGTGACGAGTCTCTCTCTCGAGTACGAGGGAGAGCTTTGTCGGCCGACTGGTTGTTTTGAGGGGTAGAAGTCGGCATTTCCGAAGCTTAGAAAAATTGATGGAGGTACACGGGTTCGCGGCGTGTGAATCTTGAAGTGATGGATTCGGACGGTTTGCAGGAGAATGATGGAGCTGGATGCATGCCGACTTTGTTCACTTATGTGTACATTTTTGCGCCCTGCAAACAACATATCGGTTTCACCACGAGCTCAGTTGTTGTAAGATGGTGTTCTGGGCTGCGCTGCGAGGAACTTGTGCGAGTACGCAAAGGACATCACCGAATTTCCGAATCTGGAAAGTGCCACTACATTTTCTTCTACTGGGCGCTATATTCTGCCCGATCCATGGCCGCTCGTTGACTGGATGGATCGATTGAAGGCGCGGCTCTTCTGCATGGAACTTGTGTGAGCAATGTTCCCTGCCCTCATATTCGCTGACCGCCTCCAGTCAGTCACGTTTATTGAGTCATCCTGGTTTAAAAGAGACGCGTGGGACTTGTGTTCGATAGCCTTGGCATATGCATGGGACTTGTGCTCGTCGAATCATTGTGCAGCTACCGTCCACAATATGCATGGAACTTATGTTCTGAGACTTGATTCGCCTGTTGGCTGTCATCCAAAGGCGCCACACCTTGGGAGTAGCGGCACAGCCGTGTGCTAATCGATTGGGAGTGGGCGCTGGTTTGCCTTCTTTTCAGGTCGATTGTGAGTGTTGGGGGCCAGCTTTACACCACTGCCAGAGTTTCCTAAACATAAATAAGCGAGAGGGTCCCCTCGCGCTGTCAGCTTTCTCATCGCCGTCATAGACACTTTCGAGCAGCCGATGGCGCACCCTATGCCAGCTGGCACAGCCACTACTCTTGACTGGGAGAACAATAAGGCGACCATCACAAAGTTGTGGTCATCGAACAAGCTTCAAGATGTGATGCGCATCATGAGAGATGAGTACGGGTTTCAAGCAACGTAGGTTGACGACTCCCACACATCTATCTCACGGCCTTGCACTAACATCCGGCAGCGTCAAGCAGTACAAAACCCAATTCCGGAAATGGGGAATCGACACGAAACGCATAGAAGCTCCAGAATACAAGGCGATTCTCAGGAAAAAGAGAAAGCGAGAACAAGAAGAGTGGGCCAAGTCAACGCAGTTCGAGCTGCACGGAGAGATTGTGCCGGCCTCGAAAATTGCGAGGTTTGAAAATCGAATGTTGAAAGCTGGAAAGATTACCGCGGACGAGACATTCTCTGAAGTTGGTTAGTGTCGTCAAATCATGCACCTCTTGATGATGGAGATGCTGACAGCCAAAGGGACACCACCCAGCTTAACATATAGAACTCCTACGCCTTCTATCGCCAGTTCCTCTCCCAGACTTGGCTTCTCAGCGTTAAGTCCGCCTAGAAAATCTACCACTCCGTCCTTGGATCGCCATCTCTCTAAGTCCCCTCTCGTGCCCCATTGGACGCCCCCTTCATCAGCCTGTGTATTATTCGCCGGTACTGTAGACGACCTTATACAAAGACCAGACGATCAGAGTCTCTGGAGACCTCTCCTGACCCCGTTACCTGGTTTTACCCCTTCTCCAGTACTAAGCAACCTTCATGGTGTGGTTTCCTCTAGCACTTCGATCCCAAGAACCGCAGCTCCGCCAACTTTAGAGGATTCAGCATATAATCTGTACCGGACATTGCCAATCACGGTACTTCCCGCTTCTAGTCAAATGCCAGGAAGTCCCTCGCTCTCGAAATGCCATTGGTGGCCCTCATTCGTCGACTTTGCTGCTTCACCTTTGGTGCCTTCTTTTCCAGGGCCTGCACGCCATCGTCTCGAAGAGATCTTCCGCGAAGTTGGTAAAAGAGCCGAAAACTACGAAGATGGGCAATTTTACATCGAACTTCGCCGTCAGAATGGATGCTCTGGGGAATCTTGCGCCCATAACAAGTTTGCTTATATTACGACTCGAGTAGAGTGTGACACGGGTAGTATACTGGTCAAATTAGCTCTGAACGCGGTACGTTCTGGAATCAGCGCAAGCAGAATCGAAAGGCTTGTCCGCCATACACTCCTCGCAATGCTTCAGGAGATAAATCCCTCTATCGAATTCTTCGGGGTTCGGCTTGTTTTAATCATCTCAATTGCACCCGAACTCGCCAACCCCACAGTCATCCTCGATTTTGTAGAAAGCATTATTGGCGTGTACTCTTCCCTCTATGCTGTACTTGAGTATGCACGTTGTTGTTCTTCTCTTCAAGAATCACTCTGGATCTTGCAGTGCGTTACTGGCAATGATTACGTCTCTCTACGCGCAATATACGAGCGGTGGGCTTTCCAATGTCTGGTCAGTCTGGGTTTTGAGGATGCAGTTGCTGTCTTGACAGGAGGACATGTGCGAGTGAAGAGGGACGAGCATTCATTACGTCACTTTCATATGAGTAATGGACTTGTGGAGCGGTCAGGTAATGGGCTTGACCGCACTATGGGGCATTGTCTGTGTTGCGAAGCTGGCACATGGGATATCACCCTTGGGAAACTCGATCTGCATGCTAGAGTGCTGCAAGTCATGTCCCATGTAGAGGATAAATGGCGTGGTACTACCTCTCTCATGTAATTATCTACAAACATTTCAACTCGAGGTCGTCCCCCTTCCCAAATCCGCCCCCATATCTCGATTCTCCAAACCGGCACGCCTAATTCAAAACACGATGTCTCAGGCCGCCGGGACGCCGTAAGGCGTCACGTATCCATCAAGGCTTGTTCAACGGACAACACATGATGGAACACTACGAGAAGCTGCTGCCAACGCAACTGTGAAAATCCTTCGAAGTCCTAGCTTGAGGCCTTTTCGGGTCGCGTCTTTTCGTCATATGTCGGTGTTTTCGGTTATCTTGGCAGGCCTAATCCACATTGGTCTGCGATGTAGCGTTTATTCGTGGCAGTGTCGATGCTAAGGAGTGTGTTGTCCATGTGCGTCGTTCGGCGGGCCTTTCGCTGGTGGGTATTAATAGCATACGACCTCACTGACCCAAGACAATCCGATCCTCTTAACAGCATGCAGCATTTGAGCCATATGTGAACGGACAACATTTATCTTTACACACCTTTGCTGTATCTACCATACTGGGTAATGCTTCAAATATCATTGGGTAGTCAACATAGTGAGCAATGACTGGACGACTCTTATTGATCCATCAGATTATATAGCATATCTTAGCTTGGGCGCTTGGGTATCGTGATATATCCGCACGTGTGAGGTGATGATTGCTGATGGATACCAACTTCTAGGCGGCTTGGATTCGTATTCGTCGCTGTCTGACTTACTCCTGTCCGCCTCACCTGGTTAGAGGTGGCAAATAGACTCCTGTTTGAGGAGTTTGGTAGAGAATACGTGAGTCAATGTTAAGGCCCCTGTGTGCCTGAAAGGGCTGTGTAGAGTGAGCTTCGAAGGGGTTGTGGACTGGAATAGTACCTGGAGTTGTATATAAGAGATGGATACCTTCCCTACCAAGGGACACAGCAAGCAGCAAACCTCACCACAACGTTCTACAAGTCAACCCGCTTCAATCGACCCCCGCCAATTCACCACCCCCTTCAAAGAAGTCCTATCTGTAAGATCTATCTCTTCCTTCTTCTTCTTCTTCTTCTTTTTCTTCCCAACCTTTCCATGCCAAGGAACACCGGACTGACCGTTCCGACACAGACCAAACCCTCATCATGAAGTTCACCACCACCCTCCTCGTCCTCATCACCAGCGCGACCTCCATCCTCGCAGCCCCAGCCGACGAATGCCTCACTCTCGGCGGCCCCACCGACCTCACCGCTCTCTCGCCCGACATCTCACCCTCCGACGTCCGCAAATGCGTCGAGCACCCTCTCCGCCTCACCCTCGCCAGAAAGCGAGACACTATTTTGGACAAGCGATCTTGCGCCGACAAGCAGTTCGGCTGCACAAAGGGGTATTGCTGGAAGGAGTGCACTGATGGCGGCAACTGGTGCTGGCTCGCGAAGAACCAGGGCGTAGGGGATTGGACTAGCTGTGCTGCTGATGCGGATTGCCATTCTGCGGTGGTACCGGATAGCAACTGCGGGATCGGAGATGGGAACTGTGGAAGCTGTGGGTGCTCAGGCTGTAATTGATGGGTAGTTGACGAGGATTGAAGATGGGGCGGCGGGACGGTTGCGTGTGGACCAGCGGGGCCATCTGTTTGGTTGATCTTTTCTTGCGTGTACCTTTCGTAAAGCTTTTGTTTCCGGTAGATCTCTCATTTGGAGGTGCCTAGCCACTCATTCAATGTTATCCCAGCGAATGCGTATATTCATGTTAATTTCGAGACTCTCTTGTTCTTCGACGAGGTGGAAATCTCGTTCATAGGCATATGAATAGCTTTGGCCGAAACGCTTCTACTCCCTATTTTGCACTGACGAATCATTCACCTATGCTCAAGGAGTGTTGCAGAGACCTCTAGTGCGGGGTGAGCTTAGATTAACTGGACTAGTGCCAGATCTAGCCCCAATTGGGCTAGTAGGCTTGATTTCTAGGCAAGGGTTTTTCAATCTAAAGTGCTGACCTATTTCTCCTTCTAGTACTTCCACCTTATCGACAATACACTATTCGGCATGTTACAAAGACACCAAATGCTGTTAACATACCGCAGCCAAAGTCTTCTTCTTCTCGCTATTCTCCTTGCACATGGCTTCGGAAACTGCCCAAACCTGGCATGCAATCTTGGACTTAAGCCGGACTAAAAAACTGGCTTCCAAAAGCATCGTATTCCCCAAACTGGAAACTGTAAAGTGCAGAGTGGCCGAATAGCAGCTCTCGCAGAGTGTCGACGCGGTCGCTCAGCCCCTTCAGCCTTGCACTGCCCCACTGCCAGAGTCGGTGCCTCTCGCATATGAAGTACGCGCATTTGCCCACAAGTATCCGGTGCCACAATGTACCTTTCGTCAGCTTTCCACTAAACTAGATCCAAGTCTCTTAAGAAAGATGGAAAACTATCTATTGTATTGGGAGAATGCAGAGGAACCCGAGGACGACGGATCACCTTTCTTTAAACACCAACCCCTTGATCACGAAAAGCCTTCATTTCGTCTGATAAAGTTTCTCCCAGATGTCTCACAGCTGAATGGTCCCGTACGATGCGAGATATACCATGATACGGTCGATTCGGACTACACCTGCCTCTCCTATGTATGGGGTCCACCATTACCAGATGACAAGATGGCGCAAATATATATCAACAATAAGCCGTTTCTCATACGACCAAACTTGTGGGAATTTCTCAAAGTAGCAAGAAGAAAGTTTGCACACAGACCCATTTGGATAGATGCTCTATGTATCGATCAATCGAACACCAAAGAACGGAACCACCAGGTACGGCAAATGGGTACTATCTATTCTCAGGCGAAAGGAGTGATCGCCTGGCTTGGAAATACCGCGTCTATCGCAGCGTTTGTCGCCTACATGCACTATATCGAAGAAGGCAATGAAACAAGCTCGAATGAGCCTAGGCGATCTCGACCATACTTTTGGGAAGATACTCACAAGATGAAAGCCCGTCAAGATTTTGTCACGAATCAATATTGGAAGCGAGGCTGGATCATTCAAGAGATGTTACTTGCAAAGGATGTGACTGTGCTAGTACGGGAAGAAGAGATGGGCCTTGCTTCCTTGATTCGCACAATTGTACGTACAAGATGGTCGCTATCACTCATCAATAGCCCGTGGTACAAGCTTCAAGAACTGGGTAAAGTGCTCAAGATCGACGACCCGAAAAGTACCCAGAAAGGGAGCCTGATAGACTTGCTCGCCACCTTCGGTGGCCAGGAATGTGCTATCAGAAAGGATCGCATATACTCTTTGCTCTCGCTCTGCAAAGAGGGTCCAAACATCGATGTCGACTATGATATTACAGACGATCTACTAACTCGTCACGTGCTCCGTGCATGTTGGCGTGAGCTGTGTATTTGCACTGTAAGTGTCGTCGCTTACAGTCTTACGCTCGACAAAACTCTGTCGCGTGAAACCAAAAGGGGTCTTAATAGGGTCATTGGCAAGAGAAGTAAAGCCAGCCAGCATTTTGTGGAGTTTGAAACCGTTCAAGTCTCTGCGCTCACCCCAAGATGCCCGAAGTGCCTACGCTCATTACCGGATTCCTCTTACTGGTCTGGGAAACCGGGCCTAATGATATGTCTCGAGGATATCTGCGAAAAGTGTTCTGGGCACCTTGTCTGGGAACCCAATCTTCTGATCAAATATGGGAGGAACCGATGTAAAGAGATGGTTCATTATACGAGTTATCACGGTAACCGGTGGAGCTTTGGCCCAGGTCATGTGGCTGTATACAAGACACCACAGGCTGACGGCGCTTTGTATGTGGTGCGGTTCACATACGAAGCAATTTTAGAGCTTGTGCAGAGAGAAACAGGCTTGACGACGGGTGATCTGCTCTGTGAACATTTGAGTGCTACCCGTGCAAGAGTCAATTCTCAAAAAGGGCGACTAAGAATTTGCGACACGTAGTCGTCAAACATTCCCTGATTTAGCAGGATAAATTCAGGACTACTATATGCTTCTTCGCACCCAAAACATCCGCGTCTCCTCTCAAAACCGAGCAACTGTCTTCACCCTGACCAAACACACGGCTTTTGTTCAACATGTTTGCTAAGCTCCGGCACTCTCCCCAGCTTCTCGTCAAAGAACCAGATACCTAAAAAGTCAGCTCTCCTCGTTATATCCCGCAAAACCAGAACACTCACTCGGATCATCCTCCTTATACGCATTCGGAAACCTCACAAACGGCCCCGGCGCACCACCCCCCGACCCCACAACCTCCACATACGCACAACTCACAAACCACTGACTGTCCCCCTTCGTCGCACTCGCCAGGAACTGCTCAATGCGCAGCACATACTTCCCCGGCGGCGTCGTCCGCGGCACCATAAAGTTCATCCCATACGTGCCGTTCAGACTCCACTGCGCGTCGTCCGCCGGCCCCGCATACGCGATCTTGAAGAAATCCCCGCTGGCATCGTACGCGCTCAGATCCTTCAGACCCTCCGGCAACTTCGACAGGAAGACCTGGCCAGGCCCGTCGTGGTAGATGTAGGGGCGATCCTCGCCTTCGAACCACGGGCCGGAGAGCTCGAAGGAGGCGTCGGAGCCGGCAACGATGGTGGCGGTTTGGATGGCTGGGTGGCGGATGGGGAAGGCAGAGGAGCCGCAGACGATGTCGGGGTTTGAGAGGCCGAAGACGGGGGAGGAGCGGCCTCAGAGACCGCCGGAAAAGCGGGGGAGGACGTCGCGGATGTATTGGTAGTCGCTGCTGACGGTGTTGTTGATGACGAGGCGGGTGAAGACGTCTGGGGGGTGTTAGAGGGGGGTTGTGGGTGGGCTGGGGGTAGGGAAGAGGGTACAGTGTGCGCTCGCGCCGAGCAAGAGTAAAGTAGCTATAAGTGCTTCATGGTGGTGATGGGGCTAGGAGGCAACTGCAGATCTTATACATCAACAATAACAGCACAACCACACTAAATACTCTCTCAACTACGCCATACACATCACCCGCATTCAACCTACAGTCAGACGACACATTCAGAAACCTCCGACCACACGCGCACCCTCCAATCGCATCGCTTCCTTACCGCGGCCATATAGTACACTCCCCTGCCCCGCCCTACAATTAGATGAATATGGATCCGCTCTGCATGCTGGCTAAACAGCCTCCACGCACCGGATCGCTACTCGCACGATAGCTTGATTCAACGAACAGTCAAAGCAGGCTTTAATGTTCAGAGTTCAGTACACACGTAACTATACTCTTCCTTCTGTTCTGTTAGTGGGTGTAGACGGGGAGGCTAAGACGTCGGATATACTGACATGAAGTACATGGGGACTAGTTACTGGCTTGGCAGTAAAGACCGGCCAAAGGTTGATGTATCGAAAGAGAATTGTTAGTAGTCCAGGAGTTGCACTTTACATTTCGGTAAAGACTCTGACGAGTAGAATTGGGTTGACAGGGAGTTAAGCCAAGCTGAGCCGTCGAGAGCACGGCAATGGCGCCTTTCGTCGCAAGGGACTAGAAGCAGCTATTCTTTTAGAATCACAACCGTCCCTGTTGCATCCCACACGAGCACATGAAGATTCGAGCGTAACATCCGAAGTTGTAGGCTACGGACTGTTGTCTGGCGTAGCTAGAGCTAATCTGGGACTCTAGTACTTCAGCTGGATGGATCAAGTACCGACTTAGGCACACCAATCGATTATAGTTTCGGTTACTATACGAGGTCCATTCCATGCACGAGACAAGAAGGAGAAGGTTTTATGGGAAATCCGTACAAGAAGAGGGTTCGGTGAATGCGAAACCTTCGAATCAATGACTTCTGGACAATCCTTCGGAAATTGTGGACTCTTTCAAAAGTCGACCCGTGGTATATTACAAAGAGAGAAAGAGAGATGGGCTTCGTGAGCGCCAAAGTGAGCCCCCATATGCAAGCATCCTGAAGTCGTGTTTTCAGATCTTCTTCAGAGCAAACTCGAAGGCGGTCTTGAACGGATCCTCCATATTGCCGAACTTGAACTTGGGAACAGTCTGCTTGACTGCAACATCCTGGTATAGTTTGTCTGACCAGTCCTGCAACATTGAGTATGATTAGTAGATCTTGGGAAATTACATGTTCTTGGACCCTGCTCCGGTTTTCATCATCCCCAAGTTGAGACCCACCTGAGTCGTATCATCGGCGGCTTCTTGCTTTGTGATTGGCATTTTTGCTCTCATCATCGCTTCAGCCTTTGCTTCTTCTCGTCCACGCTTTCGTCCCGCCATAAGACCTTCACGCCTTCCGAGTTGTCTGCCTTTCTCTTCGCCCTGGATGAGACCGACTTTCTTGCCAGCATCCCAGCCGCGCTGGTACGCTTCCTCGCGAGCTCGGATCAACTCCCTCTCGAACGAGGCAGAGGTTTGGACGGGGGAGGGCGAAAGGGTCTCAGAGACTGGTGCGGCGACCGTGGAGCTTGGTCGGGACTCCAAGCTACCAGGAGTGCGTGCTCCGGGAATGATTTGCTAGAGTTATGGGTGAGTCTACTTCCAAGAAACTTGAGTTCGGCGTCACATACCTGGCTTCCAGTGATGGCCTTATCAGTCCATAGATGTAGGCTCACCGGTGCACTGCTCGCGCCACTCACAGCCCCGTTCTGCTTGTTCTTGTAGCTGCCGGGAGTAAACGGCTTGGGTTGCGGGGTCCACAGCTGGTTGGCAGGCGAGCTTTTTTGCTGGTTCTGTAGAGTATAGCTCTGGGGCGCCTTGTTCTCATCATGCTGCTGCGATGGCGTCTTCGGTGTACTACTCGCGTTACGTCTTGCTTCACTCTGCTCGGGAACAAAGTAGCGGGGAACGAACGGCTTCGACTCGGGAGACCAGAGGTGTTTGGTAGGCGGTGAGACTGGCTGAGCCTGCGGGAATTCGTCCTTCGGCGCCTTGTTGACGTTCTGCGGGATCTTGACGGCATGGGCTCTGGCGATGGCCTCGATCTCGGCGCACAAGGCCCCGGGCGCAGGATCCGCTTTTTCGTGCGCATTCGCGATGAGAGAGATGCCCCGCACAGATGGAAGCTCACCGAGCAGCTGACCCAGTTGCTCGAGGGCGGCGAACGGGCTATCGTCGCCCGCCATGGCTGATTCTGGAAAGAGGATTGGAGGGCGGAAGAATGAGACAAAAATTGGGCAGAGGCTGTGCGGGGTGCGAGGTGGAGGTAAAGAAAGCGACGTCGGGGTGGAAGGCGCGTCACTGGAGGGTGCGTCACCCACACGACTAGAGCGCGACCAAGTGGAAGGTGCAAACGCGGCGTCGCCTTCACTTGTGCACCACTTATCTCTTATCGACAATACACGCTGCATCTCAAGAAATGCATATTCCCGGCCTTTTGCGGTCCACAAGCATGGAGCTCGTACGGACTGGTAAGATGAGAGGCCCATATGGGTGTTGAAGCAGAGTGGTTCACCTTCACCAAATTGCAGAAACACCCTCGTCCTAAACTCCCCAGAGTCTGGTAGGTAGTAAGTGATATCCCGCATCATCTTTGACCGATAGCCTCGACAAAGGCCTGACCGCATGCTACAATGGCTGTTCGCTCTCAAAGGTGTACAGCATGGGGTTCACCCTATCGGAAACACGCCAAAGAGTCGGCATCTCGACCTTTGGCCAGGAAGCATCATACCTCGCACAGCGACAAAACGGCATGAACGGACGAGGAAAAGAAGCATGGTAGAATCGGTTCGGTGGACTCTGTAAGAAAGTACAAAGCAAGAGGGACGTGAAATATAAAGCCCACCATTACCCACGCTAATAATTCCCCGACAAGCGGCGGCATTCGTGTATACGATCTCGGGAATCCTTCGAACGTCCGTGTTCCAGTCCTTCCCTATTCGCACCTATCTAAACTACATTAGGGAATTACCAAAGCCTTTTCTGGTTACTCGGCCGAAAGATCGTAAAGTGAAGTGGTCCTTTCCGTTGTCTAGACACAACTTCGAAGGTGGAGGATGCGAAACGAAATTATCCACAGCCGCAGAGGTGAAGCTCTTTTTTTCATATAAGACCTCAGATTTTGTGCTAGCAAAACTGTACAACGAGGAATCTCTCTTTTATTCATTCGTTTTCGTCTTCTTTATTCTTCCAGTAAGATGAAACCATTCGTTTCTATCTTCGTGGTTATCGGGAGCCTCGTCTCAGCAACTCCTACATCTCGCGATGTAGTCGACACGTCGTACGAGATGGACGAGACTATCCGAGGCTCGCGACCCTGTGCAGCCGTCGCCGTTAACTTCGCACGCGGAACTTTCGACTCCGGAAACATTGGTGTATGGGTCGGTCCCCAGTTCAAGGAGGCTCTGCTTGAAAACCTTGGGGGCGATATAGCGTTCCAGGGCGTGAATCCTGCCCAGTACCCCGCCGTCTTGGACGACTATGCCAAAGAAGGCGGAAGTGAGAGCTGCGGAACTGGACTGGCGAAAACCGTCGACGCATACGCAGCCAAGTGTCCAGAAGCTGCGATCGTTGTGGCTGGCTGGAGCCAAGGTGCACTCTGCGCGCACAAGGCTGTGAACAGGATCGGAAAGACTGCGATGAAGCAGCTTAAAGCTCTTGTGACGTTCGGCGACCCAAACGAGATCTCCGACAATCTTTCGGTGCCCTCTAGCATCTCCTTCAAGAACTGGTGTGTAGACGATACTGTTTCGCCCGATCCGCTCTGCACAAAGACCCTCACGTCGGGCTTTAAACTCCCGCGAACACTTGAAGAACTCCAAAATCTGATTCTGGAGCCGCTGAGGACGCTACCGGATTTCGCAACAGGCGTTGAGCAAACGAAGCAAGCTGCGGGGCTGTTGCCGAAGATGATCAAAGGGTTGGTGAAGACGAGCCCGTACTTTCTGGCGGATGTTCTGAAGGGCAGGGTGCAACGCTGGATGGTTCTGCCGCAACATTTCATCTATGCCAATAACGGAATGGCGAAGGAGGCTGCGCAGTGGGTTGCTGGACAGGTCTGAGCTTGATAGTGGATGGCAAGATGTCAATGGAAGATGGAAAGACCGCTTTGGACATCGCCTTTTTGATGTGGTGCTATACTCTTTTTTCAAATCAGTCTTGACACCAGTTTCATGCACCCACATGTTGGATTCGAAGTCCATTCCAGATGTTGTACCCCGTCAGCGTCTTTGACATGCTGCTAGTACTGCGAGGGTCTGTCATCTCCTTCAGCGTTACTTTTTGGATTCAGACAACTGCATGGAGTCATTTCCCAACCGTCGTTCGTGCGCGTTCATTGTAGATGCTGATGGTGTCCTGGGGAAAGTCCTACGTCTCACACGAGATCGGATCTATGGTCGACACCAAGCCATTTCGGTACTAGCCCCTCGCTTGAAAGGAGGGGCTCAGGCGGCCAGCATCGGTCCAGAGCGCGTCAACTCTCAACTTACCTGCGCTGTTGGCTGCTCTCATGAAGTCCAAAGCAAGTATGGAGCAAAGAGTCACTTAGCATGTCTCTCGTCTACGACCACCCTACCTACTCGTGTATTTAAAACGCGACTATCTTTGATGTTGCTATTGATGATCCCTAACTAATCCTCAACTGCATTGCTGGTGAGCAGAAGATTGGCAGTGTGGATTGCCTAACGATATCTATCGTACGCACGGAGAAAAAGCGTCGTCATTCGTTAACAAAGTCTACGCGTTTTCCCGTTGGCGGAGATTGCGACATACAAAAAAGTCCTTTGACGTTCGTCACGCAGTCTCGCCGATGCCGACGTGCCGACACGATTTCTAATGTTCAGAGGCCGACATACCGACACGATTCTTGGTCCCATCAGCTTCAACATTCTCCAGCCAGTCACAGCGTCCGCTTGCAATTCCAAGAGAGCGCGGAGGTGATTCAATATGCTTGCTTTGCAAGCACTCACATGGCACAGACCTCACGGGAGTGTTGGGGAAGTTTTGGGACAGGGCAACGAATGACAGCTGCCTGTTCCCGTCACACTGTATACAGATCCCGTGCGAAAGGATGCTGGGCTATGGAGGCCTATTAGAATTCGAGCCGACACAGCCAAGAGGGTACAAAATGCTCTTATAAGAGGCATCGTACACTCGCAACAAGATGACAGTGTGCACACTCAATAGCTTTGCACAATCGAAATCCTCCCCCATACCGCCAGAATGTCAATTCTCCGCTGCGCAATCGGCCTCCTCCTCTGCGGCTCTACGTCTGCAGTCAATCCACTTAACTTCGCATTCCCGGAAAACACCGCAGAACCCACGCCTTTCCAGATCTCAGTAGATGCAGAATTCATACAGAGCACCATCGAAAAAGCACGCTCGTACCGTCCCTCGTTTACGCCCCAGAATCTGCCGGAATGGGAAGAGGGTGCTCCCCCGGAGGCCATGAATGAGCTGGCACGCTACTGGGCCGACGAGTACGACTGGGCCGATGTGCAGGAAGAGATCAACTCCAACTTCTCCCACTTCACAACCACCGTAACTGGAAGCGACAAGTATCCCCACCCGATCCCACTGCATTTCATCCATGAACGCGCCTCCCAATCCAACGATACGAGCGAAGCCATTCCGCTGCTGATGTTGCATGGTTGGCCATCAACCAGCCTCGAGTGGGCCAAAGTCATCCATCCCCTCACCCGTGGCCACGTCTCTAACGCGTCTACTCCACGCTTCCACGTCGTGGCACCTGACCTACCGGGCTACGGCTTCAGTCCAGCAGCCACGCACATGGGTCTCGGTATCCGCGAGATGGGACGTGCCTTTGATGCCCTGATGCACCAACTCGGCTACGAAACATACTGCATCTTTAGCACCGACATTGGCTGGGGAGTAGGCATGTGGATGGCGGCCGACTCAACATCCGTCACGGCGCACGCAACCGATTTCTGGCAAGCCAGGGCCACTGCAGACGACCAGGCGCGGTTTGACCGCAACGAAACGACGGCAGAGGAAACAGTGTACATGCGCTCGACGGTTGCGTTGATGAACCATCATTTTGGCTACTTTGGAGTGCATGCTACAAGACCCTTGTCGATTTCGCTGGCTATGACGGACAGTCCGGTAGGGTTTCTGGCCTGGGTGTGGGATCTTGTGTACACGTTCAGTGATGGCTATGCGTACAGCAAGGCCGAGTTGATCACCACAGCAATGAGTCTCTACATCCAGGGCACGTATGGTAACATTGTGCTGTACAAGGATGCTGCGGTGAGCTATCCACTTCGTCTGTCTTTATGGACACTTACTAACGCTGGGGTCTAGACTGAGGGCTTCAACTTTCCAAAGACATCGGTGCCAACGGGCATTCTACAGTTCGCGCACCCTAACGGGCCATATGCCGAGTTGAAAGACTACGGGCTTGCAGTGAGTATCTCATCATTGCATGTGTGTCGTAGACCGTGCTGACCTTGTACTAGCCTCGTGACTGGACGGAACGTACCGCAAATGTTACGTTTCTGCGCCGACATCCGTTTGGAGGACATTTTCCCGCCGTGTCCTACCCCGAAGTTTGGGTCGCAGATGTGCAGGACTTCTTTGCCCAGATCTAGATCTTGTCTGTATGATCTAAATTTGGAGCGCGGTCGAGGTTCTGAAAGAGCTATACAAAGTTATTGAGGTAGTACTAACTATGTTAGTAACTGTTAAATATTATAGTATATAACAACTACCTGAACGTATACCATGGTCCAATCAGTACTATCAATTGTATCGCCTCAACCGATCGACACGTTATATCATCGCTGTCATCTAAGGTCATTGCCCGGCTGCGATTTAGTCGCCTCACTCTTCTTAAGATCTTCCAATACCCCTTGAGTCTCCTTGATTGTAGCCTCCACAGACTGACACAACTGCAATTTCGCCCGAGTATAGCTCCCCTCCGTCCGAGCACGAAACTCTTTGGTCGCCGCACGATATTTCTGGGTAGCAGTCTTAAGCTTTGCATTGTCTTTCTTCATGTCCTCGATGGCTGTGGTAGACGCTGTTCCGTTGCTCTTCCATAGCAGGCTTCTGTTCGCGGTAATTCGCTCTTCAGCTCTGCGCATTTGATCGTCGTGACGGTCGAGTTTGCCAATGACGCAACGCCGCTGGTATTGGTAGGGCTGCTCTTCGTTGTTAATTTGAGAGGGGTTGGTGTTGGAGGCCATGGTTAGTCGGTATTTTGGCGTGGTGCGTCTGCCATAGACATTGAGTACATTCCGACTTTATAGAGGGTGGAGTTAATAATTTACAGCGCATACCGTCCTTGACACTATAGTGCGAACTACCTCACTTTGCGGTCGACGTGGTTAGTTTGCTACAAACGGGATCACAAAACAAGGCAGCTAATCGTGCGAAACCGCTTGTGCGTTGGCATTCAAATACGTGAACCAGCACGTTAAACTTTACGTAGATATCAAAATGCTATACCCCAAGCATACATAAGACTAGACCCTCTTCAAGAAGCCCCTTCCTTACCAGTGCCTCCGAAGAAGGCCTTTTCTTCCTTCCATCGCACCAAGGCGACTAGATTCGGATACGGTACCTCTTCAGGCCACATCCCTTTCGGAAACATCGCTTCAATATCCGACATGTTCTCGTCTACGAATATCCAATAGTCTCATCCCACTCCTTTGAATGCACGCATGGGTCTAGTCGTGCCTTGCGATACAGCGAAAGCATACAGTCGAACATGTGCGCACTGTGGTAGAGACTGTCCGTTGCCTCCAGTAAGGTGTCTCGTTCTGACCTTGTTATATTCGCGGCACGGAGTAGCGCTCGTCCCTCTCCGACGATTTGATCTACGGGCTGTTCGTTGTCGAACGCATGGTTGTTGTGCTGAGGTGTGTTTCATGTTTAGTACTTGATGTGTGCGGTTTGAGTTCTGCTTTGTGTGTTTGGAAGTGTTGTTGTATCTGAACGATTTAGAGCGTGGAGTGTGCGAAACGTCGGCGAGCACTTGGACGGGAAAGGCTGGTCTTTTATACTCTGGAGGGTGTCTGCGGAATATGGAATGGCTATCAACTTCATCTATGGTATTGAATACATGTCGGGAATTCTTCCATCAGGTCTATACAGCAAAGTGTGGTGAAATTCAATTACAGGGTTGACGGCTTCCTTTTCAAGGTGGTTGCAGTCAACGCCCTCTTGCGGAAACGGGATATCCGGAACTAAAGCTGAACACACTATGTGTTGTAGAATTAAGTAAACGCTGTGTATAGGATTGTAGCTTTCTGTAGTTATATTGCTGCATAAGATAATCCTTTTGGAGGCGCGCGGATTTATCTCTTTAGTTCTGGAGATTCCGTTTCCGCAAAGAGAACGCCATACCCTTTTCAGACTAGTGGAGGGGTCGTCAAAGTAGCGTTACGCTCATTAATTATGTCACACCTCAACATCACCTCACCATCTCAATAGAAAACATGGTTCTATCAGCTCATCCACCCCAACACGGCTTGAAGAGAGATTTCTTGAATGAATGTATTGCTCTTCCTGGTGCCATGCTTCCCGGTGCCATGCTCTTGGCCTGCGCTACGGATCTCGTAATCTCGTCACCGCTTCAGCCCCCTCAGCCCCCTCAGACCAGCTGAGAACTCCGCCAGCCTACCCTCAACAGGCTCCCACCGCTGTTTCATCGGAACTCGCGATATAGATCCATAACGAGGTCCCGCAGTACACGAAGTAAGCTGGATGTCAGGCGACTGCCGCATCTGTTGCACTCAAACATTGTGGCTACGCGGTCACAAGTAACCCAAGAGTGGCCTGAGCTGCGCGTTAGCAATGCACTCAACGCTAGGGTCATCGGGACTTGAGTTTCAGCAGACTAATTACTGGATAGAGACGCCCATATTGTGTGGCGCCTGAGCATCGAATACCAAATTTAGGCCGCATTTTGCAACCTCCGCTGAAAGCCATGCACGGTTGCCGCATTGAGTATCTTGTATCGCTCTTGCAGATACAAAAGTAGAGCTCTCGTCCTCTATGTCAACAACCATCTTACCAAAGCCATCGTCCCATCAGAGCCTCACTCTTTTTTCCATCAAAATGCGTCTCTCCATCTCATTGCCTACTCTTCTTCTCAGCCTCGGACTTTGTGTATCTGCCGCTCCAACAGCAGGAGGCCAACTGTCTCTTGCTGCGATTGGGCCCGGTTTCACCTTCGAATACACCACATCCAAACCAAAGTCTAAAAACTGGATTGGTATATACCATGCTACGGGTGGCGGACCAGATGAGGAAGAGCAAGTCCAACCATCACTTAAATGGGAGTATGCGCCGGGCGAAAAGGGCAGCGTGAGGATTGATGCACCAGCCGGCGCCGGAGGAAAATACAAGGCCTACTTTCTCGCCGATGACGGTTACAAATGGCTTGCCGAGCCGATTGAGTTCAACACAGGAAACAGCAATACCAATCAACTGAAGATCATGACCTATAATCTTTGGTATGGTGGAACCAAAGTCAACAACTATCACGAAAAACAAGTCAAATTCATCCGTGATCAGAACGTCGACATTGTGGGATTTCAAGAAGCTTCTGGGAACCACGTCAAACGCCTCGGTGAAGCACTGGGATGGAACTACCATCAGAGCAGCGCAGATAATACCGTCGGAATTATTTCTCGTCATCCTATTGTGACAAAGCACAAGGATATCGGTGATCGTACATCCGGCGTTCAAATCAACATCGACGGCAATAGTGACAAGAGCCTTAACTTTTGGTCCGCTCATCTGAACGCTTACCCGTATGGTCCTTACGAATTTTGCTTCGAGAAGAAGAGCGTGGAAGATGTGTTGAAAATCGAGGACAAGGCTGGCCGCATAGGGCAGATCACAAAGATCGTCGAGCAAACCAAATCCCAGCGCGACAGTAGCACGCCTTTTATCCTAGTTGGCGACTTCAACGCACCGTCTCATCTCGATTGGACGTTACAGAACAAGCACTGCGATGTCAATTTCGAATGGCCGAGTTCCAAGATTCCCACTGACGCTGGTCTGATCGATTCCTATCGTGTCGCGCATCCAGATCCAGCCACGGAGAGCGGTAACACTTGGTCTCCAATCTACCCGCATAATGAAGAGCAGAACGCTTCAGAACCGCAGGATCGGATTGATTTCATCTACCACACCAAGAAGTTGAAAGTCATTGGGTCAGAAACGAAAGTTGCGGGTAGCCCGAAGGCAATGCCAGACCACGAGGACAACGAATGGACCAGCGACCACGCTTCTGTTGTTACTACATATGAACTACTTTAAACAAATTCTGCGGGGATAGATTTGGGGATTTCTATAGAATTGTTTGGGTTTAGCTTGATACCAAAGCCCGTGTTCTCGCGTTTACGGCATAGTGTGCGATTAGAGTGAACGAGGGCATAATAAGATGCACTATACCGTATCTATCTAGAAAATGGCAATAACTGTCGATCAGATCAAAAGCACAGACGAGAAAACCAAAACACGCGTCCTGCCGTCCTAACCTCCTCCTCCACACCCACTTTAGCCATGGCGACTCTAGAGCAGCGACTACAACGCGTGCGTGCCCGTGTAGAATTTCACTACGGTAAAATATCGTCTCTTGAAGGCCGACGCTACGAACACAAACATGACGTGCAGCACGACAACGAGGGAACAGAGTCTGTGGGAGATGACCCACAGATCAGTCAGGCTAAGATCGATGAGCAGCTGCGTATCACGGCGGAAGGTAGGTTTCCTCAGGAAGAGACACGGAACTGAAGGCAGAGATTAAACGGGTCGAGCGGCAGAAAGAAGCAGCGAAGAACCATGATCGTCAATCAAAAGACCAAGGTCCTCGTCCCGCCCCAGCCTCCAGATTTCCGAACGCAGAAGAAAGGCGCAAGTTGATGGAGGAAATTGACCGCATTCGCATTGAGGTTCGAGGTCGCCACAAACCGGCACAAGGCACCCAACACCTAAATTGCAGCTGCCCTTCGAAAGAACCCCTTTGACATCTCCGACGTCGCAGTACACATAGTGGTGGAGAAGAAAGGTGGAATGGGGGCTATGTGGTGTGACTGGGGCAATCACATGCCTGGCGTAGATGACATTATAAGAAGAGGATTACTGGAAAGTGAGGGTTGTCGGTTCGACAAGAACGGGAGGGTCCTGGGCAGCAGAGTGGATTTCGTGGAGTTCGAGGGGGACATGAGGGGGACAGAGATGGAGAAGTACATCGATCAATTTACGATGAAGTATGACCGCAGTCTGTGGACGAGGGAGACTTTGGCTGAGAAGGAGTAGTAAAGTACGTACTACGTTTCTTTATCATCTCGTATACATCTCTTTTACGTCTGGAATAGTGGTCTAACACTGTTGTAGTAGATAGTAAGAGTTATCTTTTACATGTAGTTCCTACGGTTTCCGTGGAACCCATACAGACCGGTTGAGTTGCAGGCCTGTCTAATTCGGAAGTATTTTGCGCCGTGCTACAACTACGCCCTCGATTGAAACATACCTGGGCGTACTACCAATCATTTATTGGACGGGATTCAGGCTCTGTACTCAGAATTGTGAGTATGAGTCAGCGTCTACGTTCGGTCCTACCAAATGTTATCACAACTTGCCTTTTCTCACAGCGAATAGAACGCTCACACGGCTCGTACACAGGCCTAGTACCGCGCCGAGGCGGAGTCAAGCTTTCTGACTTGATACTCTTTACGGACGGGATGCTTTTACCCCGCCCTCTCAAGGTCGCACGACACGGTGGGTTGAGCCCTTTGAAAACACCTAACAGGAAATTCACCCGTTGACATCCGGCACCACTGTTACAAATCATACTCTCGTCGGCGTGTAAACTGCAGCTCACTGAGTCACTGTACGCTCATAGGCCAACCAGCAGCCCAGTGGCGGAAGTCCGCGCATCTAGCATGGTCGCGAAAGCAGCTGACTGCGCGCAGTCCCCACATGCATGGCCTGCCAGCACCTCATATAAAGAGTACACGTGGACTTATCTACTCTTTTTCAATCCTACACTTTCCCATCTCTTCACTTCCGACTCTTGAGTCTTCACTTTCCCACATACGCTGCCCATCTAAGGTTTCGCACACATACCCTCTCAACATGCTCGACCACGTCAACCTCTTCGTTCACCCCTCCAAATTCGACGACGTAGTCAACTGGTACCTCGCCGCGCTAGCCCCCCTCGGCTACACCAAGCAGATAGACTACCCCGGCCAAGCAGCCGGTATAGGACTGCCCTCGGACCCGGTTTCGGGACTCTGGATCACCGCGAAAGACACCGGAAACGAAACGGGTATTCACATTGCCTTTCGAGCTAAAGACCATGAGACTGTGGATAAGTTCCATGCTGAGGGGGTGAAGGCCGGAGGCACGGATAATGGGGCGCCGGGGTTGAGGGCGACGTATGGTCCGCATTATTATGGCGGGTTTGTGATGGATCCTGTGGGGTGAGTTTGGTCTTTGAGGGGAGGTGAAGGGGTTGGCCATGAGGCTAATTCGGGGAACAGGAATAATGTTGAGGCTGTGGATCATTTGGAACACTAGATGGCTGGAAGCTCTTTGCAAGAGAGGCCTTCGTTCGACGTGCGTCATAGGTATGAGCAGCAAACAAAGCTGGCACATGCAGCATGGATCTTGTTGCATGCGTGCGGGCGATCTGGATGTAGCGGCGAAATCGGCGGCAAGGTAATCTGACCTTCGTTTGGTTCCAACGTTCAACCAATCTCATCCTCTGCATGTCTTGCTTGTTCGCCGAACTCTTTCCACGTGCTAGAGCTTCACCCATCTGAGTTTGACAGAGGAAAACCAAATGAAAAGGATACTCCAGACAACAGACCAGAAAGTCAGTCTTTCTAACAGTCGACGTAAACAGACAGAGAAGAAAGGAAGTAAAATCGTAATGATGGCTAATAAAGACGTACCGTCAATGCCATGTAGAAGGTCGGCAGGACAGACAGCCCAGTTTCATGGCATGTGGGGTCGATGGCAGAACTACAAAGGTTTGGAAACCCCTAAATAACCAGCTTGTGTGGAAATTCAGAACAGTTAAACTCAACGCATAAGTATTGCATACCATTCTTCTACGACTGGTTCGGTGTCGGCTTAGAACCGGATCCCCACTTGCATATCCGGACCCCTTCGTCTTCGTCTCCTCTATCTCTACCACAACGTCTACCGTCATGCAACCACTGCAGCCATGTTTGAACCTACAACCGAGTAGTTCTACTACATAGCAAATGAGAGGGAGTTTAAATGGTGCCCAGAACCCAAATATCAATGCAAACCCGCCCCAAAACTTTTACGAACGACACCAAGGCCTAAAGGAGACTGCAGTTCACAGAGCATGAAGGTCCCACAGTCACTGGTTATGCGGGTGCTGATTGCTACCGCAGCGTTAGTGTCCTCGCATCATTCCTTGCGTTTGAGTTTGTCAGAGAGTGCATTCATCGCGCATACCCACACGCCGTTCGCAATGCCAGCATTCGCCACAATGAAATCGTACGATCATATCACAAACGCGACCGATCCGATCGTACGTCCGCGTGTCCATTCCATCGCCTGAACAACACAAACTCATCCTATGTCAAAAGGCCCCGCATGCACTCCAAAAACCAGCAGATCTTTGGCAGGAACAGCAATGCAGAGCGGCGCTGAACCAGCCGAGCGACCTTCTCCCGGAACCCATGGTCCGCATACCTTGAGTCGACACGAGACCATCCGCGCCCTACAGCAAGCACACTCCCACCCCCTTAGAAGCCATCCCACCACCCCCCTCCCAATATGCGACGATCAAAGCACACGAACCCCATCCCCATCCCCGCAACACCATCCGCCCACCTCCCACCCGCGACAAGCATCTCCAGAACTCAAAGACGACATCGCGCGCGATGTTTCAAGTCTGCGGCTCGCGCTAGGCAGAGATCGAGGTAGTATCCATGAGCTTCAGCGGGAGAATGCGAGGTTGAATACGAGGATTGTAGAACTGGAAATTCAAATTGTAGAAATGCGGACGCTGCTGGACGAGGTTGCAGGTGTGGTGCGTGATGTAGGAGCGTGGGAGTTCCGGGGTGGTGAGCATGGCGGGACGGGAAGGTGATGCGATCGTCGATGTGAGGGAAAGGAAGACATTGGGATCAAGTGGACTCTGCACAGGCTCAACTGATGGTTTACAACATGTAATGATTAACACGACTAGAGAAATAGTAGAGAAACAAAAGCTCAAATCAAAAAGAATACAAATCCTGCTCCTGTGCTGCCCCTGCAACTAGCCTCTCAATAGTCAAATCGATCAGGCAACACTAATGGAGCAACCAAGCTCCACGTGTAGATGCCATAGCACACCCATGCGCTGATGATCTTGGCCCAACTAGCCCAGTACGTCCTGCCAACCGGCACAAAATCGTTTTGCATGTCCTTTTCATCAAAGTTAGTGGTGAGTAGAGTTGCTACCCACGTTGTGCTCAGGAAGAAGATGATGTGGAAAAGGGTGTAGTTATATTGCGTGGCGTTGCGTTCGTCGTCGCGCGGGTTCTTAGACGGAGCCTCGTCCTCATCGTCGCTGTCGGAGTCGTCCAAGGCGGATGCAGGGAGTGAGCCGCTCTCTACGGCAGCGCGGAGAGCAGCCTGGCGCATGTCGCGGCGCGACTCTGGCTGCTGCGTGACGAGGCCGTGCTCATAGTCTTCGGTACCGACTTGGGAGTATCCGTTACCGTAGGAGTTGCCTTGCGAGCCGAGAGCGAGGCCATAGGTGGCAGCACGGGTAGTTGTGTACGCCACGGTGACGAAGGTGACGATGGCCCCAATGATGATGGTAGCCTTGCGGGTTCCACGAGCACGAATCAAGGGATTGCACTGGTGGTCGTCAGGCTCCATACCGACGGCAGACATGGTTAGATAGGTGCAATAGACTGCTACAATGGCAGATTGCGCGAGGCCGGCTCGAGGGTTGATGTTCTGGATTGCCGGATGAATCGATATGACCGAGGAGATGAGTAGTAGTAGCAAGTTGATCTAATACTTGTTAGTTGGGACCTGTAGACGGTCGCGGTGGATCTAACCGTGATAGCAGCTTGGTTCATTCCGCATCCGCTCTTAGCGAAGAAAATATACATGACCACAGTCATGGCGAAGGAGGCCAGATACATGAACAGAGCGGACCCGACCAACATGCCAGTCCAGATGCGCGACTCGGTCACCTCAATCTTCTCCTGGCAGTATTCGGCCCAGTTATGCGCCAGATCGACCAGAAGGATAAGTCCGATGAGCAAGAAGAGGCATGCGCCGATCATGGCGAAGTAGTTGCCCCAGACTATGAAGAACGAGTTCGGGATGAAGAAGGTGAGGACGACCATGACCAGCCAGGCGAGGACTTTGGGGGCCCAGAAGGCGTTCTGTATCGGCGCGCGACCGTCCTTTGAAGAGCGGACACCGAGGAGCATCAGAGCCATGATCAAGTGGAAAGAGCCGAGGGCGAAGTTGATGCGCTGAACCGCGACGTATCCGTAGCACTGCTCGCCATGGCACTTGATGTCGACGTAGTCGAGGGTGATGTGCGAGAGCTTCTTCATGGCCCAGTCCGTGAGCATAATCCAGGACACGATCGAGTTGAAGAGCAGGATGAGCGCGTAGGCGATACGGGTGGCAATACTGGGACTTGTCAGTAAACGCTCTTGCGTGTTCTTGCAGCCTCTGCGCACCTGTTACCACACTTGCCGCCGCAGGACCCCAAGACGGCGCTGCACGTGGCCGCTCCGCAGCAGGAGGCGGCAATCCCCCAGACGGAGCCCATACTCGGGAGGACGAGAAACGGAATCGAGAGTGCGGCACCCATGGTTGCGGAGTGGTGGTGCGGTGGTAGTGGTAGTGGTGGTGGTCGAGTGTCTGTCTGGCCTCTGGCGTGTCGTCGCGAAGAGGCGCGGCGCTGGTGACGTTCACCCGATGATCCGCCACTAGCTTAGCGCGAATGCTTGGCACATGCAGTCACCCCCGTAAATAACCATAGCTTCGTCTTATCTCGAGTCTCACCAGATCAGTCACTACAAGTCGCGTCTGGCCCATCGCTTGTCTTCTCTGTCGCTCTTTCTTGTACCTAGTCCTCGAAGATATCTTGTTGCGAATCCGAAATCAGTTCCCCGATCCATCCACAACCCACCACAGCGCACCCACCTCAGACTCGATGACTGCGCCGACGTCGTGACACACCCGAGCTCTGTTGAGCTGCCATGGTCGTGTCCCAGGAGAAGCCGACCCGCAAGAAGACCCGTATTGTCTCTGTCATCGCAGCAACTGCCATTTCGCTGGCATGCGGGACGAATGTCAGTACCTCATGCCTTCCCGAGTCTTCACGGCTGATGCATACAGTACGCCTACTCGGCATGGGCACCGCAGTTCGCCGAGAAGCTGCAGCTGTCTGCGACGCAAAGCAATGTTATCGTACGGAGCCTCTCCCGTCTACATGCCAATGCACCCTCTCACAATCTCAGGGCACGGCGGCCAACCTCGGCATGTACGCCTCGGGCATCCCCATGGGCATGATAACAGATAGGAAGAGCCCTCGTCTAGCCGCTCTCATTGGCATGCTTGCGCTGTTCGCTGGGTACTATCCTATTCACATCGGTATGGGTCCCCAAAGTCCTGATCAGGACCAATCTAAAGCGGGATAGCATACGACAACGGGGCTGGCTCGACGAGCGTGGCGTTGATATCCTTCTGTTCGTTTGTGTCGGGCGTCGGGAGCTGTGCTGCCTTTCAGGGTGCACTGAAGACAGGTACATGTTTTGCCCCAGCTGTACTGTCTGTCAAACACTCACCCGAATAGCAACCCTAAATTGGCCCACCCACCGCGGGACGGCGACTGCGTTTCCATTGGCTGCTTTTGGCCTAAGTGCTTTCTTCTACACTCTCATAGCCGGCATTGCTTTCCCTGGTGATACCTCGGGCCTGCTTCTTCTACTGTCCCTGGGCACTTCGCTCGTGGTCCTGGTTGCAATTCCCTTTTTGCATGTCGTGGACCACCAAAGCAGCACGAGCTATGCCGTTCTTCCGACCAGTGATCGCACTCGTAGGAACTCAAACCTCCTCCACCGCACAAGGCTTGCTGGGGCCAAATATAGCCGGGCATCGCTCCCGGAGCCGGAACCGAGTAAGCGCTGCATTTCTTTTTCCGTCTTTGCGCCGCTTATCAGCCGCCAACTGTGTTCATAGCAGACGATGCCGAGCAGGAAGGCGACTCAGACGAAAACTCGTCCCTATTATCGATTCCGGGGGACATCCTCCCGGAGGATGACGCTGCAAGTTCTAAGTCTTCTCACTCACGTTGCTTAGATATCACTGGACTGGCATTGCTCTATAAGATTGAGTTCTGGCAGCTGTGGATTCTTATGGGTTTGCTCACGGGCGTGGGTTTAATGACGATCAAGTAGGTGGTGTCACTCAGCCCGGTTTCACCAACTGACGTGAGCAGCAATATCGGTCATGATGTTCAGGCCCTATGGAATCACTACGACGACACGGCAAGCAAGGATTTCGTCGCTCATCGCCAATTATGGCATGTTTCGATCATCTCATTATGCAGCTTTCTAGGGCGCCTCTCCTCGGGCATTGGGTCAGATGTCATCGTGAAGAAACTGCAGATGTCGCGGTTCTGGTGTACAGCGATCTCAGCGACCATCTTCATGCTTGCTCAAATGTGCGCAATCCAGATCGAGAACCCAAACTTCCTCTGGGCTGTCTCTGGCCTCTCTGGGCTCGCATACGGGGTTCTCTTTGGAGTATTTCCGGCGCTAGTAGTCGATGCCTTTGGATCTGAGGGGTTTGCCGTAAACTGGGGCTTCATGACAGTTGCGCCTGTTGTCAGTGGGAACGTGTATAACCTGTTCTACGGCTCCGTCTACGATGCCCACTCGGAGATCCAGGCCGGCGGCGAACGAAGCTGCGATGAGGGATTAGTTTGCTACCAGGCGGCATACTATGTCACACTCGTCTCCAGCGCACTGGGCATTTTGACCTGCTTTTGGGGCATCAGGCACGAACATTTGCTCAAGAAGAAGATGGCCGAAGAGGAACTGGGGCATCGTGATGCCTGATTTATCGCGTTGTCATTGAAGCGTTTTCGCATAACCTTATATTTTCGCTGGATGAACTAGACTTCGAACATAGCACCGTAGACATTAGAAACACAGCAAATCAAATCAAAACACCTATGTTGATATAGACAGGTTGCTCAAGCTGGTAAATCGGTGTCCATCTCAACAGATATGCCCCTTGCAGCAAATCAGCGTGGCGGACTGCCACCCCCACCACCCTCGGCGGACCACGGCAGCCGCTGCGAGCTCGGACTCCCGGTGGTGGCGACGCAACTGACGATCAGACTTGGGTACGAGTACGTGGTACGTACTACGAACACCTCTCCCATTCAGCCTCGCTGCGTCCTCTTTCTTCTCTGCAAATATTCAGGCTGCAGTATTCCTCTTCTTCTGCTCCCCCCTAAAAGCGAACTTGATCTTATCATCAACACCACGATAAGTCCGAAGGCCCTCGACAAAGTCCGCCCAAATGCCTGCGCCACTAGCCAAAGGTGAGTGAGCTACCCAAGTGTGCATGAGAAGCTGTTGTGTTCCATTCCACACGTGCCGCGAGCTTTCGTCCCGTACGCTCGTCTGTCTTCCATATCTGCTCCATCTCTATTCTACGCTCCGGGCAAGCGCACCTGCTCGCCACCCCCTCACCCCGCCTCCGCACCCGCTCATCTCTAACCACCCGACTGTAGGTCTTATAATCGCCGCCTCGGTCATCGTCGCCGCCGGCATCGCCATCTACGAATCGCCCCAGGTCCGGCAATGGGTCGATCAGTCGCGCCGCAAGATCGCCGTTGCCCTGCACTCGCTCGGCGATGAAGTCCAGCCGCCGCAGCGCCGTGCGAGCGAGAGCACCGACGCTTACGAGGCCAGGAGACGGGACGTTGTCAGGAGGAAGAGGAACGACTTGATACGGCGAGCGAGGGAGGAGGGCGTGGCGGTGGACCTGGACGAGCTGGTGCGCATCGGCCGGGAGGAGCCGGAGAGGCCGAGGCCGAGGACAAGTGCTAGTCAGCGGAGCTTCGACGACCTCGTTGGCAGCGATGGCATGCTCAAGACTACCGGCACTGAATCTGCGGATCAGGATACAACGCTGAGACGACGGGGCGTGGCCGGCTTCGCGGCGGGCTCTGCTGCTGGCGCTGCCATGGCTAATCCCTTCGACGACGACGCTGCCTACACTCGATTCGACCACGACGAGGACAAAGACGAGGCGCCGTCGCCAAAGGAGTCCACGTACATCGAGCCCGGGTCTCGCGAGAGCTCCGCAACCGTTGACGCCGAGACGCCGCCGCTCATCGACCTGACGACCGAGATCGAGTCACAGCACGAGATGGTACAACGGCCCTCAATGTTCCCTCCCCACGCTGGAGCTGACAACACCGACACTGAGCAAGCCGCCCAGTCCTTCTACTCTTTCACCACCTCCGCGTCACACCCGCACGACCGCCCGTTCTCTGACGCCGGTGACGACGAGTCCATCGAGCACATCTCCACCGGCACCCTGACCCCGCGCTCCGAGCGCTCCGGCCACTCCGCCGTCACCGGCGCCTCCGTAGCCGACAGCGCCGCCGACGACATCGCCGTGCTCAGCCTGCAGAACGACACCGATCACGACGCCCGCTCCGAAGGCTTCTCCGAGGGCGGCTTCACAGACGCCGGGCTCAGCGAGGCGGGCGATACCAGGCTCGGTGTTATGACGCCGAGCAGCTGGACGGATGTGGGCAGTGATGACGAGAGCGAGTGGGGCGGGCCGGCGCAGGGAGGCCAGGTGAGCCAGATGCACCAGTAAAAGGGGCGGTTCAGTAGTACTTGCGGCGTTTTGTTTGTGATTTTGGACGGGGAAGGAACGGCAATGGGGTTGGCGTTTTGTTTCGGGCTGGGACTTAGGGATGGGTCTGGAACTTGGATACCTTTGGGGTCACGGGTGAATGGCATGGCATGGCATGGTATTGATATTGGACGGGCAAGTGGAAGGGGCAGGGATAGGGAGAAACAAAGTAACATGGATCGGTCAAGTTAGTCAGGCTTCGTGTCGTTATACATTTTCCGCATGCATTTCCGCATACACCATTCACAAAGTAAATCTGCATTTCACTCCCTTCTTTATCATGGCACGAGTTATAGCGACCTCTGTCGAATTCAGTATTTTCGACTCCAGTAGCTCCATCGTTTAGCAGACTACGGATTTCCGAGACTGTCACTTAGAGCATTGCTTTTCATCATGGGCCCTCCACTCTGGAGCGTTTCAGTACCGGTTACAAAAGTCCAAAGTTTCCAGATCCTATTATGTGCTCCGCGGTTAGACTATGCTGTCTGCTTCGGGACCTCGGCCTGCTGAACCGCCTTGTCTTCCGCGAGTGGCCGCATGAGCGGGAAAGCGAGAACCTCTTTGATGCTGCAAGCTAGTTAGCCTGGAAATCCGCATTGGGCTTGAAAATTGAGTTGGACGTACTTGTACTTGTTGGTCAGGAACATGACCAGGCGGTCGATGCCGAGACCCCAGCCGCCGGTAGGAGGAAGCCCGTATTCGAGCGCTTGGCAGAAGGTTCTGGTGGCGGATGTTAGCACTGTGCTTAGGATGTTTAGTCTAGTTCCAACGTACTCGTCTAGAACTTGGGCCTCGTCGTCGCCCTTGTCTTTGTCGGCTGCTTGCTGCATGAACAGCTGTCGCTGGATGACCGGATCGTTCAACTCGGTGTACGCGTTGGCCTAATAGTGTCAGCAAAAGGGTATGTAAACTGAGTTGAGATTTCAAGCTTACCAGCTCCTTAGTGGCAGCAAACATCTCGAAACGCTCGCAGATTCCGGGTGTGTCGCGATCAGGTTTGGCAAGCGGCGACATGACTTGGGGATGGCCAGTGATGAACGTAGGGTTCACACAAGTCGGTTCAATTAGGTCTCCTACTAGCTTGTCGATCATACGGGAGTTGGTGCGCGGGGACGGGCAATCGATCTTCATCTTTTTCAAGACGCCTTCTAGGAATTTGCCGGTCTCATCAGTGTGGAATTGATCGGCGGGAGGGAACTTCTCGCCCGTCATCTCCTCTAATGTTGGGATCATAGGTACGCGTCGCCATGGCCGTGCCCAGTTGATGTCGTACGTTGTGCCGTTGTCTTCGCGATGCAGCTTAGTCTGTAAACCGCCGGTGACCTCCTGAACCATATTGCTTACTAAATCTTCTGTCAAGTCCATGACGTCATAGTAATCCGCAAATGCCCAGTAGAATTCACAGGAGGTAAACTCGGGGTTGTGGGTGAGATCGATGTCCTCATTTCGGAAGTTCTTTCCTATCTCGTAGACCTTGTCCAGTCCACCCACAATGAGTTGTTTGAGGTACAGCTCGGGGGCCACTCGCATAAACATGTCCAGTTTCATGTCGTTGTGATGAGTGACGAAAGGCTTTGCTGTAGCTCCACCATGGATCTTGTTCATCATAGGCGTCTCGACTTCCAGAAAACCCCTGTCATCGAAATAGCGACGGATATACCGTATGATCTTGGCTCGTGTAATAAGAGTTTCCCGGGTAGAATCGTTCATGATGAGATCAAGGTAACGCTGGCGATAACGTTGCTCTTGGTCCTTGAAACCGTAACGCTGGGAAGGAAGTTGACGAAGACATGGCGCAAGCAGCACAACATCCCGCGCAAAGACACTGAGCTCGCCCACGTCGCGATTCTTGGGCTTTGTTCTGCCAGGAAATCCAACAACACCGATCCAGTCTCCAAGGCGGAACAAATTGTGGTGTTCGGCGAACGCGGTGGTATTCGTGGGATCTTGGGCGAAGTACTGCGCGTCACAAAAGATCTGCACTGTGATGCCTTGACTCTTGCCAGTGTAGAATCGCAGGGCGTTGCCGGCGGACCGGATCGACATGATGCGGACAGCCGTTCGTATCTCCACATCCTGTTGTGTCTCGCCGCTCTTGACATGTTCGTATTTATCCAGGAAGTCTCGGACGGAGGTCTTGACGTCAAACTTGTGCGGGTAGGGATTGGGCTGCTTGCTAGCTCGAAGCGCATTGATAGTCCTCGAACGCAGCTCAAAATATTGCTACCAAAGTCAGCGAGCCGTATGTGCCAGAAGCCTGGACAGGTGCAGTACGTTGGGGTTCAGGTCGTCCTCGCTCAGCTCGTTGGTGTTTGTCTTCGGTCGTGTAGGCACCACCCCGCTCTTCTCAGCCTTATCAGCCTTCTTTTTCTGCGACTCGCGCTGCTTGGTCCGACGTTTGACTAGAAGGGCATCAGCAGGGTCCTGGATTACGAGACGTAGACGTACGCTCGCTTTTGGAGATCTTCTCCCCAGTCTCCGGGTCGTCATACAGCTTCTGCGTTGCGTCCTCGGGTGGTGGAGCAGAAGCCATGGCTGTGGTGTTGATCCGGTCAGGTTACTGCTCTCTTGCACAATTCGTCGCGAGCGATTGCACGGTTCTCGTCTCTATGAGTCAAGCAGTGTACAAGGCACCCCGCACAATTTGTCGCAAATCCGGCAACCGCGGATTATCGTTTATCCGGCGGGGTGAGAGAGACCTCGGGACGCGCCCTCTCACGTGCGCGGTTGCCGCACCTAGACACTTCCATCCTGAGGTAGCTAGCGTCTGCGACGCGTCTGTTCGGTCAAGACACGATCTAGTGATCCAGGCACAGTGGGCTTTGTAGAGGCGCTCTTGATTCTCCTGATATATCCTCATAAGCTAGACGCACGTTTGGTCTACCTTGTAGCTATCTCGCCCAACATGCTCCCTCCAAACATCTCCGATGCACGGAAGTGACCTCTAGATTGCTAGCGCTGCATCTTCCTGCTACAACGGGATCCGAGGCCAATGAGTCTGTCTTGACCCTACCGTTCCACCTCAACTAGTCTGTGCAAGGCATTCCTCGTGCGCCTGATACAATGGACTTCGTGGGGCTCGTGTCAACCCTCATAGCACCGGCTACAGTTTGATGTACTGTTCGCAGGATTGGGAGAGCGTGTGGACGGTGGAAGTTGCCCTCCGGGTGGGCTTCCATGATGCATCGCACATCTACCGCATCCCTCCGACTCCACCAATCTTGTCCTCGACTCTCTTGAGCAAAATCTCCTTCTCTTTAACCGCTTGCAACCTCTCACCCTCAATATCTTCCAGTTGCCTCTCTAACTCCTTCATCTGCGCAATCTGTTCCTTCTCGCTCGCGTTAAGACCCGGTAGAGCCGCTATTAGGACCTCGATCTGCTGCTCCTTGATGATCAAGTCCCTGCTTAATTCCTTGATGTCGGCGCGAAACTGCTCTTGTGAGGGCGGCTCGGTAGGAGGTTGTGTTGGCTGGGATGTCTCGGCGGTGGTCTGCGTGGGTTGAGAGGGCTGGGCGGCTTGCACATCGACGGAGGGATGAAAGGGCTGGCCCTCAATTGCGGCCTGTGGAGCGTTCTCCCTAATGTAGGCAAGCGAAGCGGACATTTGGTTGAGGAGCTAGGCGGTGTTAAGTCTGAGCAGGTATGCGTGAGGAGGGTATCGTACCCTGTCTAGTTCATCTTGTAGTTGGGTTAGGATATCGGCCATTTTGCTCGCGCTCTGGCGGCGCTGCAGTTCAAGAGTTGTGGATGAGGTGGTTACAGTTCTTGTCAAAACAAAGATACGGTGACCGCTGGCAGCGCAATGTAGTCAAGTCCGACTCCGAGTGAACGTAATGGTCAACTACAAAGTGAGAATTCTCCGAGGGACTTTGACAACCTTGACAAGGGATGGGCCCATAGGGCTGAGCTAGCGTCACGCGTTTTCTTGGCACCTCCCCAAAGTTTACGCGAGCCACTTCACATCTTCTCGCCAGTCTTCACAAGTCTCAATTGTCGCCTTGATCTCCTTGTCGTTGGTTTTTTCTTGTCATTATGTGTCTTCTTTCTTGTAAATGTCTCGCAATTTCGTAATGCGCACCCTTTGCCGCCCATCATGGCCTACGCAGACATCGCTCCTTTCCCGCCTGCCTCCGCAAGCACTCGTGCCGCGCCGCATACTCAGAACGTCCACGACAACGCCTGCGCCTGTTGATGTCCCCAAACTGATCCAATCGCCTGGCTCGGCACATCACAACTCCCTCCCCTCCTTTCTACGGTACTCGGACCGTATGAAACTCACGCCACGGACGCCAGTCTTCATCGGAACTCACTACGAGTACACTGTCGCACTGTCACTTCTGCGCCTCGGGTTTTCTCTCCTTCGCACAGGTGGTAGATCAGATGGTGGCATCGATTTGATGGGTCATTGGGTCCTCCCGCCGCTCCGCGAACCGCTCCCCGTCATTGTACAGTGCAAAGCGAGGGGAGAGCGCTGCTGCGACCCGTCGCATATCCGCGAACTGGAAGGCTCGTTTCAGGGGGTGCCAGCCGGATGGCGGAACAAGGATGTCTTGGGCCTACTAGTCACCACACAGCGAGCATCAAAAGGCATTTTGGAAACCCTGGCCATGAGCCGGTGGCCAATGGGCTTCATGAAAGTTTCAGCGTCCGGCACCGTTGTACAGCTCCTGTGGAATCGAGTTGCGTCGGAGCGCGGACTGGAAGGTGTCGGGGTCACAGTGAGACACACGCCACGGGTACTGCTTCCAGTATTGGAACAATATCAGGGCGAGGAAGGAAACGACTGGACACTTAGCGATGGGCGGACACGAAATTTGAGGAAAACGAAGAAGTATAAGGGAGACAAGTTTAAGGATGCTGGTACGAAGAAGGATATACAGTTGACATGGATGGGCACGCCCATATTCGCGGATCGAACGGAATTAGTCGAGGAGACTATGGGGCTGGTAGGCGATCTTGCGCCGGAAGAGGAAGAACCTGTGTCGACTGCTACGAGGCGCAAAGCAGGCAAGAGTGTCAAGAGCACAACAACGCAGAGTCCAAAAACAACAAACCCAAGAACAAAAGCAAAGAAACCGGCTGCCAAGCCTGCGAAGACGACGATTGAGATGGCGGCTATTACTACTACCACCACTACCGTAATGAAGCGTCTAGGCCGACCCCCAGACTCGAAAGCAAAGCCGTCGCCGTCGCAACTGGAACCCGCGTCACAACCTGAACCCGCACCACGGCCACGCGGGCGACCGAAGGGGTCTAAGAACAAAGTTAAACCCGGATGAGCATCCTAGACACTATCTCTATAACAAGAGCCGTTGTCGATGCCGGCCTTGAGTATGTCCTATTATCTCAGATAGCTCTACCCAAGGCATTACCTAACACGATCTAGTTGGGCTTTGCGAGAGTTCCAGGATCCGTTTCTTGCTGGCTGTGTGCTGCGGCAGGGCTGACGTGAATGTATCTCTTGAAGCTCGTGGAGATAGAGCGGTTTGACGAGTATCACCATGAAAAGGCTGCGGTGGCTATTGCCGCGAGCCAGCCGTGATGCCTCAGCCTTTAAGAATTGTGGCGGCCGGGAGATCTAATATAGGAGAATATTTTTATCGTCGCTTTCGACGAGGACGGTTATGGGCTTGGCGACAGAGCTTGTGCACAGGGCATCTTGAAGCACAGGGAATACCCGTTCGACTTAGCGTTACTGCTGCCTAATTCTGTCCCCTCAGACACAGATCCCGAAAGACACTCGACGGGCATCACCAACAATGAACTCTCCTGCTCCGCGTTACATACCCGCCGAACTCCTCCTACATATCCTTCCTAATCTCACTGTCGTCCCAAAACGGCTATGCAAGCCCTATACAGCTCTAACGACGGAAGAACGCAAGGACGAAGACGTAAGAGTCGCTGAAAACGGTGTTACCATCAAAACGCTTGCGTCTGTGTGTCTGGTTTCTCGCACCTTCTTCAAGATTGGCCAATCACTGCTCTATTCAGCTTTCATACTGAATTCTCAGTCACCAAATGCACCGCGCTCGGTACTTGGACTCCTTCGGACAATAACGGAAAAACCTGAGCTGGCAAAGCACATTCAGTACATCGAGAACAATTTCCAAGAAATAGACTTCACTCAATTCGAGACCTCGAAGCAGAATTCCACATACGACGAAGTCTGCGATATGCTCGCGACGGGTTTGATCTCCGACGCAGCAACAAGAACCTATCTCAGTTTAAACAATGCACTTCCTATGTTTCGTTGGAACCCTCGCGTAGCGGATTTTGAAGAATATCTCGGAGCCAACTCTGCCGGCTGGGCCAGCGAACTAGTAACGTTCCCGGAGCAAGCTCTCCTAGCACTGGTGACCGCTCTAGCACCCAATGTCGCCCGCCTCGCGCTCACGAGTATTGAGTATCGTGCCTCGCATCTCTTCTGGGAGTACTGCGGCTTCAGTCCAGCTCATTTCCGACCTGCGGCTCAATCCCGACCTGCGTCTTGCTTCCATGGCTTCAAAAATTTACGCAATCTACGCATGATCGTCATAACGCCTCCTAATAGCAATAAGTCATGGTATGATTACAAGCCACATACAAACTGGCATCCTAATTTCGAGCTCAGCCTCGAGCATATCGGGAGTCTGGCGTCTCTCCATATATGGGGCCTGAAAGAAATAAATCCCGCATACAAGTACAAGGAACCGTTAGTGAACTTGACAACTATAGAGCTGCTGGACTGCGACATAGGTGACAGGGCGATCGCCGATCTTATTCGAAGAAGCAGAGGGCTGAGGCATTTCGCCTGTGTGTGGGCGCCGAACATGTGCCGGAGTCAAAATGGCGGCAGTATCTTGGACCTGTGGCCCGCGCTAGAATTGCACAAGTCGACCCTCGAAAGTCTAACTCTAGACGTCAAAGCCATGAACGGCAATGGTGTAGATGATAGCCTGAACCAGAAACTTGAATTTGGCCACGACGCCTTCCGCTCGTTCCAACCATTGAAAATACTGGAAATCGGCCTCGAACACCTAGTCTTATTGGGCTGGAGGGGCTGGAGGGACAACCACGTCGGCGCGTTTCAATTTCGCAAATGGAGCCCCCAGTACCGGAAACAGCTCGCCGAGATACTGCCCGCGGGCTTCGAGCGCTTGAGCATCATCCTTTCCGAAAGCAACAAATCGATCATGGGCTTGTTGGCTGTCAAGCTGTATAAGGGGAGTCCTTACGAGCCGGGCACGGGCCTGCGGTTGGACTTTGTAGATCTGTATGTTGGCGAGTGGGTCGCGGAAGGCGGGGTGCTGCTTGCGAGTTCCGAGGATAGGATGGTTTTGGGGAGGGGGAATGGGGTGGGAGCGTGGGGTATGGGGTATGGCTGATACATGAAGGATAAGGGGCTGCCTTGGAGTAGAGATGACTGGCTGGTGAGCAGATATGTTAATGTCAATACGACTGACTCTGGACCGAACTGCGGACACAGCACATAGAACCGTCAGTAGAAGCGACGACATGCACCGCGAACACCGAGCTTTGGACGGCTCATTGATTGTGGCATTCGCGCGCAGAATACCACCTATACGCCGCTGTCTACCTTCCCTCCCTTCTCTCTAGCAAATCCCCACGTCTATCTTTGAAACCCGAGTTTCTGTCCCAATACTAGCCACAGGCCCCGCTTCCCCATGACAGCCAGCTTTGTTGCGTTCCCAAATATGCGTTTGTATTTGTGCAAAACCTGTCTCAATGCTGATGCTGTTGTCTGTTTGGGTTAGGTCTAGCAGTAAGTAGATAGTAAAATACGTTTTTGCTCGATGGGAAAGACAGTAGGTAGTCAGCGTATACACCAACTAGTATACAGATCGCATAGCATATATAGTATGTTTATAGCAGCATCAGATCAGAAAATTTAACGCGTCATACTCTTCATTCATTCGTTCGTTCATGCAGGCACTAGCTAGTATAGTAGTACCTCACGCTCTAGTCTAAAACCATACTCAGCAACCCCAAAAGAATCCAGACCACCCACCGGTCCGACAAAAACGTGAAAAGCAATACAAAAAAGGGAGAAGCGCCGAAGCCCTCGATGAGATCCTAGGAAGAAAACCCAATCCACCCCCGCCCTCGTAATGACCCCAACCGATAACAGCTCCTCGCTAAACTTTGTAAAGGGAGAATAAGGTCTCGGAGCCAACGACCGTGTGCCATGGCCTCTCGGGTATCCGCCATACCGCACCCAGCCCAAACCCTCACAACGGCGGCATGAGCAGCTCGCGAAGCCATCTCTGCGTGAGTTCCACCGGATCATCTTCCTCCGTGGTGCTACTCAAGTGGCCGCCCTCAAGCACCTCCTCCGCCAACTTGTAAAACAGATCCCAGACAGTCTTATCCGTCTGTTCACTAAGCAGATCCACCAGGTCGGCATCCTCGCTTTCCAAGAAGAAGCGCGCCAGCACATCGCCGTCCACGTGCGCTTCGCGCGGCCGAGTGGCGCTGTATTCGCCGTATATGGGATCCACTTCGCGCACCCCGATCACCTCATCGTGCGGGCGATTCGCGTCGTTGAGAATTTGCGTCAGCACGTCGCCGCTGGGCTTGACGATGCTGTACTGCGAGGCGGGGTCGCGGCGCTGTTTGGCCTCGATGAGGTTCTGCAGGAGCTTGAGGAGGCGCGTGGCGGGCGCGGTGAGGATGGAGAAGGCGTAGATGGTGCCGTCGGAACAGGCGCCGATGATGTTATCGGCCTCGACGCCGGGCGACGAATAGGTTTCTCCGTAGTTGTTACACGGTCTGCGCCATGGCCGCCGGATGTTGCCGCGCTGGATGCGGATTACGCTTCGTGGCAGAGTGGCTTCGAACATGGATTCCGCGGCTGTTTTGTATTTTCGGCCTCGTCTGTGGTAAAGACCTGTAACGGAGCAACTCTTGTCACTGAGAAGCACGAGGGCGCCGGGATTGCTGGGTGCTGTGCTAGGTGCAGGTGCCCTTTGAACTGACGATTCTTCGGTGTCTTCTGCGGGAACGTCGGGTTCCATAGGAAGAACTAGATGATGTGCAGATGAGCGTTGCCGACTATCTGTGAAGACTTGTCGAAAGTCAAATTTGATGTCATTCTCGTCGCCAGAATGGACAGCTTCGTAACAGATGTGAGAGTCGTGAGCAGTAGATACATAAACGAACGGCTTCGATATGCTTAGACAAATGCCTGCAGAGGGTAATTCTTTGGTGCCTCCTTTGTGCCATCTAAGTGCCATTAGATTTCGTCGTACACTAAGTTTATAGATGCCTCACCTTGAAGTGGTGAAACTGTACTGTTCCAACAGCAAAGTCTTTCCATAAATAGTAACGAGGGTGTTGTCGTCGTAAAGTGCCATGCAGCGAACTGGCTGGTCATAATCGTAGTCTTTCGACAGCTTAAGGTCAGAACCTCGGACTCGCAAAAAGAGTTTTCGGCCCACTTCAATCCCGGTAGCAGTCGTTATGCCAGTTCCTACGATGATTAATTGCGTTTTCCGGCCTCGTTCACTAAGAAGCGACCACTCGACCAGTGAATACACCCGCTCGTAGTGCTTCAAGTAATATTCCCCCTGGAGGAGCTTCCCAAAAGCTCCTCCCACATCGTCTTCTTGGTCGGAGTCACTCTGTTCATTGTGCGTGTCGTCGTGTATATCAAGAAGTTTTATCGATGATCGCATGACTCGATACCCGTCCGGGGAAGGTCTCTCTTCCTTTGTTTCAGTAGTCGCTATAACCATCTGCCGCAGCCCCTTTACCCACAATAACTTGCTTGGCGTAGCATAGTTAACTACTTTCCGAGGAACGACCTTGCCCCGCTCCGAACTCCTGGGTGGATTGTCGTAGCTTGACCATCTGATATCATAATCAAGCTGGGCGAATATCATCTGGTCTCCAGAGACCGCAAAGATGAAGCCGCCAAGATCTCTCTCGTCCGTGGGTCCACTTGACAGGGGTATTTGGTAGATAGCTGTAACGGAAGATTGCGTAATTGCGAGATCGTCTCGACCTGTAAACCATATGGAATCGATTTCTACTTTCGACATACCTTGTTGTGGGGACCGAACACGAACAAAATCCGACCCGCATGCGACGAAGGCGACTTCTGAGTCCGTGGCGCTGGACGTCACTCGAGCCGAAGTGGATCCCATGTTTGTCATTTGGGTGAACAGGACGCTGTAGTCTTTCTTGTTAATATATATCACGGCATAAGGGTGTGATATACTCACCGCCGACAATGCTCCGTTCAACGTAAAGGCTGACGATATATCCATTGCGCGTTCCGCAGCATATGGCGCTATGCTTTTCGTAATCTAAAAGGACTGCAGTTTCGCATACCCAGCTTGATTCCAGGCCATAAGATGCCTCGGAATGTAATGATATCTCGAGAACAAGAACTAGATTCGCCTCGTGCATGTTGAAAAGCATTACTCGGGCGTCCACAGTTCCGACGAAGACGTGTGGAGTACCATAAAGAGTTAGAATTTCGATACAGGTTGGGTCGTGAGGTAGTATACTCCGACATCGCTGTCCAAACCCTCCTTCATCTCGAACTTCTATGACTTCGAGAATAGGGCTGGTAGCCTCTCGAAAGGCGACCACAATTAAAGGATGGTCGGCTTTGGAGGAAGCCGAAAGTAGACGATTCGGGAACACCAAAGAATCGACATGCGTTAACGCTGGACGACGCAAAAGTCTAGCAGTTTCGCAAGTTATCTGAATAGCGAACTGAGGTGACCAAGCGCAGGCCGAGATTGTTTCAAGGTCACGTGTGACGCCATCTTGTGGCAGTTCGCCTTCGTCTGGAATCTGGACCTTATCCCAAGAGCCATCATCCCAGGCGCTCCTGACCTCGCCCTGGCGGCCTCGACCGTGCTCGAAGACGCGAGAAATGCGTACTAACATGGTCTCTAGCGGTAGCGTAATGATGAAAGTGACCTGGTGCTGTTTTGTCTCCCCACCGTCTTTCTCGAATGACTGGTTGCTGTAGTCGATTGCCCACAAGCCAGTGCAGCCCGTCATCCCTCGAAAAGCATCGTCCACGGCAGCATTCAACCCCTGCCTCAACTCGGATATCATGCCATGCGGGGCTCGCCCGTTGGCAATTAGTACGGTGTCAAGGTCTGATTCAGGCCCGCCTGGCACACCTGGAAGCGGCGTCACAGCGAGGTCGGTAAGAGGCGCCCAGTTCGGTATCGACTCAACGAAGGCGAAGGTATTATTCCCCGGGTATGGTATAAAGGCATATTCTATTGGCCAAGCTCCAACTTTGCACAAGAGTCCGTCACTAGCAGTTCCAGCAGCGATCAATAGGTCGGGAAATGATTGCGAGTATCTCGAGTTGGCCACGGCGAGACAAGCAAAGGCTGTGTCGATAGGATGCGGCCAAATACCGGCATCTTCAGTCTTCATAGGAGGCGAGGCGCCTCGATCTGCGTACATGACCACGCCATCATCTCTGGCAATATAGAGGGCCTCCCCTATATAGTCCGGATTACGAGGAGCTCTTGCCCATTGAACCCAACGTGGTGTATTCCTCCCGTCCCCTGGCCGAGCCGGTGATAGAACATTTTCTGCGATCTTTGCTTGATACCGTTTAGGGACTCCAGATAGAATGTCCTTGTAAGTCGATATATGTGTGTTGCACACCAATAAGAAATCGGGATTGCGAGCGAGGGGAATAAGCAACGAAGGGTTGTGGTCTTCTACGCCAACAGTTAGCTACCACGGGGGAGAAATGTCAGCGTAGTGACAGTCGAAGAAGATGGAATCTTACCAGCATTTATCGCCAGTCGCTCCGCCCGAGCACATACGGATTCCAGACCAGATCGGGCGTCCCAGTCGTAACAGGTAATCTTTGTCTTGCCCGCCTGGATGAGAACGAATACGAGGACGACATGCGAGTCATCCTGGGCACCTCCTGAGGAAAGGAATTCCATATGCAATATCCGACCCTGGAAGGGAATTATACGCTCGTCTTCGATCGGAAGCGCTTCACTCCCAGTACGGTCGTTATCCCGCCACTTGTCCATTGGCTTTGTTTTGTATAGCACGAATCGACCCTCAGGGGCGGCCACAGCGATAGCTCGACAATGCGGATCCACGGCGAGGAAAGTCCCTGGCCGATCGAAGCGTGAAGAGCCTGCCGGGAGACGGACAGTTCGCTGACAGAATGTAACATTGCCTGCCCGGCATTGCCGTGCCCACAAGAACATCAGGGTCCTCGATGTGAGCGTCAAGACGATGACTTCTGGTGGCAAGGTTTCTGCCTCCTCTGGTGTAAAGGATCGCCGTGCTCCATGTACGGTGGACCGTTTGTAGAGTGTACCGTACTCTGTGTTGGCCTGTATTTTCCGAGGCGCTCCAAACACCCTGGCTGCAAGAATGCGGCCTTTGAGATCCGTCTTGGTAGCTACATGGCGCAAGTGTCCGTAATCACGAATCTCGTTGAGATGAACAGATTCTTCGCCAATAAAAACCACATCGTTCAGGTCTCGGTGCCGTATGTTTGCTGGGAGGATGAACTTCAGGTAGGGGCTCCCAAATACGGTCCTGGAGAGGATGCCCATAGTGGGTGCTGCCAGCTCGCTGTTCGACTCGGGCACTCGGGGCTGAGTATCCTCTTGCTGTTGGGCTCGGGCCATGATTTGATAGACGTCGGCGGGGCGCGACACCCATTCGCCGTCCACCAGGACTTGGCGTTGGATCTGATTCTCCATGGTATGAAAAGACTATGCCAGATCAGAACGGCTCTTGTGATAGATGAGGTAGCGCGCTGAGACGCACAGTACTGGTCTAAGCCAGCTAGAAGGAGAGGAACGAGGACACGGCCGGGATGGAGGCCAAAGAGTGGCACATGTTGTTGCCTGGGCGGAATAGGCAAAGACAAGGGTCGCAAATCAGAAGGCAGTTGCGGTGAGGTGAAGTGGATTCAGTAAGAGGGGCAGAGGAATGACACAAGAGGAACGGCTGCACAGCCTCGCATGAATTGTTGATGGGAAGGGCAGAAATGCAAGAGAATTGAAGGGCTGGAACGAATCAGGGCGCAGAAGAAGCAGTGAAAATGGGCTCCGTAGGGATATGCCCTGAAGCGTGGCGCTGCAGAGTGACTTGCCGGCACAGCAGGCTCAGCGATAATATACCAGATGTATTATAGCTTCCAGAGCCGGGCTCAGACGCAGGCGCGCAGTCAGGTGCAAGATGGCATCGATGGCAGATGCGGGTGTATCTGATCGTGCAGCGAGAGGGCGATGCGCCCGGGGGGTTGGCTGGGCGGCGGGGAAAGGTGGGAGACGGGCCGGCCAGCGTTGGGTCGGACGGGCAGAGCAGGCCGCTGGACGGAAGCAGAAGGTCTGGAGGGCGGAGGGAGTTTGCTTATTTTGCATCTATCGGCGACCAGGCGTGACTTGCAGCGTGCAGCGTGCAGCGTGCAGCAACCTTGGAAGACGGTGGTCGTGCCGGTGCGTTGCGCGCCTACGCGGCACGGTTTCTTCCAGCGCCCGCGCGAACCAAGCCGTCGGCGGGAAGGGGCAGGCCTGGCGGTGACTGGTAGCGGCCGCTGGGTGGCGTCGATGTTGAGTCCTGATGTCGCACCGCTTGCGTGCACGATGCTGTTGTCTATGCTGCACCTCGATGTCGGACGGGAGCCTGCAAAGGTCCCTTGTTGTTGTGTGGATATCTCCCAGGGTGCGCAGGCTAGTTGCGGTAGGCCGCCCCCGCCCCTCCATGATATCACCCCCGCCAAGGCTCGGCCCGGCGACGAGAGGGCAGTCGCGCGACGGCAGACCGGCCGCGACTGCCACCCGCGTCGCGCGTTCAGAGGGCACGGGCATGGGGGCAGAACAGCGAACAGCGCACCATGAAGCCACGACCACGGCCACGGCCACGGCCACGACACTCCGAGAACACATCCCGCAGCGTCCACCACCCACACCCGCCGCCGCCCTCTCGTGTCCGAGCTGAAACCTCCGACCCGAGCTTCCAGGCTGCTCCTCGACCCCCTCCGGCAGCGAGATGCACGCTCATCCACCATGTCCTCCCGCCCACCGTCCCGCACGCCATCCCGCTCTGTAAGCTCTGCGAGTCTGCCCAGCCGCCGCAACACCGTCAGCCATGTCTCGCCTATTGAGCAGACCGCCATAGACGCAAAGACCGCCGCCATCACCTCCGCATGCGAGACGCGCGACCTCGACACCCTCGCCAGCCTTGCAACAAGCTCTCGGGGGCTGATCAACGACAGTCTACGTCGCGCAGCATGTAGGTCCTTGTGCCACCCTTGGCTCTTACCCCGCCAGCATGCTGACAACCTCCAGGGCCTGTGCTGTTGGGCTGTTTTAGAGAACCCCTGGCCGAGGCTTCGTGGAGACATCTGCCGCTCCATCCAGATGAGGCCCAAGTCGCCCTCGACGTCAACCGCGCCTTCGTCTACTACCCCAAGAACGGTACGCAATGCCCTGTTTGGACAGCCCATACGGAAACCCTCGTCCCCGTCTCCTTCTCAGAATACAATCTTAGATTGCTAACACAACTGCAGAATCCGACAAGCAGCTGGACCGGCGGAAGGAGGAGCTCTCAGATGTCATCATCGAGGTCCTTCGCCGCTATCCCTTCCTGAGCTACTTCCAGGGCTACCACGACATCGTTCAGGTCTTCCTACTCGTCCTTGCCCGCGATGCGCCGCTCGCAGTCACCCGCCTCAGCCTCTTCCGTATCCGCGATTTCATGCTGCCGACGTTCGATCCTGCCATTGCCCAGCTCCAGCTACTCCTCCCGATTATCGAGGCCGCCGATCCAGTCTTATACAACCACATCCCGAAGGACAATACGTTTTTTGCGTTAGCGGGCACCATCACCATGTTCTCACACATGGTCCAAGAGTACTCGGACATCTCGAGGCTGTTCGATTTCTTCTTGGCACACGATACTGTGGTTCCAGTGTACTTCTTCGCTGCCGTTATCTTGTCACGCAGAGACGAACTACTCGAGATTGAGAAGGAGGACCAAGACATTCTCCACGCGATCCTGGGTAAGCTACCCCAGCCCTTCGACTTGGAGTTCCAAATTGCCCGTACAGTTGAGCTGCACGAGCGGTTGTCTCCAGCGGCGTTGCGCAGCTGGGCCTGGTGGCAAATATCGTCTTCCAGCGTCCTCAAAACCACCAGCACCCCGTTTCAGATTACTCGGACATCTTTACAAGAGGCCGAGCAGCTCTTTCACCAGCAGGAGAAGGACCTTCAACGACGGCAGGCTCTCCAACGCGCCTTCGTCACCGCGAAACTTGTCAGAGGACGGCTGTGGTACTACAGAAGACCCACCGCGTATGGCATCGCAGTAGCAGTCGGGATCTACGCAATACTCTTAGGTAGGGGCGGCGGCACCTACACGCGCTACATGTCGCTTGGCCCACTCGGCGATTTGCTCAAGAGGATTGTTGGCGTTCGGAATTAGACATGTGACATTACTAACAAGAGGGTCGGATTACGGAAAGCGGTGCTGCGAAAGTACGTTTTTGAAACAAAAGTTATATATCTCCTGGATTTAGTGCGAGCAGTTTTCGTGCGGGTTGTTCCGCGCTTGCAAGGTGGGATTCCGCTTGGTCGGCACTAACTACTGGATGGGGGGTGTCGGAATCAACGAATGAATGTTTACCAGCTACACTGATCTTGAAGTCTGGAAACTAGATAATTCCTTGCTTGTAAAAAGTATGTAGTTGCGTAGCCATTCAAAGCTACCGCAATCAATTATTCCCCCCCATCGTTGCGGCCTGCTATCGATATCGCAGGTGATTTTTCTCTTCCTTCCCGAGACGGAACGGCATGCCGAGAAAAGTGTTACTTTATTTTCCTCATCGGGCAGGTTGGAGGGAAAAGCGTAGATCGCTTAACTTGGTTCTGACTCGTGTGTTGTCATGTCGTGCATGCGTGTGTGTTTTGTTGCTGGTTTTCTGGCTGAGCTGTTTGTATCATGGGATGGTTGGTTGATAATTTGCTTTTTTACTGAGACTTGTGTGATGGATGGGAGGAAGATATTTTACAATTTTTTGTTGTTGGGAATGGCGGCGAGTTGGGTATCACGTCGCATCATGTCGCATCACAGTGTGCTGGCAGACTTGTTTCTGCTTGTAAGTAAGGCAATTGGCTGTTTTACTGTCTGCAGGTATGGGTCCACATAGATGTAGTATCAAAAGCTCGGGATGCACAGACGACAGTGGATCATTGATTTGCTACCTCAAGATCAACCATTGGTTATTCGGGCCTCCTGCCCAGTTACACGCCGGTGCTTCTTTCCCCTGGCTAAGCACCGTCCTAAGTGGTGTTGTAAATGTGAAAATTGGAGTACTGCGAGGCTGTTAGTATATCGGACGGGCTAGCGATTAGACGAGAATGTACGTACCTGGAAGAAAAGTTCAGGGATACCCAGCTGATAGATACACTTGAGCATCTCGTACTCGCCGACTCTTTGGGTGCGGTACCGCGTGAAGTGGAGTGCAAACCCATACGCATCTAGCCAGCCCGCTCCACCATTCCCCGCCCCTTCTTGCAGCACGCCTTAAAGCCCCGCGACTTAGGATCGATCTGGCAGCGACCGGGCTTACCACAGTCCGTCTGCAGCTGCCACTTCAAATTCCTGTTGCACTCCAGAATCTTGCGGCCGGCCTCAGCGCAGACACGCAAGGCGTGAACAGCGCAGCGCCCTCCGACCTCAGGAACAGCACGCTTGACGGGTGTGTCCTTGACGGCGGATTCAGGCTTCGGAGCCTCGTCCTTGCACGAGGCGCTCAAGTCGCGCGCCCTTACATCGATGACGCAGCGTCCCGGCTCGCCGCAGTCCTACTTCAGCGCCCACGTCTAGCCCTCGCACACCATGACCTTCTGCGCGTTGTCCGTACACGCGAGCATTCCGGGGACGGTGCAGCGACCCGTTTCCTCGGCGGGCAGCACGGCGAGGCCCTCGCTGCCGCCGGGGCTCTGGGCGCATCTGCAGTGGGCTTTGCCTTTGCGGTAGTTGCAGCAGGCTTCGTTGCCGCAGTCGTTGAGGACGGTCCAACGGCCGGCGGCGGCGTCGCCGGCGGAGGCGGAGGCGCAGGAGTAGATGTAGCGGCCGGTTAGGGAGCACATCTGGATGCCGGGGGCGCAGGGAGGGCCCCAGAGGGCGGGGAGGAGATCAGTGCCGGGTGGTAGGGCGGCGGGCGAGGCTGATGGGGCGGCGAGGGTGAGGGTGATCGAGCCGGTTAGGAGGATGCCGTTGAGGAAGTTGAGGAGCTGCATGGTGGCGGTTGTTTTTGATCGGTTGGTCTGGAGGTGGGTGTTGTGGATTCTTTGGGTCGGTAACGTGGGGAAATGAGGTCGGGTGGAGAGAGTCGGAAGTGTTGAAAGATATGGAGTACTTGACCGATCTTCTACGGCAGGAGTGAGAGCGCAGATGAAGATAATCTGGTCGAGCGGACGAGAGAGAGAGGGGGAAGAGTGGTTCTTGACTTACTACTGGTGTGATGACTCTTGGGCGCTATCTATAAGCGGTGAGGGTAGCTTCTTCTATCAAAAGAAGACTGTTCTCACCGCTTATCCGAGTAAAGGGAATAGCAGGCATATGGACGTCTTGACCACTCTTGGCTGCTCACCTCACCTCACCTCACCTCTCTCAAGTCTCAACTCAGCCGACATAAAAGCCTCTCCAGCTCCCCTCCATCCCTCTCTCCTCCACTCTCTTCAAACTCCAGACTCCACACCCATTCCAAACCAACCCCACCCCAACAACACCATGAAGTCCATCCAACTTCTCCTCACCCTTCTCTCCCTCACGGTCTCCATCGCCGGTCTCCCCAACCCCAACGCCGACCCGAGCATGAGCATCGACTGCGGCGAGCCTCCCCCACCACCCGACCAGACCTGCTGGACCGAGTTAGGAGAGGTCTGCCCGCCCAGCAGCGAAGCACTGCTACCCCGCAGCCCCGTCGCCACCGCCATGCCCAACCTCGACAACCAGGCCATCACTGGCAGCTTCAAGACGTCCACTACCAATGTCAAGCCGAGCAAGTCCATCACCGGAGGCAGCGCATCCAACTCGAAGCCTACGACCGCCAACAAGCGCAGCACGCTCAACTGGAAGCCTGTGCCTACGCATTACCAAGCTACAGTCACTCAGGCCGCCGGCGTGCGGCGCTGAAGGGAACTGTGGGTATTGCCTGAAGATGAAGGTCTTCGACGAGTAGGTGGTAGACAGCTTTCGAGGGTTCGGTGGTGAGGTTCGGTGGAAAAGCGAGATCAAACTAGCGAGAGTAGGAACGACTCGTAGGTTGAGTCTTTCCGAGCATGGACCAGGTGGAACGAAGCTGGAATGGGAGAACAATTGAGAGGTGGCATAGTTCAGCAAGCTGGGACAGATGATTCCTTGAGATAGAAAATGAACTGGCGAATTTGTGGCTGATAAAACAGACTTTAGGGCATCTTCTTGACAGCCTAAGAGGTTCTAGTAACAGGTGAATGGTCTACCTCTATCTTGACAAAGCCCTATTATTTCTAGTGTGCTAGATATTTTTTGTGCAGGGCTTATAGAGGTAAGAGGGCAGGCGTATAGTACCTGGCGCATGTCGGAAACGAATTGTGGCAGAAGGGTGACTCGGAATTCTGACAATTGCTTGATTGATTGACTCGTGACTCGTGACGAATGAACTTTGCAAAATGCACGCATACCTAACGCCATAGTGCCTAGACTCCGTCTGAATATGACTTCGTGGCTCCAGCACAAAAGATATGGCTACCCAAGCGATGAACCACGAGAAACTGGCTCGAGATCAATCCATCCACTTCCCTCATCTCACTTCTCAGGCAGCGGCGGCACGCCCTTGGACGAGTATCCCGCGTCCTTGGCATCCGCCAGCAAATTCGCTGTATACGCATGCTTCATGTCCTGCTCGCTCCAGCTCTGCTGCGGCGCCAACGCAGTGAGACTCATGCCCCTCGGTCTGCGACTCTTCAGCGCATCCGACTGGCCCACACTTACACCCACTCCCGTATGCAGCGGCACCACGCCCTGCCCCGGCGGCGGAAACGGTACTCCGGTCGTTGTAGTGTCGGTCGACAGGTTGGACGACGCAGACGTCTCGGCGTGGGCCTTTTGCAGCGCTTGCTGGTAGTTGGTCGAGCTGGTGCGTACGGGGCCGGGGCGGCGATAGGCGGCGTGGGCTTCGGTGGGGTTGGCGTTTTCGTCGGAGGGGAAGGAAGTGGCTGGGGCAGCGGAGTCGGTCTGCGTGTGGCTGTTGTAGTCTAGCGCCAGCTCGGCCTCTGTGCGCGTGTTGGGGGTGAGGCCGGAGGGGCTTTCGAGTGGGAAGGAGGCTTCGGTGGGAGGGAGAAGGGAGTCGGAGTTCGAGCTGTCCATGGTGTGGGGTTTGCGGTTTGGCGGTTTGGCAGTCTGGTGAGCGGACAGGTGTGGGGTTCCGCTGCTGGGGTGGGGTTTTCGTCGCGTGTTGGTATAGCAGTCAATTGTCTGTGGCCTGCTGGCTGTAGAGTAAGAGGAAGTTTTACTGTGAGGAAGTGCGAATGGGTAATAGGGAAGTGTGTACCTTCAGTCTCCGAGGCTGCTCGAAATTCTCGTTTAGGTGGCCGTCGATTCAATTCGCCGTCGTATATCGAATAGCAGTCGCAGAAGAGAAAGCTTGAAGTCGGAGACCCTGACGAACTATATGGGGGCTCCGCCGGGCGGCGCGTGCAGTGCTATGATGACATGGCTTGGCGGTGACGTCTAGTTGCCGATCCCACAATCTCAGGGTCCAGCCGCCTTGCCGCTTCTGGCAATGGCAACGCTACTCTCTCGTCGATTGCAGCACACCCATCGCGGACTCGTGCATCGCGGGAATATTGGGGTCGCCCGTTGAACCCAGGAGAGCTACCACCTAAGACCGTGGTGGGGTTTCGACACGAGGTGCGACGGCACATGTCATCAAGGGCGTTGGAACAATCTCGAGTTGTCCTATGTACCATAGGTCACACGAGTATGCGATCGGGGCAATGGTGGCAATGGCCTCCTCATTTTCGTAAAGCTTCGTTGCAGCTCCCCTCACGGTTTCCCCTCATCTTCACCAACTAGCCGAGGCACACTATGCCATATCAATCTCTAACCAGCAAACAGTATCCCGACTCTGTTTCCGACCTTCAGTGGCGAATGCTCATCCACTGTATACCTACCTACATACACATCGCGGCGTGTTTGAGCCAGGAACACCCCGTTGCCGTCACTAATCACCTACGCTCTCCCATTGCTCTGGACTATATAACCAATTCTAGCCTAACCTTTAGATTTGACTTTTTCATACGCACTCCATTGTATACAGCAAGGTTGGTAATGTATTAACAGAGTGCGTGGTGATGCTCGAGGACCGGCTAATGGCAGAGAGATCGCTACAGATAATGTTCGCTGATATCACGTGTATCGCGTCATACCTACTAGGCACCTGACACCGTGAGCATGTAGTGTAGCGCTCATATACTATACTACATAATGAGATCCAATCTCAGCTACTGTAATGACTGTAAAACGGCGTCGCACTGCGAACCCCAACAAATTATTTCTCACACTTCACCCACCGCCTGCCGAGAACACCCTTATTCGAGCTTCTTCGATTCCACAATGAAATCCCTCACCACCGCACTCCCATCCGCCAACGCCAACAACTCCATCTCCGTACACGTAATCCCCTCACTCCACACATAACACTCATTCCGCGGACTCGCCGGCAACTGATTCTTGATCCCGAAGCTACTCTGCGGCCCGGTCGAGCTATACGACGAGTTTCCAGCCGTGCAGATGCTTCCTGTCGCGACGTCCTTGTCGAACATGACGCGGTCGAAGATCTGGGAGACGGTCTCGGGCTGGTAGGCGCCGACGGCGTGGCCTGCGTCGAAGACGCGCGAGAAGGAGAGCTTGTTGTGTTGGCGGACGACGCCGTGGTGAGAGGTGGTGTTGGTGGTGGAGATGGGCGAGTAGCCGGCGGCGCGGAAGTGGCCGGCGGAGGGGTGGGTCATGGAGAGGCTTACTGCTTCGCCGCCGAGCCCTGAGTGTAGTGTTAGGGTGGTTGTACACTGACTCAATTCCAGGAGTGATAGCCTTTAGGGGTGTGTATTAACATCAGGGGGGAAATGGTACTTACAATTACATCTGTAGTCTCGGTCGCCAAATACGAGCGCCACTTTGATACCGCTCTCAGCAACACGGTTGATAGTATCAATTGTGACTCTCAACGGGTCCCCGGTCACACCGAAGAACGTATTGACAATGCTCGTTGAACTGATGCTGAAATTAAGGGGTACGCCAAGTTCCCTCTGAATCCAGTCTTGGTTCATATATCCGATGATGTAGTCAGGCGGGAAGGTTGAACGCTTCTCTCTCGAAATATCGAAGGGATTCCGCTGACCATGTTAGCTTTGACGTAACAGGAAGGCTAGGACATTTACTTACGCCAGAGGCTTCCGTGTACGCGCCTTGCACGAACTGGAAGCAGAACTGCGTCGCCAATGCACACGCCGCATTCACAGTTTCATTTGTCCCAATATGTTCGACATCAAAGGCATCTAGGGCACGGCACTGATCGATCAGATCGTAACAGCCACCCTCCTTGGTCAAGTTGTTTCGTGCTTCAAGGTAGACGTCCTGAGGGATAGCTTGCAGGCCGTACGTGTTGTTGACCGCGAACTCTGGGTAGAAAGGAGACTCGATCTTGGAGTCGATGCAGCCGTTCGTTATACCGAGAGTATCGAGGTGGAGGCGCTTTGCACAAATGCCGTCGAGCGTGCCGTTCGCGATCTTTTCATTCTGGGACAGGAAGTATGCCATGGAGCCTGGGCCCCAGTGACCACCGTACTAATGAACCTTAGCAACAGTCTCTGCAAAAGTCACCAGATAGACTCACCGAGTTCGACCAGATGCTAATGCGATCGTCTGAAGACCGGTATTCCGGGAATTCCTGAATCCAGATTTGAGTGAACTGCCACAGAATCCTTGCCGCATTCGCCGTGGTATTCGCAGCGCTGGATGGGCTTTGACTTGGAAGGACCCCACTAAACGACGTAGCATTAGAGGTCATTGATCCGTTGACCGGGGTAATAGTTCCAGTAAGAAAATCCAACATGCTTGGAACAAGTTCGTCGTAAGAGAAGCCAACCTGCACGGGTTGGTCAACGTACAGCATGTTGACCTTGTTAGTCCACGACCATGGATTCAGTGTCGTGCTATTTGAATCGGGATTGATGTAGCAAGGTCCATTCTCTGCCGTGGCTCCCGTTAAGGAAGTTGTACCGGGTCCCCCTCCAAGGTAGAGCGAGAGTGGTGCGGTCTTGGGGCTTTCGCGGGACTCGAAGTACCAGAAAAACATGCTTGCGTTGTACTCGGTTGCTCCGCCGAAGCCATTGAGTAGAGAGCTTGGAAGGTGGATGTAGCCGCTGAAGGATCGAACGCCGGGGGTTGTTTCGCAGATACTTGTCTGAGGCTTGTCAGTACATCTTTTCCGGTAAGAGGGAAAGTTTAACTAGCAATTTTGTCACTGTAGGTCCCATACGTACTTGTTTATAAGAAATAGTAGCTCCGGGAGCTACCCTCGAATCGATCGTGTGGGCAGAAGCATTTCTGGAGATGAAATCTGAAGACAATAGAGCAGATGTGCAAAGAAATGACGAGAAGAGAATCGCAATTGCAAAGAGAGCGGATATGGATAGAGTGAACATGATAGCAAGTGACTATGAGTGAACTGTTTTGTGTCTGGGGCCATTGCAAGAGTCAAGGGAGTGCTTAAATACACACTACAACCACAGAATTCTGAATTTAATATTGAGGAGCTCGTCGAGACTGTGTACATTTGTTTGACTTTGATCCAGTGTCCGGTTACATAGCATTTTGAGAGTGAGGCTGCGAATAGACCCGCTAATCCTAATCTGGACTTAGGCTCATTCAGATTGGCCAGCTCGCTTCAGGAGCTCGGGCCTTTCGACGCGGGCGTTCAAGGGGCCACAATGTAGGACTGTCAATGCTTGCGTTTCTGATGGGGAAAAGGGTTCCGAAGCTGAGCCACAGTTTGCGTCGTACTGCGTAGCAAAGTATGACTTAGGAGTCAGAGTATACACGTTCGTATACTGGTCTTTCAACCCGAGTAAGACCCCTCTGTACGATAGATATATCACGGCGGATTTGATAGATTTCACACGTACCAAATATATTTAGAAGCCTAAGGCCGACACTGGAGGGTGTACGGAGCCATAGGTCGACTCCATTTTCAGTCAGAGCCTCGTGGTTGTTATCGATGAATCCAGGGATGGGGGCCAATGAGGCATCACCGAAAGCCATCAGAGGTCCAGTTGCATCGTACGATGAGTAAAAGATGGGCGGCATTCCATATCTCTCCCCGTATGCAGCTGGCGCGTCAAAGACCGGGTTCTGAACGCTTCCGAAGGAGTTGATATTATTGGCAGAAGTGAGCAGATCCAGGTTACCGGGAAATGGGCTGGGCGCCAACTCTTCCGAGATGTGGCCCACCGTAGTCTGGTGAAAGGCGTGTCTGCATGGTGTTAAAAAAGAAAACTTACCCGACACTCTCAGCCTCCAAAGTCGGGTTTCTTCTGGTATTCATTTGAGCTCGTTGGAGTCAATGTTTGCCAAGCTCTCAAAAGTATAAAAACTGAGGGTCAAGAGAAAGTCGTCGGCCAGCTGGTTAGGAAGTAGTTTTCCTTGGCTAGCGTCCCAATAGGTCTGTGACAGCGGAGTTGGCGGAGTTGGAATAGAGTTGAGGAATGTGACGGGAAAGGGAAACAGAGAAGAAGAGAAGAATCGAAATAAAGGGTGTAATCACGCTTGACAGGAGCCGCAGTATGTTGATGGCTTATCTGAAGGGCCAAACGAAGGCTGAATACATCGCTTCGAGCAGGGCGCCAACACGAGCTTAGATTGGTCGCCCTACACTTGGTGGGGTTGCCAGGTTTCAGCCTTGGCTATCAGGCTGAACCTCTAAAGCTGTGGCGAAGGGATTTGGCATCACCGCCCTGGCATAATACGTTTCTGATGCGCACCTAGGTAAGCCTATCCTTTTACATCTAAGCTATACATATACAATACCTAGTATACTATATACAATAAGGCTTTGTAAAGATAGAAGTAGACTATTTACCTGTTGATAAAATCTTCTAGGTTGTCAAAAGGATCGCGAAGTCTTCTATAACATCGGCAATGAATTCTGCCAGGGAGGTGGCATGCTTATCTGTGTCAGACGCACGAGAGTTGTATAGATGCGATCTCTGTAACAAAGCATTTGACAGGCTGGGAAGATACAAGTTAGGCCATTCTGATGAACCTTTATATCTCTCTAACCGGAATCTAGTCAACATAAGAAAACTCATTCCAAGCCACATCAATGTAGTAGTTGCGATAAGTCCTTTGGTTTCCGATTGGACCTGGATCGTCACGTCAAAGCTCGACATATGGTAGGGCAGCCACGACACAGATGCAAAGTTATTGGATGTACATTCAAAGCAACTCGGAAGGATAATGTACGTCAGCATCTTCGCAATGTTCACAAGATCAAGGCCTTGACAGTAAAACAACGACAGGAAGAGGTGGCAATGAGCTCGGATGAGAGAGAAACTAGTCTCGATAATCGACTTAACACCGCTCCACCGAGCCTAAGCTATCCTACCTTATTACAAGCAGCGAGCACAGGAAACATTCAACTTATCCACATGTCACTTCGTATGGGAGGAGACCTTGCCGAGAAAGGCGACGACGGATCAACTGCTCTCCATTGTGCAGCGAGAGCAGGACACTCTGAAGTTGTTGAGTATCTTTTAGCTCTTGGAGCGAGGCTACAAGAAATGAACGAAAAGGGGAGAAGTGCGTTTCAAGAGGCTATAATGGGTGGAGATGAGAAGACAGTGAAGGTACTGTTAGTCGCCGGTGTAGATGTCTGCGCAACCAGCGAGCGAGGCGGGAAATCTACCGCCGACTATATCGTAGAATCGGGCAGTAATCGGCTGGCCGAAGTCGTGGCAGCTCATTACTGGGACACCTGCAGTGAAGCACCCATTGTGCAATTGTTCGTGACTGCAGTACGACGGAAACAAAAATCAATCATCGCCATGTTGCTCCCGCACTACACGGCAATGATTCCTTCGCAAGAAGTCGCTCTACTTGAATTTGCTGCACTTGGTGGCCATGATTCAATTGTGCAGTTGTTAATCGCCTCTGGTGACGTTGAGGAGCAAGAGGAGAGATGGTTGAGCGCGGTAACCAGGACTGCAAGAGATGGCTACATGAAGTTGACCAAATTGACACTGGAGTGTGGTAGATTCTCTACTGAGCGAAAGCTCGAAGCAAGGCAATCGGCTACGGTAGCAGCGATACAGTCCAAACGTTGGGACGTCGTTGGTGCAATTATTGTGGACACCACCCAAACCGACTACTCGACATTTTTCAGCGCGTTGTGTAGTGCAAATATCGAAGAAGTACGCAAGCTTCTTGTCGAAAAAACCATCGACGTCAACTACCAGACCATGGCCGAAAACTTCACTTCTCTCCATCTAGCCGTTATCATGGAGGAACCAGGACTTGTGGAACTTTTGGTCAATGAAACAAACACAAATTTGAACTCCAGAGACTCATGGGGCCGAACACCACTCGTTCACGCAGCTAGAGGAGGGCATTCAAGAATCGCAGAACTCCTGCTCAAGCAAACGAACATACAGGTCAATATAGGAATGAACAGTCATACACCTCTTCGGTCCGCTGTAGAAGGAGACCATCCCGATATTGTACAACAGCTTTTGCAGCATAAAGACATTGATGTAAATAACAAATCGCCGAGATTGACGCCACTGCATCGAGCTTCGCTGAAGGGGAATGCCAACATAGTGGAGCTTCTTCTCAATCACAAGGACATTCAGGTGAACAACAAAAGTAGTTGGCGACAAGAATCTGTGTTACACTTAGCCTCGAGTAACGGTAAAACTGAAGTGGTCAAGTTACTTCTCAGCCATCAGGATACTCAGGTAAACCTGATTAACGGATGGGGAAAGACGCCCCTGCATGAAGCGGTAGAATATGGTAATCTCGAAAACGTTAAGTTGCTTCTCCGTCATCATGATACCCTAGCGAACCTGGGTAATATATGGGGACAGACGCCCTTGCATATAGCGGCAGAAGCTGGTCGTCTCAAAACTGTGAAGTTACTTCTCAGTCATCAGGATACCCTAGTGAACATTTGTGATAACGATGGATGGACGCCCTTGCATAGAGCGGCAGGATCTGCTCATCCCGAAATCCTCAAGTTGCTCCTCAGCCATAATCAGACCAACATTAATGCACTTACGAATGGGACCCACAGGAACAAGGACTATCACCACAAAACTGCCTTCGACCTCGCCAAACTAAAAGGCCACACGGAAACCGTCGACCTCCTCTTCGCCCATGGAGCCCTATCAACGTCCGACGAACAACAGGATACGCCAGAATCCAACGCAGAGAAAATCACATCACCCGAGCAAGTGGAGAACCTGAGCGCATCTACGCCTTCAACCACGAACATATCCAACATCCCCAACACCGAGCAAAACCAGTACTGCCAACCCAGCACTTGGGATAACGATCTTGACATGGACATGGGCATGGACTACGATTAAATTGAAAATGACAACGACGTGTACTACGATGGATTCTATAATGACACTGACCCCAATATCGACCCTGGTCTCGGTAATAGTTCATGGATGCAAAAAATGGGATTTGATATGGACAATGTTCACGGACAAAAACCGCAAGAGGCCATGGAGGAAGAACCAGAAGACGACTCGTGGCTAGCATATGTCGATCCTGATAGTGACCTTGACTAGCGCCTGTTGGCATGGAAATAGAGCGTGGTTGCGGAAAGGCGAGAATGTCCAGGAACTTTTCCGTGTTACGTTTTCCGGTGCTTTACAATTCCAGGATATGTATGTTGGAGTCTGGGATACATCCACTTTCGTTTTACTTTTCCTATCACAATCCCCCTGCTTGACTCAGAACCAAACGTTACTCTATACAAATCAACTCAACCACTGCCCCACCCCCCCCTATGCATCCCCATACCCCTACACTTTCCCTCAACATTTCCCTCTCCACTAACACGTTTTCATTACCAACAACCATTCAACATAGAACCCACTCCACACTCCCCTTCAAGTTTTTAGCAACAATATACAATGCGTTTATCTCTAGCAATACGAATTCCTCCTATACCCAACCCAACATACGAGTAGGCGAATTCTGAAATAGATCAAGGTTGCAAAGTGACATAGCGTGCTATCGCCCAGGTGCGCGGCTCTAAAGAATTAATTATGCTAGGGTAAGCAAGAGTAGTAACCTCAACTGCGAGTCTGCGACTAACGCAAACTATTCTCTCTTACCTAATTATAAGCTTCTAGGCGCTTAACAATAGCACCTCCGTGCATAAATTCGTGTCCAATTTATAATAGCTTTAGACAATCTTTTAATAGTATAAGAGATTCTAGCAATAGCTTAATAGGCTACTATTATCTTTACAAAGCCTTGTATACTAGGTAATGCACTATAAAAACTTATAGTTAAAGGTGTAGGAGTGTAGTTAAGGTGCGCGTATTAGCGGACACGAGTTCATGCACAGGGGTGATAGTCTCCACTAGGTCCCAACACGTCTAGGATCGCGCTCAAAACCAAGAGAAAGCAGAGACGGAAGTACCAAGAAGCCAATGTCATCTATTCATGCACCACATCTGACCATCTCTACATATGTTCTACACATGACGTGCTACAGTATATCATACAAGATTCCTACATATACACATATATAATATATATACAAGATACTGTCCCGACCCCCATATATACAACACGGTACCCATACCCGTCCCATACACCACATCTGCCGACCCCACCTACAGATTCGGCAAAAACTGCTTCTGCAAGGGATCCCCCATCCGCGGCATCGTCTCAATAGCCCTCACACAATTCGGCGCAACTTGATCCAACACATCTCTCGGCCAGCCCCCCATCTCGGCATTCCAACCGATACCATTGGCCTCATCGCGCTTGACCTGCGCATACGCCGCGGCGAGTATGATCAACGTCTTGTACCGTGGCAGCACACTCGTACGCGTGAGATCGTCCGTGCGTAAGTCCATCCACGAATGGGCGCGCTGGTTGTGGCGGATGTAGTAGGGGGTGAGCATGCGCCAGCCGGGGAAGCGCGGCATGAGGTACGTTTCGCAGGCGGTAAAAGCGTCCATGAAGCGGCCGCGGCGGGCGAGGACTTGGATGAATTCGTTCCACGTCAGGCTGTCGAGGACGAAGCCGCTGGTGAGCAAGTTGCGGATTGTGCGCTGGGCGTGCTGAAGACCGCCTTCGCTTTTTTGATCCAGTAGGCTGCGCACGTAGATGCGAGTGGCGCGGAAGAGAATTTGGCGGCGGCTTCTCGCGATGCGCGTCGATTCCCCGATCTCCAGTACGGACGGGTTTTCGGCAGAATCGATTTCTTCGGTGGGCGGTTGCGGGTTCACGGCTTGGTGGAGGGTCTTGACGAGCCTGTCTGCCTGTGACCGTGCGAGTTCCCAACATTTTTCGACCTCTTCGTGCTCTCCGGCTTTGTAATGCGCCTCCATGATGGCAGTAAGAAGACTGATGGGGTATTCGTAGTCACCCTTCTCCTGCTTGGTTATCTGTGCAGCTTCAAATAGTTCCTTGCAAATCTCGTAGGCTCCTCGTGTGCTGTATAGCAAGATTACTAGCCCGAAGTATCCTTCCGGAACAGTGAACGCTTTTGAATCTATGAACCTGTTGTGGGAAGGCTGTCTATGGGCGATTTCCATTTCGTAGTTTTCGAAGATGATGGCACGCAATGCCTCTTCGACAGCGATGAGGCGTCGACGTGGATCCTTAACTTTCTCTCGTTGTAATTGTCTTAGATCGGACGTGCCAAGGACGAGCAGTGAAGCCCGGCGGGCACTGTCCGTCTGCGTTACGTTACGTTCTATCATCCTATCATAGGCACGCATTGCGAGATCAAGTTGACGTTCGTGGAGAAAGCCAGTGATGACTATCGCGTAGTGAAAAGCATGGACCTGAATGTTGCTCTCAGGCATCGTGATCCTCAGGATTTTGAACGCGGCATTTGTCTGCCTGACTTCAACAAGCGAGCGCATTAACGCCGCATAGGTCCAAGAGTCGAGAGGGATATTGTTGGCGATCATCTCTTGGTACAAACGTCGACAATGTACAATTTCTCTTTTAAGAGCGTAGTAGGTGATCAGCATGTTCCAAGTATGCGTCAGGAGGCCATTAAGTACTCCAGCCCGCCAACTTTTGAGCATTCCCTTAGCGACGGCTTCAGCGCTCTCTGGATCGTCGTATCTCAAGAAGGCTTGGACATAGCCTGACCGAGCGTGAGCGTCGGACTTGAGGTTTATTTTCAGCTGCTCTGCTCTGGAATAAAGTGCTTCAAATGCCTCAATATCACCTCTCGCAGCACATAGATCAAGGAGAGGCGTGAAGGTAAACTTATCCGGTGTCACGCCAGAGTCCAGTATTTTGTTAAAACATTCAAGAGCGCCATCAAGGTCATCGGCCCGCGTATATGCCAACAGCAATACATTCCAGCAGGCGGCGTCGGGCACCAGATCAAATTCTTCAGGAATGCGCTTGAACTGTTTCAGCGCCCGAGGGACATCCGCTCGTCTAGCATAAACATAAGTAAGCGCAGACAAGATATGAAGGTCGACGTTATTTGGGCTGCCTGAGCGAAGGTAGTTGAAATACTTCTGCACGCTGTCCGCATCTCCATGCTCGGCGTAGAGATGAATCAAACCGGTAAGGACTCGCGGCGCAAGTTTGTGCTTCGGATGAAACAGGTGGTGATCGTCAATCATATCGCTGACACGGTCAAGACTCCCTTTTTGGCCATGTTGAGTGATCAAGCGGCCAATAAGATACCGAGAGGGACGCTCAGAAGGAAGATTTACCGACACTGCGTACTCCCGAAAATCTCTGTACAGCTCCAACATAATCTTGCGACGGTTGGTGTATTTGCGGTACCTTAGTGTATCCAGCATCCGTATGATAACGAGCTCGTAACTAGTAGTGATCGGAAGACCTAGCAAACGTAATTTGGGAAACAGCTGGATAAAGTAGTCCCAGATAAAGTCTTCGTCTGGGTCCGTGCCAGATAGAACATGTTCGACTACCACTGGCAATAGATCTTCGAAAAACAGTGCTAAAGCTCGTTTGTTTTCTTTCGTCGACTGTAATTCGGGCTGGAACTGTTGGACGTGCTCGAGGAATGAGCCCATACGGTCCTCAAGGTAAGGTAAGCGTGCAACGGCGTTCCATATCGATTTCCGGACCCCTCTTTGCATCCACTCGCTGTACCCAGGGTACTGATGCACTGAATACCGAAGATAGGTCTTGAAGACCCGCAAACTAAGGTCCCACTGGCCATCCTGCACGGTGCGCCCGAGGAGAGCGTCAGTACCAAGGTCAACTTCAGTACCAAGGTCTACTCCAGTACCAGGGTCTACTTCAGTACCAATGTCTACTTCAGTACCAATGTCTACTTCAGTACCAATGTCTCCTTCAGTACCAATGTTTACTTTAGTACCAATGTGTACTACCCCGAAACGATCCGCGGCCTCTTCGTGGAGTTGTATAGCAGGTCCAACCATCCTGAGAGCTACGTAGGCCGATACGGCATGCTTGTATAATGGTGGAGATCGATTGTCAATGGGCACAGCGTCGAACAAGTGCACTACCCGACTAGGATCCACGGACGCGGCGTCCAGGACAAGATACCGGAGCAGGTTCTGTTGTGTCGTGGATGTCCGATCGCGATCCAGGATGGCAGAATAGAGGCGCCATGCCAGCTCTTGTTTCCCTGCTTCGTCTGAGTGGAGGAGCTCTTCAAGCGCCTCGAGGGGTGTCGAGTGCTGCAATCTTGACAGAAACTCCGCTTCCACGTCGGCATCCACTTCCGCATCCTGTTGATCTAGTTGAATGGTATTCTCGGCTTCAGATCTCAATCGGGTGGTGGAAAAATGGCGAACGCGACTTCCGTTCAGTCTCCGCCGAGAGTCCACAGAGTTTGACCCAAATGTAGACATTCGTGTGATTAAGGCAAGCGTCTTTTCTGGGTAGAGGAAGTCGAGCAGCGCTCCGTCGTTGCTTTTCGCACCGGCCGTGTGCGCCCTACTCCCCACACAGTTGTCTATGTCACCAGTCGAATGGTCGAGCAGCCCAGTCGAGGCCCACCAGAATGGCAGGCTCAGATCGCTGGCGCCGTGGTGCCAGAAAGAGGAATGCAGCACTCGACGGCTGCGAAGGCATCGTTTGGGGGCTCGGAGAAGCTGTCGTCCGCCGGTTTCGAGGCATGTCGAAGCCCGCTCGAGCATCACCTGCCGTGCCCGGAGCGTGATGGTGCCGCCCAAGATTACCGGGTACTGAGATGGAGTGAACGAGCTGTCCAGGGGGCGTCAGTGGCGGGATCGATGGGGAGCAGTCTGGGGGAGGTGGAGCTCACGGCAGCGCATGCCTCCTGATGCGGGTGACGGAGGAGATCAATTGGGAGATGCGCAGACTCAACAACGGAGCCACGAGGAAGGAAAAGGAATATACAGCGGGATCGGACAGCGGACGGCGGGGGGCTAGGGAGCGTGGCGATTGCTGATGACGGGGAGACCATCTCGAAAAGTTTTGGACGCACGCGAAATCACGAGCAAGGCTTGGCGCCCGCGACGGGCCGACGGCCATGCCACCTGCAGTGCCCCTCCAGCCCACCTGCACACTGGCCCGACGCTCGACACGACGGCCATGGACATCACCAAATTCGTCGTCGACTTCCGCGAGTCGGCCTTCCTGCTCGGCGACCACAACACGTACCGCCAGCAGCTGTCGCGCCGGCTCCGCATTGTGCGCAAGAAGCTGGGACGAGCCACCGCCAAAAATGCCAAATTCGCAGCCAAGGCGCCCGTGACGGCCGAAGAGATCAGAACGAATGTCGAGTATGCCTAGAGCGCTATCTGCTGAGGTGAACGGTGCTAATGCAGCCAGGTTCCTCCATCTACTGCTTCTCACCTCCGAGCGGGCATGGGCGCATGCCATGGCTATGAAGGCTGCCCACGCCGAGGGCAATGCGGACCAGAACATCACTGGCTCTACGCGGCAGCACATAATATCGCGGCTGCGCAAAGCCGTCAATAGCGCAGAGGACCTTGTCGTTCTACTCTCGGATCGCACTGCGAGCGGAGCAACCGAAACGGACGTCCTCGAAGCCAAGGGATACGCCTACTCGCTGGCTGGCGCGAAAGAGTTCGAAACGCAGGCTGAGGGAATCAAAGGCGGCGAAGCGTCTCCCCAGAGATGGGCATCCTGCTTGACCAACTACTCTGCTGCAAGGGTCATCTACAATGCGTTGTTCAAGGCGTCAAAGAGAGATCTGTTCAAGGAAGTGCTGGCTGGGACAATTGATCCTAGCATACGGTACGCCGCCTACCAGCACAAAATCCCGCGCACCGTCGGCGTGCCGGCTGTGTCGCGGAAGTTCTTCCCCCAAGACGATACGGAGGTTGTTCAGGCGGTGGAGAAGTTAGACCCCTCAGCGTTGAAGGAGGAAGAATCCAAACCTTCAGGTGCGTACTGCCGTCCGGAAAGCTAACTTGTGGTCTGACTTTACCAGGCTCTACTATCACCTGGCGCAACCGCACCGCGAACATTGTGGATGCGGCCATTGGGCAAGCTCGCGTCTCCGTTGAGACTGCCTCTACGCAATTATCCAAGTTCGTCACGTCGTCCAACTCATCAAAAGACAAAGCCAATGCGTATGATGACGTCCTCATTGCGAGTCAAGATGCTGCCGATGCTACGAGAAGAGCCATTGAAGAGTTGGAGAAGGAAGGCGTAGATGAGGGTGATGCGCGGATGCAAGACCTCCGCGTGACGAGCCTAGCAGTGAACTATGATTTGATTGCGTGGCGTATCGGCCGCAACAGGGTGCTCATCGGCGCAGACGACGGCCTCACATTTCCTCCCAATTCTTCACAGAAGCCATGGCGGCCACAAAAGGACGGCAAGGACTGGGTAGAGCGGGAGGAACCTACGGGACGTAAATTGGCGCGGTTGCGCGAGCGTGTGGCACTCTACGATGCGATCTTACAGAGTATCGACTCTATCAAAGAATTACGGGGCGCAGTACGAGACGCTGGTTTCGTTGCACAGTTAGATGGTCAGCGAGCGTACTTCCAGGCACTGAAATGCCTGAATCTATCGCATTCCCATGCGTTCGTTTCTGCACCCAGAGAAGCTCTCGCACTTTGCAACCGGGCATTATCACTATCTGCAAAAGCCGTTTCGTCGCGGGCTGCTGCATCTCCGTCGTCGAACGCGCCGAGACTAGCTGTATCAGAAGAGCAGGCCGGGACATTGAGGCAGAAGCTAGAGAATCTCAACTCGCATTACCGCGGCGTGGTGGCGTTGTTGCAGCTCTCCTCGAACTCGGAGACAGCCGCAACGGCGCAACTAACAAGCGCTGCACCGGTTGTGGAGCGCTTGAACGAATACCCAACGTCAGGAACCGTGGACCTAAAGAACCTTGTCACATGGCCTCCAATATTGAAGCCAGTGCCAGTCAAGCCGCTATTCTACGATGTTGCATGGAACTATATCACGTACCCGGGCCAAGCGACGCAGAGTCGAGAGGTCGAAGCTGAGAAGACGCAGGTTGATGAGAAGAGCACAGAACCCGCGCAACCAGCAAAGAGAAGCTGGTTCGGCTTTGGGCGTTAGCAGACAAGCAAATGCAACATCACTTGCGCTCTTATAATAATGGAATACCGCAACCCGCGGACTTGTCCTTGTGGCTACTGAAGTGCGTGCTGTAGGATGTGTTGTTAGTGAGGAATAAGCTAACATGTCTGACTCTAGCTCAAGGCTCTACTAACTCCTCTGTCAACGGCTTCGCGACTGCTCTGGCCCGACCTCGTTCCATGTTCCTTTCGCAACGTTCACCAAGGTTGCTGTTGCCGGTAGGGCTGATTGGGCAGACGCAAGCCAGGCGCTCGGGCCAGTCAGCTGTGCGGGAGTTGAGCCGCTGTCCGGGGGCCTAGCGCGAAGTTCCCCTGAGCGTCATCATAAGCGCCAGCAGATCCGCGTAGGGCACACGCGCCGCTGGGGATAACAACAGTAATTGGGCCCAAAGGAACTGTCTCAATACGTGCCGCCAACGAACGACAGCTCAGCCCTGCATGGGGAACGGTGCGCTGGGCACCTGCTGTGTTCCTGGCGTCGGTGTCTTCTGCTCGCTGCAACAACAGTGCAATTTGAGGATGCGATGTACCACCAAGCGCCCATCTGTGTACGACTGATGCAAAACGGTCAGACTAAAAGGAGCCCAGGGGCGCTTCGGGGGCATTCTGAGGTCATGCAGGTCCCCCAAATTAGCACAAATCAAGCCTGGGGTTTGCTGTGTTATCCACACCCCTAGCATATGGGCTTTGACCCCCTTAAGCTTATCCGCCCAACGCGAAGAAATGTACCGCGTACCTCATCTCTCGACGTGGGCCTCTCTCTCGACAGCCACTCTCTCCACACTCTTTTAATTTTGCTTGTTGCTTGCCGTCGCTCTTTACCGTGTAGTCTTTTACTTAATATTCAGTCTCTCCTTTGCAGCTTGCCAGTAATTTGATCCGATTCCTGCTGCCGATACGTAGCGCTCCCAAACATCATCGGACGACAGAGAAGCGCTCAGCCATTCCGCCCATAACCAACGAGGAACGCACCGCGTTTCTCCAACCTAATTCATCACGGCTTCCGCGCTGGCTACATCAATCCTCCCCCGGCCACAGGCCACGGAGTCGTTCCGGCGACCGTCGATACTGCAGGCCTTCGACCTGCCCGCTTTCAAAACGGCTCCCGCACTCGAGGACAAGGCACCACTGCCGTCGATCGGCCACGAGATATCACGGCCGTCGTCGACGTCCACGGTCGCTTCGTTCACGCAGCGCGGGCATGGCCATCATGGGTCGATCCAGCTGCCCGCCTTGTCGACCCTGGCGTCGGTAGCTTCGAACAGCCCCGCGGCCAGCATGCGCACAAATGGCAACAATGAGAATGCGACACAGAATACCACGCCACCCAAGACGATGCCGTCACCACCGCCGACGGCCAGGTGCGTTTCCCCGTCTTTATGTTCGAAGGAGTGAAGAGGATTGCGGCGCTCGGCGGGCATCCATGGATTCGCGCTGCACGTGCGGCAGTTGCCGCCCGCCGTAGCGCCTGCCCTCTGGCTCTTATCGAGGCTTGGCGCCCGCCCACTCGAACTTTTCGATCCTCACTGACACGCCGCTCCAGCAAACTCGCGAATGGCCACAGCATGAACTATGCCACTGCCGCCCCCGCGACCGCCGGCGGACAGGCCAACTCTCCGGTAAGCTGCTTCTCGGTGCTGTGATGTTGTGCAATGTGCAGGCACCGCCGCTGGCCTCGCCAAAGCTTTTGCTCTTATCCTTATCGCAATCGCAATCGATAGCCCTCAGCTATCGCCATGTACCTACACAGGGCCAGGCACACCAGAGAGCCCTCACTGACTCGCACTGTAGCCTGTCTGCCAGAACTGCGCTACGAGCACCACGCCGCTCTGGCGTCGCGACGAGTCTGGCTCGGTCCTGTGCAATGCCTGCGGCCTCTTCCTCAAGCTGCACGGCCGCCCGCGCCCCATCTCGCTCAAGACCGATGTCATCAAGAGCCGCAACCGCGTCAAGACGGGCGCCCCGGGCGGCCGCAAGAAGGTATGAAGGCGGTCATGTGTGCTGTGTATGTGGCCTCTAACGCAATCGCAGGGGAGCGACACGGGCGGTCTGCCCGCTGCCCATCCCGACGCCGACGGGTCCCTAGGTCTAGCCCAGCAGCGACGAGCATCCGGCAAGATGTCGTCGGGCCTGTCCGATCGGTCGCAGTCACCCATCTCGCGCACTGGCACCCCGAACCTCCACCACCCCGCCAACATCGCCCCTCAGCACATGTTCGATGGCATCCTCCACACCGATCCGTTCCACTCACCCGTTCCCGGCTTCACTATCCGGCACCCCTCCCCAGGCTCGACGTCCTCGATGAATGGATCTCACCTCGAGCCGCCGATGCCGTACGACACGCTGATGACGCACAACACTGCGCTAAGAACGCGCGTATCCGAGCTTGAATTAGTCAATGAGCTCTTCCGGGGCCGTGTCTCGGAATTGGAAAACAACGAGCAGGTCGCGCGGGACACCGAGTCGCAACTGAGGGCAGAATTAGAAGAGGTGAAGCAGCGCGAGGGGGATCTGAAGCGGCGTCTCGAGGAGGTCGAAGGCGAAGGCCCACGGCACAAGAAGATGCGGCTCAGCGATCTTGTCGATGAAAGCCGAGCAGGCACGCCGATAAGCTCACTGGTGGACTAGCTTTTTGGCTCACCCTCGACCGATTTTATTCTCGCCTAACGAACCATTTATGCACGCGCAAACGGGACTGGGTATTTTTCTCGAGGATGGCCACTTAGTTGGCCTAAGGCGTCCTGTGCACCCTCTATATCGGTGTGCGGAATCTCCATGTCTTTCATATGGCTCTTTTCCGAGTCTTTAATATCCCAACCGTCGCCCAGCACAGCGCTGCACCGACGTTCCACATGCCCACCCGCACGTAGGTCACATAGACCATCTAATGTCTGAATACCAACCTCGCCATGTACTTTTATTCTCTCTTTTGTCATTTCTTACCCTGTCTTTAGGGCCCTTTTCGATTTCGAGAGCTTGTGGGTGATGAAAATCCGTTTCGACCTAATTCTTGGGGAAATGGAGGACGGGGAGACATGACGGAGGCTTCGGTGGGGTATTGGGAAGGGTATCAAAAGTTTTGCTGTTTGGAATTAATTAGTGCAATGGGATATGAAGTTATCGGTACGTCGCGTTCTCGGAAGTTGATATGAAGAAGTTGCGGAGCGGCGTCGTTTTCACTGATTGTGAACAACTGATGTCTGAGCAGTACGGACGACATCGTCTCTGTATACGCGCTCATGACACTCGATCCTGGATGAGGCGGCTAGAACCGGAAGCCGGTATAGAGTTCACCGTCATCGGCGCTCGTCTACTCAGGTTGTATTGGCACTGCCTCGTTCAGCACAATTCCTGAGCTACTACCTGACAGCAAGTTGGATTTACTGAAAGGTTGTTTGTGTGGGGAGATGGTCGTGTATGTTTCCCTCTTTTTTCCAGCATCAATAAGCTTTAGCTGTCATTTCCTTTACATGTGCCACCGACAGAATAGTGCGGGCGCGTTAAGCTATACCCTTACTATCAGGACCGTCTACCCAAACAAATTGATTTACGGACCAGTTTGAGTAGGTAGGACCAACATTTTCACCGCCAGCGAACCCCACTCTTCTCCCCATTGGATTCCCGATTCCTTGGCGGCGCACTGGGAGCATCACGATCTTACCTTTCGATCTTACCTGTCTTCACCTTCTCTTCCCCGCTTTTAGGCTTGTGCCCTTTCTCTCTCTTATCCGCCTCTCGGTGCACCTTTTCTCCTCTGCTCCACCCTCTACCTTCTCTCCTCCAACTACAGGCGACAAGATGCATCTACCTACCGCTTCTACCATCCTGGCCATCCTCAGTGCCTTCTACGGCTTAGCTCTCGCCCTACCAGGCCTCTCAGCTTCTCCCAACCGCCGCGATACCGTACTATCACCACTCTACGCCATCGGTGCCGACAATGTTCCCCAGCTGGGGACCATTTTGGACGATACTTATGGCTTCCGCGAAGTTGGCTACACCGTCGTTGACGACAACGTCATCATCGACGGCGACATCCTGTACGGCTCATCCAACATGTTTCAACAGGCTCAATCTGCAGCGGCAGCGGCAATCGTCAGCGGGGATGGCCACGCGCACCTCACTACCAGAGGCCACTCAGCAAAGCCCAAGGCACCCTGGACCGATGCCACCGTGGTGTACAACTACATTTCGGACGATGTGGAGAAGCAACTAAAGCCAACTGTCGACGGAGCTATCGGCACCTGGCTAAAGGTTGCGCCGTATTTGACCTTCAAGCGCGTCTACCCTAATGGACCAGAGCAACGCGGCATTCTCAGCATCCAAGGCAGTGAATGCAGCGGGTGCTGGGCAACCCTGGGCTTTAACCGACGCCAGCAACAGGCAATGCGTATCCAGACAGGCTGCACGGCTGGGGGAACTGTCGCATGTGGAGTAATCGAAACTGTCCACGAGCTAGGACACGTCCTTGGTAAGTCCGACCCCTCCCATCTTCTGTGTGAGTGAATCAGCCTAACATGCACCCCAGGCCTCAAACACGAACACCAGCGCCACAACCGCGACGATCACATCCACCTCCTCTGCGAGAACATCGCTCCCGGCTGCTCCACCATGCCCACCGGAAAAACCTGCTGCGAGCCGGCCGCTAATCTCCCCAGCGGGTGCTGCGGCGCCCGGGGACAACTGGCCAAAGAGGACCCGCAGTCATCTGATTACGGCGGCTACTACGACTTCGTGTCCGCGATGCATTATGCCGATCACGCGTTCGCTCTGCCTGATAAGAAGGTCATGGTGGCGCGCAGGCAGGGCGACAAAGTGCCGAGCACGCTGCTGGGCGACCCGAGTAAGGGCGATATCGCGCGCGTGTGCAAGATCTATTCGGACGAGTGCAAGGGGCCGAAATGGTGAGCCTGGGCTGAGCGGTCCAGGCTATCTGAGGATACAAGCTCTCCTGCTTTGGCAGGTACCCTGGAAGTCGGGCGGGTTACTTAATACGGGGTACACACTATGAGGAATGCAATAGAATAGGTGGAATCAATCAATGATGGGACAAGTTCCAGAAGTAACGCTGTCTGGCCAATCGAACGCCCAGAGCTAACACAACGTGCAATGACCGTCTGAACACTCGCCTCTATTAGGACCTAAACTGACTTCGCACTCGCCCGATGAGGCCACTTCTTGCCCGGTCTCTATATGCTCTGTCGTTGTTCAATTTCAACCCGCTTACACCTGTTGGTCCTAACCTCGACCTCTCCCCACCCGTCATATGCCCTGGTGTCGATAGCGATATATCTGTGTTCACCTGTGTGAATAGGCTGGCGTACATGTACTGCGGAGGACTCGAGGGTGCAATATGCGTAGGCTTATAGGCTTCTTGGACTGGGTCTAGGATCGCAGATTGGTAGCCTGGCTGGTAGGGCTAGGTTCGGGCTGAGAAGAATGGGTATTGGAGGCGTTTGAAAGGCTTGAAAGGGAGCGGTTTGAGGCTTGAGCAGGGTGGGAGGGTAGTAGTTAGGAGAGAAGATGCGGATACAAGCGAGTGTGTTGAGACAGACAGTCTTCTTAGCAAGAGGGCATAAGAAGAAGAATAGCAATAATAGATATAGACAGAGTAGCCCAACCCACAAAGTCGCCATCTATAACGTCGTAGCTGGTATCCCTACTGCGCTAGACATCCATCCTGCGCACTAACACCCACCCACCTCCCCCAACCCACCAAAAAACAAGCCCCCCGTCTCCCCCTCCTACCCAGCCCAAAAAAACTGCAAAACATAAAGGGAATTTTTGGGGGGTCTTACGTACCTGTTTGTGGGTCGTTGCTGCAGTCTAGCTGTTCCAACGACGCCGTGGTATCAGACCGAACCCGGCGGGGTTCGAACACACGACGCCGCCCACCTGACCAGTAACAGCCTTATCGGTCAGGTGTCCCGCCCATAATCGACTGCAGCATCGGGTGGTTTTTTGTCTACGCTTTGTTAGTTGAGGAGTTTGGGAATTAGACGGGTTATATAGTCAGACTTGTCAACAATCCGTCCAATCCAATCCGGGTCCCCGGATTGAATGGATTGACAAGAAATCTCTCCTGGATTGGCTTGAATGGATTGTTTAGGGATTTGGGGGGTGGACGGATTGATAGATTGGATGGATTGATTAGTAAGCTAACTATTGGTGAATTGCCCAATATATTCGTCGATCTTATGGATAGTGATATCGTACGTGTTCGTAGGTTTGTAAGGCGTTTTGAAGCGCTCAATCCCAAGGCGTTTCCAGGATCGGAGGCTCTGTAAAGCGGATAGTAAATCTGGCCTCATATTGAGTCTCCGTACGCCTAAAAGATCAGCCAGTTCACTAAAAGTCCTCTCACAATTGGCTGCTGAGGCTAGGATACTCAATATATTCATAGCAAACCGCGCCAAAACAGGGTATTAATGCTCCTTTGACAACTAGTAGGCAATTGGCAGCTAAGCAAGCTTGTAGGCTAGATTAATTGGTTTCTCTGCGCTCCAGAGCTCATACTCGTTAGTAATCTCCTCCGCAATCTCCGCCTCTCTCATAGAGGCTAGCATAAACTCAGTACAGTTAACGGCGTAGTCAAAACGTTGCCGCTTAGCAGGCGGCGGCGTAGCTGGATCAGCGGCGGCGATTTTAGATGCTAGCTTAGCGCCCGCCCAAAGTGATTGAAAACTTTTGTTGTTTGCCTCTAGCTACCCCTTGCGGGGATAGAGGCTATCTACGTCATCGTACTCAGCGGGTACTCGCCAGGCAGTATCGATGAAGTTTTTGTACGCTAGGTAGAGGCGTAGGGCACAGTAATACGCTGGGGCGTCTTTGAATTTGGCGTAGTAGTTTTCTAGCTTACTAATGGCGAGATTGAGGTTTGTTTTGACGTGATCCTCAGGCGCGTCAGGATCGTTGTAATCCACTGCCTCTACGCGATCCTGTTGAGCCTGTAGCGTAGCAAGAAGCTACTCAAACGTAGGGATAACCTTCCAAATCGCGCCGTAGCGACTAGCCTTGCCTCGACCTTCGAGCCAGCTAGTCGCCTCCTTGAAAGGCTTAAGCAACTCGATATACTCAGTAATAGTAGCCTAGTCTTTGCCAGTAAGCCCTTCCTCACGTATATACAGGCGTGGCTGGCTAGCCTCCGAAGGGCGAGCTCCCGCCCGAGATCGCTGTCGGTTTGCGGAGCGGTTGCTCTCGCCGATTTTGTAGCCCATATAATCGTCCAGAGGCACCCTGAGGTCGACGGCGCGCTCAAACGTATCGTAGTAAGAGTTCTAGCGAGTTTTGACTGGCTTTTTGAGTTCTCTTGGCGTAAAGTTCGTGAGATTTAGCGACGTTGCCTCATCTCGCTGGTATCCCTCCAAAAGCTCGCGCGCCTGCGGCGTACAGATTGAGGCGATGACGTCAAACAGTACGCCTAGCGGGCCAGCTTTGCGCCACTCGTTCATGTACTGTTCCTTTGCCTAGGGCGAGTTAGCAGGTGCTGCGCGAGAGACGGCGGCAGGAAAGAAAAAGGCAATACGTACTACTAAATTCTCCTGCGAGTTCTCAAACGCGTCGCGATCCTGGCCAAAGATAACGTTTTGGGCAGCGAGATTGAGTATATGGCAGCTGCAGCGCAATCTCCGGTGGCTCGGGTTGAAGCCGTACTCCTCTGCTAGCTCGTTAACGGCAGTATCGTTGTTTGTCGCGTTATCAAGCACAAAGTAACCTAAGGCTTCTTTTCGTATATGAAACTGGTGGAGAGTTGAGCTCACGATTGCTGCGATATTTAAACCGGAGTGGTCGCCCGATAGCGTCGGCAGGCCAAGGAAGTAATCTACTTGTTGACCCGCTGCGTTCAAGTGGTGTACGCAGATTCTGGTGATAGCGCGTTTGCCGCCGTATGAGGTCCAGTTGTCAAAGGATACGTGTATAGCGGATTTGGCTGCCTTTATGTAGCTCACGACGGCGGGTAGGTAGGCGTTGTATTCATCTATAATGTGCGACTGGAGAGTGTTGTGGCTGCTCCACAAAACGCGCTCAGCGAGCGGATTAGCAGCCTTGATCATATCTCGAAAGGCAGGCACCTCTACAACGCGCAGAGCTTGGTTATCGGCGGCCACCCACTCGATGAGCGCCTGCTAAAAAGCGGGCGCCGAAAAGGTATCGGCGACGGCGTTTGCTACCTCTTGACTCACATCAACGCCCTGTCGCTGTAGGGCGGAGATGATAGATGCCTCCTTCTTGAACCGAATTGGGCCATCTTTGCTGACTCCGTGGCCAGGTCGCCGCGCCTCGAGGTGCCGATGGATAGCAGAGGTTGAAGTTGCCACTTTAAACAACCCGTTTTGCTTGTGTATATGGCAGTATTTGCACAGCCAATACAGCGCCTTATGCTTGCGATGGTATACGCGCTAGCCGTATTAAAAAACCTAGCTTGTTAAGGCACGTTTAGCAGCGTATTGAGGCTTCTGTAAATTAGGTACGCGCGACCAAACAAGGCCTTCATAGTCCTCATCATCGTCGGCGGAGGCAGAGACAGCGAGAGGATCGAGATCGAGTGGCGCGTCAGATGTTGACTGTGCATCGGTTGCCTGGTACGAGGAAGCTGCGCCGGCGGCGTTTTGCGTGGACTGGGAGTCAAGGACCCGCTCAAATACTTCATTAAGCTGCCGATTCATCTGCGAGGTTAGTTTGGGCGAAAAATCGCGATAAACATACGTACTTTCGTGGGTGTGGGCGAACGTAGTGAGTGCGCGTTAATCTCGGCGCGTCGAAAATCTTGGGTCGCGAGATATTTCGGGGCAGCGTAATCGATTTTCTGGGGCGGCTAGGCCTAATACGGCCGGTTGAGCGAGGGCGAGAAAGTAATTTTACAGGATTCGAACTGGAAAGTATATTATATTTTATATTTTTACGCCTCCGCTAGCTATTAACACCTAGAATCTTGAAGGACCTCTGTACGCAAAACAATCAATCCGTAAACAATCCGTCCAATCAATCTGGGACCTCTGGATTGAATGGATTGCTAGTAATCAAGGTCTCGGATTGATTGGACGGATTGCTTATTAATCAATCCGTCCAATCAATCTGTCAATCCGGACGGATTGTTGACAAGTCTGTATATAGTAGAGTTTTGGGTTTGTGTGGGGTGGACTGGGTGGCGGAGTGGAGTGGAGTGGGGCGTGGGGGGAGTACGCTGTGACGTGCGTAATTTATGCGTGCGCAACTTGACTGCGACAAGTGCTCTTGCTAGAGGCGGGTGTGTCGCCGTCCCGTGACTATGCGTAGTCACGGGCAACAAGCTGCGCCCGGGGCCGAGGCAATCGATAAGGGCGCTGCATTGTACCGCGCCCCAGCATCTTGAGTAGCTAGAGCATGTACGTGCTTCGACAGCGGGTTGCTTGTATCACATTACAGCTACGCAAAGCTTCGTGTCCGCGGGCCCATGGCGGGATTTCCTAGTTCTACGGGCGGGCATGCACACAACGGAACATGATCGGAATTTCTTGCACATGATGGAAGGTGATTGTAGGTTCTTCTTTGCAAGGCTATACGGCCTGTGTATTGACTAGAGATGTCCTGGACTGGATAGAGCTATGGAATATCTACATGGGCTGTGTTAAGCCCGTAGGGGGGATGGATAGAAATATCGATGCGGGCGGAAGGTAATGCCCTGAATAGATGATAGACTATGTACTGATATAGCCTGAGCATTGACAGGACTGCGCAACTACTTCTGAGATAGGGTTTGAAGAATCCGGAACTGAGTTTATAGGGATGAAGATGGATACGCATATGGACTATCTACGAAAGGATTGTACGAGTAGATCTATCTAAAACCAGATAATCTCGGAAAAGCGCTGATACTTTACCTACGATTTTCCAGAGGTGAGGAACATTTGGCAAAGAGATTGACACTGCATAGACAGACAGGCTATTCTTGAAGCTGAGATGAGAGGAATTGATAACCGCAGTGAAGTAGACCAGGTGGGTAGGCGTATATTCCGCGGACCTAGAGGAGTTTGATGACGTTGTTTACTCTTCTAGGATGTGCAGACAAGTGAGGAATATCAGATGCGCTGTGTGGTGGTCGTGGGGAACCGGCCCTGGTGTGAAGGTTTACAATTACAACGTCAACGGCTCCTGCGGCTCCACTCCAATGATTCTAGTAGCAACTGCCTGCCGACTTGCGAAGAAACTGAAGCAAGTCCGAGTTGTCAAGACGCCCTTACCCTCGAGATCTTGTCGAGTACACGGTATGGAGTGGATGGGCCGCTTCCAACCCCATAGGCAGCTGTGGATGTCAATTAATGTGAGGTCTGCATTACAAAGTGAAAGAAACCCTCCTGAACCCGCGTACGCAGTGAGTGCAGCTGTATATAGCAGAGCACACCGTGCCATGAATATTGACGTGTGGTCGCTGGGTGATTTCTTCCGAAGGGCCGACGGAGCTCGGGCCACGCTTACCTAAGGCAAAGCTCCCCGTCGCTTCATGAGGTTTTTTCCCGTCCCTCCCCGTCCTTCCTCAACCACCTCGCATCCATTGCACCTTCATTCCATCCCCAATCCATCTCCGCTCCCACCCGCACCCTCCATCACGATGGTTGCCATTGCTCGATCGTTCGGCGCCGCCCGCGTGGCCGCCCGCTCCGTCCAGGCCGCCGGCAAGCCCACCGCGCGCTTCGTGTCGACCCAAGGTACGCCCAGCTGACTTCCATCCTCGATTGCATCCCGCAGCCATTGACGCGTCCCGCGCAGCCCCGACCCCCAAGAACAGCCTCGTCATGAACGCCTCGGTCCGCAATGCCTTCAAGAACAATGCCGGCCGCAACCTCATCCAGAGCCGCGGCATCGTCGCTGAGTCGACGGCCGCCGCCATGGTCGCCGCAGCCAAGATCCAGGGTGCCGGTATCGCGACTGTCGGTCTTGCCGGTGCTGGTGTCGGTATCGGAACGGTGTTCGGTGCCCTGATCCAGGGTGTCGCCCGCAACCCGTCCCTCAGGGGCCAGCTCTTCCAGTACGCCGTTTTGGGTTTCGCCTTCGCCGAAGCCACTGGTCTTTTCGCTCTCATGATGTCCTTCTTGCTCCTCTACGTCGCATAGAGTGGTGCGCTGCATTGGGCCCTCTGCGACCAGGTCTTCGGGTCGGATTCCAGGGTGGAGATTTTGCGGATGGGTGTGTGTGCATAACAGGACTACCTCTTTCCTTAGTCTAGTGGCCGGTCAGATTGTGTAAAACATGTACTTTAGATCAAGCAATCTGAAGACCAAGATCCCACTTCTAGCCGCTCTTGAGACTTAAATCTGGTTCCTTGGTCTGCACGCGGAGCTGCCATAGGTTCTGCGAAGTCTGCGGAACAGTGCCACAATAGCCAATTGCCTCAATTGCATAGCAGGCTACCAATTCCGGAGCTTCCCGATGCATTTGTGATGCTGTTCGTCGAGCATTGGCGGGCCGGCTTTTGCTCGTAACGCAACTTTGGCCAGCTTTCGCCTGCCAAGCCTTTTGCGCAACCTCATCTCTTCGGCTCGAAGGCACTGTCGGCCTGTCCACGCTACCACACGCCCGACCAGCCATTCCAACCCCTACAAGACAATACCCTGTATGCTGGATACAATGGGGCTTTGTAATGATAGAGGTAGACTATCTACCTATTGCTAAAAACTCCTCGGCTGTCAAGAGGATCGCCTAGAGTCTTGTTTATCGGCAATGAGATCTGCCTGGGGGTGTCAAAGCCCCGCGATAATCTAGAGGTCTAGGAGCTGCCAGTATCCAGCTATCCAGCTCGACCCTCTTATTTACGGTCATGGAGCTTTCTGATGCCGTCTGGTTGACCCTCTGTTGAGAGGTCTGCTATAGATGCCTCGCATGGTAAGCCCCGACCGTCCACCACTGAAGGAAACCAGCTCACAATTTTGATCAAGGTGTAGAATCAAAACTGCCGTATACCGTTGTGCTGCTTCCTGCCCAGAAGATCGACCCCGCCACTCCGTCGTTATCTCCCAGGCCAATACCTCGAAATCGAGCGAAAACGCGCAATTCGATTAGACACTCCCACGGGTCGTAGAACCAGGCGGATCATACATTGGGCTTTGGGTAGCTCCAGGGCGCCGTTCCTGTTCGGCATGGTGTTGGGAGTTCATACCGCTGCTTGCACGGAGCGTTAGGAAGGCATCTCGGAGAGTGCAAGGTCATGGCTCTCCGATGTCCAGAACGTTTGGAAAAAGCGGCTCATAGAGCTGGATCTCGAGCTATGCTAGAGACAACAGGTGGGATACGAAGGAGGTCGATACCAGCGTTGACTATCTGTTAGGCTTTGCGAGTAGATAACTTTTGTGAGATGTTAATGCTGCTGAGAGTGGCCGTCAACGAGATTGTAGCTTCCTGATGGATGTTGAGACAATATGCCGAAGACCCTGTCGAGAGGGGAAGGATCGAAATACCAAAAACCGCTTAGGGCTAAGGCACCTACACCAGGCCCCTTTACCATGAAAACACCCATCTGCTCTCCATATCCATCTACCAAATGTACCCCAGTATCCAGACACGCCGATGCTGCTCGCCACAGGATCCGCAAAAACCCCATTACGTCGCAAAGAGTACTCATCACCATTGAGGACTACCACACCTACTCACGCAACTAAACTTCCGCTACACCCCGCAACTCGCTAAACCAGATACAAATTCTCCCGCCAGTATCAAGAAATTCCCCACTTCTGATACTTTCTCACGCATGGTAGACTGGTCACTGTCGCGCGTAGTTTAGGGGACTTTTACTTGGTGTGATCGGTGGTCGGGAATTAGTAACTGGGTCTGGGCCGGTGGATTGTTTTTGAAATGTTTGTGTAGCTTTGGAGTAATGGGATGAGCTAGTATACTAGGTTGTTGCCAGCTGGTACGTATGTAGGTGAGTGAGTATATGCGGAGCGTGGGGGTCACACTACTCGTTATTCCAGTCCCAACCCTATGTCTATGTGCATGTGCATGTGCATGTCCAAGCATACCTACCCCCATTCAGCCTCCAAGCTATCTCACTCCCCAGCAAGATATACCTTTACCCACTCCGCTTCAACCAAGACTAGTATCTTCCACCTACGATCGTTCTGGATTAGTATAAACTCGTAATGAAAGATACTCTATTCTGTATCGTGATCAAGCATCCTACCAACCAAGTCTTTCCCTACCAATCTCCACCACCTAGCGAAAAGACCGCAGTCGCTAGCGTGCCAGTCACTCATCTATCTACAGATATACTTAACCCCCACACGACCAACACCACCATCCTACCAAGCCACACCCTGCTATCTCCAAGTTACACCCACCGCCATGCATACGCCCATCGCCAATTCCCTGCCCAGAACATCGCCCTCAACCTCGGAACCGCCACCCGAGCGAATCACCACTCCAGCTCGGCGCACCCCGGTCCAACGAGCGGCCGCCGCGGGACACGAGAGGCGACCCGGGGGTCGGGTGTCACAAGAACAAGGCAAAGGTGCCGCATCGAGCAGAAGTGAATCTATTGGTTTGTCTCGTGCGTTGTTATCTACTACATCGGGCTCGGTACATAAATTAGAGGTCGAACGACATGATATGTAGGTGTCGAGGGCTCGCGTACGAGGCCTCCACTCCATCCACGCGTCGAACATGCTCCACGTCTCCCCGTATACCTGTCTCTTCGACGCCTTGCGAGTCAGTGCTCATCTATGAAATCCTTACATGGTAGCACCGGCTTGCGTGCTCCCGTCCGTATTAAGCACGGCGCCTTCTTCGACGTCCTTCGGTTTGACGAGCCGAATGCTGACCTCTGGATCCTGGCTGTACACTCGGAGGCCCAAAGCGCACACCGCGTTCCAAGGGTTGTGCTTACTGACTGTGGGGGCTGGGGCATTCGCGGCTGGTTCGTGGGCAGCGTCGCCTTCGACTTCGTTTGGACCTGCTCCCAAAGCGTATTGTGGAATCTCGTCTCCACCTGTTGCCTGAACTACGGAATCTGCCTCTACAGCCTGGGCAGATGGTGTTTCTGTGGTCTTGTCGTTTGCATTGTCGGCTTGAACATCTGATTCGATCTTCGTGGTATCGGCGGACGCCTCGGACTGGTCCTCGTCCGACGGTTGCTCTTCTTCGATAGTGGCGATCGATTCCTCTTTAGCGACCACGCTCGAGTCCGTAATACTTTCCTTTTCTTTCTGTTCGGGAGTTGTTGTATCTTGGGGCTTCGATGGGTTGATTGTGTCATCGGCTTTTGGTTCGTCCTTCACCTCCTTTTCCTTCACCTCTCGCTCCTTCTTTTCCTTTTTCCAAGCTTCAAACTCAGCCTTCTCCTTTGCAGCATCTTCCTCTTCTTTCTTCTTCTTGTCTTTTGTTTCTTTCTGTTTCTTCTCTTTCAGTTTCTGCTCCTCCTCACTCAACTCAACGATGCCCTTGGCGTTTGCGACATCATAATTCATCCCAATCTGTCTGAGCTTCTGGGGGTTACTCTCAGCGACCTTAGTTACGACTTCGTACACTTCAGGAGCAGACGGTATCCGTTCTGCAACTATTTTTGGTACTACTTCGTACCGACCAGGCTCGAGGTCGACTTCAGCGGAGATGCTACGATTGCCAAACCAAGCGCCACGTGCGCGTACTATGTGGTCGCCAGCGGGGGCGTTTTGCTCTTGAAGCAGGAAGTGAAGATCGAAACGGTACTTGCCTTCAAGGCCGCGGAAGTAACGATGGTCGAGCTGTTGGTGTTAGACGCTAAGCACGTGTGTTAGAAGGGATCGCGTACCTGACAAAGCACGAAGACCGTCGGGCCAGCCTTCTTGATCTCTACGACAAACTTTGTGTTTAGAAACCCAGTGACCCACGCCACACTAACACTTGTCCAGTGTTGAACAACAGTCCAGTCCTTGTCAAAAAGACGGGTGCGGTCCAGTAAAGCGAACCGCTTGAGCAGATCATCATAAGACATCCAGAAGAGTCCGTCATCCCCAAAACGGTAATTCAACTTTTGCATCCAGTACGGTGTCCACTCTTTGGAGCCATCGGACCAGGGTCCATTCCATTCACCGTCACCAAGATAGTTCCGCTCGCCCCAAGGATTTCTGATTAAGTCAGCATGAATATGAAGGCCATGGCAGTTGTCACGTACCTGATGAGAACTAATCTATGCTTCTTGCCCTGCTCGTCTTCTTCCTCAATAGCCTTGTCCACAGAGTAGGCATGACTGAGAGCAAGGCCTCTCCTTGTATTGGTATCGTCACCATAAGATCCAGGAGAGGAAGCGGAGAAAAGAAAGCCCTCATTAACCTAGAACCGATCAGAATGTAATAGGCATGGAAAGGTGGAGCTGGTACTCACCTGGAGAAGTTCCTTCCATAGCCGCTCTTTGCTAAGTACCCTATTTGTCAGGACCTTCGTGGTTACCCCACCAGTGAGGTCTTCAATGGCTTCTCCAGATATGCCACCTGCAATGCAATGGTAGTCGCCATGGACCTTGGCATAGGCTTTCTCAAGTAGTGGCAACCACGTCTCGTTCTCATCGGCACAGGATGCGAAATAGAGTGCGTCGGACCCAGTCTGTTTGTTCTTCTTGTATTTCTTTTCTTTCGTTCCAGACGGATCGTAATCATCACCAAAAGCATCGAAGTCGCTGCAAGTGAGATACAGATTGTCATCAACGACAGTGCTGGTCCACTCGCCGTCACGGTAGAATACGAAGCCGTAGACGCCGCACTCTTCATTCCTTTCGACGCAAATTTTGTCCATCAATGTCGGATCGCTGCATATAGAGGCGACTGCCGCAATGAACCAACAGTCGCCATTGGCACCTTGACGAACGTCGACGCCCGAGAATCCGTCCACTGTGAAAGACGGCTTCTCGAAGATCCAATCAATGCGATGGATCGATCCAGGGGCACTGCTGTTGGATTCCTCAGCCGTCAAGATGTTTGCTGCAGTAGCGAGATCCACGATTAAGTTAGGAGGATTGAGTAGATCGCTCTCCGCAAGTGTTGCGAGAGCATTTCCGAGCCGCCACGGGCTGACTGTAGTACCACGTGCGGCCGAGTCATTGTACCAATTCAACAAGCCTGAAAGACAGTTGTTGATGCCCCTGTCTCCTTCAATGTCGAAGTCGGGGTCCGTAAACTTCTCGTTTGTACGGCGGCATTCACGGACGATTCGCTTAACGCGCGCCCGACATTCGGTGGCGGCGGCCTCGTACGATTCGGCGGCATTTTTGCCTTGAGCCGGTCCCGTTTTTGGGTGAGGAGGTAGGAGATTTGCGTAGAGACTGGAAGGGAAGATGCTCGTAACTTTGCTAGGTTTCTTGGTGACGAGATTTTCCCAAAATTCATTCAGAATTTCTTGCGGGCCTCTGAGCTCCTCTTCGCCAGAAGTTGAAGACATATTCGCGCTATATTATCACATCAGCGCACCTCCGGAGTCGTCCAACTGTGGGAACCTACAATTTGCGATTGCACCGATGATACTCGCGACACAGTAAGGTCGGGTGGGACTTCAAGCCTTCGCTTGACTGAGTCGTTGGCAGCGGTGAGAAAGAAATAAGGTAGCAGAAACACGAGGCTGAAAACTGGCCGCTATGAACCTTATATGTATTGGAACGGCTCAAGTGGGGGCCAAATCCGATGGACTGGGAGCATTATCTGCTTTTAGTCGTTTGGGGGCTGGACTAAGTGACGGATAACATATGAACTATTGGCAAGAAGACAAGAGGACGGAGAGTATAAGTGTGCGTGTTCACCGCCTGGCGCCACAGCTGGAGCTGAGCTTCTCCATACGGCTGATCGGAGCTGGAGGCGCCGATACGAATGGTGTTTGTAGCCCTAGAATGCATAGTGATATGTCAGAACCAACCGGAGTGCAACTTTTGAGTCAGGTTTTGGAAGTTGGGAGTGGGAGTGATGGGATGGAAGGGTGGAGAAACCTGAGGTGTCCACGGGTCGTCCAAGCAGGTGGGTCCGTGCGCACGTGATGCGGGGTTCACACCTCGCCAGGGAAGCCACGACTGGCTGCAAACTTGCCGACACCACCAAGTCCTGGCATCGTCGCGATCTTTTCTAGTGGCGTGTCCCACTGGTCGACAATCCGTTAGCCTATGCGCCCCCCCGCTTGGCCGTTCCATAATAGTCAGCCTGGACCTAGTGCGCGACCACCAGCACGATGTGGGCGGAGTGCTGCCTCTCCTTGTCAAAGGCGCCCGAAACGGCTATTCCCTTCGAGCAGAGCGAATCCTAGTTCATGGTGCCTGCCGTCACTTCCGGTGAAAATCCTGATACGACATTGGTACTCAAATGGACCACGTGCATGAGGTGCCTCCAAGGCTCTGGCTACGTGCATACTGTAAGCTGACCCAAAAGAAGAACTGCGGGGCACTGCGAGGAGACTCCCAGCGCAGATAGCTCCCGCAGAGCATCATAGGTAATATTAGAACCATCAAGTCGGTTCAAAAGAACTACCAATGAGCGTGTTTTATTGGAAGATGACTTGGTCTTGCTGTCTAGCATTCACGTATGAGGTCTCGCCACGGCCCCCTTAGCGCCCGGGAGCAACGGAATTTGACTTGATGACGTGAGTCAATCAGCACACGACTCGTTCGTTCAAAAAAGGAAGTCAGACGTGTGACGAGACTGTGGCAGTGAGTTTGATGGTCGAATGCAGAAGTAATGGGAGCTGGCATGAATATGTCGTGAAGAATTTCTCTATTGAGCTGCCAAGCTGCGTCGTCTATGGTGTGTGAAACCGCATTTCCGACTCGAGCCTTGAAACAGAAAGAGACTGTACATATATACTGGGCAGCGACGGCTGGCAGCTTGGATGTGTAATATGATGGTACCAGATAAGGTAAGGAACACCGCATATTAAGGAATTAGGACATGGAAAAGAAATAGGTGGCCGTAGTACGAAAAGGGGTGGTACAAGAAGAAAAGCCGTCTCGCCATGCTGAAACCAGCCGACCGGCCAATGACGAGGCTATATCGCGCAGTGGGAGGGCACACAAGAACTTGCGAGTTGCCGGGCCACACGGAAGACATCCCACGCCACCGCTGAAACCGATCTAGAGCAGAATTCCATTTGCTTTTGTGCACCGATTGACCAAGGAAAGGACCAGGGAAGGAAATAGTCGTTTCGAGCTTGCCGCCCTACGCCAGAGTGACACCAAGACTAAAGAGCCGAAACGCCGTGCTAAAATCGTACGCAGCCAACATAAGGATGAAGGCCAGCAGAGAAACCAAAGGATGCAGGAGATGGGAAAGCGAACAGCGCGTGCCATGCGCAGACGGGGATGCGAGCAGGCTGCATGGGCGACAGGGTAGGTATAGCGAGGAGAGAGGAGCGCAGCGCAAAAGATCTATCGCGAGGATCCCGGTATCCGACTGTGTGGATTTGGTCAAGGTATCCTGGCTGACTGCATGGACCCTGGTCTAGGCGATGCCGGTCGATCGCCCAGTGTACGCGCTCAACTCGGACTCGCATCGTCCTGCCGTCTGCAACTCGAGTCAGCACCGTCTTCGCAACCTCAGCTTTCGTCTCCAGGGAGTGAAACATGCCTGCTGGCGGCTGGTGTGATAACGCGTGGCCCGTCTTGCTTTTGTAGCCTCGCCGCTACGTGTGGATGGACGACCACTAAGAAGCAAGACCCTAGAACAATGAACGACGTACCTATTGCTTGGCAGTGCATGGGGAACAGGTCTTTAGCTTGCAATGTTGGCACTCGTAGATGAACGAATGTGGGCCCGAATGGCAGGACTGGCAATTCCACTGGATGAGGGTGGTGTCGGACTTGATCATGTTGAACTTGTGTGTGCATTTGGCGGGGGCGGCCATGGCGAAGGAGCAGTGCTAGGCTGGGTCGTTCGGCTATTTCCTTATGTGCGTCGTTTGTTATAGATAGGGCTGAGGCGGCGTGGGTCGTGGGAGCTTGGTACAGGTACGGGACAGGCTGGACGCTGTCAGAGAAATGATTGGGACACGACGTAGATATGTATTCTGGGGAATCATGGAGGCTCACCAGGGCTGGTCTATAGCGGACGGATTGGACACGGACGCGGGATGTTGCGCGCAAGAGCGGCCGTGTTGGAGAAGTCGCCTTGAGTCGTGGCTGGAGAAAAGCAAGCAGCGGTACTGACTGGGAGGTCGAAGGCGGGAACGGCAAGCTTGCGACGGGGTGTTGGGAGGCGGACGATGCTCGCTGGTGGTTTGGTGAAGCCGATAGCGCGGCCCGGGTACGTTCTTATATCCCCATGGGCAGGCCGTCCACTGCTGTTTCGCGCCTAGCATGGTCGAGGGCACTTTGAGGCCATCTCCACCGAGCGCGGTAGTGTACAACGAGAGCCGGCGCGCAGCCGTCTTGCGGTCTCGCTGGCCTGGTGCGCGGTCATCGAAAGCGGACGGCGGGGCGACGGATAGAGCGTCGAAGAGGGCTGCAGGTCGCACAGTGAAGCCGATTGAGATCGGCCTCTGCTACCGTTGGGGGGAGCAGTTGGGGGACCGGGTCGAGTGTTCCGCAACCGCGGCCATGGTAACATCTCTGGGTCGCGGATCCCTGTTGCAGGCGACGTGAAGCCGGCGGGCGACCAGGGACGAGGGCGTCTGCCGTTGCTTGGAGCATAGCGTGGGCGCAGTTGATATGTCACACAGAGCGGACCGCAGGCTCGCAGACTCGCCGGCGCGCAGACTCACGATGCTGACGAGGGCAGCGCGCGGCGGCGGCACCTGGGCCATGGCGGTGGCGGATGGCTGATGGCTGGTGGCTGGCGATGGCGCGAGGCCCTTTGGTGGCGTCTGGCGTCTCCCGGAGCAGCTGGCAGTGGGCACGGCGCAGAATCGCCAGCACCGCCAGCCAGGCGAGGCTCCAGTTGACCATGACGACTACCTCTCTATCAAGGTTCACGCCAGTCGACACCACAGCGCTGAGCGCACTGGGCGGACAGTCCGCACGCTCCCGACGCGCTGGCCTGGGCTGCGGCTGCCTGGGGTCGCCAATTAAGGTTTTCGCGCCTGCTCTTGCGGCCGCTCAGTGCGCTCCTCCGCACCGTCGCTCCTTCCCCAGCCTGGCACCCTGGGCAGCCCATCCCATGATTCCCATCCATGATGCCGTAGCCGTAGCCGTAGCCGTAGCCTCAGACTCCCACTCCCGCTCTCCCCTCCACGTCCAGCCTCCACCCATCCTCCAGCTCCCACCGCCTGCCCCGACACGTGCCGCCCAAAAGCAACCGCGGGATGGCCCTGCCTATGCCCGTCTTGGGCGCGCCGTGCGGCAGGCGCGGTCAGCCGGTTCACCACAGCAGCTGCCAGAACCGTCGTGGTGCAGACGCCGCCCAGCGTCGTTTGCTCGCTCCACCACGGCCGCCTGTCTTCTTCTTTTCTTCTGTTTCTGGAGCCACCGTAGCCTGGTCGCCGATACGGCTTACCAGAGCGACGTGCAGAGTGGCCGCATCTGACAGCGGCCGTGGTTGTGGCGGGCTTCCGCTGCTGTCCTGAGCGCTCCTCCGCCAGCGTCGCACAGCAGTGTACGAACACCGTCCCTGTCCTGGCCTCCGCCCGCCCTGGCGAGGGTTTCTGACTGCTTTCGCTGCGCGCGCGCGGATGGCGGCATGGGCTCGTCTGGGACGCCCGCAGTGCTCTGCTGCACCGGAGAGGATGCAGACTCACTCCTGCACCATGCCATCCCTCGACCCGGTTCAGCTTCTGAGCGAACAGTTACATGCAGCCTCGTCCCATGGGAAGCCACTGGTGCTGTACGCCCACGCCCGCATTCCCACTCTGGCCATCGAACGGGCCCTTGCCTTGAGCCTCCAGATACTGTCTCCACCGACATCCTGTCTGCCACCAGCCGTGGTCTTCGCAAGCAATAGGCGAATGGCTTGACGCAGCTCCACTTCGTGCAGCGGGCGTTGTTTGCTTCTGCCATTACCTACCTCTTAGTCGCATGGTCATGTAACCTGTTACCTATTCAGACAAGCAGAAAATGCCCCAGGACCTCGTCGAAATTCCACCAACCGCGTCCATGCAGAAGCAACGGGCCTTGGTGGATACTAACCCCTGATCAATCGTGTCTGGCATCCTCTGCCACCCCACTCAGGAGAAGCTCGGTCAAGGAGATGCAATCATATTTTCGGCCCGGTGCGTACATCTCGGCCGAATAGCATCGCATCGATCACGATATCGTGCGATTGCACCGCGTCAGGGCAGAACTCAGATGCAGGCAGCCTGACTCGGTGAGCGGATGTTGATCCTTTTACGGGTATTTTATATTTAGAGTCTACTCATGTTGATCGCTCGCAGTCCCTTCTTATCAGGGCCAGTGGACATGTCACTTACCGTCGAGGGCTGGCTGCCCCTAACCGTCAACACGGCACGCCACTACCATTTTACTTTGGAACCATTGCTGCGAGCGCTGCACTCTAACGTTAGTAGTATTTTTCTAGATGTCTTCTGCGGCGTGACGTCGAAACTAGTAAACGAGGCCGCTGGAGTGACTTGGAGAAAAGCTATCTTTGGCTTGTCTCGAAGTAGAAGGGGCCTTTGCGCCAAAACCCCCCGGTTACACGGGATCGATGTGAACCCGGTCCTCGGTTCCACAAATGCAAGATCGGTGTCACCTCGATTTCGCCGTGCAATGATGGCGCCCGTGGCGCATCTCGAGCTAGTACTGCTGCGCGTCATCCCCTAGTTTACTCTACCCGTTTCCGCGACCTCCTATGGGTTCTTCGCATTGCCAAGAACAATTGTCTTTCTTCCACGTGAGTCGCTCCATCTTCATTCTTGTTCTGGAAGACTCATGACACGGGGCAGGTAGCAGCAGAAGTCTAGAGGATGGCTGCAACGAGGTGGTAATGGTCGCCATAGCTATTCTCCTACCGGTTGGGTGGCTCCCGGATCATGGCGGCGAGACAGCGTTGTAACCCTGTTCACCCGATTTTTCTCAATCTTCTCATGAGAAACCACGCCAGCGGCCATATGGTCTTCACTGCGGCTTTGGCATACGCTTGATCGACTGGTGACTATACGGGTCAATGCTTTCAGTTCCTCTGTGTACCTATGTAAATGGCTAAACAATAGGGAAACGCCATATAACTATCCGAAATCTACACCGCCGAGGACGCCTCCATGAGGACTGTGTACCAAAGCATCGACGACGGCACGCACAGAGAATAGATCCCGCGTCGATGGAAGCACAGCATACCCGTAGTCCCATGATTCCTCGAATTCCGGACCTGGTTCTCGGAAGCACGCCGATCTCGTCTCCGGTAGGGCCATTGGTCACAATTCTTCATCGACTGCTGTTGTGCTTGCCGTTTTCTGTCAGCCTGTCCTGCAATTAGTGCACAGCGTCCACGGGGCGTGCCTCTACACCATCCCATCTAGCGAACGCCATCCTATCGAGGACCCCCCAGCCCGCGATGACTCCCAGCGCGGAACGGCATACCGAGGACCAATCGGGCTATTTTCCCACAGCCTTACAATCCTTTGCCAGCCACCATTACCGAATCTGCGGACTCAGGAGACGAATTGTGGCCGCCCTGGCTTCGACGATTGAACTTTACTCCTTTGGGGGTAGGGGCCTGGTCACACCGATCTCGGCGACATCCGACTGTGTTGAGGTGGCGCTACATTCTTCATTGACTGCTCGCACCACGAGACCCTTTTGAAGTGTTCTCCTTGATGTGTTATCTATATGTTGATGGCCTTCTGCGATATGCACCTGCACATGGTAGTACCGGCTCATCGCTCAGACGAGGCACTACCCCTTTGTTGTGGTTAATGACGTTGGACCCCACTTGACCTCTCGGCTCCCTGGCTTTGCGGGAGGCTTTCAATGGTCCGAAGCCCATATCAATATCACCTCATTGACCAGACTTGCGGCTATCCACAGCCTCATCACAGTGTCATTGGCGGCGTAGTGGAGTCCATTTCGAGTGCAGATAGAAGCAAAGACGGTAGACGCGATGGTCACGGTTACAATTGCCGGTCTCGCAGCGACTCTTGGTGATGTTGATAACCTGCAATAGGACAATGCATCCGCATTCGGCTGGTTCTCATGACATCCAAGGCAACGGTGGACATGGCGAATACCCGAGAGGGACGCACGGCTGTTACAGTGAAGCTGGGCGAGCACAGCCAATCGGCATGTTTCCTGCTGGCGCACATAGTGGAGACTGCAAGACGTTGAGCAGTGAGCTAGTTTTGACAGCAACTGGCGGTGAGCTCGTACCACGGTTGATAATTGTCGAGATAGGTCGAGAACGGAGGTCGGCTGAATAGTTTGGGATGGGACGAAGCTACGCGAGAAGACGCAGCTGCAGATATAGTAGCTGTCTATTATCCTACAGTCAGAGACAGACACGTTGTCTCTGCGGCGGTTGCACGGCGTTTGGGCTCGATGTGGTGTGATGACGAAAACTCCCTTTACAAATGGCGCAGCACATCTATTCCGAGCTTGAACATGCAACATGATTACATTAGAGTGCAAGGACCCCATGGATATCTCTACCTCTGTCTACGCTTTTTCGGTCTGCTCCGGGGACAGGAGGCATGCTTTTGGTTCCTGCTTACCTACAGCACACCAACTGAGGTAAGGTACCGCAGCGGTCTCATGCGTTAGTTAGGGATTTATTTACTGAGAAGCCTATGATGATGCGGGCATGGCTTTCAGCGACGTGCGTATATGCGGCCTGCGGGGAATGTGTGCGGGATGGCCAGGCTGCAGCCACAGCGTGGGCTGAGGTAGAGTGTTGATTTGTCGCAGTGCGGGTGGTCGCGTGCCTGATTGCCGTGGTGCAGCGGCCAAACTGCGGCGGCCAGCGCATTAAAGAGCAGCGTGTGCGAGTCGCAGTTGTAAATAGTTGCTTGTCCTTCTACAGCAGTACCGGCCTTATCGAGCGACGCGTAGTGGCCCTTTGTGTTTGGTGGTGTTATAGTTGCCGTTGTTCGCGGGCGGCCCTTTCCTCTTCGGTGAAGCGCCAAGACCAGCGGCCAAACGCCGACCCGCCGACATGGCGCAGCGGCCTGGAAATTTTGTCAAGGCCCCGCTCCAGCAGTTCCTCCACTACGAGAACCTCACCCTGCTCGGGCCCCCTACCATGCGCGGTGCAATCGTCTTCAGCGGCTCGTCGCACCCGGCTCTGGTCGAGGGCATCTGCGACCGCCTGGGCACCCGCCAGGGCTCGGCCTCGTTGAGCAAATTTGCCAATGGCGAGACCTCAGTCCAAATCCGTACGTCGTCGACCCGTGGCTGTCCTCTGCTCATGCTCACCTCTGGCAGACACGTCGATACGAGACAAGGATGTCTTCATCGTGCAGAGCGGCTGCGAGCAGTAGGTTGGGCGCGCTGCATCGAGCTCAACGGCTGACTGACTGAGCCAGAATCAACGACGCCGTCATGGAGCTCCTGATCATGATCTCAGCCTGCAAAGGCGGCTCGTCCAAGACCGTTACAGGTATGGCCACCACTCGAATCTAGAGAGTCTGCTAACCCGAGCAGCTGTTATGCCCTACTTTCCCTACTCGCGGCAGTCCAAGAAGAAGCAGCACCGCGGCTCCATCACGGCCCGCATGGTTGCCAACCTGCTCCACATCGCCGGCGTCAACCATGTCATTACCATTGACCTGCATGCCTCCCAGATGCAAGGATTCTTCAAGTGCCCCGTCGACAACCTCGTTGCCGAGCCCCTCCTCGCCCGCTGGATCCGAGTCAATGTGTCCAACTGGAAGGACGGGGTGGCGGTGAGTAAGAATCCCGGCGGTACGAAGCGTGTCACCTCGCTGGCCGATGCCTTGAAGCTCAGTTTTGGAATCGTCACAACGGACAGACGCCGGGCAGCCACGTCTGTGCACTGGAACGAGAGCGCCATGTTTGAGCAGCTGCGGCTCGAGGGTGCGTACGAGACGTCTGTGATGGAAGCGGCCCTCGATGAAGACGCGCACATCACACCCATCAGCAATCTGACAGGCGTGCGACCGGCCGCCGGCAAACCAAATCTGCGAGCTCGAGCGAAGTCGACGTCGCTTAGTCGGCGAACAACGGGCGGGCTCGAGGCATTGGGCAGCCCGCTATCGAAATCCACGCGGGCGACCTCCATCACTGAATCAGAAACCACACTAGAGCCTATCCGGGCACAAGAGAGCTTCACGGACGGGCCTGGCGAGGGCGAGGGCGACGCGGACGAGAGTGCGGAAGAGTACACTGACGAGGTTGGCCTACCCGTCACCACCTACAGTCCAATCGTTTCAATGCTAATTCACACAGCGCGCACGCGACGTGATCCACGGCCGTCTTGTACAAGGACACATCGTCGACGACAATCACCCGTCCCCGGCTATGTCTGCCGTGTCAAACTCCACCTGGCGTAATCGACCCCCCTCCGACGAAAACGACGAGGATCAAGATCGCATGATGTCGTCATTCGTGTCGACTGCCTCGTCTGTGAACAAGAACAGGGAGACCGAACATCATGCGCTGGGTGGAACGATTGACGCAGCTGCTTCCTCGGAAGACGAGGAAGAGGATCTCAAGAATCCCGAGCTCGAGACTATGGTCACGCTGGTCGGGAACGTCAAAGACCGTCCAGTCTTCCTCGTGGACGACATGATCGACAAGTCTGCCTCATGGATTGCTGCGGCGGAGACTGTCGTCAAGAGGGGTGGTGCCACCAAGGTGTATTGTATGGCTACGCACGGTCTCTTTGGTGGCGACTGTCTCAAAGAGATGAACAACTGCGAGTGTATCGACAAAATCGTCGTGACCAATGCGTTTCCTATTCCGGATTACAAACAGGAGCAGGCAAAGGACAAGCTGGTCATTATTCCAGTCGACAACCTACTCGCCGAAGCCATCCGGCGAAACCATCATGGCGAAAGCATTTCCCAACTTTTCATGCATTACGATTAAGAAAACCTTCAATGTGGGCTCAGGCGTTGTGCGGATAGGACAAAACAGTGGGTTTCCATGCCACATTTAGCAAGGCGCCATGGGAAATGGCATATCACTATGGCCTCGGTGTTTATGGGCCTGACCTCGGGGTCAAAGGACGGCTTATTGTTTTCAGCAAGGCTCTGAGATCAATGATGCAACGACTAGTTTGTTGATAGTATCATCATTATCATCAAAAGAGTAAGTATCATAAGAGTGGGTAGGATTACCACAAATGATAACTTTTCCCTCTTTTTCCCTCTTCCCTTTCCCAGTCCTGCGTTGCTTTCTTCTTGCCTGTTTACGGGCTAGACTCTCTATGTCCGCTACGGCGGCATCATTTTGTTGATGTTTTGGCTCGGCCAACATACACACACATACATACCAACGATGCAGGGCTTAGGCTTTGCAGGGATCCCGTTCCTCGTACGGTGCATTCTTAACGGAGCGTTGGGAGATTGATATTTCTCTGAGAGTGAACGGCTTGGCTTTTCGTGGTTGCTGCTTCGGCGGTGATGGGGAAAGACGGGCCGGATAAGCTCTTGGACATGCTTTTTGAGGGATATGCAGTGACTGTGGGCAGTCTGTGCATTTAGTAAGACGTGAGATATGGGTTATCGATGCGTAGGGGTACGCTCTGGATGGAGCCTACACATTAAGGCGGAGTTCGAACTACTCCGGGGTTATATGGTTTTGTTAGGCGCACGCTGCGGGCCAGCACTCGCAGCATATCATACACTTACCCCAATCTAGGACGAGAAACTCGCCCTGTTTCTCATTCTGTTCGCATGGTATACTACGCGTACCTCTGTTACGGGGGATACATACCACCGCACTGTTAGAATTTATTGCTAATAAAGAAGACTTCAGGCGATCCTCCTAACAGTCTAGAAGTTTTTAGTAACTAGTAGATAGTTTACTTCTATCTTTACAAAGCTCTGTTGTATCTAGTATACCAGGTATTGTATATATAGGAGTTGTATACAGTAGAGGTAAGAGGGTAGGCTTGAGTGCGGATTGGAAATGAATTATGCCCGGGCGGTGACACCAAAGTTCTCTGAAATACCTCCTATTGTCCTAAATAGTATCTCTCGATTTTGTCCTCATGGGGAAAGGATGCAACGTCTCGCCCGAGATGTGGAGTCCAAAATTGGATGTAAGATGTTTCATCCATGACGTCATTTGCACACACCAAGTACCTACAAATCTCTTCCTGCTCGCACGCGTTTTCCAATTACATTATGATCCCATGGCCCACTCGAAAATCCATCATGCTCATACGTAGCATCGTCGAGACTGAGTCTGGCACACTGGAGCCTACGCCGCTCGCCCGACACGCGTCCCGTCGCAATTGTGAAGTTCAAAACAACGACGAGGCCGTGCGATCCGTCAACCACAAATCACAGTCCACAGCGCAGCCAAAGCGCACTTGGCTGGGGGAACGCCCCGCCGACGGAGATGCCCTGTGTGGTAGTGATCGCTGAAACTTAGGCCAGCCAAGATGCTCATTTCTATCTCAACGTCTCGTCGTGCTGCTGCTGGTTCGGGGGTTGTCACTCCTCTTTCGTCTTGTTTCTTCCGACTGTTCGTGGTCTTTTCGAAAGCGTTTACTTCAAAATATCCTTCTTAATCACTGCATTGCCGGCGTATTCTTCTGCATTCTTTGTTTGTTGGTGTTCTCGTCCTATAGTGTTTAGACGTTGATCTGCACGATGAAAACCACAATACCCTTCCTCCTCCCCCTCCTCCAACTCATCACACCCACCCTCGCTCTCCCCCGCTGCGACTCCGGCCCCTGTGACGACCCCGCCGTCCTCTCTCTCCAAACCTCTACATGCCACCCCTACCATATCTTCATCGCGCGCGGCTCCAACTCGCCCAGACCAGGCCATGCCGGCGAACTAATGCGGCAAATCTGCACCTCGCTCGGCGGGAACGAGACCTGCGGGTACGAAGATATAGAGTATCCGGCGAAGAGCGGCGCCAACGGGCCGGGTGAATGGTGCAAGAGTGCACATGCAGGGACGATAGCAGCGCAGGCACAGCTGGCGAACTATACGGAGCGGTGTCCGGAGAGTCAGATGGTATTACTGGGCTTTTCACAGGGCGCGAGCGTGACGCTGGATTCTTTGGGGGGAGGCGGTGGCGTGCAAGTATTTGGGTGTGAGCAGCCAGAGAACGAGGGCTTGAGCAGGCAGTCCGCTGCAGGATCGCGGAGTATGTTTTCTCCAAACCCTGGAACCTGCAATGAGATCCTCCACGACTGACATGCACCGCGCAGTCGCCGCCATCGCCGTCTTCGGCACCACCGTCCGCACAGCCCACACGCCCTACACCGTCAAAGACGGCGCTCCCTTCAACGGCACGCACACTCGTCTCCCCGCATATCAAGCCGGCCTGAAACCGTACTACAGCATCCTGCGCGAATACTGCAACCACGGCGACCCCATGTGCGCCAGCGGCAGCAAGCCCTCCAGCCTCGACAACCACCTTAACTACTTCCGCAACTACACGGACGAAGCGGCAGAGTGGGTAGTGCAGACGGTGCGGAAGGGCGAAAATGCGAAGACCGCTGCTGAAGAAGAGGACCTAACAAGAGAAGGAACGGACGGTGGTTCCGGTGGAATTATCGGTACGGCATCTTCGGGGGGTTCTCGTGTGCTTGCTATGGCGGCAGAGAGTCCGTGGGCGTGGTGGGGCGCGGTCATGCTCGGTACGACACTTTTCCTATGTGTTGCGTTGCTTGCCAAGAGTGCTTTGTCTCGGGGCTTCTTGCTTCGCAGGCGCTGGACGTTGCTTTGATTACTTCTCGTTTACGTTGTCAAGCTATCTTGTTGGTGAACAAGCTAATAGATGGATTCGCTATAGGATCGTATTCTTACGCGTACTTCGGAGTCCCGTCTTCTTGATGATATTGATGAACTGTTGAACGAACGGATGAATGAACGGATGGGGTGCAATCGTCTTGAGATTTAGGAGTGGCGGCGTTAAGGCAGGGCAAGATGGAACGCACGACATGAAGACACGGCCGGATCCACACAATCGTAGAAAAGAGTGCTAAGAATAAGCCATGATTATCAGGCAGAGACGTTCACGAATTGCGACATCGAACCTGTTGTGAATGGCCATCCACCGTTTCCCCCGGTCTACAGCTTCAGCCTTATTCTCACACCGACATGAACCAATGAACTAACCTACGACACAAACACAACATGCTATCTTTGGCAAATCTAGCGGTCAGCAAGCGAGGCCGCACGAAACACGGAAACGCGGGTCTTGCAGCAAGGGACCCTAATGCTCAGTCCACTATCAAGATTACCAACCATTTAAAGTTTGACTTCTCCATTGCGTTTCGAGCTCGGGCAATACTGCCCACCAAACATCTCCCACCAGCTGTTGAACATTCCAGGGGACTTTCATACGCCGGAGAATCGGGCTTCGTGCATGTGTCAGGTTAAGCAAGGGGTGGGTCTACAGTATTTCGCTTCAGCTGGCAAAAGCTCGCGTCGGCTCCCGTCACTCGGCGCACTGGCACCTCGATAACGTAAACGTGGAGGCGGCGTGGGGTTTGTGATAGTCCGGGACCGTGCTCTTGCGGAAGTCTGATCTCTAGAACTAAGACTGAGCACGCTTCCTCGGTGACTCCGTAACTAAAGCCCTATCTACTGCTTAGATTTTATATTGTATCTTGTAAAACTAAGTAAACGCTGTATATAGAATTGTAGCTCTCTACAGTTGTATTGCTGCGTTAGATAATCCTTTTAGAGGCGCGTAGATTTATCTCTTTAGTTCTAGAGATTCCGTTTGTGTAAGAGAATAGTAGCCGTCAGTAGTGAGATCCATCTGATCGGCCTCGCGATTCGCCGTATTGACATCGCCCATCTCAGACGGATTTTTGGCATTGCGAATTCCCCCTTCCTTCCCGCGCGGGCCTCACAACTATTCGGTGCGGCCCGAGATGTGCGGGTAGTAATGATGAGCATTGAATGACGCTGGAAGACTCGGACGTCAGAGCCGAACCGAGCACGAAATGCATGCGCGTCCATTCCGCTTTTCCGGTCCTGGACTCACGGGCAGCGAGTTATGCATGGTGGTTTGCTGCCCTGTGGGTAGCCGCTGCAAGCGTTCTGATAGAATAATTTGCCGATAGTGAGTTCAGTGCGAGCTATATAGGAAGGATGGTATAGTGCGCATCAAATCGAGTCCACGAGCTTCGAAACTGAGTGAACACCCCTGACCCTTGAAGCTACTCAACATTGTCCACTATGTCGCCATCCCGTTCCTTCAACAGCGATACCTGCAGCCACTCCCCTTCTCACGCCGCCAGCCCCACTGCTCCAAGCAGCCCGCTCACCTCCAATTCCTTGTCCCATTCCCGAGAGTCTATCAAGCAGCCCGCTCACCTCCAATTCCTTGTCCCATTCCCGAGAGTCTATCAAGCAGCCCCGCCTCCTCGGCTGCTCACAGTGCATATCGCTTGCCCAGCACTTCTACAACCACTCCAAAGATTTCAAACATCAAGACGACAAAGCCGAACCCCGCAGACATTGTCTCGCAAAACCCCTTGTCGACGCGGAAAGAGCTTCCAGGAGAGACGCTGACGCGGGCTTTGCGGATGATGAGAAATTGACTGCGAGGTATATACTTGTAAATCCATTATGTATGGGGCCAGGCTTACAGAATCTCTAGTCGAGGCCCTCTTGTATATCAACATATAGCCCGAGGCATTGGAAGAGCACCACGAGTCAACGATTGTGGGGAGGATATCTTTGCATTCCATCCAGCGGACGCACAGCTAGCTGGAACTCTACGTCCAACATAGTATGGGTATACCTTTATGTAGATGAACACGACATTGCTTCTTGCGGACGTCGTGTCTGATTTTATTATCCCAGAGAAATAGCGGGCGTCGCCGTTCCGGGGATCAAGCTGAGGGAACTCGTAGAAGCTAATTCTATGAGGATGACTACAATGTCGCACACGGTGTTCAATCGTCCATGGGAATCGGATCGAGGTGGCTACATTCTCGGAGATTTGAATCACAGACACAGCACTCGGTTTTCAAAGTTGAATATCTGATTGATTCCTTTGATGCAGTGAAACGAGAAGATCGGCCTCCCTCTCTCTGTAGATGCAGCCTTTGAGCTGAAAGAAAATGTCCGAAAGAGGAAAACTTCGGAATGCCGGACGTGAACGCACTACTGGTATATTGACTCCAGAATGCATGCAAAAACTTCCAGCCCCGATATGCAATGCAGATCTATACCGGCCCACCAAAAATGCAGAAGAAAATGTACACCAACTAGGTATGAAAGGGGAAGGGGTTGTGTTACAGTGAACAAAAGAAAAGGACAGCTTTGCAGGCTGTAAGAAAGATTCCGTGCCTTGATATCCATGCGTCTCCCACGCAATGCCACGCAATTTTGTAGGTCGAGAAATCATGAGATTCCGAGGAGCACTCCCACAAACGTTACGTCTTCTGAGGACCTGGACCTGGCTTTTCGTATACCCAGTAATCGGTGGCGCTGTTGGTCCAGCTGACATCACCAGGCTCGCCCATCCTCTTCGTCTCGACGATTCCAAGCTCTTTCAACGTGCTCCTACATCCTCGACCTCGGACTACCTTCTCCAGGCTCACGAAGACAGCGCCGACCTTCATCGGGACGAGTACGGAATCAACCTGGCGTTGCACCGCATCGGCGCCAAACTTGCGGTTGTTGCAGAGAATAAGGTCGGCCTTGGGAACCAGGTCTATCGTGTGCGGTTCCACGAAGATGTCTCCTTCCTTGAACACCACGCCTTGTTCGAGCTGTCGCATATCGCCGAGTCCGTGTCTGGAAAGTAGAATTGCAACGGCGGTCCGGAATACAATCGAGGCGGCGAATCGGCCAGAGTGCAGCTCACTGCCGAAGGCGTGGCATCCAGTCTCGAGATGGGCTTGAAGGACCACATTGCCTACGCCGGAGCCCAAGTCGATGAAGCAGGAGGACGCGGCGACCTTGAAGTCCTGGAACATCCTGCTGATGAATCCTTGAGACACTTCGCCGTAGGTGAGCATGCTGTCAATGGTGGTGACGTGGGCGAGCTTCAAGATTATGGGTGATATCGTGGCATCGTATGCATGCGTTAGAAGTCGGTGTATTTTCTCCTCGCGAGTTGTGTCATCTCCAAGATCCAGGTCTTCCAGATCAGGTAGAAAAGAGATGTTCCCAATTGGTTCGACCGCCTTTGCTGAGTTGGTAGTTTGTTGGCCACCGGCTTCCCTGTCGCATGCCGAGTCTGTCTGCGGTTTGGAGAGATGGGGCAGCAGCGTGCCAATGATGTCGGAGGTTGTCTGACCTGGAGGCGGCGGCGGAGGCGGCTGCAGGATGAAAGCAGGCATAGGTGTGAAATTGAGGATAGTACGATTCGGGTCGAGAACCACTTCGGCCTGGTACCGTTTAGGCGGTTCAGCCCTATCCATAGCCCTGCTCAACCGCTTCCTGTCGCGCTCATACTTCCGGCACATGCTGCACAATGCGCAATTTGGCTCGGCGACGATTTGCTCGCACCGCCGCTTCTTGCAGGTCGGGCATTTGAAGTCCTCGTGTGGTTCGAGAGGGTCTTGGCAGACACAGCACTTTTCCATTCTCTTGCATATTCTATCTTGGGGCCCTGGCTTGCGACGGAGCCCGATCGAATGAGGGGTGGCGTTCTGTCGGCCGCGACATTTGGAGCAGCGTTTCTTGTCCTGGGCCGTCAAAGGACTTCGGCAGCCCGAGCAGTAAGCTCGTGTGATGCCTATTCGTTTCGTGGGTGAGTCCATCGCAGGCAGAATCACGGCAGACATGATGGCGCGTAGCCGTACCTCGAAAATCTTGCGCTCTGGTGAAGACTGTTTGTTCGTAGAATGGGAGGTGGTCGCGAACGCGTCGGGAAGTTTGCTGGAATGCCAAGACACCAGGGTGCGAGCGCAGAAGCTAAGCCCAAACCGGCGATCTCGCGTTCGTTGCCGTCACATGCATCATCGATATCCGATTTTGAATAACGGGTGAGGTTGGAGATAGCGTAGCGGCGAGTACTCGGGAGGATCTTGATGATACTCAGCAGCGTTAAAGGGCAGAATGCATCAGGCTGCCGCAGCCCTTCTACTTATATGTGGCAGCCTGTGAGCAGCTTCTCCAACAACTAATCTACAGTCGAGAGATAGCTACTTCCGCGGTATTCCTGACCGATTAAACGAATGTAGATCACATCATCGGACCAGATCTTTCTGTAGCTCATACTATATAAGAACGCACGTACAGTCTTTCAGTTGGGATTCTTCCTCGAGCCACCGCGTGAAGCAGTGGGCACAATGAAAAATTTGTTTGAATTCCGTGGCAGTACTTGGAAAGTGCCCTCAATGAGGGAAGTGACAAATCCACAGGTTTTGGATTCCGATCGTCATCAAGGGCCCCAGGGCACCCTTGACTAGGCTTTCTTCAAGCCTCCGATAGGCACCGTGGCTCACGTTCGTTCGTTCGTGGATTACCAGGCCCCAAACCTCCAACGAGTTATCCAGGCTGAGTCGATAAGTAACGTGGTAATCCCCGTAAGGCGAGCGAACAAGCACCCAATCCGCGTGAGCGAAGGTATAAAAGATGAAGAAGTTGCGTGGGTGAAATGAGAGACAAAACACTTGGATTCCGATCGTCATCATAGGCCCCAAGCAGCCCATGACTAGGCCATTGCTAGCCTCCGTATGTAGAAACCGTGGCTCACGTCCGTATCGTTCGTGGATTACCAGGCCCCAAACCTCCAACGTATCGTCTACGCTGAGTCGATAAGGAACGTGATAATCCTCGCAGGCGAGCGAACAAGCACCCAATCCCCGTGAGCGAAGGTATAAAAGAGGGGAATTAGGTGGAAGCAGAAGGTAAAAAAGTCGTGGAGTGTAAGTGAGAAGGTTTAGAAAGCGAGATTGCAGGTTAGATATTCGGCGATGCCAAGAGCCTTCGCTCCGTCATCGCCGCGCTAGTAAGCTGATCTAGCCACACTTAGCTTAGGTCAAGGCGCTCGCTCAACCTCACCTTCACCGCATCTGACGAACACACTGCAAGCAGGTACACTAGATTAAGGAATTCTGTGTGATAGACTTCGAATCTACTTAAAGAACGCCGGAACTCATGCCCCTGGGGACCCCGCGCCAAACAATCCCCCTCTCCGTCGTCACCTTGTTCTCATCATCACTGGCGTCTCGCACAGCTTGACCCTCAACGTCCATTGTCCTTACAGGCTCTGCTCGGCTTCACCTGAGTCAGCAAGACCATTCATCTCCCGCAACCAAACGCATCTACGAAGTGGCGAGCCTTGACCTCACAACCGCATCGACAGGACCAGGCACATTGCGTAAAGCTTAGGATTACACGCACGAAGTATACCTAGTTATTTACAATCCAGAATCCAAGTTCCGATGGTACCGAGCATAACTACTTGGCTCTATACAGGCAAGCTACAGTCAAATCCACGAACTGCCCAGTAGAAAGACCCAAAAGGCTATACGAGTCCAGAAGAGTTCCACCAAAAGCGTAAAATCTAGCCTTAAGGTCGCTGGTGTACGCCCCCAGTGTCAAGAGGGTGGCGCTGGATCCAGAATCGCAAATATTCTACTATGGCCCACCTGGACGGTCTTGACCTAGTATGCAGAGTAGTAGTTGAATTGCGTAGCGATGAGAAATCCTTCATAAGGGGTGGAACTAGGTACACGACGAGATCGCCGCAGTTACAAAGCTTCAAGGCTGCGCGTGACAGAAACAATTGCCTCATTTGTAGCGTTGAAGCGGGACGGCAAAGTACTGATACCAGCTTCTAGGCCTTGCTTGAGAGAGGCGATGGGCCCCGATGGGAAAGTCTAGAGCGTGGTGTCGGGCTTCCAAGGTTGCGCGGGGTGCGCAAATGAATCGGACTTGCTTGGCGCTGTCCGTCCTCCGACTACACCTTTCCTCCGAAATAGCAACTCATTCTAGCATAGTCCAGCAAGATAGAGTCCAGTTCACAACGTCCTATTGGGTTTATTACAGCAAACGACGAGAAATTACCCTCGCTCCGCCCTTCCGCGGCCAACTTTAACGTAACGGACAGGCCAAGATCTATCTCAGGGGGATTGAACGGACATGAGGTCTTGGTGGGTTTTACAATGTATGGGAAACCTGATCACAGGCTAGCACATGTCCAATAACTGATATAATGCTGTTTAGTTAGAGCTGGCTTTACTTACAACATTGAGAGTATGATATACATAACTTAATAAAAGGGACTTGAAGGCATTCGTTGTAGGTAGTGAAATTTATTGCACGTGGGTAATTAGACTAGTCTGAGCGACCTCGTGCTTATGCTGATTGTTCTCTGCATTTGCAGTACGGAAGGCTTTCAGGCAAATGTAAACTACACTGATTGCCTATGAGCACCGAGGTTGTTCAAGGTTGTTCTGGAAATCCTGGCGATAAGCCCCACTACCGGCGATGCGAACAACATGTACAGTCGTCTTCTATATCTGGATGCCGAACCTCGAGATTCTGTTTCTGCTCATCTAACTCGGCATCGAGCATATCGTAGAACTCATCGATACGTTGCTGATCATGGTCATCAAGCTGTTCTTGAATGTGACCATCGTACCCGTCTGGACCAGCTCCTACACCTTGCATCTCCAATGCAGGTGAAGACGAGTCCAACGCCGACTCGTCCGCGTCAGACTGTCCGTAGTAGTCGGAACCATGATCTTCATGGCCTGCCGCGGGTAAGGCGGCCAACCTCGAGGCCAGTTCGGGAGCATCGAAGTAATCCGTGACTGCGTGATCTTGGATCTGCTCATAATCATAACTCAGCGACTCTTGAACCTTCTGAAGAAGCATCTGCTCTTCATAACCCAGAAGCAAGGCCTTCACGTTCTCGTACTGCTCGGTGCTTAGCACATCCTGCAGCTCCATGATCTTGGTTGCACGCTCCATATGAAGAGACTTGGCCCGCATGGAGAAGACACTGGCCATGTCCTGATGGGATATTTTACCGAGGGAAAGCGCATTGATTTCAGGAGAGATATTGTCGAGAACGCCTAGCTTGTGGTTGGAGGCGGCCGCGAGGTAGGTCAGGGTGGGATATTTCAACCGAGCTGAGTAGCCCTCGGACTTGATAGACTCTTGAAGTTTCTTGAGTTGATCCATTATTAGTACCTAGAAAGTTTGTTGGTGGTGAGGATGTATTGCAGGGCGTATAGTGCAGTTAACTTGTTTGCGCCGTCAAGGAGCTATATATTTGTACCAAAAATATCAATGCTGTGGTGAAATATAGTACAATGCCTTTGTTATGGAGCCGCAGGTGAACAACAAAATAGATACCTAGGCTGGTGAAGCATTGTACACGAGGATTTGTGTTATTGAGGGTATAGTGAATCCACATTGCGTTGTGCAATGTGCATTGTGAAAGCCGATTAAGCGATGCTAGGCCGTTTAGGACTAAAGCTGTCGTAGTCCACAGTAACAATCGTTATTCACAAGTACTTCGCATTCGGTGAACACCTGCTATGTTTCTGATTTGTTGATCAGAGCGCCTTTCGTACCGAAAATATGTGTGCAATGTTCTGATATAAGGCGAATAAGCTGATAGACTAATGAAGTGACTAGAACAAACTTGCGTTTCGAGCATACAGCCATGTTTTCCTATAATGTAACAATCATTCCATGGCAGCAGTTTGGGACAGCATGTCTCAGTATATAGTCCAGTATATAAACTCATTGATGATCCATTCTTCCAAGCTCCAGAACAACCCACGACCACTTGGGAACAGCAAGATGGCAGGTTTACGAAAAATACTCTGCTGGGCTTTAGTTTTCGCCTTCGGCCAATCGCTGGTTCAGGGTGCGACATATTCTCCGGTCAACGAGACGCTAGCACAGTTGTACAAGCTTCACATCAGCACTAGCCAAAACGCCTGCACCAAGGGTCTTCGCCAGACCTATGAGGATATGACTAGTCTTCTGTCTAAGTTCGACTCCTGGATGACTCACCGATATATACATACCATGGACGCGGCTCAGGGTGTCGCCATTCCATCAGTTGCGGAATGGGCGGCGGATGGTCAGCGTCCAAGGAATCCTCTAATACGACATGCCATCTCGGAGAACTTTTCCCAGGTGGCGATGAATGTCTCTGAAATGCTTCGGAGCCGTCACGAATCAGTTCACTCGGCCTTGATATGGGACTTGGAACGGTACGATGCGAAGACCATGGATATTCTCTATCCCCCTTCCCGTCATCTACTGCCCTCATTCATGTTCAATCTGCAAGGAACGCATGACGAGAGTCAGAACTACCTCAACTCAATATTGATCATTACACATAGCTTCACGAACCGAGAACAGAAGCGTCTTCGAGTTGAGCATGACAAGCTAGCCAAGGTAGTCAATGATCTGCTTGAGTATGAATCGCAGGTTCTGCGACCCGCTGCCGAGTTTGAACTATGTGTTCTAATCGGGCACCAAGACAAAACTTTTCGGGAGCTCATAGCGGGGAGCCTCGACGGCAAGCAAGTGGGTCGCAATCTCTCTGAGCATCTGGCTCGGCGTGCTAAAAAGAACTCCGAGAGCTCCCTGGAGCAATTTCAGCGTTACGGCGTGGAGATCAATGCAGCCAGTAGAAAGATACGCGAGATAGTCTCCCGACCCATATTAACCTATCAGACTTCTCTTACTTTCCTTGATAGGCAAATCGAGGTCCGGATAGGCGATGGAGCTGGTGTGCCCGGCGCTTATCCGGAAGCGGAGGTATGGATGGAAGAACAGCTGCCCCCTAGGGAGCTCCTCAAGCGGATCCAACTGGTGATTCAGGACGAGCTTGAGCCGTGTCGGCCGACATGAGAACTTTGCAAGAGCAACCTCAAAAGCTCATGTGAAACGCACACTTATTGCCTGGAGGCGCCCGCCCTACTGCGTTTTACGGAAAAAAGTACTCTCAACGATCAAACAGATAGACATAGTCGAAGCTAGAGCGTGCATTAAAAATTGATTGTCTCAAAATGAATAAGTAGGAAAAACTCAACAGGATTTACGTGATCCCAACTAATACATAGACTAGTTTTGTGCAGTGAATAAGAAACTGAGAACGTTAACTTCCACTGATCCGGTAATGTTACGTAGTTGAGGTTAGCTTTCACTGCTCGCTCGTGCATTATCAAAGAGCAGACCAAACTTCAGTGAAAACCACGCGACTTCAGATCGAGTGCTATAACTGATTGAAATTTTTGCGCTTTACGTGCTAAACACGCTTGCGACGCATCCCACTGCCACGCGATTGCCACTGCTGATTACACCATCAAATCTCTATCCCTCGGCGCCCTCGCTCAACGCACTTCCAGATATACTGCTCGAACCATGAGGCTCTACAGGATGTTAGATGCAGCCACGCTTGGGGCCTGCGCGCGCGCCGTTTTCGTGGGCGACGTGATCCCCGCCACTAGGTTCACGGACCTTCCCAAGATAACTCTATACAGCGCGTTCATATGATGTGCGCACCCAGTCGACTATTACTATACCTTTGTACCCTCTCGTCTTTACGAGTCCTACTAGACATTACTTACTATGCTAGATACAGTAGGACTTTGTAAAGACAAAGGCAAGCTATCTAAGTGTTGCTAGATACTCCAATAGGATGGTCCAACAAGTCTCTTTCTACTCCGTATTGGCAACGAATTCTGTCAGGATGGTTGGGATGTATCCCTTGCCTTACAACTACGCCGCCTAATATGCCTACGCCGTTAACCCGCATGTAAGCACAACATGATCGGGCCAATGGCTTAACGACTTCATTTGGCTCTCTCTAGCTTCGGCCTTTTTCCCACCAGACAAAAGGTTGAGTCCTACCATTCTGAGATAGCCCGGTAGTGGGGTCAGCTCTTTGCGAGGTCGTTCGCTGTGCCGAATGGGGAAGCAAAGAAACAACAACCGCGCGCTACATTTGAGTGTGCGCATCCGCATGCAAGTAAGACGCTAATATCACTGTATCGAGCATTTGCATGTTAGCGGGATCCGAAAGGCTGGTAAACTGATCCACTTCCGTAATCTTGTTATATTGTTGCTGGCATGGTCCTCGCCGCACTCAACGAAGACTTTTCAAGTATCGACTGTTCTCCCACCCTCGAACACTCTTCATCGCTACTTTGCATCGCTAATTTGGTAGAGATTTTGTAGCATTCATCCATGAATCCAGTTCACGGAGAGAAAGCCGCTACTGGCGCAACGAACGCAGATACGACTTACGCAAACATGCCCACGGTGGAGGAAAAGAGGTTAGTATTAAAGATGGATCTGCGTATTATGCCTGTGCTCACTGTTGTTTACATCATGGCATTTATAGATCGGTAAGTAACGGAGCACTAGAAAGTAGCCAACATCGCTTGAATTTAACCTAAATCCCAGGGTCAATATCGGAAACGCTCAACTCTTTTCACTCAGCAGCGATCTAGCCCTCCATGGGAACCAATACAACATCGCGCTATCTGTGTTTTTTGTATCGTACATTGTATTTGAGATACCAGCGAACGTCTTGATGAGAAAGATAAAGCCTCATGTATTCAGTACGTGTATCCGACATTACAAAGGTTAGGAAAGCTATGCTGACTCTTTCTAGTGTCTGGATGTATGTTCCTATATGGGTTCTTGGTTACAATGCAGGGTTTAGGTAAGATTTGCTCATCCATATTTTGAGTCTTGCTAAGGTTTAGTAGTTTCGAACTTTGGCGGACTGGTCGTTACGCGATTTTTACTAGGAATTGCTGAAGCTGGAGTCTTTCCTGGCTGTGAGTTCCCCTCATAATACCATATGCATGGTTTTGCGTCTGACGTCAAAAGGCTTTTATCTTCTTAGCATGTGGTACAAGCGTCTTGAAGCTCAACGTCGATTTTCGTTCTTCGTCAATGCAGCGACCTTCGCCGGAGCCTTTGGAAGCTTGCTTGCCACTGGAATCGGACATATGGATGGTATACGAGGGTATCACGCATGGCGATGGATATTCATTCTCGAAGGACTGGCTACATGTGTCCTTGCCTTAGGAGCATTCTTCCTCGTCTCGGACTTCCGGAGAATTCACACTGGCTCAGTGCTTCCGAACGCGCGTTCATCATTCAGAGGCTTGCTGAAGATCAAGGGGAATCTGACCTAGAGGCAGCAGTGACTTGGAAAGAAACGATCCGACTTTTGAGGAATCCGAGGACCATTGTAGCTGGCTTTATGTATTTCGGGCTGACAATGTCAGGGTACAGTAAGTGGTACGTTCCAGGCAGGGTGACCTCCATCGTGCTAGTCTCATTATCAGGCTTAGCTTATTTCATTCCAACCATCGTAGCATCGCATGGATATTCGCCGATACAATCGCAAGTCCACTCGATACCTCCTTGGGCCGCTGCACTTGGCTTTTCCATGGTACTGGCCTACACTTCGGACAAAACTCGACAGCGTTTTCCTTATATTGTTTTTAGTTTTCTCATGGCACTTGCAGGTGCCATTACGTTGTTTCGACTACATCATAACAGATACGCACAATACGGCGCATTGTGCCTGTATACCATGGGAGTTTTTGGCGCAGTCCCTATTGTCATATGTTGGTACGTGATGAACCTCGAGGGTCACAGAAACCGCGCCATCGGGACGGCGTGGCAGGTTGCATTCGGAAACACGGCGGGTATCATTTCAACTTTCGCTTTTCCAGTCAAGGACAGGCCGACCTATCAGCTTGGATACTCTCTCGGAATCGCGTTTTTATGTCTTTCCTTGGTTGCAAATGCGGCATACTTTGCTTTATGCATGATGGACAATCGAAAGAGGGATGGAAAAAGAAAGTTGATCTTGTGAACAGATGGGCAGCGCTTAAGGTCTATGACGGGCCATTTGCTGGCTCTGATCAGGCGTTACCAAGCCTCTGAAAAACCAGACAGAGCGTAGCTAAGTATAGTCAAACTTTGTATTTTTCGCGCCAAAGGGAAAAACCTGGTTTTAAACCAGACTAGTATAGGATTTAGCGCTAACAGAGGTAGCACTAGCGTCTGGTTCACTCTCTTAATACCCATTCCGCACACAAGCTGCAACGTTACGGCGTAGATTATTCAAATGTGAACCTTTTGCGCGATCTTGTGCTTCACTTATCAACTGTGCCTCAAACGCGCCGCTTCCACGAGGCACAGCCAGTGCGGCACAGCACTGCCCACTCAGTCTGTGGGGCTCGTATTCTAGGCAGAAATGACAAAGGTAGCTGTCCGTACCCAGTGCAGTTGAGACTCTGTGCCGCTTCGCGATATCGGTGGATAGCTGTTCGTATTGCTCCTGCAGGAAGGCGCTACCGGCCGGGCAGTATCCGAGTGTTGCAACTATAATGAATACTTTGCTGTGTGTGCGTGTGTGTGAGAGAAGAGATGGGGAGGATGAATGAAGCGAAGACCATATAGGAGTCATCTTGATGAACTATAGTTCTGAGAGTGCGGCCCCACAAAATGGCTACCTATTCAGCGGAAGCTGAATACAAATAAGGCTCCCCTTGAGCATCCGCGCGACCTTTTATACTCGCGCGAACTTTCTCTGTGCCGCTTCGGGTTATGTAAGCCTGCCTTACCTAATGCCCGTGCGCAGCTGCAGAGTCTTCCGTCCCATCCGCACAGAGAAAGTATGCAACACCAAGAATACTATTACATCAACCCCCTTTCTCCGTACGCTGTGTACACCGTACAAACCTCTACTCCTTGCCTATAACGTGCTGATCCTATTATTAGCTAGCTGTAGAGTCTATTCAACAGTAGTGCACTTTCATGAAATCTTCGAGCTTCTAGAAAGTAGCAATAGGTGTTGAAGAAAGTTTGATGCACTGATGTCTGATTTCGCTCCTACTGAAATGGGCAGAGCGGTACTGAAAGATAAGGAGTCCTCCTCTAAAGACCGTTTGACCGACGCAAAAGAGAACAGTGTTTCGCCTGCAAACAATATTGTCGACTTTGAAAGCTCCGATGACTTGGCCGATCCTCTCAATTGGTCCAGTCTCTATAAATGGAGCATGGTCGTTTTGATATCCATCCTCAGCTTGATAGTGTAGGAGTTTCTCCCCGTGACGCGGTGCGCTATGAACGAAAGGCTTACACACTATCAGAAATCTCGCGATCTTGATGTGCGCACCGGCGACATCGTACATTCTAGAGGAATTCAATTCAACTAGCAGACTGCAAGCCACGCTTTTAGTGTCTATCTGGGAGCTAGGCGAGGTAGTCGGCCCCTTATTGATTGCACCGTTATCCGAGATATTTGGCCGACTACCAGCGTATCACGGGGCCAACATCTTTTTCATTCTCTGCTCAATCGCAGCAGCCCTGTGCACGAATATGGGCATGCTCATCGCAATGAGATTTCTCCTGGGCCTCTCCGTCGCATCCACCGTCATAAATCCTTGCATCGTCGGAGACATGTTTCGGGAGGAGGAACGTGGAAAGGCCATGAGTCTGATGGGCATGATACCTTTCATCGCTCCGTGTCTTGGACCTACCATCGGAGGATTTGTCGCTGAAGCCAGAGGATGGCGCTGGACGTTTTGGGTCACGGCTATGATCGCCGCGCCGCTTCAGGTCCTTTTTCTCATTTTCTACCGGGAAACATACCGTGTACGAATCCTACAGAAGAAAGCAGAGAGAATGAGAAAGGAAACCGGAAATAGTTCGCTGCGGTCGAGATACGAATTCGAACTCTCCCCGACAGTCATGATCTGGCAGTCGATTCAGAGGCCATTGAAGATGCTGTTCACAAGTCTAGTGGTCTTTCTTGTCGGATTATGTGGTGCAGTTGGCATGAGTCTGGTCTACGTAATCATCACGTCTATCAGTGAGGTCTATGAGAACGTATACCATTTCGAAAAGCAATTCCTTGGCTTGCCATATTTCGGACTCGGTATGTTATCCACATCTAGACCCCATTTTCGTCTAACTAACTGTGTGATACAGGCGTCGGCATGGTATTAAGTACGCTCACCGTCGGCCCCTTCCTTGATCGTTATACACTGAAAAAGAAGCGCGCCGGCGATCCCAACCCCGAAAATCGGCTTCCGCCAATGATTCTAGGCAGCGTTATGATTCCTTGTGGACTAGTCGCATTTGGATGGTCGGTGGACTACAAGACACACTGGATCTTGCCGATTCTCTTCTCAGCATTGATAGGCTACGGGTATGTGTCGGTCGCTATCTCGGCTTGGAGCTATCTCGTGGATGCATTTGGTATATATGCAGCCTCGGCAACTGCTGGGACGGTTGTTTTGAGAAACGCGGGTGCCGCTGCGCTTCCACTGGCAGGACCGTCTCTTCGAGCGAGAATGGGGATCGGCTGGGCGTACAGCGTCCTCACTCTGATCGGAATACTTACTGTTCCTATTCCGATCATTTTGTTGAGGATTGGGGTACGATTTCGAAAGTCACAGCAAATATCTTGACAGAAGCGACGTGTTCGAGGGCTGCGGATCATAGATTGTCATATGCGGCTCGTTACTTGAGCAGCCAATAGAGGCTACCGTAACTAGATCTTGTTGAGGAGTAGCTCTTTTTTTCTACGATCCACCGGCTCTTACACAATATCGACATCGACCCAATTCTCCGAAAACTGCATTTCCAACCGAATCATCTCATTGCCCTCATCATCCTCGGCATCCATCCAATTGTCATACGACAAGATAAGATTGGCCGGTAGCTTCGCAGCTTGCTCTTTCCTACTCTTATCATTCAGCTCTGGGTCACATCTATATCCCAACTTCTTCTCCTTCAGGCTACCGTTTAGAGCACTCCAATTAAACCACTCCACCCCAGGCGAACGTCCAAACGCAAAGGATGAGTTCATCTGCAAGCTAACCACATCCCAAGCTTCCAATTGGGACTGCTCGTCGTCCAACAAACGGGTGATATCAAGATCGCGAGCTGCGGTGTAGCATTCGCCGGATTCGTGTGACGGAATCGTAATGAATTCCATGCTTTCTCGCCAGTCGTCTTCGCAAGGGAGTTTGAAACATTGCCGTATCATCATCATAGATTTCCTCCTGCGCTGCATGTTTATCTTAACATCGAAATGGTCTTCAAGGAATCCGCGGGGATCAAGAGGCGTGTGTCGAGTTGATATTGTCAACGGTCGGTCGGGCTGTGCAGACCAAAGTTGTCGCACGGTCAGAGCGAGGGTAATCGTCCGATTTGCCGAGTTCAAAGATGATACTGGACCGCAGGATATGAGAATGATAGATTGTAATTCATGTCTAGCCGTATCAGATTCATCCACCAAGCTATTGAGACGCATGTACCTATTCTTGTCATTCGCGATGAGTTTACCTGGAGGATAGCATCCGCCAGCCATAATTTATGTGAAGTTGAAAAGCTTCGTTGAGAAGATAGAAAAGACACTGAAGGATGAGGGGCGAACTTAAAAAGGCCCACGGAACTGCCTAATGCAGCTAGTAGAAGGCGCAGCTCACTCGTACGGGTGCGGTAGCGCATATCAACACTACTAGACTCATTATAGATACCCTACGTTCGAGATGGATTATTAAGCTTAGTTTTTATTTAATTATTAAAATGTCTAGATTAACCATAACAGCTTCAAGCACTCCTTTACTTTTTTTTTTGCCCAAGTTGATTGACAGCACCAACGATATCAGCAACGCCTTCTCAAGGACTTTACCCTCCCACTTCAAAACTACAGATAGAGCCATTTGCTCTGTCAAGCACGATATCAGCACTCTTCCTTCCCGCTTCAACGCCACGGACGAGGCAATTGCTTCCGTCATGCAAGGCGTCAACGCTATCGCAATTGCCTCCGTCAAGCACGATATTAGCAATTTCTCATCTTGCTTCAACAAGATGGATGGGGCTATTGCCTCCATTAAGTAAGGCCTCGAAACATCTGGTACCAGCACTCTACCTTCCCGCCTCAACACTACGGATGAGCACGTGGCTACCATAAAGCACGGCTTGGAGCCGTCGGGACTGCAACTGGCAACTGGCAACGCCGCAAGTCCAGGATGGTCAGTAACTGAGCTTCGACGGAGGAAAGGTCTGTTTCCATGACCACGGGAACGATCCAGTGATGCTGATTTCAGTGCCTCTACATATCCAAAAACAGGTTAGACAAGTCCTCTCCGATATCTACCCGAGTTCACTCGGATAAATGTCTACGCAGTAAGGAGTTCCGGAAGGTATCGACCTTCAGCAACACTGAAGACGTGAAGACATTTGCCTGCGATGTCTGTGTGGTCCCCGGGAGTGGTATGTGTAAGGAGGATTGGGCCTAGCAAGTTTGTAGCCTATTGTCGCTATAACGTATCACCACCGGTCTGGGCCTACTCGCACGCTTAGTCGTAGCTCTCTCCGATCTGTCAGCTGGCATTGTCTCATCATACCTAGTGTATCATATATAGCAAACAGGGCTTTGCAAAAACAAAAGCGAATGATTTTCCCATCTCTGAAATCTTCAACACTCCCAAAAGCATTGCCCGAAGTCTGCTTAATTAGTATGTTTAGCTGTGAAAATCTCAATCTAGCAGGTGGCGCCGTCTAATTGTACCTCTTGCTTTTGCGAGTTCTAATCCAACATTACATAATAACATATAGCACGCAGGGCTTTGCAGAACTAAAGGGAGAAAATGTACCCATCTCTGAGATCTTCAACACTTCCAAAAGGATTGCCTAAAGTCTGCTTATTTAGCAACGGAGAGACGAGGAACTCACGACGGCGCCCACGTGATCGTGCTAGATCGGGGTAGTCGAATTACCTAAACACTTACGTTTTACCGCACCGCCGCGCGCAGTTTCTACGTAGATGCCCACTTCGACCTAATCTCCCCTTGCCCCACCTCAAACCGATTTACCCACCTCGACCTCTCTACGGAATTCCCTTCCGCCGTGCCATTGTTTGGCTGCTAAGAGATCAGCCCCGTGCCCACGACGACCGCTTCAGATACCATCGCCTGAACCTCGATCCTACGACGACCACCGTCCCCGCCGTGCCCCAAGCCGGCGCAAACGCACTTCACACACCTGCCGTGCCTCAGGCCGGTGCAGAACCTACTATAAATCAATCCCCGCCGTGCCTCCAGGCCAGTACAGAATCCACACCACACATCGCCCGCCGTGACTCCGATATGGCGACGTACCAGCATGCATCCCCCATCCCCAAGTGGCTCCAAGAGCCGTCGGGTGTCGATTTCCCATACAGAGCTTGGGCTCGTATGAAGAACAAGGACCCCGCATCTGCCCAGGTTCGCAACGCACCCGTCATCGCCGCGGTCTCGACATCCTGGGGTCACAGCTGCACGGTAGGCTCTGTGGTGAACCAATGCAACATAAGTGCCAGCCTCCGCCTCGGCGTGCAGCTGTCGCTGATCGAACTGAAGATGCGTTCGAAGGCTTCGGAGACTGGCTGGGAGGCCGACCTGACGATCGACCCCACCTACCTCAAATCGATCACCTTCAAGACAGGGAATACCGAGGATAAGGCCTTTGGCGAGCTGTACAACAAGGCCATCCTTGCCGACGTCAGCCCCGGCACGACCGACGAATGGCGGGCGATCTCCACTGCGGACCATCAACCGCTGTCTGCCCTTGCTGGCCGCAGATTTATCCGCATCACCATGACATTCGATCGTGACAATTTGAAGGCGTCACGGTACGCTGCATACCGCCGGGACGTGGGTACCGGGTTGAAAGAGTCGGACCTCCGTGGACCAATGGCAGACTTCGCGGAGACGATGGCGTTGAGGGCATCTTCTTTGGAACTATTCATAGTTCCGACCAAGACGCTAGAACCCCAATACCTTGACTGCATTAACTTCTTCGATGCATTGATGGCTCTGAGGACATCGATGGTCCCCACAGGGGTCCGCCCAGGTTGTTCGCTCATGGCCGCAAGGCATGTGAGGTTTGATCACCAGGGCAGAGCCTGTTCTGTGCTGGACAAGATTGTGAACAACCTCGTTGACGACTATATGACCGACCCAAAGGACGCCTTCCCCGAGGCCCCGCCATGGCTTCTGAGCCCCACGGGGGAATTCGCACAAGCCCTGACCCCTGGCGACATGTCTAATAGAATGGGGCTGGCGTTCAATCCTGCCCAATTTGTATTGTTGTATGGATCCGCTTTGTTGGCCGAGTGGGAGAACAAGCTCGAGCAGACCATGAGCATGTACGATGGACACTTCAGGTGGGAAGTAGAATGGCGCCGTAGCAAAGGGGTTCGTAACACGACACTATTGTTGCGACCGGTGGGCCACGTAACCGGGGGAAGGATCGTCGCCTCACCGCCTACGGCAACGGCTGATGTTGTGTTCGACAAAGCCGACAACATCCCAGGCCTGGTAGACAAGTACCAGGGTCGGGTGTACGCCTCAAACGACCCGGATTGGCCAGTCGCCTTGATTGTCAAGCACACCATTCAGAGGCCCCCGAAATTACGGTGCACTGTTCGGTGCGTCCCAGATGCTGGCCACGAGGCCGAGATCCTCAAAGCCTTCTCCGCATTAGAGAAAGTGCCGTGACCAGGGCCCGCATACAACTCACTCAACAGTTACTTTCACGTTGGCGAGACCGTCATGGGTAGAGTGCCGAAGAACAGGTGCTCTCCAAATTTCCTGTACGAATACCGAGGGCGCACAAACGACAACGAGGCGATGCGAGAACGAGTTATGACTGAGGTCGATGGTGCCGTATCGCGGCGAGACCAGACTTGTCAACAATCCGTCCAATCCAATCCGGGTCCCCGGATTGAATGGATTGACAAGAAATCTCTCCTGGATTGGATTGAATGGATTGTTTAGGGATTTGGGGGGTGGACGGATTGATAGATTGGATGGATTGATTAGTAAGCTAACTATTGGTGAATTGCCCAATATATTCGTCGATCTCATGGATAGTGATATCGTACGTGTTCGTAGGTTTGTAAGGCGTTTTGAAGCGCTCAATCCCAAGGCGTTTCCAGGATCGGAGGCTCTGTAAAGCGGATAGTAAATCTGGCCTCATATTGAGTCTCCGTACGCCTAAAAGATCAGCCAATTCACTAAAAGTCCTCTCACAATCGGCTGCTGAGGCTGGGATACTCAATATATTCATAGCAAACCGCGCCAAAACAGGGTATTGATGCTCCTTTGACAACCAGTAGGCAATTGGCAGCTGAGCAAGCTTGTGAGCTGGATCAATTGGTTTCTCCGCGCTCCAGAGCTCATACTCGTCAGTAATCTCCTCCGCAATCTCCGCCTCTCTCATAGAGGCTAGCATAAACTCAGTACGGTTGACGGCGTAGTCAAAACGTTGCCGCTTAGCAGGCGGCGGCGTAGCTGAATCGGCGGCGGCGATTTTAGATGCTAGCTTAGCGCCCGCCCAAAGTGATTGAAAGCCTTTGTTGTTTGCCTCTAGCCACCCCTCGCGGGGATGGGGGCCATCTACGTCATCGTATTCGGCGGGTACTCGCCAGGCAGTATCGATAAAGTTTTTGTACGCTGGGTGGAGGCGTAGGGCACAGTAATACGCCGGGGCGTCTTTGAATTTGGCGTAGTATTTTTCCAGCTTACTAATAGCGAGATTGAGGTTTGTTTTGACGTGATCCTCAGGCGCGTCAGGATCGTTGTAATCCACTGCCTCTACGCGATCCTGTTGAGCCTGTAGCGTAGCGAGGAGCCACTCAAACGTAGGGATAACCTCCCAAATCGCGCCGTGGCGACCAGCCTTGCCCCGACCTTCGAGCCAGCTAGTCGCCTCCTTGAAAGGCTTGAGCAACTCGATATACTCAGTAATAGTAGCCCAATCTTTGCCAGTAAGCCCTCCCTCACGTATATACAGGCGTGGCTGGCTGGCCTCCGGAGGGCGAGCTCCCGCCCGAGATCGCTGTCGGTTTGCGGGGCGGTTGCTCTCGCCGATTTTGTAGCCCATATAATCGTCCAGAGGCACCCTGAGGTCGACGGCGCGCTCAAACGTATCGTAGTAAGAGTTCTAGCGAGTTTTGACTGGCTTTTTGAGTTCTCTTGGCGTAAAGTTCGTGAGATTTAGCGACGTTGCCTCATCTCGCTGGTATCCCTCCAAAAGCTCGCGCGCCTGCGGCGTACAGATTGAGGCGATGACATCAAACAGTACGCCTAGCGGGCCAGCTTTGCGCCACTCGTTCATGTACTGTTCCTCTGCCTGGGGCGAGTTAGCAGGTGCTGCGCGAGAGACGGCGGCAGGAAGGGAAAGGGCAATACGTACTACTAAATTCTCCTGCGAGTTCTCAAACGCGTCGCGATCCTGGCCAAAGATAACGTTTTGGGCAGCGAGATTGAGTATATGGCAGCTGCAGCGCAATCTCCGGTGGCTCGGGTTGAAGCCGTACTCCTCCGCTAGCTCGTTGACGGCAGTATCGTTGTTTGTCGCGTTATCAAGCACAAAGTAACCTAGGGCTTCTTTTCGTATATGAAACCGGTGGAGAGTTGAGCTCACGATTGCTGCGATATTTGAACCAGAGTGGTCGCCCGATAGCGTCGGCAGGCCAAGGAAGTAATCTACTTGTTGACCCGCTGCGTTCAAGTGGTGTACGCAGATTCCGGTAATAGCGCGTTTGCCGCCGTATGAGGTCCAGTTGTCAAAGGATACGTGTATAGCGGATTTGGCTGCCTTTATGTAGCTCACGACGGCGGGTAGGTAGGCGTTGTATTCATCTATAATGTGCGACCGGAGAGTGTTGTGGCTGCTCCACAAAACGCGCTCAGCGAGCGGATTAGCAGCCTTGATCATATCTCGAAAGGCAGGCACCTCTACAACGCGCAGAGCTTGGTTATCAGCAGCCACCCACTCGATAAGCGCCTGCTGAAAAGCGGGCGCCGAAAAGGTATCGGCGACGGCGTTTGCTACCTCTTGACTCACATCAACGCCCTGTCGCTGTAGGGCGGAGATGATAGATGCCTCCTTCTTGAACCGAATTGGGCCATCTTTGCCGACTCCGTGGCCAGGTCGCCGCGCCTCGAGGTGCCGATGGATAGCAGAGGTTGAAGTTGCCACTTTAAACAGCCCGTTTTGCTTGTGTATATGGCAGTATTTGCACAGCCAATACAGCGCTTCATGCTTGCGATGGTATACGCGCCAGCCGTATTGAAAAACCCAGCTTGTTAAGGCACGTTTAGCAGCGTATTGAGGCTTCTGTAAATTAGGTACGCGCGACCAAACAAGGCCTTCATAGTCCTCATCATCGTCGGCGGAGGCAGAGACAGCGAGAGGATCGAGATCGAGTGGCGCGTCAGATGTTGACTGTGCATCGGTTGCCTGGTACGAGGAGGCTGCGCCGGCGGCGTTTTGCGTGGACTGGGAGTCAAGGACCCGCCCAAATACTTCATTAAGCTGCTGATTCATCTGCGAGGTCAGTTTGGGCGAAAAATCGCGATAAACATACGTACTTTCGTGGGTGTGGGCGAACGTAGTGAGTGCGCGTTAATCTCAGCGCGTCGAAAATCTTGGGTCGCGAGATATTTCGGGGCGGCGTAATCGATTTTCCGGGGCGGCTAGGCCTAATACGGCCGGTTGAGCGAGGGCGAGAAAGTAATTTTACAGGATTCGAACTGGAGAGTATATTATATTTTATATTTTTACGCCTCCGCTAGCTATCAACACCTAGAATCTTGAAGGACCTCTGTACGCAAAACAATCAATCCGTAAACAATCCGTCCAATCAATCTGGGACCTCTGGATTGAATGGATTGCTAGTAATCAAGGTCTCGGATTGATTGGACGGATTGCTTATTAATCAATCCGTCCAATCAATCTGTCAATCCGGACGGATTGTTGACAAGTCTGGGCGAGACCAGTCCCAGCGCGAGGTCATAGCCAAAGCCCTGACCGGGTCCAAGGGCTGTGCATTGGTCGCGAACGGCTTTTGCGGCTGCGGCAAGACCGGGACGATAGCGACACTGATCTATCTATTGGCTATTCTCGGCCTTCGCGTCGTGGTGTTGTCACAGAACAACCACGCCGTGAAGGTGGTCTGCAAGGCTGCAGCTGAAATTGCCGCCGCTTCCAATTCCCCCGGCGTGGCGAAACGAATCCTACGCATCCACCGCAAGGCAGTCGAAGATATCTTGGAAGCCCGCAAAGAAGATGAAGACGCCGTGACCAACCAGTCCACCAGGATACACCTGGAACCTGCCGAGGAAGAGCTTGAAAAGTACGTGGAGCAAGGGATGCGACACTGCTCCCAAGCAGATCGTATAGGCAAGCTGGCCACAGCGAACCCGGACTCGGAACATGCGGTCGAGTATCTCAAGCTGCGTGGCATGATTGCCCGTGGCGCACCGCCCCGAGAGCGACATGGCTACACAATGACCGACTGCCGCGACCAGCTGACGCAAACGAGTGTAGTCGCGACGACCATGGCGAAAATAGCAAGGTTAGTCGAGCTCGGCTTTGACTCCGCCGATGTGGTGATCATGGACGAGGCCTCGACCATCACCAATGCACAGTCCTTGTTGCTCCACCAAATCTGCACACGTCTGATTGTCACAGCTGGGGACACCCTGCAACTGTTTTCAACATGCATCTCGTTGCCAGCCCAGAGAAACTCATACGGCGCCTTCGCGCAACTGAGTGTTTTGGAGGCATGGCCGTGCATCAATGCCGGCCGAGTCGAAGTTGTTTCAATGAACAACGACTATCGATCAGTGACCGAACTCATGGCCATGTCTAACTCACTTTGGTGTGGTGGGCAGATGCAACGGCCAATAATTGCAGCTCAGGCGGAAAATACCGTATTTTCCACTCAACTACGTAAGATCATGGAGAACCTAGCCGGTGGGTTCATGGAGCAGGTCGCCAAGAGCAACCGGCGACTGATTTTCCTGGACGTCGGTACGCTGGAAGAGAAATATGGGGACTCCAGAATGAACCCTGGATTCAGTGCCGCGGCGGTCGATATCCTGCACGCCCTCTCCCAGCAAATTGGTGCCGAAGGAGCTGGGACTGGAAAAATGGCATTCCTCTCCTTCTACGCTGCAGAAGTGGCTAGATTCAGGCAGTGCTGGGCCAGCAAGCTTCCTACGCTGCCGCTACCCGAGGCGTGCACCGTCGACAACTCTCAAGGCCGTGAGTGGAAGCTCGTTGTCATGAGCCTGACAAGAGCGGCTCTCGACGCGGCGTTAGAAGACCCCAAAAGGCGGTACGGCATTCTAAACGATGCGAGGCGGCAATATATTGCTACTGGTCGCGCGCGGGAGATGTTGATCGTCGTTGGTAATGCGACGATCCTCCAGAAAAGTCTGGCACGACACCCCACTCTTCGCAACACACAGGCCCACGTCATCAAACTCTGGGAGTATCTGGAGAAGCATGCGGCCATGGTTCGGCTCCCAGCGAACCTGAGACGTTCCAAGTGGGGGGGAGTTTGAAGGATACGGGGCTCAGAGGCCCTGCGAGATGTCACATCTACGGCTTGGTCAAGATCAAGAACATGGCATGAGTTTGAATCGAACCTCATGTAGGCTGCTGCACCAAATTGTCTTTTCATTTGTCTTTTGATTTTTCTTTTCATTTGTATTTTCATTTGTCTTTTCGTTACTCTACCTCCTCGCGACAAAAGGTGCGCGGTCGAGAACAGCTCTCAACATGCAGACAAATCTAGCAAATCGTGGGACGCCCGTCTCTCCCTCTGCTAGTCACTCATTGTGTAGTTCCATCAAATTATTCCTTTATGTTGTTCGGCTCCGTAGTGTGTGCATAGGGCAGAACCAAACCAAGACTGTAAACCTGTATGATAAAAAAAACCCCAAAACCCCAAAAGATCCCGTCTTCTCAAGTCAAGTCTGCAAGCTTCAGTATTCGTTCGTGTCGTCTTGCAATCTAATATGAGCAGCGTATTTAATACTCCCAGATAGGCCAGATTCGACATATGAAACTGGTCCACTTGGACCCTAAAGATGGGCGCAATCCGTAAGACGAGAGTCCGTCCTTCGAGTGCAGCTGGCATTGTTCGCTTCGATCTAACGCAAGCAGTGCGTGCAATGTCCCTCCGATGGACCGGATTCGGGCTCTGAAAAGGCAGGTTCCAAGGTTGGGGGCATTATGTTCTGGCGCTAGTACTAACTGGATCTTGAGGTGGGTCCTGGCTCGGAAGCGGAACGTCTGTCACCACAACGCCGTGACTTTAATCAAAAGAGCCATCACGAAACTCGAGTCGACACGTTGTTATTTGGATATATTGTTTAGCAAAGTCATATAATGAAGAGTAGGCCACCAATAAGGTCTACTGCGCTCTCCACTTCTAGTATGTTATGCCGTACACAAACTTCACTGCTCATTGTATACTGTGAACACTGCTTTGTGGATTGCAGTGGATTATGCTGGAATGTGCCAGAATTACTACGTTCGGAAAAAGTGTGCTGTCTGAGGTCCATACATAGCGCAGAATTCTACGTATGCCTGGGGCTACCGGGGTAGCGCCAAGAAACCCAGATCCACCTGCCCACGCAAGCCCAACGCGACAAATTACACCTGCGCCTTTCCACGCTCTGGTACCCGATCTCTTCACGACGCACGATCCACGCACCACAAATCTCGTGCCCCTAGCGCCGAGAGAAACAGACCCCACCGTCGTGCCCCAGCACTGAGTACTTACACAACGTTTACGATGCCCCCGCTCGCGGAAGTTCCACGCCGGTAGCGAAGGAAGCAACCCGGGTTGAGTTTGGAAGAGGTGTGCACATGCACGAATGACATAGTCCCTACATGACAGACCGACATTTGTCTTAGACACAGATCGCACGGGCGCAGGTCAATGCAGACCGGATACACCTCGAATCAAGTTTCACGGAACTGCTCAAGCGAGCACCACCAATCAGTGCCGGTGCCCTGGCCGCCATCCGGACCGACCGCCATAGCCAGGAAAACACACTGTTAGGTATCCCTAACAAGATACTAGCCAATATTCTGGAGTATCTCCTCCCCGACAAGTTCTGGACCGTCACGGAGACGCACAGCGCCTGGAGTCACAAGAGGTTCCAAGTGGAAACAGGAGGAGTCGATATCCGCTTGACATGTCACCGTCTCAACCACATGTATCGGGACACGTTGGAGAGCGTCATCGCACGATCCGTGATCGTTTTCAACAAACCCAAGACCATGCACGCGGTTATGTCCCTCGCCCCAAAGACGCAGCTTCAAGCCATCCGCCGTCTGACGCTGAGGTTCGAAATCATGGACTTCCTCAAGATGTTCAACGTGCGCATACAAGAACATGGTATCGTCAAACCAGAGGCCACTGGCTACATGCTCCCGGGTCACCGCAGCCTAGACGAGATACACTTTCATGTATCGCCCAGGGTAGACGCAGACGCCGAGGCTTGTTGCATGGAGCCGTTGACGAAATGGTGGATTCTATACACCCTACCCTTCACGAAGACCCTCCGCAAGGTTACGTTCGGGGGTTGTGTGCGCACCTCAACGAAGATATGGGCAGAAGAGGTGCGCAAGGCGCGTCGGGAGCTGGCCGTCCCCAAGATCCGGATTGAGACAGTTGCATATGATCGGTTCGATATAGACTACGACTCCGTGTCACAGTTGTAAGTTGGACTCCCTCCAGCCGCATGACACTGACTGACATACCACAGCCCGGTACCTTGTAACCACCCGGACTGCCACGGCGAAGAGGACTGGGATCTAGACAGAGAGGATGGGCAAGCGGATGACGCGCTGATCATCGGATCTATACCTCTCGATTCACGAGCCAGTCCTTCGTCCAAATATACGTCTAATTTTGACGCAGATGATCTGCTTGGATATTGGATTGGGCTTGATTGAGCATGATTAGTTTGTAGGTGACCGTTACCCCCGTGCATTAATTCGTGTCCGATGTAAGATAGTTTTAGGCAATGCTCTTGACAGTATAAGAATTCTAGCAATAGCTAGATAGGTTACTTTTATCTTTACAAAGCCTTACTATATATAGTATACTAGGTAATGTACTGTAAAAACTTCTAAAGGTATAGAGGTGTAGTTAAGGTGCGCGTGTTAGCAGACACGAATTAATACACGGGGGTGCTGTTCGATCCTATTACGCTGTCCTGCGAAGGCCGTGCTTGTCCTGCGCTATTACGACAGGTCCAAGCACGAAGCGATTTATCTAAATCAAGGGTGGTATGACTCTAACAGCAATACGTAAAAGTTGTTTCATAAATTGTGTACATGTGTACTTCAGCTGTTATACAGAGTAGTGGACTGGCTAGTACGCACCATAGATTGTGCAAATTTTCTGTGAGAAGACATATCAATATTCTGACGGAGCGTTTAAGATTAGAGCAGTTTAGGCTTAATGAGTATAGTATGTAGGCAATAGAATACACCATAAATAGCATACTAACTATCTTCTAGCCGGCATTAGTCCTAATGAGTTTTTCTACTCTACCCCACCAAAGTGTACTGCCTGACTCTAGATGGCAGACTAGACGATGGCTTGACCCGACAATCCTTTAGATGCTCAAGAAAGCCCTCCTAAGTGTATAACGACCGTATTTTAGCTTCTCCGCAGATTCTACAGTTGAGGCCCCAACTGGATCCAGAACCTTCTGAGTCTATCCAAGGAGCCATTACGATTGTCATGACTTGACGAGCGTCCAATGGTGGTGGAAAATCAACAACCACCGCACGCTGAACCCTATCAACAGTCGGACCACCTTCGTAATTCGCTCAGTAATTCGGGGAATATTTGGTGGATCAGGGGTCAACAGGTAGCGCTGAGCCTCCCACCGACTTTCACACCACTTAGTTGTCCCATGTGATAATCTGCTTGTTCTATACCGCTCCAAACATATCTTAGATGCCGAAACAGCATCATATAAGATATGTGGTCTGAGGATCTTGACTTCTACAGCGTCAGGTACAACCATCATAAAACTATGGATGAAGCGGTGACCAGTCGTGAAAGAGGCATCAGGAAATTGGAACCGAGGAATGTTGATAAGATCCTCTTTCTGCAAGCCATATATATGGACCAATTCTTCTGCTTCAAGCCACCTTCGGGAAAAGTTACACCGCTGGCATATGCGCAGACAAGTGAAAACCAAGATGTATTGGGTGAGCCGACCGCACTCATGACAGTGTCTTTGGCACAGCGTTTTGTATAGTGTGGCAAGCGTGATTTGGGCCGTGGTTTTGATCGCGATAATGCCTCGGAGAGTGTCGGGTGCATGCTCCAGGGTTTGTTGGAACTTGGGCATTGTATTGACGAAGTGCAGTGTGGAGCGATTGAGGAGCCGGAACACCATCAGATCACGCACATCAATGCTTTCGAGTAGGACGAGGACTAGATCCATCGGCAGGGGTCCCAGACTGCCAAGATCGAGCTCAGCGGGTGGTAGTAAGAGGAACCCGTTGTTGAAGAAATTTCGGGGTCAAGGCGCGACGGTAAGGCCTATCCGGTTCGGTGTACGTGAGAGCGTCGATGTTGGGATGAATCGGATCGTCCATGTTGGAAAACGCGGTGTTGCAGGCCGGGTAAGTGTCTGTGACAAGACTGGAGTTTCAGGGGAATTTTGAACAGCGAAGGGTTTCTGATATCTGCACGGAGAGCAGGAAAAAGAGAGAAGATATTGTGGGTGTTTGCGTGGGAGAGGAAGATTGAGAAAGCAGACAGAAGAAGAAGATTTTATAGGAGGGCTTGCAGACAAACCACGGCTCTGATAGCGCTCTCCATGAACCGAAGACCACTCAGCGCCCGCTGGAAACAAATAGCGCTCATCACAGGAGCAATTTTCGCCACGAGAATGTGGCCTGGCGCCGATTCCTGCGCTAATCATAGTGGGCGATGATCAACCATCGACTTACAACAGGTCGTAGGTTATGCCTGCGGATTGTGGTACGACGGAAAAGATTGATGAAGAAGTTGAACTTTGGGGCCGCGCTAAGTCGGCCTCGCCTAGCCGATTGAGATCTAGTGGGGCTTGGCACATCCGTTAGCGTGGCGCGTCATCTTTGGCGCCATCGCCCCACTGCTTTGCATCGTCTAACCTCACCACACGTCGGATTGAACAAGTCACTTCACGAGGGAAGCCACCCAGATTGGAAGCAATTTGAAATTCCCCGGCAGGTGAGCTTAGACTATGACTACCTCCATTCTACTCAGCCAGCGTATCTAGTTCAGAGATCCACCTTCACCCCGCAATCCACGCCCGCTGCCAACCTCTTACCTTCGCCTCCTTCCCACTGAGCTTATCCTCATGGTTTTCGGGCATTGCAATCCACTCGACGCACTCTGCCTCGCACTTGCGAACAGCCAACTCATGCAAATATCTGCGTTGACATCCCTCAAAGCACCTACCGTGCGAGAGTCAAAGCAACCGCTGCTCTGGCGTTTAATACCTTTACAATCCGCCTCGTCGACCGACTCGCGATCTTCAGACCTCACGGCAAATAGATTTGAACATGTCGCTCTCCAAGGCCTTCGTAGTCCCCGAGAAGGTGAGCTAGCTCGTGAACTACACTATAAGTCACTCATGGGAATAACCACTCGGGCAGATCCTCAACCCGCCGACTTTACGAGGGAATCTTCGTTCTTCCTCGTCTCGCTCGACTACCTCACCTTCTTCGTCTCCCCTCCTGCATCTCCCCAACGAACTCAACCTCATGATCTTTCACCACGCCCAGCCAGAAGATGCGCTTTGTCTCGCACTCACCTGCCACCGCTTCCTCCAGATCTCCCATCTCGCAAATCTCACGGTCCCAAACAAGCCAACGGAGAAGTAGCTCAGGTGTTTCAAGCCCGTCGACAAGGAAGGAAAGAAGCGACGGGGCTGGGGACTCTGTGTCGAGTGCATGAAATGGCGGCCGACGCGGAAGAGTTATTGGAGGGAGAAAATGGAGAGTGCGGAAGAGCCAATCCAGCATTCGAAGACTTCGACGATAAAGACCATAGAGTCCAGACTTGTTTACTGGAATGAAGGATGGGTTATGGTGTGCCCGGGCTGCTATTTGTTTTAAGAGCCGCGGGACACCGTGCATTGACCGGAGTTGGGCATGACATACTTTGGGGAACCATTGCGGCCTTGATAATGTCGCATAAATCGTTGCCGAAAACTCCCGACGAGGCGCTTGCACGAGTGGATGAGGACGACGTTGATATGGCGATGAGGTGTGGATGGAGGCTAGGCTGGCCGGACGTGTGACACGATCCAGCCAGCTTCTTATCTACTTCCGCCATTACATACCCATCTCGCCATTAACACCAATCCGCTTGTCCACGTGCCAGCAGTCCCTAGTTATACCCTTCTCAGTGTTAAGGTGCGCCTATATTCGACTCGCTTCCCAAGTCCGCCTGCGCAGGTTGGATGCTTACACCGTACAGTCGTGCAACGTTCGCTTCGCCATACCAGCCTCTCCCAGACTAAGATCGCCTCTGCCCCACGCCATCACTTTATGGAACATAAACTCTACGTTGGAATATTGCTCTTTCCTCCCACGAGGTGACTGTGGCTCGATAGTCTATTGCCGATGCACACCCAGGTCACTACAGCCTCTCGCCTCTACAAGTTTCGTTCTAAACACTACCTTGTGTGCTGGATACAGCAGTGCTTTGTAAAGACAAAGGTAAGCTGTTTCCTTTCTACTCAATTCGCCTATCTTTCCAAGGAGATCGCCTGAAGTCGATTCTAATTAGCAACAGATATGGAAGGTGCGGCGACTTCGCAGAAATAGCACATCGTTCAAGCTTGCTTTGGATCGACACCCCTTTGGTACCGTGAGGTGCTCACGCGTTTCCGCTGCAGGGTACAATGGTTCATACCAGACACAAGAAGAGGAGTCAGATCATCAAGAGCCAGACGAGGCCACAGCAGCATTCAAGTCCGCTCATGAGACCAGCGTGCCCCAACTCGAAGATGACTAGGCCATCGAGCAGATCGAAAATGTAATCAATACCGCGGAAGACATGATGAGACGCACAGGGAAAAACGGCATCCCGCTTGCGGTCGCCGGATATATAACGAATGCGGCCCAAGAGATGATACAGCGGTATTGGGCGGTGATAACTTGTAACGCCAGAGTTGACTGGCAAGCAATGGACGATGTGGTTACTTGGGGGCGAACGGTGGGCATCGCGGAAACTACTAGCGACTTATACAATCGCCTGAAGAAAGGACATGAACTCAAACCAAGCGGAAAGGCGGCGAAGACTGTCGGGAAAGGGCGTGGGACAAGAGATATGCGCGAGATCGACCAGTGTTTCGAAGCCAACCTTGAGCCGACTGGTGTCATGGGCCGGAAGGCTCTGAAGTCCAGAGCATCGAGCCGTGGCTAGGCTGCCAAATTAACTTCAAAGGCGCTTTATGATCAAGCGGTCGCAGTAGAGGGACTGGCTTCGCACATGGAGATACTTGCAAGCGCGCTCCCGGCCTCACATGTGCTGCAATGGCTAGCAGCGGCCGGGCAGGTCCTTCAAGATGAAGTCAGCCTGAGTGCAGATCTGGCCGTGCGAGCCACTATAGGATACCGTTCTGGGTTCCAAGGGAGAGTGTCGACCGATCTTCCTTGCGTTTCCCACGAGTTCTTGCAAGATGTTGTACGTCACACCCGAGTACTGCTGCACAAGTGTTCTTCTCGACCAACGCTCAGCGAGGATATACTCGATGGTATCGCAACCGTCGAAGCTATATGCAAGGAGCTTCTCCAGCTGCATCTAGAAGACAGCACAGGCAACAAAATACCCTGGTGCACAACGAACCAGATCCTTCTGGTTTTGGGAGCATTGGCGACACCCATGGACGAATTGTACAGCGAGGGTGTTGTAATGGGCGCAGTACGCATCTACGATCTTGCAGTTATGTTAGGTGGCGCAGCAAGCCAAAACCAGGCCATGGAGGCCATCCGCGATTGTTGCGGACTCTCGCAATGCCCTGAGACGTGGGTGCCGTCGCTCCGCACCGTAGCACCCAGGAGACCGAACTCGCTCCTCGAATCCAATCCATTTCCAAATGTTTTTGGAGACCAGCTGTACACGGAGACTGTGCAGGAAAGGGAAAGCATCGGCTCCAGCGAGTGGGACAATGCTTCGGCCGCATCGCTCTTACACTACATATACCGAGCGACCATATCGGATTACTCGGGGTCCTCCGCGAGGGGGAAGGTGAATTGGCTCGCCGTGTTTTCGCTCTCCATGGACGTCGTGGACGCGTTCGCCCAGATATTATGCCTGGCGGGCCTATTCGAAGCTACTGACGATGTATGGGGTAACTTGGAAAAAATGCTGTATGCCCTGTGCTTGTGCTGGCTAGCACGGAGGACAGTGGTTCCATGGCTCGGGACATAGTTACGGACGCCGTTGAACGTGCATGTCACGGTGTCAGTGTCGAAGGGCTATTATGGGCTGCTCTCTAGGGATTTGCTGTATAAGCGGAGCTCACGCGCGCTGTTTGAAACATTTCATGGTTGTAAGTAGTGTTACATTGGTAGGCACCTAGCTAGCACCGTAAAGCCGCTTTCACTCGCACCACTCCGGTGATATCATCACCACGGAAGCGGTAGTACACACTCGACCCACTCGACCGACCCAATTCCCACTTCACTGCGACTTGCCCCATCATACCGTGTGTGGGCTAGCGCGCTGGCTGAAAATTTTCTTCCCCGTTTGCTTCGTCTCCGCCACCTTTTCCTTCTGCTACCCCACCACCCACCACCGACGTGTCCTTCGATGGCGGTCGATTGTATCCTACTGCCACTCCACTCCCCAGCTACTCGAGGCGCTGTTGCAGCGTGAGTTACACCCAACCCTCTCTCCGCCTTCATACCAACATTAGAGCTGACGCGCTGCGCTCTAGTTGAACAATAACTATTACACTACCACCAGCGTGCCCCAAGACCACCCGGAAACATCATCGACCTTTCGCCAGCGGTGTGTCCTCCGACCGCCGTCATCGTGAACCCACCATGCCGCCCGCCTTGTCGAACGAATTTGTACATGTGCCCAACCCCCATTATGGACATTACAGGCAGACAAAACGAGAATACTGCGAACAATTTGGTCGGGTTTCAGAGGAGGAGTTTGCGAAGCTCTGGGTAGAACAAGGAATGGGAGAGCCGCCCTCACAGTACATGCCGATGATCACTCAGGAAGAGGCGGATGCGTACGTTACGGCTAAGATAGCAAGACGCCGCGCAGAACGCAAAGCGACCCGCACCGCCGCCGGTGCCAGTCGATCCGCCCAAGAACCATCCGCCGGCGCTGGTGTGACCGACTCCGCCCAAACGATCGTGAAAACGGAGGATATTGGCACTGCCGGGAATTCTGCCATGACCATTGTGAAAACCGAGGATCTTGGCGCTGCTGAAGATGCTGCCATGACAGTCGTGAAAACGGAGGATGTCGATGAAAACACTGCCATGGCGATCAAGGAAGAGAATGATTAGAAGAATTTCAGTGCGGGGGCGACACTCGATATCGGGGTGAGCCTAGACGCGCAGAATTTGGACGGCACAAAAATCTGGTGAAGAATTTGCATGGCTCTAGGTGGCTATATCCTGGGAGTTTGAGAGAACAAGCGGTTCTGCATATGAATCGGGCTTGAGATATATCTCGACGGCGTGCTCGCATGAAATGAAAACACGAAGTGTTCAGATTCTGTCCCGGAATAGTGTTGCTGTGATGAAGTGAATGGTAATAAAACCCACCACGCGCCAAAGTTACGAAGTACCCGCCTGACTGCTGATCGTCGCGTCAGCTTACCAAAGAACTTTTATAAATTATAGGCTTATGCTTCTAACGAATATCGTAAAGCTACACGATATTATCACTCGTGGGGACGTGCCCGGGGAATGACGCCACAGCACGTGACATCGAATGCTATTCGCACCCCTCCATAATTCGTTCCTGATGCGCCCCTACGTACTTATACACCTCTATATCAAGCTTCACCCTGTATAGACATTACTTGGTATGCTGGATACAATAGGGCTTTGTAAAGTTCAAGGCAGCCTATTTACGTATTGCTCAAATCTTGTATATTACCAAGAGGATGCCTAAAGTCCCTCTATATTCTAGTTGGCATGCAGAGCGAAGGGTGTAATATGTATCTAGGCGGGGGTTCAAACGCTTCATACTGTGGAATTTCCGTCACCGGAAGCCACAGCGGCCGTATATACCGAACCATGGAATTTTGAAGCCCAAGATGACTTGATTCCGTGCGCCGCTACGAAGTTTCAGGGGTGTACGATGGAATTTAGTAAGAAACACAAAAGTGTGAAAGACCTGTCTCTATCCCCGCAACACTGAATCCTCATGTGTCCTCCTCGTTAGAGATTTTCGCCTTTCCATTTCTCTTTTTGTCCTAGGGCCGGAGCAAGCCGGCACCGGCCATAGAAATTAGCCCCTTTGCTACGTTTTGGAATACCGAGCCTTCGCATCTCGACGGGATCTAGGACATCTCTCTGCTCCAATTCCGGAATTCATACCGCCGGCAGATTGAGCTGAGATGCTCTTCAGTTACAGAATTGCCCAGTCCAAGGAAATTATCTCTCTTCCACCCCCATAGAATTTCCATGACTTCGTGGAATCGGCCAAGGTCAGGCTTTGCCAGAGCCGTGTAGGCCTCGTTGATGGCGACGGCCGTGAGAGCGTTGTGGCTCACTTCAGAACCGTCACCGAAAAAATAGAGTGCTGCCTGGTATTCCAAGATGGCCATCACGAGAGGATGGTTTTCGACCATGTAAGTCGGTGGCGCGATTGGGAAGAACGCCGTTGTTGGCTTGAGAGGCCACTCCCGTGGAGCAGGGAAGAGTTTCCGCATCCCGTTCTTCCAATTCGGAGTGACGATAGGATACACGAGCATTTGCATCTCAATATCTGCACCATGCCGCATATCATGCAGCGACTCTCGTAGCAGGCGGCTAGCTGAAATCGGCTTTTGCATGGGTAGAGCAGCGGCGACTGGGAGCAGTTTTATCAAATACGCCAAGTCCTTGTAGCCGAAACAAGCCACCCGATTCTCTGTTGATATGTGTGCGAACACGCCATCTGATCTTGGACTAGAAGGGTGGATTTGGCACCCCCAATTCTCCCACTGCTCTTGATTCCACTCCAGCTTGAAGAAGGGACTGTAATCGCTGAGGTCCACGGCTTGCTTCACTATGTCCCAAAGGTAGCGATCAACGGTGAAGTCTTGTACATATTCCCTGCTCGAGATAGTCGGGTGTTTGGCGAGCTCGAGGAGAATGGCCGCAGCCATGACCAGCAATTCAATCCTGGCACGCTCGTCGTTCCTAAGCTGGCGCATGAAACGCCCAATCTTCGGTGTGAGTATAGTCTCGGAGAGTCTGCGTGCATCACTGAACTGGTCGACGACGTCCGCGCCTACTTTACCCAACCGGCCCTTCGACATCGCGACTTGGAGCATTATAGGGAGTAATCGCTGGTCGCGAGCTGCCCGGTCGCTTTCCATCTCGGAGATATAGTCCGACGATTGGTGTGCGGCTCGTGGATAGCAACAACCTCAATGTGAATGCAGCGAACGTCTGCCTAATTCCCGGGATGGATCTACTCACGGTCTGGGAACTCTTCCACCAGAGGCGCCTCAAGATAGAGGTAGGCAATTTATAGTGCAACTATATGGCCATTATTGACGGCATGCAGGTGCCACTCCGCCGTTCTTGTCGCTGATGGCGAACACAAATCGAGTAATTTTGTCCGGCCGACCGGTCAGGTCGATGAGCCGTCCCACTGGCTCGGCTGCGACGAACAGGCTTAAGAACCTGTTATCGTCGTACCGGAAAGGGCTTTCGAGGTTCCCCTGGGTCGATGGCCATTTCCTAACCGTGATGATCACTTGAACCTGCGTTTCTCTGAGCTGATCGAGACCCTGGCCGAGAGTCAGGCCCCGGTACTCGGGCGGGATGAACGAATTGTTGACCTTGGCAATCGCCCGACCCTTAGTGGCCTTGTCCGCCGATTCCACAGCCTGTATTGTATGTTCTGCTCACTCCAACCACAAGGCTCGCGCACACTCCATCCTCATCTTGGCGTCGTCTTTGAGGTTGTTAGAGTCTTCCTGATTGTAACCGTTCATGATCTGTTGGCCTTCTTGGAGAAGACAGAAGACCCGGCGATGGTCCTGATTCAGGGGCTCGAACATGATAGAGTTTTGCAGTTCCACTGGAGAGTAGCCGGAACACGTAAGGATTGCCAAAACGATTACCAGTATTACTGCTGGGCTGGTGTGTCCTTGGATAAGACGCAGGTAGTGAAGATTGGTGCAGGCGTTGTGGCACTGTAGCCCAGGGCGGTCGAAGATAGAATGAGACTTGGAGGCGGGCTGCTCTTCTGGTGACGGTGGCGGCCGTGGAGCACCGAGACGTCGAGGGCTTGTAAGAGAGAGAAAGGGGAAGCGAGTTTGGTGACTGCGGGGCGGTGGCTCGGAGGTAAAAAGATTGTAAAAGAGCGAGGTGAGAGAAAGACCCGCGACTGGGAATTTGGAAAGTGAGGTCGGTGGGTAAGGTGAAATCGCACCGAGTAGCGTTTACAGCAATCGCCGGTTGACGACGAGATAGCCGGTCGAAACCTTTGCCCCGCCTCTAACCGGCGCTCAAATGAGCTTCTCTGGGCACAGCAGTTAAATCCTTTCACAAATCCTATGAGAAAAAGGTACAGATTCAGATTCTGAATCCCGTGGATGAGGTAAGACAATCTAGCCATGAATGGGTATTCTACAATCTGAGAGTGGACCGGCGCCACTGTAGGTGAGAAGCGGTCACCGCTACTTTATCGGATCCGCGCTAGCACCTAATTCGAGGTGAATACAGATTTCCTACTTGCGAAATACGCCGTACGACTTTTCTGGCCACGACGACTCTTCCACCATTACTTCATACACAACTCCCACAAACACCACAAACACCAAGGGTGCTGCACGCCCCTTCCACAACAACTATGTCGTCTGCCAACGCCGTCCACGCCGGAGGAACAAATGATGCTCCAACTGCGACTCCATCTACCAATCCACCGCCAAGTTTTCCGGGCGCCGCTGCCTCAGATGCTGCCACAGCGGTTAAGCGAAACGGCCTTATTGTGATCGTCACGGCCCCAGCTCGCGACATGAGAAACACCGCGGGTGACGATCATGGCGCGATGGATCAGAACTTAGGCCCCTCCTCAATTGATCAGGCGATTGCGCCAAAGGAGGTAGTCGCTGCAAATCCTAGCGCCGAATTAAGCCAAGACTCATTCTGGGAGCGTACGAGGACGGGTATGGCGACTGTTTCAGAAGAGTATGATAGATTGAGGGCACGGTGGATAGAAGAACTGGCCAAAGAGGCCATTGAGAACTGGGAAGGAGATGACCCCGTCATGAATGTCCTCAAAGCCGAACGCCAGGTCACAAGGGAAGCTACAACCAAGGAAGCCAAAGACACGAATTCGGAAGCGCCTACAGCCTCAAAGTAATCTAGTAAGTCAAGGGAATAGCTCCCCCCTCCCCCATCCTCGCGCACAGATAGGAAGGCCTAACTCCATCAGGAATCGAAGAGAACTACGAGCTCGTCAGAAAACCGACGGAGAAAACTTTTCAAACGTGGGAGGACCTATGGGGACGGCTCAATCTTGCGGTTGATTCGTGAAGGTGGAGACTCACGACTGTGATGGATGTTTGCATTCACTACCACGGACACTTCCACTGCATGTGGGCTTCGGCCTACATCCGATTACTTTTCCTTATTCGATTTTCGTCTTCCCCCAAAAAGACAAACTTGCGTAAACTAGGCTTGAGGCTTCCTCAGAAGTCGCAATGGAAAGTTCCCTAGGTTATACAGTGGTGCAAATGGAAAGGGAACATTCAGGCCAACCGCGAATTTACATCTTTGGCTTGAATACTTGAGATTTAATCGTACTTAAGTGATTGAGGTCATCGGCTCATGCTTCGATCATAGGCACTAGCCTATTGTACGGCTTCATATGAACAATGAAAAGAAGTTGGGGTGGTACGACCAAGAATCTAAAGGTACACGCTCTTGATTCTACCTATCCTTACTCAAACTACCAATCAAATCAACCCAAAGCGTACGTTGTAGATCAGCTTCGCGGGTTCTTCTCAAGCAGATCATTATCATGTGTACAAAGCTCTACATATTAGCCATGGTAATATTAGTAACCGACGATCTTGCTGGAATAACATCACTAGGTTGGTTGGCAAATGATATAATCGAACTCACTATGTATTTTTGTGTGATTCAATAGCGGCACGAAGCGTCATGGTGGATGGAGATACTCCGTACAAAGTAGTAGATAGACCAAGAAGGCTGAAATTAGAATATTTGTCATGCTACTTGAGACATGCTAATCGGGGAGCATACTGCACCACCCATCTTGAAACGGCCGGATACTCGAAAATTTGAAAGATGGGACTACGATGTCCTACCTGGCAGGCAAGTCGCCACCCGTCGAAAACTGGAAAGAGATAGAGAAACCGTACCACCGTGCTATCGAATACGTGAAAACTTTTTGAGAAGGAAAATCGGGTGCCAATGTGCTGTCCACCCCATTACCCGAGGGTACAGGTGCACTGCCGTTTCTGTCGCCGAACCGCACTACTGCTACTCCTCTGAGCCCTACAAATAAATTGTCCAGCATCATACCCTGAAGTCGGCCTTTCAAGTGGTCAGGACCTCGAGCGCACTGACGTTCCGCGATGTGACAGCATACACGCGATACGCCACACCACGGCCAGTAAACACGTCGTTCATTGTCTCCCAACCGAGCATGACATTACCATCTACCTTCAAATAGTCGCGGTTGCGGAAGATGGGGTGCATTGGCGATGGCGCGGGATGCATGTACACGCCATTGGGTAGGATGATCCAGCAAGACTTGGGGGTCTCGGTTTCCTTCGTCAAGAACCTCAGTATACCAGGAACGTAACCCACGATGGTGCCGGCAGGAATGTCTCTGGTCGCCATGAGCTGGTACTCTTTGCCCACTTTAACTAGACACGTTAAAGTGACGCATCGCGGTCGGGGCCCGCCCACGAATCCATGCTCCATGAGATGGGCAGTGGTTACATTGGTAGCATCTTCGATTCCAAACTTGCGGATGAAGCTCAAGTTTCGTGGAAATACTGCCAGTATGTCTCGGGAACAACCTTGAACAAGGGAGAGGACGCCAGTCCGGAGTCTTCCCATGCCAGTTTGTACCAAAATCCCTGCTGGGGGGGCTTCCCGTCGCTTTCTGGCAGTGGGAAATAGGCCAGGCTCATGAGGTAGGGCCCAAATATTTCGGCCGCCGTTTTGAGCTGTGCGGCGGTGACGGACTCTTCCCGCAAGTACTTGCTCATATCGTCGGTTCGATACACGACCAGCGGCCAGGCCTCATTCCTCCAGCTGTCCAGGTTCCTCAGGTACATTTTGTTCCGCCGAATGGTCGATGTACTCGAATGCTGAGTGACGCGCGGCAGTTCCAAATGTATCAGATGAGCGAGCCACAGCTTCTCCTCTTCCTGTTGTTTTGCCTTCGCATCCATGCCTACCACCCTTTTAGCAATATCGGCGCTGATGTGGCCATGAAGATACGAGTGATACCAGTTGGTGGCCTGCGCGCCCTTTGCCGTTGAAGCGGTGGCAACGTTCTTGTAGCTGTTGTAATCTTCCGAGGGTTTGTCCTCCGAACTGTAGTCCGTCACATAGAAATGAGGCGGCAACGTCGCGATCGCTCCGTTCTTACGGTGCCGATCGCTCATCATAGTGTCGACCACAGCGGCGAAAGCTCGCAGGAGACCGGGAGGAAGATTGTTCTCTTTCGCGAACGAACTCTGTTCATAGTCCAACGACGCACGACGAGGTAACCCACGGGTCGGATCCAGCATGTAGTTGATCGAGTAAGCCACTGTACGATCTCGGAGGCTGGTGTACTCGGTCGTGGCATTGTTTGGCATATCAGGTCGTTGATGAGGTACAAACGTTGACATGATTGGACTGGATGAGTTGGGCCGGTATGGGACTCAGACTGTGATGGGGGAATACGGCAAAAGGATATGAGCCTTAAGTGAGGGGATATGGGCGAAGGGCGAGAGGGCAGAGGTCGGAGGCGGATGAGGTTGTCGAGAGAAATGGGCTCCCAAGGTGAAGGCGCCCGCCCATTTACACGCTAAGCCTGTAGCAGAATACTGGTAACGTAGCGGGGCGCTCGCGTGGGTCGCTTCTTGGTCTTTTTGCCTCACCCCAACTACCCCAGCGCCGAAGATTGATCAACCTACCTAATGTTACCTGCACTATTATAGACTCTAACGATAGCTGGCCTGACCCCGTCGGCCAATAACGACACCATGGACGACGGCCACCTTGATCGTACATACTACAAAAAGGAAGAGCTGCATCCGGACGACCTAGATCATGAAGCATTAATGAGAGAGTCGGCCCCCGAAATTCCGGAAGGCCTACAGCGTCAACGGATTCGCGTCGATAACTATGGATTGACGTCATTGTCTCTTCCTGCAGACGACCGCAGTCCTGAGCTGAAACCCATGTCTGTACCCCTCAATGTGTGGCGTCATGTGCATGACCAGATCGTTTTCACAGTAAACTGCCCACCCGGGACAGAAGACTTCATGGCACGGTCGCGGCCCGGTTACCCACTTACATGTCAGCAGGCACACGAGATGGATCCTGGAAACGAAATCATACTGCACTTAAACCGATGCGACGCTAAGTATTGGAGAACAATCATGAACAACGTCGGCGACGCGAGGCCAATCACGTCAGAACGAGCTCACCCAGCCGCAAAACTTACGGCCCATGATCGTGTCATCGAAAATGTCACGTCCGCTGTGTTCGAAAAAGGCCGCGAAGAAGGCCTTGACTTCAAGCCCTGGCGAGAAGTGGAGGACTACATGGCGAGGGAGAATGAGAGGGAGAAGTCATACAAGAGACGAAGTTGTCAGAGACTGGATTGACGGCTGAACCGACGGCCAACCCTGAGCGTACATCATATCTCTCTGAGGACGTGGAAATGACCGACAATATGGAAGGAGGTAGCATCTTCGCGGCCACCGCAGCTGTTGATGGACCAAAAGATGCTGCTCGTATGTTGGGACCCAGTTCCGCTTACCCTACCACGACAAATACTGCGGACACAACGATGGAAGATGCGTGGGTGTCCTCTTATGGAAACGTGATCTCCGGAACTAAGGCTGAACACGCTATGTCTTGTAGAATTAAGTTAACGCTGTGTGTAGAATTGTAGCTTTCTAAAGTTATATTAATGCGATAGATAATCCTTTTGGATGCGCGCAGAGTTATCTCTTTAGTTCCGGAAATTCCGTTTCCGTAAGAGGGTGTCTGCATTTGTGTGCAGCGTTCTGCATGGACGGACATTCCATAGCTTCCGTCTCCGCCCACCTCCGCCCGTTGACCATGGAGAATTTCCATGGGTACTAAGCTCATATATCGTCATTATCTTAACTGTAGTAGGATATAATTTAGCTTTAATAGGATTAGCCTCTCTTCTTAGCTGCCTTAGCCTCTCTACCCCTCTCTACCCCTCCCCACGCTTCTCTTTCTTTTTGCCTCTTTGCCTCTTAGACTGTACAGATAGCTAGCCTATACAAGTTACTATAGGCGGGATATCCGGCGCGGCGCCCTTGGAAATCCATGGATTTTTTCCATGGGCTATGGGCGGATTCCGCCCCCGTCCATGCAGAACGCTGTTTGTGTGTAGCTATGGCGATTATTGCTTGGACAAAATCAACCCCAACCCCATGGAGAGCGGCACGGTCTGCCAAGAATGCCATGATATGTCGGAAATGTATCCAAGCGTTTCCGGTCAAGGTTATTCAGCGTCTGCCCCGTCAGCTTAGATACTACTCTCCTACAATTTTCCTTTTCTCTGATAGGGGCTTCGGTACCAACAAAGGCAGTCACCCGCAGGGTATGCCAGCGTCAGAGTGCGATTCTGGCTTCTTCGGCGGCCTGATAAGGCGAATCCTGCTTCTATAACACTTGGTGATTTGAGCTATCTGATTTGAGTACGCGGGCCCCAACAAGCCCATTGCGTAGACTATAGTCGACGAACATACAAAATGCAAACTATCTTGGTCCAGCTGAAACATCCTGATAGTGTCTCGTTTATTTTCAATGTCTAATTAGTGCACGTCGCAGCCTAGTTAGGAGTTATAGGACGAACGGATCAATTATTGAACGCACGGCCTCGAACATACAACTAGTTAGTTCTATAATCTAGTTGGGCACCATAGAACGTGCGGTCAATTGTTGAACGCATGGCTCTTTCTGCACAACTAGGTATCTTTTCATATTGTATGGTCGTTTACTGGACGCACTTTTGTTTGAATAGGGTACTCAAAGTCTCGTTGGGCGAGCGGACATGCGGCTCATTATTTGAACACATGGCCTTAATGTACAACTAGATGTCGTCCTTCAAATCAAACAATGTGGCTGTGGCTAGACACTTTCGTTATCCAGTTGGCGCGCGAGACGTGTGGTTCAACATTGAACGCATGGATCTTAATGCACAACTGGATGTCATATAATCTAGTTGGGCGAGCGGCACGTGTGGTTCAGCATTGAAAGCATGGCTCTTAATGCACAACTAGATGTCATATAATCTAGTTGGGCGAGCGGCACGTGTGGTTCATCATTGAACGCATGGCTCTTAATGCACAACCAGATGTCGCCTACCAACGCAAACTGTGGGTTATGTATGTAGCTCCACTCATACAGTATAGAGATATATGATATGGCGAGTTCGATCAGAGAGCATCATGGAGATCTACAATTGATATCTCGAATTGGTTCTCTCTTGGGGTTAAGATCATGAGGATAATGGTCGGTCCCGGGCCTGTTTCGCGCGTCTTCGTGACCTCCCATCGCGACAGTCTCTAGACGTTCAACTAGCAGAGAGTAATTTTCATCACAGTGATATAACACGGCTCGCCATCCGGAGGTCGGAAAAAGCGCGTAGCCCATATAGGTATTAGCGTGGCGCGTCCCGGTCTTGGCAGCCCCACTCCCACTGGGAACTTGACACAGGCTTGCCGCTCCGCATCCTTTTCTTCTTTAGTAGACAACCATGGATCAAAATTCCGGTTACATCTACCAACCCGCGCCCGCTTGGGTGTATGGTATGTGTATTCCCATGTGCCATCCCTTCAGAACCCGCTAACCGGCTCAGCGAACAACCCCCAGCCTCAACAGCAACAGAACCAAGCCCCGGTCTATGGAGGACCCCCCCAAGCACCATAGTTCTCCTACCCAGGCTATCAACAAGCTTCCGTTCCACAGAGTTCCTATGTACAGCCGCCAGCGCCAGCGCAACACACCAGCCAAGCTACATATCACTATCCTCCAGGCCCCTCAGACCAGTATGGACAGCCGCTGGCGCAAAGTCCAGGCTATATCAATCAGGCTCAGTACATACAAGCTCATACACATACGCACACGCACACGCACACGCACACGCACACCACCGTCACCACGAATCCAACCTACAGTCAACAGAATTTCCAAGCTCCTCCTATGATGCAGAATGCTACGTACCCTGGCACCAACCCTGTCGGAGTTGCGTACCCTCCCCAACCTGCACAATCCTACGCTCCAGGATTTACACAACAGTTCCAGGGACTGGGTATCTCCGACCCAGCGACAGCAAAAGGTATCGAGATTTTGAGGAAAGAGTTCGAGGATGAGGATGAGGAATGGCAACCACAACAAGCACCTCATCGGCCCCAGCCAAATCATACAGTCTATCAAGGACCGTCACACCCCAATCCTGCGGGCAGGGTTCATCAGGACATGCGACCATCACAGCCGTGCAACCCTGTACGTGGCGGATTCAATGCAAGACATCAGTCTGCTCGGAATCATCAGTACTTCCCCCGCGTAGAGCGCGGAAGCTACCGAGGCGGGCGTGGTCGTAACCTTTACAGGGGTCTCGACCGCCGGCCACCACCACAGCCAAGAGTCCAGGGACCGATTCCTCCCAGCGAATAGAACTCGAACCTTGCCATGGCCAGCCAACGCCATGGAAGACAACTCCAGAAGCGGTCATCAAGAATTTGACCGAGAGCCCTCGCCAGAAGTCGATCCCGATGACCCATCCAATACCACCACAGAGTATGTGTCTAGGGACATGGCAGTGGGCTTCTCAATCACAAGGGAAGTGACAAACCCAGCAGATAACCACAGTGCGGCACAAACCATCTACCGGCCATACGAGGTCGAAGAGCCCGATGATGAACAGCCCAGTGACTACGGCTCGAACCCCGAGTTGGACGTGGTTTCTTCTTCGGACACAGGCTCGAGTGACTATAATCCACAGGGTACGCTTCTGAAACCCAGTGCACAGTCAACAGCAAGACTGACATGTTATGTAGACATATATTTGAACTGTGGCTGTGTCTTTTGTGACAGACTCAGTTCCGCAAGAACCCCCGAATGCGAAGATTTCCAGTGTTATGAGAACGAAGCAGTCTACACCGGTACCAGCGAAGCAAATATCGATCCACAGTAACCGAGCCGGAAACGCATCAGAGTCAATCAGACCGCGAAGTCCTCTGCGCGAGGAAGATACCGGTGTCTAGAGGCCGCTCGACTTGAGAGGTGTGTATTCTTTGGTACCATGACATCTAGGAGTCGCTAACATAACTCTAGAGCTCTTCGGTCTGATCTCGCGATTCCTCGAGGTGACCTTAGATTTCTGTTTCGCTATCGCGACAACATCGAGCAGGACCCACAGTGGGTTGCAACTCACAGAGTACCACGGCTGTCGGAGTGGCGGGATCACCAGACCATAGGCCCGTATCTGCTCGATCTGCAGAGCAATAGCATAGCTAATCGTCACGTCTTGGCAAATCGCCGAGTGGGCGAGCTCGATGACGCCGAACAAGACCAGAAACACGAATATCATGTCCACGACCGTCTGGGCCTCATGGAATAGATGGTCAGAAGCATTATTTCCTTTTATGAACGTCTGGGCCTCATGGAACAGATGGTCAGCAAGCGTCGCTTTCCTTTATGAACGTCTGGGCCTTCTGGAACGGATGGTTAGCAAGCTTCGTTTCTTCCCTCACGAACGTCTGGGCCTCGTGGCACTGATGGTCTACCAGGACATAACTGTAGTCATGTAGCGGCTCGTACGAAAAGTCTTGTGTGGCGGATGTCTTGATGTGTTTCCCCCTGTTTCTTCTTCTCTTTTGGCGACAGTTTCTAAATGTATGTAGGACGGGGAATACATCTTGCACACCGGGCATCCCTCTGTTTAGTGAACGTGAGATCTGCCCACGCTTGAAGATTCACTTAGTCTATCAGCCCCACAATCGTACCGATTTATCAGCTCGATGTTCTGGTCGTACGCATAGCTGTCCTGCGTTTTTCGCTAGTAAGTATCACCATCGAAAATGGATTCTAATTGAGAAAACACAGTCCCAAATACCAGTCATCGATAAACTAGGTTAATATGGGCCTACTTCCACTGCTCCGCAAGAGCGGGACTGTGAAGTTTACGCCATGGGTCGATCGTGCTAACTATCTCTTTGGTTTGGAATTGGAAACCACAACGGTACGGGCGGTAGATAGTATAATGTGATTGTTAAGTTTACAGGCAACTCAGCAGCGATCGAAGAAGCGTGCGGGCAAGCACGCAACTAGCCAACGCGATGCCACATTTTCTATGCGCATTAACTTCAGCTTCTACCAACTCATACTATTCCTCCGTACAAGAATCCGAAACGTCTGTATTCTTGGTGCGACATCCTATACAAACCGACCATGCTCTCGAGATTTCAACAACAACAACACTACGCCGCATACATTCAGTCACCAAATGGCTCAGCCGTTTCCTTCGCAGCTATTTTTGAATAAATGGAAAGACGTATAACTCTCTTATATCTCTCTCAAAATTCACGGCTTTCATGGCTTCGACGACCCCTTACTGTGCGTGGAGCTACATACTCGCTGGCATGCTCTGCCAACTTTACATTAAACCCTATCAGGAACTTCCGCCAAGTTTGCTCGAGTGCGCGCGAAGGATTAGCGAGTCTATTCGAACTTCAACGACAGCCCCGCTCTGTGTCCGTGAGATTTTATCAACACACCCACTACCTAGTATCTTCGTGTTGGTCTTCGTCATGGTTAACCGTCTCAAGCCATTATGACGAGTAGAGCAGTTTTCGCAAGCTCAAGCATTCAAAATGAGAGCCTTATGAGTATCAATGATTCCAGCGATACTTGTCCGCGATTTGGATTGGAAACAACGTAGATTGCAGCCCATGGTCTCAGGTCCGCAATCCCTCAGCCTGATGGATATGCTAATCTTTATAATTCATTGCCAGGTAGGACACTATTTCAGCGATGCTCCTGACAGTACACAGGATTTTAGAAGCAAGTAAACATATCAACCTGAACTTTACAAAGCCCTGCTGTATCTACCATACACAGTAATGTCTAATCGGAGGTGCAGAATTGGGAGGAAACGATATCTCCATGCGCATCGGTAGGAAACAATGTCTGAGGTGAATGATGATGATGATGATGATGATGATGATGATGATTCGCGGCATTGAAAAAGCGTTACATAAGCGTTGGGGCGACGGGAGGGAGAATTGTGTATATAAGCCCCTCGATTCCTCGCTATGACTCTTCCACACACATCCAAAAAGTCCATGTTTTTGGCATTCTAAAACGTCTAGTAGACACAACCATATGGGAAGACGCTGCGGAAAGAGGACGATTGCATCATCCATGTCTGGAGCTGAGTTACTTTCCAAAGACTGATCCGCGGTGTTGAAGATGATCAACATCTAGATACGATGATGAGAATACCATGTAAATAAAAACGCAAAGGAACTCCTGAGATCAGCGTCTTACATAGTGCAGATGTGGTACAGTGTATGCACTAAGGTATATAAGCCCCTCCTCTGAACCTCCCTCCCTCTCTCACTCCACCAACCCACAGGATAACTGTGAGCTTAAAAGATACCGGCGATTTTGTGATGTCTCCTGGATCTCCATCTGGTTTTGGCTGCATAGTATCCACCATGCATCCCATCATCACTACGTGAGCATCAAAACAGGCTTTAAACTCGAGTCTCTCATGCCCGTACAATCTTCCCGACCATTGTTTCCGTCTTCTTTCTGTACCAGCACTGCAGCATATATAAGCCCCTCCGTTCCTACGCCTCTCTCTCCCGTTCTTCTTACACACAGCACTCTGCTCATAACAGGATACTAAAATACACCGGCTCGATACTCTATGGCTTTCTGCGTCTTGCCGTTTCCAAAATCTCGGATCAGAGATTTGTATGTGACAAGACCTAAGCAAACCATACCACCGAGTATTTCGGCGGACTTATACGTGGACGTGTAGTGCTAATCACCATCGTCACTATCACTGACTTGCAAGAAAACCCCGCACTTCTCAATTCCTCTAGCCCGCGCGCCGCAAGGTATATAAGCCACTCTCTTCTGACTTCTAAGACTTCTTTCTTCTCACAGCACACCATTCGCACGCGCAGCGGAAATGAAAAACAGAACAGGTTGCTTGGATGTAGTTTCCCGCGCCCTGGCCCCTCAAAAGTGATTTCTGGCAATATGATGTGATAAGAGCGAAGAGAGAAGATAAATGACTTGAGGGTGTTTCATGTGCAGTGTTCTTTGAGAACTTCTGCGGGGCCCCGGGTGGTGGTGATTACCACCATCATCGCCAGAAAGACAGCGCAAGTGTGCGTGAACCTCCATCCTCCCCGAGACACACATGTCTACGTATATAAGCACCCTTCCTCCCCTCTTTATCTTCTTTCCTTACACACCACCACTTCTTCTGTTATACGGAACTAAAAGCATAAATGGATTTATGTATGTCCTTGCATCTCCCCTCCCGGCCCCGCCCCTAAAAGATCCACGGTGTACCCCAATATGGCACGTACATACCGGGGCAAAACATGAAGTGCGATAACCTCATAACTGGGGCATAGACTTGTTTTCAATAGTCGTTTACGTGAGACGTATACGTGGTGTTGCTGCGCATCCTCGTTGTAAGCAACATCATCATCATTATTCACCGCCGAGTTTCTTCATGGAGAAAATCAGACTCAACCCGAACCTAACTTCACACAGACCGGTGAACAGACCTCCTCGCCGTTGTCCCCGCATATATAAGCCCCTCCCTCCACTACTCCCTCTTTCTCTTCCCACACACTCCACTCCTCGCAGAGCAGAGTACTAAAAAGTTATATCAGGAAAACCTATGTCTCTTCTGTGCTGTCCGGCGCCGTTAAAAAGACACGCCCGCTACAGACTAGGCGTGACCTGCTTGCGCACTTGTCTCTAAAAATCACCATGGACATCTCATGGGAGTGTCTTCGCTTCTCTTCTCTTCCAGCGGCGTCGTCAATAGTTGTTATGCTGCGTGCACGCAGTATAGCGGACGCGGCGGTGATGATGGTGATGCGCACGATCTGAGTACTCGGAAAGGTTTGGGATAGAGATCAGGGTATATAAGCCCCCCTCTCCACTGCTCCACCCATCTTCTTACACACAACAGCATCTCTACTCTACTAAAAAAAGACGCGGTGGAGATGTTCATGGCGTGGGCTTGCCTGAAAAACACTTCATTCAATATCATGCCCGGAAGACGGTGCTCGAAAAAGATCACATCAACGCGCGCATGTGTCCACAACGTACCCCTTCATCCCCCAATCCCATATCACCTACTCATCACCACCACCACCACCACCACCCACCAACGATGAAGCCACTCACCAACCCCTCCTCATGCAACAGTGCCGCGCTTATCTTCAACATGATCGTTCATTAGAAAGAAGATATATATCGCATATCAACAAAGAAACGAACCAAGTCATCACCTCATAGATCCCATCGCTTGCCTTGCCTCGCCTTACTCAGCCGAGGAAATCAACAGCACTGACAAAAGAATGCGCATGCAAGTCGTCACCGGGCTTCGTAAATCGAATAGCATCAAAAGAAGGGGGCCTGAGCCACCGCCCCGACAGCGTCAAAACGCATATCGGGCACTGCATCCACATTACCAGCCACCGAAGTAGTTAGCGAGCACCTCCCTTCGTCACCCCTCCACGCCCTCCACCTTCCGCAAAAACTCCCGCACGCGCCCGACCTCCACCCCATCTAGCGGATCGCTGTCCAGCGCCTGCACCAGCCCCTCCAGCACGCTATCAATCCGGCCTTCATCGACCTTCGTACACAGACTCACAACCTTCCTGTACATCAACTCGAGCTGCCCGTTCTTCTCTTTCAGCTTCCTGCTGCGATCAGCCAGGTTTTTGTTGTTCTGCGCATACACGTCCAAGCGGTGCCGCAGCGTCTGTATGGAGGGCAGATTAGCGAGCTGCGCGGCATTGTGTTGGGCGAGGTGGGTGGTGTCGATGGGGAGGGGCGTGGAGAGGTAGGACAGGCCGTCCGAGGAGCGGCGCATGAGGTGGTCGCCTGCGGCGCGGAGCTCGTGGGGCAGGTCGTCGCCGCGCACGATGAGGCCAGCGCCTTCCATGTCGGCGTAGCCTATTGCACGCTTCTCGCGGAGGTCGCTGCCCGTGTGCACGGCTAGGTTGTGGCGCTGGGGCTCTAGCCATCGCTGCAGGTTGGAGATGCGTTTTGTGCGGTCTTGCCGTTGTCGGAGACGTGTACGCAGTGTTTCTAGACGATGTTGCTCCATCTTTTGCTGGGTAGAGAGATTGGCAATTTGCTCGTTTGTGCGGTCGATGTTGTCTTGCTTGAGGCGGACTTCTTGCGTGAACTGCATGCTCGCGCTTTGCAGGATGCCGTTCATTACTAGGTTTGAGTTGAGTATAGGTTCGCACAGATCATCAAACGGCTTACAAGGCTGAATCTCCCTACTTGTCTCCTCCACTTTGCTCAACGGCGCCTGTCCTTTACTCGGGCTGTTGGCTGTGGCCGACATATCCGCGTCTGCGTCATTACCCACACCAAAATCAATCGGCCGCGTGCCTTTGTGATTCGGTATGGAGGGGTCTGCTTGGACCTCCATCAGCTGCGATATGATGTTCCGGTTCCCTATCCTGGCAGCCAGATTCAGCGCGGTGTTCCCAGCCTTATCACGGGCGTTGACCATGTCTTGCATAAATCGCATCAATCCGATGGGTTTGGGGTAATTACTGTTGGCCTCAAACGAGCTCGGCTGGCTGGCGCCAATGTTGCTCCGCACCAGATACTCCAGCAAGGCTTCCAAGTAGTACTTGCTGGACGCGGCCCGCCCTTTGATTGCACAGGTGACGGCGATGTGGTGGAGTATTGTCCGTCCTTGAGCGTCACGAAGTTCGATTAGAGGGGCTAGTATTTCTAGCGTTTCCGGAAAGCAACTGTGGTCTAAGCTGTTGTTCACGGATACTGCACTCATCAGTGGGGTCTGCCCTGCCGAATTCCCCCTAAACATGTTCGCTCCTTTCGATACTAACAGACGCATGAGAGACACGCGTGCGAGGGTTGCGGCCCAGTGGAGTGCAGTATTCGAGCTGTTGTCGATAGGCATGTCCAAGTCGGCACCGGATAAGTGCAGAATCGCAGGGTGGTTAGTGAAATCGGTTCGCGTTTGGTCTGCGAAGAGGTCGGTCAAAAGGGCCTGCTTCTCTTCAGACACTTTGTCGTTGGGGTGGGGTAACGGGGGCAGGGCCGTGGGCACCTCGCCGTCTGCTGTCGTCAGAGGGTGGCCGGTGACGTAGAATGATTCGTTTGGCTCGGTGGGAGAGCCGTGGTCCCGCATGGACAGCTCAGCGCCGTTCGATTGCGAGAAAGAATCCTCTTGCGAAGGGCGCATCCTTTTCCTCGGAGGTTCCTGCACTTCGTCTACACCGGTCCCGTAGGCGGAGTCGGCGTGTCCATTGAGGGCGCCGAAACTGCGCTCGGAAGCCAGGCTCGGGGCACTTTGCTGGCTGCTGGCTCGGAATGAGTCCTGACTCCCTATCGGGGCTTGTGGTGGCCGGTTAGTGGATCTACGTCCTTGCGAAGAACTCCCCGGCCGTGGTGCGGGCGAGTTCATACGCGCGACCTTGTTCATGGCAGCTAGAGCGCTTGTTGCTGTCGATGAGATGTTAGAAAAAAAGGTGCCGCCCATGCTCTGCGTCGTGCTGCGGCCGTCCATACTCTGCGTGTAGAAGCGCTTCCTGTTGGCGGCCATGGCCTGCTCTTTGGTCGGCGTCTCGATGCCCTGGCCGGCCGCGTTGCCGTTGCCGTCGCCGTTCAAGTCGTAGTCGAGCAGGGGCTTGAGGATGTCCTCGACGCCGTACTGGCGACAGAATTCTCGGCCGCGGCGGTAGTTGATCCAGGTGCCCTGGTATTTGCCGTAGCCGCCTTGCACCTTCTCGTGCTCGCCGGTCAAGATCTCTTTCTCCAGCACTTTTGTCCGCTTGCCTTTGTCGACGCCGGCGACCTTGAGGATCTGCGTAGCGTTGAGCCAGCCGTCCGAGCGTCTGCGCATAACTGCAACGCGATTTACTTCCATTTCGTACACGGACACGCCCGAATACACAGCCTGAAGTGCGTTAGAAGCTCGTTATCAATCATGACACGGTCGCAGTTTTCCGTACCGTGTAGATCTGCGGCTTCTCCAGCGGCGCCTGCTGGAAGCCATTCATGTCCGAGAAGGAGCGGCTGAAGCCCGGGGCGGCCATGAGGCCATTGTGCGAAGAGTTGGCGTACATGGCGGGCTGCGGAGGCGCGGCGGCGGGGAACGACGAAGACAGTGCTGGACGCGCGACTTGCATGCTGTCGAGGCGGCGGCGGCGGCGGCGGCGGCGGCTGTCGAGAATGGCGGCGGGGTGCAGCTGGAGCGCCTAGCAGGAACGGCAACGGCGCATGAGGGCCGCGGCAGAGGACGCAGGGCGTGGCAGCAGTCGCGCAGCGGTGGGAATGGCGGTGCCAACGGGCTGGACGCGTCGTCACAGCGGCGGCGGTGGGTAGTCCGGGGCGGCGCGGGGGGTGCAGGGCGGGGCGGTGGAGGTGGTGGGCGACGCGACGGTCGAGGTGGGTGTGAATGTGCGAGCAGGGCGACGGTCGAGGTGACGGCTCGCGGGCACGTCGAAATCACGCGCGTCGCCATGGGCACAAGCTGGCAGCCCGCAGCCAATCGCGGCCGCCGTGCCCTCAACACCAGGGCCAGTGATGAAATGGAAATGAATTGGCCACCACTCCAGCTGCTTCAATCATCCGTCCGGACGCTCTGGATGCCGCCCTCGGTGCCGTCGCCGCCGGCCAGCGTGTCGAAGCTCAAGTCCATCCACCTGCTGCGCGCCCTGCTCCGCGAAACCACGTACCTGCCCGACCGCACCGCCCGCCAGTACTTCACCCGCCACGTCGTCCACCGCTTCCGCGCCTACCAGCCCAGCCAGAACCAGAATGCAGCCAGAGTCGACAGACACCGGCGACGGCACCTGTCCGCCATCACCGCCCGCACGCGTGCCACGCAGAAGACGGCGCAGAAGAGCCTCAACTACCTGCGGCGCGCCAACCAGGGCGAGCTGCCGTGTCTGCAGAAGGTGCTGCTCTTGGCATACGGCCGCCTGGGCAAGAGAAAGTACGCCCTCATGAACCAGTTCCTGAAGCCAGATGTCGTGCCCGGCGGCGACGGCGTCGTAGCCCCCCCGCCGGAGCTGGGCCCGCTGCAGAGACTGTACCACTGCAACGAACGCTTCCTCTCCGTCTTCAGTGCACCACGCAAGCTCTCCGAGACCGAGAACGCCATCGAAGTCGCGCCTCGCTTTGGCAGGCTCAAGCTTGTTCTCAAATCACAGGTCAAAAGGAGCATCGCCATCAGCAGACCGTTGAAGCGCGACCACCTCAAGATGCCCATCCACAACGTGTGGATGCGCCCCATGCCGGTCAAGCGAGCTCGCAATATCGTCCGGCGATGGTACGCCGATGTCATGACGAGGCTCCTCCCACCGCTGCCTGACCAGGAGTGGCTTGATCTGGAGGCCATGACCAACGGCACGAAGCGTATCGACTTTGCTCGCCGCCGTACACCTGCCACCGAGCTTGACCCGCAACCTGTCCCCGACGAGGCTCGCCTCACAACTCTGTTACAAGACGCACTCGCTCTCGACAAGCCCAGCAAGGCGGACAGGCCGATTGGGCCCCAGCGACCGCACACGGTGAATGTGCGCTTCATGCGGCGCCTGTACTCGAAGATCTTCAATTACTGCTGCAAGCTGGACTGGGATGAGCAGAGCGCGACATGGATAATTACCTGGGGAAGTCCACCAAAGGAGATCAGCCCTCGGATATATCTTGCTCCTACTGATGGCGCTCTCTTCGCCGGTGTCGACCTACGCGGCCGGATGCCGGCATGATATGCAACTGTTCTGCTACTAGTATGTTCAGAACTCACGCCGAGGAGCGAAACATCGAGGCCCGTTTACTCGCGAAACGAGCTGTGGAACAAGTTCGTGTCGGCATTCCGGACTAGTCGGCATTGTGCCGCCAATCGGAACTTGGCAGGAACATGACTTAATCCGCGCCATGTGGGAGGCGCGTTGTCTCCCACTTCGCAGCGCTTCAACACTCTTGCAGCGTCCTGTTTCTCCAACATGGCTTCAGACGGTGCGACGATCCGCCACGCGACCCGCGAAGGTGCCTCATCTCGCCAATCGTCGCCTGTCGACGGAATCGTCTGGCATCATGAACACTGACCGTCCCAGATGTACCCACGATTCTCAGCCTGATACACGAGCTCGCTCTGTACGAAAAGTCGTCTTCCTCCGTCCACGCCACCGAAGAGCTGCTCACGAAGACGCTGTCGCACGCCGACTCGAGCGCGCCCGATAACTTCACCCCCGGCTACGCGAAGACATTCCTCCTGACAGCCCCCGAAGGCGACATCTGCGGCATGGCGCTCTACTTCTACAACTACAGCACCTGGACCGGCGTGCCGGGCGTATACCTCGAAGATCTGTTCGTGCAGCCGGCGTACAGGAAGCGGGGCTATGGTAAGACGCTCATCAAGGCGTGCGCGAAGGAGGTTGTGCGCATTGGCGGCAAGAGACTAGAATGGAGCTGTCTGGCGTGGAACAACCCGAGCTTGGAGTTTTATGCTAGTCTGGGCGCGAAGAAGAAGGATGAATGGGTTGGATTGAGGGCTGAGGGTGAGGAGCTATTGAAGTTGGCCGAATAGCTTGCATGTTGCACGACGCAATCTTAGCGATACACTGCTATGCTTGAGAGCTTTCACCAAGAATCTCTTTTGATGAAGGGTCCATCAGATCATGACGTTGATGAGCATCACCACCACCGTCTATGAATCCCCAACCCTCAACCTTGCGGCTATCTTTGCACTACTCTCCATGTTCACTTCGAGCCTGAATTTAGACTTTCCGAAGAGAAGAAACCCACCACGCATCATGTCCTCCTCCCATTTATTCTCTTTCCACCCACCTTCCAACTGTTATTCCCACAGTCTTTCCTCCCACATCATTATTCTGAGAGTGCATTTATCAATATATTGAAGACGCATGAACATAGACCCGAGTCGCGAAAGCGAGGCGGGACAAGACATGCGTGGAATACCATGAATTCTTTAGTGTCCCCAGTCCAGTCCGCAAGTCGCACATGCGTGATTCCTACGATGCTCATTGTTTTGAGAGCTGCCTTGTTCTTGGGAGAGGGCTCCGAAATCCCGCGACGTCTCACATGAAATCGTTGACGTGAATATTCGGTATCCGCACACATCCCACATGGTTAAATGGGAAACAAATTTTTTTTCCGAGACCCGCAGCACACAACACATTCCTCCAGTATTCTGCGCTTTCACCATCATCGGCCCGGATGGTTTACTCGTATCGACCTCTTCTACGCAAGAATGGGTCTGGGTACCTGGATTCGCCTAGGTGCGCGTCGGGAACGAAGTATGTCACTCTTGGGTTTGACCCTGCTGGGCATTGTATAGAATCTATCGTATGATCCTCGATTGGATCATGAGAGGAGCTATGAGGTCTTTTGGCCAACATCAGGTGAGTCATGTCAAAATTATAACCGGACTTTTACTTCCGTTGTTGGACATGTACGTAGAGTGTCTGGATTTTTGAGAAACGCAGCGCCATCATCAGTGGTGGTATTGGAAGGATTTTTTTCTCAAGCCATGGCATTTTCCACTTTCGCATTTTGCAGCGTCATGAGTTGAGCTGCGTGGTTCTAGACGGGCAGAACGCGCCATGGTAAAGGAACTCGAGGTTTTGGATCTTTCCGGACATGAAAAAACGCGGCATCTTTTTTTTGGATTTGGCAGCAGGTGTAGATGCGCTAGGAGATCCGAGGGCTAGACATCGGTTCATCGGTCGTGGGTTTTGGTGGTCGTTGCGCGTCGTCTGACACACGCAGGACAGGATATGCATGCATATTTCGAGTATCTTAACCTCGCCAGACATGTAGACTGATGGGATGATTTTCTGCAGGTGCAGACGCGAAGAGAGGGAGAAGGCTTCGCGAGCGACGGAGAGCCAGACATGACATGGCATTCGTATAATTTTTCAGGTCTCTCTGGACATAGGCTGTATATTGGGTTGGTTCGGGGTGGCTAGGTAGTTTTTCGAGGTCCGCAGCGTCGGACATGAACTGACATCCTGGAGATTTTGATCTTTTCACTCCAAGCATACTGACGATTCCAGAACATGAATAGGCCTGTTCGAAATTTCGTCTCGCGCCGTACATGCCTCGATGCGGTCGATTATTTTCGGATCATGCGGACGTTGCTTCAAAGTGTGCTCCGCTGGACATACATTTTTGTGTTTCTCTTACAGGACTTCATACGTGGTAAAATACATGTCTTTATCGTTCTAGGGATTCGTTCGCTAGATGGCGGTATAGGCTTTTGGCTTGAATGTTTACCACACATATCTTTGCAAGCAGAGTCTTTTATTGTTTTGAGACATGAAAGAGCGGGAGTGCGTGTTTTCGGAGGAAGAGAGCCAGACATGTTTGGAAACATTCGACCGTTTGGAACTACTGGCTCTAGACTTGGTTTTCTTCTAGAGGTATTTGGTCTTAAGAATGAGAAAGAAGACGAGCTGCTTCATAAGGCTTTTCATGCATTCAATTCTGCTCGGATTTTCCCCGATATCGGGGTCTTTCACTAGCGGATCCCATCATGTATTCCCTCTATTTGCGTTCTGACTATCAACAAGTACTTCGGGATCCGCAGTAGCAGACATTGCTTTCTCGACCAGACTTTTGTCCTTCTCCAGACACAGGGAGTGTTCCGTAAATGTTTTCTACCGTCTTGAGCATGTAAAATACACTTCGCGGCTTGCGAACCCAGACATGAGTAATATCGAACACGGTTTTAGTTGCAAGCAAGTAGAAGTGTAAGCTTGAGACTGCAGGGCCGGACATTTAATCGTGCGGAGTATTTTGGTTTCCGGACATGGCAGTTTTGCGGAAGATTTTCAGTTCTGTCCACAGGGCAGGGCATGTCTTGTTCTGCCGATGCTTTTATTTGATAAATTTAAGTACTTCGAGGCTCGAACCTCATAGTTTTAGTTATGCAGAGGAGTGCTATGTAGTAGAGAGGTCTTAGTGGAGCTTCGGCGGGGGCTCTATTATACCACCTAGAGAAATGTGCTGAGTGCCTGGGTGGAATAGCCATTGATGTTTGAAATTCTTTTTGAAATGTAGCTTCGTACATTAGGTTGCTCCATAGTCTGAGTGATTTGCATTTCAAAAGTAGATAGAAATAAAGGCTTCCAGTTGCTAGCTCTCATCTACCATGGAAAAGACCTTTTTGGTTTCGTATAGCCGAAGTCTTACAAAAAACACGCTTCTTTTTCTCAAGCACGCAAGAACGGCTGCATGTATTTGCTCGTAAACCCTTATTTTAGTGTGATCAGGTAGCAAGATCGCGTAGAGAATCAGCCTGAAAGAAAGAGAGAAAGGATGAAGGGCCTTTAATTTACTAGAGTGACGGCTAGCTTCAGGCGTAGAATCGACGGTGTATGCGCAGATATGGATGTGTGAATAGTAGCTAGGTAGAAGACTACCACTGATATTCTCTGTTTCCCTTGAATCACCCTCTCGACATGCGTCGCCACACTGACAGTGTCTGCGCGAAAGAGCTCGCTCATAGTATCCTGTCTCTCCTCCATTCATCCGGCCGGAGGAGCCTAATGTCCAATCCGGGATGATCGTGATTATGCAGGTGTCGATCCGCTTCAGCCAACGGCACGGTCTCCTGTGCAAGACTGTCGCAGTGCATGCAAGTGTTTCGAAGATCAACCGTTCCCTTCGCAATTACAGCAGCCGTATGTTCCCTCATTTTTCGAGGTATGCGCATGGTGAACTGGATGCATTTGGATTGCTGGCGCTCGAGGATTGCGGTACACTTGTCCATGGCAGCCTTCTCCTCGACAGCAGTGAATCTGGAGTGTAGGGAAAAGTGGTATCTCTCTCCTACGCATCCTTGTTCTTTGGTTGACGCAGCGGGTCGGTTGTGATAGATTCTGACGTCGTATAGCTCTAGGAAAGCAGAGACGGTAATCGCCAGGCTCAGATAGTGATCAAATGCAGGTTTTAACGTGATCTTGATACCGCCAGCTACCACCCAATCATTGATAGATTTCGCAACGAAGGGCTTTGCTTCTTCGTGGATTTCGCGACAGGTGGCGAGGATCGCCGTCGCGGTGGAGCTGAGGACAAGCGTTGTATGACCAGGAGAGAGGGTTTCCGTTGGAGACATGGAAAGCTCTAGATGCTTCCTTGTACGTAGTAGTGCTCGTAGACCATGATGCGGATCTCTTTAGGGAGTTTGCGGAACGGAAATGAAGAGTCTGGCTGTACTGCCATGCTTGATGAGCGCCGGTTGGCGAGGCGTACACAGTGAGAATCTTTTGAGGGATCGCTAAGCCTAAGTGTGCTTGGGTGGTACGAGAACAAGTAGCAAATAATTGTGAAACCTTGGCGCGGGGACGACCTGCAGCAACCCGTATGTATATTCGAACGCGTCATGGATGTGTGGCAATAAAGATTGGGGCGTTGCATTCGCGATCGAGTAAGCTCTGGTCGAGCGAGCTTCAGTTGGGAGTCATCGAGACCGAGTGGATAGCTATGTCATGTGAGGCATTGGATAATGGGCACCTGGGCAGGTCCACTGGACATCGGAAAATTCATAAAGGTATTCGATGAGTATGATGAAACAAGATTACACAACAAAGACAAATCATACTCACGATCTGTCACAATCAGTCCTGAAGCTCCAACGCATCAACAATGTAGTTCGCACTCAACCAACTCGCATCCCCACTCCCATATACGCCCACAGTCAGCGTATTCGAACCGGCCTTGAAAGCACTCGCAGGTACGTTCCAGGTATACACGTCACCCCAGCCGCGATAAGCTCCTCGAGTGAGCCCCCGAGAATCGATCAGCTTCTGCACAATCGTTAGCTGCTTGTTCACATGCGTGATATATATGTTGCTTACTGGTGCGCCAGGATCAGCTCCCGTCCAGCTACCAATCTTGACGGACGGCCGTCCGCCCTTGAATGAAAGAGTAGTGCCAATTCGTAGCACATGCGCTTTAACCTGCGCCTGAGTCAATGTGAAGGTGACTGTCGCTGTACCACCCTCTTTCGACCACAAAGCCATTGGGAAGTCTTTGGCAGAGGACGTGCCGACAGTAAATGATCCACCCCAGGTACCCATGCGGGAGTCCGACGGATGCATTCTTTCAATCTTGTCACCATTCTTCAGGTCGCGAGGTTGCCCGTCAAAGTTGCCGATGCGCCAGATAGCAGGAGTACTCGGCTCTTTTGAAGCGATATCTTTGCTCGTCGTTTGACCCGCAGTGATGGTTACAGTATCGTTCGCGACGAGGAACTCCTGCTTGTAGAGTTTCATGCTATACGTTCCCGGCTTCATGAGGGGCGACTTGTATGTGCCATTGTTGGCTTTGGTCCAGTACTGTGCAGCAGTATTGTGCCAATGGACGACGGTCTCGAATTGCTCGGGTACTCCACTAGTAGCGCCGGAAACAGAGCCTCGACCATTGGAGGCAACGTACCCCTGTATGCTCAGACCACCAAAGAAGCCGGTATCGAGGTTTTCGGACGGCTTGGCTCCCGCTGCCGTGAACGCCATCGCGTATGGTCCTTGAAGACCGAAACGCCATGGCTCAGTACGTACATGTCCACTGTTCATGTACCAGTACAGTTCTTGATCACTGCTGCCAGTTTGGCTATTGATGTCGCGCATGAAAGGCCCACTAGCGGACGACTCGTAGGCAACACCGGGCATTACCATGCATACGGAAGCTTTCTGAAAAGCGTCAGTTTCTGGAACAGATAGTAGCCGAGCGTTTCTTACTGATCCTGACACACAGTGCACCTTGTCGTCGATGAAGCGATCGGATGTGTACATCTTACAGCTTGTCCGACCGTTGGCACACTTAAAAGTGTCTTTCCCTTCAAAGGCTTCGCAGCCACGGGTATCGCCAGCATCTCCGTGCACACCAGTCGGCAACTCAGACGTCCTCAGCCTTGCTAGCCAGCGGAGTTCTCCCGGATCGATCTCTCCTGTAATGTACGTCGCCATGTAGATAGTTGGTTCTTTCGGCTTCGCCACGAAGTAGTGGGTCAACGGCAGAGAGCTTGCCTTGACCGTAATCTTCACATAGCCGTTAATCGTCTCGCCGGTAACCGTGGAGGTGCCGAGGCCGGAGTTGATAGCGCTTGCTTTCCCTGTGCCCTGATACTCGATGCCATTATATTTCAGGCTTGTTATATCCCCATTCGACCTAATCAACCGTTAATCGAGGGTCCGAGGTGCTCGACGAGTAGAGTACCTGTTCACTTCGAAGACTAACCCACCGTCGGTGTCTACTTTGAACCGCGTGCTCGTGGAAGTAAGGCCAAAGGCAGCAGATGCTCCCCGAGTAAGTGCCAAAGCAGTTACAACAAGAGTAAGGAGTCCCATCTTACATTTCTCGCCAACCCAAAAGATGCAGATGGAGAGGTCCTGTCGGAAACGTGTCGGTGCAGAAGAAGAGGATTGCAGACATTGATTGAATCAGGCACAGCCCCTGTTTGTTCGAATGTGACTATATTAGCGGCATTATTTCTTCCGGCTATAGGAAGTCGCCATGTCCTAGCAGCGTTGTTTACCCAAATCAAATCCCCGATCGTCAACGATACACGCTAAGCTAATTGTACCGCATGTCGGAAGTGCCGGTGAGAACTTCGTAAAGCCCTCCAGTGTATTTTCGTTGTACGGAGTAAATGATAAACCTGGACATGACGTTGAGTGAGTTCCTAAGAGGCTGGAGAAGGTTCTGGCGTCCCACATCAAGGTGTCGATCATCTTGAGGCTGATGTGTCGCTCGTGTCTCACAGTTTGATGAGGTAACTCATGGTATTCGTGGCGGTGTGATGTGGGCAATGTTCCGATGTTGTACTCGACACACTCCCAAGGTTGCGTCGCGTCGTGGCGTCGAAGTGCCGATGCCGAGGGCGTGCCAAGCTAGTGTTATCGATAAGCTAACGTTAACGTTACCCTGCAGGTAAGATTTCTTCTAACTTCCAAGCTTGTCACCTCGTCACATCGTCAGCTCGCCCTCGTCGAACAACACCCAATTGTCATCGCGAAGCATCTCGGTGTTCCGCCCCACAACGCCGCTCGTTCTGGCACGATTTGTAGGGACGAACTATATCGTGAAAGATACCTATTGTATCCGTCCTGTCGCACTGGGTTCTGCCAGACCGAGTGAGGTCTATCTAGCTAGCATCGACCATGCAACTTCAAACAATGCCCATAGGCTTGTTTCCAAGTCCTAGATACTGCTTGTGCCATTCCTTCTCCAGACCCAGCTGACCCGCCCACGTCAAAACCAGGCTTGGATCTCTCAGGAATTCCCTTCCCACAAATACAAGGTCTGCTTTTCCTTCGCCTACCACCTTTGTTGCCATCCCCACATTGTCAATTTTGCCTACAGCTGCAACGACCATACTCTTTCCTTCCTTTTCCAACCGTTTCTTTATATCGTCTGCCAATTTCACTTGGTAGTAGGCGTCGTCCATCGGAGTCCTCTGGAGTGGATCATTGGCAGCGGATGACACGTCGATCAGATCAACCCCTATATCATCCAGAACAAGGGCGAGGCGGACCGAATCTTGTACCGTCCACTGTGGTGAATCGGTATGTTCCATCCAATCGGTAGCGGAGATGCGAATAGAAAGCTGGGATGCGCAACCGGATTGCCTTGACGACTTCGACCAAAAATCGGATGCGGTTTTCGAAGGTGCCACTGTAGGAATCGGTGCGAAGGTTTGAATACGGTGACAAGAACGAACTCAGAAGGTATCCATGTGCAGCATGGACTTCGATCAGGTCTAACTTGCAGTCAGTAACGTGTAGTGTCTTATTTTCAAGCTCAAATGACTGCTTACCAAATCCTCGCACAGCTCGATGTGCTGAATCCGCAAACGCATTCACAACCATGCCGATTTCTGTCTGCGACATCTTTTGGGGCATGGCATAGTGTGGCAAGTACCTAAAAGCGCTGGCGCCCCAGACTTCATCCTCCCAGCCTCCCTCCTCTTTTGAGACGACCCGGGCCTGACTGCCAGGGTAAATCGCGTGCATACCGCCTTTACGACCGGCATGACCGAGCTGTACCCCGATTTTCTTATCGCCCTCTAACCCATGTACGAAGTCCACTACCTTCTTCATTCCAGCGATGTGGCAATCGTCCCATAGCCCGACATCCAGCGGCGATGATCGGCCGTTGGCCAGGACAGCAGTTACTTCTACGACTGTTAGAGGCGCTCCCCTGAAACCGAAGTTGCCGAGATGCATCAAGTGAAAGTCGCTGAGATGGCCATTGGTGGCACTGTACATGCCCATCGGTGAGACTACGATGCGGTGTGGTAGTCGTAGTCCTCGAATCTGAATAGGTTGGAAGAGCTTAGGCGGTCCTGGGGTTATCGAGTCGACACTCGGCCCACTACCGGGTAGGTTTTGGGCGGAAGGCGTAGTATAAGACATGGCAATTGGACTCCTTGTTGAAATGAGAATGGGGATGAGGAAAAGCAGTTGTTAGAAAATAAGGTGATGTGGAATCGGGGGTTTATTTATTTACTGGATTTCAAACACGAGCGGTCCATAAAGATCGCCGTCACGGCGGAGAAATCATCTGTTCTGACGTTTACACAGGATGTTTATTCACAAGAATGCGGATCTACATAAGAGCTGGCTGACAACTACGTCCATTCCGCCGACACGGATATTCCTAAGAGCTCGTTCTCTGCACCTACTTCCAAGAAACATCATGGAGATCGTGCCACCTTTATCGAAGAAGCGCAAACTTCGTAAAGGAGTTCACAGCTGCTGGGAATGCAAAAGGCGCAAGATCAAGTGTGTTTTCGCGACATCTCAGCACGAAGCTTGCATCAGCTGTTACCAAAAGGCCATCGACTGCATAAGTCAAGCGGACAAGGATCTTACTGCGGAAAGTCTCCGAAACGGATCTACCAGAGTCTTTGATCGTCGACTCGGGCGCGTTGAGACGTTGTTAGAAGTTTTGATCAAGAGGCAGGGAGACGATCTTTCGACAGTCTCAGACACGAACTCAAGCGTCTTGCGCAATACTACTCCCTCGACCGAGAAATGTTTGATACCAGAGCCCATACCGTTATCTCCTGGCTCGACTACGCTCTCTGAAACCTTACATTCGTTCTCACCATCCCAGGAAGAACCTCGACTCCTTTGCGCTTCGCAGGGGTTCATCCCATATTTTTTCCAACAGACGCTCACGCGGAACTACTTGGCACTATCTGCGACCGATGATATGCCACTGACAAGTGCTCGAGCAGCAACTCCACCCGCGCGGAACGCCCATCCAGTCCTCATCGCACAGAAACTGCTCATGATGGCCTGCCTTATACAGTATAGTCCGTCAGAATCCAGCATAGCCGAATCGAAGGCCAGAGCTGCGCAGATGGCTTCCGCAGCTATTGATATGGCGACAACGAAAGACAACATTGTGAACAATGCAGAAGGACTCGAATGTTTGATGTTAGAAGCCACATACCACGCCAATAACGGAAATCTGCGCAGAGGCTTCAATGCCGTGCGAAGAGCGATGGCTGTTGCCCAACTGCTTGGACTTCATCGCGCCTTTCACCAAAGGGTTCCTCGAATCGACGACAAGGCGCCAGCGTTCGACCCTTCGTACATGTGGTATCGCATCGTCAACGCAGATCGACTATTTTGTCTTATACTGGCTATACCACAGGGCTCAACAGACACCGCATATGCTAGCACAGCGGCTATGAACGGCTTTGCTACTGAAGAACTCACAGCGTTATCGCATCCCGCATCTTGGACCGGAATGGAAGCGACTCGGACTCGTTGCCACTTACTCAAATCATCGACGCATCGATCATAGCCGCGGCATATCCCCTGCCTTCAAGCTGGTGGCTCATTCCCGCGCTCACCAGAATCGACTCGCCGCGTGACGTGTTTCTGGCTACCACGCGTCTCGTCAGCCAAGTCTTCCACTTCAACTTGATCAACCAAACGCATCTCCCTTACATAATCAAAGCTGATTTCTCAAATCCCGATGCAGCGTTATATGAATACAGCAAAGCGGCCTGTGCGACTGCAAGTCGTGAGATCCTATATCGATACCTGGTGCTTCAAGACTCGAAATCCACCGTGCATGCGTACCACTTCATAGACTTTTTCGCGTTGATTGCTGTAATCACATTGCTTCTGCTGCATCTCGATCGGCACTGGCAGTCTGAGCACTCACAGCAGAACGTGCTTACACACATGCGATCGCCCGATCGAGCCATGGTTGAGCAAGTTACCACATTCATGACCAAGCCACCGGTCTGTAAAGCACCGCAGATCCTTGAGCAGCTCCTCGCAATCGAAGACGAGGCCTTTACGTCACGCAGCGTGGGCGCTGGGAAGATCTTGAAGAATGATCGGGATCGCCGTCCATACTTTGCGCTGAAGATACCCTACTACGGCGAAGTGAGGGTCAACTCAGTGCGCGTGTGTTTCCAAAGAGCTGTGGGTATCGAGGATGTGAGCGCAGGTATGGAGACGCTGCTGGAAGCTGACGCGGAGCGGGATGGCGGTCTTGATGAGGTGTTGTTTGAGGATTGGCTGGATGCGGAGCTTGAGACGGCGGCCGGCGAAGGGGCGTATGGAGGATTGGGAAATGTGTTTCTGGAGAGTTTTTATGGGTTCGTAGAGGATGGGACTACGTAGCAATGCCGGGGTAATCACTGGTACGTAAGCGTTGACCTGGATCTAGGACAGTTCTGTGGAGAGATGTCTGTGCTAGTACGGGTCTGCCGGTCCCTGTTTTTAACTACACCGATAACAGAGTTGAAACCCCCGACTATAATCAACAATCAGACCAAGGTTCAACCACAATCTTCTTTGCACTAACTCCTTTATGTACCCTCTCAATGCCCTCCTCCGCCTTCTCCAAGCCCCCCACAACCTCCGCCGGAACGCCCTTAAGCACGCCCTCTTTCATTCCCCGCTCCAAAAACCCGCCCCTCGCAAGCAACCACTTCGCCCAGTCCGCATTCTCCGGCGCATGCGTCGAGAACCGATGGAACTGGAGCGTCACGCCCTCCGGTGGCTGCGGCATGCCCGGCATCGACGGCGGCAGCAACATCAAAATGTTCGCTTTCGTAACGGGGCTGCCCTCCGGTGCGAGGATCTTAAAGATGGTAGAGACTGTTGCGGGGAGCGAAATACAGTCGAACCAGTAGTCGATTGGGAACAAGGCGCGGATAGAGTCGACGGTAGAGGGGTCGCTGTGGTCGAAGACGTGGTCGGCACCGAGGGAGCGCAGGAGGGAGAGGTTTTGGGGTGAACTGGTGCTGATGACGGTGTAGCCGGCTTGTTTGGCGTACGAGATGGAGAGCGCGCCCATGGCCGAGGAGCCGCCCCAAATGAGGATTTTCTTGCCTTGTTCCGAGGCTGGGAGAGGGGAAGCGGGGATGGTTGGACGGTGGAGATGCAGAGTTGAGGCCCCGAAGAGGGCGCCAGGGGGCGTGTACGATGCTAGAGTGACGGCGTCCGTGAATGAGACGTCGCCGATCTGATCACGTAGATCAGCATACATGTTCCGGTGCTAGCTTTTTCGAAGACTTACTTCGACGATCTCCGACTCGTCCACGACCGCAAAGCGCTGCAGTCCGCCATATCCAGCCTTTTTATGCACATAAAACTACGCCGGTTCTCAGCAACACTCAAAAGCACTTTTTGCATGTTCCACAAACCTTCGTCCCGCTCACAACCGGCTCACCAACAGCCACCTTTTTCACACCCTCACCTAGCGCCTCAACAAAACCCGCAACCGGCCCTCCAAACACCGACGGATACTCCATCTTGAGTACCGCAAATTTCGCGATCTTTGCATCAGCAGGTTGAATAGCCGTCGCGTGCACCTTTACGAGCACTTCTCCTGGCCCCGGCTGCATAGTCTCCGCATCACGGACCACAAAGGATCCTTTCTCAGTCTCCATGAACGCGGCTCTGTTCGTAGTCATGGTGGCTGGGTATGGTGTGGTGTATGGTCTTGTGAGGGATCTGAAAGGCAGTCGTTTGGTAGGTTGGCTGGATGCAATGCGCAGGTATCGATGTAACATAGGGTTTTGAGGGTTATTGGGGAGAGAGCTAACGGTTGTGGGGATGATCCTGTCAATTATATAGCCTGACGTGAGGTACATACTGTGCCGCGATAGCGCGGTGTAAAATGCCCCGCCCCGCACGAGATAATTTCTGCCCATACCGTATGAGGAAAATAGCCTAGGCTACAGGAATGAACAACATTGCATATCAGACCAGTCTTGCCTGGTATGGTAAGTCTGCGGTGGCCTGACGGCGAGTCGGAGATGCTGATGTTCTGGAGTATCTCCATACACGTTAACTTGCTTTCCTTCTGGTTGTTGAAATACTATATATATCCGAGAATGATCCTGATGACAGGTGTAGAGATTTCTACGCCTATGACGGGCATTTTTTCGTCGATGCTCTGGCGGGGCATTTCAAGTCCGTGGATTCGGAGACTAATGAGAAGACCCTTTTCATTGACGTCATTCCAAAAACTCTAGACATGCCCCGCTTCTGTGCCAGAAAATGATTCTGTGGCATAGAATGAAATCTTCTCTCGGACCTTTACGAGTTTGTAGCACTTGGCTGCTCCTGCGTTGTGACCGGTCCATTTTGTGCTATCTATCGCATACCAAACCTGGCATTTATATCCATATTACGCGTCCGAATAGCAGAAACGAAACCAACCACCGAAAGCGAGCTGCAGGCACGTGCCCAACTAAGGCACACGTGACCAAAATGGTCACGAGCACCGGTCGCTTTGCCTCTGGTATTTTTAGGCGCAGTTGTGACTACGTAGTTACTAGATGACAGAAAATAGACAAACATGGACTCCTTCGCGTAGCGGACATTGTAGTGCCAGATACTAGCAGCATAGCCCACGAACGATGTTGGGTGTAAACATCGTCTAACCAGACCCTCCAATCATAGAGCGTCTTCCAGCTGACTAAGGCAGCACTAGTACGGAGATCGGCCCTTTTGGACACTCTGCCCACGTTGCTTCCAGGCAACAAGGCGCAGTCTAAGCAACTCAGTCTTAACCACCACGACACCACGCGCGCTTCCTTTCTCGTAAAACCTTCACGACCTCGACATTTGCGTCAGACGCCGTAGTAAAGAGCCAGGACAGGACCCCATTCGTCGAAGTACCCACCCAGAACCTCGTGATCCCGACAAACCGACTCCACCACCATGGCCGCCCCGTCCTCCTTCCCCTCCGACCTGCCCCCGCGCTCGCAGCCCGGCCGCAGCTTCAAGGACCGCCACTGCCCCGGCATGCGCGGTTGCTGGAGCATCAACCTGGCGTCGTACAGCCTGCGCACCAGCGACAAAGCCGTGCTCTCGCGCCGCGCCTGCATGTACACCATCCTCGGCCTGCGCACCGTCGTGTCCATCTGGCGCTGTGTGGTCGACGCGCTCGAGTTCCGGTGGGGCAGCTTCGCGATCGACATTATCCTGACGATTATCGGGTTTTTCTTCATTGCGTGGTGTTTGGCCCAGATTGGGGATGCGGTTGGCTGGCGTAGGGTGTTGGGCGTGAGAGTGGTGAGTGATTCGCACGCGGTTATGGGGGAGACTGCTAACGTTGGGATGTGCTAGGGGAGGTGGCATTTCGATGCGTTTTTGTTTGCTTTGGCGCTCGTTCATGTTGGCATGTTTGTGGGTGCTTTCTTCTTCGGTGGGTTCGCGCTGGGGCTGTGGTGGGTCGTTATGTGGTTGATCATCTTTGGAGGCGCCTGGGTTGCGACGTGGGCACCTGAGCCTGAGAGTCAGGTTTGATGGGTTAGGGAAGCCAGGTAAGTTTGGTGTGGGAGTTTTATCTTCGGATGATATGGGCTTATGGTTACGATTTCTTGTGTCAATTACCCCGGGTCATGGTCGGTTCTCTTATGCAACTTGATGGAAGATTTCCTCAGAACCTCGAAATGACGCGACGTGCCAGTAATACGATCAAATCAGCCTAACGCAGGCAATCATTGGTTACTGCTATCAATAGAAGTCGTTTTTATAACGGTCATTCCTACGATTCGCTCAATTTCCGCGCTTCTGCAACAGCAGCATCAACCTCCCTCTCCGCATCATACCCATACAACCAAGGCTGCACTTCCGGACAAGTCCACCGACTCGGAAACGGGCCTTCAACCTCCTTCCTCCGCAGCCACCCCACCATCACTTCATCCCTCTTCTGCTGCTCGTCGCCATCCCGCATATGGAAATCCCGCCGCTGCTTGAACGTCTCGCGTGCGATGGCCTCGCCTCTGGCTTTGCGCAGTGTCTGGAACAGCTGCAGCGTGTCGGGGAGCTGAGCCTTGGCGGTGAAGTTGCCAGGGGCGAGGAGAAGACCGAGAACAGCACCGTCTTCGATGGACGAGTTGGCGCCTTGGGCGAGGTAGGGCAGCATGGGGTGGCAGGCGTCGCCGACGAGGACTAGGTTCGAGGACGCGTTTATCCAGGTGGGGAGGGTGGGGCGGTGGAGCAGTTTCCACTTGTCGACGCGGGGGACGTGGGTGAGGAGCTGGGTTAGGCTGATGATATGGGTTAGGAGGTAAGTCAAGCCAAGTCAAGTAACAGTAGCCTTGATAGGGGGAAGGATGGGATGAGTGTACATACACCGGATCCCAACCGTCGAACAACTGTTTCATCTCCTGCAGACTGCCCTCCTGTCTTGCCACACTTTCGGGGAGATCGTCGGGTACCAGTAATACCACGTTGTACATTGTGCCGCCGCGTAGGGAGTACGCTACTACATGCGCGTCAGGCCCAATCCAGAACCGAACGCCAGGCTCTTCGACCAGTTTCCTCAGCTTTGGGTCTTCAATTTGATTGATGTTCAGGAGTATGCGGAACGCCAGGTCACCAGTTGGAAGCGGCGCATCTTTCCGACGCAACAAAACAGACCGGCACCTGGACCAAAGCCCGTCAGCGCCGACGACCAAATCGGCGTCGTGCGTCCTCCCGTTCTCTAGATACACTCTCGCACTAGTAACTCCGTCTCTATGTTCCACTTCGGAGTTGATGCTCGTGACTTTTGCGTTCAGCACGACCTGCACACCCAGCCCTTTCGCCCGCTTCACAAGCGCTTGCTGCAGATCCACGCGGTAGCAACTTGAAAACGGGGCGCCGTACTTGCGCCGCATGTTCTCCGAGAATCCATCTTCGTGTGCGAGGATCTTGCCTTTGTAGTTGTAGACGGTGCAGGTTGTTGGTTCGCAGGGGGCTTTGATGTTTTGGTATACGCCCCAGGTATGGAGGAGCCGGGTGGCGTTGGGGGTCAGCTGGAGGCCGGCACCAATCTGATCAGGTGTTAGATGTTGGGTGGGACCTCAGGGGAGGAGATGAGTACCTCGGCGAGCTCTCTTGCGCTTTCGAGGACGGTAACTGCGTGGCCGGATAGGGCGCACTGGATGGAGGCTGCTAGGCCCGAGAGGCCGGCGCCCACGATGACGATGGAAAGGTGGGCTGCCATTGACCCAGGTGGGCAGAAAGTTATCGATATGCTAGCTAATTCAGTCCGAGGTAGAGCAGCTTATTTAGGGCGGAGAGGGGAGCCGAGATCCATCGCGTCAGCTATGATATTTTAAACTCATGTTGTTGATAAGCCGCTCTGTCATGCTCACTCTAGATACCCCCATGCCCTACGTTGGATCAGCACGCCCTGGAAGGCGGAAAATGTATCCATATGAATGGGCACGCGGAAGGAAGTGTGGGGTAAAGGGTCCCTCGGATGTGGGGAAGCGGACAGCATCCAAATCGGGCAATGAGCTCAGCGTTATGAGGACGTTAGTGCCAAATTTGAAGGACTATAAACAAGACACAGTCGTGCGCACAACAAACATAGGACATCAATACCTAGGTACCTATAGAAAAAGTACCGGGCCACACGCCTCAAACGCCGTCCCCGCCTCTCCATGTCAGATCGATCTCCACCTCAATAGAAATAGAGTGCCCCAACGACGCCAGAACCAAGTCCAAATCATAACACCTGTTCGCATTCCTTCAGAGCCTCATACATGGGAGCTACGTATCGCTCATTTCTGCAGTGCTGCCGTGTACAGGCTCACCAGGAGGCCAACAACAGATCCAATTTGCAGACCGTAGTACTCACCAGGCACGTTCTCACGTACAGTCCGCACTGTAGCTTCGGAGAACGGCCCCCAGTTGAGGGTTTGCGCCCTGGCAATGCCGGGTTCGCCGACAAGCCCTGCGCCGATGACGGGAATGCGGTATGCACTATACGCCAGGATAGCGCGGACAATGTTGAAGGTGAAGGGATCGATGGTCGACTGGCGGCTTGGAGACTCGCGCTGCGTGTTGGAGCGCAGGGTCAGGTTGAAGAAGTACGAGACGAGGAGGGGCAGCACCCAGCTCGTCAATGACCACAGCGTGGCGGGCGCCCACCAGTCGCTTGTCAACAACAGCCACAACTCTGGGATATACACGTCGTTGGTGGCTCCGAGGACGGGAGGAGTGCTGCCCAGGAAGGTGGTCCCGAGCGTGTTCCACTGGAGGCCGCTTGCCTCGATGACCAGAATGAGCGTCTGGATGGCAGCCACGGAGCTGGCGTTGTCGCGCACGTATTCTATGGCCTCGTCGATCTTCGTCCTGTTCCACAGCTCGGTCGCCTTGGTCTTCGCGACCTGGAAGGACTGGTCGGCGACTTCGGCGAGCTGCGCCGGCGACGCAGGGTAGTCGACGTGCGCAACGCGTGAGGCTATGCGGTCGACGGCGCGTGGAGTGCGCATCATGAACGGCTTTTCTGGTGTGAGCTCTGGTGTCTCGCTTTCACTGCTGAGGCGCTGCTGTCAGTCCGGGCGCGTAACGCGTCGCGTGCGCCGTGCACAGGTGTCCACTTACGAGTCGGCCCTCTTGATGACGGTCTGACGCCTGCTCGGCCTCGGAACCATGAGCGCGGTTTCGGCGGTCGACACGCGCTCACGCTTGTAGGGCGACGCAGTGCGGCCGTAGAAGTCACTGAAGACGGACTGTTTGGCGTAGTGGGCATTCGAGCCGAGGTGGTTGTACAGCAGGTCGACGAGATCGTCCTTGAGCAGCCCGTCGACACTGGAGACGCGGTTAGAAGCAGGCACTACGACTGTGCACACAACACGCAGCGGATACACGTACTCGGGCAAGTTGGCGCGCTGGGCAAGCTCCATCAGCTCGCCCTTGCGCTTCCGCTGGAGCCACGAGTGGGCCATGGCGAGTGTGAATGAACGGGTCGCGGAGCGTGTGCGATCAGGAATACGTATGCAGCAAAAGATGGAGTGCGTGGTGGGGAAGACTGGCGTGGTGGGGGGGCGCGTGTGGAGGGGAGCGAAGGACGGGGACCAAGCGGCGACGGGGGACGGGCTGCATGTAAACAGAGGGCGGGTGCCCCCACACGTGACGGGTCGGGCGGGCGCGTAGCCAACGGAGAGCGTGCGCACGTAGCCTAGACCTGCCCGACGGTGCCAGACGATGGAATTCTTCCTTTTCTGCGCAGGCCGGCAGCGGCGCATTCATTGCACTCGGGCCGGAGTGGGTTGAGACGTCATCTGGAGCGCTTTGGCGTGAAGCCGCCGTCAATTGATCTGAGGCCGCCGCCGCCGCCTCGCTCGGCTTCGGCCGCTGCGTAGGGCGGGTCTTGGCGGAAATTTTAATTGTGCAGCGACACCGACGTCGACATCGAAGCACAATCACCAATTGTCACTCGTTCGCCATCCCGCCCACGCCCACGCGCCTCGTTTCTGTCGCCGTATCCGCTGCGGCTCCTCTGCGCGTCGAGCACCAGCGCCAGCCCTATGCTTTTTGCCCGCGTGGCCACCTTCTTCACGCCCGGCAGCCAGACGAACCCAGTCGACCATGGCCCCCAGGGGGACGCATCCCGCACGGCGACGAGCGCGGCTGTAGCCGACGATATCGACGTCGACGATGAGGCAGCGCGGCCGCCGTACCTCCATGTGGGCCCTCGTAGACACCCCGCTGCGGGCATCTGGCTGACCTGGCGTCTGTAGGCAATGCTGGCCGGCGGCATTGGCGGCACCACGGGCGACATGCTGATGCACTCGCTGGACACGGTCAAGACGCGCCAGCAGGGCGATCCGCACATGCCGCCGCGCTACACGTCCATGGGCAGCACCTACTACACCATCTGGCGCCACGAGGGCATTGCGCGCGGCTTGTACGGCGGCGTGCAGCCGGCCTTCCTGGGCTCCTTCTCGGGCACCGTCGCCTTCTTCGGCACCTACGAGTGGAGCAAGCGCTGGCTGATTGACCATGGCGTTGCCCCGTCGCTCTCGTACTTCTCTGCAGGTACTGCCCGACACCACGCCCCGCTGCGCCCAGCTGAATACTGATACACCTACTAGGTCTCTTCGCCGATCTCGCCGCCGCGCCTGTCTACGTCCCCTCCGAAGTCCTCAAGACCCGCCTCCAGCTGCAGGGCCGCTACAACAACCCCCACTTCGATTCGGGCTACAACTACCGCTCCACCGTCCACGCCGCGCGCACAATCGCAAAGTCAGAGGGCTTTGGCGCTCTGTTCCACGGCTACAAAGCCACCCTCTGGCGCGATCTTCCGTTTTCGGCCCTGCAGTTTGCCTTCTACGAGGAAGAACGAGGGCTCGCGAAGCGCTACATTGGCTCCAACGACATCGGGTTGCCGCTGGAGATCCTCACGGCCGCAAGCGCAGGGGGCATGGCCGGTGTGTTAACAACCCCACTCGATGTCGTCAAAACGCGCATCCAGACACAGCACCACGACGGACCCTCCGTCTCGGCGAATCCTGCGGCCGCCCCTCTCTCTCACTCGTCGTCCAAACGCTCGACCTCAGTCAACACCGGGAAACTACCCCCGCAACTACGCCCCATATCCACTTCTTCGCCCTCCACCGCCGTTCGCCCCCGCAACGCTGTCACGCTCGACACGTCATCCGTAATAACTGGCTTGAAAATAATATACAAGTCGGAGGGCATAGGCGGCTGGTTCAGGGGCGTGGGCCCGCGTTTAGTCTGGACTTCTGTACAGTCTGGAACGATGCTAGTCTTGTACCAAACGCTGCTGCGGTGGTTCGAGCAGCATCCGCTGGTTAAGACGGAGGATGGCACTGTATAATATGTGTAGCAACAGGAGGCTTGTTGAATATCTAGATGCATTGGTGGCGTTCGGGACACTGGTCATCACTTTAGCGACCGCAATAGACTTTAGAACCATTGGAAATACTATACTCTTTATTGGTAGCGGGGGAGTCAATCGTGCTGGGATAGTGAAGGAATGCGAAGACGAGCATTTTCGAAAGATTAGACTCTGGAAATTGCGATTAACACCAGAATCTGTAACCTGGGTGGTGAACTGGTTTGTGTCATTTGGTTTCCTAGCATTCATGTCTCTTCAACCTTGCCACTCAAAGGGGGTTTCATCTTAGTGAGTTTCGCTCAGTTCTAGAGTTAGATATCTAGTTAACTAGATGGAAGCAATCAGGCCGAACCCGTTAACTTTTCCATAGCTCTGATGCAGACAAACACAACCCGGGGTTCATCTGAGGTTCATCTACCTGAATATCGCGGACATTTGATATCTCAGCGTCACACGACTTCCCTCAAGGCCGCCAAAGCATCAGCTTTGTGCTTCTTCTGGTCTTGACCGTGGATGAATCCCCATCTCTGTGGCAGCGCCGCCCGGATCTTGTCGACATCCAACCGAATATCGGGTCCACGCCCACACAAGATCAAGCCAGTCCCTTGACTCGATTGGATGACCCTTTGCGTCCTTGGCCTGCGGGCCTGATCATACGCTCGGAATGCCGCCGTTAGCTGAGTTGCATCTCTCACTTCCTTTAGCAAAGTCTCCAAGATCATGGCGTCCTCGAACGCCTGTCCAGCTCCGGAGCCTTGCCATGGCGTGGTGCAGTATGCTGTGTTTCCCATGACACATACATGACCCTTTGCGTAGGTGGGTGCGTCTTCTTTATGGTGCCATTGCGCAAAGGTTTTCAATTCAGGGTTTTGTAGCATCGCCTATCCCGGTCAGCATGCACCTCTCGTCTCTCAACCGTGCTTCACTTTACCTCAATCATACTTTTCTTGATCGGCGTATCACTCCAGTCCCCAACAGCTTTGTGCAGCGCATCGCTATCCAACTTCTTACTCCACTCGCCCTCTCCCCACTCTTCGTCCGTCACTCCCGACACCACAAACTGGACCGTCTCGCCGTTATCTAGCACGTCATGCATGAACATGCCGCTATCTCCAATCCAGCCATACTGTCTTTCCGAAAGTCGACAAAGGCACACTTGAAACGAATAAACACATTAGAATAGTTATGAACCTCGTTTACATCGCGGCTCTTAGTTTATCACGTGTAATAGCGCATTCCAAGGTTCTAACCACCACCTGGGCAAGTTCCATAGTCCCCAAACGCTGACTCACATAACCCCAGATTTGAAAGGGATTCGAGCATAGAGAGTCCTACTCGACGCTACGAGGAGGACATAGCAGGTGCTATAAACGTAAGTCGGCACGGTCGGCCCTGGGGAGAAAGAGCCCTCCCGATTCGACGCTCCGCGCGTGTCATAGTTTCGCCCTAGTTTAGTCCCAACCTCTCGCGCGAAGCCTCTTATATTTAACGTAACCCCAAACATGCAAAATCAATGAATCAACCCAGCAAAGACTGTTCCAAACTCCTGCATTTATATCAAACATGTTTCTCCTCATACTCATAGGTTCGGCGGCAGGATATGTCGCATGGAGCCTAGTATGCCTCGAAATCAACTACAAGCGCGCATCCGCGATGGGCATACCGCTAGTCCGCATCCCAATCGACCCGCTCAACTTCCTATGGCAGGTTGTTGAACCCAACCTCTGGCCGGCGTTGGATTTTCTGCGGCTACCACTGCCTGCCAGCACGCTGTACATGAGACGGGGCTGGTTCTTCGCCGATAAAGCGGAGTCTCACGTGCGGTACGGCCCAATATGGGCTACAGTGACGCCGCGTGGCATCCACGTCCAAGTCAGCGATCCAGAAGCAAACCATGCCATTTTCACGCGCAGGGGCGACTTTGTGAGGCCGTATCACACTTATCGTAAGTTTCCACAAGAAACATGGCTTGAGCTTTATGCCAGGGGGGGTTGAGCGGATTTCTATCGAAGAGTATTAACACCTGGGGTTGACTAACACTTGGCAGAGCTTCTGGAGGTATATGGGCCCTGCATCTCCACCGCTGACAACGCAAACTGGGCGCGTCATCGAAAAGTGCTCGCGGCCCCTTTCAACGAGAACATTATGAACTTTGTCTGGAACGAGTCCCTCCGCCAAACCCGTCAGATGATCGAGTACTGGACCACGAGCGAGTCAACTAGAAGCTTCATTCCTAGCGTCGCACAAGATACCCGTACTTTATCGCTTAATGTTCTCGCGGCAACTGGCTTCCGCCGCTCGGTTGACTTCCAAGGCTCGTCGAGCGGGGCTGTTGAAACAGAGGCTGGCACCTTCTCCTACCGCGACGCTCTGCAAATCGTGCTCGACAACGTGATTCTACTGATGGTGGTCCCACCCCGGTATCTTACTAATTCCTGGCTTCCGAAATCCCTCCTTCGCCTGGGTAAAGCAGCGGCTGATTTCAAGATGCACATGGTGCGGATGTTAGATGAGGAGACATCATCCCTGAACCGTGGAGAGAAGGGTGCGGGGGGGATTATGACGAGCTTTGTGCGGGCATTGGATGCGCATAATAAAGACGATGGGAGTAGAGGACCTAAGGGAATGTCCGTTGAAGAGATATTCGGCAACATCTTCGTGATCAATTTTGCGGGACACGACACTACGGCAAACACGCTGGCGTTCACTATGCTGTTGCTTGCAGCCTTCCCGGAAGTGCAGGAATGGGTTGCAGAAGAGGTTCGTGTGGTTACGGCTAATCTTGATAACGAGCAGTGGGAATATGCGACGCTGTTTCCGGAGCTTAAGAGGTGCCGGGCAGTCTTGGTAAGCAGATATGATGGGACATGATCAAGGCAACACTGACCACGGACTGATAGCTTGAAACCCTCCGCCTTTTCCCGCCGATCATGAACCTGCCGAAGATTTCAAACGAGCAGCCGCAGACGCTGACAGTCGAGGGGCGGACCGTAGTCGTCCCACCTGTCACCTGGATCTACCCTTGCATTATAGCAGCGCAAACCAACTCACAACACTGGCCAGACCCATTGGCCTGGAAGCCATCACGATGGATCAAGGGCGGTGAAGAGACCCAACCCGAGACGCTCATTACGCCAGCCAAAGCGACGTATTTCCCGTGGTCCGACGGCCCGCAAAACTGCCCAGGGGTGAGGTTCTCCCAAGTCGAGTTTGTGGCTGTGCTAGCGTGTTTACTGCGCAAGCACCGACTCCAGGCCCAGACGCTGCCGGGAGAAAGCGGCGAAAAGTTGAGGGAGAGGATAATGGGCGTGGTGGAGGACTGTGATGCACAGATGCTTTTGAGGATGAAAGATCCAAATCGAATACGCCTGGACTGTGTTCGGGCGAAGGAGTCGTAAGAGCCGTAGGATACCATGTACTGGCCGAGATGGTAGTCATTGCCTCCTCTCACTTGAATCTTTGCAGTCGTCGTACGAGCGGGAAGAAGATGTCGTCGAGTAGCTCGGGTGGGTGCGGTGAATTTGGCCGATGAAGTTAGCTACTACCGGTGGTCAGTGCGCGTGCGCAGCGGCGGGCCGGGGGCGGTTGGACCCGTCTTGCACGTGCAATGCTTGGCAGACAGCTAGGTCCCGCAAAAGTCCCCTCCAGGCATTTGTCGCCATGCCCATGCTGCCACCTGCACTCCGCACACTCGCCCACCGCTGCAACCCCCAAAACAGCCTCACCCACGCTCAAACCCGTGTGCACATCCACTCCACCTGCCGACATATCCGCCGTTTCCGCCGCTCCACCATGGCCACGCCCGTCCCGCTCGCCGAGCTCCCCACGCTGAGCCTGCTGTACAAGCTCAACAAGATCACGCCCGACGACCACGTCGAAGCCTCCCATGCGCCGTCGGCCGCGTACAACGACAAAATCAGCGTCATACGGCAGGACATCACGGCCCTCGCTGTCGACGCCATCGTCAACGCGGCCAACAACTCGCTGCTGGGCGGCGGCGGCGTCGACGGCGCCATCCACCGCGCTGCCGGCCCCGAGCTCGTCGACGAGTGCGAGACGCTCGACGGGTGCGACACTGGCTCGGCCAAGATCACCGATGGCTACGAGCTGCCGGCGAAGAAGGTCATACACGCCGTGGGGCCCATCTACTGGTCCACCAAGTCCGAGGGCAGGCACACGGAGCTGCTCTCCGGTTGCTACCGCACGAGCTTGGAGTTGGCGGCAGAACACGGGCTCAAGAGCATCGCCTTCAGCGCTCTGAGTACCGGCGTCTACGGATACCCGAGCGGCGAGGCGAGCGAGGTTGCGCTGGACACAGTGCGCGCCTTCTTGGACGAGGGCCTCGGCGACGACATGGAGCGCATCATCTTCTGCAACTTTATGCAGAAAGACGAGGATGCTTACTTCGAAAACATTCCGTAGGTGCCCACCTTCACTTTTATCGGTAAAGTGGTATTGACCGTATCTAGCAAGTACTTCCCACCCGTCGTCGAATCCGAAGACCAGCCAGCAGAGGAGAAGTCGACCGACGAGACCGATCTCGCTACTAAGCTTCCCGATGCACCCACCACCGAGCCCACAGACCCCGAGCAACCGTCGGCAAAGAAGCAGAAACTGGACAGCGGGGACGACGACGACGACTTTGTAGTTGTGGAAAAGGAAGAGGCAAAGGAGGCCGAGCCAGCAAAAGCAGAACTTTGAGACTGTCCCGGCGCTAGATGAATTTACGAATGGCTAGGATTTGGTATATTGGCGTTTAGGTAACCATGCGAGGGATAGACTATACCCATGGTAGGCAGGCAAGCAAAAGTAGGGTATTTCTCGACACTATCCTGGGCTTTTCCAGTGTCTGTTCTTGCGTCGACACAAGTGTACATGTGCACATACTACTACCTACACAAGAAGAGAGCCCGAGACTGTAGGCCAATTGGCACGGGCAATTGATGGCTCGTAAAAGCCTCCGACCAGTTCACGCCCAACTTTCATCTAACTGCCAGCTACTAACTTGCATCCAATCTAATCCGCTGCTTCTGTCAACAAAGCCTCATCGGCCATGTTAAGTGACTAAGCCCCTCGTTGTACTTGGCGGTACGGGACTTCTTAGTCAGGCGATTGGAATCGGCATATGCTAACGGCGATTGTAGTGGGACCCGGATAACTGAGCTGTACGCAGACCGTCTACAACCTTTGTTGCATGGTGTTTTGTCTAGGCTTACAGTTACTCTAGCCGGGTTACCACTCCTGGCAATTGGCGTGCCCGACCTCGGCGTGAGCACACTTGCCTGCATTCCGCTAACGGCTTATTGGACGACACAAGACCAAGAACAAATTTAACAATATCCGCCCTTGAATAGATAGCCGCGCTTCTCGTGAAGCACATGCATGCATGAGGCGGTGTGAGCGCAAATACGCAAGAAGCCGACCTCGTCTGAGGAGCCAACACAAAGCAGTTCTGACTCGAGTATCAAGCAAGAGAGAGTTTTTGGGATCTAATACGAGGTAGCAGGGGTGAGGGAGGAAGAGTAATGAGACGGCAAAGGTGAGGATTAGGAAGGTGCAAATGCCACTAAAACCCTTTTCGGCTTCAGAAAGTCTGAGGATGGCATCCAGACGCCCCTGGAATAGTTCCAAGCCTCCTCGACACAGTGTAGACCATTCAAACCGCCCACCGCTACGTTTAAGTTATCATGAAACGTGTTACACAACTGTCGAAAATTCATATATAAATAAGCTGACAACATCAGTCTTACCGATTGCTACCTGCTCGCGTTTGCCTAGAGCTATCTACTTCTTTTCCTCTCTCTTTTTTCGTGGCAAACTTATAGAAACACTCGGGACGCGTTTTTACCAGATCGTGCAGTTGCTGAGGCGCATTGCAAACTTCGCGCGAGAGATGGGCGAATGGTGGTCTTTCGTATTCCACTCCAACTTCATGGCTGATACATACATGCAAGGATGACTGCACCCTGCATATATTACTCTTTGCCGACGCAGTAGTTCACCCAACCACGGGGCGGAGAAATCTCTCGTAGCCTGGTCTTAATACATGCAAGTAAGAGGCAAAGCGTAGTCTCGGAGACCCTGGTAGACGCATATCACCACAAATGCCGGGTCCGATCGCTTCTTTGTTGGGGGTCTCCGTCCTGGGATCTATGATAAAAGGTCTACTCCTCTGAGCCTTTTAAGAACAGTTGTTGAACGCCTTGCGAAGACCGTAGATATGGTACTCCCAAAGGAAATAGCGAGCTTCATCTCAGGAGCATGGCTCCTTCTCAACAACACACCGTATATGCCCAACACCCATCTTCACACCCCATTGACTAACCAGTTCAGCACCGACCTTAACGGCACTCCCCTCACCGGCCCCGCTAACCTTCCGGTCGGCCTCCACCCCGTCGGCATGCTCACCTACCATCCTACCGGCTACATGTCTGCAAATATCGCCTCTACCGACGCTGACCACCGCCCACTTTCCGTCAGCTACCCCTTCAAAGCCAACGACAGCGACGCCGACTGGGCGCAAGTCGGGAAGCACACGCTCGCCTACGCGGGCCAGGTATCGGCTAGCGAAGACAGCACGACCAGCTCAGGAACGCTGACTCACGGGCCGCTGGTAGTAGCGAGTATACCGTCTTGGGTGGGCACGAAGCAGGAGAGGAATTATACGGTGTATCCGAAGGGGGTTAAGGGGAATGAGAATGATGTGTTGCATGTTTGGATTCGGAGTGAGGCCTCGGGACAGGTGGGGAATTTGTTCTGGGAGAGGATGCCGTGAAGGTAAGGGCGCTTATCTCATAAACTTCGTACCTAGGTATACTAGTGTATAGCGTCTTTGGAAATTATCCAGATTCAACAGACATGACTACCTGAGTAAGATGACAAAGTCTAGAAAGGTTTCGAAAATGCCGACACTTTCCCATATTCAGCATCAAGCTTTCCCCAGCGCTCACAGAATTCCACGTTAATCGTACTCTTCGCTCCCTTACTCTGACAATGCGCATCGTTCAGCTTCTGAATCCATGTAGTCATGAACAGCTCATGTTTTTCCGTAGCCTTAATCCACTTCTCATCCAAGAACATATTCCACTCTACCAATAGGTTCTGCGGCTTCCATGGGTGGTACTCCGTTGTTCCCTCTTTGCGCGGATGTGAGGTCATCGCGTTGTCAAGCTCGTCTAGGACAATACCCATCCGACTCGTCTGGTCTTTGAAGATCGTTATAACATTAGGCTCGGTCAGGTATTTTTGCGCGCCCAGAGCAAGTCGAAGGCGTGCTAGGACCTTGTTCCAATCAGCCTCCTGGTCAGATTCAGCTAACTTTTTCATCTTGTCTTCATTCCAGATCGGATCCTTGTCTGAAAACATCTATAGCAATGCTGTCAGTAAGTCGGTTCTTACAAGTAATTCTTCGACACTACTTACTCTTGCCTTTGGCCCGTTGTTAACTGCTTTTTGTAATGCTATCATCTCCTCCCGGTGATTTCTGGTCGAAGGATATGCCGCACGAAGGTGTTGCCACGGGTCAAGCTTGGCGCTGCTACCAGGAAGAGTGAATGTGTCAGTTTCGGGTAGACTCCATGACTCAATCCAATAGGTGCAGAAATCAACTTTGCTATCGTCCCCTTCTTTTGGATCTGGATGTTGGTACTTTAGCCCCCCTTTGAGGTTCATCTTTGTGAAGAAGTCAGTGACAAGCTGCCACTCCATGACGTGTTCACTGTCGTAGGACGATGTCGGACTAGAGTCTCGTTTTGTTCCTGACTGCCATCTGTATTCACATACGTTATTTTGCGGCAACCAACCGTAGGCGGGAACGCTCGACTATGTAGAGTTAGTCATATGTGAGACAGGAATGTAGACTAGAAGAACACCCACATCCAATTCCCCATTTACAGGATAAGGGTCGCTCTCAAGTTCAAACTGTGCGTACGCGCCGCTACAAGGTTTACCCTTCTTCCGGGCTCTTTTTTCTATTTTCATACTTCGGGAGTTCGCATAACCACTCCGCTTTACTCTTGATAAAATTTCTTCACTGTCTACTTGTTCCGGATCTGAGACCTCGCAGGGGGTAGTCTTTTGACAAGCGGCTGCACCCTGGGTTCCCGTCGCAGAACCACAGCGATCTAAAGTAGAAGATGTCGAAGAAGGTGATGCGCTGAGGAGAGAGGAAATGACAGAAGACTGAAGAGACGAAGCTACGCTAGTATCAGAAGGTGGGTCATTTGAGAGCGTGCGAATAGTATTGGGAGTGCCAACTTTCCGAGTACTCGTTGTGTTAGACAAGACAATCGAAGAGGAACGCGTCGAGTCCACTGAGGTCGAGACTGGCTTAGAGGATCCGCTATTGGAAGTAGTGATAGATCCTTCGGCAAGAGTTGAGGATGACTTAGACACAGGCTTGTTGGTGGATTTAGGACTTGCGGTCGGAGTGCGACTCGACTTGTCAACTTCGGTAGGCTTGCGGGATGCACTAGGACCATGGCTTGATCTATCACTTGGCTTAGGATTGTCAGTCGTCTTCGGAGGGGTCGTAGCTTTCGGCTTGGTCGTCTTTGTAGACTTCGGGTTCGTTGGCCGAGGCTTTTTGCTTTTAGCTGTGATAGGCTTTGCAGTCTTCGCTGGAGCCGACGTCTTCGGGTGAGTTGGTTTCTTGCTAGCCTTTCTAGTCTTACTCTTCGGTTTCTTGGTCTTCCTCGGAGGTGCAGGGTCTCCACCGCCACCCGTGGCAGCATTTTCTGGTCCGAACGGGTAGCACTTATCGATAAGAGTGCCCAGTGTTTTGTCGAAGAGTGTATACGACCAGAAAGGAGGGTCGTCACCTTTCGCGGCAGAGGCAAGAAGCTCGGCGCCGATGTCGGCCTGAACATCCACACCTAAGGTTTTCTTTGTGCCGCAAACACCTTTGCTATTAGCCATGGCAGAGAAGTCAGCACGTATGTAGGGCATTTTCATGTCGAGACCGACGGTGAAGCCCTGTTTTAGACCTTTAGCGCTGATTTCGACGCCAGCCTGGGCGTATGCTTCTGCGGAGCCCTCGACCTTTGCACTGAGCGAGGGCGGGATCTTCGAAAACTGAGGCACCCAACCGGACATCGCGTGATCTCCCTTTCCGAAAAGGTTGATTTTCAAATTAGACGAGTTCGGGATGGCCATTCTTGCTCCCATGGATGCCTGTGCTGAGCCGGACCATTCATCGATCTCGAAGCCAAGATCCTTATCTTCAGTTAGCCATTCTCGCACCGCTAAATTTATGTCATCGTGATTTCAACATACCACGGTCAAGAAGACGCCGATCTTGAACACGTCACCGACGTTTATGCCAGTTATTGGCACGCTGACAACGTTGACATCTCCAGGGCTATAAGCACTCGTGAGTTTCCCACTTAAATGCAAGGCCAACTCGATTGAAGCTGCAACATTCTGAGGTGTGATTTGCATGGACGCGCCCGCAGGGACCTTCCATTTCTTCTCGATGTCGAAGTCCACCAACACAGAACCTTCCGTACCACATTTACTGCAGGAGACTCCGATATCGAGACCCTTGCTATTTATATCGAACAAGCGTCTGCTGAAGTCGTGCTTGAGATTCAACGTCGAGCCGTCTCGTTTGGCCCTGACAGGGCCGTCTAGCGGAAGGGGTTCATTTGTGATTTTGAAGCTGTAGCTCTCTGCCACGTCCTCCCACAGTTTCTGCTCTGCTCTCATGAGTACCTTGTTGTTCGCTTCGTCGAAGTCTAGGTCGGTTACGAGAAAAGGCTGTCGGCGGGAGTCTGGTTCACAAGCCTCGGCACTTGCGACCAGGAGGAAGGTGTAGTTGGCGTCCTATACGAATAAGTATTGTTTCTCTCCTAGTAAGTATAGTGCATTGCTTGAGAAGACGTGCAAACCCCCTAAAGTCAAAGTGGTGTGGAACTGAAGAACTAACCGAGTTGACCCAATTCCACGCCTCTTTTGCGTATGCATACGATTTCTCGTCCTTGAAGTCGAGACTGAGGTCCGGAGCAGTGCAGTCAATCGACTTGACGAGACCAGCAAAATCATCCATGTCAATGATTGCCTCGTGTTCGCGCGCAAAGTCGAGCGTCAGGTTAGCCATCATCAACGTCGAACTTGCTTCAGGTTTAGTCAGCGAGTGCTCGGAATCTGTACCGGATATATGGTTGGCGTTACCTCCCACTCCCCAAAGGAAGATGCCGGTGTTCTGTAAGTCTAATCCACCAAGTCCCTCCTCAGGATCCTCCATTCTTTTCCGGAATGAGCTTCGTTTTCCATGCTTGTTAAGCGGAAGGAGCTCGACCTCGGGTACCTCACTAGCGATGGAAAGAGTGGTTATGAAAAGCAGAATGTATGAAACGAGCGATAAGGCGAGAATTGGTAGGCGTGCCATAGCGAAAGTCGTATGCATTGATTGAGCAGGTCACCAGCAAGATAGCCGCATGTGGGATACCACCGCGCAGGCTGTCGCAGAGCTATATGAGAACCCAGTTACACCAACCCCTATGGCTACGCAGATCTGCGAGCACAGAATGCGAGATATGCGAGTTTTGGGCATGTCGAAAACAGTCTCGGGACGAGGCTTGGGGGCGGATCATACTCCTCTCCACACATCGCAACTCTCGTATTTCGCTGTCCTTGCATGCCGCGATAGATGACTTTTGGATCATTTCGGGTTCAGGGCGGGCCATCTCATTGGTCTGCCCGGTAACGGGTCGTAAAGATAAAGATGTGGAGTGGTATGAAACACGAGGCTGGCCAGTGGAAGTGATTAGACGTGAACACGAAGCTGAAGTCTCCGCCCCATTGCCAAGCTTGCCAAGACAGCTAAAAATATCTCAGCGATTCCGATCAGCCCCCGCACTTTACTTCCAAGATCTTTAGATAGTAGCGAGCAAGACCGCCGCTGCTTTTCTATCCGTTCATTTACCTTGGCATCCGATGTATGGCTCGTAGTTCCCTTACAGAACAGGCTGTACGGAGTACGTACCCACGTTTGCCCAGGTTCACAAAATTGTAAGGAGCAGAGCCTTAGAACCACCTCTTATCACACTGAAGCCAGATACATCGAGACAAGCTTCGAATGAGGTATGCCTGCGAACATGATATGCATAGGCAACGACGGTTACCCAGGTCGGAAACCCGGGCGTCAACCCATGCATGTAATGAAAAGGACCGAATTGACTTGGGAGGTTTTGAAGTTGGCAAACAACCTCGGACTGAGTTTGAGCACTTACAAGGTCGACTCAACGTCAGATCCAGAACCAGGGTCGTGGAGTCGATCAGATACAGCACTCAAAGTCGCCTGCCTTATAGCCCTCTCGCTATGAGCTCGCAAAGACTTTTTCTACCTTATCGGGGGCATCTTCGCTTAAGCGGGCGAACAAAGAGCCCGGATTGCGGCCGCTAGCCTAGTGCATCTCCTAATCGGGATCACATCCTGACTAAGGTGTAAATGTAACGAGTATAGTGGCCGAATCCAACGCCGAAGAGCGAATGATTGTTGATGTGGTTACGTAGAAGTTGCAAGATGACGCGCACGAGACATGGTTATAAGTATGGCTGGGCTATCTCCATTCCACAGCAGTATTGAGTTCAGCATCAACAGTTGCCTAGCAAAAGCTTTCCATCCAAGATTACCCCATCATGTCCACTCCTCTTCGCAACCTCCTCATCACAGGCGCAACCGGGAAACAGGGCGGCGCCCTCCTCGAAGCTCTTACCTCGCGGCCCGCCGGCTCTCCATTTCACATATACGCCCTCACCCGCGATAAAACATCCTCGTCTGCCCAGCGTCTCGCCGCAAAACCAAACGTCTCCCTCGTGCAAGGCGACCTCGATAACTGCCCGGCCATCTTCGAGCAAATTCCCAAACCCTGGGGTGTCTTCAGCGTGCAACTGCCTCTGCCAAATGTCCGCACCGAAGAGGCGCGTGGCAAGGCACTCGCCGATGCTGCGGCCGGGGCTGGTGTGCAGTTCTTTGTGTATACGTCTGTGGAGCGTGGAGGCGTGAAACGGTCAGACGAGGATCCGACCTACATTGCGCACTTCAAGTCCAAATTCAACATTGAGAAGCACATACAGCACACAGCCGAGAGCGCTGGCGGAACGATGCAGTGGAGCATCATCCGCCCTGTCGCTTTCTACGACAATCTTAGTGCGGATTTTCTCGGCAAAGCCTTTGGTACTATGTGGAAGCAAGTCGGCTCTAGACCCGTGCAATACGTCTCCTCGATCGACATAGGCAAAGTCGCCGCACTAGCGTTCGAAAACCCATCGTCATACACCGGCCGTGCGATTTCACTTGCCGGTGACGAGCTCAACCATGAGCAAGCAAAAATGATTTTCACAGAGAAGACAGGGAAGGATATGCCCGAGACATATGGTATTGTCGGGAGCGCGATCAAAGTGGTGTTGAGGGAGCAGCTGGGGGATATGTTTAGGTGGTTTGGGGAGGAAGGGAATGGTTTCGGTGCGGATATACAAAGTCTGAGGAAGGAGTATCCGTTTCTTATGGATTTTGGCACGTGGATTGAAAAAGAGAGCGCGTGGAAGAAGAGCTAGCTGGGTTGGCTGTCGCGGCTTATATATTTGAAGAGATCGTTCTCGGCGTTTCGATTAATAAATGGTAGACCGCTTGCTGTATTTCTGTTTTGGGGATTTTTTTATACTGGTCACGTGGAGGTTCGGACAGATGCTGCCGTTTAGAGTTAGACAGAGCTGGATCACGTGAAACAAGAGTAGGTATAATCATGGATTTGTGGTTGTGAGGTGACGCCAATTGTATGTATTCGTCATCTTAACCCAGTGTATTAATCTTTGCCACAGTCAAATGCTCAGCATAGTATCGTGGTTATTTCTTTCAATCTGTACAGCCGTTGCTCCGGATCGATAGCTAGCCAATAACACTCGGCGCTGTTTCTCTATAGACTCTAGAAACAGATCTACAATAAAAACTGGTTTGCGCTAAGAGGATCCGGGTTGGGATATCATCCGCGCGTAACCATAACATGCAAGCTTCGCCGCTCCGTGTGACACAGCGTCATTCACACCTTCACGAGGGCTGTCTGTACCTAAAGATACCTATAACAGCTCGCAAAAATGGTACTTGATAAGTCCAAAGAGTTGCTCATGTTTCATCATCAAGCAACGCAAAGTCGACGCCGGCCGAGTCGGCGGGGACCCAGGGGTTTTTGGCTTTGCTACTCTCCACAAAACCAGGTTTTTGCTTCACGGAAGACCCCTGGAGCTTGGGTGAAATTCATTGTATGCTATACACATTAAGCGCACCACCATTTCATTGTGAAGAATGTGGAGTCTGCGTTTGTACCCCTGCCCAAACTGACCCTTCGAAACAAGTAGAAATCCGTGCCAAAACAGATTGTAAAGCTTCATATGTCTTATGCAAGCCGAAGTAGATGTATGTTACCCGTTGATCTAGCTTATTGAGATACTCTCAACGCCTAGCAACCCATATAATAGCTACCAGTATACCTCCCAAACAGAGACCGAGGACAAGAGCCCCCGCGTGGTACTTTAGGACTCTCGCCTTTGTACCATGCTTCCACTCTGCTTTCATGTCCTTGCTGCGGAACATGGACAACTTTTGCTTGCCGTTCAATGCATTGATATTTGGCTCGATGCCCATGGTAGTAGGTTTGGCTCGTACGTATGCTTGTTCTGGTGGATCTGGGAGCATGATGTTCGACATCGAATTGAATAGAGTGGCTAATACTAGAGAGAAGATCTAGACACTCTGTCAGTCGAGCACAGTAGTGGCTATTGTAGACTCGTGCATTGTACTTTCCAGAACTCCTTCGCAATATGTTGGTACGCAGTGGGGTTTTGCGACGTACGGAAGATATAATCACTGATCGTAGAGGGGTCCACCAGTTGAATGTGATACGTGCTCGTAATGGCTCTCTCGTCCTCAAATTGTCGGCCAAGAATGGGTTCCAAGGGTGTCGTTTGTTATCGCTCGAGATTGATGGGTTGTAATATAATGAGCAGCAAGTAGATTTCCAAAGGAGAAGTGGAAGAACTTCATTACGAATGCACAGATGCCACGTTTCAATAATCTGTCGTCTTCATTGTGAGTGATTGGGGCGTTGGTGGATGAGGCTGTGCTCCGGGCTGTACTACACGGACTTTGACCACATGCACCCTGAACCTTGTATGATATGCAGGCGGCGCATGCCACTGCGTCTTTAGGCAACTCATTTACAATTAGAAGTTGTTGCCGGGTGTTGCCATACAGGACCGTAACTTCAATGAACTCTGTACCCTCAAGAGGCGAGCCGTCGTATTGGTTTGGAGGATTTAGTTTCAGAACAGCAAACAGTTTCTTCTCCTGGAATGAAAGAGCGGCTTATAGTACAATCGAAGCAACTAGTAGGAAAGCGAGAGACAAATATAAAACCCATGGACCTTCCTTTGCTAAGAGGGCAAACAGTCCCATAACTGGAATATATCCTCGAACCAAGCCAATGATATCCTGCTGTTGTATGAACGGACGTCCGGGTGGATAAATGGATGTGTCGTCCACCAGATTGTTGTCGCCTTTTGTTAGAATGAGTTGTTCTCTTATTACTGTATTAGCTACACACAACGGTGAAAGTCTTGAGAGGCTAGAACTTGTACGTACGCAGTGGGGCTAGATTGGTTGTAATACACCTTAATGGCTCGGTGTACCATCGGTAATGGGCGGCCGGCAAACCACACGACTGGAATATCACCAACTTGAACATCCCTTTGACGATTCCAAAGTAATATCAGATCGCCCCGATAGAAAGTGGGCTCCATGGACTCTGAAGAGACTACCATTATTGGCTGCGGAGAGTTGGACAGGAGGCGCATGGTCGTCCAATACATGAAAATAGCGCTGCACATCCAGAGTGGAGCGAATAGCAGAACAAGCCCACGACGAGTTGACTGGATCAAGTTCATGGGAGTATTAATGAGTGGTAACAAGAGTTTCAGAAGAGGTGAAGAGTAGTAGAGGTCTGCACAAGTCTGTGCTAGTATTCTCGTCCCGTGTCTCCAGGGCTACGCCACACTCACGTGACTATCAAACCGCGGGCTTTGCGGCGTAGTCATACAAGAGACTAATGTCCGGCAACAGCCTCTGGAACTTCAAACCCAGCCTGAAACGTCGAAGGTCCCCTTTCAATAATGCACTAGTCAATCAACGACGCGTATCCAGCGTACGTGGCACCATGGCAAGGTAAGGCCGTCTTGGGTATGAAACACCGCCTTCGGGAACGGACAAGGGAAGATTACGAGTGTGACAAAGCTCATAGGAATCCGCAGTTAAGAAGAGCTTCAATCGATATCATTAAGGGTATGTGTTGTGAGCCCTGTAAGAAAGTGCGAACGTCTAAATCAAATCTGGTCAACATGACGCTACTTATAAGCCAAATAACCTAGCCTTTAAAAGCTGTGGGATACGGTCGCCATGCATAGTCCGCAAAAATTTCATTGCTTTCTATGGCTCATCCACATCATGGCAGAGACAGCACACAGCCTCCACATAGCACCGTGCTCCGAAGTTTAACCTCCGCTCAAGCCCTTCCAAGAAACTGCTGGACCGGTTACTTTGCGTGTGACTTGATTGTTCTGCCCATAAAATGCGCCTCCGCCATGCACGAAGTCCGAGTCTATCTAGAGCAGGTTAGCTGTCCTCACGTGCTTAAGTTGCCTGGTGATCGAACACAAGCTCCGTGGCGTTTTAGCCCTAGGCTACAGTTATGTCCGAATACGTTGTTATCTGTTACGCACGGCTAGCGCGTGGGCTCATGTGTCTCGCTCGCCTCTTAGTCTGTGAGGAACACATATGAGAGCATATTATCTAATCGCCGGGAGGAAGCGTCTCAGAGCCTTTGGTTATCTGTCCCAAATCTTTGACTCTAGCTATCGGACAGTCATCGTGTCGTATGTTCACTGGTCAAACAAACTAAAGGCATCCTTTAGTGGATCGAGATCTGTCTAGATAGTATCATACAGGATTGATTTGAAGGGGCGGTTGCATAGGCGGCACGGGTCAGCAGTCCGTTAATGAAGTCCTTCGATCATAAACCCTTCCAAGTTTTTCAACTCGGCCTCCTGACAGTACCCTGTGAGGTTTCATGGGGTATAAAGAGCACTAGTTTTCCCGCACCTAATTCATCAAATCACACTTCATACTCTCAACAGCTTCAATATCCACAATATCTCCCATTAACAACCGTCCAAACTCTACACAACTATATATCGGTCCCCTTATTTCTCCCACCAGCTATCATGTACAAGAACCTCTTCGCCGGAGCAGCTATCACTGCCCTCGCTCTTATTCCGTCCTGTCCTGCTCCACTACCAATTGCGACATTCGTCATCGAAGCTATTGGCGTCACTGTTGGGGTCGTTGCTGGGGTCGTTTGTGGCCAGTTGCATGAATGCGATGTTCCACAAGTTGGCAAGAAAGCCAGACGTTCGCATGGTTTCACTACCCTTGCCCGCCGGCAGGTGATCTTACCTCCGGGAGTCTCCGAGCACGCTATGGATGAGTGTAGGGCCTCAATGGAAGGTCAATCTGTCACCATCACGCAGACGGCATCGCACTGTAAGTTCTCTAGGCTCAATCATGGATTCCTGTGCTGGTAGTTAACAACAAACTAGCTTTTCGTATTGATGGAGTGCCCGCTCCATGCATGAATTTAGCGAGCTTTTTCGCTGGAGAGGGAGTTCCCGTCCCTTGTGGTTCAGCGTGTCTCAATTATGAGAACCTTTCCGAGGCAGACAAGCAAGCACTCTATGGCACTGTCAGAACCCTTCTCTCTCACGGGAACTGAAGGCTCACGAGGTTGACTCGGGACGAAACTAAGGTTCGGTGTGGTAGTTTTACTTTTGTCACTTAGGTCCTACTGGCTGGTGACCATACGTTTAATGTTTTGCTTTTTGGACTTTACTCATAGATAGCCACACTCATTTGAACAAATTTTATTAGCTAGGACTCTGTCTTAGCCAAGAACAGATGTAGTGCGGTGAACCAGTATACAATGACGCTACCCACATATACTGCTAGAATTAGACAAGCCGCCGCTCTAAGTTGGCAACATTGGGTTAGAGTATAGATCATCCAATGAGTCAAATGTAGTGGTCCCGTTGTCTACCACGTTCTTGTAACATCGTGTGTATCTTTTTCCAGCTATGAAGATGTGCACTTCACCTTCATTCGACAACGGTATGTGCCTAGTACTCGCAGAGTGAGATCCTAGAGGAGAATCATTTACTTATCCTACGGAATACGGACACATCCTTCGGACCAGGGGTTCTACTATTGCTTTCGTGTTCATATCCTATGGGACAGGTTCGATCCTTCCCCACTCCTTTCCGCACGTTTCTTACGGAGCACATGTCGGACATATTATTCGCACAGTTTCAAGTTCATACAAAGGTGTCAGTTGACATTCCTACAGGAGTGCACGTCCGACATTAAGATCAAGCTATTGGTTATGTGGGTTAAGTGTGGTCGCCGTGAAGCTGTTGTGACACGTCTCTAGCTCGCTTCAGGTGTCTATAAAAGAACACCTGAACTATGTTCTATCTCCCACATCTCGAACCATTTTACATAGCCTACTCAATTTAACCTCCCCCATGGCTGACCTTCTCGTAGTCGGTACGCCATTGACTTACGCCGCAGTCTCATCTGTGGTATTCATTATTGCCGCCCATTTATCATGCCGCGGCCGTTGGTTCTTTGCTCCTCTGCTGTTCGGTAGCGCTATTCGTTCTCTCCAAACTAGCTCTCATATGGAAGGCTTCACTGGGATACCTGCATTCTGGAACCTCTTCATCTGCATCTACATACATCATGCTATAGCTGTTCTCTTCATCGAGTCTTTCGAACTTCCTTCTGGCACTTGGTACGAACGACTTTATTATGCGTATAAGATCTGGTACGACCCTCAAAGAATCCTCATATGGAATCCTATGCCGCAGGTACCGGGATCCATCAAAGCTTCAACTGGAGAGGTGGGATTCATCGTTCAGCGTTGCACAAAAGCAATGATATTCTGGCTGCTACAACTGTACATCATTAGTCCTACCTTCATCTCTTACTTCCAACCCCAAATCACCGACTTCGCGCCATCTCGCCAAACATACATACGAAGGATGCTATCAAAGGATCCCATATCTTTGGTCACTTCACAAGAAACGCAACTCCGTATAACCATTTCCCTGTACTGGATCTGGGTTGATTTGATCATGTTGGACACAGCCAACATCATTCTCTCTATTCTTTTCGTCTCGATCCTTCGTCTCGATTCTCCAGAGGACTGGCCATCATTGTTCGGCAATCCACTCAACCAGACTTGTCAACAATCCGTCCAATCCAATCCGGGTCCCCGGATTGAATGGATTGACAAGAAATCTCTCCTGGATTGGCTTGAATGGATTGTTTAGGGATTTGGGGGGTGGACGGATTGATAGATTGGATGGATTGATTAGTAAGCTAACTATTGGTGAATTGCCCAATATATTCGTCGATCTTATGGATAGTGATATCGTACGTGTTCGTAGGTTTGTAAGGCGTTTTGAAGCGCTCAATCCCAAGGCGTTTCCAGGATCGGAGGCTCTGTAAAGCGGATAGTAAATCTGGCCTCATATTGAGTCTCCGTACGCCTAAAAGATCAGCCAGTTCACTAAAAGTCCTCTCACAATTGGCTGCTGAGGCTAGGATACTCAATATATTCATAGCAAACCGCGCCAAAACAGGGTATTAATGCTCCTTTGACAACTAGTAGGCAATTGGCAGCTAAGCAAGCTTGTAGGCTAGATTAATTGGTTTCTCTGCGCTCCAGAGCTCATACTCGTTAGTAATCTCCTCCGCAATCTCCGCCTCTCTCATAGAGGCTAGCATAAACTCAGTACAGTTAACGGCGTAGTCAAAACGTTGCCGCTTAGCAGGCGGCGGCGTAGCTGGATCAGCGGCGGCGATTTTAGATGCTAGCTTAGCGCCCGCCCAAAGTGATTGAAAACTTTTGTTGTTTGCCTCTAGCTACCCCTTGCGGGGATAGAGGCTATCTACGTCATCGTACTCAGCGGGTACTCGCCAGGCAGTATCGATGAAGTTTTTGTACGCTAGGTAGAGGCGTAGGGCACAGTAATACGCTGGGGCGTCTTTGAATTTGGCGTAGTAGTTTTCTAGCTTACTAATGGCGAGATTGAGGTTTGTTTTGACGTGATCCTCAGGCGCGTCAGGATCGTTGTAATCCACTGCCTCTACGCGATCCTGTTGAGCCTGTAGCGTAGCAAGAAGCTACTCAAACGTAGGGATAACCTTCCAAATCGCGCCGTAGCGACTAGCCTTGCCTCGACCTTCGAGCCAGCTAGTCGCCTCCTTGAAAGGCTTAAGCAACTCGATATACTCAGTAATAGTAGCCTAGTCTTTGCCAGTAAGCCCTTCCTCACGTATATACAGGCGTGGCTGGCTAGCCTCCGAAGGGCGAGCTCCCGCCCGAGATCGCTGTCGGTTTGCGGAGCGGTTGCTCTCGCCGATTTTGTAGCCCATATAATCGTCCAGAGGCACCCTGAGGTCGACGGCGCGCTCAAACGTATCGTAGTAAGAGTTCTAGCGAGTTTTGACTGGCTTTTTGAGTTCTCTTGGCGTAAAGTTCGTGAGATTTAGCGACGTTGCCTCATCTCGCTGGTATCCCTCCAAAAGCTCGCGCGCCTGCGGCGTACAGATTGAGGCGATGACGTCAAACAGTACGCCTAGCGGGCCAGCTTTGCGCCACTCGTTCATGTACTGTTCCTTTGCCTAGGGCGAGTTAGCAGGTGCTGCGCGAGAGACGGCGGCAGGAAAGAAAAAGGCAATACGTACTACTAAATTCTCCTGCGAGTTCTCAAACGCGTCGCGATCCTGGCCAAAGATAACGTTTTAGGCAGCGAGATTGAGTATATGGCAGCTGCAGCGCAATCTCCGGTGGCTCGGGTTGAAGCCGTACTCCTCTGCTAGCTCGTTAACGGCAGTATCGTTGTTTGTCGCGTTATCAAGCACAAAGTAACCTAAGGCTTCTTTTCGTATATGAAACTGGTGGAGAGTTGAGCTCACGATTGCTGCGATATTTAAACCGGAGTGGTCGCCCGATAGCGTCGGCAGGCCAAGGAAGTAATCTACTTGTTGACCCGCTGCGTTCAAGTGGTGTACGCAGATTCTGGTGATAGCGCGTTTGCCGCCGTATGAGGTCCAGTTGTCAAAGGATACGTGTATAGCGGATTTGGCTGCCTTTATGTAGCTCACGACGGCGGGTAGGTAGGCGTTGTATTCATCTATAATGTGCGACTGGAGAGTGTTGTGGCTGCTCCACAAAACGCGCTCAGCGAGCGGATTAGCAGCCTTGATCATATCTCGAAAGGCAGGCACCTCTACAACGCGCAGAGCTTGGTTATCGGCGGCCACCCACTCGATGAGCGCCTGCTAAAAAGCGGGCGCCGAAAAGGTATCGGCGACGGCGTTTGCTACCTCTTGACTCACATCAACGCCCTGTCGCTGTAGGGCGGAGATGATAGATGCCTCCTTCTTGAACCGAATTGGGCCATCTTTGCTGACTCCGTGGCCAGGTCGCCGCGCCTCGAGGTGCCGATGGATAGCAGAGGTTGAAGTTGCCACTTTAAACAACCCGTTTTGCTTGTGTATATGGCAGTATTTGCACAGCCAATACAGCGCCTTATGCTTGCGATGGTATACGCGCTAGCCGTATTAAAAAACCTAGCTTGTTAAGGCACGTTTAGCAGCGTATTGAGGCTTCTGTAAATTAGGTACGCGCGACCAAACAAGGCCTTCATAGTCCTCATCATCGTCGGCGGAGGCAGAGACAGCGAGAGGATCGAGATCGAGTGGCGCGTCAGATGTTGACTGTGCATCGGTTGCCTGGTACGAGGAAGCTGCGCCGGCGGCGTTTTGCGTGGACTGGGAGTCAAGGACCCGCTCAAATACTTCATTAAGCTGCCGATTCATCTGCGAGGTTAGTTTGGGCGAAAAATCGCGATAAACATACGTACTTTCGTGGGTGTGGGCGAACGTAGTGAGTGCGCGTTAATCTCGGCGCGTCGAAAATCTTGGGTCGCGAGATATTTCGGGGCAGCGTAATCGATTTTCTGGGGCGGCTAGGCCTAATACGGCCGGTTGAGCGAGGGCGAGAAAGTAATTTTACAGGATTCGAACTGGAAAGTATATTATATTTTATATTTTTACGCCTCCGCTAGCTATTAACACCTAGAATCTTGAAGGACCTCTGTACGCAAAACAATCAATCCGTAAACAATCCGTCCAATCAATCTGGGACCTCTGGATTGAATGGATTGCTAGTAATCAAGGTCTCGGATTGATTGGACGGATTGCTTATTAATCAATCCGTCCAATCAATCTGTCAATCCGGACGGATTGTTGACAAGTCTGCACTCAACGTTTACAGCATCCGTCGTTTTTGGGCTCGATTCTGGCATAGACTCACGTCATCATCCTGCGCCTCGTCAGGCGGATTGGTTGCACACCGTCTTGCGGGTCTGAAACCGGGCTCACGGAACGAGAAGGTTTTCATTGCATTCTGGACCTTCTTCGTCTCAGGCGTAGTGCACATAGTCGCGGAATGGCAAGCAGGAAGCGCCATAGCACCAGTAGAGGAGATGATGTTTTGGATGGCTAATTTCGCCGCGGGTGCCGTGGAATTGGCGGTTGTGCGAGACCACAAGCGCGTCATAAATGGATCACAAAATGGTAAGCTGGTCAAATGTTTGCAATCTGAGGTAGTGAGTAGGGCCATTGGCCTTCTTTGGGTACTGGGGTTCTTCTTTTGGGTCGTACCTAAGTGGCAGTATCCGAAGTTTTACGCCGCCTTTCGACAGTTGCAGTCCTCCGCCGAGCCGGGATATCCACGAGTCCTATCTCCAGACATCTGGTGGCAGGATCAAGTAGACTGGCAACTTGATCGATTCATTGGGTTCGGCAACTTCACCTTGGAATAGATGAATCCCTTGATTGCACTTGATTAGGAGAAAAACATTTTAGATAGTTTATGGCGCCATAGATCCAGTTCTACGATTTCAGGATCAGCACTGTCGATATCCCGGCGCCTGTTAATAATCTACTGAGCTCGGAGAATCCCGTGCATATATTGATTGGTATTGTGACTGTGAGCAATTTTTGGATATTATGTTTCTCTTCTACTAACCGGAAGCCATGCATCGACAATTCGAAAGCGAATAGAAATTGACTAGACACTCGGCAAGCCACGCGGTGAAACTAAACACAGTATAACGTGTCCGTGCGCGTGATGCACGCGGAACACCATAAACGTTCTACTAGCAATGAGGCAATAGAGCCAGCCACAATCAATATTATCATGAGAATTTTTAGCAGAGTACTATATCGATACTCGCGATTAATTTGCGCTACTTATATCTATCTGGAAACTTGACGCTGCGGCCGCGACGCGTTAAGATAGCTGGGACAGCAGATACGCCCTCTAAGGCCTCCGCAGCATCTCTAGTATTAACGCTACGTTTGTAACGCTTTTTGCTCTGTAGAGATAGCTGCGGAGCCTTTATCTTACCCTTTTGAGAAGATTGTAGAGCTTTTGTAGCGTCGCGAGCCTCTTTCTGGCGAGCGCGCTCTGCTGCCTTTTCTGCTTTCTCTCTCTCTCTAGCTACCTTAGCTGCCTCCCGCGCTATACGCTTTTCCTCTGCAATTTTCTCCTTGTATAGCTTAGCTGCCTTCTTCAGCTCTGCTGTCTCTGCTTTTTGAAGCTGCTGCTCCTTCTCCTCTTGCTCTCTAACAGATTGACGAACACGTGCCTCCCTTATCTTCCTTGGTAACCAAAAGACGGCTCCACTATGATATTCCTAGCGCTGTTGGAGATCTAGAGCTTTGCCCTTCTTTTTACGCTTTTCCTTGATAGATAGCGCCTGCTTAATTCCATCCATCTTATGCTTAAGTAGCTCATTCTGAACAGATAGGTAGTGGAGCGATCGGCGAAGCTTCTGTGTATCTTAACTACCCTAATTCTTCACTGCTAATCGTACAAGCCTATCTATCTTTCTCCAGTCATAATAGCTGAGCCCTGATAAGAAGCTATTGCCTAATTCTTCATCCTGCGTGAACCTATCAAGGATAGGCTTAGGATTAGGTGGTGATATGCCTGTAGCTCTAAAAGAGCTAAAGATAGTTGATTCCTTGAAGGAAGCCTTCCACGCATTCTAGAATAGAGGAAAGAAGTCGCCTTTAGTGATAGAAGCCAGGCCCTGGCTTCTATGAAGGTATTCTGATAGCTCTGCTGAGTAGGCTGTTGATAGAGGCTTGAACATCGCTACATCGAGTAGCTGAAGCGTATGAGTCGAATGAGGAGGTAGGATAGCAAGGAGAATCTTGTTCTGATTACAGTAGTCGATAAAATCCATAGTGATATGGTATCCGTGGCCATCTAGGATCAGAAGTCGATAGGATCGTCGGGTCTTCTCTCTTGTACAGCGATCAAACACCTGCTCAAGCCAGGCAAGTCCAATATCGTTGTTCGTCCAGCCAGAGGGTGATGAGGTGATAAAGACTGGGTGTTCTCCTGCCTGGATATCGTCTACCCAGCTTGATTGAATGCCCTTGTTGGCAGCCTCATAGATAAGGCTTGGAGGCAGAGCAGTTCCATCAGCGCATATACATGCTAGGAGTGTAATCCATGCGCGGCTTCCATCCTGGAGCGATGCCCTAACCTCCTTCTTCTCCCACATTCGTCGGCTGAATATCCTCTTTGATCTGCCCACAATACCAATCATAAAGCCTTTCTCATCCATATTGTACGTATGACGAGGATCTATCTGATATTGATCGATCTTGCTATGTAGAAGCTGAAAATAGAGGCGATATTTGTCCCCTGAATCAGCTTTGTGGCGATTACTGTCCATGCCAACTGTCTATTGTGATATAAGATGAATGCTGTGCCGGTTGATAAAGCGCGTAACCTAGCTCTTACTGACTAGCTCCTGGGCTATCGTTGATGCGAAATTTCGTATCATCTCTCTTGTAGGAGGTATATGTCTTTTTGATAATCCTTTGATATACTGTACAAGCTCCTGCTCTTGTTGTGAGCTGAGTTTCTGTTGGTCAAAGTTCTTGGAGGTTCCAGGGCGTGTTAGGCCTCGGTGTCTTCGGCTTAAGGTGGAGCGCACAACACTATGTTTAGTAGCAATTTCTGTATATGAGAAATCTTCTCCTGGTTCTCGCGATTCGATTTCTTCAATCGCAGCCTGTATTGGGTCCATATTGGTGGAGTTGTCGCGTGTTGAAGACAATAGAGTTTGTCGTGTTTTGGTGTTCCGCGTGCATCACGCGCACGGACACGTTAACGGTTTTTCTCGGGACTTGGTGAGAGAACCGAAACTAGTTGGTATCATGACCTCATATTCTTTTGCTGACGTCCTAATTGATCCATGTGCTGCCGTTTGGTGACATGATATATCATGTGAGTACAAGATCCAAGAGATGACGCTACTCTGTATTTGCTTGTTCGAAATACCCCACGAACTCTATGGGCTCTTCCTTTGTGTTTCTTTAACTAAGCCCTCATAATTCTAGCTGGTCTGTGCTCTCCGGCATTGTTGTCAGGTGTGTTGAGTCTATGAATGGATCTTCCAAGGTGGGCTCAACAAAGACGAAACACATTGGTGGGGTGTACCTTCCTTTCAGTCGAAGCCAACTTCCGAAACGCAACACCCGTCATATCTCGTTCGCATATCAAAACTGCCAGTGATCCTTCAACCATATATTAAATGGTATGAGATGTTTATAAGTGTAAACTGGAAGCCACGCATGCGATATCAGAATATTGAAATGAGAAAAAGTTAGAAGTGTACCAATTTTCAAGTCCACAAGTCTCTGCTCGGCTTGTCCCCGAACGCCCGGATCAACACTTCTTCGAACTGAAAATCATCCTGCATCTTTGCTCCACATAGCTTGAACGGCCGAACATATAGCGGGTACTTTGCTGACTCTTCTAGTTTCTCGTTCTTCATGAGCTCAAATCGCCGGATAATCTCTTGCCTGCGACTTAACTCTCTATCAAGCATGGCTTCATTCTTGTGCACAATTCTCCGACATGATAGAACCAAGGATGCTAGTCCAGCCGCGATAGCGGTGGCGACGGAGCTCCCTGAGACAATCTCTTGTGAGCGTAAGAATGGAACTGCGCCTACCAAAACGTCCTTCCCGACCAGCCGGTACGAGTAGCCCTTTTCTTTGCTGATGTTTAGTGGCTTTCCACGGCCGTCGCAGGCGGTTACTGCAAATACTCCAAAGATGCGGGATAGCGCGTTTTCGGAGTTGGTGTCGTAGTCTGCTGGGTAGGCCGAGCCGGAGTTGTTTCCTTCATCTGCCGTGCTACAGAATACGGCGATGTCTTTGTCTGTAGCCCGTTCGAGTGCTTTCCTAATTACTCTATTCTCATCGTCGGTGGTAGCTAGACTCATAGAGATGATATCAACACCACGATCCACCGCCCAATCTATGGCCTGGTCTGGGTTAGTGTTGTATGGTCATCATGGGTGGTGTATGCATTTCACCTTCTCAATACTCGACGCAGACATGGCAGATTTGCTGTTTTCGCCGACTCTTGCGACATACACCTCGCAACACGGATTTATAGCGCATATGAGTCGGGTCATTTGCGTCCCGTGTGGATCAGATGCGAGATACCACGGCACTTCCTCGCCATCGCGATCGTATACGAACGACCTACCAGCAACAATACGATCGGCGAAGTCGCTCCCATGTATCACGGGTAGCTGGTTTGAAGGGTTCGGGTCTTCGATGCTATGGCGAACCCCAACCACTCCGCTATCGATCACAGCTACCTTTGCAGAATGCAGGGATGTGATTTCCTTGTGTGCGTTGTTGAATTTTGCAATGAAGTTGGCAACCTTTGGCCCAACAGCGGATGAATTACTGACATGGTCAATGAAGCATTCGATGGGTGCGACACGAGGAAAACTACGTACATTTCGCCCAGTTTACGTTGCTCTACCTGCTCGTCACTGATGCTCCAGCGCTGCTTCGATATAGTATAGTCAAGTTTAATCGGATCGCAGATGGTTCGGAATCGCTTTCTTAGTTCGCGGTGGACTTCATTAGCACGACGAGAGCTCATTGTGTCCTTAACGTCAATTAGATCCGGTCAGTGCTGCTGGGTCAGTTCTGGACTTACCTCTACGACATATACTTCGACTGCTTGTAGCTTTGTCAAGATTAGCGTTTAATTACTCCAGTGGTTCATCACACACTTACCCCTTGTGCTCTCAGCTTTGGAAGCCTCGATATCCAGTGATCATGAACAGCAGGCGTCCCGTCGGAGAACAAGCTCAGTTTTTTCAGTGATTTAGCCCATACTGGCTGCTCCGTAGGTTTCCAATCTGCATCGTAGTTATCCAAGTACAGATTCATCTTCCGCCAGTTCAAGTTTTCAACTTTGAAGCCGCACACGCAATTGCGGATAGTCAAGTCTGTATGGGAGCTATACAATCGGTCTGGTACGTTTATGTTCATGATCTCCTCTACACCTTTACGGCGCAGCCAGTCTAGTACCGTTTCTATCTCCGAGTTGTCAGTTCTCATCTCGTCTTGAATCCCGGCAGGAAATCGGACGTTCAAGTCCGGGAAGTCGACTGATTTGAGCACTTTCTCGAAATTGAGACATCGGAGATGATGTCTATCGCTCGGTTGGACAGCGCTACTGGTAAGGCCGAAGACGTAATCAGCGAATGAAAAGTCGCGTGTGTTAAACTGAGAGAGAGGTAGTGATATCTCGTTCACTGGTATGATTAGTTTCTAGCATTAAACTTTAATAGCGACGGTTATTTGTTACCTTCAACTGGTATGAGGTTAGTGGCTTGCTATGCTAATCAAGAGCTAGTTTCGTTGTGTGTTTACTTACCTTTGGAGGTATTGAGAATTGTCCGAACAGTGTACATTTCTGCGTTCCGGATCACCGATGGGACCAAGATGTCGCGCATTATTTTTCGCGCCTCGCAATTCGGAACATGCGCTGTCAAGATCTCTAATGGATAACTCCCTTGTGTTTTGTACACGGACAGTTTTGGACAATGCTCGAGCAGCCATTTTACAGCATACACTTTTCGGTGTTTGATAGCCTGGTGAAGAAGCTGGGATCCCTGATTCTCCACCGACTCCTCATGTTTATCTGGTCCGTCTGCCCAGTTATTCCTGGAAACCAATATCTCCTCACAGTATATCTGCCATACGGCCTCTTTGCCTCGCTGCAGAACGTACTGCCCCGCTTCTTCGCTCTCTATATGCTGTCGGAATGATAGCGGCATTTGGACATAGGTAGCACCGCCTTCACGGTCGGCGCGCAAAAGGTAGCCGAATATAAGTTGAGAACCCGGATATACTGCTTTCTGGAAGGTTTCCCTCCCAGCTAGTCTCGAATTAGCGGCCATAAATGCGCAGAGTACTTTCAAAGACTGCTCATCTGCTTCCCGCCGGGCGAGCTCAGAAGGCGATCGAGGTCCAATTGCATGTCCGTTGCAACCCTGAAGGAACGGGCTAGGCCGATCCGCATTTTGTGTAATGATCTGGTTAACGCGGTCCTGGCTGGCGAATCGAGAGTCGTGCGCTAAGATTTTCTCGATCACCGCGAGGTGTGATTCAGTCGTAGCTTGCTTCAAGGCTTCTTGTATGTTGGTCAAAACCTCGATCGGAGTATTCTCTGGGTCTGTGGTGGATGTTTCTCTGTACTTCTGAAGCATCTTGCCCACTAGGTCACTTGCACCAATACTGGAAGCTTTCACAAAAGGAGAAGCTCCCTTCTGCCGGCCATTTTCGAAGATGCGCTTGAAACACTCCTCAGGGAAGGCTTCGCTTAGCGCGATCGCGATGATATTTTCTGTGCTGTCTGCTTTCCCCTTCTGTAAGTCATTCAGAACGAGATTGAACAATTCCCATCTTTTCGCATGGCTGTACAAGGTGTCTGTCTTCTGAAATAACTGACGCAATTCTGCCACTGGACTCTCTTGCTGAAATCCGCCGTCGTCTCGGTAAACCTGGATAGCCTCGTCGATACTGGTCAACCAGAGGTAATGTTTGAATTTCTTTTGCTTCCACAAGCTCCACACGGCGTCGCGAGTATTGGTCGGGGACTTTCCTGAAAATGCTTGCAGGAATCGGACATTTGTGGCCATAGGCTCTGGAGAGAGGATCAAAGTCATTACCAGGAGGGATTCGATGTCTTAGTGCGCCAACGACGGGTAGGCTGTAGTTTTATGCGGGTGCGGGGCAGCTGAGCCCGAAGATGGCCTCGCAAGGCTTGCATGAGCCGCCTCCCTATCGATTGACGAAAGGCTTTCCCGTTCGGGTTTCAGCCGGGTTCTTTTCGCCCCGCACGCGCACATAGCTTATCAAGAAAAGCGAGACCTGCCTGGCGCGAGGATACCAGGAGGCCATTACTCTTCAAGCGACAGCGTAAAAGACATCTTAGATATATCAGAATGGGGCACTAACTAGGACTGTGTCAATACAATTCCATTTACACCTTAGCATCAAACGGCTCCAGCCCAGATGTGAGTCCAGCCTTATTGTTTAAGAGGCCTGCAAGCACTCCCTCCTTGCTCAGCTCTCCCAGTCTCTCCACATTCACATTCTCCATCATCTTCTCGCCCTCCGGTCCCCGAACGTGATTATCAGCGTCCGGCTTATAGTACACTGGATCATCTTCCGGCTTCCAGAGTCTATAGAATCGTCGAGTGTGCTCTTCGATATCGTGCAGCAAGCCAGCTTCGACGCGCATATCGAATATACTTTGGAAAATGATGGGCTCTCCGTTGGCATTGTGTGAACGCTTGAGCAATACGGCAATCTTGAAATCAGGCTCCACGCCGTACTTCTGAGCCTTGTTCTGCTCCAGATACCACTGTCTCCCGATCTCTTTTCCGGTTCTCTCGTCGGGTATCGGATCAGAGGTGCCCTTGTCGAAGTATTTACGCGTGAACGAAACCTCTCGCTCATGGTCCGCATTGACTCCGAGAGTTGCGCCGTGATGGACGTCGGCCTTCGCTCCTTTGGCGAGTTTCCTGCGAATCTGAGTCTCAGTCTCGTTCCATTTCTCAGTGCGCGCAAAAGGCGCATATGCGACGACTTCTGGTGACGCCTTTGGGGCTGAATCTTGTTTTGGGAGGTAGGCGTCCTCGCCAAACTCGAGCCACATCCGTGCGGACTGGTATCGGTATTGAGTGGCGCTGCAGCTGAGGTGGCAGCTGAACACAATCAGCGTCATTGGCTGTTTCTTGGTTTCGTCCTCCCAGCCATGCACACATATAATCATTTGGACCGTCTTGCGGAATTTCGACTTCTTTGAAGATATCTTGACAAACTGGCGCTGAAATCGAGTGTGGGATGGATTGTGGATCTTGAATCCACCTGTCTCTTCGTTTTCGGGTGAGTTTTCTTCGGGGTAGAAGTCATCTTTCATATCGGAATCGAGGAGGTCGTCTTGGTGAGGCATCGTGGTGAGGCTACCAATTTAGGCGCTTGAAATATTTGAGGCTGCGTAGGGAAACCTACGCCTTTATCCTTAAGTGAACACAGATACTCCGTTACCCAGGTATGTTCTTGCAGAACGTCGTCAAGCATCAGTGGGCGTTCACCGGCCGACTTTATCAAGGAAGGCGCTCCGGAGCTCTCACGAGTGGTCGAAATATTCATCTCCATCAGGCTTTGGGCTCGAAAGGTCGAAAGGGAAAAGCAGACATGCGTGATACGAAAGTGGAGGCGCAGCGTTTGCGCTGGTTGGCTAATACACGATGTGCAAGTGCAAGCCATGGGGCAGTGTATATTAGGTAGGCAGCGACCAGGCTGTGTGGTACTTGCCTGCCGGTTGACACTCTTTCAGACGCTACATCTACCTCCTCACATTCACCGGCTAGCCGCTAATAACTTTGTCATGTATGAACATTTGTACCTCTGTATCCATCTAGTTTTTGAATCTCGATATCTAGCAATGTTGAAGATTGAGACGCGGCGTGTCGCGCGGGGTTCTATCGAACACGGCCGTGGCTGCAGAGGGCGCATGTCGGCAGCATTGATTGGTGGGTGGTGCGCAATCATGCATGCAACGTCGGCTGGGAGCCAGCGGCTGATCACCTCATCTCTTACGATGACACATATTGCGCGAGAGTCCGGCTGCCCGCATTCTCGAGTCCGTCATGCCTCATCCTCATCTGCTGAACCGGCGATAACGCTCATATGGATCCTTTGTCGATTGCGACTATCGCTAGCACTTTCATCACGGGCATAGGTCTTCTCAACCGGCAACTCGATAGCCTCAATACCTTGCTGCCAGAGAGAACGAGGCTGCTGAAGGGGTTTGGAGATGCCCTCGACTCGGCGCAACAGCTTCAACATGCAGTTAAAGCACAAAATTACGTGGATCCGACACTGTTAAGACTCGTGAGTTACGTGGATGAGTTGGTGCGGCGCTTGCAAGAGCTTGATATGCGCTTGTATAAATCTGCACCCGCAATAGAGCATTCGAGAAGTAGCTTGCTACACTTCTCGCGCAGCTCAAGTTCGGAGCGATTCAAGATTCACTTAGGACGGAGGTCATCCCAAACAAAATCTTCTCAAGCCTCACATTCGCCAACTCGGACGAAGTCCAAGGACGATGAGGAGTCACCGTTTGACGCGCAAATTGAGGCGAGCTTAGGCCTTTCGGCCTGGTGTCTAGGACTTCTTACAGATCTTTTCAAGCTTCGTTCGGACCCTAGTACAGAAGCTTTCAACTCGCCTGCCCTGTGAGTAGATGCGTGCCGTGATCTCAGTCTAAAGCTTACATGTCCCACCTCTAGTTCCGCGACCAAGCGAAGAACACCGCCCCTACGTACGGCCCATGACCAAACGACCGCTTCATCGACTTCGCTTTCGAGTACGTTGTCCCAGAAAAGCGAGCGATTCGATACGTCGCAAATACCCGTGTATGAATGTCGCTATAACCGCTACCGGAAGGCTGCCGATGACCGTTTGAGTGGCTCACAGAGTTGGTTCTTGAGCCAAGAACAATATCGGCTATGGAGAAAGGAAAAGCCACGTCTTTTGTGGATGGAGGGTGTGCCAGGAATTGGGAAAAGTACAATTGTGTAAGAAGATCGGAGCTGTGCGGTCGATGACTTGAGGTTAACCTTAATAGGTCCAAGATAATCGATGAGCTATCCCGTGAAAGTGAAACTGTTTTTGCTTACTATTTCATGGGATATGGTATGGTCCAGTCTGCCCGAGACGTCGTGCAAGATCTACTGAGACAGCTTCATGTTAGATTAAAGATATCTGAGGTGACCCAGCCTCAGCCGTCGCTGAAAGACCAATTAGCTCGACTCGAAGATTTAAACCGACAACGGATTGAGCAGGGATTATGTGCGCCTACAGTCTTTCTTGACGGGTGGGAACCTCGTAATATGGCCGACCTCAAGAGTTTTGAGCGGATAGCGATTGAATTAGTCCGCCTGGAATGGAGGGTATTTATAACAAGTCGTAGCCCTCCAGACGCCCACTTTGGTGGCAGCCATGGGGTCCCGAAGGATATCTTACATTTCAACATCCATGCACAGGATAACAAGGCAGCCATCACGTCATATGTTCAACGGCGTCTTCGTGACCATCCATCAATCTCGAAATTATTAGCTCTCTCGCAAAGGCTGGACCAAGATATCGTAGATCACGTCGTTGCGAGCTCTCAAGGCTTGTGAGTGGGATCGACTACTAACACTCTCTTATTGCTAACGATCATAGGTTCTTCTGGGTCGACATCCTGCTCGGGCTAATCATGAGGCAGGGCACTGTTCAAGGGATTCGTGATGTGGTCAAAGACTTACCAGTCGAGCCTGACAAGATCATCGGCAATGCGCTTGAGGTCGTCGAGTCGCAACGGGACAAGCCTAGTCGGATAGCGAGAACCGCTATGATCTGGCTTGCGATAGTAGATGGACCTTTGCACAAGGACGGTCTGTGCGAAGCTTTGGCATTGTATTTCCATCGCGATGACCACTGGACTACCATTGACAAGGAATGCGTACCAACAGCCGAATACGTGAAGGAGTGTTGCAAGTCCCTTATCACCATCGACGTTGGATCATCTACTGTGCAGTTAGCACATGCTGGCCTTGCGTCTGCTATACGAAACCGTTGGGAAAGCTCATTTCCAAGCGAGGAGAAGCAGCTTGCCATGGTGTGTCTCGATTATCTGCAATTCAAGGACTTTGAAAGCGGACCATGCGACGACGAGGAAGCTTTGAGAATACGGTGCAACCAACGTCCTTTCTTCAAAATTGCTGCAAGCAGCTGGTGGAGGCTGCGGAATCCAAATCAATGGGGTTCGCCCAAACTTCAAAAGTTGGCGCATAAATTCTTCCAAAGCAGAAAGAATCTCCACGCTGCGATGCAACTCGTAAGAATACCTGGGGAGAGTTGGACCAGGGCATCCTATCCCCAGTTTCTCCCACCGGCCTATATAAACTCGATGTCGCCTCTTCAGATAGCAGCAAGGCTCTCGTTGGGACGTATCTGTGAGGTGTTGTTAGAGCATAGTGAGGACCCCATCTTACCAGATCGATACGGTAGAACGCCTCTTTTGGAAGCTTGCGATAACGAGGACCCGGACCTCTTCGAGCGTCTTCTTCGTCAAGCGTTTCTCAACTGCTTAAGGGGAGATACTGAAAAAACGCGGACGGCCAACGAGATCAGCATACATTCGGATGATGTAGCCCCACGGACTGGTATATCGCCCAATCTTCCAGAGGACAAGCCACTGGAGAACGAAACAAGCCCACAATCGCCGAAGGCAACCGATCCGAGAGCGCAGAAGCCATTTCCTGTCCTAAAGCAATTAGAGGGCTGGTCAAAGATAGAAAGTTTCTACAACAAGATGAGTGAGCAGCCGAAGACGATATCAGAGGCAATAGAAGGAAACAACATTGTGGGACTTCTGTTTCTGCTTCATCGGAACTCTCCACAGACCCCATTGAGAGACAACACAGGCAAGCTTCATCTTGAGCTCGCATTGGCACGACGAAGTGAAACTGCCGTACAAGCGTTATTATTGTATGATGCGGATGCCAACGAGACCCACTCCAATAAGGGCACAGCTCTGCATTTCGCTATCCAAGAATACATGCCGCGCATCGTAAACAACGGCGCTGCTAGTGAAGAGGCACTTGAAGAGCTGTTGAGAGTACTCAAGCTTTTGCTCGCGCATGGCGCCAGTATCAACGCGAAGGACTCCCAGCAGCGAATGCCGATTCATCTCGCAGTCTTAAATGGCGCGCGGTCACCGCAAATGCAGCACATCCAGCCGTGCACCACACGGGTTAAGGTTCTCGACCTCCTGATCAAACACGGCGCCAACTTGAATGGCTGTGAAAAACACCGCTCTCGCTCCCCGTCTGCCGTAGGCCGTATCGACCGCGACCGACCGCGGACTGTAGACGGGGAACGCCTCGGCCGCGTAGAGTCTTTGATTACCTTCTCCACCCATCTCACCACCGAGAGCCGTCGACCGCGCGAAGCCACGATTACCGAGATCCCTACTCCGCTCTGTGAAGCGGTCAAACTCGACTGTTTTGTATTCGTCGAGCGGCTCTTGAATGCGGGTGCGGACCCTGACCTCGGACCCATCGACCAGATACCACTCTGCCACGCCACGACAGGGCGTGGACATAATAGTCTCAAGATCACCCGACATCTACTTATCAACGGCGCAGACCCCGATGTTCGATGTAGTTCTAAGTGGTCGCCCCTCCATGAAGCCACTAAGACTCGTGATCGCGAGATGGTCGAGCTCCTTTTGCGCTACGGTGCGAACGTAAATTGCCAGGACGCGAACGACCGCACGCCGCTTATATATGCGATCCAGAACTGCGACGAATCTCTTGTACGTTTGCTAATTCAGAGCGGTGCTGATGTGGATATTCTGGACTCGGACGGGCGCCCAGCGCTGCATACCGCGGCCGCATGTGGTGATCAAGGAATTTTTACAAGAATCTTTGTTTCATCGCAAGGAGATGCCTCGGTAGGTGACAGGGCTGGGAGAACGGCGTTGGATTGCGCAAGACAAACGGGCGAAGCAGGGATTATACGCATTTTGGAAGCGGCTGCGGCAAGCGCTGAGTCGAAGGACGAAGCACAGAAGAATGAGGAAGGAAACGCACGCTTCAGAGAAAGGGAAAGAGTCATTGAGACGCTAAGTCATGGCTGGGTGCAGCGATGGGAAGAGCAAGGCCAAGTTGCGACTTGGGTTGAGCCATGACGCGGAAAAGGCTTCCCCATAACACTTGACCATTCTGGCGTCGGATGCTGCACATCGATGGTCAGCTTGCCACGTGCAGTATGCATAGTCGGCGATAACTGCGACCACGAGTGGCCTGGTTCTACAGGAGCTGGTTCAAACACCAGACTTTTTCCGCACAAACCCTTCCGAGACGAAATCCGTTCGGAAGAAATTGAAGTGAGTACTTACCTACACTCGATTCATCCCTCACTAACCTCCACACTAAAGAGTCGTATGTTCTCTCGAATCTTCCACGCACGTTATTCTTTACGGTAATAGCCTTGAAGGCCTTATATCAGAGCCATGTAAATCAGTACTGGGTATGGAAGTACTTAGGAGCTTCCAGCCTTTCGATCTTTCTCCAATGGATGGAACTAAGGTTTATGTCCCTGGAGGGACGACTAGAGAAAGTAGTTGAAGTAGTATGCGGATATGACATGTAGGTCAAAAGTTGTATGAAAGACGTTATGTCGGTGGGTAGTCCAAAAGTCCGGAGCGTACGTCACGTAATGAAATCGAACTCCTTCTGGTTCCGGGGATGACACCCAAGAGTAGTACCCGCATTCAGCCATAGTCTCAGCTAGTTTTCAGCCTGAGTTTTCGTGATAGTGGAATCAGCCATGTCCAAGTAGGTAAACAGTAGATCTTACTCCGTCCACCGAGTAATCGTCGCCAGTGATGCAACTTATCTGTCAACAGTCACCACCGTATACGACACTCCCCCACCTTCCGAAGGCAGCCTAGCCACAGCTGTCCCACCTTCCCGACCCGCAACCCGCGAATTCTCGTTCCGCGCCCTTGACGCCAATCTCTTGAAGGGACCCATAGGTCCAACATTGGGCGATACACCGGCTCGTATTCACGGTCTTAACCCACCGCAAGTTCGCTTCTTCGCACCAGAAGCTACTCTGGATCGTTGCAAGCCAAGCAATGGCGAAATGTAAAGCCCACATTGTGTGTAGTTATGCGAGCATGGTGGTGGGCGGGAGGCCAGCAGATACGGAGACCTGCCGGATCAAGACCGTACTACCAAAATGAAGTCCTCGATCGTCAATAGCAGTAACGTGGTGTAAATATATATAACCAGCAACAGAGTACCCTGCCTATTACCTAGATCTTTCTAGACATTGGCAAGTTTATACGACAGTCCGCACACGACACGATGCGCTCCCTTTTCACTCTCCTGGGTGCGTTCGCTGTTGGGGTTCATGGTATTGCATCGATAGTCGGTCTCGATGGCGCGAAGGTAGTCGCAGACAGTTACATAGTCGTATTGAAGAAGAGTGTCGACCAGATAAGACTGAACTCCCATCTAACTTGGGTAGAGGGCAAGAGAGGGGTCAACAAGACGTCGACGTTTGATTTGGGAGATGGGGTAAAAGGATATACAGCTCAAGGATCGAAAGCTGTTGTTGCTGAACTAGCGAAGAGCGAAGAGGTACGTGTTCATGATCCACTGTCGGTTGATCGGCTTCTTGCATAGGGGTAAAGTTCGCAACCGATGAGCAACTACATACTGAGTCAAGCCATTAGATTGCCTACATCGAAGCAGACCAGATCCTTGCCCTTCCAGAGCAACCACGCACGCCTCGAAGACTCACAGCGAGGGTTGTGCAGACAAATGCACCTTGGAACCTAGCCCGCATCTCGCACCGCCAGCCCGGCAGCACCGACTACGTCTACTCCCAAATTTCTGGAACCTACGTGTATGTTCTTGACACGGGGGTGCGCGTCTCGCACCATAATTTCGAAGGTCGGGCCACCAATGGCTTCAGCGCCGTTGGTGGCAGCTTCACCGACGTGAACGGTCACGGGACGCATATCGCGGGCATCGCTGCGAGCCAGACGTATGGTGTTGCAAGAACTGCAGGCATCGTTTCGGTAAAAATAGTGGGAGACGACGGTTCGACTACGAGTACGTGCCGTACCGTGCCATGGCCTCGGTTTCTATGCTTGTATGAGTGGGTGCTAATTCCGAGCACAGCGAGCGCCGTCATCGCCGGCATCAACTGGGCGGTGCGAGATGTCCAAGCCAAATCCCGCGTCGGAAAAGCGACAGCACTCTTAGCCGTCGGCGGCGGCTTCAGCGCAGCGCTCAATTCAGCGGTCGCGGCCGGATCCAGTGCTGGGTTGTTCTTTGCTGTCGCAGCAGGCGGGTCGAACACGAACGTGAGCAACTCGTCACCGGCCTCCGAGCCAAGTGCTTGCACGGTTGGAGCCACAACCGTCAATGACGCACGGGCGAGTAGTTCAAACTACGGGCCTCTTGGTGAGTTGGCCAACCTGTAAACCAACACGGCAAAATACCGTAGAAGCGAGATGCTGACGAGGGGTCGTTCAGTGGACATATGGGCGCCGGGCCAGTCCATTATCTCGCTGTGGAACACGCTCGACACAGCAACGAACACGCTCTCGGGGACTTCCATGGCGGCGGCACATATTGCAGGCTTGGGTGCCTATTTCCTCGCCCTCGAAGGGCCGCGCGGCGCGGTCGCGCTGTGTGAGCGACTGCGGCAAGTGGCGACGCCGAACGTGCTCACGGGCATTCCGGCGGGGTCTCCGAATCTGCTGGCGTATAACCTGAGCGGGCTTTGAGACCATGTATGCATGGCAAGGCAGACGGTGGGTGGTGAAATGGATGACTGGTGTTGGTACGTGCAGGTGCTGGGTGCTGGGTGGTGACTGTATTGGCGAGGATCGAGGATCGAGGATCGTGGATGCGGGGCGGGTGGCGACTTGGCCCACTCCGGAGGTCCACCTCATCTACACTATCAACTCGCGGTCCCGAATAATGCAACTACATTCAATATTCTCAGGCTCTCTCTGGCTGAAGCGATCGTCTCCCTCTGACTGTAGTGTCGTCAGCTTCGGCACAGTCTCGTGTTTCGCATTTTCTAGACACTGTCCAGGTGGATGCGACGACACGAGATTTTCAGCTCTGTGTGTATTAAGCAATCCAAACGTCTGCCGAGTTAGGGTGTCGGGTTACCTGCGACAGGCTTGGAGCTGAGTGAGTCAGCTTACCTTCTCCGTAAGAGTTAGGTAATGGTTTAGTTGCTCTCCTTCCCCAACTGTCACCCCGCAATATAATTTTGTAGCCCGCCAAGATATGAGCATTATGAGGGGCCATGAGTTGACCGGTTTTTTCGCATTCGGGGAATGGCAATGCGAATACAAGCACCATAGTTTTGAAGGGAATAGTCACCGACACCAGGGTGGGAAGTATAAATGCATGAGTTTGAGCACCCGTAAACACTATCATTCCAACAACAAGTCCGCGTTTTCAATAGTACAGCTCACCGAAACCCGCAACCAAGGTGCGAACAGTTAATCTTGCATTCCTACGTATTAGACACTGATACAACAACCTCTACACAGACTAGATCCACCAGATCCACCCCAATCCGCCCGCGCAAACATGCAGTTCAATACCGTCTCAATCGCCACCCTCCTCGCCCTCACCGCTAGCACCACCGCGTGGAGTGCCGGCTTTTGGTCAACCGACGGTCGCAATCTGCAAGTACACGGCAAACTATGGGAATGCAACACCATCCAAGCACTTCCCCTCGGCCAGGTGACGTTCGACACCCGTACGAAAGATTTCCCTGATCCCACCACCATCTGCATATTCAGTAAGGTCGACTGTAAGGGGACCATACTGTATTGTGGAGGGCACAGTCTAGAGGGGAGGCAAGTGACGAATCCAGGCGTGGCGAAGAGTTACAAGGTGGGGTTAGCATAGGGAGGAATTGTGAGAGCCGTCTCGAGGACGGTATCCTCGTGCGTTGGGCTTAATCGGTGGAAAATCAGTCAATCTAGTTAATTTTGTCACCTCACCAATCAAAGACCAGATGACTCAGATTGGCAAAACGGCTCCATGCTTGACCAAACAATCATTCTCCTACCCCCTAGTTGCATATCAAGATTAATCACGAAGTATCTATAGCTTCCCACAATTCAAGCGGCTGAAGATACATACCTGCAGCGTTTCGCCTAACATTAATAGCGCGAAGGGTCTCGTGCAGGTTTCTCGCTATCTACAAGTACACGTAAACCCTGTAAATATAGTATGGGAAAAAGAGTCCCTATAGAGGCATTGACTTTACATTGCACATAAAGAGGCATTGGTTCTTATTAAGCATACCCTTATCTGTTTACTAATGTTTTGAATTACAATTTGCCATGTTCGGACCGTAGTGTGGCGATTGTGTCTCTAGAATCAGGACTAAGAGAAGGCGTGGAGGCCGTAGAAACGCTTCTTCGATACTAGAGGCAGCCAGAGATGTATGTAATCGAAAAACTTCGAAGCCGTAGCCCGGATCTCGAACCGGTCGCCGAGCAGATGGACTAAGTGTGTGGGTACCAGACCGTTAGGGCCCTGGGCGATGTCTAGCTGCCCTCGCTGCAAAATGTGCGGATCAAGAAACAGGGAGGTTGGAAACTTCAGCGTTTGGACGTCTGCTTGATCGTGGCTAGCATCTTCACTAATACCTAGGTACATGGTGCGCGGCACAGATCCAGCAAATCAGTTCGTCCAAAACACCGACACCCATTGACCACGACTGCTTTGCTGTTTTAGAGGCCCCATAGTAGTACTTGGTGTTTTATTAGCATTAATGGCATATGATCATTCGTCTACGTGGTCTATTCTCGTTACTCAATGCTTGCTCGTCGTCTCAGTCCATAATTTCGATTCGAAAACCAAAACCAAAATCTTTGTCAAAAGAACTCGACAGATCCACGCACGCTATGCCAATACCAACCATGCGCGAAGAACAATACATACACCCGTCATAACAGAACTAACGGTAACGTAGCAAACCATCCATACCAGAACTCCATTGTAATCTTATCCGCACTACGAGTCCGTAAGAACAAGAGGCGCATGGCAATCAATGTTCCTAGACCCGTAAGCGCAGACACCAGGCCACTTCCTAACAGTATGACGACGCCGAAAGACCACGAGAGAATCGACACAGCGATGAGGACCCGCGCATAGCCTTGTCCAATGGCAATGGGTAACGTGGCTCGGCCGCACTCACGGTCGCCATCGAAATCGCGGAAGTCCTGGATGGCGATGGTGGTAGTAATAGCAGCGGCCAGTACTGCACTGGGTATCAGATCGGCGCTAGTGAAATGAAAACCTGGCCCAGCGGCCACATCGATGCAGCCAAACACCCAGCTTGTCATGCCGACAGCATTGAGAAAGTCGCGAATGACATGGTGGCCCTGGGCACCGCCAAGGTCGTTGTACATGTATGTCGCGGCGAGCTGGATGAGATAAGGTCCCAGTCCGCCGAAAAGACCACTGTATACGAGGCCCATGACAGTGACGACGGAGAAGAGAGTGTTTGCTTGCGAGGGCGTGATACGCTGGCTCGGAATGGGCCGCCATGGTTTGTTCAAACTATCTTCATGAATGCTGGCGGGTTGGCGCTGATTGGAGATACTGAAGCCCATGGCGACTATGGCCACCCAGAAGAACGAGAGCGAAAAGCTTTTTAGTGTATCGATCAAGTCGAATCCCAAAAACATGTGCAGATGTTCGTAGCTGTCCTGGATTGGGTTGCTGAGAGTTGTGTTCGCTGCAGCAGGCATAGAGGGAACGACCAAGCGTTTAAGGAGGCGTTTGGAGCAGATGGTACCTATGGTCGCCCATACGACGACGATGACGTTGTAGTTGCAGATAAACAGGTACAACGTCTTGAGCCCGAACGCTAAGCCAACTGGAGATTTTGTCTTCTTTGGCATTGCTTGTACTGCCATGTTGTTAACTGCTCGACGTTAATCGAAGGTGGTAGTAAGGGGCACAAACAGGCGTTCGGTATGATCTTTGCAGAACGAGCTCCAGACACTTATACGGGGTATTCCCACTGTACCTCATACTCGGGCCTTTCTCCTTGCTAATCATTTAAGGGGACTAGCGTGTGGGGGCTTTGGCTCGGAGATATCGTGGTTATAGTGGCCTCGTTCGTGGGCTTACTGCGCGATTAGCCTACAACTCACCTAAAACAAATACATACATCCTGGCCAACATGAAAGCTTCGAGGTGCCGGTGAAACCCCAATGCCCACATCACTGGAATGATCTGCAGTCCGAAACTTGGCGCGGACACACGGACTACACCGTTGGGCTAGATGGTGATACTAGTTGCTATCGAATTTCTTGGGGGCAGCAACACTACTGAAACCGTTAGCAAATATTTATGAATACCGGGGATAAATGTCGTAGGCCTATCGGCGTTCAACGTGACGTGGCAAGGGCTTTTGCATTAGCATCTCTGCGGAGCGGAGTCTGACTGGGTGTTCCTCGGCGATGTCCCAACCAGAAAAAGATTTTCAATTTATAGGCATGTCCAAGCAGCCGGGAGAGGAAATGGCAGCGTCGTTACAGCGTGTCTCGGTTCTCGGAGAGCGAACGCATATTGTTCCACGATCTAACTTCTTTGACTCCATTGATCTTCGCACATGATAGCATAGGGGGTAGGTGCATTATCACACTCACAGGCCCACTTTTGAATCTACGCGGCGCCTATAGGCTACGGATCCGGAGAGTTTCAGGCAGAAGTCATATGCTAGGCCAAATATTGGAGTGGCACGGATCCATTCGTCAGGATCCTTATCGATCCCATGGACCTCAGATATTGAATGATTCTGAATATGAGAGAGTTCCAAGACCCTGGGGATGATCAGCTATCTACCGCACGGCCATTCAAGTGCCCGTTGCTGAGCGAAACCTTATATAAGGACCCTTGTTTGTAACAATGAATCGATCCAAGGCATTTTCATCACGGCGATGTAACCTTTGGATTGCGGATAAGGTTGGCTCCTCTTTTGCCATCTCCATCTGCAAGTCATACCGGAATAACAGCTGTGCAAGCGTTAATTTCATTTCCATCATGGCCCAGGTCTTGCCCACACAGCCTGTAGGCCCAAGGCCAAACGCACAGTAGGCAGAGCGAGCCACTCTGATTTCCTCTGCAGAGGTCTCGGAGTGGAGCCAGCGCTGTGGCCGGTACTCCCATGGGGCAGCGTGATACTTTGAGCTCCGCATGATAACATGATAAGGTACTCCAACATCGACACCACGTGGAATGAAATGCCCATCTATGGTGATGCCGCCAGGCAGTACTTCGCGCATCAGACAGCCTCCCACAATAGACGTGAGGCGGTGCGTCTCGTCAATGCAGGCTGCGAGATACTTGCAGTCGTTGAGCGGCTTGCCAACACGGATTTCGGAAATATCTGAGAAGGTATCGCGGATCTCCCGGGTCAATCTACTCATGGTCTCAGGGTTGTTAAGAAGGTTGAACAAAGCGTTCGCGAGAGCACCAGACGTAGTGTCGGTTCCTACGACCATCAGTTCCTGTTTTCGGGAGATCCAAGCAGAAAGACCAACCTGTAGTCACTAGGAGGCTGCTTTCGCTCACAAGCTCTTGAAATGTGAAGCCTTCAACACCGGGCTGTGAGGATGTCGCATATAGGATATCGAACACACAGCTCAGCTGTTCCTTGTTGTGTATCTTTTGTCCAAACTTCTCGACGCATTTATTCGCAAGCTTAGCAGCATATGCTTCGTACTCCTTGATCGCGCGCGAAACTTTGGATGCTAGCGCGTCTAGTTGGAGCCACGATAGTCCCGGCATATGTCCAATCTAGAGGCCCAAGACGTATCAGCAAAAACATACCATGGAAACACGGAAAACCATGCACATACAGCGTTCAGGCCCCGAAAGGCCTCGAGTGAATTCTCGATCATATCGGCCTTGCTTGGATTCTGCAACGAGCCAAATGACTCCCCAAAGCAGAAATCGCCCATGGAATCGAAGTTGAGCAGCATAAATTCATGCTCCATATCGAATACCGCCGACCATCCGTTCTCTGTCACGGCAGCGGGCTTCTCGTAGCGTCGCACGAAGCCGTCCAGCAGCTTCATGAAGCCGTCTTCGTAGACGTGAAGCATACGGTCTGACAAGGCCTGGGCGAGAATGCGGCGCTTACGAGCGTGCTGTACTTTGTTGGTGGTGGCGTGGGTGCTTGCCGTTTGCATGTAAAAGGTCATGGTGTCGTACCAATACGACTTTTTCGTGTTGGCACGCGTGCCATAGACGGCTTGGAGGGCGTCCACGGTGCTGAAGGAGAGCCTGTTGGGCCCGTAGCGGACAATGTCTCCATAGCGGGCATGTAGGGCTACAAAGTCGACGTAGCGGTCGCCCTTGAGGCTGTGGTACACGGTATACCAGTCGGTGGCTCTTCCGATCCACGGTCCCGGATATCTGGCCAGCGGGTGAAAGTAGAGGCGATAGAGTACCACGTACGACAGTACCGCTGTGGCAGACGTAGCAAGTAATAGAGGTAGCATTTCTGCGCTGCGTGCAGGTGCTCGTCGACAATCAGGTGAGCAGGTAGCTGCCCAGGTGCCTGTCCCTCTCAACAGCACCTTCGGCGAGCCTCGCCTGTGCTCCGGGAATGTACACGGCACATACAATGCCGGGCGCCTCTGACTGCACAGGCCCCGGATCTGCAATCGGCTTCATGTAGAGGGATCAACAACTAGGGCGTGATGCTGCGAGCCCGAGACTAGAGACAATGCGGCGCTTCAGTAGAAGGCGCGGTACGTCTTCGGCATGCATGTTTTGACCGACGAGACAGACAGGCTTCGGCTTCCACTGCCCAGGCCCCACTGGACGACAGGCGCCATAGTCCGAGGCATTTGGCAAGATGTTGGTCCGGAGCAGGCAGTGCAGTGTGCATCTCCAGTGCAGTCCAGGTGCCGTGATTCGGTGTCGACGCGCTATGCCAGAAACGGAATCAGGCGCCGAACTCAGGGCCGACTGCACACTAGCTACTGGCAGATGTGTCGTGATATGTGGTGTGTGGTGTGTGGTGTGTGGTGTGTGGTACAGTCCTTTCTTCGATGCATGGTCTCTTACATACTGTGGCCGGGAATAACAGTCGCATCACATTCCCCAATCTACCAGGCCGCTCTCGAGCGAGCAAACACTTCGCAACGAGCAATACTGACCCGGCACCACCTGCACTATCGAGGCCAGCTGTCCATGCGTCGTCCCCTCCCCGGCTCGGTTCGCCTACGCCATAGGTACGCCCTCCGCGCAGCCTCACCCGTGCGAATCATGCAATCGACCATGTCGCCAAGGCTCTTGAATCCCGAGATAAGATTGGCAGCGGGGTTTCGCGCCCGGAGCAACGCCGAGCTCTGTTTAGCAGCGTGCAGGGCCACGCGCAGGTGAACACCGTGAAGAGAGCTCGCACGAAACATGTATCGGCCAATTGAAGCAGGGGATGCGGGCCTTCACTGGCGCTAGCGCAACACTAGCCAAACACGGTCGGCTACCCTTGCCCCGCCCCGGAACTGCAACCTCGACGCTCAGCTTCAAAGGTGCGAACGGCCGATTGTCCGCAACTGCCTGAACAATCTGAAAGCATGGCCCTGGATCCGGTTGTCAAGCTCCATCATGGTCTTCAGCGTAGGGCCATCGATTGATTGGTGGCTACCTGCCTGACATTAATTATCGGTAAATCGATTAGGACGAGTCCATCCATACTAAGTGCTCGGGTCGCATGAACAACTGCTGACATGTGAAATTGTCCCTGTTCAGATTCGGGAAACGGGAACACGCTGGAGGCGCTGGAAGAGTGCGACGGCGGGGTGTCATGCTTTTGGACATTTTTTTTTAATTGGCTGTCAACGTAAGATCTCGTACACTACTGCAATATGCATATACAAAGTTTAACATCTATCTCTCACACATGTCGAGAGCCCATCATCGATTTCCCGTTGCTTGTGATGACCGTCCGGTGCGCAGAGTCAGTAGACGGTATGTTCCGGAGTGGCACCATGCCCTTGTAGCTGTCGCCAGACATTCCGTTCTTGCTCGAGGCGTATGTGTCGTTGGTGGTCCAGCCAAAATGACGGTTTACTCTGGTACGATAGTGACGGTAAAGCGCTGGCATCATGGGAATACAGCCACAGATGACTCCAATCGCGATCTCGCCAGAACTGCAGAACATTTTTGTCAGCATGTGGTGTTATGAAGGAAGACTATGTGCCCTAGTACCTGTAAAGAAGAATAGGCTCGAAAATGTAGCTTTTGTCAAGGTCGTCCATGGTCTTAATAGATGCATCGAGTCGGAGAATGCTGGCCACGCATGCGCTATACAAGTTAATATGTGACAATATGCGCTTCTAATGTCCCGTCGGGAGGTCCTACATTGCTCCGACGACCAGCGCGAAGCTGCTTCCAAGCTTCTTCTTGACATCCATCTGCAAGCCCCAAATGACGGGCAATGGTGTCGCTAGGATAACAAAATCAGTAATGAGCGCGATAATGCAGTCGCTGATGAAGATAGTGTTGGTGTTCAGACACGTTCCAGGCACGGTATGATTCCAGAACTTCTCCACTGGTTTACAGATGAAGATCTTGACGAGTGTGATGGCGATGTAGTAGAGCGCGAGGACACCGATCAGAATCTTCACCGAGACAACGAACGTCTTCTTGATGCTAAAAATGCGCATCAACAGGAGCAGGATTGCAAGCTTTGTGATGAAAGCTACAGGCCCATAGAAGACCTCGATGACATAACCAATCTTTGGTGGGGATTAGCTTTCTGGTCCGAGAAGAAAACGGCAAAGAATCTTGTACCTCGAAGAACTTGGAGAACTTTTGCGGGGTGACATTCCACATGTGTATTCCGAGTCCTAGAGGCCCTGTAGCCAGACAGAGCGAGCAATACAGAGTGCACGAAGCCTGTCCATCGAGTCAATTCGCGTCCGAGTATGAAGATGTAGAGGCTGACCCAAGCACCGACGGAAACCCCTTTGGACATGGTCAGCTGGAGCCTTCACTCGCACCTGGTCATGATATAGTAACTTACAATCATCAGCGTGGAACTTCAGAGAGGCTAAGCGCTTTGCCCAGAGCCGCAGAATGATGAAAATGGTGGTGACAGCGATGCATGTTATCTGCGTGAGGAGGTTCCACCCTGACTGCTGAAAGTGGATGTTCGGAGTAACCCCGGGCGGTGGTGGGAGCACGCCTGGGAACTTTGATTTTGGGTGTGTAGCGGTGACCATGGTCGTTACAAGGTGGCGAGGTGACCGATCGCGTCTTGCGGCGAGGTGGTGATCGTACGTAGAGCGACGGGATGTATATGACGGCAAGAAAATTCGAGGTGGGTGAACACATCGCAGCCACCAAGTCATCCACTCCAGATGCCGAAGGATTATACGGAGAGTAGGCCCCGCTCGATCGAGTGTGTACAACCCTGGCACGCCGACGATCGGCAGTTTGGGATGTCGGACATGTCGGACTCTAACGTTGCAACCTGGTGGCGTAGCACTTAGCCCGTATCCCTGTTTTCGACTTGCATGTGAGTGTACTCTAATTCCAACACCAACTTACATATGCACCATAACTCTTTCCGGAAGGCCAAGACAGTGGGAAATGCAGTAGACTATGCTAATAACTACGCCGCACGGCTGGACCAGAGATGCTCGACAACCCCGATGCTACATCTGGGCAACACGTGCGCACATCCCTAAGGCCTGGTATAAGAACTACCTAGGAGATGGTAGAAAGGGAGGTCGTATTACGAAAATATGCGTACAGAGGCGTGGAACTCGGAGGGGCGCTGAGCGTGGTTTATTTGCCAAGGCGCTAGTATACATCGGTTCTAGCACCATGCGGGGATGCTTGGAGGGATGACCACCTAGACTGCTGTATATAAACCAGCCCACGTCAACGCATTGGGGTGCCAGTACTCACCTTATACCAACACTCTTTGACTCTGGACTGGAATGGCTGATCTCCGAAAGAACTACGTCATTTCCCACGGCTACGATGAGTCCGGCCGGTACGGACTTTCATAGAGCGAAACGCACCTGGTCTAGCTAAGGTCCTTTAGATTGTATCTTCAGCAGTGGTTGTGGAAATCGCAGCTGGGATGGGACCTCCACCCGGCAATAAAGTTGCCCGAGAGCGGCGATGTTCGGATAGCAGACCATGGATGCGGCAATGCGTGCGTGCACTTCTCATTTTGCCCGAGCAATTTCTGACCAATAATGCATAGGGCATGGCTACAGTCCCTGGCGTCCGACTTCGAGAGGCAGCAGAAGAATGTCTCCCTCGTCGGCTTCGACCTGTTAGGTGTCCATTACCCTGCATCCGATAATCTTCCCGAGAACATGAAGCTGGGCATACTGGATGCCTTCACTGATGAGATTCCTGAAGAACACGTTGGCAGATATGATGTTGTTCATGTGCGAGTCTTTACAGCGGTAGTCAAGAACGACGATCCCCGTCCGCTTATCCAGAACGCGTACAAGATGCTCAAGCCGGGCGGTTATCTACAGTGGGACGAGTTCGATGGAGGATCATTCAAGGCCGTGGCACCAGGATCCAACCCAGAGCAGTCTTCTGTTTCTATAGCTGCGACGAAGGAAATGGTGGATACTTCATTGGAATCCTCGCAACGCGCAATGAACCTCAAATACTCGTGGACGGGAAGGCTCGGGTCGCTGTTTCAGGAGCATGGCATGGAGGTGATCGAGGATAAAAGAATGGACGTAAAGAAGGAGCTACGAAAGGCTATGACGGATTCCTTGCTCATGATGCTTAGTCACGTCGCTCGAATTGCCGTCCGGAACGGCAGCCTCATCGGAACTGATAAGAACTGGGAGGAACTCTGGGCGAACGCTGGCGATGAGATTGGACAGGGCGTGTCAGTTACTATGGACATGATTGTAGCTGTTGGGCGTAAGCCACTATAGAGTTTCATTATAAAAGTGTCTTATGCAGCCTCTAGCTACTAGAGGACAGAAATGCCTCTGGTATAAAGAGGAAAAGGTTTTGTAGTGTATTGTATCTTGATACTAGTTCTGCAAACACCTAGTTGATCTAAAACTTCAAAGAAACCGCAATACGATACTTACTTGAGCCATTGCTTGTCACCATAATGCGAGAGAAAGGCGCCGCTGTCTCCGTTCTCAAGGCTGCATTGGTTCACAACTGACAACACCGCTTTGACAGAACTTGGTGGAGTATCCGGTCCCTGCCAGTCTGGCGCGTACATCTTGAATTTTCCTACCGTCTCACCCAAGCGAGCCCCTTGCTCTGCAGTCACTGAGTAGCGTCCATTAGTTGGGCATTCAGAGCCATGCTCCAAAAGGGTTGACTTGCCTTCGCTGAACTTGCCCACATCCACCATACCCGGGCATATGCTTAAGAAAAGCACACCCTCTTTTTTGTACCGGGCGCTGAACTTGGCATTGATCATGTTCATTGCTGCCTTGGTCGTGCTGTACACCGGAGTCACGTCAATGTTGAAGTTCCGGGTGAGTTCCAAATCTCCCATTCCACTTGAGATGAATACCACCTTCTTGATCTTGCCTTCGAGGATCAGTGGCATAAATAAATGATATAGGTAGATGTTTGCAAGGACGTTAGTCTCCATTTGGGAACGGAATTGCTTGGTAAGTTCCCCGGGATCCGTTGCCCTGAAGTCGGGAGCAGTCAGCCGTACGGCGCTACGAGTTTAGTGGAGAATGGTTAGACCTACAGAGAATCGATAGAACGGTATGCATCGTACTCCGTAACCTGAGCTGCATTCGCGATAAGATAGTCGATGCTTCCGCCGGTGATAGCAGCAGTGTCAGCAGCGGCTTTCTAACCGGATGGACTTAGTGCTTTACTTGGATAGCTAGGCAATGTGAGATCTCACCTCCAGAGAGCTATAGTCGACCAGATCGCCATGTAGAATGGTGATGTTGGTCCGCCCACTGAGCTCTTCTGCGACCCTTTTCTCGGTTGCCGGCTTGTTTCGGACAAGTCCAATGACGGTGTTGCTCGAGTCGCTGGACAGTTGATTGAGAAATTCCCACTGATGGATATGTGAGCTCAGATCAACTGCTGAGAATCGGGTGTTGACTTACACCCAGTCCTTTCGAGACTCCGGTGATGACGTACGTAGGCATTGCGAGTGAATATCAAATGAGGTTGGATATGTCGGAAAGGGATGTACTTTGGTTCATTTCGTGCAAAACCGACGACCCTTATATACGCCTACACATCGTGTCTTGGCCCCAGTACTGCTGAGAAATACAAAGGCACAGGACACATGCAATCAGCCCTTGGACACTAGCGTGGGCGAAAGCTGTTTAGGCTAGTGATTGTTTGAACTGGCAGTGTAGCGAATGTTGTCGACGGATGTCAGAGGTTGATGGCATCGTGATGGCCCAAACGGACCACGGACAGATGACGGGAGAATGCGCTAGGCCTACTTGACAATAGCGCCGCTCAAACTTACCCTGAATATTTCCCCGACGCCGACGCGCATGCGGCTGGCCGCTGAACCAGGCTGCCCCACCTCTCAAGGAAACACGGTCTCCAGAACTAAGGCTGAGAACGATAGAATACGAGTCTTGTAGAATACTGTATTGTAGTTTTGTAGAGCTATATCGCTGCGTTAGCATAATTGTTTTGGAGGCAGGCAGGTCTATCTTCTTAGTTCCGGAGATCCCGTTTCTGTAAGAGCCCCACCTCGCACCATGGAGTCACAGAAAGCTCACCAAGAGAACCCCATACAGGGAGGATCCCACCAAGCGCCACCATTCACCGACGCGCATAGTTGCCAAACTGGTGCTTAGCAATCGCCCGTGCATGTATATAACTCCTGCGCTCTCCAAGCAATCTTGGGACATCGGCAACTCCCCGCAGACACGTGACGCTGCACACCAGGAGACCTCCCGGAGAACGTCAATAAACGGACACAAAGATGACGAAGCCCGAACTTGCAAAGAGAAGCTGTGGAACATGTCGAGGTTGGTGTATCGCATGCACCTGCCCAACTCCGTGCATCTGACTTTTGAAATGACAGATCGTCGAGTCCTCTGTGACCGCACCACCCCGACCTGCCTGCAGTGCGCCCGAACGAAGAGGAAGTGTAGAGGGTACGGACTTCGACTATCATGGCCCAGCCAAGGCGACACTAGGCGTGCTGTCGTAGGCAAATCACCGGTGCAGAAAAGTGAAGCTCGCGCTTTCTCCAATGCCCGCCTCGTCCACATGTTCTCCTGGAACGTAGAGATGTACTACAGTATGACAAAGGCATCATGCAACGGTGATATTGGTGCGCCGTTCGATCAGATTAGGCAGCCAAACAACTAACACACACATCGTTAGCGTTCATACTGCCTATTCTTCACATACCTTTGCCCTGGGATCCCTCCACGTTTGAGGTTGGGGACGAGCACCTGTTGCAGTACTGTATGTTGAGCTGCTGAGCGTCTAGTAATCCGCTAACGAATGCAAGTTCAATGTGTCGCTTCACAGTCCCTGACGACTTTTGGCCACGACCCTGCGCGCCTGGGCAATGTTCTCCTGCGTGCGGCCCTAGCTAGTAACACGGAGTCAGCTACAGCCGTGCTTCGGTCCCTGCTCGCCTTATCGTCACTGCATTGCTATGGAGTATGTCCACAGGCTTTTAATCAGAAGATATCCGGGCTGAAAGCTTTGGCTGTTGCGTCCAGGAGCACCATGGGTGAAGCGGAAATCATCCAACACATTGCCGCGGGCATGTTGTTGTTGTCCTTCGAGGTCAATGCCAAATCTCGCTGCGACTTCGATTAATCTGCTGATTGATAACCCCTTAGGTCTACCAGGCGTCCTGCACCTCCAGTCAATGGACGTGGTACATCGCGGGCGTCAAAGAGCTCTTCAATTCCCTGCCGGAATCCAACCGGGATATGGATGTATCCCTCTTGATGGACTGGGTTTATTATCACGACGTACTGGCCCACTTTACGCTCCGACATTGGCGCGGAGGCGTCACGCCACTCGAAGGAACTGCGTGTCGAATGCTCACAGGACCCACAGAAGTCTCTCCGAAAGTTCTACCAGGCGGGCCTTGGTTCTTGCCACACAAGCGCGTTTCTGAGGCGGATCAGGCCAGCATGATCATTTTGAGACTACTCTCCGAAGTCTGCAACACGGTAGTAGTGCACCCACACGCTGCGATGTTAGAGCAAGAGCTTGATGACTACATAGGATTTCTAAGAGTTCTTGACTGGAGAATCAGGAGCATAGAGCTTAGACACAAGGACAGGGAGACTGCAACGGGCATGGAACTTTACCAGCTAGCCACGCTCATCTATCTTGACCGGGTGACTGAGAACTTGCTGAATCAAAGCACCAGAACACAGCAGCATATCGACAGAGCTTTCACCCTGTTCTCTCAGCTAAGCTCCTGTGAGCGGCACTTCCCTATCTTTGTCCTGGGTTGCGAAGCGAGGGCAGATGCGCAACGCGCGGTGATTCTTGATCTTATAGCTAGAACGGAGACCAGGGCTTCGTCACGGTCGTTTACTCATGTCAAGGTACTGCTGCAGGCCATTTGGGCGCAGGATGATCTTGCGGAGAGCGAGATGGATTATTGGAACAAGCTGACTAGGATGATTAGTTGCTGTCGGATTGTACCTAGTTTGGTGTAGGCGCGCATGCTTGACACGATAGTTTTCGCTATAGTTTTCGACGAGGGTTCATAATAAGTGATGAGTGATGAGCGTTGAACGATGAGCGATGAGCGTTGAACGATGAGCGATGAGCGTTGAACGATGAGCGATGAGCGTTGAACGATGAGCGATGAGCGTTAAACGATGAAAGTGAAAGTCTGGTTGAGTTGTGAGGTGGTACCTGGTGAACGTTACACCTTCGGCGGTCGCTGAGTGGCGGAGGGCCCAACACGGCCTGCGGCGGGATGATGTCATTGGCCGTGACATCATGAAAGCACCGCAAGCCCAGCTTCTTGCAATCAGCTTCTCGTCTGCCACCATCACCACACCACCCGACATTCCCCCTCATCCTCACGCTCAACCACCTCACTTCCTCACCACCACCCACACCTCCGCCACCATGAACTGGTTCAGAAACGACGTCGGTAACGACGCCTCCCTGCCGAAGCCGAGCGACGTGGCTCCGAAACTCGGCTCCGGCGCTGAGCAAGACCGCCTCGGTTCCCATTTCAGCTTCGGCAGCAGCAGCAACGGAGGCCTCGGCGAAGCCACGGAGCACGCTGCCAGGAAAGCGTCCAGCATGGGACACGAGGCCAAGGACGCCACCAAGAGGGCGCTCGATGCCCGGGGCAACGGTGCCGAGCAGGACCGGTACGGCGGCCACTTCACCACGCGCGGCTCGTGGTCTGGCTTCGGAGGCCCGGATCCGGTGCAGACGGCAGTGCAGGGCATCCAGAACGCAAAGGACAAGGCTACAGGGTACAATGGCTGGTTTGGCCTGGGCCATGACGGCCAGCAGAGGGTCAAGTACCTAGCTATGAAGGGCGATGGCGGCGAACAGGTAAGCAGGCGCAGGCCCACATCCCTGGCTGAATTCGTTGCCGATATACAGTGGGGTTCAGGCGATCCTCTTGACAGCCTAGGAGTTTTTAGCAATAGGTAGGTTGTCTACTCTTGTCTCTACAAAGCCCTACTGTATCTAGCATACTAGGTATTGTTGTGTAGGGCTTGTAGAGGTGATAGAGTAGGCCTACCTACCTAGCTGCGCCTCAGAAACGAATTATGACAGGGCGGTGGGCCTTTGGTGATTGGAGCCAGGCTAATTTGTGTCTAGGACGCGCTTGGAAAGCATCTCGGTCTTTCTAAGGGCGCTGCTGACAAGGCGGCCTCGTCGATAAAGGACGGCGTACGCCAAGTGACTCCTGGACGGTAATCGAGCGTTCTGGGTTGCATTGCACAAGGCCGAGAAGACTGCTTGAGAGATGGGATTGGTTGGCCACGAATGTGTCCTCCATACACCGGACCTGTTACGTTGTACAAAACCTGTAACAATACACCATAATTACATATGGCGAACGTTCAAAGGTCGCTTCTACTGAACCAGATTGTGTCCTGCCATCGCTGATAATTTTCCTCTGCACGTATATTTATGTACTCGACTCGCATCTAAAGCTATTCAACATAACCTGTGGCCGACAGTAGCGACATTGTCCCACACATATCCTGATGCGCAACGCATGTACAACGCGCTGTGTTAAGCTGTATTATTCTTCATTATAGACTATATTCGATGCAAAATGTACCCCATTCTAATGCGCGCTTTTCTATGCAAATTGCGAAAACCGGCAACACATTATTACACATGCCCATTCCTCTGCTGCTCCTGCTCCACCCTCTCCTCTTCCTCGGACTCCTCATCATGTCCGACTCCTTCGACATCCTCCAAATCCTCGTCCATGCCCGGCCACAACAAATCGCCCCTCCAAACCCCCTTCACATTCTCAAACGCCACAAAGAACCACAGCACAACTAGAATAATGGTCATGGCCGACGTAACGGCCTTGATCCCGTCGCTGTCTAGCGCAGTGCCGATTTGAATGAGCGCAATGGTCAGGCCAGCGTTCGGGAAGATAAAGGACCACCAGTCGAGCGTGAAGTGCATGTGTTTGGCGGTCGTAAGGATACTGACGGTGGAGAGGGCGCAGAACCAGAAGGCAAGCAACCAAATGAAGATGCCAATGGGCACGCCGATGGCTTTCCAGACTTCGCCGGTGATGATGGACGTGGTGCCGAGGAAGTGTTCGGGAAGGACTTTTGGAGCTTGCATCCCGAGCGCAACGAATGTGGCAGCCGTGTATGCTAGCATTGGTCAGATTGGTGACAGAAAATCGGGCAAGAGTGGAGGATCGTACCAGAGGGTCCCACTGCGACATACATGCCCGGCTTCTTGCTTGGCTCCGGGAAATCGCTGTTCACCAGCCTTGTCACGTAGATTGTGTACATGATCAACGCAATCATCCAGCCGAGACCCTGGAAACACAGACCACCGAGAATAATCGGCAAGGCCGCTTCTTTTGGCTGGCTGTACTCGAGAACAGCGGCGAGCGGCCCAAGTACAATGAACGGGTACACGGGCATGATCCAGGCTGGCACCGCGTCGACAACGGGCAGCTTCTCGCGGTCGAAAATGACATGGTACTGGAACACGGCAACGAGCAGCACGCAGCCTGCATACATCCAGAAGCAGACCTCGAGCGCCTTCACAAGCCACGGTCCGCAGGCCGGGACGCCGTATTGCTGCGTGCCGTACAAGATGAGGGCGATGCTCACCCAGAAGGCGCCGAAGTAGAAGCTTTCGTGGGGATGGTGCAGACTGCGGTTGATGGCCCGGTAGTTGCGCGCGAAGCGGAAGCCGATGCAGCCGCAGAAGGCGAGGAAGAGCAGGATGTCGAGGATGAAGTAGATCTTGCCAATGGTTTTCAGGCCGGTGAACGAGTTCGGCTGCTGGCCGATGAGCGTCGCCATGGCGCCCGTCGACATGGTGCACTCGAACCAGGACCACGTGAAATGGTTGAGGCGGCGCGACAGGGGGATCTTGCGGCGGTCGGGCCCATGCTTGAGCCGTCTGAGGGTTTTCTTGGGCTCCATCTTATTGCTTCGACAGTGTTGAGCGACCGAGGGCCGCAAGTCGGGTGGGGAGGGGGAACGAGTGACGGGGAGAGCGCCATGTAAGGAGCAGACGGGAAGCGGACCTGGGGGCCAGCGAACCAGCCTGACGTCAACTGGGCGTTGCTTGTCGTCGCAGCCAAGAGCCGCGCAGATTGATCTTTGATTTCGACGGTTGACGATGGAAGACGTCACGCGATGAAACCTGGTAGGCAAGCCCGAATTTTCCATGCCAAGCTGGCGATCGCCTTGGCGATGACCTGTCTTCAGCCGCCGCCGCCAGGGGTTCCAACTTCGCGCATCAACACCAGAAGCCCAGCCGTCACTTGGTCGTCCCAGACATGTTCGCAAAGAAGCGCCATTGACGTGGCGGTAAAACCCGTCCGAAACCCCCCGTCACCCACGCCGACACCACCACCCAGCCCATCGCCAAATGGTATCAGTGACCACGAAAGCGCACCGGCACCACCGGCATGGTCCCTCATAAAATATCCGACTTCCATGTGGATGCCCTCGTCCAGACCCGCCAGATGGGCGACTTCGAGGTGCCCAGCGACCCGTTCTGAGACTCAGCCCCCAAAGTAAACGAACGCGCAGGTAGAGTGGCCAGCACCGCCATTCCGTATTCCCTACGAGCCGACGCTTTCAACCGTGGATGCTCTGGATCCGTCCAGTCAAGCTCGGCGAGCACTTCCCCTCGAACAGTAGTCGGGTAGTCATCGCAAGCGCCCGTCCATGTTCCGGCACCCACAGCTTCGTGTGCCAGCCGCTGTAGCTGCAGCGTGTCATTGACGATCCATTCAAGTCGTCGGTAGGGATTTCTTCGGCGCTGAATGTGTGCCACTATGGCGGGGAGGACCAGCGAGGCCACCATTATGAGAACGCCGAGCGTGAAGACGAGGACAAGCCCGAGAAGGTTGAACGAAGTGTACGAGTCGCTTCTGATCTTCTGATTGCCACACACGCTTCTTGCTTCCGTGGAGTTTGGGGGAATGTACAATGGCCGTATGAACGCAGCTGAAGGTCCAGTGGCCTGCTCGAGGATGGCTCTTTGCACGTCAGCTAGTGTGAGTTGAAACCAATTTTCCAACTCCAACTCCCACTGGTTGTTCGGCAGACGCGACTGAAGTCCAATAGCTAACATGCTTCGCGCCTGGAGAGCTGCCGAGCCTAGATACCCTCCAATTTCTGCGAAGCCGCTGGCCATCGACACTATCGCAGACACTGACCATAAAAAGCGTTTCCTGTCAGACTCGTCTTTGAACAGTCCAGATGCTGCTTCTAGAGCTTGCCGAATGCCACCAAGTGGAGTGCAGCTCGAATTCGCCGCGAGAAGGGGGTTGCAGAACTGGTATTTCTCCATACATGCCACGACCCTAGCTGGATCATCCCGCATATAGTACTGATGCGAACCTTTTGAATTCGAGACCTCGCTATCTTCTGCTACCGTGCGAGCTGAGAACCACGCATCCTCGACTGGCTCGAAAAACCGTACATCGTTGGCGGCTAGAAAGAACATGCTGACATCTCCGTCTGGTACGAGCAGTTCCGGAATCGGTGACCATCCGTTCTGGTATTCTACTGTATCCTGGACAGATGGTGCAATGTAACTAGTGAAACTGTAGGCTGTGATCAGTACTGTCGGCTTTCATGGGGATATCAGCTTACCCGAGACTATAGTCGCCCATCCGATACGACGAACCCTTCCCGTAACTGGTATTGGGGTCTCCAGGGCTTTCTGCAGCATACGTAAATGTCGAGTCTCCGTGAGTATACGAAGGCCCGTACTGAAATTTGACAGAAGCCGGGGATGTGGACGAGTTAAGTATAGTGTATCCCTCATTGCGTATTGGTGCGCATTCTTTCACGCTTCTGTATAGAAACCGGTGTTCAGGATGAGCGTTGATACCAAGATCGAAGTGGCTGTTGAGGAGTCCGGAGTCGAGGCGAACTGCGTCAGACGCATTGCGACATATTCCTTCTCCAGCAGGGAACGGACACGAGACGTCCCTTGTGGTGCGCGCCTGGAGACTGGGGCGCACAAAAGTACGGCAATTCTGCGTTGCACTGTTGTTCTTATAGCACATGAGCGCGTAATTTGAACTTGACTGCACCCGCTGCACCAAGTACGCATTAATGATGCCGATCTCTTCTGCAACAGCGCCTTCATTGCTGAATGTGCCACACGCAGAACTGGCGACTAGAACTTCTCCTCCCCGATCTGTCGCCACTCTTGAAGAGAAGATACCGGCAATGGTGAAGCCGAGCAGCACGAGAAAACTCATGAGCAATGGGGCACTGAGTCGCTTGATAAGTCTTGACTTGTCATGACGCCGCCAGGTCCAAAGCATGCACACGAGCTTCCAGCATCCGAGAGCACTAGTCTCTGCATTTCGGAGAATTGCTTGCCGCTGATGGTAGATGGCATCTTGTGCAGTTTCTCGCGACAAGATTTGGTGTGTGGAAAAGGCGACGATCATCCAAAAGCAAGTTCCTGTGAGTGTGACGAAGAGAGCGAGGAAAGCGATCAGGAACCCTCCGTTTCGTTGGGTGAGCGTGATGGTCGCGCCGAGCACCTGGCCCTGCGACCAGTTCGTCCAGAGGCCGATGTATGCCGCGTTGTCCTGGATGGCGGCTGGAACCGCTTCAGAGCCCATTTTGCAGACTGGGGAATATGTTGAGAAAGTCGAGGAGAAGTGGTGCCAGGTGGTACGCTTAACCCATTATATCGATTGTTGCTGAAGCTGAAGCAGCAGCGTCCGGTCCAGAACCAAAGTATAAAATTCGTAGGTCCCCGACTTGGACCCCATCGTTAAATGATTGATGACATACCCAGGATGTGGTTTCAGCCCCCGGCACAACCTAGGCGTTGACTGGTTGACGCGCAGGACTAAGACATGTGCTAATGGGGTTGCAGCAGCTGCATTATGCCCCCCTTGGCAGAACCCATTGCGAATAAAGAAGACTTCAGGCGATCCCCTTGACAGCCTAGGGTGTTTAGCAATAAGTAGATAGTCCACCTCTATTGTTACAAAGCCCTGCTGTATCTGGTATACCATGTATTGTATACGTACTCCGTAGGGGAGGCTTACTTAGATACGCAATGCGCATCAGCGACGAACTATGCCAGGGGTAATGGTTCATATCGATTCTTTTCCAACGAAATGTGCACGGTCAACAGGCGGGAGGAGCGAGATAGGTAGTAGCCGAAAGGATGGGATGGTTCGACACTTGTCGGGACGAGACCTCCGTGACTCGCGAGGTGCAGAAATGCGTAGGACCCAACGGCGCCAACAGTGGTGTATGTAGGCAGTGAAGTTAGAGCTCTCCCATTCTTTTTGCCGCAGGACGGAAGTAGATGTTGGTGGTTTTGACCGCGACGACCTCAGATAGGCGTCAACGGCTCGGTCGGTCCGTGCCCGTTCCGGTAGACCTCGGTCCACCCACCTACCAACAACCTCATCGTTCACTGGCGCATCTGTCGCATGATTCCTGGAAACGCGTACCTCTCCCTCGCTCAAGGTTTGAGCTCTGCGAAAACTTCTCTGTGACAGCGGCCGTCAGGCCATTCTTGCAAGCGACGACTTTTCCACGATTGAGACCGTACCTATCCAACGGCAAAGAAGCGCCAATCGCACACTCAACCCAAGTCGAATAATCTTTACTTAGATTACTAGGAAAATGGATTCATCCTTTGTTCTTCAGTACACCTCCTGGAAATGCGGTGGTATAGCCTCGTGTAACCACACATCCGTTTGCATCCAAATGTTCTTTCAACACCCCGGACCTGGTCTTAGACTCTGCAAATCGAGCTCTTTGACCCATTACCCGCCATAAAACTCGAGCCGAAAGCCCGTTTTTCCACTCCCGCTCTGAACCTTGTCTTTGATCTCGTATTACATCCCAGAACACAGTGCACCACCGTGTCTACTCCTCTTCGTCGAGATGGCACTCCTCATCCAAAAGCGGTGAACTCGAAGGTGACAGGTGCTGCAAGGTTCCTGAATGTCGCGCAAGCACAAGGTTCGTTCCACCGCTATTCCAAACCAATATTTATACGTGCTCACAAACAAACTAACACAAGCACGTGCAGACCCCGTATTCGCAACCCCGTCTCCAAGCATTCGCGTCCAAGGAAAAGCCCCCGTCCCATCCTCCTCCGCATCGGCATCTGCATCCCGCACAACAGCAACAATTCCGCGCCACCAACCCAGCTTACTGAAAAGCCAGCTCGACTCGATCTCAAACCAACTCGACTTCCTTTCCGAGCAAGTCGGCGACGGCGACAAGGACCCTCACGGCACGCTGAATCAGCGGGTTGCACGGCTGGAAGTCGAGTGGTTTGGGCACGCACATCGGATGGTGAAGATCCAGGATCGGACAAAGAAGATTCATGAGGCGTTGGACGAGGGATCGAAGCGGGCTACTCTGGCTCTAGAAATTTTGTTGGTGCTGGTGATTGTGTTGGTGGGGTTCAAGGGGTGGGAGGTTTGGGGTAAGCAATAGGGAAGAAACCATAGGGGGATTGCCTTTGGGTTGCAGCATAGGAAGGGAGCTAGGGGTGATAAATGTCGGCTACGTTCAACGTGTTGAGTACAGTGGTAATTTATCTATTTCATTCGATTCAGTTAGGCTGAAACTGAATCTGCGTGCTCTGGCGCACGGTATCGGATACATTGTGAGAGAGCTACGATGGACTATGCCTTTGAACTCGTGTCAGCTAAGTACCTACGTCTCTTGTACTTAGAGTCCCGAAAACTGCAGAGTTCGTAATCTCAAGAGACAGGAACCTCGACTATAGGCAATCTAGGTCAACTTTCATCCACTCTACCGAATGACACCATTTCGTACAGCCTTCATTATGAAGCAGTATTTTCAGGTTTCAGCACGGACAGATCTTCCTACCTTTTTTCACCTTCGTGGTGCATGTGCCCTTGCAGCTACACGATAGCAATTTACCTTTCTTGAGACTCGCGATCAGATCCTTCACGCTCACCGCATCCTCTGCCGTGAACGTAAATAGTTTCATGAGTCTAGCTATCACCGAATCGAGTTCCATAGGCGTAGGCGCAGTAACGTAGGCATACAAAGCATCCAAGTACTCAGGTAACTGCCGTGGGATAAGTTCGTTTGTAGTGACTGCGTAGGGGAGGATGTACGCGAGGTTCTCCATAATTTTTGGAATAGCCGTATTCGCCCAGATCATCCCTCCAGCGGCCAGAGAGTCATCTAGCGTAAGCACGGCGTGTATGACCGGAAAACCAGGTCGCATTACGAGAGTGTCTTCAGGGCGGAGGACAATCATTTTCACGGTTCCAGGGGCTGGCGTCCACGTCATTCCCTTCTGAGAGAACTCGGTCTTCTCCTTATCGGTCCAAGGGCCCGTGTAAATAAACCAGGCTTTGAGGCCGGTAACGATAGTGACATAAGTGCCGTTCAAGATGTCCATATGCCAGCCTGAGTATGAATAACGCTCGCCAAATAGGGCAAATCGGAGACAAGCCTCACAGTCAATAGTCCGCATGGGTGTCACCGTTTCCTTACCCCCTGGGTTTCCTGCAGTAACCTGCAATTCGACCGATAAACGTTGCTTCAGGGTTGTCAATAGGTTGTAGCCCAATCTTTTAAAAAACGGCGGTTCTGGAACCTCCTTCTCGAGACACGATCCAGAGATGCTGAGGCAGTTCCGGAAATCCGTAAGGCTGTCACGAGCACCCTGTTGTGAGCGTCGGGCATATCTATCGAGGAAATCAGTGTTCGTCATAAATTTGACGTAATCGGAAACATGATCCCAGGTCTGGTAGGGGAGTTCAATGCCATCGTTCTGGATCCACCTGAGAAAAGCAGCTTGGGCATCCCCAAAGTCATCGAACGAATTTGAAATCCGTAGCGTCGAGACGTGTTTGGGCAACGTGCCGCCGGAGTCGAGGAAGCGAGTGAGCTCGGCTGCAGTGATTGAGATCCAGGCTGATTGCGGGCCATCGGTCGCTGTCATCTCCTTCGACGAGCGATTAGGTACTGGGAGGAAATCGGGCTCTTCGGGCATGTCTTTGTTGCCTGTTCTTAATTGTGGGAACACTCGGCATAAGTTATCAAGGCCTTCAGCCCATTTTGTAAGGTTTGACATTTGGGCCCCTTCCATTGTGGCCATCATTTCACCGACTACTTGGAGCATGAGTTGATGGCCGTCATATCCACTCTGAGGTTGGTTTAGCAGCTGTCGACCGTCGCTACCCCCACCATTGGAAGAATAGGCCAACTTTTGACGTTTTACCATTGGCAGTTCTATGCTGTCGAACTCGGTCTTTGCGACTGCCTCTCGTTTCTGTTCCATGCCGTCTACGACTTTTGTTTGTCCGCGCAGGCGAGAGTGAAGGAGACGAGGCACTGGACTGCACCGGAAATAGCAGCCGATTGCTCCACCCAGTGAGTAGATAAATCTTATCGAAGTGGTGCTTGTACGGCTGGGTTGCGGTGGAGCATTGGGATTTAAATCGCGGGGTGCCCAGGCCAGGTGTGCTGCAATGTCCCTGGACAGCGCGTCGCCGAGGGTGGACTAGCGTGTATTGTGCACCCACAGCTTCCAAGGTTCCGCAAACCAACCGTGCCTCGAACACTCTTACATTCTTTTCGCCTTCTAACCATGCCATGCTACCTTGGGAAACATTGTTTCTTCTACGTGGGCAATGTTCGGGGCTGTCTCTATCGTTCCAAGGTTCTTTGTCAACCATTCGACGCAATTGCCTTTGCCCACAGAGGAAATTTGTACCTGACGCCGCTGACTGAAGAGGTGTCCAGGTTGTTAAGGAGGACGCGCCCGATCATAGTTTTGCAGCCTGTCGTTTAGTGGGTGGCTACATGTTCTAGAACTTCCATTGAGCTTCTATACAACTCCGCTGCTCACCTCGGCCACGCCCGCTTCTTCCCGCTCTACGAAAAGCTTAACTGAACACCAATCGTATCCAGACTTTATTTAGCCTGAGTAAGTTGTGTTACTTGAAGGATTAGAGCACGCCCGGTTCGCATACCACAGGACTTCAGTTTAGCGCTGCGGGGGTCCGCGTGCATCTCAACAAGAGGAGCTGCGGAACCATCAGAAGTCAGACGCCCCGCATCAGCATATGCACGTAAGACGGGAAGACGAGAACGTGCCCGGTCCGTGGCTCCCAAAATCCGCTGGATTGGCCTTAGAATGTCGTATACCGTAACTTCAACTAACATTCGTGTAGGAGTAAGCTACTCGTGGGATTTCCACGGCCTCTTCTAACAAACAAGTCATACTCTTATCGAACGTGCAACTAACTGTCACCTAGGAATTCTGTGATTACTATTCTGGATACGTGGAAAGGTCCCTACTTGCTGATCGAAGTCTTACACCTCTAATCAACGTTCGTTATGGTTTATCCGAACGAAGCCAACAAAGAAGAAACGGAGAAAAGTATCTAGTTGTGGCACATTAGGGCTCTACGTAACGGTAATATTGCGCTGGCCAACAATACCTCTATCGAACTATACGGAACCAAACGTAAGGGCCGCCATATTATCGCCGGGCTTGTTAGACCTCCGATACATATGTACCCGTCCTGCATACACTCCGCATACAGCACATATGAGATCCCCTTGCAATAGGCCACAGTGATAGCATCAAACGTGCGGAAGCCGCAGAGAGCGGTAGCGAGATTCGTCAACAAGAGATGTTCATCCTGTTTACTATCAGTGTAAGCACAATATGGGATGTATGTGCATCATCACTTAGTGTCTCGTATCAGCATACCAAGCTGAGGCTGCATGCCTATCGGAAACGCTGTTGGTGGAAGCACAGCATGAGCATCTCATAGTCAGTTCTCAAAAGTGCGTATAAAGAGCAACCCAAATTTTTTCAGGTCACCTATCATTCAGCACATCATCCGCTCTACTAAGGTAGTATTAAATTAATTCAATACTGCTTCCGCAACTCTCATCGTTCCCATACCACCTGCCACCAACCAACCAACCAACCAACCATGCAGGCTACTCTCCTCATCTCCCTTTTCCTTTCCGCTACGAGCATCACCGCAGCCCGTACTCTCTCATCCCGCCAAGCTGGCTCAATCCCCCTTAGCATCTACGACAGCGCAGGCTGCAACAACAGACCCACCCCTGCCAGCATCGCCAACATCCCCACCGACGGGTCCTGCTTCCCCATTTACGCCATCCTGACCGCAAACACCGACAGCGGCATCATCGACACAGCTTTAGCGACGCTGCCTAGCGGCTGTACTAGTAAGTGATGCACCCTTGATTCGAGAATGGGGAGCCTCGAGTGCTGATTAGGTACCTAGTTACTCTGTTCACCGATTTCACGTGCACAAGCACCAATTTCGCTCGTGTTACGAAGGCCGGGAAGTGCTTCACGTTTGGAGCGGGCAGGTATGTCAGTTCGGCTAGGACTTCGGGGACTTGTTAGGTAGATGATGATGAAGAAAGGCGCGGAGAGCCTGATAGTCGAAGTGTAGCGACGGAACCGAGGCGGTAGTTGAATATAACAATGGTTAATATGCAGTAAAATTGTGGTGTATGGTTTAGATACTAGTCGTTAAAACCGATGGGCATTCTCGTTGATCCGAACATAGAAGATCGGTTTTAACGACCTACATTCTCTCTGTGAGAGCGAGTCGTCACCAAAATACTCTTTCGAGCCCCCAATGCTTCCTATAGCTATTTCTCTTCACCCATCATCGAGATATGTCGAGGCACGCCACATGCTTTTCATTATAGAAATATTAATAGAAGAGAGGACTAGCTGTCGCCAAAACAATCATGCTTTCAAAATGCAAAAGTTGGAAAGCTGTAACTTAAGCTCTGATCTCTATCTTACCCTACAATAAATATATATTAGAGGCGGTAGAAGCCTTGCCGAAAACCTCCCATCAATCCTCAGTCTACCAGTGGAGATCATCAATTCAAACTCGCCGGATACAAGGCCTCAAAGACAACCGCAGCCCACGACAGAGGCTGCGAAGACGTTCTCCATAGCACCGCTCTGTCTAGTTTGGGTAAGCCTGGGTACTCTCTCCTCTAAAAGCTATACACATATGCTAGATACAACATAGCTTTGTAAAGATAAGAGTAGACTATTTACCTATTGTTGAAACGTCCTAGGCCGTCAAAAGGATGGCCCAGTCTTCCACAACATCGGAAATGAATTATGACAGGGTGGTGATGGACTCTCAACGATCTCCACACCCCAGCATCACAATCTCGATCAAACCCACTTCCCCGCGCACGCTAATCGCAAGCGGCCTACTTCCAAGGCTACGGTAGGCTTTTGATCTGAATATAGACTAAGTTTCAGCCCACGCGTAAGCGGTCCACCATATGGTCCATGACATCACCGGACGCGTAAGCCGCCATCGCGCGATCCGGCCCGCCAACAATCTTATGCAAGCACATATGTCACAGTCGCGTACGTAGCGGCTGAAGAAAACCTGGAAGCCTGAACTTTGAAACATGTACGTACCAAGTCCATGCGCCGGATTAGGTTAGAAAGGGGGTGGCTGACTTGGTGTTCTGGTAGGCTGGGCGGGTGCGGTGATTGGATGTTGAGGGCAATTGAGAGTGATTGGTTTAGGAAGCATGGCCCGAAAAGTGGATCGTGATGGGGCCATGACGGCGACACGAAGGCTGGCTGCTGGACAAGGTGAAGTGTCTGGAAAATGGAGAGTTGCTCGCGCGGATACTTGGACTAATACGGTCGCAGTGGCATGAGAGGGTCCGAATATTCGAAAAGTTGATTGAGGCTGTGAATTATAACATTGCTATGTAGATACTAAACAGTTCCCTGGCCAACACCACAATATGCCTGCCCCGGAGAATAACCATATTTCGCGCGACACGGAAACGATGCGGCTCAGGAGATGAGAGATGTAATCAGGTAGAATGTACCTGTCCAAGGAAGAAGCTTTGACGAGTCGAGGACCATGGGAAATTGCGTCGATTCCCTTTACAAGAGGCCGGCAACAGCGAGCATACCTCCAGCAATGGCGCCCAGGGCTGGGAGAGCAGTAGGCATCGTAGCAGCACCAGACGGCGGCGGGGCAGTGGCGGAGCTCATGGCAGATTTGAGAGAAGCCTCAGCGTTGCTAGCGCTTGCCAGGATCGACGATCGAGCCGCGCCGTCAGTGATAGTCGCGAGTTGGGAGCTGAGGGATGCTTCGACGGCCGACTTCTGGGCTGCGGCGGAGCTGGCGACGGAGCTGACGAGAGAATTGCCTTTGCTCTCGAGAGAGTTTTGAATTGAGCTAGCCGCGCTTTGAGCGGACCCAAGGGCAGAGGAGACGGCAGAAGCAACGTTGGGGATGTTGGTCGTGACCTCGCCGGCGATGGACGAGAAGACAGAGCCGACGTCGGGGATGTTGGTAGTGATTTCGCCGGCGAAGGACGATAGGAGCGAGTCCAGCTGGGCGTTGGCAGCGCCGGCGGCGGCAACAGCGACGACGATGGAGGTGAAACGCATGTTGATGGATGTGATGGGGTGGAGCTGGGCTATGTTAGCATTGCTGGCACCAACCATCAGAGATGGCGGTATTGCAGAAGACTCACATTGGGCTTTGGTGGAGCTTGTGGAGTGAGTGGATTGGAAGTGGAGTCGGAGAATTGGCTGATGTAGAAGGAAGAGAGGCTCTCACGCGGGCAGGCTTTCTTATATGCACCTTGGCCCAGCGTAATTCCCGCCTGCCTGGTTGCACAAGCAACAAACAAACGAGGCATGCTTCCCCATCCCGGATGGCCCCAGGCCCCCTGCTGCACCGCCACATGCTTTGATGCGTTGGTTACGTACCAGGAAGGCCGCGTGGTGCAGAATGCGGCATAGCGGCAGCCTGGGATGAGATCAATGGATGCGCGCACCGGCATGACGCAACACCTAGAGACTGCACCCAAAGCGTTGCTCGGGCGATGGCGTAGGCGAGCAGACACAGCCACCGTGGCCATGCGCCCTCGCGGACCGCAAGGCTCAGCGTCGAACCGTCCATCATGGGCCCCGTCAGCCACCAGCGGAAATCCTGATTCTGTCCATCAAGGACTATGCTGCGGTCAGTGCAGGCCATCCTTTCCAATGTGGATCAGGAGCTTCACCGCATCGGGATGAGCGGGAACCTGACGATCCGTACGCATGACCGGATATAGCTGGGGAGAAGCCAGGAGCTCTGGTCGGCCTGAAACTTCGCGATGAGGTCCATGTTGTGCACCGCGAGAATTCCACCGCACTCTGGAATGCTGAAAGCTGTCAAATGGGAAGCAGACACGGACGTGCTGTAGGCAGGCTTGCCGACACGCGATGCTGACGAGACGCACGGAAAGTACGGACAGTACGGAAAGTGGTTCGTATGTGGGACCGACGTCACGGCCAGCCAGCGACACAAGAGCCACAAGAGACACACTGACACAGATGGTGGTTTGGGGGCGGGGGCTGCCGGTGGGGGCGGCACCCCATCTCCTCCATCCAGCCCCATCTCCTCCATCCACTGTTGACGACCACCGGCCCATGCGTACGCTCGAAAATGGGCATGCAAGGCCATCCAGGAATATCCAGCCTTCACGCTGCGCTTCACAGTCGAGTAGTTTGATTCATGAACTCGGGACTAACAGCGCGCTTCTTGCATAACAAATTTCACAGACTCTCAACATATGATACAAACATGACTATGAACTTTGTGCACCCATCTCGAGTCCTTGCAGTATCATCCGTTTCTCTCTGTCCTCGATCTGTCCCTCTGCTGCGCGAGCCGGCATGCAGTATCAGGACACTCGATCATAAATCCCTCGATAACTATTACCAACCACGGTAGACTGTAGGCAATCCTCTTGCCAGTATATTCCGCTAGGAGCAAATACGCAGTGATGCTCTGATACAGCAAGACCCGAACTCGAACCCTTTCGGCTAACTTTCATCCACCACGAGAGTTTCGTCGACCACCGCTTCCTCAACGACACTACTTTCTGCGGTGACTGTGTTTGAGGCTGTCGAGCGCTGCGATAATGGTCCATTTGGGCTTCTCCAAGCGAACTCGAGATATTCGCTACCTGCTCTTTACTCACGAGGAGTCGGCACGAAGAAGGTGAAATCTGTGCATGTGACACCGGCTTGGCGCCCGCGGCTAGATATGCCTGCGGAGCTTGCTTTTCGCCCGCTGCACACAACAACTCCGCCAGCCCACCCCTCCGCCTCCGCCCCCGTCTGCCATCTGCTACGAGCTTGCGCGTAGCTGCAATTGGACTCTAGCAACACCCTCCGGCTGTCGAGATGCTGGCCTGTCGCTCTTTCGCTGCCCCCGCCCGCCAATGCCTGCGGCGGGCGAACGGTCCTTCGAGATGGGCGCCCGCGCCCGCGCTCGCGCAGGTTAGTTGTGCTCCGTTGGACAGCCCTGCGAGCGCTTGCTGGAGCGCTGCAGCGGCCAATGCCTTCATCCCGGACGGGCTACACAGCTAACTCGCCTTCCCATGGCAGGCTTCCTCGCGATCGTACGCAGTCACCTCCGCCGACGAGAAGGTCGCCAAGTTCAAGGGCACCAAGGGCAACGACGTAAGCCACCGATAGCAGCAACCGCGCATGGGGACCCTCCTAGGCGGCGGCACGGCAAGCGTAGGAGCAGCGGCTGACACTGGCGCTCCACCTAGGGCAAATACACGGTTACCTTCATCGAGGGTGACGGTATCGGACCGGAAATCGCGCAGTCTGTCAAGGACATCTACTCGGCGGCCAATGTAAGAGCCTGCTTGCGACTGCGTAAGCGGGTGCTGACCTTGCAAAGGTGCCGATCAAGTGGGAGTCTGTCGATGTCACCCCCCGGCTGAAGGACGGCAAGACGGTCATCCCGGACGAGGCCATTGACAGTGTGATGAAGAACTACGTTGCGCTGAAGGGCCCCCTCGCCGTATGACCACCCTACGTCCCAGCGAAGCCCGCTGACAGCAACAGACCCCCATTGGCAAAGGCCACGTCTCGCTCAACTTGACTCTGCGGAGGACGTTTAACCTGTTTGCCAACCTGCGACCCTGCAGGTCCGTCGAAGGCTACAAGACACCATATGACAACGTCGACACTGTTCTCATCCGTGAGAACACCGAGGGCGAATACTCCGGCATCGAGCACGTTGTGGTCAATGGCGTCGTCCAGAGCATCAAGCTCATCACCCGCGAAGCCTCGGAGCGCGTTCTGCGCTTCGCCTTCCAACACGCGCAGAGCATCGGGCGCACCAAGGTTCGCGCCGTGCACAAGGCCACCATCATGAAGATGTCGGACGGGCTCTTCCTGAGCACCGCCCGCGAAGTCGCCAAGGACTACCCCGACATTGAGTTCGACGCCGAACTGCTCGACAACACTTGCCTGAAGATGGTCACGGACCCGGTGCCCTACAACGACAAGGTCTTAGTCATGCCTAACCTCTACGGAGACATTTTGTCCGACATGTGCGCCGGTCTCATCGGCGGCCTTGGTCTGACCCCCTCTGGAAACATTGGCGACGAATGCTCCATTTTCGAGGCTGTCCACGGCTCTGCTCCTGATATCGCTGGAAAGCAGCTTGCAAACCCTACTGCGCTCCTGCTCAGTTCGATTATGATGTTGCAACATATGGGCCTCAACCAGCATGCCACCAAGATTCAAAATGCTATCTTCAAGGTGCTGGCTGAAGGCAAGGTGAGCATAGATCAGATCACTCCCATCAAACATGACATCTGACATAGCGTAGACTCTTACTGGCGATCTGAAAGGAAAGGCCAAGACATACGAGTACGCCGATGCGATTATCAAGGCATTGTAGTAGTGAAGTGAAGTTCGGTTTTGGGTAATCTTAGGTGAGGGAGGGCGGCGATGCATCTTGTCTATATGTACCAGTCTGTACTTGTACCACGCGCCGGACAATCAGAAACAATAGAAGCTGCATTTGTTACTCATCTTTCGCATCTTATCATTATCGATAACAATCTGCCAAGTGATTCTGCACTAAATACGTGATTTTAGTTTCCCCGCCCATGCTCCGAGGTTTCTCCGCGGTCAAGTCCCGATTGCGATATTTTGTCTAGGTCGCTGTCAGTTCCACCGACTTTTCACGCATCAAGGTTCCGACATGCCACCTAAACCACCACTTCGAATTCCGAAGAAGCCTCCACCTCACCCAATTGCGGGATCCAAGGCACCCGCATCGAAGCCTTTCCCTCGATCTTCACCTAATAAACCTGGGCAACCGCAACCGCAATCGCGACGCCAACCCAGTCCTCAACTACCGCCGCCACCTAGATCTTCTCGTACACGCCAACTCCCGAGTGTCCCCCGCGTCAGCTCCGGCGCTGTTTTCATCGTCTGCGCAGGCTTCTTCGTCCGCGACCACTTTTTCTGCGTCGACAGCGTAAACGGAAAGTCGATGGCACCGACGCTGTCCCCGAAGGTACACGAGACGGGCGAGAAGGATCAGGTGTTGATCCAGCGGCACACAAACAGCGGGCGCAATATCAAGCGAGGCGACGTCGTCACCTTCTGGAAGCCACATCGGCCGAACGAGATTGGGATCAAGCGGGTGGTGGCTGTGGAAGGGGATACGGTGTACCCGCAACGAGGGTATGCGCTGAATGCGGAGGTGGTGCGGGCCAGGCGACTGGGCCTGTTTGATGGGCTGGGAGAGAGCGTGGAGGGCGAAGAGGAGGAGACGGAGGTCGGCAAGGTGGTGGTTCCGCATGGGCATGTGTGGGTGGAGGGCGACAATTGGAGGGAAACCTTTGATAGTCGTGACTACGGGCCGATTAGTAAAGGACTGATTGATGGAAAGGCCGTGCGGATTCTGAGAGGCTGGGGCTGGGGCTGGGGCAAGTTTCCCACTGGGAGCTTGTTATCCATTGGTGATGAGAGGGAAGAGGGGAGGGGGAGTAGAGTGAAGGAGGGGACAAGTAAAATGCCAGATCGCTTCTTGGATTGAGCATGTATAGTCTTTGTACATTGACATGGCCTGGGCCAGGTCGGGCGAGCTGAGCAGGTATGTATATCTACTTCCTGTACAATGTGGCCTTTCTATTGGCCGCCAAACAGCTTCTCGATCTCCTTGCACACGGCGTCTGTCACTGTTTTCGTATCTGCACTCCCTCCGAGGTCCTTTGTGCTGACACCCGCAGCAGTAACGTTCTCGATCGCTCGCATCAATCCGTCTGCAGCCTTCTCCTCCCCTAACCACCGCACCATCTCCGCCGCACTCCAAAACGCACCCACCGGGTTCGCGATGCCTTTGCCGGCTATATCTGGCGCAGACCCGTGTATCGGCTCGAACATGCTCGGGTTCTTGCGCGTCGGGTCCAGATTGCTCGACGGCGCGATCCCAATTGACCCAGACAGCGCGGCAGCCAGGTCGGAGAGGATGTCCGCATGGAGATTGGTAGCCACAATGGTATCTAGCGATTTCGGATTTAGCACCATGCGGACTGTCATCGCATCGACCAGCATCTTGTCGATGTCCACATCCTCATACCCTTTGGCAACCTCGTAGAAGATGCGATCCCAGAGCACCATGCCGTGCCGCTGCGCATTGCTCTTGGTCACCATGGTCAGCTTCTTCCGCGGCCGCGACCGGGCTGTCTCGAATGCAAAGCGCATGATGCGCTCGATGCCCACCTGCGTAAAGATGGCTAGCTCGGTCCCAATGGCATGGTCTGAATGCTCGTGTGAGATGCCTCCCTGGCCAGCATACTCGCCCTCGCTATTCTCGCGCACGATGACCCAGTCCAGATCCCCCCGTTCACAGCCTACCAGCGGACTCTTGGTGCCAGCCAGAATCCGCGTCGGCCGCACGTTGACGTACTGGTTCAACGCCTTGCGGATCGGCAAGATCAGGTTCCACAGCGAGATGTGGTCGGGCACGCTGGGCCAGCCCACTGCGCCGAAGTAGATGGCGTCGAAGGCTTTGAGTTGGGTGAGCCCGTCTTCGGGCATGTAGTGGCCGCGGGTGAGGTAGTTGGCGCTGCTCCAGTCGAAGGTGGTGGTTTCGAGCTCGAAGGTGCCGAGGGTGGTGGAGAGGGTGGCGAGGACGCGCAGGGCGGCTTCGGTGATGTCGACGCCGATGCCATCGCCGGGAATGGAGGCGATGCGGTAGATTTGCGCGCGCTCGCGGATGTGGGAGGGCATTGTGAGGGTTACAATGGGATTGGAGCTTGGTAGGTGGTTCAGGACGTCGGTACGACGCTCGCTGTACTGTGGATGTCGATTGTAGGGCTACTAGCTGCGTGCAACTGAAGCTATATACCGCAGTTAGTTGCTAACCAGAGCGATGTGTTCCCGGCCGAACTTGAGCGAACAACAATGTACTGGAAGCTGGATGCAGTTAGCTGGCCCCTCCCCCCTCCTTTCCACACGTCAACGTCGTGCTTCGTAACGGCTGCCCCGCTCTTTGCCAAGCCGAGCGACAACAACCCCCACCATCTTCACCGCCGGACGAGCCCCTAGCTCACCTCACCCGACTCTAGTTTTCATCCCGCACTCTTCCTCGCACACCTCAGTCTCTAATTCACGACCAACCCTGACCCTCCGACGCCACCATCCACCATGGCCTCCCCATACCCTCCCGGTGGCACTTTCTTCAATACCCTCAAGAAGAGCTTCGTCGACGTACCGGTGGATGCCGCAAAGGACAATGCAATCTCAACGACCGAGTTCCTGGATGCCACAGAGAGCCTGTTGGGCCTATTTGGTACACTCCCCTCTGTCTTTTTCGACTGCCCCCAGAGTTCTAGCAAACACACTGTGATTCTATTTCTGGATCACGCTGACCGATCGCTGCACAGACGTCCTCGGCTCCGTCGCCTTCACCCCGGTGAAGAGTGACATGGGCGGTAACATCAAAGTAAGCTCTTCCACCTAGGAAGTGCGAAGTGTAGGTAGGGTAGTCGACTGGTGCTAACGCAATGGCGTCCAGAAAATCCGCGACCGCCAGCTCGCCGCGCCGACGCTCTCTGGAACACTGCAAGATCTCGTCGTCAATGAGATCAAAGAGAAGAAACACGTTGCTACCGAGGGACTGCTGTGGCTCTCGCGGTACGCCCCCTTTCCTCGCCCTACCGTCTCCAACTCCTCTTCCCACAAAGCTCACACTAAAACCCCACCAGTGGCCTCGACTTCACCGCGCAAGCCCTCCGCGCCAACCTCACCAACGGTTCCGAAGAGCTGTCGGCCTCGTTCCGCGGCGCCTACAGCAACACGCTCAAGCCACACCACGGGTTCCTCATCAAGCCGGTATTCAGCGCCGCCATGAGCGCAACACCATACCGCAAGGACTTCTACAAGAAGCTGGGGGATGACGAGAAAAAGGTGTCGGAGGAGCTGGAGCAGTGGTTGAGTGCGCTGGAGCATGTGCTTGGCGTGTTGAAGGGGTTCATGGCGAGTAAGGCGGCGAAGTGGTAGGTTGAGCCATGGGCCTCGGAATGATTTACGAGCTTGGTAGGGTTTATGAGATAATGAACAAGAGCACCCACTGGGACGCGGTCTGTTGACTGGCCATTTGGGGTACCGCTTCTGGTCAGTTGACTTGCGTCCTGCCTCATATGCTCCCTTTGATTGCTACTCGAGCATCAAGAGTCCACACATGTCATCGTTACCCTCACGTCTTCCTCCGCTGCCACACAAACAGCGCCTCATCCTTGCCCGCAAAACTCGGCAACGGCATCCTCAGCGCCAACTCAAACTCGGCCAAGTTCTTCTCCACCCATTCATCCACAATGCAGTCCTGAAATCCCGTAAAGCCATTCCCCGTCTGTGTTCCCGCAACGACAATTGTGTCCCCCCGAAACGCCTTCATCACAGTGCTTGTAAAGTGTCCCGTAGCCTGGGGATACACCAGCAGTAGCACACACCCCTTCCCGCCCTCAATCTTGCCCAAGTACTTGGCCCCATCCTCGTTGAGCGTGTCCTGAACCCACATAACTCGGTACTCGCTAATCTGATTGTCGATTGCGCGCACGTCGAGCGGCTTCATGCCCGGGTCAAGAGGCAGCGATCGGAGCAGGAACGTCCAGTAGCCCGTGCCGGAGCCGATATCGAGGATGGGACGGATGGGTTGCGCGGACGGCTTCGCGGGCTGTGCCAGTCTGGCTAGCACAGAGAGCGCAGCGTACGACGGCACAACACATGCGAAATGGTGGTAGAAAATTGGCAGGATGTGGTGCGCCACTTTGGTATGGCGCGTGTTGGGCCACGGACCCGCCCATTCTAGTTCACGGCAGCTGTAGGCCCAGAGGTCGAGGTAGGGGTTCGTGTGCGTGCGGGCGGGTTTGGACTTGGTGGCTAGGAGGCCCGGGGTCGGATTGTGGAAGCGCGAGGTGAGGTGCGTGGAGATAGGGGCTAGGAGGGAGGTGGATTTGGCGTTGGAGGTGAGGTTTTTGAGGGCCGAGGGGAGGGCGGTGGACGCGTTGAAGAGCTTGGTGTAGAGGGCGGTTTCGGCGGGGGTGGGATGCGAGGCGGAGCGCTGCGGCGCGTTAGGGGGTCTGTTGCAAGAAGCGTGGAAGGGACTTACGGACTTGCCGTCGTCGTCATGGTACCAGTCGTGCAGGCCGTTTGCTCTCTTTCCGTCTATGGCTTTCTGGGTGATGTCGAGGGTAGTCGCGCCTTGTGCTCGGTAGACGTATGTGTCGTTCTTGGGGAGCTTGAAGGCTGTGCGGATGCACTCCGAGAACGGCCTGTCCTCGGCGGGGACGAGGTCTTCGCACCAATTCTGCAGGAACGCGTCGGGGTCGAAGGTTCGTAGGGCCATATTGACGCTCGATGAGGCAGTCGATAAACGGCAGGATGGCTATCGCGTATGCATTGCAACGGCGGGGGATGTTCGGCGCCACGGAATGGGTTCCGCCCGTCGGTTCCCAGCCAATCGGAGGCGGATGGAGCCGGGCGCAAGAGCTCGTCATGGCTCAGTCAGCCGCCAGTCGTTGCCGGCCCGCCATCGCGAAGCAACAAAGGTTCGTAACCCATTACTCACAATTGCAAAGCGTGTCGCGACTAAGGGTTTATTTTTGCGGTAGAACTATCTACTACGTGCTCGAACTAACCTAGCAGAAGCTAATTGACAGTATAAAAGCCCTTGCGACTTGCCGGCCACAGAATTACTCTCTTCTGATGCCAGACACTACTCCTACTGAACAGCAATCTACACCTTCATCTACCGCTTTCGTCTTTGCAAGAAGTTTCACAGTACTCATCGCAGCTCTAGCAGTCGCCCTGGCGTTTTTCACCCCGATCCGCAGCTCGCTCTCCTCGCTCCTCGCAAAACCTGCACTCCGCTCCATGTCCACTGCAGCCTCACCCGCTATGAAAATAACCACCCGTCCCTGGTCCGCCCGCGGCCACCACGACTACGACTGGCTCTACACGTTCCACACCTTCGCCTTCGGCTCGTACGACGACCCGCACCACGAGTCATGGGGCCCGCTGCGCGTCATCAACGAAGACCGCGTCAAGGCCGGCACCGGCTTCGGCACGCATTCCCACAGCGAGTTCCTCATCTTCAGCTACATCGTGAACGGCACGCTCGAGCACAAGGACAGCATGGGCAATCTGGAGAACCTCAAGCGCGGCGAGGTGCAGTTCACGAGCGCAGGCACCGGCATCCGCCACTCCGAGTACAACCGCAACCGCGACGCCGAAGTCCACTTCCTGCAGATTTGGGCCAAGCCGAACAAGCGCGGGCTGGCTCCGCACTACGAGACGAAGAAGTTTACCGATGAGCAGAAGACGGATAACCTCGTCCGCATCATGGAGTCTACGGACCGCTTGGGCGACAGGAAGGGTGCCGATGCGCCGATTGGCCTGCAGGCTGATCTGAGCATGGAGGCGTCGATTTTGTCTCCGGGCAAGAAGGTCGTGCATGAGGTTGTTGCTGCGGGGCAGCGAAAGCTGTTCCTCCAGCTTATCATGAACGGACGGGCGCAGCCGAAGGAGGGCGGCGCGAAGATCAAGGTTGGAGATACCGTGCTGGGTGAGGGGGACGGGGCGTATGTTGATGGAGTGGCGGGGCCGGGCAAGATTGAGGTGGAGAGTGTAGGGGACAAACCGGCCGAGTTTTTGTTGTTCGATATGGGGCCTTAGCGGTCGTGGGCATGATTTAATGGTTAACATGTACACGCGAATATTCTACTGATTGATTGTAGAAACGAATGAAACGAAATACTTCATGATACAGCATGTACGGGGTCTGTTAGTGCTATTACAGGTATTTTCTTAATCCGTTCAAGGTGCCGTCCCCAAAAATTGACGATTGGACCTCCTCGTTCCTGCACCACCATATCTTCCCACCTCCTGTCCCCGAACCCCGTCTGTCGCAAATTCAAATTTCTTTCGAGATATCTCTTTCCATCTACTCATACACTGGTGCTAACATCTGTCGACTCTTCTCGCGCGTCCGACTGTCCATTCCCCGCCGTTCCTTTAACAGCTCCGCCGTAGTCTTTCTTGCCGTACGTTGTGCAACCTGTGGAGACTTGATGGCTGCACGTGATGGCTTGTATACTTGAGGAGGCGGTGGAGGTGCTCGAGTTGGACGAGGTGCTTGAGACGAATGGAGTGCTTGAGGTGGCGGAGGCGCTCGACGTGATGGCTCTGGCGGCTGTCGAGAAGAACGGGATGTCCGAGGCGAAGGAGGCTCAGCATCTGCGCTCTGTGACTGCTGTCGGACATCACGCTTCGCTTGGGGCCGGTGGTGGGTTACAGAAGCTGGAGCTAGGGTCTGGGGTCGCCGGGATGGGTTCACGCGTAAAGGTGCTGGCATAAGTGACACGTCGACCTCGCTCAACACAGGCAGGGGCGCCGCGTTTCGCAAACTCTGAGGTCGAGCAACGGGCATCCCCGGCCGTGGTAGCGGCGGAGACGAGTCCCCAAGCACAGAAACCGTGCTCATATTCTGCCTCTCCACGAACCCCTTATCCACATGTCCCAAAGGCAAGCTCTCAAGCGCCGCCAGGTTCGCCATTGTGAGTTTCGCCGGGGCACCCAGCGGCTGTTTTGGCACTCCCGCTCGGTATCTACGCGCGAGCGCCTGCGTGACCTCGTCGTATTCCTCCTTGGACGGGTAGCCCAAGATGTTGCCCCTGTGCCACGTTGGACCTTCTATGATAGTATCAACCCCAGAGCTTGCGAGTGCTGCGAGGTTGTCCTTTGTGAGTCGTAGTCTGTGCTCAGCCACAGATTCCGTGCCGTCCAAAGTCGCGGCTTCGGCTTCCTGCCTCTCCTTCATTGCTGCAGCCACAATAGCATCCGCCTCTCTCTCCAGTTTCGCTTTCGCGGTCTCCTCCGCCACTCTCTGCACTTCTTTTTGCTCGGCCATAAACTTGCGGATGTCGGTCATGACCTTGTCCCCCGTCAAGCGCCCGGTTTTAATGGCCCAGCGCCTCCACCTGCGTCGCCGCGCTTTTGTTTCTTCTTCGGTGCGGGCTCGACGTCTTCGGGGCGTCCATTTGGTCCTGTGTTTGAGGAAGGAGCCTTGGGCGAGGGAGGCGAGTCCTGTGGTTGGGATCCTGGGAGATTCGGGAGGCGATGGGGTGGGGGGACGAGGAAGCGGTGGCCTGGAGCGCCAGCTCTTACCGCGCAGGACTGGTGGAGAGATATCACGCTTGTTCTTGAAGATGTTAAGCCAGGACGGAGGCATCGTTGGGGCAACCGCTAGAGCAAGTTGGTCGGTGAGGATCAGTGGGATATTTGATGCCAATACAGTGCTGAAAGCCTGAGGACCAGTTGGCGATGGAAGTCATGTTGAAGACGTGGTATGTCTACGACAGTTGGCACGGCTGTTTGTGAAGGTACGGCGTGTCACATCGTGGGTGGGCACATCCGTGGCATTGAACATTCGGCGAACGGTGAGTCCGTTTGTTGCTGTCAAGACGCGACGAAATGTGAACGATCAATCCTCTCATCTTTACCACTACACCCATTTGTCTTGTTCTCTTAACCTTCTAGATGCCACCGCCCCCCTAGCAGGATCTATTGCCAAAAAGAATACCTCAAGTAATTCTCTCAAAAGCCTAGGAGATTTCAGTAATAGGTAAATAGCCTAGCTCTAACTTTACAAAGCTCTATTGTATCTAGTATAGTAGATACTGTATGTAGGGCTTGTAGAGGTAAGAGGGTAGGCTTCAGATCCATGCTCCCACCCATCCATAAACCCCTCTTCACACATCAAATGAAGAGACAACTGGTGACCATCTGGAGTGCTTATTATCCCTAGCAACCGCGTCCCGGGCATTCAGAACATTCCGATGCGCCTGTCCAGCCACCACAAACGGATTACAATCAAATCGCGTAAACGTCTTATCCGTGACGCATTGCCGTCGCGGAGCCTCTATGTCTCCGACTTCCCAAAACGGGCAGAGTGGGCTGTGGATATGCACGGGCGGCGGTGAACGCAGTGCTTTCCACCAGTTTCTAAACAGTTCGCGCGCGATGTATCTGTCGACTTGCTTGTTCCAGTCTGCGAGATCGAAGTCCAAAGAGGGGCCTGGGGAGTTTGATGTGGATTTGACTGGTTCGACGTACTCGAAGAGTTCGTTAAACAAGGAGGTTGTGAGAGAATCCGTCCTCTTTCCAAGATAAGCCGGAGTATCTTGATTGGATATAGGTGCTGACTGGGCGCCTGGACGTTCTGCTCGTGAGGTATGATATGTTTTCTTGATTTGAGGTGTTGATCTGGTTCGTAGGCGCGATAAAGCACAGCCGCTGCTCGTGCGAGACTCCAGCTTGAGTTCAGCGGAACCTCGCGGATTGACCGCATCGTTCAATTCTCTGCATTCTCCTGATTGCGAAGATGCTGCTGACGTGCGTCTGGAGCTCTTTGCGTTTTGCATGTCGAAAATTGGTTCTGTGCTCCGGCTTGGCCATTTCCTTCCACGCCACCTTATACTCGTAAGTGGTCTCAGTGTCTGAGACAGTCTCTTGGAAAATCTAGTCCGTGTGTGAGATCCTTCCATCGTAAGTTTTTATTATGCTGGAGTGAGCGAACTGTTTATCGGATGTCTAGAACGATGGTTAAACTAGGAGCAAGGTTTGCCGTGTGAACTATATGGGCATGTCTCAGATAGTGTTTGTATAGATCGCGTTCAGTGCGTGGCTGAGTTAGCGTACGTACGCAACCTCAGAAAAACGCGGCGCCTCATCATGTTTTCGTTTACGCTTGGGCGAGCTTGTTCCCAACAACAATCTTTAGTGTCTTAGTCTTCGTAATCGGCCATCGGCCATCGGCCCATCTGTGGCATGTAGCGCTCCGAAGATGGAAGACGAAATGAGCACTAGACTGAAGGCGAAGCAGGTGCAGGGTAGATAGTCCATAGCTCAGTAGGAGGTGCCAGGCCATGGCAGTGCAGCCATAAGAGAGAGTATCCAAGAGTCACAATTGAGTAATAGATCAGAGATCATTGGTGATGAATTAGAAAGGATTTGCTACACAAGAGCTTATGCTAAAGAATCCCGTAGTGGCTTTTAACGAAGAGTGTTTGCTCATGCGCTGGCAGCGTCGCATCGGCCAATTGTCCTAAAGGTGGGAACCCAAAAAGAAGGTCTTCGTTGTCGTTCCGTGCACTGGGCCGAGGTTAAAGGTTTATGTGTCATCACGTGGATGCGGCGACAAGCAGTTACCTGTTAAGGGTTAGCCGATTCCCGCCAAGTCCTCGTCTCATATCGAGATCAAGTGTTACAGTAGGATGATGTTTGCTCGAATGCTCAAGGGGAGCCTCATTTGTTTAGATACGTGTGTTCTCAGTCTATAGCGCAGTAATGTTGCTGAAGGCATACATTTAGTCCGAATGCGCAAGAATGGCCAGGTTCCACATACCGTTCAAACAATCGTAATCTTCCTCTCAACCACACCTTCAGATGCGAAATCCTCGATTTGATGCCTCAAGCCATCCCAGTGACAGAGACCAATCCTCCGAAAACTCCCATCTAAGTCGTCCGCAGGGATTAGGCAGAGAACTACCAGCAGCTTAGCAACGCTATCCTCGGCCATGACCAAGCACTCTACATCCATAGGCAACGATACGTCTGCATTCAGCATCCAGCGCCCCGGATTGATCTTCAGCTTTGCCTTGTTCCACTGTTTCCAGATAGTCTTCTTCATATCGTTTGGCGTGAGCCGGTATTTGAAACACAAGCCTGCTAAAGTAAGACTCCCACAAACCCCCATTTGGCGTGGGAGTTGTTCTGCTCGAACGTCGAGTACTTGCACAAGAGTAAGTAGCTCAGCGAAATCTGCCCATTTGGGAAGAGACGTGTTGGAGGTTGATTTGGTCGCATGGAGAGAGTTGTGATAGAAGACAGAGCTGTCCACGCTCAACCATGACCAGCTCGGAGCAATTATTCTTGGGTTACCTCCGTCGTCCTGGGGATATGACGTTGAGATTTCCGTCCACCATAGCAATTGCCGCGACAATCCGGCCCTCCATATGCCAGCAATATGACCATCTTGTAGAGCAGTGCCTATCTGGTCAAGTATACCGTCCATCGCGATAAGTTTATCGCGCCGCTTCGTTAGTTTTCGAGCAGAGTAGTTTATGACAACTTGGATCCAGGCGTCAGGAATCCGTTTTTGGAGCGTGTCAACACCCGTTGTGCCCGCAAGTGTACGTCTAATGAGCTTCAGGGCCCAAGTCTCCTCTGGGTTGGCGTCGGTGAGCAGCGATGTGGAGATTGGTGAAGATTCTGAAGCTGACATGGTTATGCAATCCCAATATAACTCTCCGCGGCCATAGTAGAGAATGCGACGTGACAATAGCTGCTCTTGCAGGACCCATCCTCGAGAATCTAGGGGCCCTTTTGGCCTTGACCCTTTGAGGACTGCAGTCGTGGAGGGGAAAATGTAATGTTCGCCCTCACCCTCGCACCAGTCTCGTTCACGATATGGTACTCCAGCGAATCGGTCAATATGGAATGGCCGGAGACACGAGGTTTGTCTGGCTCGAAATATGCCCTCCGAATGGTTTTCAGAATCGGCCACTGCAATGGTCAAAATGGCCGAACTGTAAACACTGGCCATCCTTGATGCCTCTGCTAGCCAATCTTCTTCGGAATCTTGGACAATACACAATGCATCCACCCAAAGATAGCGAAACCCGAGCTCCCGTACGATCGAAATAGCGTCTTTTATGGTACGCGAGAGAGTAACTAAGGATATCGAGCGTAATCTAACGTCTATATTGGAGGTAGTGGTTCGTGGGAGACCCTCGATACCCCATCGATGACTCAGGGCAACGTAAGGCTCTGATAGTGATTTGGGTTGGACGAGCTTGAGATCTCCACTTTCGTTGCCTCCGATGTCTAAGACTCGTGTTGGACAAAAGTGTGATATTGAAGCAGTATTGCATTGCCGATGATGGTTGACGCAAGTATGTAACCATCGAATAGCCATAGCTGTGGCAGCCGGAGAGCTAGTGTTCGAGTCTTCTAAGAGACTCGTTGAGCTCAGAAAGCGATGCCAATCATCTTCATCGCTTAGCTATATTACTATTTCCAGAAGAGTAACGAGTTATTCTCACCTGATATATATTTTATGTTGTGTCGCGCTTCGCCGTCCTCACTCTTGATAATCAACTCGTCCGTTCGAATATGTGAATCCCAAGAAAGTCTGAAGCTCTTTGGCCACATGCTCGTAATAGCGTCGGGCCATTCGTCATGGAGCAATTGACAAAGCTGACATGATTTGATGGAAGTCCATGGTGAGCTGCGTATAGCATTTTTCCTTGCACTTTCCCTTAATACTCCAGTGCAAACTTGACAGAAGGGCAATGTGGTTTTCAATTTGCTAGAATCAGCAGCCAGGGGAACGATCCGATCCAGTAAGACTCGTGTACTGTGTGTAGCATCCGTTCGCACTCTCCCGTGTTCCATTTTACTATCCTTGAGAAACGGATATTTGGTGGTATGCGGTAAACCAGCTTGTATCAGTAGTGCAACCCCCTCATGGTTGTTATCCTCAACATACTGTTCCAATAACTGCTTAGCGAAAGTGCTCCGGGAGTTGAACGGAAAACCTCTTCTTAATAACTCATAGCACAGAGATGTACGACCAGTCTCCATAGCGATATCCAAGATCGTTGTTCCTCTTTCATCCTGATACGATGTAAATGCTCCATAATCAACTAGCTTCCACAAAATCTGGGAGAACCCGCGATAAGCAGCTACGTGCATGGCCGAATAGCCAGGAATAAGAGCGGGCGCGTCCCGAAGTCGCGAGCGAATGTGAGGGTCTTGCTCGACTGGAGTATCGATGATAGCATTCGGATCTGCTCCAGCGTCTAATAGACGACACACAACGTCTCTATGCCCATACCAAACAGCCTCTAGAAGAGGCGCGACCCCGGAAGAGTTTTTCGTATGTACGTTGGCCCCATTCGTAAGCAAATATGTGCAGATTTTGTCATCACTGTTACCAGCGGAAACATGCAGAGCGGTGGTTCCGTGAACATCCAAGGAATTGACTTCAGCTCCATCCAAGAGCTGTGTGCGGCACAGGTCGACCCGCTCACATTGCACAGCAAGTCGCAAAGCACACTTGCCGAATAATTTGGCAATTGAAAGTGTCGCATAGTGTTCGGATAGAGTGATAAGGTGCTGAGAGATGTTGAAGGCATTGCCTGGAAATACTGGTGTTTTTTCAATCGCCAGTTCAGCACCGGAGTCTAACAGTGCTTCTGCAATCTCGTATAAGTGAGACAAAAGTGCTGTGTGGAGGCCCTCACTAAGCCAGTCTTTGAAAATTCGGTGACCGGCATCCATGTGACGAAGAAGAAGCCTCACAAAATCGAAGTTTCTAGCCTGTATGCTTGGTATAAGCGGATTGCCTGGGGTCCAATGTGCAGGCGGACATCTGTTCATCGTTATCTCGAAGCGAGCCCCATGTCTGTGAAGAAGGAGAAACATGTTTTCATTCTGACGAGTGGCGGCAGCAATGATGGGGAGAAAGTAGCCTCGTGGATTCCAGGACGGAAGCTTGCACACAATGCCAGCATGCTTGCAATTAGTGGCGTTGGGGTCCGCACCATCCATGAGAACCTTCTGCGCACTCGTGCAATTTCCATGATGGACTTGTTGTATTAGCACATGGTATTGGGTGTTTGGGCAATTTTGATACTCTCCCAGTAAGTAATCTCCCATGACGTCGGATGTTGTCGCGCGGCCGATCCTGGGTCGCGCTGGTGAAGGCAGGACTGCTGCGATGACAATGTTGGATCATCGAGTTACACTCGTCTGGGTCCAACAAGTGAGCGTACCTGGGTGTCCACGGTTGAGGACAGTCGTGATGTTCCAGGCTGCAACGAGGCTTCAGCTCGTGGATCCGACATGACGCTGACTAATTAGCGTCCTCCCAGCCCTTGTGACACGTTTCCGAGGCGTTGATCTACGCCGATGATTACGAGCGCGACAGAGTCTGCAATACAGAGAGATGCACATTTACGAACATGTCTGTGGTGGTGGGTAGCTAAAGGGAATATCTACCGAAAGTCTCGTATGACGTACACGGTCCGTGCGTTCCCCCCTCACTTCTCTGCCGCAGACTTTATGCCGGTCTTGCCGTCACCGTCACCTACCTACCTACGTCACGGGCTACGATCGTAAGTCTTCCAGCTTCATCTGCTTAATCAACCCCTTTTGCCTGTACACGTCATGACCAAGATTGCCATAACGGGAGCCTCTGGATTCGTCGGCCAGACGCTTGCGAAGAAGCTCATCGAGACTTCCCCGGATGCCCAGCTGATCCTGGCTGACGTACATCAGCCTCCGAATCCCACCAAGTCAAGCAACGTCGAGTGCATCGCTGCAGATCTGACCGAGGCTTCAGCATGCCAAAGCTTGGTCTCCCGATCTCCCGATGCCGTGTACATCCTTCATGGCATCATGTCGAGTGGCTCGGAGGCCGACCTGGAGCTGGGATTGAAAGTCAACTTCGATAGCGTTCGGAATCTTCTCGATACCATCCGTGTGGAAAGACCAGCCACTAAGGTTATTTTCACGTCTTCGTGCGCCGTGTTCGGTAGAGCGGCTGTCAAAGATGTCGCTTCCGAGGCCGACATCGTGCCATACCCAGAAAGCTCATACGGGACCCAAAAACTCATGATAGAGTTTCTCATCAACGACTACTCGAGGAAAGGCTTGATCGATGGTCGTGTGGTCCGCTTGCCAACCATTTTCGTGCGAGCAGGGGCTCCGACCGCGGCTGCATCATCGTTCGTGTCTGGAATCGTGAGGGAGCCCCTACACGGTCAAGAGAGCGAACTTCCTGTGGATCCCAACATTGGAATCTGGCTCTCGTCCCCACGAACACTAGCACACAACCTTGTCCATGCCATGAATGTTCCAGCGGACAAGTTCGGCCATTTTCGAACTGTGTTGCTTCCGGGCTACTCCGCGACGAGTGGTGAGATCCTTGATGCCTTAGAGAAGGTAGCCGGAAAGGAGGTACGATCACTTGTGAAAGAAAAGCGTGACGAGAACATTCAGAGAGTAGTTCTTAGCTGGCCTGCGAAGTATGACACATCAAGAGCGAGGGGTTTGGGATTTACCGAAGATGTTGGGCTGGAACAGACGATTAAAGACTTTATGGAGGCCGACAAGTAAGGGATATAAGTTATAGCTCTCTATCGTTCAGCTTCATTATAGTATAATTGTTTTGGTCAAGCTTTCTGCTCTGTTCCACTTCATACTTTCAACGTCCTACTTCCAGTTCAGACTAGTCAAACTTCATCATTGCGTTGCATGACATCGTGCATTCAACACCAGCTCTCTGTTCCATACCTTTCATGTCTACTCTGTACTGTTTAAAAAGGTGATAATCTTCTTGCTCATCTGCGTGTGACGGTTCTACACGAGACGGATATTATAGCCATCTGTTCCAATAATGTGACACTATCCACTGGTCTATGAATATGCGTATCAAGATAGAAGATGCATGTATCTTGATGGTCCCTACGTATTATATAGTCATTACGGCACATACTAAGTAGTACGCCATACTCGATGGTTGAAGAACGGCATCACAGCATCCCAGCGCTTCCTCTATGCCCTTCCGACTGGTAAAGACAAGGCGGCCTCACTCGCATGGTGATGGCCAGACGCGATGGAAGAACATGTGCTACCATCCGCCCGATTCGTCTCACCAGCACGATGCCTCGGCCTCTGCCCCAAGTCTTAACGCGCCTGCCGCATAGAACATCACCTAGGTATTAGAAAGAAACTACTTCCGAACGGTCAGAAATATGGCAACACGTTCATCGTTGAGAGCAAGAATGCACGCAAAGATGGCAGGTGGCGAACGCGGTTGTGCCTCGGAGGTGCCACGCGCACACTCATCGGAACGTACCCTCGACCGACGCCTCAGGCAGCAACCTCGGAACGCGTTCTTTACCGTAGGTAGTTCCGACGACCGGAAGCGCGACGTAGCCGCCACACACGCGCCCCCCGCGCACACGCCAAATTACCTCCAAACTTTTTAAACCTACTATATAATTAAAGAAATCTCAAATCCTTCCATCAATTAAAAACACCACACTCATTGGGCGGGTGCTGTAGTGGTAAAGAGTATAACCCTTATCGGGCTGCCTTGATATCGTCGCCGATTCAACCGACCCCGGGTTCGATTACCATGAGCGACGGCTACAGACAAGGTCCGGTTAGGACTTTGGGCAGCAGGAGTGGGGTGGGTGTTTTTTTGTCATTTTTTAAAAATAGTTTTGGCCTAGGGGAGGGACTGTAGATAGATAGAGAAGAGGTGTTGAGATGTTTGGACACATGACAAGATGCGATGAGATAAGATAAGATAAAATCGATAAAATAAGATAGCGATAGCAGGAAAGAACCAGACCTCGGGACGAGAGACAAGTAGTATGCAAAGGCATATAACAGTAAGAAGCCTCTTTTTTCGTCAACAACACTATGAGAGTGTACTCCCAGTCTAGCCACTATTCACAGTCAACCAGTCTCTAACTATAAGTATATACAAGTTCATATCAGTGCTCGTTTCCATCCCACTCAGCCCTTCCTCTCCATAGCCGCGAAGAGCTCCTGCGTACCGCAACTTCCAAACTCTGGCCTGCATCCATACGACACGCGACAATAATCGTCTTGACTCCCACACCAGTAGTAATCCGAGCAACATCTCCCAAACGTGGAGCCTGTGCACGTAACGCCGTTTCCGCACCGGCCGTCGGTGCTAACGGGTATCGTGGGTGTGGGCGCAGCGGGCGTGGTCGAGGATCTTATGGTCGAGGACCTTATGGCTGAGCTTGGGGAAGGTGTGGGTGTAGGGGTGGGCGTTGGAGTTGGGGTTGAGCTCGGTGGTGCCGGTGTTGAGCTGGGTGGTGGGGGAGCGGCAGATGAGGATGAGACTGGAGGTTGGCCTCCGCCGCCACAGTTGCCAAACGCAGAGCGGCAGCCAGTGCCACAGTAGGAGGCGGAGCTACCGCAAAAGTACCATTCTGAGCAGCAGCCTCCATAGCCCGAGCCGGCGCACGTGGTCACATTACCACACTGGCCGTTGGGCGAGACGATCAATGTGCCGGACGGGAGTGGAGGCGAGATCGACGAGCTTGGGGGCACAACAGACGAAGAGGGAGGCACTGGGACCGACGAGGAAGATGGCGCTGGGGTTGGTGTAGGTGTAGGCGTAGGCGTAGGTGTGGGCTCCGGTGGCGCATCACCGCACCTTCCGAAATCCGGCTGGCAACCCACGATTTCACCGCAGAACTCGAACTCATTCCCACAGTAGCCGTAGGCGGAACAGCATTGACTACTGGGGCATCGTGCTCCACCACCATCCGCGCCGCATCGGCCCTCTTGTTGTCGTGGAGTCAAGAACCGAGTCCACAGATTGGGCGTTGTGGCGTTTCTCTTCTGGACCTGCTGCGTAGTCGCGTGTCTCATCTCGGAGAAGAAGTGCGCGCTGGCATCCATGTTGTGTTTAGCCACGAGGATGGCATTGTTGGATGCTGAAGCTCCAGAAAAGCTCAAAGCTCCCGCGAGAGTGAGAAGTGTCCACCACATGTTTGCTGTCGAGAAGTGAGACGGAGCGGGTAGTGGGGAGAGCGACGCGTGTATTAAAGAAAGAGCATGGAGCCGCTTTGCAAACCCACAATGTCGGACCAGGGCCCGAAGAAGAACAACATAAAGATAACGACACGAACGACCAGGTCTGGATATGAGAACGGGTACGCGAGGAGGCCACGCAGTCCTCCGAGCCACGCAATATTGATCCCAAGCCGGGAATATTCTAGTTGCCCACAGACCTTGAGTTGCACAAGATACGGCGAGGTCCCTGCTAATTAGAATACCGGCGAATGGGTTGAAAGAACACGACTGTGGGGCTATAGAGAACTGAGCATGCTCCTACTCTGTCGCTTTCGAGCTGATGCTGGAAATCAATGAGGCGGATGTCGTAGCTTTTCATCGCCTGTTGAATTGTGAGCCACATTTGTTGATCTAGAGGTCTTTCGGGGATGGTGGTAGGCATGTATCTGCATGAACAGGATGTGGAAGGCTCGAAGCTCTATCCGAGGACCAGGTGGGGCATCATGCTATCTCTTGGCGGGGATACAGAATGTCTTGTGTGGAATCTAATTGTCATTTGCGTCGGAACGGATGGAACTAACGCCTAAAGTCAAAATGCCGGGACTGCCGCTAACGAGTATCTGCCGGGCTCGGTCGGTTGACGAGGATAGAGAGCAATACATTCGAGATTAATTCTGAAAAATGGATCTGATGTTCCATATGCAAGGCACCGCACTAGCCATCGCAGTACCGGGTAAAGCTCAAAGCAACCCGCACGTGACATGCAGAAAAGAGCCGAATGATGAATTTAATTGGGTTTTCGCTTCAAACGGTTGTGGATATATCGCATTTGTTCTGTTGTATTGAGATAACATGAAGAGTGATGACGCATTCGCTGAGAATTCGAGCCTGCATCTGGTTTGCAGCAATGGCGAAAGGGGTCTTTTGGGCGTGAATCTTGAGTCTGCTTGAGAACGAGATTTAGAATCGAGTTATTCCAACGGGGACTCAGCCGATTCCGAAGCAAGTCCATCTCCAGTAGAAGTAGATGTTACCGAGCTGCAGCGTGGATGATACCTGGGAATTGAGCTAGAGCGCTCAAACCGTGTGTCAATACGGCTACCTTCAGAGTCGGTGTCGATAAACGCAAGGGAAGGTGATACCTCTGCATCATACTCAGAACCCGTGTCAGAAACCTCAGATCCCCAAAGGGCAGGATGTGCCGCGCAACAAAAACATATCATGTTCCGCTTCATCTGCTCGCTCATCTTGGATCCGAGCCCGTTGGTCTCGAGTCGCCATGGATGTATTCTTCTGGGGCGATGATAAGAGGGGCGCATGGCAGCCTCCAACCCATGACCATATCGTTCTTTCCAGATGGGATGCATACATGATTCCCATCGGTTCAGGGCATTGCAGACATCAAAGGGCGCGCAGAAGCCTGGGTACCATATTGAAGATAAGCTCTTGAACAGTGGCCAGTTATGGTGCGGATGTAGAGGAAGTCCTGCATATTTCGAACGCAGATGGTCCTGGAATTCAACCATGTGTGGAGAAACGTAGTCGCACTGAATCATATTAGCAAATGAGTCTGAAAACCAAAGAATAACGTCGCACCCAGCCGGACTCAAGTGAATGTAAAAGCTCTGTCTTGGTCTCTTCCTTGGAGCGATCACTCGTTTTTCCAATAGAACACCCCCATAAGTGCAACTGGGCAACCATATAGGTTTTGGTAACTTTCTTGAAATTCCCAATCAGCCGTTCTCTGACAGTCTTAGCCGACTCCCGCGTATAGATATCCAGGTAGAGCTGATCCTCGTGGTAACTGTATGAGGTGGGCATCGAGCCCGGTCCATCCTGTGCGAAAACTCTTGGTCGCGAGTTTGGGTATGCACTGTCGATTGATGCAAGCCTTTTAATCAAAACTGCAGGTGGGCTAGTGATTGGCTGGAACTTTGGGTCTTCTGGGTCGATCCATTTGGGCCCTCTTACTAGTTCATCCTCTGTTGCAGGTAGTGACATCTTCTTCCTTGACCATCCCCCGTTATCTAGTTCCGCTGTATTGGAGATCATGTGCACTCCCCTGGGCCTCTTACGTTTCGTGCTTGTTGTGGGTCGGAAGCGAACCTTCCATTCGGGCGTCATCAAAGCGTCGAACCTGGACTTGCCTTCTTCAGTACGTACGGACAGCTCGGCAGGGTCTCCACGACAACTCCAAAGACGCAGTTCATACAAAGGCCTTATTCCTTCTGGGCGTGACGAGTCGAGGCCGTAGTATTACCGACGCATGTCATCCTCAAACTCAATGGCGAATGGCGACCTGTAGTCACACTGAGACCCATTAATAGCCATAGTCTTGCAAATGGGGACAACTCACCCAGCCTTCGTTAAGGGCTTCTATGAGATCGACTCGCATCTGCGTTTTATCTGGCCCGCCGGGATGGTGAAAGAAGCAACCCCAGAGTACACATTGAGCGTACATGTACTTGAGAGTTACCGGCTGTTTCTTATCATCGTAATTTCGCATTCGCCGTCTGATTTCATCTGCTGCGTCCAGTTTTATGCCATTACTATGTAAGGTGCCGTCGTAATAGCTGTAGCAGGCGAGATATCCACCTGGGCCGTATTTTGAAGAAATCCGAGGCGGAGGGGCCTGCTCTGACATTGCTAGAAGAATGGGAAGCAGGTCGATGGAAATAGAGGGAATAGATGAAGTCGAGAGTCAAACAGATGGGGAAGACGCGACGCGTCGTAACAAGCTAACGGAATCGGTATTAGTGACTACGCGATCCTGTGGATAGTCATCCCGAGGTCCCGACCCCAGACTTGTCAACGATACGGCTGGCCGTATGGCTTGAAGGCTAGCCTTACTAATATAGGTATCCAGCCAGCCGGCCGAAGGCCGCGAAAAATAGGTATCCAGCCGGCTGGAAGAGTAGCAAAAGCCGTATTTGGCCGGGTTGGCCGGGTACTTTTACATATAGAAATAGGTGGGCGTTGAGGCTATTGATTTTGCAGCAAAAGCTATTTTACGATACTTTTTTGGTGTTGTAACTAGTTGCAGGTGGCTTAGGTAATCACCCACCTTGACGCGTCTTCCCCACATACACGATACTTTCGACTCTATCAATCCACCACCTATATACTCAAATTTCTTGGTGATTTATCACTGCTTACTTGCTGTTATCCTTATGCCTATCGTCGCCAAAAAATCCACAAAACGCGCCTCTTCTGACGCGTTATCTCGCCCGAAGAAACGCGCTAAAGGCACCGCCAGTCAGCCAATTCTTATCGACTCTCAAGCACGTGCTCTATCTTTTTCTCCTCCTCCTCCTCTGCCTATCACGAACGCCTTTCAAGCTCTTGTGAGCGAGTCACAGGCACCCACATTCGAAGCGCGTATTCGAGAGTCGCGCGCTGAAGACTCTATCGTCACGCCGCCTGAGGGCAGCGAGCATGCTACTGCTGCAGCTTCTGAGGCACCTGAAGATGATGAGGATGAGGATGAGGAAGTTGAAGCTTTCGACGCCGACCTCATGGACAAATACGACGGCATTGATTGGAGTCGCTTGAAGAAGTACCAGCTGCCTCTGAAGAGCTACAAGTACAAGAAAAGCTGGGTCTATCGCCATGGCTATCGCGTCGCCGCGCGCAGCGACCCAAGTCGTATCCATTGGGTATGCCACTACTGTCACCATCACCGGTTCATTGGCCGTGGAGTCTATTATACAACAAGCTCGATTTCTGCTGCTAAGCGTCACCTAGAGGAGGACAAGCCTGGCCACAATATCTTTAAGCCAGGCACGACACCAAACGCGAAGCCAGAAAGTACTATTCACGACGCCCTAATGGCCGGCGGCAAGCTCGTCTCGCAGGCGGTTGCAAACAAGCTTAGCGGCTTCAACATTCACCGCTTTAGGCTTGCAGCTGTTGGGTGGCTTATTGAGAATAATCACCCACTCTCTGAGTTTGAAAAGCCAGCTTTTCGACGCCTTATACGCCTTGCCAACCCGTTGGCCGAAGACGCTCTATGGGCGTCTCATCACAGCGTCTCTCGCTACGTCATGCGCCTGTACGATTATCTTAAGCCGCTGGTTGTTATAGAGCTGTCACACGCGATAAGCAAAGTACACCTAAGCTTCGACGGATGGACGACAAAGGGCGGCAAGAAAGGCTTTCTTGGTATTGTCGCCTATTACGTTAGGGCTGACGGCAGGCTTTGCGACTTGCCTATTGCGCTGCCTTAGCTTACAGGCGCCCACTCAGGCGAGAAGATAGCTAAGGTAGTGCTAACAATTCTACAGAACTTTGGCATAAGTACACGCAATATTGGGTACTTCGTCCTCGACAATGCGAGCAATAACGACACGGCTATTGAAGCTATCGCGCGATCGCTCGAGTGGAGCTTTAATGCTGTTCACCGTCGCCTCCGCTGCGGTCCTCACACGCTTAACCTTATCGGCCAGGTGCTCCTCTGGGGCAAGAAAGCAGAGGCCTTTAACAACGATTACGCTACATCTGATATCGTGGAGAAGACGCAGCTCATGAAGAACTAGCGACGCGATGGGCCATTGAGAGTACTTCTTAGCGTTATCACCTTCATCAAAACACCGCAGCAGTACAAGCTTTTTGAAGATTTTCAACGCCTAGCCTAACGCGAGCTTCTGACTGACAAGCAGGAGATACTTGAGCCCGTCAAGCCAGTTGTTACACGCTGGAACTCGTACTACTCATGCTTTGAGCGCGCTGTCAAACTGCAGGCAGCAGTAAGTGCGTACGCAAACAGCCACGTCAATCGCATCAAAAACGAAGACGCTTACGCTCGAAGTCGCAACAACCAGCTACCTAACGCGCCTGCGTGGATGAGATCAGACGGCCTCAGCGCTGCTAATTGGCAAGTGGTTAATGAGTATATGGACGTTCTTAGGCCGCTGAAGGAGTGCACAAAACGCCTTGAAGGCCGCGGGCAAGGCAGCGATAAGGACGATAAAAAAGCTAGCAAAGCACCTGGCAGATTCGGCTCTATTGCTGAGATCATTCCTGTATTTGATTACCTACTTGGAGTACTAGAATCGCGACTCCAAAGCTACGAGGACGTTGAGCATCACCGTCACGATGAGGCGCCCGAAGACCACCTCCCAATCAACCTCCGAGCCGCCATCGTTAAGGCGCGCGACTACTATAACAGGCTTGACCTATCGCCAGCTTATTACGCTGCTACGATTGATACTATTTGGGAGCCCACATGGCTGGAGTCGAATAATCGCAATTTCCAGGCCCTGTGGGCTGAGTACAAAGGCTTAGTAAGGCCGCGCACACGCACACGAATATTCGCTAATAATATTGACGACGCGATTGATAGTATCATCGACCCAGCCGGCGTAGGCAGCAACGAGGAGGATGAGTTTGAACGGTGGAAGCGCTGCGAGCTATGTGCTGCAAAGGGTAGCGAGCACGCAATAAACCCTATAAAATACTGGGTAGAGCTGCGCGATCGCTACCCTAACCTCAGCAAACTTGCGCTTGACGTACTCTCTATCCCAGCCTCAAGCTGTGAGTGTGAACGTGTCTTTAGTGAGCTTGGCGACCTGCTAGAGCCTCGCCGACGAGGTATCTCACCTGAGCTTTTGGCAGCAATACAGTGCAACAGGAGATGGAGAAGAGCTGGTATTGGCAGCGATGATGAGGTAGATGAGATGGCTGTTACTGAGGAGCAGTTAGACACCAAATACGGCATGGCAACATGGGCCTTCGGCTGAGAAATACGACTCCAACTTTCCTATACAACTTTCCTAATTAGGCAACCGGCCGACACGGCTACATCAAGCCGGCCGACGCCCTGCAGCTAATCAAGCCAGCCGGCCGGCAGGAGGCCTCCCAAAATAGGTATCCAGCCGGCCGGCTTGTTGCCAAGTATGCCCGACCCAACCTCCCCATCTGGGCAAATCCGAAGTCCGGTAACAAAGTAACAAAAACGTAAACACTTGGTCTCAATTACGACAACGAGCTTATTCCAAAAAAAAATACGACGCGGTAGAAGAGGCAACAGGGACAACTTCACGCCCTCAATCCCTCCATGAGCGCACCCTCCTCCCTCTTGCCCACAGCCTGAAACATCTGATCCAGCCCACCAACATCCAAACCCTTCTCCGCCCTTTCATAAGCCTCATCACTCCTATCCAGCAGAATCTCTAACTCCTTCCCAGCCAACAGCTTGGTCCCCCCGCTCTCCTCGATATCGAACTTCTCGCCGTCGGATCTCCGAAGCAGCATTTGCAGTTCCTCGACGTCCTGCTCTTTGCCCAACTGCTTGCCCCGTCCTCTGTCGTTTCGTACTCCACCCTTGCGGATAACAAGTTTTTCTAAACGACGCTTGCCTTCAGCTGATTCGAGGAGTTTTTGCTCGACTGTGTTGCGGGTGGCGAAGCGATAGACAACGACATTACGCGTTTGACCTATGCGATGGGCGCGGTCCATGGCTTGGAGATCTTGTTGGGGGTTCCAGTCTGAGTCGAAAAGAACCACAGTATCTGCTGATGCTAGATTGATACCTTGACCTCCTGCCCGAGTGGACAATAGAAATACGTTTGTGGCAGTTTTCGACGAGTTCGGGATATTGAATGCGCGGATCTGGGACTGTCGATCCGTCTGAGCTACAGAACCATCAATCCGCGCATGTGGCCAGGTCCGAAGGTCAAGGTACTGTCCCAGTAGATCAAGTGTGGTGGTGAATTGAGAGAAAATAAGAACTTTGTGGCCTCGACCAAGCAACTCAGGAAGTAAGGAATCAAGCAAGAGCATCTTTCCGGATGTTGTGACAATCGTTTCGTCGGGTTCAGTCTCCGAAGCATAAGTCTCGGATCCAGATGTCTCAGCAGTAATAAACGGGTTGAAGAAGTTGTACGGGCTATTACAACACAATCGAAGCTGCATGATTGGGTTGCCTAGCTTCTTCTGCAAGAGCTGTCGCTTAGCGATATCAAAAGTCGCAACTCGTATCCTCTCTTCTTCCGCTTCTGAGTTCAACTCCTCTTCGTCTTCGTCCGACTGATTCTCATGAGCCTCAAGCTCTGCGAAATACTGATGATCACTGAGCTCTTCATAGTTTTTCTTCGGGCGCCCACGTCCACGTCGGGAAACAGTAGATGTAGGTGTGGCTTCGCGTGACGCCTTCGCGCTCTTGTTGGGTGTACTGACATCAGTCAGAATGGCTTTGCGCTTGCGACTTCCGTTATTGCTACGAGTACTCAGAGGAGTTGCAGTTCCGCCAGTTTGGCCAATGCTAAGCCTTGCGATAGCCTTGTCCTCGAGATAGGACCGACTAGAACCATCAAGGATAGCTTGGTACAGCTCTCGTTGCATCGTTGTCAGAGGCGCAAAGAGCACGTACTCTCGCTTTTTTGGCATCAAGCTCTCCACATCGCTTTTGACGCGCCTCAACAAAAATGGCTTGAGTACGGCATGGAGTGATTTGACTAGGTATTGCTGGCGTTCCTCGGATAGCAGTTGCTCATAGCTGTCTTTGTCTTTTAGTCCTGAAAAGTCAAACCAGCTCTCGAAAGTAGCTAATTTGTCGAATACGGTAGGTAAAAGAAAGTGCAAAAGTGACCATAGTTCGATAAGGTTGTTCTGAAGGGGTGTGCCCGTGATCAGCAGGCGGTTCGCAGATTTATAAGTCTGGAGTTCTCGGATTAGACGACAATCGAGATTCTTGAGACGATGCCCTTCATCGATAATGATAAACTGCCACCCGAATCCAGCTAGGTATTTCCGGTCATTCATACAGATCTCATAGCTCGTCACTACAATCGGGAATTGAGCGGTACCGGGACTCTTGAGCTTGTCCCGGCGTAGCTTAGCCCGCTCGTTTTTGTTGCCGTGATACAGCACAACAGGGAGACTTGGTGTCCATTTCTTGAACTCTTCGACCCAGTTACTGGTCGTGCTTAACGGTGCAGCAATTAGAAACGGCCCATACGACTTGTTTTCCCATAGATGTGCCAATAGCGCAATGGTCTGAATCGTCTTGCCCAAGCCCATCTCATCTGCCAAGATGCCATTTATACCGTTCTGATAGAGCGACAGCATCCATTCCAGGCCTTCTAATTGGTACGTTCGCATTGTGCCTCCAGTTACCAGCTTCGGTTGACGCGCAGACCTGAGATTTTGAATCCCGACGTCCCCCGTGTGCACGGCGTCCTCGTCCTCAACCTCTTTCAGCGCCTGAGATACACTCGCACCGTCTGTTTTCTTCTGCAAGTCCTCCTTCTTAAAGAAGCTTGATATCTTAGCTTCTTGTTTGTCGCCATTTCTGGGCCTTCCACGTCCCCTCTTTGGTGGTGTCGTGCGCCCGTTGGCGACAGTGCTCGAAGCGTCACGCTCTGCTGCTGAGCCGCGTGTAGCTCGTCGTTGTGATGTTGCCGCGGCATGCTCGGCGTTCTTCTCGCGTTTCGATGCTTGACCCTGAGTCTTTTCGTTTTCCGCTTTCTCCTCGTCTTCTTGTCGCTGCATTTGCGCGAGCATTACATTCGCGTACAGCTAGGTTTACCGGTCAGCATACCCTCGAGAGCGTGTGAATCCCATGGAGTGTGTGTTCGGGTAGACGTCCTAGACAGCGCTTCGTACTAACCTTGCTTTTGTTCATGAGAAATTCCAACTGCTGAAACTTCTCGTCCAGGATCACTGTGCCACTCGCAATATCGTCCTGTCGCTCCTTCTCGAGCGCTGCGTCGCGCTTTGCGTCTTCTTTTTCACGCTGCATGCGCATTCGGTCCTCCTCTGCCTGTATATCGTTTGGTGTTTTCTCATTGTTGTCCTTGTCCATGGCGGCTGGGGGGGACGAAGACGCGGGAGTAGACTGTTGCGATGCGGTGTCGGCGCTGATGACAGACGAAGAAGTCATTGCGCGAAGATGCAATCCACAGAGACGACGCGGGGAGGTTCTCGGGGATTGGCGAAGGTTGCGATGGCTCGGGGATTCGGGGTGGCCTAGCCACGATGAACGCGACGGCGACGCGCCAAGCGCAAATCAATTACGTCACACGGGTCCACGCGATCACGCCCTAGCAAGGCTAGCTAATAAGCTGCTACCCAAATGTGCCGATAACCAACTTGCTTCCTTTCCACCGAGTATATATTCTGCCCAGTGGTATGAGTCTTACAAAACTTTAACCTACTTTTCAATGTCCGTACAACCTAAATGGTTCAGCTGAAGTGATACAACAAAAAGCTACGCCTACCACTAGGTTGAAGGAAATATGGAGTACGTTTGAATTTCAGGATGACGGCGACGGCTTAGTTCTTAACTCTTCTTTTTCCACTCATTGGCGCTCATATCAACACAAACTCACTTGTGTCCAGATTCGATAGGTGGTTCAGAGTGTGCGGCCAGAATCTGAAACATCTAGTATGGAATTTTGTGGTGACCGCTAGCAACATTGCCCACGTAAGATACTATAGCGGATCGTTGGAAGACCAGCTCTAGCAGTAGTCCCTTTTCCGCAGCCTTGGATCTTTCTGTCCGCGCTTCCAAAACCTGGTTTCATAGATGGGCAAGTATTTGAACCCCTGCCGCGTCTTCTTCGCCTCGTCGCTCACCCTGTCCGTCCAAGCTTCGAGCCGTTTCATGGGATCTGCACACCACATAGGCACAAGGTCTTCCGTTGCTTGACCACCGTTCAATAGGTCCGCCTTCCACCGGCCCCAATCTCCATCAAGAGTACCGTCGAGGTTCAAGTTTTCCAGACCCCACTCGCGAGTAAGGTTCATGCCGTCGATAAGATCTTCGAGATCTACAAAGTTCTTGGTATCCAAGAGGCTTTGAGCGTATATGGGTAGCTTAGGATACGGTAAGTCCATGCGGCTGTACTCGATGTCTTCGGGTCTATAAGGTAGGTAACATGCTTGAGAGGACATGAGGATGAAAAACAACCTCAACCCCGTGAATTTGAATCGAGGAAACAGATGCTCCATTCCACCAATTCTAGAAAGCGCAGATGGTCGGAAAGGTTCAAAGTTTTCAGGCTTTGCGCGGAAGAGTTGAGCTGCTGCTTCTAATTGTTCGGTTGGGACGCACATAATCCACTCCTATGGGTATGGATATCAGTCCCAAGCCATCTAAAGTCATGCTCTGTGCTTACCACCATGACACGTCCAGTGCCGTAGTATATCAATGCCGGCTCAGCGACCATACAACACGGGATGCTGGCGCCTTCCAGGATTTGTACGACATCGCAAATTTTCCGGAAACCGTTAGCAAAAGGAGTGACATCGTTCAGATAACCTTGGACTGATTCGTCGCTGAGTGGGGATATGATGACGTTTGGTCCTGTGGGAGGATTCGAACGGCATTCTTCCCGAAAAATGGCCATGTCGTCATCTGTGACAATGTGTACAGGTTTTCGGAGAGCATGATTAAGGTTTTCGTCAAAGTCCGAGTGGATGGAGCCCATGATCTGGTGGCTGCTCTGGGTTGCGCAATGTAAATTTTTCGTCTCTTGTTGCCTTTGATAATTATAGGAGTCATCTTGATGAACCATGGTTCTGAGAGGCTCCACAAAACGAACACCCACTCAGCTCACGCTGAAAACAAATGAGGCTCTCCGCAGCAAATTCGAGCTTTGCGAAAACTTTCTCTCTTGCCTTTGATAAGTGCGGCACGGCACGTCGCTGACTGAGCAGGCTTGTTCCGGATCGGGCTTAGTTGAAATGTTTCTTCAGCACCAGATCCTTACCTTTTCTCACCACGGTTATCATTTAAGGTCTCAGAATCTCATGTACTTATAGTGTTTTTAGAACTCCGTCTGTACTAAATTCGGCTGCTCTTCTGCAAATATTGGACGGCTACTTCCTTGATGGAGCACCAACCGCATAAAGCACGTCCCGTCAAGCGGATTGTCATAATACTTCTCCACGTCCACAAATCCATATCTCGCATACATCTTCCTCGCCTTCACTATGCTCCGTAGCGTATCCAGCAGTATTTCCTTATAGCCCAGCTCTTTCGCCTTGCCAATCACTGTGTCCATCAATTCTCTTCCCGCGCCGAGACCCCGTGCTTCGGGTATAATGTAGAGACGTTTGAGTTCGCAGATCGAGGGTGGGCTGAATGCTCGGAGCGCTACACAACCGACGGCTGCATGGGATGGTGGTGATTGTTTTGACGAAGGTGGCGATAGAGATGATGCTAGAAGTGAAGACGATGTTGCGGTACCGGTTGGTCGACTGTAAGCTAGGAATAACGCGCCACCAGTTTCAGGCGTATATTTTCCAGGCAGAGATGCCAGCTCTTGCTCGAAATTTTGGAACGAGAGATCGATGTCTAAGGACTGCGCATAAGCCGTGAAGAGCGTTGTAACTGTGGCTTTGTGCTTAGGAGAATCGGCCGGGACAACAAGAATTTCAGGCTTTTGGGATGCCATCAAGTCGATAACACCTCATGGTTCCAGTCTCGAGCATCGTCGAACTCGTTATTCTGTCCTACGGCAAGGAACCGTTTCTCGGTAGTCAGGGTGACTTTTCCACTCATCAAGTTCCTGGATCTCAAGAATAATGTCTTGGAGCCGAAGGGTCCTGAAGAAGTCAGCCGGCCAATCCCAATCCTTCAGTTCAATCCCGAATCGGTTTTTGAAACCAATGTGCATGTGTGGACGGTTGCGGTATGGGTCAATGATGATAGTCCTCTCAAGCTTGGGAAAGCAGGTAGGTTTAAACTCCGCCAACTCGGGAACCCAGTCGAGTGGCTCTTTCCGTGCGAAGCCTGGGAGTTCGTCCACAAAATCATCTGCAAGTGTCGTGTATCCGCTCGAACTACCGCAGTCGGCGAGATCAATCTGGGCCAATGTTAACCACCATCACTTGGGCGTTGAATCGGGGCTTTACTTACCTGCAACTCCTTGAGAGCAGACGGAAGGAGGTCGAAGATATTATGAACCTCGTTCCCACTCCTGCGAGGTGACAGAGACAACGGGAAGGTAGCCGGACTTTTTCTAGGCAGTGAAATGCTGACAGGTCCATGCGAGACTTGTCGTAGCTTGTGAAGTTGCCTCTTCTAAAGGAGATAAAGGCGAGCTCGCGAAGAGTAGCTTTGACTGGAGCGAGGGCGAGAGCTAGCTCACTTCGTGACACATCCGGTTTGTTGAGCCGTCTCTTCGTTGTCGGCAGACTGCAGCGCAGAAATTGAAGGCGAGGACAATACTCCAAGATTGCTTGCAACACTGGGGCAGGAACACTCCAGCATATGCTTCTAGTCAGCTCGAGAGTAGTTATCCCCGATATTGATTGTGCGAACGATGCTGGTAATTTGGGCATGTCAAGACCGCCTACCCGGCGAGCTGTCAACTGTTGGACTTTATGAAGAAACATGAACCTAAGAGTTTCAGTCGTAGTGAAAGTTAAGGCACTGCCGGGGTACTTAGAGCTTAAGCAGACTTCGCGGACTTGGGAGAAGTGACCGGCTTCCAAGAAGCTGCACTGGAAATCCGATGTTTCGCTTCTGTCTTTTAGCCCGTGTAGCTCAACCGCAAGACACTTCAAGTTCGGATAGAGCAAGGCGCCGTTTAACTGCGTTTCGAATTTGTCCAGGTGGCGACGTAGTTGGATTAGCTCAGAATACCAGACGAACTCCTTGAGATCCGGCTCTTGGGTCAATATCTTCTGTAGCATCCGACTTTTGTCGTTCTTGAGGTGTCGAATATCCCGAAATAGGAAGCTCCGCGAAACGTGGTTGAAGCGCCAACAGACTCGCGCAAGCATGCTAGTGACAGCTCGCTCTCCATGAAAGTTTGTAAAGATATCATAGAGAATATCATCGGGGAGCTCGGAAAGACACACCATGATGTTGGTGTGGAACTTGTTGAGGGAGATTGTGTTGTTGTGTGAGGTCGGAGAAGCTTTTGTATGAGTCATCTTGATGAACCATGGTTTTGGAAAGCGCGCCCCAAAAAACAGACCTCTCAGCACACGAGGAAAACAAACGAAGCTCGTCGCGATAAACTTCCATTTGGGAAGATATTCTACCACCTAATACCAAATAGCAAATCCAAATCCTCTTGCTCCTTGTGCTCAAGTTCTAGTCGGTAGTCACCCATTACAAAACATGTCGGTACGCAGAATTAGGGCACAGAAACATGTCTTTACTCAGCCCTCTAAGGTTGAAGATCGACGAGCCATTCGCCTGCGTTACGACGACTCTAGGGTCCGATGGGATCCCTTCACTAGCCAGGGCTGCTTCGAAGATCGTTATCACCATCTCAAGAGGTAACCGTCCATTGGTCACTCGAAGCGTGTTGATCCAGATCTCGGTATGAGCGATGCGCTGGAGCCTATCCAACATTTCGTAGAGGGAATCATGGGGACATCTCATCCAGCACTGGTATGGTCGGATAGTGGAACGAATGTTGCGGCATGCCCATCCAAGATTCGATATCATCTCAGGTTTCGAGGCCGTGTCAATGCACTTCTGTATGCCGGAGTCCAGGCGGCGACGGATCTGCTCGCTTGTTGGGTGGGGATATCGGACTCCGGAGAGTAGATCCACCTTCAAGATTATGTATAGTCGGAAGGCATAACGTGCGCCATCAGTCATGCGGCAAACAAGCTCAGTCTCTTCCAGCGCGAAAGGCATCATGGTCTGAGTAAAGATAGATGTAGACTGTTCAGATTGAATTCGGTAGAAAGTCTTTTCCAGATCGTTACTGTACCTTTTGGCATCGTCAACAATTTCCGGGGCTGGTGTGCAGGCCTGTCTTGGAAAGTCTTTATTAAGAGTCAGAAAACCTGTTAACTCAAGAAGGGGGAAACTTTACATTTCGCCAGTTCTGGGAAGAATCGTAAACGCTGTTCCCATATAGACTCTTTACGATCGCGCCTGGGTATGTTCAAAACGATACCTTCTTGAGTTCGGTGCGAGTCGGTTCCGGATTCGGCTTCGACTATGTCCTGTTTTGCTTGTGACATGGTCATAGAGTTATCCTAGTGACAGTGAAATTTGTATCCTCCTAGGAAGTAAGAGGACGAGACAACTCCTTAGATATTTGGTGCGGGACCCAAACGTTTTATATTTGTTTGCCATTTTAAAGTTTTGAGAGAAAATTTTAAGATAAAGTCGACCATGGCTGAGGTATCAACCTTTTGAGACCGTGATTCCGTTCACAACGTGATAAGTATTTAACAATAACTTGATATAGTAACGACGTTTTGGGAAGTACACTGCAAATACAGTACCGAGGATAGTTCAGGTTTATTTTGTGACGACAAATTAGATATCTAGCATGTTGAATGGACTCTACAGCTAGCTAATAATAGGATTAACACGTCATAGGCAAGTAGTAGAGGTTTGTACAGTATACACAGCGTACAGAGAAAAAGGGTTAATATAATAGTATTCTTAGTATTGCATACTTTCTATCTACGTGCAGATAGGATAGAAGACTCTGCAGCTGCGCACAGGCGTTACGTAAGGCAAGCTTACATAACCCGCGACCGCACAGAGTCTCAACCGTACTAGGTACGGACATAGCACATATATCTTGAACCGGTGACAATATTTTCTACTGCCACAGTCAAAAGTCAGGAAAGCTGTGTTTTGGCGTGGCTGATTCATGTAATTTGTTGTGGACGAACTATGGTTCTGACAGCTCGGCTCCGAAATATCCGAAAAATTTCCCACGCACACGAAAAAACTTTGTACTCCCCGCGGGAGGTTGGAAAAAGCTTTTGTCCGCCAACTGCATGTATGTATCAGCACGACCAACCAAGGCAAATTGCGATAAAAGGCGCTGCGCTCGATCAGGTTAGTCAAATACTTATATCAGCTAATACTCAGACCAAATGAGTCTTTTGAACGCGAACGTCTCGAAATACATGGAAGAGCTCAGCATCATCGCCTGGCTGGCAGAATTCATTGCCGATGTATAGAAGACTTTAGGCGATCTTCTTGACAGCCTAGGAGTTTTTAGCAATAGGTCGATTATCTACTCTTGTCTTTACAAAGCCCTACTGTATCTAGCATACTAGATATTGTTGTGTAGGGCTGGTAGAGGTAAGAGAGTAGACCTACCTAGCTGCGCATTAGAAACGAGTTATAACAGGGCATTGTCATTGTAGATACAAAGCTACACACGTCTGACTTTAGTTAGTCAATAATGCTTCCTAACAATGTTTCTTTGCCGCATTGTGTAGTGAACTAAAGCTTTAGCTGTTGTTGAACTTGGTACAAACGTTCATCAATTATACCAAAGCCCTAGCACTCAAAGCTCTACCCGCTTTACTGCTTGAGTATAGACAACTCTGTTTTACAGAAGAGGTTTGCTCACTCTATATATGTGTATATTGAGCTTAAATCTTCTCTAAGGATCATCGGTTCAAATCCGCATCTTCAAAACACTCGAAGGTAGAGCACACGTGTGGCGAGGCAGTCTGACCCGGTGGGTCGCCATGGCTTTGCTGGTTACCTAACAATTATTGTAGGTTGAGTACAATGCGGACTTATCCTTTGCGACATATCTCTTTATACGTTTCACTGGGCGGCCAACCAACCTTCTCTATCCGTTGTCGTACGAGTAGTCTCTTCCCATCGAGACCCACAAAAATTAAGCGAGTATGCGGGGTTCCTTGGACCAGTGAAGAGGCCTATTATCAGCTCCACTTACCTGTATGTATATAAAACCCACAACATAATGCTCCCACACTCAACACCAGCCTACCACCCCACTCACGCAGCACAATTCCACCATGGTTTCCATATATAACCTTGTCGGATGGCCCCATTACCCACTATTTCTCGACATGTTAGGCGACGACGCCGCCTTTCCGCGACGAGATGGAGTCTACTACAGCGACATATCAACGGCCCAGAATTATGTTCTTTACCGCCGACGCCTGTCCCGACTCAACCCGGCTCTTCCTTGGGCCAACCCCACTTTCTACCCGGACGCTATGGTCAGCAGCCGAAAAGCTAAGCTGCGCGCACATGTCGTCGAGCTTCAAAATCCGAAAGACAGCAAATTCTCCAAGAGCAAAGTGCCGCCAGAGGTACTCCTGCTGGTCGTCGATCACCTTTCCGACGTCGATATGCTTAGCTTGCGCGCGTCGTGCCGGGGGTTCCACGCGTTGCTGTTCGCGAAAACATCTACAGTGTTGAGCGAGAAAGACAAAGACGAGGTTGCGTTGAGACTCCACGTGGACCGTTTTCAGCAGCTCGCGAAGGTGGAGCGAGGCTTGGGAGCAAGGGAAACTAAGTATCGGCTTTGTAGTGCCTGTCTTGATCTGCACTCTACCAGCCATTTCGCCGCGTCCGAACTCGCCAAAGGACCACACAAGCGTCTTTGTCTCGGCTCCACCGCTAAATTACGCATCTGCGAGCATATCAGCTTCTCATTCCAAGAGCTCTTCAAGCGTTGCCAAGATCCCAGGTACTTCGATGAAGACTTTAGTCAATGTCATACCGGAGTCACGCGATTGAGATGCTATGCTGGCGGCCGTGTAGAGCTAACTCGAGTGTTCTGCATCTCTATACCTCGGGCGAGTTTCTAAGATGAAGATGCCATACTACGCGCCGTCTACCGGGCAAACGAGGCCCTTTCCAATATACCAAAATCACTTGTGGGGCTTGACGAGTATATATGCCCACATCTGCGATGTTCGGATCCCTCCGTGTGGGCGACATTGGAGAAGGAGACATTTACCTCTCTGATGAAGCTAGGTTCCATTCGTCTTAGCGATGGGAAGTGTATGCAGGAGGATTGTGGGGCCAAATTTAGTTTACACAGGGTAGCTGTCAATGAGGTTAACTTCAGGATCGACCGGGAGATGAAGTTTACAACTATGGACGACACAAAGTGGCTGGCGAAGGTATACCCTGGTTTCTAGGAAAGTGGTGCGGATACAGCCTGAAGATGGAAAGTCTGTCGCAATTCGGTGGAGAGTTGACTATTATCTTGACAAAGCCCTGTTGTATCTAGTAATCTACCAAATGTCCAGCGTGCGTAGCTGATCAAACGTCTCTCTCAGTCGGGGTGCCAAGTCGACAAGAGCCTGAGCTCTGCGGGAACCCAGCTCTTCGCTGTCGCACCCGATGAATTGCAGAGTTTTTAGTGTGGGTGGAAGGTAATGCAAGAGCAGCTCGACTTCTTCAGGAACGAATACGTCGGCCTGTATCTTAAGGTATTCCAGATTCGTGTATTCGGCGAAAGAATCTATCCTGCCATAGGTATCCGGGAGCTGCGCTTCTCGCATGACGCGGAACTCTACTGAACGTAGAAGTGAGGCGTGGTTGTCTAAAGCGCTTTTGACTCGCGTGAGATCAAGCTCCGAACTTCTCTCTTGTGGATATATGTCCCATGGGGTGTTGTCATGGAAGTAGTCAAAATGCCGCAATCCTCCACAGGCGGTTATCATGTCCGCCACGTTTTGAGAATCGAGGAAACAGGCCCCAAGAGTTAGTTCCTCGACCTGGGATTTATGGTGAGAGCATTGCCATGGCCTTTGAAAGGCTGAAATCATGTCTGTAATCCGGAGGACCCGAAGACTGGGTATGTGCATTAGAATTGAGACGTCGTCTGTCAGTAAAGATGACATGCGGCTGATGTTGGCTGATTTGAGATTCTTGAATGTGTGTGGAATCCGAACCCTTAAGAGCTGCACCCATCTACGACTCTGATCAACGTAATCAAACTGCCAGTTGTCGGTAATAGCGATTTCTTCAATATTGGGAGTGTGCATCAAAGCTGTTGTAAAAAATGCGTCTGCGAGTTCCCCTCTCTGATATGGCCTTTCCCCACGGATTGCTGATGCCGCTTCGACAGCAAAGAGATGTCTGGTATCGTTGGGTATCATGGTGATGGGGAGGCTGGACGTTGTGGGTTGAGGATTCATGTTCCAATCTAGCTTCTTGACCTGCTTTGCTAGGTCTGGACAAGCAATAAGTGTGCGCACATACTGGTATTGATTACTGTCCGAGTTGTATTGTTGGTATAAAGCCGGATTTGTGAGCCTATACAATCGCTGGTTCGTGAGGCAGAGTGGATACAACTGTTTGGGCATTCCCAGGTAGCTGATAATCTCCAGGAGTATTTCTGTCGCCATGTCGTTTAGGCATGCTTGATGTTGTCGTCCTTCGTCTATGACACTAGATTCCGTTTGAGAGCTAGGTTGGGGCTGGGTTGAGAATGCCATAACTCCTCTCGAAGAAGTTTTGTGAGTGGCGTTTGTAAGGTTTACCTGGCCTCCAATAAAGCTATAAGAAGTATACCTCGAATCAAACGAATCCTGGGGCAATGTCTGGCGTCGTGGGTGGCGCTGATACTTGATGTTGGAGTGACAAAGGTAAGAGACCGAAGTGAGCTTAACCTCGGGTTCTTGCGGAAACGGGATGTCCGGAACTAAGCCTGAAAACGCTAGGATGTAGGCACTATCCATTACTCATATTTTGTCTTGTGTCTTATATAATCAAGTGAATGCTCTGTATAGAGCTATAGCTTTCTATAGTAATATTGTAACGTTAGGCAATTGTTTTGGAGGCGCGCTGGTTAATCTCTTTAGTTCCAGAGATTCCGTTTTTGTAAGAGCTCGGGATCAATGAAAGACGCTAAGTGCACGTACCAGCATTATCACGCCCAGCCCCATACCACTCCCTCTTACGGAACTGAGGAAGTACTCCAAGCGCTCCAAAATCAACATGCAATAGTCCAGATGCCTATAGAAATGCAAACTACGTGGTTGCATAGATAGTCTAGGCTTGCTTCCGGGAAACACGTTTCCGCAAGAGCCCCTGCAGGTGGGCACTCCAGTCCTTTCTCCCCTCGCGCTTCCCCCTCAAAACCCAACCTTGGCACTCTCCGGCGGCCCCAAATAACTCGCCTTCACGCCCCCCAAATCCACCACCAACCTCTGCACCGTCGTGCCGGGCTCCAACAACCACAAACTCAACCTATGCTCGCCCGGCTCCACCCTGCCCAACGCCGTACTCACCACCCTCGCACCATTAACCACCGCATCGTTCCAGCCGCCCGGCATCGCGCCCAGCGTCGCACTCGGCACAGGTGTGACTGTCGTCGGGGTGGCGGCATCCAGTGCAAACGCGTACTTGAGCGGGGCGCTGGGGTTGACGTTGAAAGACGGGGGCAGGTGGACGGAGAGCTTAGCGTTGGCGGTGCTGCTGAAGGCGTAGAAGACATAGATGGCCTTGGGCCCCGTGGCGACGGTCTGCGTGCCGGCTGCGATGGGCAGCAGCGTGAGACCTGAGTCGGTGCGGCCATAGTGGGGAATGACTTCGAGGTTGGCGTTGGCGGCGCCGGGCGCGCGCGAGGCGAAGTGCTGCATTTCCATGGTGACGGCGCCGTTGGACTCGACGTAGCCCTTGAACGAGGCGGGGACGGCGATGCTGTTTAACGCGAGGCTGAGCTTGACTTCGGTGCCCGTCTTGGGCTTGATGATGATGTCGACTTTGCTGGCGCCGGAGGGCGCCGCGGCCCAGTCCACGGAGAGGGTTGCGCGCATGTCGGACGTGCCTGAGGGGTAGCTGAGGGTGCCTTGGCTGGGCGAGGCTTTCACATAGGGCTGCGCGGGGGTGATGGTGAATTCTACGGTGCCGGCACCTCGGGCGTAGATGTCGATTGTGCGGTTCTCGGGTGTGTAGGGGTCTACGGGCGAAAGCGCAGGACCAGCGTCGCCGGGAGTAGACGCTGCGCTGTTCTGCACCGAGACGCCCATGATACCAGATGATGGTGCTGTAGTGCCAATAGTTTGGACGGACGGCATCGTATTCTGGCTTGGATCTTGCCTGGAGTCCTGCATCAGCTTAAAGACATTCTGAACTCCAAATGTGCGACATATATTCACCAATTGTTGTATCCGAAATGGAGTTGGTCCATCATGTGATTCCACTTCCCATTCAACAGTCCATGGTAGCGTTTCTGAATAACGGTGTCTTGCGCATACGTTGCTTTGACATCGGCAGCCAAGATGTTCGCACTCATTCTCTTCTGCTTCGCGTACTCTTTATTGCGTGCTGCATTGATGTAAACCTATCAAATGTCAGATGAAGCACACGAGGGACATGCATACTACACGTACCTGCTGCACCACCCTACCCGCCATGATAGGATGCAGTACCATCTCAAAGAAGGCGATCTGCGTATCAGTATCCAAGCCATCATGGATCGTCTGCGTCTTGTTCTCCAACCTCTGCCATTCGCCTAGCACATTTTCTGCTTCGTCGTAGTTTGCAATGTTGTAGAGAAACGGCTCGCGATTCAGGAGCTCGTATTTTCGCCGTATGATCAGTTTTCCGTAGGTAGCCATGGCCTCTGCAGTACCATCTGCCACTCCCGCTCCGAATTCGCGTGTAGCCCAAGCTCTGAGCCAAGAGTCAGTGCTGTCCGGCTTCGTGAACTGTGACATATCGTATGCCATATCTAAGAAGTGGGAGATAGGTATTTCCTATGACGAAGTTAGCTGCGCAACACATGACAGTACGTGGGAAGGAGAGTCTTGCCAAAGGTTTTAGATCCCCGACGTTGACGACCCAGATCTGCGTGGCGTTCTTCTGGAACGCAAGATGCATTTGCTCCCACGTCTTCGACAGCTGGATGGTATTGATCCATTTGTAGTTCCTGGGATCGCCGACGTAGTCAAAGTGATAGTACACGCCCGCATTGCCCACCCTGTTGACCTCGCTAGAGATCGGCAAGCGTTGGATATTGCCGCTGTTGTCGTCGCTCCAGAGGATCGTTACGTCGTCAGGTATCTTCATTCCGGCTTGATAGTAACCCCCGACCTCCTATTAATAATTCAGATGAGTGCGCGCCCACGGCACGAGGCTGTTCTTACCTTGTAAACGCACCACATCTGCGGCACCTTGCTCAAATCACTCTGGCCTAGCACAGTCTTCAACACCCCCTGCTGGTACGTAATAACATCCACAAGCTGCCTCGCGTCGAGCGTCGGACTCGCCGTATCACCATCACCCCGCATGCCCAAAGTCCAAAGCGTCTCCCAGTTCTTGGCTCTTTTAGCCCCATCCTCCATATATTTCTTCAAATTATTCTGGTTGCTTTTCCAATCCCACGGCTTCACTTTCTCCTTGTCCGCTCTGGCAAGTGGCTCCGTATGACTAGTGCCCATCACAATACCCATCTCGTCCGCAAGAGGCCCGTTCTTCGCATCGTCGACGTAGAATTTCGAATTCCACATTGTGGGCCAGAAGTAGTTCGCTCGTAGACGGAGGAGGAGTTCGAAGACTTTGGCGTGGAACCGGCTGTCGAATTTTCCGCCATACTTCTCGCTCACCCAGTTGGTAAGTGCGGGTTGTTCGTCGTTGAGGAAAATGCCCCGGTATTTGATGGACGGCGGACCTTGAGTTTTCTTCATGTTGATGGCGTAAATGCCCGTTCTCTTCTTTGGGGCAACGTCTGCCCACCAGTACCAAGGTGAAACGCCGATCTGTTCGGAGACATCGTAGAGCGCGAATATCGTGCCTCTTTTATCGCTACCAGCGAGCACAAGGGCGGATGTCACACCCTCGGATGGGTCAAAGACTAGTTGAGAGGTGAAAGATTCCCACTTCCCTCTGATTCCTGAGACGTCGAGTTTGCCGGAACTAACAAGACCATCGATGAGCGGAGACTTTCCAAGCGTCCCAGCAATGATAACAGGGCTACCCGCATGGTCATTAGTACTCGTAGTAACTTTGCCTTTAGTGCCCGTGACCAATCCAAAATCGTTTGCCAGATCATTGCCTGCTCGTGTTACCCCAGGCCAGTCTTTTCCATCGATGACAATTGTAGGCGCGGACCCAGTGCTACCTAGTTTCAGTCCGCCTTCAATTTCAGAAAAAGCAAGACTCGCAGGTTGACCGATAGCTGTAGTACCGATAGTCAGCATGAGAAGCGATACGATGAAGGTAAATAGCTCCATCATCAGAGAAGATGCCGCTATGGCGAGTGGTACAGAAAGATGCAGAGACACTTACATGTCTGGCCGACGAAAGGCAATTAGTATGTGGGGTTACCGTATACAAAGGGGCCATTGAATATGGAATTCCGCCGTATAACAGTAAACGAGCACCGCTGTGCCGGTCCTTTGCGCAATATAGATTCCGATACAATGCGGCAGATCTAGACAGGCTCACCGCTCTGTCATAATTCGTTTCCGATCGATGCGCACCTAGGTAAGCCTACTTAGGTATCCTCTCACCCACAAGCCATACCTATACAATACCTAGTATGCTATATACAATAGGGCTTTGTAAAGACAGAAGTAGACTTTTTCCTTGTTGCTAAAACCTCCTATGCTGTCAAAAGGATCGCGCAGTCTTCTATAATATCGGCAATGAATTCTGTTAGAGAGGTGGGCTTGCCATGAACTATACGGCATTTGTGAATACTGTGCAGAATAAACAATGCAATATAACCATGACAAGGGCTCCTTCGTTGGTGGAAAATATACTTCACCCGGATCACCCAATTTCCGGATACAGGATGCTGATTGGCGAACAGCTCCCATACAGGAAGATAATAGGAACCAAGTCATGAAAGAAAGAGGACACAGCTCTATATAGTACTTGTTGGATGTTTTGCTTGAAAGTAGATAAAAAGAAAAACGGCGATGTCGTCTCGCCACTCTCCGTGGGAATATCCTGCGCATCAGTATGGGGACCGGAAAAGAGCATAAAAGGTAGGTAGCGCGCCGTTTGAGGGTTGGCAAAACCGGGGAGCGTCGCCCGGATCTGTCTGTGGCATATCATCCTCGCCAACAAGACAAGCAGACCTAGGTGGTAGACAGAAAGACCAGGCCTCCAATAACCTCAAGTCCGTCAATGCCCATCAGCTACACCAGCGAGCGGAAAACTCCGCCAATCATACCTAAAATCACCCGTCCTAGGCGGCCAAAGCTGCGTCCAAACGTGCATGAACAATATCGTCTGTGGCATAAGCTTATCTCCCTAAAATCTTCGAATCAAAAATATAACTCGACCCAACGTTAAGCAGTCCGCGGAAAGCCACCTATCGTAATCCTCAGTCAAGACATAATCGACCGATTCCGCCGTGTCCCACATCTCTCTGCTCGTCGCCTTCACAATCACCTCATCCCTATGAGTATCTCTCGGGTCGCGCTCACACTCCCAACTCTTACCGACGCACTGCAGAAGCCTTGTGAAACCATAGTCGCAATAATCGTTGTCGTATGACCTAAGTGCTGCTCGCGGCGTAGGCGTTGGATATGATTCGGTAGATGGAATGGGCCAGTTGGCGGTCTACTGCGGCGTTGATGAGGGTTTTTCGGACGCGCTCGGGACTGAGAGTGAAACTCAGACGTTTGTCTGGTCTGTCCCGAGTGGCTAGCTTGTAATATTCTTCCCTGAGGTTGAATGGCGAGCAGTGCAATTGGAGCGAGATCGTCTCAACGCGGGTGAAGGTGCCTAGGGCGCGGTACAAGCGCACTTCATGTTCGTCACCGATGGTTCGAGGTATGGGCAGGGTTATCTCCCGAAGGTTCGGATAACAGCCTCGGAGGTCCTGCACGTTCTGCCGAGTGACGACGTATCTCGTGAAGTCGAGTACTTGCAGAATCATCCCGTGTTGAAGTATCGCAGTGAAAGTCTTTTGGCCTGGATTTTCGCTCATGCACAGTTTCAGGCTTTGAAGTGGATTTAAAGAAGAAATCAGCAGGCTTATCGCTTCGTCAATCTGGTCATCTTCTGCATGGCGCGCAGTCCAGACTGACAAAGTCAGCCTCCGAAGAGCTTTGAACTCATCATTCCGTGCCATTTTCGCCAATGTGTCAAGTCTAAGCCATTGTGTGTCCCAATCAATCCCAAAATCGTGCAGCTCGGGGAAACTTATGTGATTGCTCCAAGCCTGAAGCTGCTCTGGAAAGACGCGTCCGTCGAAGTGCAGACTTGTAAGCCGCCCTCTCCGGTTTAGAGGTTTCTGCGAATCTCCAGACATTCTTCCATTGCCGCCCAAGAAGCCCTGCCATTCTGGTCGTGGTGTTCCATATGCGTTTCGTAACTCTGTTCCATTGTAGGAAGTACGACATATGCGTACATGTGTTAGATTCGGCGCTGCACCAGCGGCCATCCGCAACACAACTTCTTCGTTGTAGTTTACTTGGCCATCCACACGGTATGCGAAGTATCTCCCATGAATGTGATGCAGACATGGAGATGACACCAGCCCGTATTCGTCCGACTCGATGTTACGAGGGTGATTCTTTTGTTGGATTAGGCGGGGAGTACAAACGTCTAGACGACTTCTTGGGTACTTTAGATGTAATATCGCAAGAATGGAGGATGGTACTTGATGGCTACAGTGCCAGATCAAATCTTTGAAGCCAGATAGAGTGGCGATAAACTGCGCGATAACGTTCAATGTTTTCTCGAGCCTGGCCTTCTGTTCTTCCCATGGATTTTCATCCGCGGTCTTTACTTCATCCAATTGTCCACTGATCTTGAGATCACGCACATATTTCTTGCGCCCAGCACCGAGAAGGTCATTCCATCTCTTCAAGTCCTCATCCAACTTTTCTGTACTTTGCAGGGTAATATGGACCCGTTCAAAACGTTCTCTCTCTGTAGCAGCGCAGCATGCCCTGCTAGTCGATGAAAGCGCAAATAGACTGCGTCGTTTTGGATCGCTTCGAGCGACGTATTCAGATATGGTCTCTAGAGCAAGTAGGGGAAGTGTCTGCAATGACAAGGGAGACGATATCCAATTGAGCTAGCCATGGGAGTAACAGGATTGTAGAACAGATTCCCGTGATGGAGGAACTCCGAGCGTTGTAAATAACGTCTAGAGAGCGGATAGTGAGTGAGATGAGACGAATAGCAGACCGGCCGGGTATTAATTAGGTCCGAGCTGTGATGTGACGGGTAAGATTCGCCCGCTACCTAAAATAGATCGTGGAAGCTGAAACCGATTTTCGGACTCGACTCACGACTCTTACTTACCTTAAGGCGTTCCGAATGCTAACATTAAATCAACGGTTTTGTATAGACGTAGCGCAGATCTGGTCTATATCGTTTAAAAACCTCCAGCGCACGGTTTGCGCAAAATGGCGCATGGTCTGGCTTTGAGCCTGAGATCGGATGCTCAACTCTCTAGATGTGACAGGATGCTTTATGACGTGTCTGGAGGAGTTTACTAAGATTTAAACGAGTTTAATTAATCGAACCAAGCGGACGATATCCGGCCTTTGCTATCTCTTCTTTGTGAGGCCGTGGGCTGGTAGTCGAAAATGCTATAGCTCAGAGTCTACGATCCTGTTGGGCACGAGACATAATGCACAGGCCATCATCCACGGATCAATCTGCGTTATGGCAACACTCGTGGATAGCCAAGCGAGCTAAGATGAAGAGGCTTCAGACTTGCGATATTAAGAGTATTCTTCATACGAGTTCGTCCAGCATCGCTTGGTTACCATCCGGGTGTGTCGAATTCTCTTTCCCCTTAGCTTTCGTCCGCTTGGTGGTATTGCCAGCGGCAGCGTTGCTAACAGCACGCTTCCTCGACCCAACTCTACGAATAGCTGTCGATGAGGGTGTAGAGGACCGCTTCTCGGCAGTGATATCTTCGGGCAGGAATTTGCCGCTGCCAGTGGCTTCCCGTACGAGTGACACGAAGAAGTCCTGCACAGCGAGCTGAGCAGAACTAGCGGGTGGGTCGCCTGCACCCGAAGAAGAGGTGTCAGATTGGATGTCTGGGGCAACGATCCTGAGACGATCGGTTGAAACCGTAAACGCACTACAGCTTATCTTTGATATCTGGACCTTGGGGTTAGAGAGGTCTATCGCCAGGTGCTTATTGATATAGCTGGAGATGGCAGACGTGAAGGGCTTGTGTAGTGAGGTTGGTAATAGCTTTCCCCGATTGAGGAAGCCAGGTACGTCGTCTCCCGCAATAGTGAGATCGATATGTTTGAGCAGCGTCGTGCTGGTGGGAAAGGTGAGCTGGAGTTGTAACTGCCGTATCACGTCTGTTATGGATTGTGTAGAGCCGTCCGAGGACAAATGTTGGAGGTACGTGTCGAGGCTTGATGTGAGGAACGCGGACGGCAGCTTCATTGACACGACATGTGCGTCGAAGGTGGTTTTGAGGTAGTTGAGGAAGATTTCGCGGATGGGCGCTGGCATCTTGACCAGCAGTAACGGGAGCGATGTGAAGTGGTCCAGAGATGACGTGGTTTCCGGATCCCGCAGAATCAGCGCGTTGTACGATTGCTTCTCATACTCGAGGGTGACTTCGATGCCGCGCGCCTGGTCCGGTGCCACAGCCGAAGACAGCTGTGAAGCGTCGGGCTCCAGAAGGTGGCGATGGCGGTCAATCCACGCGTCCTCGTCGCCCATCAACTCCCAGCTGCACTCGTCCAGCGGGCCCAGATTGGGCAGAGCGCCCTCGGTGCCCGCAAAGTCGACTTCGACGCCGCGGACATTGTCGCCCTTGAGCTGTTCCCTGAGCCGCTTCGCATGGGTGCGCAAGCTCTTGGCGTCGAGGAGCGGCGTGTCGCCGTGGTACAGAGGCGACAGGCGGTAGAGGTGGTAGGTGCGGTTGAACAGCGGGTACGAGGGGATGTCGGCCATGGTGGGAGGAAGCAGTTGAGGCGAGGAGCGCGGTGGCCGGTCAGTCGCGTGTTCAGCGCGTCGCCGGGCGCATCAAGCTGCCCGCGCGTTCACAGCGTCGGCCAGGGCATGGCGGAGGCGTCGAGGGTGGAGTCGTCGTGGAGTCGTCGTGGAGTCGTGAAGTCGGGGGCCGGTGACTCAGGGCGGAGGAAGGCTCACGAGGACGGCGCGTGCCTTCCTGGCGAGTTGGTGACTGGTGGGCGGCGCCTGCCTGTGCGCACCCTTGGTGTTGACGGTGACGGAAGGCGCACGGACCGCGGCTGCCCCACTAGCACCAGCAGTTTGTTGGCGCATAGAATTTCACCGAAGACTCGCGAAGCCAGTCGAAGCGTCGCTGCCACCGCTCACTCACTCCCTTCTCTCACCGCGGCGGCTTCCTCGCTCCATATCTTCCTCGCACCTCGCACCACGCACCACGCACTCTCGACACGCTGACTACGCACACCCCCTCTCATTCGCACGCTCCCACTACCCCGCCGCACGCTCGATAGACCATCGCCATGTCTGTTGTGGGCGTTGATCTGGGGACGCTCAACTCCGTCATCGCCGTCGCGCGGAATCGGGGCGTCGATGTGGTATGTATCCGCCTATTTCCACCTTCTGCCTGTCTGCGCCTAGCTAACTCTGCAATAGATCACCAATGAAGTCTCTAACCGCGCCACTCCGTAAGTCCCTCCACACCGCCAGATGCGGAATTGTCGCTGACCGCACACGCATACAGTTCCCTGGTAGGCTTCGGGCCCAAGAGCCGCTACATCGGCGAAGCTGCGAAGAACCAGGAAATCTCCAACCTCAAGAACACCGTCTCCTCATTCACACGCCTCGCCGGCCGCACCATCAACGATCCCGATGTGCAGGTCGAAAAGGACTTCGTGTCGGCGCCGCTGATCGACGTCAATGGCCAGGTCGGCGCCGAAGTCACATATCTGGGCAAGAAGGAAAAGTTCACGGCCACGCAGATTCTGGGCATGTTTCTGACGAGGATCAAGCAAACCGCGACGGCCGAGTTGAAGCTGCCCGTTTCCGACGTGGTGCTCGGCTGCCCGACGTGGTTTACTGATGCCCAGCGCAGGGCGATCCTCGACGCCTCGGACATTGCTGGCCTGAAATGCCTGCGGTTGATGAACGACACCACGGCGACCGCCCTGGGATACGGCATCACAAAGCTCGACCTGCCCGGGCCCGAGGAGAAGCCGAGGCGGGTGGTCTTCGTCGACATAGGCCACAGCAGCTACAGCGCCTCCGTAGTCGAGTTCCGCAAGGGCGAGCTGGCCGTCAAGTCCACAGCTTGGGACCGCCACTTCGGCGGGCGCTACATCGACAAGGCCCTGACCGAGCACTTTGGCAAAGAGTTCAAGGAGAAGTTCAAGATCGACATCTTCGAGAATCCAAAGGCCCGTTTCCGCGTCCTGGCCGGCGTGGAGAAGCTCAAGAAGATCCTCTCTGCCAACTCCGTCGCCCCGCTCAATATTGAGTCTGTCATGAACGACGTCGATGTCCGGAGTACGCTGAAGCGCGAGGAGCTGGAGGAGCTCATCAAGCCACTCTTGGACCGTGCCACCGGCCCCATCGAGCAAGCGCTTGCCGAGGCGAAACTCAAGCCGGAAGACATCGACGCCATTGAGATGGTCGGTGGCTGCACTCGTGTCCCTTCGTTGAAGACTGCGATACAGGACTACTTCGGCAAGCCCTTGTCTTTCACCCTCAACCAAGATGAGGCTGTGGCACGTGGAGCCGCTTTCAGCTGCGCCATTCTATCGCCCGTATTCCGCGTTCGAGACTTCTCCGTCCACGACATGGTCAACTACCCCATCGAATTCACCTGGGAGAAATCAGACGACATCCCGGATGAAGACACCAGCTTGACCGTCTTCAACAAGGGCAACGTCATGCCTTCGACCAAGATTCTAACCTTCTACAGAAAACACCCCTTCGACCTCGAAGCCAAGTATGCGAAGCCGGAGCAGCTTCCTGGCAAGACGAACCCCTGGATCGGCCGATTCTCCGTCAAAGGAGTCAAAGAAGACTCAAAAGGAGACTTCATGATCTGCAAGCTAAAGGCACGGCTCAATGTCCACGGTGTGCTGAACGTGGAGTCTGGCTACTATGTGGAGGAAACCGAGGTCGAGGAACCTATCCCTGAGCCTGCGAAAGATGAGAAGAAAGATGGTGACGTACGTTCAGATTCAGTTATTTCTCACTCAAACCCAGTTCGACGAGCGGATGCCGCCCTATCAGAACGCCATGCAAAACGACGAAAGTCCGGCATCGGAAATGGGGCTTCTGTAATTCGTTCTTCTGTTTTGTATCCTGTTAGTAGTGATGAGCTGACGTGTACCCAACCGCAGGCAATGGAAGTAGATTCCAAGAAAGAAGACGACAAGCCAAAGACCCGAAAAGTCAAGAAGCAGCAGAGGAAAGGCGATCTCCCTCTATCGGCAGGCACCGCGGCATTGGACCAGGCTACCAAGGACGCAGCAACGGAGAAGGAGAACCAGATGATCATGGAGGACAAGCTTGTTGCCGACACCGAGAACCAGAAGAACGAACTCGAGTCGTTCATCTACGAGCTCAAAGACAAGATCCTCGGTGTTTACGCCGAATTTGCTAGTGACGACGAGAAGTCGAGGCTCTCCGCCAAACTCGAAATCATCGAGGTAAGTTGATTTGGTAATACGTCAAAGTTCGCAAGCTGAACGACATCTAGGACTGGCTATACGATGACGGTGAAGACGCCAGCAAAGCGCAGTACGTCAGCAAAGTAGAAGAAATCCGATCAATCGCCGGCCCCATCATCCAACGCCACAACGATAAGATCGAAGAGGAGAGGCAGGTCGTGCTCAAGAAGCATCAAGAAGCAGCCGCCGCCAAGCAAGCCGAGATCGAGCGGAAGAAGCGCGAAGAAGAGGCCAAAAAGCAGCCTGAGGAGCCAGAGGCCAAGGACGCGGAAATGACCGACGCCGAGACAACGAAGCCAGATGAGATCGAGGAGCCTTCTGCTTAGAAGAATGGGCCGTTTGCAGGGGCTTGTTGGGGTTCGCCTGCGGTTACGACTTCTGACACGTGGGGGTTTGTGTAAAAGCATTTGGGAGTGAGGGATGCCGGTGTTTTACTGGATGAAAGTGAAAATATTTATCTAATTTTTCTCGGTACTGCAAATGCAAAACGCGAATCATGGTAATGCTTACGATAGACTGGTTGATAGACGAATGAATGTGAAAGCTTCAACTTCTCTTTTTTCTACACTTTCCTATACATACGAGGTCATCCACCCTTTTGGCAGAGTTCCTTGCCGATAAACACAGACGTTCGACGATCCTCTTGACAGCATATAAGTTTTTAGAAACTTACAGATAGTTCACCTCTATCTGTACAAAGCCCTGTTGTATCTATTATACTAGATAATGTGTAAATAGGGTCTGCAAGATAGCAGTCGAGAATCAAGAATAATCTGGATATGCATCGGGCTCTCTCTCTCTCTGTCTCTCTCAAGCGCCCCCCACCCTACACAACCGCCCATCCTGCGTAACCACGCCCTCCCTCCCCCCACCACTACTCCCCCTCACCTCCCACGCATCGCTCCCCACCATCCCCACCGCCCAAAACACACCCTCGCGATCCCACTGCGCCTTCACGCCCGCCAACCGCGCATAATTACTCCCGAAAAACGCATCCTTCCACCCTTCCTCCTGCGCATCCCCCTCGTTCATGTAGCTCCCGCTGCCGGGCGTGATATCCCGCCACTTCTGCATGTACGCCTGCAGCCGCGTGTGGCGCGCGGCCTGCTCGGCGGCCGGCACCACGCGCGTCTGGCCGTCCCACCAGGCGTCGCTGGCGTAGCCCTCGGCGTGTGTGGTGGCGCGCCGGAAGGCCGGGTGGATGGCGTTGGAGGGGTGCCCGCTGCGGGCGAGGGATGGCGTGTAGTCGATGCCGTGGAAGGTGTAGCCACCGGCGGAGACGAAGTCGCGGATCGCGAGGTGCATGGCTTCGAGGGTGGTGTTGCTGGCGTGGTTGTCGAGGGTGAAGAAGCGGGAGGCGATGAGCGTGTTGGAGACGGTGTCGCCGAGGGCGAGGGCCGCGGGTGTGTTGGTGTCGGTGTCAGTGGCGGTGACGGCTTGTGGCTGGTCTGGCGGGAAGGTGGCGAAGCGTTGGACGGCGTCGGCGGGAATAGTAAGTGGAATGCCGACGTCGTTGAGGCTTTGCAGCAGCGGGCGCACGAAGGCGCGGTATGCGGCCGTGCTGGTGTTGGGCACGGAGATACTTGTCGTGAACGTGAAGCCCGAGGAATCTGTACCGGGGATGGGCGTGTGCCGGATAAAGTTGTAGCCAATGCCGCCGGCTTCGCTGATCTTCGGGGTGAAGCGCCAGTATTCGCGGAGGCCGGCCCAGAAGGTTTCGATGGAGATGGCGGTCGCGTTGGGGCGCGTGGGCACTGTGGAGAAGGAGATGGAGGATGAGGTGATGGGCGTGGTGGGGAAGGCTTTGACGATTATCGAAGTGACGATGCCGTAGGTTCCTGGGGACGGGGTTTTAGTTTTGGATGTTGTTTTGGGCGGGAGTTGGAGGAGTTAAAAGACTCAGACGTGATGTAACGTACCGGGACCTCCACCTCGGAATGCCCAGTACAGATCCGGGTTCTCTTCCGCGTCGGCAGTGACCAACTTCCCATCCGCGGTCACAGCGTGGATTTTGATGACCTGATCTGCGCCTAGGCCGTAGTAGCTCGTGTAACTAGAATGGCCGCCCCCCTGGAAGAAACCACCGACCAGGCCGACAGTGCTGCCTCCGGCAATGATCATGGTCATGTTGTACCTTCTCATAGCAGCAGATCCGTCCAAAGCTTGGATGCCGGCGCCAAGGGCTACAGCTCTTCCACTGTAGTCCGAGGTCGTGTATGAAGGGTGGTAGGTCAGTGACTTGAGGTTGTGAGTCCACACTGAGAGCGAGTTGCCCCCGATTGATTTACCGTTGAAATCGTGGCCCGAGTTTCTGCACTGCGTTAGTAGCTGGAGATCTTGGGAGCAGCATGATTTACTTGATAACGAGTCGGATATGTTGATTGCGTGCAAAATTCACGGCGAGTTGGATGTGCCGGGCTGTAGTGGCGTTGACGACGTAGACCGGGTACCCGCCTTGCGTGCAGGTGGAGTCAGGATTGGAAGTGGCTACGCAAGTATTTCCTGAGGCCCATTGTGACATGATACTAATGGGATCATCCGAGCTAGACTGTCTATCAGCTCGTATTTCTTGGAAGAGACTCTCTACTCAGGAGTCAACATGCGTACTGCAAACTCGCACTGCTCCACGTCCTTTTCAACTGCTCACATCTAGCCGCATTGTATAGCGGACCCGTATAACACGGGCTAGCCAGCGGCAGCGGCTTCAACAGCGCTCCGCCTAACGTGTCATTGAATCTTGCCCATTCTACGTCGCTGGGCCAGTCGGTATCTCCAGGGATGATTTTGCATTTAACATTTGGACCGACGGGACCTTCCCCTCCGAAGCGAATGGCTGAGTAGTTCCGGGTCTCTGCTTCAGTCAGCTGGATCTTCTCCCACTCAAAGTTGACAGCAAGGACGGGAGTCAGGAGCGCCGTGAGGAGAAGTGTTGAGAGTAACATGTTGACGCAGCAAAACTTTGAAGAAAAGAGACACGAGAGAAGCTAGAAAGTGGGAGACATCTGCTTCCATAAGAACTCTACCTGTTTGCAAGCCAAATACCGCACATACAGGTCGACGAGCAGAAAACCTGTATCTGCAACGCCGGACTTCGCGTGCTCGCTATTCTGGATGTCCCGACAAACAGGGCAGTTAATATATGTATCTGTGGCCGAATACGGATATGTGCTGCCCAGCTAGTGAAGCTGACAGTAACCCCTGTTGCTTTCCTTGCATACTAGGGTCTCTGCATCCTTTATGAGGCTAGGCTTCCCGGAAGAGGGTCGTAGATGGTGGGAAGACTCGGTCCAAGATGGTCCGCCACGTGCCTCCTAAGAACATTGTGGGCCCCAATGCCGTCTATAGTATGGACTTGGCCCATAACAACCAGACCGACAAGCAAGTTCGCGCCTTGCAACGTGCAAGTCCTGCATACACCCCTTGTCTCTACTGTCTCTTTAATTGGCCGACCTTGCAACTGAGATCTCTGGAGAGGACTGGACGAATGTCCCAGACGCGCACCTTTGCTGCTTTCCGTCCCTGGCCGAATCTGCATTCTTTCTGTGGCAAGGCTGCCTCAAATCTTTCTGCTGCCTGAAAAATGACGCCAGTTGCACAGTTGTAAGTTGTGTTTTACCCATTTTTGTCCGTTTTGCACTGTTTCAACTTCTCGAGTTCAAGTTCTGGAGAACTCAGTGTTCAATGAGCAGTTGGCCATTAAGATTGTTTATAGCGACATCCTCGAGGACACTATTTTATACGATCTGGGCCACGAGAACGAGTAGCCGTGCGAGGAGGACGAAGATAGCACTGCTCTGCAAAATGCCGTCGCCTACATTGAGCGAGATTACGGCGTAACGCGATAGACGACGAGAAGCAGATATTCGTTAGCGGAGAGCTGCAGTTGCTTCCGCTTGGCCAGCGATCTTTATCGCGGTTCCGTCTTCATTTCGGAAGGTGTTACTGGAGCCTTGCGTTGATGGTGTGTTCGTCGAAAGAGCGAAACCCAAGCATAGGGCTAACCCGTAGCCGGGGAATCGTGATTGCAATATACGAGACCATGGCCATAGGTCATGAGCCGCAACCACTACCTCAACCCCCTGTCAGAATTTATTGCTGATAAGACAGACTTTAGGTAATCCTCTTGGCAGCCTAAGAGTTTTTAGCAGTTGGTAGATAGTCTACCTTTTTGTTTGCAAAGCCCTATTGTATCTAGTATACTGGATAATGTGTAAGAAGGCTTGTAGAAGTAAGAGGGTGCGCACCGGAAACGAATATTCCCGGGGGGTGACCTCTGTCCTATCTTAGCATGCGCGAGGCTCGCCGATTGCGGATACGAGTGCGCATGTACTTTGATGTGGTGTGGTGAGGTGCAGTGCAGATCAACGCAGACACGAAGGACTTTTCAGGCTATTTCCAATGCTGAAGTTGGCGGTGCATGCAGGTGCATCGTCGCTTGGTTACGAGCACGAGTGTTGTGGAGAAAAGGGTCGACAACGCTATAACCAAGCTAAACCTTTCTGGATTAGCGGCCTTTGGTAGCTCAACTAGGGGACTCCCTTTTGGACCTTAGTCAGTATCTCGAGACTAGATACTGCGTCTGCGTCGTAAGTCTCATACAGAACGCAGAAACGAGGCAGAGAGAGTAAGAGCTGATAATAATCATTCATTGTACAAAGTTTCCAATCAGAAGTGACTCCCTCGCTTCGGAAAAGACTTAAACGATACATGCTCCTCTAATGTCCCCCAGAAAAATTACAAAGAAATTATAGGACGAATTCCAGCGGGTTCTCGATCACCTTCTTGAGCTCCTTGATGAACTCTCCACCGACGGCACCATCCACAACCTTGTGATCGAAGCTGGCAGTGATGACAATCTGGTCATCCCACTCTACGCTGGGTGTGCCATCCTCGGTAGGCTCTCCTGGTACTGCCACCTTCTTTGTTGTGCCAATTGCAACGATGGTGGCTTGCGGAGGGTTGATGACAGCGGTGAATCGCTCGACGGCGGGGTTCATGCCCATGTTGGAGATGGTGATGGTTCCACCTTGGTACTCTTCTGGCTTCAGCTTGCCATCCCGTGCGCGCTTACCAAGATCCTTAATTTGTGACGAGACAGCCTGAAGACCGAGACCATTAACGTTCTTTACAATTGGCGTCATGAGACCCACAGGTGTAGCGACGGCAACCGAGACATCAACGACGTTGTGCTGGCGCACAATAACTTGCCCACCATCCTCACGCCAAGATGAGTTTGCGGCAGGGACTTTGCGAGCAGCGACGGCAATAGCCTTGACAAGGAAGTCGTTGACGGAGAGCTTGTACTGGCCCTCGGAGGATGAGTTGAGAGCTTCACGAAGCTTGAGCAGTTTAGTCACAGAGATACTGGAGGCGACAAAGTAGTGCGGGTTCTCCTGGAAGCTCTTCGTGAGGCGGGAGGCAATGACCTTGCGCATGCTGGTGGCGGGGGTGTCCTCGTATGTAGGGGCGCCGTCAGCACCTGCAGCCGAGGAAGAGCCACCGGCAGGTTTGTATTTTTCAATATCCTCTTTGGTGATTCTTCCTCCCGGGCCTGATCCCTTGATTGCAGAGACGGGAACACCCTTCTCGAGCGCGAGCTTCTTGGCGGCAGGGGAGAGAGCTGGCTGTCGATCAAGGGAGGTCTCTAGTCGGGCACCTGTCGACTCGGACTCTACGGCTTCGGGGGCGGCGGACTCCTTCGACGGGGGAGCGGTGCTGGATCCAGAATCTGGTGGCTCACTAGACTCGGATGCTTCGCCTTCTTTCGGTTCTTTCGCAGGAGATTTGTCGCCGCCAGCATCTTCGGCAGAGAACGAGTCGAAAGCCGAGACGTCCTCGCCCTCTTCGACCATTACAGCAATTGGCTATCCGACGTTAGCTTCAATGGCTCAGCAGATGTCTTATTGGAAAGCCGGTGGGGCAGGAGCTTCTGCGTGTGCAGTCACACCAGCGCATACAGCCTCGAACTTGGACATATACTTACACTTCCAACTGCTACATCCTTCGCGCCAGACTCTTTGAGCAGCTTGGCTATGGTGCCTTCTTCCTGGAACTCAAAGTCCATCTGTGCTTTATCGGTCTCGATCTCGACCAAGACATCTCCGGGAGCTATTGAATCGCCGACCTGCTTCTGCCACGAGCCAATGTTTCCAGCAGTCATGGTTGGTGACAGGGCGGGCATGGTGATGACGGTGTGCGAAGGGTAAGCTGAGCCACGCGCAATTAGCATCGTATCCAGAGAGCGTGTCTTGAGGCAGATTTAGAAAGCTGAGGCTCACATTTCGAAGCGTAGTATCTGGCGAGCGCGGAGAGGGCGGGAGTGCGTCTGCTATGGCTCCGTGTCAGCATGCGTTCTGGCGCAACACTCATCAGAACTATCGACATACGCGGCGAACTCGGAGCATCTCGCAGCGGACAAACTGCCGCGCAGCGCAATTGACCCTCTCAGGTTCAATTGGCTTCCGGCGCGTGCGAGAAGAGTGGTCGAGGCGGGCATCGTGACGGGATGCCGAAGCGTGCGCTGTAGATGCACCAGGGGGGAACTCGAGGACGGCAACCGAGACACGGCCTGGAGGTGGGCAGCAAGCACAAAGAGGGAGAGCAAGGCTCGCTCGAGCTCGAGGCAGCGATGCAGAGGGCGGAGATGGGACGGGGTGGTGTTGGGGAGCGCGCAGAAAATGTAGAGCTGGCCGCAGTTTGACGGGGACCCGGGCGGCACAAGCCGTGAAGGCCCGATGGAGCTAACCCCGAAGGCGAGGGCAAGCCACACGTCAGCCACACCAGCAGCCGCATCAGCATTCTCGCGCGCAGGGACTCGTCACGTCAACCAGGAGGCTGATGCGAGACGACAAGTTACAACGTTGAAAAGACACTTTGCTGCCCGGCGCGCTGACGATCGAGCGCCGCACCCCCAGTCCCGCCGCCATCGACGACCTGCGCTGCATTGGACCCGCGTGCCACGGTCGCACCTGCCCTGTCTCTGTGCTGTTCGTGCCGCCATGGTTGCTGCCGACGGCCCCGCTAGACAGTGAAAGCGAAAGTGAAAGACGGACATACCCTCCACGAACTACGTGGCCACCGGGCATCGTGAATACCCACCACCATGGCCGCCACCGAGCCTCCGCCCGGCACGCCCGACATGGCAGAAAAGCCCCCGAACGGCCTGCTGCAGGAGGAACCGCCGACCGCGGAAGAGGACCAGGCGACTGAGGACACGGGTTCAGAGTCGACGCTGGAGCACATGGACGAGAAAGCGGCACCCGCGCCGCAGCCGCCCCAGCACCAGTCGGAATGGCCTACATCTACGACCGCTACACCTACTCTGCACGTAGCCGACGGCTCCGACACGCCGCGGACCACCGAATTCTTCGAGCAGCACCTGCCCACCGCGAACCGGGCCCGCACCGACTCGCAGTCGACTGCCGCCACGGCCGCGACGACAGCCACGAAACCCTCGACACGCAGCTCGCTCGTCTTCGTCGTCACCGCACTAGAGACAATCGCCGCGTCCAAGGATGCGCGGAGGACGAAGAAGCTGGGCGAGGCAACGGCGCAGGCACTGGCTGCCATCAAGCAAGAGGGGGACCCATCACAGATCAACCCCGAGATTCTCTTCGAGCCGCTCCAGCTAGCCTCCGAGGCGAACACCGTGTCCGTCTCCATCACGGCGCTGGACTGTATTGGCAAGCTGATTAGCTACTCCTACTTCTCGGTCCCTGCGGAACCTCAGGCCGACAATACCGACGCGGCGCCGCTCATCGAGAGGGCCATCGATACAATATGCGATTGCTTCCAGGGCGAAGCTACACATCCGGATGTGCAGCTGCAGATTGTCAAGTCATTACTGGCTGCCATATTAAATGATAAAATCGTGGTACATGGCGCTGGTTTACTAAAGGCCGTCCGATTGACATACAATATTTTTCTGCTTTCCAAATCAGCCGCAAACCAGCAGGTGGCGCAGGGTGCTCTGACACAAATGGTGGGGACAGTATTTGAAAGAGTAAAAGCTAGGCTCACGGTCAAGGAGGCTCGCATCAACTTATCCAGAGGGTCGCTAAACGAGAAAGGCGATTCAGAGGAGAGTATGCGGGAAGACATCGAGGGTGTCACCCCCAACCCGGATGGATCCGAGGTCAACGGGCATGAGCACGAGGAAGAGCACGTCGACCCTGAGGTTGACGAGCCGAGCGACAAGCCCGTTGACAAGCACACTGGCCCGAAGATCACATTGCAGAGCTTCGAAAACAACATGAGCTTCAATGACGACCGGATACAGGACAACGCACCCACGCTAGTGACGAAAATAAAGGGAAAGCCCGGATCGAGGCACGTTTCTAGCCAAGACCCCTCATCAAATACTCACCCGGAAAGCCAGAGTACTGAAGAGGAGGAAGAGGACGAAATATTCATCAAGGACGCCTATCTCGTTTTTCGTGCCATGTGCAGGCTCAGTACAAAGAGTCTCTCTGTAGATCATGCCCTCGACGTGAGGTCACAGGGCATGCGCTCTAAACTCCTCTCCCTACATGTCATTCACACCATACTCCATAACAACATCGCCGTCTTCGTATCGCCATATGCCACTATCAGGAGCAGCAGTGGTGACGAGCCTACAACCTTCGTACAGGCTATCAAGCAGTATCTGTGCTTAAGCTTAAGCCGCAATGGGTCGAGCTCAGTCACCAAGGTGTTTGAGGTCACTTGCGAGATTTTCTGGGAGATGCTCAAATACCTGAGGGTCATGCTCAAAAAGGAAGTCGAAGTTTTCCTGAAGGAAATTTATCTCGCCATACTTGACAAGCGAGCTGCTCCGGCATTTCAGAAGCAGTACATCTTGACCGTTTTCGGGAGATTAGCCGCAGACCCTCGCGCGTTGGTAGAAGTTTACTTGAACTACGATTGCGACAGGACCGCTTTGGACAACATGTATCAGCGGGTTGTCGAGCATCTATCGAAAATATCTAGCACCCCTGTATCGGTTACTCCTATGCAGCAACAAGCATATCAGGAACACCGAGAAAAGCAATCGAGGCAATCCGACTGGCAAGCCCGCGGGATGATGCCTCCCTCACTTTCGACTGCGTCGATGAACGCATCACACGAGACGGAGCACGCGTACCCGGCGGAGTATGCAATGAAGCACGAATCACTCGAGGCGCTAGTGGAGATTCTCCGGTCTCTAGTAAACTGGTCTCAACAAGCTATGGCCGATAGTGCAAAGACCGCCAATTTTGAATCTAAGTCGTCGGTTGATGAGTTGAGAGTGTCCATGGAAGCACGAAGTTTTGCCGAATCCCCGAACCCAGGAGCAGACTCAGGCACAGTGACGCCTATCGCCGAGGATGATTACAGCCAGTTGGAGAAAGCGAAGCAGCGCAAAACGGCCCTTACAAATGCAGTGCGCCAATTTAACTATAAGCCAAAGCGGGGAATCAAAACCTTGATCAAGGACGGTTTCATACGGTCGGACTCGCCTGAAGATATCGCACGTTTTTTTCATCAAAATGAGCGTCTTGATAGAGCAGCTTTAGGTGAATACCTCGGTGAAGGTGAACCGGAAAATATCGCCATTATGCATGCCTTCGTAGACCAGATGGATTTTACAAAAACTCGCTTTGTGGATGCTTTGCGAACTTTCTTGCAGAGCTTTCGTCTTCCCGGCGAAGCCCAGAAAATCGATCGCTTCATGTTGAAGTTCGCGGAAAGGTATATAACTGGCAACCCTAATGCATACGCCAACGCAGACACCGCCTATGTTCTGTCATACTCGGTGATCATGTTGAATGTAGATCAGCACAGCGCGAAGATAAAAGGCGCGCGCATGACACCCGAGGACTTCATTAAGAACAATCGTGGAATCAACGACAACGCAGATTTACCTGACGACTATATCCGCGGTATCTATGACGACATCGCGCGCAATGAAATTGTCTTGAATACCGAACAAGAGGCTGCGGCGAACAAGGGGATAATAGCACCCCAGCAATCCACGGGTTTAGCTGCGGGCATCGGCCAGGCACTGATCGGCGGGGGCAGAGACCTTCAGCGTGAAGCATTTGTGCAGGCGTCCGAGCAGATGGCCAACAAGACTGAACAGCTCTACAAACAACTCTTACGAGCCCAGCGAAAAACAACAGCGGCATTGCCAGTATCAAAGTTCATACCCGCCTCCTCTACAAAGCACGTCGGACCGATGTTTGAAGTCACTTGGATGCCCTTCCTCACCGCATTGTCTGGCCAAGCTCAGGACCACAATATTGAAATTGTCAGATTATGTTTAGAAGGCATCAAGCTTGCCATTCGCATCTCGTGCCTCTTTGATCTCGACAACCCCCGGCAAGCATTCGTGTCGTTTCTCGCAAGATTCACGAACCTCTACAATCTGAGCGAAATGAAAGTAAAGAACGTGGAGGCTCTCAAAGCTCTTATTGCGGTCGCCCATACCGAGGGAAACCTCTTACGAGAGTCTTGGCGAGACGTTTTGACCTGCATTTCCCAACTCGATCGCTTCCAGTTGATTTCGACGGGTATCGATGAGCGCGCTATACCCGACGTGCTAAAGGCTCAAATGCAGCCAGTCAAGACACAGCAGCCCCGAGGAAACTTGAACGTGCCGAATAATCGCCGACGACAACCTTCTCATGGCGGCATCTACTATCAGGCGGATGTGGCAGAGGAAAGTCGATCTACGGATATGATCCGGAGCGTCGATCGAATCTTCACGAACACGGCCAACCTCTCCGGTGAGGCAATTGTTGATTTTGTCAAAGCACTGACGCAGGTTAGCTGGCAGGAGATACAATCATCAGGCCAAAGCGACTCCCCTCGTACGTACAGTCTGCAGAAGCTGGTCGAGATCAGCGGCTACAACATGACTCGTGTACGGTTTGAGTGGACGAACATCTGGCAAATACTGGGAGCCCACTTCAACGAAGTCGGCTGCCACACCAACACAAACGTGGTCTATTTCGCACTTAATTCACTCCGACAATTGTCCATGAAGTTCATGGAGATTGAGGAGCTCCCGGGTTTCAAGTTCCAAAAGGATTTCCTCAAGCCTTTCGAGCACATCATCAACAACACTAGTGTAGTATCTGTCAAGGATATGGTGCTACGTTGCTTGATTCAAATGATACAGGCTCGAGGAGAGAACATTCGATCAGGCTGGAAGACTATGTTCGGTGTCTTCACAGTGGCTGCTAAAGAGCCATATGGTAGGTTTCGGCTCTGTCCCGACCTTTGTCCGCCGCCGCTAACCGTCTCCAGAGGGCATCGTCAATCTTGCATTCGACAATGTGACTCAGGTTTACAATACGAGATTTGGCGTTGTCATTTCTCAAGGCGCATTTGCAGATCTGATCGTCTGTCTCACGGAGTTCTCTAAGAATTACAAATTCCAGAAAAAGTCTCTACAAGCCATCGAGTTGTTGAAGTCGTCTGTGCCCAAGATGCTTCGCACACCCGAGTGCTCGTTATCGAAGGAAGCCGAAAAGGGATCATCCATACCAAAACAGCCAACTCGCCAAACTCAAGAAGAACAGTTCTGGTTTCCAGTACTCTTTGCGTTCCATGACGTTCTCATGACTGGTGAGGATTTGGAGGTTCGCTCAAGAGCGCTGAACTACCTATTTGACACCCTTATTTCCTATGGACGTGACTTTCCCCAGGATTTCTGGGACATGCTTTGGCGACAGCTGCTCTACCCCATCTTCATGGTGCTAAAATCTAACTCCGAAATGTCGAAGGTTCTCAACCACGAAGACCTATCAGTCTGGCTATCGACAACCATGATCCAGGCTCTACGAAACATGATCAAACTCTTTACCCACTTCTTCGACTCGCTGGAGTGCATGTTGGACCGTTTCTTGGAGCTCCTCGCTCTTTGTATATGCCAGGAGAATGACACCCTCGCACGAATCGGCAGTAATTGCCTCCAGCAGCTCATACTACAAAATGTACAGAAGTTTCAAACTCAACACTGGAGCCAGATAGTAAAGGCGTTTGTCAAGCTGTTTCAGCAAACGGAAGCTACAGCACTCTTCGCTGCTGCCACTAGTGGCTCATCACCCAATACTCCTGCCAATGGAACTCGCAGCACCCCTAGCGCCCATGAGCCAACAACGGATGGTCCTCCCGGAGAACTCTCGTTGCAGACGCCCGTCGAGGAGCCCAGCCAGGAAAATGCACTTGGAATCAACGGACTTTCGAGTCAACGGCGTCCAAGCCTCATCACGGCCGACACATCGGTCCCCATAAGCGCAGACCAGCGAATGCCATCTCCCCTCCCGAAGCGTCAGACTCAGGATCTGGAAGATTACAGGCCTGAGAACCAAGATCTCCAACAACCCCCTATCGTGGTGACAGCCGCACGCCGCCGCTTCTTCAACCAGATCATCACCAAATGCGTTCTTCAACTCCTTATGATCGAGACCGTACAAGAACTCTTCACCAATGATCTAGTCTATGAAAAAATCCCTTCTGGTGAGCTCTTGCGACTGATGGCTGTGCTCAAGAAATCCTACCACTTCGCCAAGCGCTTCAACGCAGACCGCGACCTCCGAACCCGCCTCTTCCGCGAAGGCTTCATGAAACAGCCCCCCAACCTCCTCAAACAGGAATCGGGCTCTGCTGCCGTCTACGTCAGCATCCTCTTCCGCATGTACCACGACAAGAGCACCGACCGCGCCGCCTCGCGCGCCGACACCGAGACGGCCCTCATCCCGCTCTGCGAAGACATCATCGCCTCGTACATTGAACTCGACGAGGAAACGCAGCAGCGCAACATTGTCACCTGGCGGCCCGTCGTCGTCAATGTGCTGGACGGCTACGTCGGCTTCCCGCCCGGCGAGTTCGAGAAACACGTCGAGGTCTTCGCGCCGCTGGTCGTCGGCCTACTGGGCACGGAAATGGCGCCTGATGTCCAGCGCTCGGTGCAGGCGCTCGTTATGCGCATCTTCGAGACGCATTTGGGTACCGATCGCGTGCAGCTGATGACGCCTGCGGCGGCTAGTCCGAGGGGGAGTGTTAGTTCGCCGATGGTGACGAGGCGGGCGAGTCGGGCGGGCCGGTAGACATCATCTTGTGTGCATGCACCTGTTCGAGGTTCGCTTTGCACTCGTCTCCTCGTCTTTTCTTCTTCGATGGTGCTGTGTCTCTAGCTGATACTTACTTGAGAGATTGTCGAGGCAATTGAGGGGGGTTTCTTCTTTGTGGTAGGGGGCATTGTAGCGTTCGATTTGATCTTTTGATGTTTCCTTCTCGACAGTAACACGCTGAGCATAGTCTTTGTGCCAACATGGGTGTTGTCGTTGTAGCTGTGTCGCTACTGGCATGTGTGTATAGTATAGTATAGCTCGTGCGGAGGCGCAGCTCTAGCTGCTCGGCTCGGCTCGGTTCGGAGGGAGAGGTGAAACTAGACTTGGTGCCGGCTGCTTTGTTTATATACCTAGGTACTACTGCTACATGGTCACTATGGTGTAAGGTATGTGTACCGGTGTTAACTGGCTGGCGAAAGAAAAATTGAGCATTTACTCTATAAGCTTTTCGCATGATGTACACACGCCCTAGCCGAATCTCATTGTTGATCAAAGCAACAGAGTATGCAGTAGACTGTGTGCGATCCTCTTGGTACTATATAAGATACTAGCAATGGGCAAGGTAGTCTACCTATCTGTTCTACAACGCTCTGTTGTGCCTAGCATACTAGGGAACGTAGTGTCTAAGATAAAATAAAATAGAACTTGTAGAGAAAAAACCCATATGGTCACGGAGGCATCGGAAACGAAGTACGACAGGGGAGTGATATGATGCTTTAGAGGGATGTTCGTTCGTGATGCGTAATGGGGGTGGCGGGAGAGTCGACCGCAGTGTCTCTGGGCGGCGGGTTGCAACATCTTTATCTATTCCTTTAACTTATTTTGTACTCACTCTCAAGATCTCTTAGAGGCTAAGCGCAAGTGCGTCGTTGTCCCGCTGGCAGTTGAATTCTTGTCATGGGCGGTTTTGGAGAACCAAACGGTCGCATACTTGGAAGGGGCGTGTAACGGGTTGTTGGAAGTCCACGGTCCTGCATGTAGACGTAACTCTTTGAGCCAGGCCTCTCACCGAGCTCCACCATTCGTGACCTACGTGTTTGTTTGTCCACGCTTGGTGGCTATGAAGGTCTTGTAATCCGGATACCTCGCTGCTGTCTAGGAGAAAGAACCACAATGTTTCTACGGTCTTGGGCTTCCAGTCTTTGGCAGGGGTCCCTATCCAGTTAACGGTCGGGATATATAGGATCGGCCAGTTCATCGCTTGTAGCATTGCAAAAAGGTCAGCGTCCCATGTGCCGGCACCATAGTAGAAGCTAGTATATTGGAAGTCGTCGTCTGCTTCCCAACCTACGAGGTTGAGCGCCAATGCTACACATGTTGTTTGGCCAGTACGGAACTTGATTTTGATTCCGATGTTGCGGGTACGACCGAACGTATAGGTCCTTTCAGTGGCTCTGCCATCGCCTGCTTGGACATGACTGTTCTTGGAACGCTTGTCTACCAGCCGTACCGGTATTGCCTCAGATATCTGTGTAGCTGTTAGCACATAACATCGGTGTGGGTTGGAGTGCTATACCCAAGGACATGCCGCTTGTAGTTTTGTAGCAACCAGCCAGACGCGGCACGCCGTCCTCAAACGCCCCGATGAACTCCTCCGCTCGTCTTTTCTTTGCTAGTCCGACAATGGGGTTGACCAGGCCTCTAGTAGAAGGCATATAGAGTCTTTGATATTTGAGCGATAGTTAATGCTGTGTGGCGTACGTCGTCACCGGTATATTGATTGATTGAGCGGACGGGGGTTCCTCGTGGTATTGTCATAGCAAGTCGAACATCCTTATCGAACACGGTAGGGATCAAAGCATTCCCACCACTTGTTGAATCTCCGCGTATGCAGATTCTTCTGTTACGGACCCACGCAAATGAAGCCCTAGGAATGGGGATGATGCGACAAGCGCAGTAAACAACATACTGATTTTGGTTGTCAACATAATCGCCGTAGTATATATCCAAATCCGCTGGGGCGGGCGCACGAAGTACGATGCAATACCAGACTTGTTCGCGCTCTCGTCGTGAGGAGCATGCGGAAGCGGAATCTCCGGAACTAAAGAGATAAATCGACATGCTTCCAAAAGGATCATCTAACGCAGCAATACAACTATAGAAAGCTACAATACTATACGCAGCATTTACTTGCCGATGAACCACCCCGCCTTGTTCGAGAGATCACAAGTGAGAGAGTTGCCCTTGCCCTTGCCAGCGGCCCGTTGGGCTTGGCTGAGGTGCCGAGCAACTAGAGTCAGGTTACGTGTGAGTGAGAGATGAAGAGAGAGAGTACGAGTGTGTCGTGATGCCGATGGCGCCCGTGGCAAACCGAGTTTTGGTCAAGTGGTCCGAGCCTCGTATCGACTTCCGTTCTCGTCCCGACTTCCTCATCTCAGTGCCAGTGCCGCGGCTTCTCTGCGTCTACCCGTGCCGCCACACAATTTCCCAATACAGAAGTGCCCACCGTCATCGTTCCCAGCCTGCCATCCTTCGATCCCTCATGGATTTTTCTTCGTCAACGCAGCATCATTCGACTTTTACACGATTCGATTCGTCACTCAACGACCTGCTGTTGTCCCGCCCACCTAGGACAACACCCCTGCATACACCATCTTCTGGGCAGTTCGCGTAGTTTGCTCACCCGTCCACTACCATAATCATTGTTGGCCACATTAACAGAACAGCAGCGGTCGTGCATTGTTTGCCTAAACTTCCTCGACCTCACACTGTAGCAATAGCAGCAAGATCCCGAGCGTATGTAAGTGGATGACCTCCCCCCTACAACATCATTCTCTCTTCCTCTCTTCTTACATTGCACCTCACCGAATTTCCAACCGCTCCCTCTCACCCCCAATTGGCACCTCCTCGACCGTCTTATACTCCTTCCACTCCAACCCCGGCATCTGCACAAAATCCACATACTCGAACCACCGATGGCCCTCCTCGCCCTCCTCGCGCAACAACGCGACTCTGCCCGCCCGTCCGATAATGGCCAGAACCAAGCCCGCCTGCGCGCTTTCCCGCCCCGTTAGCGCAAAATACCCCTTCTCCGTGTACATCAGGTCGCACAGATTCTTGCCGCCGTTCATGTACGCCTCCTCCATGGTGTCGCAGATGAAGAAGTCGAAGTCGGACGCGTCGTGCGCACGACGGTCGTGCAGGGCGACTTCTTCTGCGAGTGCGGCCGGGACGGGTAGGCTGAGGGCGGGTGTTGCAGGGTCCGTTGACAGCTTCCAGGCGAAGAAGGCGACGACCTGTGGGACGAGCGGGTCGTTGGGCGGGAAGAAGAGCGAGCACAGCATGGTGAGGTTGGAGTGCTCGGCGTGCGCTGGGTTGAGGTCGAAGATGCTGCGGTTGCGGGCGGCTAGGGCGTGCGTGACGGGTCGCACGATAGCATCATATAAGTCCTCGCCCGCAGGCAGCGCCATGCTCCAAGCGACTTTGTCCAGGAGGAAGCCGTTGACGTACATGGTCGTCGACGTGGTGACGAGGGCGCCGTCGAGCAGGTGTGAGACCTCGTCGTGCGGCATGCGGTCAGCGAGGCGGTCGACGCACGTCCAGTCCGGCACCCACGACGGCAGGCCGGTCAGCTTCTTGCATTTGGCACGGTTCGACGACGCCCAGAAGACGAGGCCGCGGTACATCTGGATCATGTGGCGCGCGACGTTGACGTAGACTTCTTCGGCCGTGAGGCTGTAGTCCGGCGCGAGGTTCTTGGAGTCTTTGCCCGTGATGCCGAGCGCGGCGTAGACTTTGTCGCGGGGATCGCGCGCCTGAAGATGGGCCATGGTGTCGAGGGCCCACGACAGCGGGATGCTTTTGTCTTTGGCGGCGCGCACGTCGTCTTGCAGCAGCAGGCTGTTCTGCGGGTACACGCCGCGGCGCCAGATGGTCCAGAGCGCCATGAAGCGCTTGAACTTGTGCCAGGAGATCTGGTATTTGCCGCAGAGGATCAGGCCGCGCGACTGGGCGAGCAGAATCTCCTGGTACACCCAGGCGCGGGTGAAGTACTGGCGGTTCATGAGGTCGTGGGCGCCCTGCCGCTGGTCTTCGGTGCCGCCTGATACCTTCATGAAGCGGTGGACCGCGTCGCGAGTCCCCGAGTCGCCCCGGTACTCCAGGATGTCTTTCCCCTTGGCCTCACGGTTGGCTTTGTTCCAAGAAATCACCAGTCTGGGAATGTACTCAAAGGCAGCCTTGGTCATAGGCAATTCATCGCCAAGCCACATTAGCACTTTCTCTGCCTTGCGGTAGATGTCCGTCATAAGGTGCACTTGCTGGTTCCGCTCTTCAACATCCGCCTGGTTGATGCAGATGCCATCGATCCACAGTGTCCGCTTTTTCTTCTTGAGCCGGAGCTTCTCCAGCGCCGCTTTTAGGTTGGGCGTTACCAAGAGACGCCGGTCGTGGCACCGGACGGGGATGGTGCCACTTTTATCCTTCCATTCGTAGGAGAGGGCCTCGTAGGACGGGTTATGGCTGAGATCGACCTCATGGATCTCAAACGACAACATGTCTTTGTCACCGCCGGGCAGGAGCTCTATGAGCCGGATAGACGTTGGCTTGGACAGTGACTGGTAGTGGTACCTTTTCTCCGGCACCGAGATGTCGAATCCGCCAAGCGACTCGGACACAGCGCCTTGTCCGGCCGCGCTGGCGATGGACATGGCTCGGCGGAGTAACCTCGCAACGGCTTCGTGCCCCTCTTCTTTCGCGACGGAGAGCACTGAGCGGTTGTCGTCATCCCGGAGGTCGACGCGAGCACCCACTTCAATCAGGAGCCTGACCACCGCCTCATGTCCTCGCGAAGCTGCTATAAAAAGCGGTGTCCACCGTCTGTCTGACAAGTAGTCAATCTGGGCTCCGTGTTTAATGAGCAGCTCCACGACCGCCTCGTTCCCTTTCGATGCGGCTACGCAAAGAGGAGACATGTTGGCTAATGCGGACGGTCGCAGTGTCGCACCGTGGTCCAGGAGAAGCCGCACAATCTTGATATAGCCCTTCTCAGCTGCCCGGAAGAGCGGACTGCAGCCGTGTCGGTCGCCAGAATCTATGTTGACCTTGGCGTCGATCAGAGACTGGACACAATCCTCATGACCAAAGAGAGCCGAGAAATTCAGTGCTGAGGCTCCGCGCGCTTTGCTTCTTATTTCTCGCTTCGCACCAAGGGAAAGTAGCAGGTCCACAACTTTTGTCTCCCCGTACTCAGACGCGATGGACAGTGGCGACTGGTCGTCGCTGTCTCTCAGATCTATCTTCGCGCCTGCGTCGTGCAAAAGCTTCGCTGTTACGTCGTTCCCGTATCGAGCTGCCCACCAAAGCGCGGTCCTCCCTTTCTTATCCGGGAGATTTATCTGGGCTCCGTTGCTGAGCAAAGTTGAAATTGCGCTGTCATGTCCATATTCAGCAGCTAACCCCAACGCAAGACGACCAGCCTTGTCTTTCTTGTTCACCTCAGCACCTACTCGTAGAAATCTGGCGAGCGCCGCGACTTTGCCTTTGGCAGCCGCTTTGCCTAGATTCTGGATCGCATCGGCTTTGTCGGGTTCCATTTCATCGTCAGATGAAGCTAGGCTCTTGGTCTCGTCGTCTACTGAACGACTGTCTATGGCAGTCTTTTCTAATAAATACTGTGCTGTCTTCGGATGGTCATGTTTTCTTGCTAATGCTAAAGGAGTTTCGCCGCGTTCGGATTTGTGGTTCGGATCGGCCCCCGACGTGATCAACATCGACACAACGTCGTAGTATCCTCCTTGCGCTGCGAACGACAACGCTGTCTTGCCGTAGATTGTTTCACTGTTCACGTCCGCGCCGTGTTTCATCAAAATGCTAACTACTGACGTTTCACCGGCCTGGGCCGCGGCCGACAACGCTGTCTGGCCAGAGTGGTCCGGTATATCAAAGCGGGCGCCGGACGCGAGTAATAGTCGTACTACTCCATCGTGTCCGTACCGAGCACCACGCCAAAGTGCACTTTCGCCCTCTTTGTCTTGTCTGTTGACATCAGCGCCATTGTCGATTAGGAACTTCACAGTGTCATCTTTTCCGCTCTCAGCAGCTACCAGCAGAGCCGTCTGGCCGTCCACGTCTTCTGCGTTGATGTTGACCCCTTCCTTAATAATCTCCTTCGCTTCGGCCAATCGTCCCAAGGTCACAGCCGATAGAAGACGTCTAGTAGAGTTCCTGTTTGCCTGCCTCTCGGTCCAGTCGACCACGCTCTTGGTCAACAGATCCTTGATCTCATTTTCAGCCCCCATCTTGTCTTGAGCAAACGACAAGGCGTTGCGTCCCGCTGCTGACTCAAACGTCGGGTCGGCCCCTCTCTCCAGAAGTAACTCCACAACCGGAAGCTTAGCATACCTGGCGGCAAAATGCAGAGGTGTCCAGCCAAGTTTACTCACTATGTGAATGCCGGCGCCGTTATCCAGCAACAAACGCACGGTATCGGTCTGCCCCAATTCGGAAGCCTTGCTGAGCGGGGTGATGTCGTTGGCTTCTTGTGCGTTGATGTCGAGACCCAGACCGAGGAGCGTTCGCACAGAAATTGTATGATTTAGAGAGGCGGCGAGGTGTAGGGGCGTCCAACCGCCTGCGGCTGTCGTGGTTAGGTCGGCTCCTTTTGCAGCAAGTGCCTTCACAACTTCTGTGCTCCCAGACTTTGCAGCAGCCGACAGGGCAGTATATCCACAGTCGCACTTTGGCTCCAGCTCAGCGCCTCGATTGAGAAGGAGCTGCACAGCTTCCAGACTGCCGTTCGCACACAGTCTTTGCAGAGGAGTCTCGCCGTGATCAGTAGCCAGATCAATATCCGCGCCTTTGTTCAAAAGGAGCTCCATCAAGTTTATGAAGCCCTTATTAGACGCAGTTAGAAGGGGCGTCCATCCACCCTTCGATCTTGCGTTGATGTCGAACTCGATCTTGGTAAACTTGCCGCTCTCCCCCATCTCGATTATAGTTTTCGCTGTTTTGAATTTGCATCCGAACACGGCCGAGTGGAGAGGTGTATACCCTGAAGTGCTCGCCCATGGTATCTCGGCTTCCGATTCCACAAGCAGCGAAAAAGCCTGGATCGCCCCTCCGTAGGCGGCGATGTGCATGACTGTCAGTCCAGATTTGTTCAGGCATCCGACGTTTGCTCCCAATTCGATAAGAACGCGTACTGCGTCACACTGGTTGTAGCGCGCGGCCTGGTGGAAGGTCGTGTTTCCATAACTGTCTACCGCCTCGAGTTCTGATCCCAGGCTCAAGAGTAGGCGTATCGAATCAACGTGGCCGTACTCTCCAGCCAGATGCAGCGGGGTACACTGATATTTGTCTCTGCAACCGATCCGCGCTCCTGCGTCCACGAGCGCTTGTATGATTTCTGTATGCCCGTACTCAGCGGCCAGGTGGAGTGCGGTACGGACATGGTGTGCTTCGCTCGAGTAAGCCGTTACTTTGGCTTGGTGCTCCAGTAGAAGGCGCAGTTCGTCTAGATATCCCTTCGACGCCGCGAATCGAAGCGCTTCTTCCTTGTCTACCTCGGGTAAGCTGAGATCGAAGCCGCCCTGCAGCAGCCGCTGTGTCGCCGCCGCCTTCTTCGCATCGTCCAGAGGAGCCGGAGCTTGTGAGCCATGCCTCCGCCGACTCTGGTTCGCTGTTTTCGACTCGGTCCGGATGGGGAGTGTGGTGGTAGGCGTGGTAGGCGTGGTAGGTGTCCGTGACGAGCTCCTGAGCTATTGGTTAGGTCGCGATGACAAAGTGTGGTGGGTCCTTACAGGAACAGGGAAGGCACCACGTCGAGCATATGCCGGGGTGAGCCGAGGTCCAGCGCCCGCTTCGCCGAGCTATGCTTTGGCCTACGAGGAGCCATGAGGCTGCGTGGTCCAGAGAGCGGAGTTTGTACTACATGCTCGGCATGTATTCGAGTCCCAAGGTGCCACAGAGTTTCGCAGCGCGAAAGTCTGGGGAAGGCTGAACCCAATGTCAAGAGTGGGGGCGGCAGGTGGGGGCGGAAAGCTATGCCTCGATGGGATGGGCTGACGACTAGCTATTTTTACAATTCCTCCATCGGGTCTAGCTTCCTCGTATAGTGCACGCCACACTGACGACGACGAGCACGAGACATCTAACACACAAAGCACTAATGAGGCATGCAAGTAGGTGGAGGAAGTCTAGTTACTATCGGTGGTGTGTCTATCTGTGAAAACTGGACGGCCTAGTGGATAGCCTTGCATCATCTGCCAGCGGCTCGCAGAGGAGAGCAGCCAGATAACTGGGAGGATGGGCGCAAGTAGGCTGATGAGACCACCAGCAGGAGCTTGATTGGAGCTCAGAGTAATTCTTCCTGCCTGCCCTTGGCAAGCATTGCAAGTTCATACGGAAAGCCGAGCCCCAGCATGTCAACCCCTATACGCCAGAACCGGACCCTGATATATGGTGGGGCCAGATGGTGAAGAGTATCAGCAAAAGGAAACCGTGATGATAAACATAGGAAATAAAGCAGATCCAATACCGTTCAGGACATTGATATGTCGTCCCGAATCGTACTCTCAGGAGTCAGAATCCTGTAGATGATTAGCATCAGCCCCGCAACTATGATGACGCTAGTCCTCACCCCAATTCAGATAGCATGGTAGCGACTCTCGATAGCCCTGGGATCATACAGCTTCGCCGTCGTGCGCTCCAACTCGTCCGCGACGAAGACGAAGAAGTTGCGCTCGACAGTCGCCACAGCCTCCATGAGCAAGTTCGTCTTGTCTACCGTCTCCAGCTCGGCGGCATCCTCATGGAGCTTGGAGCGCTTGCGGACGTTGCCAGCCAGTTCCTTAGCGTCGCCCGGGTCCTTGATGCGCTTGATGTTGGTGCGGCCGGTTTCGACGAACATGTTGTTGGGCTCGTTGTGCGCGTAGCGGTGCGGGTGACGCAGATGCATGTAGTCTTTGGGGTCGAAGCCGACTTCGCCCTTGCTGGCGGCGATGCGCGGCGCGTTGCGGACGAAGCGGCTGTAGACGCTGGCTTGGGTGCACACGGGTGCCTGGCCGTTCTTGAGGCGCTCCTCGTTGAGATAGTTGGCAATGGCCGTCCAGTCCATCTTGTGGTCTTGGCGGAGTTCCTTGATGCGCTGGTTCTCGGGGTCGTCCTCGACGCGGCGACGGGCTTTGAAGGCCTTCTTGTTCTGCTTCAGCACCGAGATGTTGTTTTCGATCTCGGCCTTTAGGGCGCGAGCACGCTTCAGGCCATCCGCATTCCACGCGTCGGGGCCGTTGTCAATGTCTGCGAAGTCATTGCCTGCCAACAGCTCGCTGTCGTCGGTTGGGGAGTCCATGGGCAGTGGAGAGTGTTCAGGCTCGAACAAGGGCGAGAGGGTTGGGTTGGGAAGAAAAGTTGATGTAGTGGCCCCGCTTAGAGGTGTGGAGAAAATATCGGTCGCTTCGAGAATAAGCGGCGATCCACGCTGTTGTTTTGGGGGGAACGTACCTTCAACCTTGGAGGCGCTAATCAAGTGAGAGTGAAAATTGGCGGCAACGTCACTGTTACTAAGCACGTCTCCCTCCTCGACATCTGAGTCATAGCCAGCCCCTAAGAGGGATGTATGCTCATATTCAGGTTCACCATACATGTTGTAGCCGGTAGGCACGGTATCGCGACGCGTCGGGGACGCATTGGCCGCCTCTTCGAGTTCGCCAATAACATTGGATGGAACACTACATGATGTTAGCTGATATATACCATAGAAGGGAAATGGTCCTGCAGAGATACCTACCTGGACTCCTGGCCCCGACCAAGCATTCTTGATCGCATGGTAATTGACAATAACCCAACCTCTTCTTGTGCGTACAAAGATATTGAGTACAAAGCCGAATGTTATTAATAGTGTACAATAAGAGGAGAGAGGTCTGATCAAATAGAACGTACAATTTCGAAGACCTTCAGAACGTCAGATGCAGCAGGTTGAGACAAGCTGCCGGTGGTGATCCACTTGTGATGTTGGTGGAGTGCAGCAAAGAAATCAATGCTGGTGGACTTTTGTAGATGGAGATGAGAACGAGTGAAAGGTCATGCAGAAGATGACATTGAAAAGACTGCCGGTAGATACCGGGTGTGTCATTCAACCCCTCGTTTCGTTTGCACTTGTCACCGCTTCGCAGAACGCTCGGCGGAGTGCAAACGCTCGACTGAGATTCATTCACGACTCGGAATAGCGGTGACAGGTGAACCAATGCCAGATCAGCACTAGATACTAGAGATGCATGACAAAAATGGATAAGGAGTAATCAACACGAGAGGAGTCCGTATGATACAGAGAGCAGAACGAAGAATATGTCTGCAAAAGGATATTGACACAGGTAGTAAATAGTAAAAAGCACCCAACTGGCTGTCTCCTTACTCTTGTAGCTAGAATGTGAAAGAGCGAAGACACAAAATCCTAGATCCAGCGCATAACCTCCAAATCATATACCATTCCAGATCTTCACTAACGCCGCAACACCCCACCCCACCCAAACACGATATCCAAACCAGAAGGGTCAGCGGATATGAGTACATAATCTCCCGGTAAAACTCTTAATGCATATAGTAAGTCATTCTGGCCTGACTCTTCGCAAGCGCACGCTCCGATTTCGCAGCTGGGGTCTCCTTCAGCTTAGGAGTTGACCGCCTCGACGGGATTATCGATCGGAGTAGAGAAGTCGCGGTTGAGATCGTGGATATCGTCTTGGTGGACGCGGCGTGTTTCTCCGACATGATGCCCATGTTCGTTCGTTGTGTCATTATTCTTGTTTCTATGGCTATTTGTATGGTGTAGACGTAGACACAGGCGAAAGAAGATTCTGACTACTCTGGACTGAGAGGTAGGTTTGATGTGTTATGATCGAATACTAGCCAGCGTAGGGATTCAGAAGGATGTGGGTACGAGTGCGACTCCGGTTCTTTTGTCTCATAAACCCAAGATCGGACGAAGCAAGCCTCAATATATACTTCGCTGATTGACTCATAGCTCCAAGTCTGATAACACATCCGCTGTATATGCAGTTGTGACTCTGACGACTTTCACCGCGTGCGATCCCACAAACCACGATGTTTGCGCTGCGCTGCGCCACGCTCCACCTTGAGTCACACGCTTGGAAGTGCCATCTCTTGCATCTCGCTTCGCATAAGACGCAACTCGTCATTCGGACATACTGCAGAGGAGTCTTAGGAGGCTTGGGAGGCTTGGGAGTAGTAGTGTTGGTGGTGAGCGTAACGCGGTGTTAAAAATCTGAATCCCAGCCTCCACTCTTCCCGATCGAGATTAGCCGCGCTGAAGTATGGTTGCATGTTTGTCAGCGCGTCGCATTCTTCGCATCAATCAACCCGAATTGGATACTACTAGCTTACACTATGCTACTATCAGTGTGAAGATTAAACATAGCGTTGGGAGATTTGGTTCGACGAGGTAAAAAGGACACTACTCGACGATGCGCAATTCCTCAGCCCGGGAAAGGAAATGTCGCTGGGGACTTGTACCCATTCGTCCCCACAGCTCTCACTCCAAAGATCACGTTGTCCTTACTCAAAGGTATCGTAACACTATTCGTCTTTCCGACATCAAGCATATGCGTCCAAAGCGGTGCGGTTGTAGATCTCCAGACGACCTCATACCCAGCAAGGCCTGGATCATTGGCTACCACCCAACTCAGTCTCGAATTGTTGTCTAGCACGGTAGTATCAACCGTGACGTTCCGGACCTGACCAGGAGCTTGTGACAATGACCAGAGGGTAGCAAGATTGACTTTACCGACGCGGGCAGTGTATTCGAAGTCGACGAATTCGATGAGGTCGCCATACTGGGTACCGTTCTCGACACGGAGGTCTTGATGTTGGTGGGCGAAATCTTCGTTTGGTTCGGTGTAGCGGATGGCTGGGTAGCCGGCTTGTAGAAACGCAGAGTGGTCGCCTCCGCGCAGGAATCGGTCGAGGCGATAGATGATCGCGATGTTCATTCCAGTGGCGTCGTTTGCAGCGACCTCGCTGGAGAATCTGGCTAACTCTCGAGCAGGAGAGTCGTTTTCGCCTCCAATCTGTAGGCGTCTGGATGCTATGGCGCTCGACTCGGTCAACGGAGGGCCCTGGGCAAATGCTCGAATTGTGTATGGATCCTTTTGTCCGCGATCACCAGTAGATGAACCCACGATGTCGACGTTAAGCATGCCTTCGACATTTGTGCTTGAGTTCCGGAGGGTTTGCGCAAAGAAGGTAGATCCATACAGACTCTGTTCTTCTCCAGCAACAGCCCCTAAAATGATCGTAGCCTTAGGTTGCTTCTTTGCTAATATACGGGCGATTTCCATTATTACTGTGAGTTGTTAACAACAGCAAAATAAAGGGGGACGTACATACAAGCAGTTCCACTTGCGTCATCGTTCGCTCCTGGTGCGTCGGATGTGTAGTCGAGCACATCTGTCACTCGACTATCATAGTGACCTGTCATGACATACACCCTTGAAGGGTCCTCTGAGCCCTTAACGGTAGCCAAGACGTTCGAAATCTTGACTGGAAATGGGATTCTCGAGGCCACACCCTGGGTATACGAAGGGACAGTGATTGTCATCCGTCCTTCTGATTCTGCTGCGTGCTTCCTTAGCTCTTGGGCTATCCAGTCTCTTGCGACACCGATTCCACGTCGCGTATCATTCTGCGTCGAAAGGGTGTGTCGAGTCCCAAACGAAACCAGCTTCTGGATAATGGCTCCAATATTGGCAGGATTAATCTCATCCAGCATGGTTTTCAGCTCGTCATCGGGAACTTGAGGGACCAACTCCACACCGACGTCAGACGGCGGCCATGCTGCATTCGCACAGTCTGTATAGCTTGTTGCATTGGTGGCAACTGGGGGTGGCAATTCTCGTGGGAAGAGGGCTTCCTGGGCGCGAGCTGTTGTTAGCAGCAGCAAGGCTGAGTATACTGCAAAGCAAAGCATAGCGAAAATAACTGGAACGGTTAACAACGAGAATTTGATTCAGATTGGCAGTCTAAACATGTCCATCGGATACCACCCATGGATGACGAGATGCAGGCTCTCGCAGTCTTCGGGGAATATATAGAGATTAGTAATACCCCCGCATTGCCTGATTAGGCAGTACCGTGAACGTTTCCGTCTCATTAGTATTTCGCCGAATCTCGGCATATAGCGCATAAACGTCACTTTTATACCCCGCACCTATTCTATCCAATTAACCTTAGTATCCTATGCCTATACAAGTTACTATAGCGCTACGATAAGGCTTAGGTTTCCCTGGAAAATCTCTGGAGTGTAAAGAGGGAGAGAGTGGGGAGAGAGCGTATGGAACTCTCTCTATGCAGGCCTCTGGGCTCTCGTACGCAGGAGAACTACGAAAATAAGGTGTTTACCTAAGATTGCTACGCACCTTATATTGTAAGAATATTCAAGGGATAGTCTAATAGCAAGTAGTTTATATTCGCCTAGCCTTCTGTACACTTTATACGGCTATGTTGCTTTAATAGGAGAGTCCCGCTCATTTTCAGAGAAACCCTTCGTACGAGAGCCCCAATATGCGAACCCAACTTTTCTCATGGTTGCATAGACAAAATACTATCACCTGCTTAGTTGGTGATGTTGGTCCCAACATTAACAAATGAATCATGTTGGTCTCCTCATCTCACGATTTCACGTTTCGATCTCTCTTCATCCTCCTTTTCGTTCTGAGAACTTTCTGTTCCTTGAGTCGTATCATCCTCGAAATAACTACCCCTCGACCCGCACAACATGAAGCTCTTCAGGCTCGGAATCACAGGTCTCGTCTTCTTGAGCCCTGCCTGCTGCGATCTACTCCCTCGAGCAATCTGGAGCCGCGTTACCGATGATGTCTGGGACAATGCTGTTTGCAAAGGCGGTAACCTCCTCACGGCCATGAAGAGCTCCGATAAAGCAGCTGCCGAGCTCATCTCTAAAAGCCCGGGCCTTAAGACGGCGGCTAGCCCGTTCCAGGACATCGCTAGTAAGTGATGCTATATGTCCTGAACAAAGTAACTTACTAACTGTGTCATACAGAGGATCTAGAGGAGTGGGGCTGGAGGACGAATGATGACCTTGGCGTCGAACTTACCGACCTCCGGATACCCGAGTTTATCGAGGGGGCCAAGTTAAACGTCAACAACGTCAAGTACGCCACCATTGAACACACTGTGGATTACAAGAAGGACGGCCATGATTACAAGGTAAATAAGCTTTGTCAACCTCAATTCGCTTTCCAAGCTGATCCTGAAGCAGGCAACCCAAGGATTCGCTCGCTTTATAACTGAGTCCAGCGGCGTCATCTTCGCTTTATGGCTTGAGAGCCCTTACAAGGCTGCTAGAAAGGCCTGGAAGAAGGAACCAGCCATCGATGAATTACCCCGCCTCCAAATGTCTTCTGACCTGCTATGGGCGGCCTACGAACCTTACTCGGGTAGCCGACTGCGCCATGTCATGTCTTGTGATATTAATAACGAGGAGACAAGAGCAATCATGTTTAGGGCGCTCGGAAATAAGGCTCCGACCACCTGGCCAGGGACCAGCTTCGACATCAACTCGGATGAGGGACTTGCGTTGCTTGGCTCTCCAAATGGATATGGGTTTGCATATCTTCTGATACAGCGGAAGGCGGAGTTGGGAAATCGCTGCATAACTAGAGCTACCGTGTTTCGGCCTCCAGTGATACGTGCTCGTGAGCCTGACCCTATGCTCTTGTTCGATGTTAGGGAATGCCAGGTAGAATTTGAGTAGGGCTATATGGGCTGAAGTTTTGTAGAAGGCTACCTGGGTAACATATGACATTGGTTAATCGTTCTGTCAATGTCAAACGAAGCTCGTCGCAGGAGCACCCCAAAACGTTGTAACATAGGATTCTTCAAATCTCTGTAAAGTTCTATACATCTATGCATCGGTCCACCTCCGACCGTGATACAACGACTTCCTCTTCATTCTCTGCTAAGGTATTACGAACCAAAAAGTCGCAAAAGTCTACTTTGACACCCTAACCTAATCCCCAACCCAAACACAATCCTCTAAACCTCTCCAAAGGCAGGATACCGAGACTAATCCCAGACATGCTAGAGGAGCTGCTTATTGGAATTAGAGACCGAGATGGTTCGTATCAACCCCTCCTTTTTCATTTGGGATTTTCGTCGCCTCTTACCAGGCCAGCGGCTCGGCAACTGACGTCTTCTTGGTTATCGTCTATATCGACATGGATAGACGACCGGAGCTGATTGCTAGAGGAAGGTGATAGACGTCAACGCTACTCTGGAAAGTCGGCACCAAGATAAATGTTTTCGTGAGTTCATATCAGGGAGCCTCGTTCGTTTCCAGCGTAAGCTGAATGGGTAGTCGTTTTGTGGAGTGCACTCAGAACTTATTGAGCTGTACATTTATTTAGTGCTTATACGTGATGCGACCCAATTACTTCAAAAGACAGGAAGATTGATCGATCGCCGGTACATTTTGGCCCGTAAGCATCGTGCTCGTTCGTAGGGGGGTCAGGAGATCCGACGCTGATGGGAAGATGACGGGAACATAGAGCGCGAAGCTAGCAAAAGTTAAGGTTATCCGCTAAGCCAGGTGCGGCTAGCTCTTCTTGGCTAATTCACCCCCGGCTCCCGAGGTCAACGGTGATGCAACCTGTTCAATCCCAAAAAGTTTGCGCCTACAAGGCTCCAGTGACACGCAGCGCAAAGGAACCTGCCACACACTCCACAGCCACGTCTCCCGCACCGCTCCCACCTCACCACCAAGCAACCCCGAACGCGCCTCCACAATGGTTTGTCCCCGCGCAACACCCCCAATCCCACCCACCACTCACTGACGACCCCCGCAGAACGCGCTGTTCAATTCCGCGCTGCGGCAGAGTACCTCCCTCCGCAAAGACCTCGACCTATTCGCCGACTCCGCGACGCCGTCTCCCGCGCTGCAAGGCCAGATCTCCGCGTCGCTCACCTCCTTCGCGCGCACCATTGACGACTACGCCAAGCTCGCAAAGCAAGAGCCCGTGCAAACCAAGCAAGAGAAAGCCTTCGAGCGGCTGAAGACGTTCAAGTCCGAGCTCGGCGAGTACCGCGACAGTTTCCAGCGGATCAAGAGCGTGAATGAGGAAATGGTACGTTTGATGCAGTGTAGTGTAGTGTGGCTTGGATTGGATTGGATTGACACTACGGTCGTTTGGCGACGACCAGTCCAGAATAGAGCAGAACAGAACAGGGCTGACAATGACGCGCAGCAAACGACAGCGAACCGTACCGAGCTCCTCGGCCGCCGCCCACACCACGCCTCCACGCCCGAAAACCCCTACTCGCTCCCTGCCAACGCCTCCACATACTCCCACTCGCCCTTCGCGCCGACGGCGCCCCCGTCAGCCAACGCGCCCTACCGCCCCAACCCCTACGCCTCGGGCGCGCCGCAAAACTCGGCCGCGGAATACGGCCGCGAAGACCACGCGTTCCGGGAACAGAATTTCTTCGCGCAGTCGTCGGTGCAGCTGGACGAGTTTCTGGACCGCGGGCGCGCCGTGCTGGGCGATTTGAGCGACCAGAAGGATATGCTCAAGGGGACGCAGCGGCGGCTGTATAATGCGGCGAATACGCTGGGGATTAGCGGGGATACGATTAGGATGGTGGAGAGGCGGGCGAAGCAGGATAAGTGGATATTTTGGGGCGGCGTGGTGGTGTTCTTCGTGTTCTGTTTCTTGGTGATACATTTTTTGAGATAGGTGGGAGGATGGGTGATGTTGAGGCAACGGGAGGGGCGATACAGTTCTGTGCATATCTTTTGAGTTGAGCTTGAAGCGTTTGGGGTGGAGGCCACAGGGTCGATTATTTGTGCTCTTAGCGCGGCGTATAGCTAGGCAGTCTGAACAGTGAACACCTGAACATTAAGAAATCAGGATACATTTTGACCATCTTCATTCTTGGCATACCTCACGTCACAAAGAGCAGAACATCCAGCGAACCCACACAACTCTTTCTACTTTCCACTCTTGCAGTCTGTCTCCCCGTCCAAGATCCCATGCCATACCATCTACGCGCCGAGCAAATCCAAAAAAACAAAACGAGTCCCATAGTGTTGAAGACAGGGTATCGGCGATGTACTGTACCCTCCCTTCCCAACCACGGCAATTACAAATAGCAACTGAAACGCAAGCTGACTGACGCGACGAGACGAGACGACGTGATACAGCGTTCACTGACGTGCGTGGTCCGGACAACGAAGCAGCGAGAAGGACAGGTTGTAATCGACACGTATTTCTCTCTCTTGCCGAGCGCGTTTCCGCAAACGCTAAAAGTCACAAACAGTAGCCAGAAAGCACACAAAGCAACGAAGCTGTACGACAAAAGAAACCCAACAACGCAATGAGGGACCACCAGTAAAACTCAAATCATGTTCCACAGTCTAGCCCACCAGGCCCCACTTCAGGCTCTGCACTTCTTGCTCCAGCTGGTCCTGCCGCCACTGCAGGGATTCAATCTCGTCTTCTGGACCTTGGAACTGGCCCATCGGGGGCATAAGCGCAGGCGCATGAGGAACCAACATCATCGGGTCCTGCGCAGGGATGAACCGCGGCGTGATGAGTCGGGGATGGTTGTGGTGGTTCATGCGCGGCACCGTAATGGCTCGAGGCATATCGTAGAGGCGCAGGTCCCGGTTATGGTGTCTCCCTCTTCCACTTCCGCCGAGCAGTTCCCGCAAGAGCTGCATGATAACATCGCCCCGATTATGGCGGAACCCGGAGTTGTGGTATCCCATCATCATGCTATCTCGCCTCTTCGCTAGATAGCGGATACAATCATCGTGCTCTTCTGGTGAGATGAGGTGCTCGAGGTCGTGGATGGCGATGGCCCATTGATGGAGGTACTCGTCCACCTCGCCAGTGTCGCCGCGCATAATGCTGCGCCGGTGGGTGTAAAAGAAGTCTATCAGGCCGTGTGCTAGGACCGAAGAACATGTCTCTTTAGCGAAGAAGGCGAGGACGAGGAAATGGCTGCGAGATGTTCTGAGACCACCGTGATGTGGCGGGTAGTTGATGTCTCGATAGAGCATATTCCCAAGGTGGTTTGTCAGTGCTGGCCCAAATCCGTATTGGAATATCTGCCCATGCGGCTTGCACAATCCGAACAGAAAGCGGATGGCTTTGTGAATAGCGACGTATCTGATGCCCATTGACTGTAATGAAATATGAATCCTGGCGGCAAGCTCCGCGGTATAAATGCATCCGCTCAGGAGTTCATTATCGAGCATGGGAAAGTATTGGATGAGGCAATTGTAATCCGCGACAAAATGCGTTCTGCCCGTGTGGATGGTCACCATCCCAGCCGGTGAATCGTCGAAGAAGTCGTCGGCGAACCCGCCAAACATGTGGTTGAACGCCATCGTGAACTGAGTCAAGAGGTCGTGAGTAAGAGTCGAAAGAGGCTTTGAGGTACAGCGTTACTGGAGAACAAACCCAGGCCTGTCGATATTCGCAGTATGTGTTGAGGTCGACTTGATGCTCGGAGAAGAGCAAAGCAGTGAAGAAAGTTGCGAACACCCTTACCCTCTATATACCTCCGTTCACGCGCAACCACTTTCGGCCCAAACCGTACCTGATCATAACGCCAGTATTTCGAGTAGCACAATCATGTTTGCTAGCCGAAGGATGACCAATTCGAACCATTGCCACACGGCCATGTTCGTAGCTTGACTAGTAGCAAACACGACTGGAACACAGACGGGCCAGCGGTGAACCACTCACGGGTCGTTTGTCGTCTCTTTCTCCTGCAGGCGCTGACAGAGTGGGAAAACGAGGCGAAGATTGGCCTCCTGCTCACCGCCAGATGAGATGCAACTCCATATCGTTGTACAACCCCACGCGTTTTGGGACATCGGTGCTGTCTGGTTCGGGTGTGCACTCGGAAAGCCACCGTAGTTCGAGAAAAAGTTACCTCGCTATCGGAGACGAAACAAGGAACACGATCGCTGAAATCGCAGCCGCATGGTTCAGGCTCAACAACCGGGTCATGACGGCAATGTCATCCTCACGCTTCACACTCTCGATGGTCTGTTTAGAGCGCAGCTGACGAGGTAATTGTTATTCGGCTATGCTGAAGTCTGAGGTTGCGCATCGGTCATAGATACCGAATGCCGGACAAACTAGAGTCATCAAACTTGCAGGTTGGAGCCCTCTCACCGCGTCCTCGACAACAGGCTCGGGCTTGGTCTCATGGTTTGGCGTCACACGCGAGGGTGCAACAGGTGAACGACTGTTGGCATCGTATCAGGAGATTCTTTCCGTGGTGTAACAATCCACACAGATTGGCGGGGCGGAACCGCGACGAAAAGTCTGTTCAAGCCATGAGCTGGAACGCTTGTTGAGGCGCTCAATAATTGTTAGGGCTGTAGAAAGACACGCAGCAGCGCTTGTGCAGCGCATGGGCTATGCCTGCGTGCCTGAGGAATGAGTAGCATGATGATGGAGTGGAGAAGATTGGCGACATGGAGAGCCCACGTCAACTTCAAACGGGAGCTAAGGCGAAGACAGTTAGCGGACACGTGACTGGCCACTCCGGCTACATCGGAGCGAACCGACCGGTGTTAGACAGGCCGACACTAGAACTAGCCTTGATCTATCAATCGTAGCAACGGATAGCAATCAGAAGGGCAGCCAGTCAGCGTCTACACTCGTGAGCGTTATACTAAATGTACACACCGGGGAAACGAGATGGCGCGCTGCAAGTATAGAAAACAATGACGAACGAAGAAAAGCTACAACACAACATCTCCAAAAAGCCCTGACGCCATCTCGGATGCCATCGTCACTCCCTCACCAGTCCAGCCCTCCAACTCCCCGCTCCCCGCCCGCCAAAATCATGGCCGCCTTTTCCTTCTCCCCCAACCCGCCCTCCAAATGACTGACGACCGTCCCCTTCCGGCCCTTGCCCAGCGCCAGCTTCAGCTTGCGGTCCAGACTCTCAAACGGATCCGTCGTGTCACTCTTTTTGATTTTGAACTTGGCCGTGCCCAGCACCGAATCCAGCTCCTCCACACTCGGCAGCTTGACATAGACGTTCCCGTCGTCGCGCTCCTCAATCGGAAACGTCGCGATGTTGACGCTCTCGTCGTTGGCGCAGCGCCCCGCGTCCTCGCCGCCGAGCTCGTAGTTACGCTTGTGGTACGGGCACGAGACCCACAGCTTGTTGTTCTTGATGTCGTCGCCGATCATGCCGTCGGAGAGCACAAAGGCGCGCTTGTGCGGACACATTTGCTGCGTGCAGTACCATTTGCCGCGGACTTTGAAGATGGCGAGTTGCGTGTCGCCGCGCTTGATGGCTCTGGAATCGCCCGTGGGCAGGTCCCGGAATTCTTCGGCTTTGATCAGTGGCTGCCAGGAGAGTTCGGACCATTTGTGGTTGCGGAAATCCTCGGTGATGGAGTCTTTGGGCCAGTACGAGGGGCGCTCTTGGCCGCGCTCTTGTGTGGGTTCGATGGTGTCGTTAATGCTTTCATCGGTGTTGGCGAACTGGCTGAAGAGGGCTTTCTTGGCCGGGCTCTTGAGGACTTCAGTCCATTCGCAAGAGTAAGATTCCACGAGGATTTCCATCTGCTTTTCGAGCTCGGCACAAATGCCGAGTTTGTCTTCGAGAATGACTTCTTGCAGGTATTTGATACCACCGGGTAGATTTTCGATCCACCGCGCTGTTCGCTGCAGCTTGTCGGCAGTGCGGATGTAGAAGGAGAGGTAACGATCGAGGATAGGGATGATATCATCCGGTGGTACGTCCTTTGCCAGAAGCTCTGAATGCCTGGGTTTCGCACCTCCGTTGCCGCCAACGAAGAGATTGAAGCCCTTTTCAGTGGCAATCAACCCGAAGTCCTTGTTCTGCGCTTCTGCACACTCTCGTACACAACCTGATACACCGCCCTTGATCTTGTGTGGTGCACGGAGAGACTTGTACCGTTCTTCCAGGCGGATTGCCATGCCTACACTGTCGCCAATACCATATCGGCACCATGTTGTTCCAACGCATGACTTGACTGTTCGAAGCGACTTCGCGTACGCATGACCAGACTCCATACCGCCATCAACGAGCTCTTGCCAGATTGCGGGCAAATCCTGTTTCCTGGCTCCGAACATGTCGATACGCTGTCCACCAGTGATCTTGCAGTAGAGCTTGTACTTCTTCGCAACCATACCGATAATGATGAGCCTCTCCGGGGTGATTTCACCGCCGGCCACTCGAGGTATAACAGAGAATGTTCCGTTACGTTGGATGTTCGCTAAGAACCGATCGTTCGTTTCTTGAAGGCCTCGTCGTGTATCGTCAAGGATATGTTTGTTGAACAGAGAGGCGACAATGGATCCAACTGTTGGCTTGCAAGCTTCGCAACCTGTAGACTCAGGATCTTTTCCACACTCTTTCATAACTTGCGCGAACTCTGTCAATTTTTTCACGAAGATGATGTTGAAGAGATCGGCGCGCGAGTATTCGAAGTGCGGGCAAAGGTGGTTCTTGACTTCTTGACCCATCGACGACATAGTCTTATTAAAGATGGTCTGGACGAGAGGCATGCAGCCACCACATCCAGTTCCGGCTTTTGTGCAGGATTTGACATCGCCAATGCTCTTACAGGTTCCGTCTTTGACGGCCTTGACCACATCGCCTTTGGTGACATTGTGACATGAGCAAATCTGGGTATCATCCTCAAGATCATCGCCATCATCGTCTCCTTTCTGCGCACCAATGATAAGTTCGCTCGGTTGCATTTCCAGCTGCTTTTGATTCTTGACCAGAGGCACTAGTTTCACGTAGTCCTTCGTATCTCCGATCATCATCCCGCCGAGCAGGTACTTCCCATCCATAGTAAACAAATACTTCTTGTAAACCTGTTGAAACGGATCCTTGTACGTCAGAGCCTTGACCGGCGGCGGCGCGGGTCCGTCCGTCAAGCTTTTAACCCGGTCCGTCTTCCCATTCGCCTCGTCTTTCTTCACTGCGCCTCGTCGTCCAGGCATATCCTTGGGTCCATCGCGATCCGCAAAGAAGTCCCCGAAACTTGCGACTTCAACGCCGAGTAGCTTCAACTTGGTGCTGAGATCTGGACGCTTGAACTTCCGCGGAGCATGAGCTTTTGCTTGTGTGAGGTTGAAGGCCAGAACGTCGGCCATTTCCACACCGGGTGCGATGAGGCCGAAAGTTTGGTTTTCCCAGCTCGCGCATTCGCCCACAGCATAGATGTCTGGAATGGACGTCGAGAGATCGGGCGCAACGACGATGCCGCCTCCTCGGTCGGCGCACCTAATACCGGCTTTCCTAGCAACCTCATCGCGAGCTTTGATACCGATCTAGACCTGTCAGCACTTACACGCGTCCCAGGCATCTGGAACTTACAGCAAAGCAGATACACGAACACTGCATCTCCTCTCCATCCTCAAAAATGACACCTTTAACGTTATTTCCCTCATCAGTGAGGATTTTCCCAACGCGTTTACTCAGCAGAACATCCAATCCCAGCGACTGCACCTGTTCCACCACCATCCCACCCGCATCACTGTCCAACTGTCTTGAGAGCACCCATCGGTTCCTCTCAATCAGCTTGACCTGCCCAAAATCTTCCAAATCCATCATTGCTTTCGCGGCTTCGAGGCCCAGAAGTCCGCCTCCGACAACAGCTCCAGTAGTTCCTTTTCTCGTGCTCGCGAAGTCTATGAGTCTTTGCAGATCGTCAATCGTTCGGTATACGAAAACGCCATTTGCGTCATAGCCGGGCGTGTGTCGAGGGAGAAGCGCGTCGGACCCTGTAGCCAGTACAAGGATATCATATGGGACGGTGTCACCGGCCGAGGTCTTGACGGTTTTATCTTGCGAATTGATTTCTGTTACGAGTGTGTTGAGATGATAATTCAGCGAGCCTTCCGGCATTGCTGAGTACTTGGTAGAATTAGTTCCAAACGTCAATTCCGGTCGACCATGTTAAAAAACTTGTACTTACCCATTCCTTCGGATTCAGATATAAATTCTCCACTAAGCGATGCTGGAAGAAACTCGTCAAGCCCACACGATTATACGCCAAATGAGGCTCCTCGCCGATGACAATGATATCGTACTCGCGCCTCTTCACGTCATACTTCATTAACTTTTCTCTATCCATTTCATCAGCAAAGCACCGAAACACTCACCCTCTGAAAACCAGAATCACTCACATGAACGCAATCCCCACCATCCCCAGTCCGACCACAACAATCCTCTTCCTGTCTTTCTTCTCATTCTCTGGCAGCTCCCCCTTTCTGTCCAAATCCGCCACCTTCTCCGGCAACTTGTTCGCCTCGGCATCATTCCATTCGCTATTCGATATACTCGACATATTCGCACCTTTCGAGCCCCATGTCGCCGTCACACCGGGTGAGGAGGGTAGATCATGCGCGTCGCCGTTCTTCGGCTCGATGCCCGGTGTGAGCACAGGCTCCGCTTCCGCCATACGTGTAGAGTGGAGCTCCGGGAGAGCTAGGTGTTGAGTAGAACGAATTGGTACAGTCGCAGTGTACAGAGACGGTGAGAAGCACACGGTATCGAACAAAGTTGATATGAAGAAAGAAAAGCGTATGGAGCCAAAAGCCAGGAACCAGAGATGAATTCAAGCTCGGGGCCCAAGACCAAGCAAGATAGGCCGACCAAGAAAAGAAACAAGAACCCACCACAGCCAGGCGTGAGAGGAGGTAACTCCGTGGCACCACCACGGCTGTACTGCATCCCTACCCCTACCTACAGTACCTCTCACTCAGTCCAGCCCACCGAGTGAGAGTAGGTAACTCCGTGGCACCACAGCTGTACTGCATCCTTATCCCTACCTATCTCTCGCTCAGTCAGCCCACCACCAATCTCCATCTCCCCAGAGGTAACTACCGCGCCTCTTACCCCTCTAACACCAGACGAGGTACCATCGCACCGCATCTCCGGCAGCGCCGCGGGGCACCAGATCAGATCAGCTCCCCTCACCTGCAATCATCCGCGGTCCAATCAAAAGAGTGACAATTGCAATCAGCATAATTGCTTTCTGCTGCGTCGTTCTCCGGGGAGATAGTAGTTGCGTTGACGTGCAGTGGGAGAAAGAGCTGCAGCTGCAGTTGCTCGGATGATCTTGATAAGGGGTTGCAGATAGGCCCCTGGCGCCAAGGCGATAAGGAACTTAGGCGAGGAGTGGCGATTGGGCGATGTGGGGCGAGGCGGGGGGTTGTGGGACACAAGACTTTTGGTGGCATGGGACGGATTGGGAAATGGGAATATGGGATGGGATAGTGGTTGTATTAGAGGAGGGTGAATGAGAGAGAGACAGAGGGAAAGATTTCGATGTTCACGATCGAAACCCCGAGGCTATTTTGAGGGCCGAGGGTCAGGTTGAGCATGTCGCAATTGAATTTCTTATACGGATATCTGAAAGAGACGAATTCCTAGAATCATTCCCATACAAGTACTGATAAAGAGCAACCCGTACATATGTCCAAGTCAAAATCAGAAATCTCGCACTCCAGCACCAACTCCAAAATCGCTAACGCTTTGCCCACCACTGCCATCCTTCAGTCCAGTCAAAAGAACAACAAATCCTCATCCGGCCACCCCTGCTCATTCAGCGCCTTATGCACACTCATCTCTAGCGCCTCAGGCCCACAAATCAGAACCAACGAGTCCCCACCTCCACCTCTATCACAGTGCTCCCTGAGCAACGGTGCAGAAATCCGGCCCCGGAGACCCAGCCAGTCCTCCGGGCCCTGCGTAAGTGTATACAGCAGCCTGCATCGATCCACATTGTCTCTAGCGAACACATCCAGATCGTCCTTGCACAGGATATCCTCGACGAGGCGGTTGCCGTTGAGAACAACGCAGGTGGTCGGATCGTCCTTGTCGTGCATCACTGCGCGCAGGACCTGGAAGATGGGCGTGATGCCCGAGCCGCCCGAGATCATGAAGAAGCGCTTTACGCGGCGTTGTTTGCCGTTGACGGTGCAGAGCCCGCGGGCGAGGTATTCGAATTTGCCAATGGGGCCTTTGAATTCGACGAAGTGGCCTGTGGGAATCGCGTCGAGGGCTTTGGTCATCTTACCGCCTTGTCGCTCTTTGGTGTCGAAGTAGACTTTCACGAGGACGTCGCAGTAGCCCCTTTTGGTGGTCTCTGAAATCGGGGTGTAGCTCCGAATGATGGCGTCTCGAGTGACGGGGTCCCGCAATCTTATCATGAGGTGTTTGCCGGTAGGAAGTCCGAGAGATTGTTCGTCGTGATCCAGCTTGAAGGTGAATATTCGGGTGTCCCAGGATACGGTCTTCTTGGATGTAAGGAGCGTTTTGTTCCAGACTCTGGCGTCCAAAAATACTTCACGCGGCTCTGTGGACTCGTTCTGCGGTTCTCCTTCGGCAAGGACGCGACGCGATACTTCATCCAAAGAACCCATATGGTAGTCCGTCATCATTGCTTTGGCGGTTTCACTGTCTGGGACGTGTTAGTACGCAATCGTTGGTGGAGCTTCTGACTTACGGATCGCCATAAACTCATCGCTACTATCCAATCCGGCAGCCGATATAATGCTTTGAGCACCTCCCGGGTGACCCTCGAGAAAAGCAGTCCCATCATATACCTCGCCGTTAACTACAAACCATGGTTGCTCCTTGTCATCATGTTTTCTGAGCTCATCAATAGTGATGACTCGATCAACACCATCTTTTGTCATCTTGATATCTTTGGGTTCTTCAACCTCAATCGTCTCTGCCTCTTCGCTTCCTAATCTCTCGCCCCAAAATCCATTAGTGAGGTTGCCACCAGCCTTTTTCACTCGTTCCATCCAACCACCGGGCATCAGTGCCGGCTGCGTAGGGTGCTCAAATCGTAGCACGTCGTTTTCGTTATGGATGACAATTCGATACCAGGGATTGTTCATCATACCCAACACCGACCAGTACATATCTCTTGGCTGAATATTCATGCTCTCGTCCATCACTCGGACTACGATATCTTTTGATTCCTTCAGTTCAGAAATAGGGACATCAAGGCTCCACAGACACCAGCAAAAGCTCGATTCTCGCCAGTCCATGTCGAGCCGACCACCAAATAGCTGTTTATCTTCATATGCTCGGTACTTGTCTTCAGGGTATTCGATATTCGTTAATCTCCACGTCTTGCCTTGGTCTATAGATAACTCAGCTCTCGTGATCCGACGGCCCCCGCCACTGTAAGCATAGCCCCTGACTGTGTAGTTTTCAGGAGCCTCGGTGACTTTCAACGTTTCATGGTGCGCTGGAAATGCGGTTGCTGAGTTGGGGCCCAGATCGTAGATTGCGTAGCGATCGTCCGTCCACCACGCCGGATTCTTAGCAGCTTCATCTGGATCTACCATTGTCCTAGAAATGTCAGTTGCGACTTAGCGGTCTCTAGAGATACCCACGGAAGAACTCGGTTGTCGTATATATGGTACCAGTTATCACTAGGCTCGGCAGTAACGATGAGTTTTCGTAACCATTTGACGCTTCGGCCTCCGATTTGACCCGGAATCACTGCACGTAGCGGTTGTCCGTGGTCGGGTCTTAAGATCTCGCCGTTCATCTTGTGGGCAAGCATAATGCCGCGATTGGGATCCATGACCCAATTGAGCTTGACCGATGTCCCATAATATCCATTGGGCTGGTCGTCTTCAGCACTATTCTATTGATATAGATTGGGACACTCACCAGCTTGTCGGCGCCCTCCATGCAGACGTATTTCGCCCTTCTTAGTGGTCTAGCTCTTTCGATAACATCTTTTAATACGACTCCAGTGAACAGGGCAGTAGAAACCCCGGCTGGTCCCCATGAGAAACCTTTCGATTTGCGCACAACATTCTGCTCTTTCCTCCTGTTCCCTGCACATACCAGAGTGACTGGATACGTCACGTTCTCGTAGTCTGACAAGAGCTCTTTAAGGGTGATTGTGAGAGGATTGGCTACCATGCTGTAGTCAATGTCAGCAAAGTGTATGTTCCAAAAACGCCATGATCATACCCTTCAACAGTAAATTCCCAATCGAGCATATCCTCTTCCCGCACGACAGGCACCGCGCCGTGGTTGCGCACATAGAACAGTTCTGGACTCGTCAAGAAACCTTCATTGAAGAGGTCAGTCAGAGGTGCTTCGACGTTGAATGGGTGGACGCCAGTCAATCTGATCAATCGAGGGTCCCTTGGTACGTGCGAGTCGGGTGTGGGTCGGTCGATATCAAGAACTTTCGCAGGAATAATTGTCGGTGGTGGGAGAAGACACGGTAGGAGATCTTTGCCGTCGTCGCCCGCAGACTTCTCATTTTCTCCGTCTACTATTGTTTCAGGAGGGGTCGGGGGTAGAGCGGCATCTTCGCTAGTCACCGGTACCTTCGTTCCATCGACAGTGACACTCATGATGAATAGATCCAAACGACACAGTTGCAGGTCTTACGAGTCCAAATTAGGATTAATGACAGGGTACCAAGATAGCAGCGCAAGTCAACTTGTGCGAATGCGGTGCAAAACAACTTTCATCGACAAAGCGTGAGGAATGTGGCTACGCCGTGCAAGTGCATCTCAGATATCCAGAACAACTACAGCGGCAAACGGGCTAGCGGGCTAGAGCATCTGTATGCACTTTCATCTTGGAACTCCGTCATGTTTCTGACTACAGATGCCAATGATCGGAGAAAGCTGGCTCGCGAGCGGGAACGGCGCAATCCCAAAAGCGCTGAACCTACAGGGCAAAAGCAATGACTTAACCGGAGATCGTGGGGAGGATGTGATGCGCCCATATCGCTGGCAATGTGGCTCCATGATGACGCGAGGGGTGATCGGGGCTGATGGGATCTTCGCTCGAATATGCATCCTTATCTTCTGCAAATAAGAAGCCTAGTTATCCTAGTGCTAGGAACTGAATCGTGGTTAGCGTATCTGTAGGCCGTGTATGCAACGTCGGAGCTGCCGGCGTGCGCATTCGTTCGTGGTGTCTAGAGTGCGGCATTTGATAGCCAGTCTATAACCAGTGTTTCCCAGCGGAGATACTTGAACGATATTTCCCGTGGAGAAGGCGTTGCATTCATCTATTCTTTCTACCTTCTCGACGTCTGCCTCCGGACGACTCGCGGTTGCGATACTCTATTCTGTGTAGCAATACACTCACAAAGAGGGTTTGTGTGACGACAAGGTCTCACCCATCCATACTAGTAGGATTGAATCGTCCGCTTCTTGGTCATCGATGGCCTTCGCGCTTTTGTTGAAAGCCATCCTTTCTTGCTTTTATTTGTCGCTCTTTCACTTTTTGCTCACAATTCAGTATTCCATCGCAGACGTCCTCGAGAATAATCATCTCTTGCATGCTAGACCTGCACCTGGCACTGGACAGCAGTGCTCGGCGGGGCTAGGTCTCGGCGATGAGCGGGGTCGTACAGGCCTTGAAGCCGCATCGCCGTCCACGGAGTTGTCGCATCGCAGTCACGCAGGGAGAGGGCGATAGATGATCGCATGAGACAACAGATGGGAGATAAGAGAAAGATGTTTGGGTGGAGCGAGATACCGGTAGTCGAGTGACGGAGGAACTCGGCCGCGGTTCCGCACTGTCACATCTCCGCGGACCGGAAGGCGCTGCCTAGCCGAAGCAGACCGAATATAGAATCCACATCGTCTACCGTAACTCCATAGATTTTCCGGAGCACAACAAGAAATAGGAATTTAATGATTCCCATCTGTATAGTGAGATCGAGTAACGCACTGTGGGTCAACAGTGGCATCCGCAGTCCAGTATTCAATACAGGCATACTCTAGCGCCCAACATCACACATAACATAAACAGGGAACTGAAATAACAGCCTAGGCGGACAAAGGCCCTACTTGAACCTGTCCTTGGAGTCTCTTTTCGATAGTACTTGCGCGGTCTTTCATTCGGTCAGCGGTCTTCTTCTTGGCAGATGCCTTGTCGAATCTTCCCTTTGCCCCATGCTTGATTCTAGTAATCATATCGCCAGCTTTGCCCTTGGTCAAGTCTTCTGCTGTCAATTGGTCTTCTTTTGGCCGTAGTTTGTTCAAGAAATCTACTTGCGCTTGAGAGGCACGACTCCTGCGCCAAGATTGGCTTTTAGAAATCCAGATGTGTTCGAAGACCTCGGAAGCAAAGGTGTCTGCCGCATGGACAATATGTTCGAAAGACTCTGACTGAGCGACGACTCTAGGGGTAGCGTATGGACTCTTTGATTTAGCAGACCATGGTAGCTTCCGGTAGTATCTAGCCTGGAAGCCGCCGTCTTCACCGGAGGGCTCGATAATCAGATAGTTGCCACCGTTGGTAGTGAGAATGTATCTTCCATCTCCAACGCCGACCCAAGCAAACTCGCTAAGTCTTCTAATATACTGATCCCCGGACGTGTCTGCAATGAGATCATGCACCGAATCGTAGTCGGTGAAGGTAACCGAGCCAGTCAGCTTCTTTGCAACAGTCTGTCTCTTGACCTCAGCCACCTCTTCTTCCCGCTCCTTTTCTTTCTCTTTTCTCTCCTTGAGCTTGGCCATGTCTTCGGTCCCTGCATTCTCAACGATCTCAGCAGGATCCAGTCCGAAGAGTGTAGGGGTAGACACCACGCCAGTGCTTAGTGCAGCTACGAAATCGATGACATGGCAGTTCTCTTTCCCTTTATGAAGCCGCATGCCTCGCCCGATCATCTGCACAAGTAAGTTGCGAGACTTCGTCGGTCGGGCTAGAAGGACACAGTCAATGTTCGGGATATCAGTGCCTTCCGTAAAAACACCACAATTGAGAAGCACGGGAAAGTCGCCGTTTCTAAACGCATCGACTCTTGCACTCCGCGTCTTCCTAGGCGTGTCGCCAGTCACGAACTGGGCATCGACGCCATATTGCCGAAACTTTGCTGTAAGGTTTGTGACGTGGCTGAGGTCGACGCAGAATACGAGAGTCGAGTTCCGTTCTTTGGCGCGCGTTTTCCAGGCTTTCACAACAAGCTCATTAGTCTCCTCTGTATCGATGGCTTTGGACAGAGCTGCAGTCTGAAAGTCTTTATTGGCTCCAGTGCCGACCTTGCTCAGATCTACTTTCATTTGTACGGTCGTGAACATGACGTCGGACAGCCAGTTCTCTTCGATCATGTCCACATAGTCGCTATGGCTGTTAGGCTAATCGATCCCTGATCTTGCAGAGCGTGCGTACCGATGATAGACGATGTGATCTATGACAGCCCCAAGCTTCTGGCCGTCAAAGCGTGAGAAGGTGGCGGATACACCGACTAGTGCAGGCGCAGACACTGTTTCCCAGTCGGCAGCATGTCGTAGTCCGAAATGCTCCAGTACACCCAGATACGTAGAGCTGACGATGTGATGCGCCTCGTCTACCAGGACGAGCTTGTACCGAGACGGATCAAACTTATCCAGCCGGCAGCCAGACATGATGCTCTGGATGGAGGCTACCGTGATATCAGCGGCCCCAGAAGCATGGTTGTTGCCCATCTCGATATCAACATGCTTGAGCGGATATGCGAGTGTGCAGTGGCGCGCAGCTTGCTCGACCAGCTCACGGCGATGGGCGAGGATAAGGGTTTGCGAGGCATCGCCGACAGTGGGGATTCGGTCGATCAAGTGGGTGAAGATGACCTGGCCGATGATCAGCGAGGGCAGCGGCGGGAAACGAAGCTGCTCACAGTCTTGCCGCTCCCGGTCGCAAGCGACACGCCCAGTCTCTTGTGGCCCCTCTGCAGGTAGGCCAGCACCGACTGGATGCATTCTTCCTGGTACTCGCGCAGCGTGACCTGCGTTGGCAACGGGGCTGGCGAGGCAAGCGGGGGGATATCCGGAGGCACCAAGGCGGGCGCGACGTGCGTGGACGCGCACCGGGATATGGGACGAGGGCGAGCACAGCCGGCCCGCCTGGAGAGTCTCAGCGCATAGGCATAGCGAGCGAGGCGGAACATGAAGATCGCACGAAGACAGGACACGCAGCGGGGGAGCGAAGATGGCGCGCAGTCACGCTGGATGGCATCGCGGGTCGAGGCCGAGCTATCTCCGTCTTGGCAGATGTTTTTCCTCGGTGAGCTTTCACAGCAAACTTCACGTCGTTGAAAGTTCACCGCCCAGCATGAAATCACCCGCCGCGCCCCGCTTCCGTCCGCTGCAGGGAATGGCGTATGCGAGATCGACCCCCTTGCGCCCACTACCCACCGCCCCCGGCACCACACGATGAGCTCAGAATCCGACTACAAACCAGCCGCCAGCGAACCCGCATCGTCAGACGACCAGCGCCATGTCCGCCGAGAGGCCGTCTCCCACCCTCCGAGCTCGCCCCGAAAACGACGCCGTACATCGCGATCGACTTCTCGCGACGACTCGACGCGGAACCCCAAGCGCCGCGTAGAGGGCAAGTACAACGACGGGTACCGCGTCCTCTTCAACGAAAGCGTCGCGAGCGCGGCTGCTCGGGTTGACCTAGGCGAGGACGTGTTCAGGACGGGCACACAGATCGGGGCCTCGATGTGGACAGCGAAAGAGTCCTCCGTGTTCTTCGCCGCCTTGGGCAGGCTCGGCAAGGACGACAGCCCAGGAATCGCGGATGCTATTGGCACGAAGAGCATCCCCGAAGTCAAGGAGCTCCTTCTGCTCCTGCACGACGCTTCGTTGAAGCGGGGGGATACGAATGTGGCCTTTGAGGACATCCCCGCCGCGATCGATATCGGACCTGACTGCGCTGAGCAGCTAGAAATGGCTGCCGATGCGTTGGCCTGGTACCAGGAGAAGTTCGAAGCGAAGCAAGAGCAGCAAAGATATGGAGAGCACTGGTTGATCACACCCGAGATTGCGGGCCAGGTCGAGGGTGCTTTCTTATCCTCGAGACCGCAGTCCCGTTCCTCCGAAACACCTGCTCCGCCCGCTGGCGGCCAGGAGACTGTGCCGCAGATACTACAAGACATCCCAGAAGGCAAGCTCATAAAGCTTTCTGCTCTCCTTTCGCTTTCTCAATCCCTGTTTATGAACAACGCGCCCACAGCCTCAGTTCCATGGCCGCACTGGTCGGATCTGGTGTCCGAGCTAGCCTCTGAACCATCCATTTACCGCTCTGCACTCAATGATTTCCACACGCTTGTCCTCTCACTCACAAAGCGGATCACCCAAGTAGCTATTTTCCAAGCCACCTCGCGGATCCGCGCCCACGGCTGGCGTCTCAAGAAAGGAGTAGGTCCGATTGTCAAGACAAGAGACGTGCTCACGGCCATTGACGTACTGGGCTTGAAGAGAAACGGAAACGTGCGGTGGACGGGCTTGGCCAGGCGATGTGGACTGCGCGTGTTTGACGGAGGACGGTATGAGCGGAAGGAGGTCAGCTGGGACGAAGCGGAGCGATTGCTGGGGTCGATGGATGCTTCTGTAGGCTATGGCGACACAGACACCGAGACAGCCGGCCTTACCTCTGGAGCTGAAGACGCGCCTTTCAAGTCCAGAGCCATGCGGAGCGGCACGCCACTGCCATCCAGCCGCCCCGTATCCTCCTCCTCTGAAGGAGAAGACGACGCCGACGATGCAGACCAAGAAAACGAACATGAACACGATACTTCGGATGCCGACGACTCCGCCCACGAGCACACTCTCGCATTCTCAAACCCCTCATCCAAAACCCCGAAGTCCAGACCAACACAGCAGAAACCTTCGACCAAGAAGCCAGCCAACAACAAGACTCGCATCTCCGCCACCTCCTCCGCCTGCCCTCTCCCAAAGCCGACTACATGAAGCTCGCCGCCCACGGCACCGATCCCGATCCCGACCCCGACCCCGACCCCGAAGCGTCCGACAGAATCGTTCCCGACACCGCCGACTGGCGCATCTGGACTGACTACCACGCCCCCTGGGAAGACTCCAGCTGGCCCGTGCCGCTGGCCAAATTCCACGCCAACCGCCGTCTTAACCAGGCGCCGACGCCGCACGACGGAGAAAACGCGCACGCACATTCAAATGCAAATGCAGCCAGCGACACCGACTCGCCCTCCTCATCATCTTCCACAGACGGCCGAGGCGGCAGCGACCGTACTCGCCCCGCCAAGAAGAAACGGCGCAAGCCCAGGGGCGTCGAGATCCCCATCCGCGGCGCAACCGCATATGCAGCGCTGCAGGAACGAGCAGGGCCAGACGCAGACGCAGACGATGGTGGGGGCCCGAGTATGCGTGTCGATGCTTCGGACAACAACGATCACGACGACGATGCTGACGACGACGATGCGAAGTATCCCACGCCATCGATCGAGGGCGCGGGTCTAGGCGTTATTGAGAACGAAGATGATGGTGTCAACGAGCATGGCTACGAGGCCGACGAAGGCATGGATTCGGAGTGATGGAGAGTCGATCGATGACTTTTCACTTTGCTTGCGAAGTGCGAAGTGAGAGCAAGAGACGACGCAATTTACGCAAGCAGACATGTCAGACATAGTGTAGTGTATGTAGTAAGGTATCAACGTAGTTATCACGCATGCCAGATTACATAGAATCTCACAAAACTTCGCCCGCCACCAACTGACTGTGCGCATTATCTTCTCATACACGAGGAAACGCGGCGCCCGCGGCTGCTTAAAGACTCTTTCTTCTTGACATGTTTCAAATAATGCTGAAGATTGCTATATACAGAAGCTTAGCTTAACTTCGCATTTCTCTCTCACACACACTTTCACACTCTCTCGCCGCGACCGACCGACCGACCGACCAATAGGCCCAACCCAGCTTCCCCCTTTCTCCCACGTGTTGTTTTCTCGGGAGGAAAGACGTAGGCTAGGTAAATAGGCCGACATCTATCTATACATTAAAACGCATTACGTTGACATAGCTCCCCAGTACAGTCCTGTGTGCGTGCGTGTCCTGCCCTCGAGTGTATGTTGAGCGGTAGATAACGAGGAAGACGATCCGAGCCGCACAAGATCCAACAACATCGGCGGGCGACCCATGTATTACCCAAGACCTCCCTTCCCCGCTCACGTCGCCCGCGCTAAATCCCACTGGGTAGTAAAACATCGGAAAGGAAAGAAAAGTCCCGTCCCGAAGTCTTTCCCGGGGAAAGGAAAGACGCCCAAAAACCCATGAAAATATTCTATGTTCGGAAGTAAAGAAACCGTCCTCTTATGCTGTTGCCATGTAAACGCCAGTGACTCCCGGGACTGAACATGCATGAGAGACTGAAAGAACTGAAAGGGGTATACGCCGATGGTGCAAGGGGCGCTGGAAACGCTTGAAGAGACTTTTCCCGAGACAGTGCGACGGGAGAAGGAAAAGGACCCGACTCGATGAGAAGAAGTGAGAAAGAGATATCAGAGTGTGCTCATGGTCGTTTCTTCGTGTCGCCGCCGGGGGTAACGGTGTCCAGTACAGTACTGACCTGCTTGATGGGTAGAGAAGAAGTGTCGAAGTGCAGGGTAACGAGCCAGGCACAGAGGATGTTTGCGAGGTGATGGAGGACATACGCATATGTAACGCCGTAGACGGCTGCGTATGCGGCGATCGAGAAGAGGAGAACGTTGGTGAACAGGCGCACATTGGACTGAACGCGAGGAACCATACGGCCTGTGCTGAGGGTTTCGACAAGGAGGATGAAGGGCATGATGGATAGGATGTTGTGATGAGATGAAAATGGAGTTAACCAATGTACTGCGAGGTTTCGTACCCACACAACCAGGACCGGGAGGTTGATGGGGAGAATCCAGATCATGAGGATGAGAATGGAATGTGCGTAATTATAGAAATTGTAGTTCGTGTCGAGGTTCTGGTTGCTGTTACTATAGTGTGCGGGGCACAAATCGAAGTTACTTACTGTATCCTTTGCCAGCTTGAAGCCACGAACACACGTAGCAACTTGCACTATGCAGAGTACCATGTAGGCAAAATGGTAAGGAATTGCCGTCGACACGAGTAATAGTAGAATGCAGGTCGTGATGATCCGTTGGCGGTTGGAAGTAACGGCGAATGCTGTTGGTGACCTTTTGCTGTCCTCTGGTCGTGTCGCGGATGGGCGGACCAAGGAGTAGAGCATTGAGAATAGGTAGGTGACTACAAGCACAACGTAGTTTACGGCTACGCAGATTCCGGTGCACATCAGTCCAAATACAGGGATCAAGAAGCAGAAGAACGCATCATCCGATCCCAGTAGCAGCTCGTTGTTCGTGTATTCGAACGGATTTGTCGCATTCCCTTGAACTTGGCTGGGCAGCCAGTGTTGGTGGGATTGTGAGGACTGTGAAGCTTGATGACGGGCCCCCGCCAGCGCAACAGACAAGGCAGTAAGCGCACCAAAGGCTAGCGGTAGCGAGGTTTTCAAGCATTCGTTCAAGCCTTCAGCGAAGCTCATGAAGATACCGGAATCGTCGTAGACCTGGAACTGCTTCCTAAGGACCATGGCGACGATTAGGAGCGGGAAGGCCGCGAAAACGATGCGATAACGCATCCACAGCTTACCCAAGCTTCCAAGCAGATCGACCTTTAGTGACACCTCCATAGAGCTGTCGCACGTTGGGTCCGACCAGATCTGCAAGGATAACCCATTGAAAGGCTGTTTGACGAGGAACGGAGGTGGCATGTATGGAGCGACGCCGTGCAGATTGATGTTGGCATCTTTGACATTGACAAAGAATTTGCTCTCGTAGACTTCGGTGATGTACTGGCGGAGAAGGGGTGCAAACATGTCTCCTGCATCACACGCTTGTCTGCCTAAATGCAGCTTATATGCTAGAAGGCTGGAGTGTAACGCTGGAATCTTGATGTCCACCGATAGCGGACGCCGCGCAGGTAGGCGCAAGGACAATCCTGTTGACAATAGGCGCTTCAGGCCCATATCAACGTGGAGTACCGAATCGGATGCAGCGCTGAACTCGGCAACCACCCATCCCGTACTGTGCTCCCCAGCTTTGTCGACCACAGCCACGAACTGGTGCTCTGTAAGATCTTCGAGATCGTACTGGAGGTACGAGAACGGACGCTGGTCGGTCTTGAAAGGGTGAGTGGAGTAGCGAGTCGAGGCTGGAAGCGCAATGACGTCGGAAGCAGCATTCTTGCAGGCTAGCCTCGTTGAACCGGAACTGTCGCCGGATAGGTCCATGTTCATAGAGAAAAGCGTAGCTGATTGCCCACTCTGATGCGGGTATACGCTGCAAAACATTACTTCGAGCTTGCCATACTCGCCAGGTGAGTCCAGCCCCTCGTTTGTTAACAGTGTGAATTTTCGGCCTTCTGGTGTTCCCTGTGGTGGGACCGGCAAGAGGTAGGCCTTGGGTTTCTGTTTCGACTGTCCAAGACTGCGCAGGACCAGCCTCTCGCCCTGCGATATCATTGCACTATTGTCTTCTAGGGTAAGAAGTGTTCTCGGCTCTTTGTGCGGCAAGGTCTTCTCCGCAATGTCCTCGAGACCGGTCAAGAACCATTTCTTGAACCCCCGCATCCGTTCTGCGCGGGGAAGCGTTTGTGTCGGTCTCGATACGTCTATGACGTCGTACAGGGCGCGCACGACGCTCTTCCGGGCTTGATCGCACCATGTAATGGCCAGATGATCCATACCTGTCCAGACATTGGGTATAGAAGCCGTGAACACGGTGAAACCATGCGTTTCAGGGACCAGTGACGCAAGGCTTGCGTAATCAGAAGGTACTACCGTGTCCAACCCTCCACCGGCGATCGAGATCAGGGTGACGTGCCATAGGGGGTTGTCAATGGCCCACTTCTGCGAGTAGGCCTGCCTCCAATAGTCGTTCACGCCTTTGTACGTGCGCACAATGTCTCCATCAAAGGAAACCGGGGGGCGAGCGTGAGGGGCGGAGAGGGTGAGGATGGTGTTGATTGAGTTCGACTGGTAGTTTGGCATGGTCAGCATCGTTCGAGCCACCATGCCGCCCATCGAGTGCCCAAGTATGATGACCGAGGCGGGATCCGGCAGGTTGCCGTCGCGGAGAGATCGCGCTGGGGTATGGTACAGCGACAATATGAAGGAGATGGCGTCGTTCAGATATTCGGCCTGGTCTAGCAATGTTTGCCCGTGGAAGGCCGTGATGTCCTCGTTGAAATCCACCGAGAAGAAGTCCAGGGGTCTCTTGCCGGCGCTATTGGCACCCGCGTCGTGCCGGAGGACGTTGTGGTAATGGTATGCTGCTTCGGCGGCGAGCGGCCGGACCTGCTTGTAGCTGCCTGCATTGCCGGGGATGAAGAGCACCGGAACACCTTTGACCTTTGCATTGTTAGCTCAATGGCGTGCATGAGGAGGACGCGGGCATACTCTGATGTCGTCATCTATGCCGCCCTCTCTGTAGAGATATAGAGAATATTTGCTCGCAAAGCGCGTGTGTTCCGTGTCGAAATCGTCGAATTTGGCAAACGCCGGCCGCATATATGACATTTCGCATCCTTTGATATCCAGTTGCCGTGACGTGAAGGACTGCACCATAAGGAACAGAAGACCGAATCCCAGCAGTGTCGTCACCAAAGTGGCCAACGAACATGCCCACGGATTGCGCAGGCGTCCGCGCCGCTTCCCGGGGCCTTCGACGGCAGTGGCCGGCGTGTTGTCCTGGGCCAACTGGTTCATTGTGCGATCCTCTTGTTCGCGCTGCGGAACTGGGGCGGTGCCTGCGGAGGGGTCGCGGTAGAGGTGGATCCTCCCGGATGACGATCGCACCACGGGTGCCGTGCCGTCCCTGCTCCTGTTCGTCGCGCGGGTGTCGTCCTGGGTGGCTTTCGCTACGCTTGGCCGGCGGTCGTCAGCCTGGTCTCCCTGCGCGGCGGGTGTTCCAGAGGTCGAGGTGCCCGGGGCCTCTGCAGACGTCGAGGAGTCGGAGGAGCGGCGCCTCATCTATCCGGCAGATGCGCCTGCTGCACTGCGAGCTGCGCCTTCCTGTGCGGTGTCGAGGCCACAGAAGCTGCGCGGTCCCGCACCCGGCCCCTCCCACCTTTTCCTTTTCGACGGGGCGGTCCCCTTGTCCAACAGAAGCTCGACGCTGGCGGGCGATGGCGGCAATGCGGTGCAGGCGCAGGTGCTGTGCAGTGCTACCGGGGGTGCGAGGCGGCCGTCGGGCCCATGGAGCGTAGTGGGTGAGGAGCTGCGCGGGTTGCGGATTGCGGATTGCGTGGAAAGGGCGGTTGCGAGTGCGCGGCCAGAGCAACGCACGCTGCCAAGAAGCGACCGACTTTGTTGATTCTAAAACGAGAGACTGGGCAGCACCGGCGCCGTCCTCAATGCTCGAGCCGACCGAAGGCGAACTGCGAACTGCGGGCTCACCGCGCGGCTTTGGAGGATGGAGGTGGAGGGGAAGGAGGTCGCCCGTGCCAGTGGGCCTGATATCTATCGAGCACGAGCACGAGCTGCAGCGGCTTAGCATAGCAGCTTCGAGGCTGTGACCGGGGTGCGATCATGACGAATCCCTCTGCAGCTGTTACCTGCCACTCCACTTCGACCCGACCTCAGCTGCGGTATGACATGCACGCGGCCGAGTGCTTCCCGTCTTCTCAGGACCGAGGTTTCATGACCCTACTGCTTCTCTCGAGTGCTGCGTCAACAGAAGCACGACCTGCGACTTGCCCGGCATGTGGCGGCTGCCGGTTCCGGACAAGCCAATATTTCCTCGCTGCAGCAGTTGTTCGCTTAAGTCAGCCCCCAAAACACTCACGACAACCGCCCCCACCCGACGGCCTCGCTGCCTCTCGACACCGTCCATCACTGCACGATGGATTGCCTGTTCCACGACTACTTGTGGGAGACCGTCAGTCTGTCGTCACCACTCCCGGCGCTTGCGACTCGACCCACGACTGTCGACGAAGCAACACTGCCCCTCCGTGCATGCTAGCGCCCGCCAGTGGGACATCGTCACGGCCAGTGCATTCCACCTTTCCGTTTCCGATGTGCCGGCGCAGCGCTGAGCCGCCTAAGACTCCATGCGCGCCTGCCGAGTACAAAACAAGCTATCAGCCTTTGCTCGCTGTCTCGACTGCAGTGCGGCCGAGAGATGTAGCCATATGTTTGGCATCTATCATCGGCATCATTACCGGGCTACACATGAGCTCCTCCAACTGTCGCGGATCCGCCGATTCCATCATGCAGCAAAGCCCCAGATCTATGGAAACCTGGACTATGTGAAGAACGAGATCCGTGTCATCAAAATCGCGCCCGGACGATGGGACGATGAACTATTCTGCAGATTGAAGGTTGTTTCGCTCGACCGCTTTCTCAGCCCTAGATACGACACCTTGTCTTACACGTGGGGCAGCTCAAAGACCACCAGAACGATAAGAGTTGACAAGCAGAGTGTCGATGTTTCGGCAAACCTGTTCATAGCTCTGCGAGCACTTCGCCGTACATTCCGGACGGTGACCATTTGGGCGGATGCTCTTTGTATCGACCAAGAGAATAACAGCGAGAAGAGCACGCAGGTGGCTTTGATGGGTAGGATCTATAAGCAAGGCCGGCAGACTTGGGTCTCATTTGGTTGTCCAGACGAGAGGTGGGCTGATGGTAGTTGGGCACCGGCCTCCCACCTTACAGAGAACGCACGCTTGTTGAGACGCCTGGGCCGCGGTGCGTGGAGGTTATTGTGGCATCATCTCATTCTGCGCCGCTCGCCCCAGGCGAGGCTGGGTGTGAATCATATCTCGGACGCATGCCGACTCATGAGAAGCGTGGGGCATGAAGATAATCTTGACGATCAGGGTCTGGAGAATCGAAGAATAGCTACGTCTATGCTCACTTGGCTGGCCTGTCATGACTACTGGTCGAGAGTATGGATTGTGCAAGAAATTGCACTGTCGCACAAAGACCCGATCTGCATCTTTGGTAGACACCAGGTTCCTCTCCTCTCGCTCGACACAGTCTTTTCGGACTGGGCGGCTGGGGTTACTCGGTCCACGGAAGCGCGGAGGGCAGGCTGGTCTCCTGCAGTAGGAAGAGGAGTGGACCGCGCCCAAGAGATATGCATGCTATGCGACGAGATTCTCTCCATATGGACACTGCGTCTGTCAGGCAGCATGGGACTATTGCGCGCACTACAGTTCGCGAGTTATAGACGTGCGAGCGTTGCACACGACCATGTCTACGGGCTTCGCAGTCTTCTTCCGGCCATAGAGCAAGAATCACTGCAGCCAGACTACAACCTCTCTATACCTGAGCTCTATGCTTCCGTCACCAGTCTCCTCTTGCGACAAGGGAATTCTGTCAGCCTGCTTTGTGCTGCTGTAGGGACCAGCCAGCAAAACGAACACAACTTACCCTCGTGGAGCCTAAATTTCAGCAAGCCCCTGAGACTTCCCCTCCATAGTTCTGGCCTCAAAGACTGTGAAGACCCCAATGGACATGAGTCAACTGGATTCGACAGCCTCCGTCTCCACGGGAAAAACCTGGGGGAGCAAGTCACTACACCAGTGCCGAGAGACTATACTTTCGATGGCCTCACACACAGTCCGGAAGTCTCGACTTTTCTCATAGGGAACATCTATGAAGAAGATACTTATAGAAGAGGATGGGGCGTGAACGATATAGATACTGAGGTTGACTGGCAACAACGCCACGGTCCTAGCTTTGTCGAACAGTCAGCCGGTCCAGCCAACGCCGCAAACCGTACCTCTGAGCCCAGAAGTCGTATGGGCCAAAAATACGCGGTTTTCCTGACTGACCAAGCAAGACTTGGAAAATGTGCAAATGAAGTGCAAAAAGATGATGAAATATGGGCGTTCGCGGGATCAACCACCGCGTTCGTACTCAGACCTGTTGTGCCTGGGAATGAAGAAGGCCGTCCGTCGGGGAACAGGTATAGGTTGGTCGGTCCCTGCAACTTCTTGGGTCACGTCTCCAACACCGTGCATACCTCGGGTTCGGATCAAACCCAGTCTATCGAGATTGTATAGACTATAGCAATGCTGTACGACCCGGCCACCAATAGGTCTCATACTTCGAGAACTTACTAATATTGATAGACTTACTTGGAGGTGCGAAACTGGATAATTCTTTAGAGAACTCGACAGTTCAGCAGCAAGAAAAAGACATGTTATAATCGTTCTACCTCCTGCCAAGTTTCCCTTGGGAGAATGACATCAAAGGTTTCGCGAGCTCATAGCGTTTGGAGAATAAGTGATGGCAACCCCTAGCATAGTTCATTACTCATGAAAATAGACTTGGGCAACTAATCCTCTCAATAGTATAGGAGTTTCTAGCAAAAATGAGGAGACCCGATATTACACGCCCTTCTCGCTACATACCAAATTGCAACCAATGTTAGTGGCCCGATTGACGGCCATTCCGGGTCTAGCCCCACTGCACTGCACCATTCACCCCACCATTCAAAGCCCGAAACGCGGACTCCAGGTGCGCTCGATCAGTGATCACGATGAGTCAGTTATCGAGTCACACATATATATAAAGGACGTCCTTTTCCATACCTACCTACTAGATAGACATCCCAAGAATTCCTGTCTCTGTCGGATTGGATTGATGTTCCAGGTCTGAGTCAGTCATGGTAACGTCAACGACACCACCAACGCTCGCGGTGCAGGAGACGAAGAAGAAGTTTGGGAAGGAGTTGCGCAAGGAGTTCTTGTTTGATGAGAAGTGGTTGAATCTCAACCATGGTGAGTGGCCATATCTGTAAACATCGCCGACATTTAGGCCTTCACAGCATCACCTGCGGGAACAGCGCCATATTCATCAACTCATCTTTTTTTTCTTTTCTGCTTCGTGTCTCTCTTCCGAAATGCGGGTTTCCGAAATGAGTCAGATTAGCACGCGTATTCTCCATCTGTCTTTCAGATTGCGTACTTCATCTTCTTGACCTTCATACCCGGGGGATCCGATCCGATCCAGCCTCTCTGTGAGTATATCGGAACCCAGATTTTCATCTGATCTGTCCAGGCTCCTTCGGCACCTACCCGCGCGCCATCCAAACCGTGCTCTGCGCCTTCCAAGACGACGTCGAAGCCCACCCGGACAAATTCATCTGGTACACGTACCCGCAACGGCTCGACGAGTCGCGAGAAGCCATGTCGAAAGTACACCTCACCACCTCCCCATCCAATCCATTCCCCCCTGACCACCCCTTACGAACTGACGCATCGCTCCAGCTCCTCAACGTGCCTGCGTCCACGCTCGTCTTCGTGCCCAACGCCACCACAGGCATCAACACCGTCCTGCGCAACCTGATCTTCACCCCCTCAGACAAAATCCTCTACTTCTCCACCATCTACGGCGCGTGCCACAAAACCATCACCTACATCACTGAGACGACGCCCGCCGAAGCCGTCAAAGTCGAGTACACGTACCCGGTCGAAGACGACTGGCTAGTGAGCGCTTTCAAGGAGAAGGTCAAGGAGGTTGAGCGCAACGGCGGAAAGGTCAAGATCGCCGTGTTCGACACAGTGGTCAGCATGCCGGGCCTGCGCATGCCGTTTGAGAAGTTGGTGGCAGCGTGCAAGGAGCTGGACGTTTTGAGTTGCGTGGATGCGGCGCATGGAGTCGGGCATGTGGAGCTGGATCTTGGAGCGCTGGATCCCGATTTCCTGGTCTCGAATTGCCACAAGTAGGCGCCCTCGTTCTTTCACTGTCCCCCCTTCCTTTTCAACGCACCTCAGCATCCCTAACCCCACACACAGATGGCTCTACGTCCCGCGCGGCTGCGCCATCTTCCACGTCCCACTGCGCAACCAACCCCTCCTGCGCTCCACGCTCCCCACCTCCCACGGCTTCTCCCCCCGCCCCGCGCCCGGCCAAGCGGCACCACCGCAGCGCAACCCCGTGCACCCATCCGGCGCCAAAAGCGCCTGGGTCAAGAACTTCGAGTTCGTCGGCACCATTGACAACGCGCCGTACTTGTGCATCCCCGCAGCGCTACAATGGCGCGCCGACGTGCTAGGCGGTGAAGCCGCCATCCGCACCTACTGCTTCGACCTGAACCAGCGCGGCGCGGCGCGCGTGGCGCAGATACTAGGCACGGAGGTGCTGGACAACGAGACGCGGACGCTGACGCAGTGCTGCTTGGCGAATGTGCGGTTGCCGATGGAAATGGCGGATATACAGAGGGCGGGCGTGCAGGCGGGCATGCAAGAGGAGGATGTGGGGCCTAAGGTGTGGAACTGGATGTGTCGGACGCTGGCGACGGAGTATGCGACGTATATGGCCATTCTGTTTTATGGCGGCGTGTGGTGGGTGAGGATGAGTGCGCAGGTTTATTTGGAGGTGGGGGATTATGAGTGGGGGGCCAGGACGGTGAAGGAGCTTTGTGGGAGGGTGGGGAGGGGGGAGTGGATTGGGGAGGAGGTGGATGTGTGAGAGGAGAGTTTGGATAAAATTGAATTCAGGAAAGAATTTGCTATCGATGTGATCATTTGTGCTCTGTTGATACTTCACCTAGTATGGCGGATACGGTACGGCGTTGTAAGGTCAAAACAAGCCCGCTTTCCACTGCTCAGATCCTACATAATGTCAAGAGGGTGAGAAGAATTCTGCGTTAAACAGCACAAATTAGGTTGGGGCGACGACTACGCAGTTAGCACAGCTATGTCAGCTAGAAGTGAACCGAGAAGCATCCTTCGGTCACTTCACAAAGCCATGATTCGCACTGTGTTCTAGATCAGGGGAAAAATGTATTCATGATATTCCTAGGAGGCGTTCCGAGCTACGAATACAGGCCGCCAGCGCCACAGCCCCCCTGATCAATAGGTTCCTACATGCATGGACCACCGGTGAGCACCCAGCGAAGATATTTGCATGATCGGCCATGTATGGCCTAGTTCACACCCGGCGTATTAGCCCACTCGCACCTGTCGAACTCGCCGCCGCAGGCCTTGCACTATGCTATCATTAGCGCACTAGCTCGCACGTCTCGCAGCGAGTGCATTTGTGTGTTTACTCACAGCGCCGTTGCTGTTGCACGCGACCTTGAGGCACACTTTTGCGCAGCCGATGATGCCGGGGGCGGCGTCCATCTACAAATGCACGTCAGCTCAGTCCCGATCACATCTCTGTGCGTGCAGCGCAGCGCGGGTGCAACGTCGGACGTGCGTACCCTCTTGCAGTTGTCGAGGCGGGCATGGCATTCAGCGCAGCTCCAGTCGCGGGGGGCGAGAGCGGTCGGGAAGGCGGCGGCGAGGGAGGTGAGGAACACGAGCGGGAGGAGGAGCTTCATGGCGGGCGGGGAACTCGGTGGTGTTGTTGTTTGTTGTTGTTGTAGGGTATGGAAAGGTGATGGAGTAGGCTTGAGGTTGGGCGGGAGGCGCGAGAGACTGGGTAGGTCGGTGGCTGTGCGTCTGTAGGGGCCGAAAGGAGCGTCTGGTAGGAGAAGTAGATAGATTGCTGCAGATGGTGTGGTGGGCAAAGCGAGCGGAGGAGGAAGAAGTTGAGGAGTGTGGTGGGCGGCGGCGGCGAGGAAGGCGGGGCTTATAGTAACTGGCAGGTGCGGCGGTGAGGTGAACTTTCAAATTGAAGCGGATTGGCCGGGTAACGGTTGACGGTTGGGCCGGGTTGGGCGCGGCTGATAGGTGCAAGTGAAGGGAAGGTGCGATCAGTGTCTGGCTTTGCAGTGAGGCGTTCGCCGCCGTCCGTGTGCTGGCTGCGGGTATGGGCCAATGTGTGTGCACGCGTGTGCTTAGGAAGAAAATGAGCTGTTGGGCTGGCTGGGCTAGATATAATTGGCTCTTAGAGTCCATTCACAGGTAGCACATCTGAATGTGACTAACGGAACGACAGCAGTCCTCCGGCATCAATGTCCCCATTCGTATAGCACACACGACCCTGACCAACGCCCCTCAATGAGAATTGACGCTGTTACACGTTGATTGATCGATCCTGAGCGACGGGTCACAAACTTGGTCAATGAGGAGGCTCAGACAACCCTCACATAGCCACCTGCCTTCACTGGGGTTACCCAAGACAGCCCGTTCCAAAGAATAGACTAGGCGTGCTTTTGATACGCTGCTCATTTGACTAAACTCCAAGCCGCTCATAGAAATAGTCATAGTTGCTTCAGACAATCGGCAAAGGGCATCATATGCCCAACGTACAGGTAGTACTGGTGTCAGTGCACTCCGAGCACATGGCAGCCAACCTTCCTTTCTGACATAACAACCAGCTCTGACCATTCCAATCTCGGCGGATCATTTCTTTTAGGTAAAGGCTGGGTAGGACGCTCGGCTCGGTTCAAGGGTATTCGTTTCCTGTGTTTGCTCTCTCCAGCACGACTTTCCTGGGCGAAGCAGTGAGTCTGTTGGGTAATCAAGTAGGAGGGGGATTGAAAATGAAGACAACAGAAGGGTGCTTCCTCAGGAAATGAGACACTCATTGTTGTACTGCAAGTGATACCTCAGCGTGCCAGCGCTGGTACGACAAAGCCTCACTCATAGGGTAGCACTGACTTGGTGGCGTAAGAGCACTTATTTTGCCCGCCTGATACAAATGCGTTGGTAGGCGTGTCGTCGCGACGCGAAGCGTGCGGCGAAGCTATTCACCGAGCTAATAATGCAGAGGGGTGACATGTGAAGGGAAAGGCTGGCCTCCAGAATTGGAGGCCGGGTATCACAAGGAAGGCCACAGACATTTTAAACCCCGGAATCATCGCTTCCTTGTTCTCTTTGGTGCTGCCCTTGTCCGTGCTCCGCTGCGACCAGTTCTCCTCGTACTTGGAGCCACCTCTTCTTCGGACTCGGCACTAGATTCCTCATCGTCATCATCTTCATCTTCATCTCCAGGAGATTCGGAGACTGCAGACTGGGCCTTACTATTCTTCGTAGCTTGGCCAGCTTTTGCACCTTTCCCGCTCTTTGCAGTAGCTCTGCTTGCTCGTGTGGTCTTTGCGTTCTTCGGTGTGGGGGTCGCCTCGACCACGCTCTCCGCCTTCTGGGACCTGACGCCGTCGGGCAAGTCTTTGAGGAGACCAAGTCCAGGGTGGTAGAGCGCCTTGTCGTCTTCGGTAGGCATGGAGGGAGGGGACGAGGCAGCTTCCGATTCAGACCCGTGGAACCGTTTCTGCCACATTAGTTCGCCAAACTCATCCTCGGGCAGCTCGAAGTCGGGGAGATTGTAAGCCTCTTCGCGGTCGGTAGGATCGGGTTGGTCGCTGAAGGCATACTCGGTCTCGCGCTCGTCGAGAGCGCTAAGTTTGTAGCATTGCTCTAGTTTGCGCCAGATGCCCGGAATGCGCGTGTGCGGGGCGTCTTCGGTCGCGAATCCGTGCGAGCGCATGTCATTGTGTATCGAGATCATTCGGAAGTGCTTGTGCATGCCTGCAGTCGTGCCGTCAGTTGAGCCTCCATCGCTGCGCTTGCCAATGGCGTACCTGTGGGTTTCCATTTCATCAAGCTCTTGTAGAGCTGCGTCTCTTGCTCGTCAGCCCATGGGTCGTTGTGGAGATCTTGATCTTTCGACTGCGATTGCGACTGCGACTGCGAGGCAACACCGGTTGCTTGCGGCGTCTTGGGCTGCGTCTCGGCGAGCGGTGTTGAGGCCGCGCTGGCCTTGGCCCTCTTCCGCGGGGGCATTGCGCGTCGGCGGTGTGGCGGGGGAGGTGTTGTAGTGGCTATCCGCAACGGAGGCACGTCCAAGCTGGTGAGCGGCGCGGGAAGCACGTTGGTTAGAATCTCTGGCGGTGTTGGTGTTGTGCGGGTTGATAGACACGCGGAAGAGCGAAGAACAACGGGCCCCCTCTGAAGTCGTTCGCGCTGCCGCTGCCGCTGCAGCTAAATATAAGTGGGGCCGAGTAGATCGGCGCTAGGTCCTCCCCTCCCCCTCGATGCCCTCGGAGCCCACCAAACTGCCAGACCGCACCCCGCCACCCGCCAAATGGACGACGAAGATGCGCTATACGATGCATTCACGAGCAGGCACTTGTGGAAGTCCTCCACGTTCTTCGACGACCCCTCGGGCTACGACTCTTCGCTGTTTGCGCCCCTGCAGCTAGACGGTACGTCTCGTCGCGTCTTTTCACCCGTCGAGCAGCAACTAAACTGACGACGTGTAGTCCCCCTGATCAAGCTCGACCACCCCTATGCGCCGAAAGGATCGCTGGAAACCGCGCTCCAGCTGCCGGACATAGACACGTTCGAGTTCGGGCCGCTGCCGGAGCTCGAAAGCCTCGACGAGTCGTCCCTCTCCATCGACACCCTGCCCCCGGAAACCGAGGATGATATATGGCAGATCGCATTCGAATTAGGCCCTGCCAACAAGGACATCGAATTCTTCACATGGGAGGCCTTCGACGATCGCGAGTACAAGGAGCCGCCCACACCGTATATAACAGAGTCTGGACCGCAGCCCTTCGATGCGGCGCTAGCCAGAGACGATGCAACACTCGCTGCTGGCAGGATAGTGAAGGCGAATGTTCTTCTGGAATCTCTCTACAACCTCGGGCTCGGCCGGTCGTCTATACTGTTCTCCTTCAACAGCAAGCTAAGGACCTTCGAGCCTACTGTCAGGAATGGCAGGGCTTCCGGTACCAGTCTCGGCACTACCCAGAGCCTGATGAACCAGTTCATCTTCACCGGGAACACCTTCCTCTATCTGAGATCGTTTGTGGAGCGCACAGTTTCTTCAGCCTCGTCTATACCTGCCATGGTGGCCCTTGCCACTTGTGTGTCAAGCATACTTTCTACGTTCGAGGACCATCTAGGACGGCATTCGCGCGAGGCCACGTCACTTCTACAGTTGCAGCGCCTTTTTGCAAGACCGCGAGATATCCTGACGCATGTTGCCCGTCTCGTGGATGTCGTCAAGTTTGCAAAGACTAACGAACAACTCTCCTCGATCCTGCACCACCGTCTTCTTGAGATAGAAGAGGGAGACGCCTATGTCCGTCAATTGTCCGCAGAGATCCTTCGCCGAGTGGCGAAACCTACTCTAGAGCTTCTAGGGGAATGGATCGGCACGCAACAGGTACAACAAACCATACCAATAGAAGATAGAGGAAGCTTTGTCGCGGTTGATGATACTTCGGACACCCAAGGGTCACCGGAATATCATTACAGCTCCGAAATGATGCCTAGGTTTATCACGCTGGAGGATGGGAACACAATCTTTGAAACCGGCAACAGTCTTCGATTCCTGAAGACTCACCATCCAGAGCATCCCCTGTCTTGCCTGGGCAAGTTTGGAGTCAAGCCTCCTGAGTTGGATTGGCAATTCGGCTGGCAAGACATCGAAGTCATCGCCTCGAAGGCTAAAAGATATGAAGAGGAACTCCGAGCAGCCATTCTTCATTTCACAGCGAACAGCGATCACCCTTCGGAGAGCTATCTTCAAGTAGTAGATTGCTCTATTCCTGGACCGCATATGGACAGTGTCACCCCAGCCTCGAACTTTAAGCAGTATATCGAAGAGTCTGCCCAGCTCTTCGACCAGGAACCGAGGCCGGCATTCAACGACATACCCGACGAGCTCCAGATCGTGACCGCGCAGCTGCTATCCAAAAACTCTGCCGAAGATGTATCTACGGTCAACAATTTCTCTCCACCGATATCTATGACATCCGCACTGTCGTTGCGCCCGCTTCTCGCGGCCCAAGCCAAACTCGTCAACGCGACAACGCTCCGCCTCTTTTTCCGCTCGCATGGACTGCGCATGCACCTCTTCCTGCAACGACAATATCATCTGCTTGGCGACGGCGTGTTCTCTTCTCGTCTGGCATCTGCCTTGTTTGACCCTGATCGTGAGAGCGCGGAGCGTCACAAGGGTCAAATGCGCAGTGGAGTGCACATGGGCCTACAGCTAGGCTCCCGTAGCAGTTGGCCACCCGCGAGCTCTGAGCTCAGGCTCGCGCTCATGGGTGTGCTGAGTGAGAGTTACTATTCCTCGTCACTGTATTATTCGACACAACGATCAAAAGGTAAAAGCGCCGACGACCCGCAGTACCGTCGAGAAAAGGATGAGCTCCCTGGTCAACTGAACTTCGCTATCAGACAACTCACCGAGCCCGAGATGGAGAAAGTCATGGACCCTGACTCACTCTATGCCCTCGACTTCCTCCGTCTCCAATACGTACCTCCCAGCCCACTCAACCACGTTTTCACGAGCGCCACCCTAGAAAAATATGACCACATCTTCAAGTTCCTACTTCGTCTCCTACGCATGCTATTCGTAGTCGCGCATCTTCCCCGTGATTACAGCGAGACCGAAAGCTATCATTTCCGAATGGAAGCCCACCACTTCGTCATGGCCCTTTCGAGCTACGTCTTTCAAACCGGCATCGCCGACCACTGGTCTACTTTCGATTCCCTCCTCACCACCACCGAGGCCCTCCTAGCCGCTGAAGATGCGGTCGCGGAACTCGGCACACGCGTTACAAAAGGCCTTGCTTCTCTCCGCGACGGACACGAAATGTGTCTCGACAGCATCATGTTCTCGCTGCTGCTCCGCAAGCGGCAGAAGAAAGTCATGGCGCTTTTGGAAGAGATATTTGGTCTTATCCTCCGATTTGCGAAGCTGCAGAATGGAAGGGAAGATACTGAGGCAGAGGCGACGGCGCATGGAGACGGGAAGGAGCTGTATGCGATGTTGAAGGGGAAAATCAGGGTTTTCGTGAGTGTGTGTAGGGGGTTGACGGGTAAGAAGGGCTATGGCAAGGGGAAAGGGACTGCGGAGGAAAATACATTGGAGAGGCTGAGTGTGTTGTTGGAGATGAATGGGTATTTTTCGGGTTAAGTCGACGTGTTCTGCGCACGCGCCCGGCGCTCAATTATCCATAGATAACTTGCTCCTGAGTAGGAGGACGTATTCGGGTCTAGCTGACGATGGTAGCTCCCCAGCTCCAGCATCGGGACACGCCGCTGTACCAGAGGTGTGCTCGGGATTTCTTTTTCCCGGCCCCGGGCGTCGCTGTATGGAACCCGACACCAAAACTGCACGTGACTGGCTCGTGACCTTAATAAAAGGTTGCGCCAAGCCCGAGGACTTTTTCACTTCAACAAGGCGGCTCATCCGGCTGGAAGTGGGGCTCAGTCTGAGCGGTAGGCCTGAGGCTGCTGCGTTACTATAAAAAAGCTTTTCACCTACTACAACCACCACAACCACCACAACACAACACATATGCGCAACACATCATAACAGAACACCCCCAGCAACCACGATGAGCGGACTGCCCGGCCCGACCGCGCCCTTCCGCTTCCTGGATCTGCCAAAGGAACTTCGACTCATGGTGTATGAGCGCCTGCCCCGGACTTCGAGAGAGCTGACCATGGAAACGCACACGCCAATGGCAGGCACAAACGTTACGGCCCCAATTATCACACTCGTGTTCCGGGCCACCACCACCCAGATTCTGGCCGCCAACAAACAAATACGCGAAGAAGCCGAGCCATTTGTTACGCAAGCAATCGAAAATTTCGTGGCCTGCGAATCAGATCACCAGTCACCCCAGATATATACCACAATTGGCGAGCCTAGCTTCCCTGGCGTGAAAATAATCCTCGAGTGTGTCATCGAAAGGTATCAGACGATCAACGGCGGTTCTGCATCAAGCCATGACACAGCATCTCTTTTGATGACAAGAGCCTCCACTCTCCAATATTACGAAACAACAAACTTCTCCCTGGCGCAGATCGGGCAACACCGAATCTATGAGGCTTTTGGTACGGAAAAAGCAGGAATTATCCGCTGGGTAAACTTTGCGGCCAATGTTCTCATGCGGCAAACGAGATCAGGACACTACCACCATATACCACCGAGTGTAAGCATCTCGTACCGCTGCAACTGGCGACAACATGTTGTTAGATTCACCCATCGGGAGTGTGTATCACATCTGAGCGAGTTCGCTTCCTTGAAGACACGATTCGAGCGAAAGGGGATCACTATAACCTCTCGCGGGTGGGCCAATCTCATTAACCCCTCCGAGTTCTTCGTACGCGGGTCGGTGTTGCGACGCCGGTACCGAATTGTCGGGCCTCCCGTGCCAAAGGACGACGCATGGTATCGTCTAATTGGGGAATACTGGGTCGAGAGTTTCTTTGATTGAGCTCCCATCCAGAGCTTCCATCAACGAGGCGTCGAACGCCCTGGCTACCTCCAGTGGGTTTAAACTTATGCCTTTCCCGCCTAGGTCGCAGAAGCCGGCACGGCACGACATCCAGGGAAACACGTTCATTTTATTGAGCCCCGTCCAGAGCTTTCGCCAACGGCGCGTGAACTATGGTAGAATCAGTCTATGTTTTCGAGGACTACGCGGATGCGGGGGAGGAAATTTCGCTATCACAGATCATCCCAACACTTACAATGCTTGCTTTCCTGACGTCTAATCAGGGTCTCTTGGATAGGTTAAGCCAGAAGGTTCGGTTCGGTTCAGTTCCGCGAAGCTCCTCTCTAGTGTTACTGCCATGGGGCGATATCATTTTTTGTGCCCATAGAAAACGTTTGGCCTATTGGAAGATACATGATTGGCTGTGATTGGCAGACCGCCTAGGAACACTTTCTGACCGATGGATGAGACAACAAATTTGAGGAATACAAGACTACGTGAGGGCTCGTGCTGGGAATTGAATGTGGCATTGTGTGAGTGCGGTGCAAAGAGATCAGAGTCTGAAGTTTGATTCGATCCGACCTGATCTGTCTGTGCATTGCATGGAATCGCTGTGGATATGGACAGGGGAATGAAGAACTTAGGTTCTGACTGCTCGTCTCAAAAGAAAGGAAACAAGTGGCGCACGCCGATATCGCGGAGTCTTGCAAAAATCGTTTCTTGATGGATATGCTGCCCTCGCAGACGCGCGGGCGTATTTACAGGAAGCTGAACGTGCTTTCTTTGGATGTCGTGCCGTGCCGTGCCGGCATCGCTAGCGAAATTTCCTCCCTCATCCGCGTACTTGTCGAAAAATTAGACTGATTCTACCATAGTTCACGCACACACTGGATTTTTTGGCCACGTGCTGCGCCTGTGCAAATGCCCCGCCTGAACCCCTCCATTCGTCCTTCCTCCCCGACTCCCAACGTCGATCTTATTGGCAGTAGCTATCTCTATCATGGAAAGCATCAGGGGCTCTCTGTTTACGCCACCAAGCCTCGCTTAGCGGCTACCGCCGAGGCCATATAGCCGGCCTCTCAGGCCTCATCAATCCGTCACTTCTATTCCCAACTTTGTTCTACCAACAAATCTTTTACCAACACATCTTTTACAAGGGCATAATGGATCCCCCGCCATTCCGGTTCCTCGACCTTCCCGCCGAACTGCGTCTCATGATCTATCCCTATCTCTTCAGCACCCACCATATCCACCACCCGCTACCCGAACCCGCACAGCACATCATCCTCATCAGACGCTCAGTGACAATGTCCATTCTGAGGACCTGCCAGGCCGTCTACCATGAGGCATACGGCCCTATACAAAATCTTGCTACCGACTTTATCCTACATACGCCGCCCAGGGTCATCCTCACACCTATGGTGCGCGAAGAAATTAGTTCCGTGGGTTTCGGCGCCGATATAAGATCCGTCCGACGTATCTTCATAGCAATATCCGTCGTTTACAGTCATCTGCGAATGCAGCGGAGCAGTGCTGTCCCGGTGCAGTCTCACAATATCTTGGATGGGTAATCCCGCTCGAGCTGCTTTAGCCCATCTAACATTCTGCACAGACAGCGAATGATAAACTATGGGCGTTGAGGATCCTCGGCGTACCGACAACCACTGGGCAGAGCAGCGCCGATCCAGTGCACGACTTCATTCTCCGCTCCGCGCGCCAACTCGCGTCGGAGCATCCCAATACGCAGCGCGACGGTTCTGCTGCCATCGAAGTCGTCTTCAATCTCGAGACTACTGCCGACCCGGGGCTTGAGCTCGTGGAACGTCATATACCTGTATGTGTTTCTTTGGTGAACACTATCAATCGGTTTACCGATCTTCGTGGCGTGCGTTGCTTTGCCGCGGGGTATCTGGCGACGAGTGTATAAAAGTTCGCGCGGATGCTCAAGGGGAGCCTCATTTGTAATGGCGACGAGTGGGAGGCCCTGGAAGAGAAAATAGAGAAGGTGCCCGTGGGGTTTGGTGATTCTCATCCAGCATGGGACATTTGATCCTCTTTGAATCTCTACCTAAGACGTATATATTTGGTTTCCTCGAAGACTTCACGATCACGCAATGTAATAATGCCACGGGCTCGTTGTTCGATTTAGTGAGATATCTCTACCAACCTGGTAGTTTGATTACGTGCTTTCTTTGCTCACCGAACCGCAGACCCTTGCAAACTAACAAATGTATGAAAAGTTGCGCATGTGCATGTGCCGAGACACCCCCCCCCTAGCCAAAATTTGTTGCCGATAAAGAAAACTTTGGGCGATCCTCTTGACAGCCTAGGAGTTTTTAGCAACACGTAAATAGTTAGCCTCTATCTTTACTGAGCTCTATTGTATCTAGTACACTAGGAGTTGTTTATATAGGACTTAGAGGTAAGAGGGTAGGCTTACAGTAGCTAGGTGCGCTGTCGGAAATGGATCATGCTAGAGCGGTGGAGGTGGTCATCATTCCAGCCACTCGTCCCAAAGCTGCTGGCTCATCGGATGCCATTCTCCCACGTCGGGATCAGCCCATTCTGGTACCCGGTGTTTATGCAGACCTTCTCGTACATCAGAGTAGGGTAGGAAGCCGAGAACTTTGCATCTAAAAAATCGACCTCTTGAGGACCCAGATCGAACATCACTTTGGAGATGGTCCCTGTGCATAGCCCAGCCGAAGTCTTCGACTGGTGGGTATATGTTTCCGGGGTGAAAGTCGAACACCATTTCGCAATCGCGGTCTCGGTCAAGTTGTAGTCTGGATTGATGGCAGAACTGAGATATTGGTTTGCTAAGGCCAGAAAAGCGAGCAGGGAACCGTGACTAGTCTGTTAGTTGATAGTTTGCGACCTGCTGGTATCATGCACTTATCTTCCACGACGTAATCAATCTCGGTTGCATATCTTGTCCCCATTGAGTTCCAGACATCAAGTAGACTATGAAGTGATCTAGCATCTATCATGAGCGAAGGGCGGATAAAGGGACTGCAGATAATCCTCGGGGGAGCGTCCTGCACAAATTGGGTGGCTAGGTTCTGCACTATCGTGTTTGCTTCGGTGTAGATGAGCTTTGAGGACACTAGGATTGCCATCGAAACCGATCGGACGACAAGTATGATCCACGCGTCGTCCGAGGCCCCGGGCTGCTTCGCCTTTGGAAAATCGACGGGCTCTGCGAGCTTGAGTTTGCAGTGCTTGATCTGGCACGGTAGGCGTTCGTAGACCATCAAGCGGATTTCTTTGGGGAGATCGAGGAAGCGAAATGGTTGATCCATGGTCGTTGGAGTATGTGAGTGTGAGAGATGGGAATTTTCCCAGGTTTTATCTCGATTAATTACGCCCGGTAGATCATGCCAAGAGAGTTCTCCGAAACGAGCCTAGACCACCCACAACAGGTGACGTCACAAGAATCGTCTGGTGTACGAGAAGCTCGTTTTTAGTGTGTCCTAAGCGAAACTTGGCAACCGTCCGAACTCATCTCAAATATCAACACCATATATTCAAAGCGACTCAACTTTATCAATACGCACCCAAAATTCACGAATAATGGTTCGAATTAATCGCAGAAAGTCGTTCGATTATTCTACCGTGCAACAACGAAGAAATAAGACCCGGCGCTGCGAGCTTGACCCTATCGAGCGAGCGTTTGTAGCCGGCGCATGCCTCCATGGCAATGCCTCCGTAAATGGCTGCGCCAAACTACTCGGCGTGGATCAATCTGGGTTATCAAAGATGGTCAAGAAGGTGCAGAGCAAGGCAGAGGAATCTGGGCTTCCTGTTTATGATTCAATTCACTTTGAAAATGAGATAGGGAGAGGTAGGCCAGAATTGCTCACTCAGGCACAAAAAGTTTCTATCATTCAGATAGCCACACAAGATCGTCAACACCGTGAAAAATAGTCCTGGCAGGCAATAAAAGACGGAGACTTCAATCATATACCTAAGATCTTGATTACAACGTTCGAAAACGTTATGTACAAAGCTGGCTACGCACGCAGAGCACCTAGGTTCAAACCAACACTGAATGAGAAGCAGCAAAAGAACCGCCTACAGTAGGCTCTTGATCACAACCCTAATAAGTACGAGAGAGGAGATGGTAAGGGCTTCAACTTTCGACGCGTAGTTTACACCGATGAGACCCCTGCAAGAGTTAGAGAGCAACGCGGCATAAAAAGAGCTTAGTGTAAACCTAGAGAGGAGTATCACGACGACGTCAAGAGGCCCAAGCTTCGTAATACATGTAAGTTGCAGTTCTACAGCGCATTTACGTACGGCGAGAAGGGCCCGTGCCATATATACAGCAAAGAAACTAAGGAGCAGAAGGCGGCGGCAGCCAAAGCGCTACGGGATGAGAATGCAGAGAATCAGTCACAGAGAGAGAACCTTGTGCCACTTGCTCGGCGCGTTTTACGCTCCATGGGAGACTCAGATGTCAACTCTCGGAAACACGCCTGGCGAAAAGATCTCGAGTATAAACGAGGTAACAGGACCCGCGGGGGTGTAGACGGCTATAGGCACCGCGAGGAGGTGCTAAAGCCTCTTATAGTGCCTTAGATCAAGCAACTCAAACAGAAGGGCAAAACTGACGTCGTACTCTTGGAGGACGGTGCCCCGGCCCACGCCTCAAAGATAGCCATGGATTTTCTGGACGTCTCTCACATCTCAAAGCTACCTTAGCCTAGCCACTCACCCGACATCAACGCAGAGGAGCATGCATGGCCATAGATTCGGCGTCATATAACGAAGGAGTACTCTCCGTCAACCTGCGAAAACGAGTGCCGTAAACAGTAGCAAGAGGAGTGGCAAAAACTGCCTATAGAGGCAATCAACAAGTGGATTGACCATGTGCCTAAGATTGTACGCCGTATTATTTAACATGAAGGCAATAACGACTTTTATGATGGATAGGGGGGGGGGGTTAGTCAGGGGTAACTAGTATCTCGCGGAGAGAGCTCCCAAAACACCAAATCTTGGCCTCATCTTTTTCCAATTGGGCCAATATATCCAGGTTATCGAGATCTCACAGAAATATCATTAATAGATGTGTATTTAACCGATTTTGTATGTAAATTTGTATAATGGGGGGGTTTTGGGTGCATGCCAAGTTTTCGCTTAGGACACACTAAAAACGAGCTCCTCGTAGCCTTTTCACTTCAAGTCCTTGCAAGTATCACTGCCTTCAAAATAATTGATTTACAGCCTGTTTCCGATCCACTTGTTAGCTGCCGACACAATTGTCAAAGACACGCCCAAGACCACGTAACTTCTCCTATCACTCTGCATTCTTTATTGTACCTGCAGCAGAAGGTTCATCGCTGTCCTTGCCGACGCCCTACTAGCATGAAACTTCCCGCTCCAAGATCTGCGCATGGGCCTTGCTCTCAGCCTTTCCGACCCTGCATCTGTTCGTCTGACTTATCCAATCTCTTTTCATTTTTGTCGTCTGCCGGTATCCTAAAAGACTTTGCCCCTACTTCTGCGCGGGTACCTTCTTCCCACCATTGTCCGTCCAGGGCATCAAGAGCTTTCTTCGCAGGAGGGATACCAATGCTATAAACTTCCGTGTCAGGCGATATGAGAACACGCTTAGTAACCCCTTCTGTTGCTGACTCGCGTAGGAGGGACAGAACGGCGGAATAAGGTGCGGACCGTGGGACACTGCAGTTCGACCAGGTGAGTGGCATTCTGTCTTCTAAAATTTCACCTTTTGTGTAGGTTATGGCCGCGCGAACCCGTTTTTCCAGTACCTCAGGCTTCTCTTCTGGCTCCGCATCTTTATCGAGGACGTAATGGTTACCTTTGGGCGGTGGGGGTTGTTCGACAGGCCTCGGCGGCGGAGTTTGTTGGCTAGAAGTGGGAATGGATCTAGGACTTCGTGTCGGTGTTGCCGGTGCAGCCGTTTCAAGTGGATTACTCTCCATGGTGTTCCTTTCCATCGTGTTCGGGGTTGAAGGAGCTGACTGGTATTGTGTGAGGAGGTCCGAGATATTATGAGGCGCCTGACTTGCTATATATGTAAGATGCTTGCCCAGCAAGCGAATCCTTGACCCCATGATAAGGAAAATCTTCGCACGTTGACTTGTGCGCTGTACTTACGGATTCAGTGATTGGAAGAGCAAATAGCTCAGCTTGTTGGGTCTGCCGGACGTCAAGCCATAGGATAGAAGTGCTGGTGTGAAACTATCGTATATAGTAAAGGTGAGATAATAAGGCACTGCGATGGGCACGGATTGCGGGGAAGGCGCTCCAAGTAGTAGCGGTGAAAGAGAGACAGGGAACAACTGCGAAATTTCACAAGCCTTACGGTAAAAGTATTCTCCAGACTCGAGTTCACCTACTATTTAAGCCCTCTCCCCACCACCTCGACTTTTTCCCCACCTCGAATTTCTCACCACCTCGATTATCTCACCAACTTCTGATCACCTCAAATATCTCTTCGCCTCAACTCTCTACCACTACACATTCAACAATGGCGACCACTACACCCTTCCCGTTCATGAGGCTACCAAAGGAACTCCGATTGATGGTCTACGAGCGTCTACCGCGGGAAATCAAGCACCGTCACCTCCTCTCAGCTTCCCATCCTGTCATTCTCGTCCAGCCGATCGTCCACACAGCCATATCGAGAACGTGCAAACAGATTCAGGGCGAGGCAGAAGATATCATAAAAGGCACGAGGTCTCAGTTCATCCTCTCAAAGGCGCCAAAACTCATATACGACGCCAAATGGACCGTCGTCGCACGACAGATTATGGATCTTGCAGTAACAGCGCTTGCTGCTTTGGAAACGCAATCTCGTGTCAATACAATTTCCATGCGCAACCACCTCGCACAACTACACAGCAACAAGGATATAACTCCGTTCTCCTACGAGCTTTCGGATGCTGTACAGTTTATCCAAACTGCAGCATATCAATTGCTATCGGACCCAGTATCGTTCGAGCTTCTTGTCTTCTACAAATTTCTATCGCCCCTCAGTGTACATTTCACCCTTCGAGATATGAAACTGCTCCGAGCACACGATGTTGCCATTTGCCTAGTTGGATTTCTGTCCAAAAATAACTTGCGACAGCTGAACTCATCGGCCCCAGAACAGAATGAAAAGAACGACAGAGTAGGCCATCGCCTCGTTCAGCTGAGCGACCATCGGCATGGCATACGATTTACGCCAGTCACGGACGCTCAATGGAAGGACAACTGGTTCGAAGGATGAAAAGACATTGCGCAGTGTGCGGTCAGCAAATAGGCTTTCACAAGGCAGCATCATCCTCCTTACATGGCAGCATTATTTCTTATATTGTCTGGAGCATGGAGAAAACACACAGAGAAGTCTAGCTTGGTCGACAAGGAATCACATAACGGTGTGGAAATCTTGGAGGCTCCATTCAGGGGCTTTCATTCGGATGCGTTCATCCGGAAGCTTCATTCAAATGCTTCATTCGCGGTTTCAGCCAAAATTCCAGTCAAAGGTTTCATTCAATAAGTACATTTGGATACTTTATTCAGAGGCTTCATCCTTAGCGTCTTGCTCAAAGGTTTCGTTCGGAAGCTTCATTCAGAGCAACAGTCAAAGTCTGTTAAATCCTGATTCCAGGATACATGTAGAAAAGCAAAGAAAACGAAAACTATTCTCTTATCACGGCTTTCGGCCTCCAGTAACTAAAGAATGACATTTCCGAAATCCTACCAATGAAAATTATACTTTTACGACCACTGCACTCGCGAGACAGCTCAGCATACGCAGTGGCATTGTCGGGCTCTTGTTTTACGAAATCAAGAAATACAACTGAAAAGATGGTTGAGAGATAATTAATAGAATTCGAAGTAGATGATCAAGGTTCTCCTCTTTCCATATCCTCTAGAATGCGGCACTTCATAATGTAGATCGCGCGCGATAGATTCTTACTTATGTGCCCCCGACACGCGAGTCGATTCGGTGCGACCTCCTTGAAATTTCCACATATCCCACACGCATCCGTATCCGTGTATCCCATCCTGGAACCTGGCCGAGCTTACTCTCATGGAAACCACTCCTGCTTCCACGTATCTTTGTCCGGGATATCTGCCTGGAGTAGCCGATCATGGGTAATCGAAAACCGTTGTGGCGGTACTTCTTCATCCAACTTCAAGCCTTGGTTCTCGCAAACTGAAGAGCGACGTATCACTCCAGCATAAGTGAGCCTGACGCCGCCTTGAACTTGTGCGCAGAACGCTGCAAGCGTTAGACCCACAGTTATCAAACGGCCTTCCAGGGCCTCTGTTCGCGTACCAGTGTAATAGGTCGGGGTTGCATCGTCCGTGTTCGGCGAACAGCTCACTACATGGATTGATGAAGGAGTCGCTCGTAGCACGGTTAGAGCTCGTGCGGCTTGCAGGATGAACTTGTCGACGCCCCTATCGTCCTTGCACACGATGTCGGGAGAGATTGAGAATTCCCGGATGCTGTTTCTGGATATTTCACCGCTTGGATTAGGTTCCATCAAGAACAAAGTGGCTTGACTATGAAGGTGTATGCCTAATCGGAGGTGATGTGCAAAAGCTGGTCAGCGTATCTCGCTAAAGTTTGAATGGTGTTCACTTATCTTTCGCCGACCTCATGATAATTTCAGGCCGTGTAAAGCCTTGCTTGATTCGATTGCACGCTACAGCCACCGCCTTTATGATTGCGTGGAAAATGCAAAAAGCCGCATCTGAGCGGATTCCCTGAGCGTAAATGGCGACCATCCTCGGCGGCGATTCAAGAATGAACCTCCGGGCGGCGCTCTGCACGATCTGGTTTGCTTCTGCGTGTACCGTTTTGCATGTCGCCAGAATCGAAGTAGGGATAGACCGCGTGACGAGAATGAGAGAAACTCGGTTGTCGATGGAGATGTGGTGGTGGTGGATTATGCGAGGCAGTTGCTCATACACAAGGAATCTGATCTCCGGCGGGAGCTTCAGGAAGGGAAACGGCCTTGTTGGAACAGCGTCAAACTGTGCAGAAGATGCGGCTGTGAGCATGATCCTTTTGCGAGCTGGGAACGCCATTTGGCGCGCGGTCCGAGGGCGCGACGGGAAATCCGTGGTCTTTTAGCTGCGCATCCGGAGTTTGAACTGGCTAGAGAGAATAGTGACGAGTCCAGACATATGGGCGGGGAGGGTGGAAAAGAATCAGAAGTTGCACGGCCCGCTCTGTGCATAGAATTAGCGGTCGTGGGATATTGAAAGTGGAACAATGAGGCGGAACTAGCCACAAACGAAGCATAGTTCTGTCAGCCCGGGTACGAAAGATAAACGCACATTTGGAATGAATCTAATGCTGCGCAAGAAAACCCGTCGTAGAGACAAGCCTCTGCCACTACTTACTGACCCACATGGACCGTGCGCGACACGCGCTACCTGGGTACCCACTCCGTCCTCGGTTTTCGCCACCTTCAATTTTCACCAAATCGACGCCTCCAGAGTGCTACCGGCCGGTGGAGGTCCGGATCGAGAAGCGGTCGGACTATAATGGGCCGGGAGAGCCGGTGATGGGCCGGGAGAGACGGCCAGCGTGCGAGTAAGGAGATGTAAGCCCAAACTCTGTGGTCCCGCGGTGTCGAGGTGCGGCTATAACCCCATAATTCTCGTAGAGAGGACTAGACTAGCGGGAACCAAGACTGAGTTAGTGCTTAGACTGTACTGACCAATAGCTAACGCATCATAGGTATGCCACCAGCGCCTCAGACGTTTACCGTGGCCTCATCAAAATCTAGGAAGCGAGCAATACCGGCCCACTCAATACCTGATAGCCCACAAAGCCCACTTTGTAATTTTCCCTACTCACTCGCACACTCGCACTCACCCACACATTTTGAACCTCACCTCACATTTTCTAACTAACGCAAAGCTCCATAGCACTATGTCAGGCAAAAGCGATGAGCTTCTGACGCCCTACAGAGCCACTGTCATCAGTGCTTCTGCCATCATCGCTGCTGCCATCTTTCTCGAGACTTGTCGTCATCGCGGCAGCTCGTGGCTGAGAAAATGACCTGTGGATCAGTAAGCGCGTGTTTCCGGGCCAAACATGGTGCGGCTCCTCCTGTAGGTGATGGTCCTGAACCTGAGGCTGCCAACAGCAATTGCGAGCGACAAAAGCGACAGGAGCGGGAGGCAACAGCAGTACATCACAATCATAGCTCCGCATGTGGACTGTGTTGCTGTTTTCATTGGACCCGCCACTTCTCTTGCAGGAGAAGCCTACCCACGAAGGTACCGACACCAAGTGAGTCCCCTTGTGTGCTTATGAGAGGCTATGGCTAATGGAATCAGTACCTCCAGCGCTCATAATCGACAATATTGTAGAGGAGATTTTCACCACCATCGCCAAATCCGACGAAACTCGTCCGCCACTTAGTTTGGTAACACCTAACCTCGTCTTCTTTGTGGCGGCGACAAAGGATGTTCTCAGCTCATTTCGCTACACTTCAGAAATAGCGCGAGAGAACTTCAAATCCGTGGAATGCGTCCTTGACGGAACACAAACCCTAAAAGACACGGTGCACCGCTATTGCAACGAAGACGACAACGGCGAATGGTTTCCACCTTGGCCATTCGTGAGTCTGGATGTGGAGCTAGTGAACGCAATCGCGATGGCCAAGAGTATGATTATCGAGTACTCTACATGCCGTTTCAGCGTCGGCTGCGTGGACATGAGAACCATGCAGAATTGTAACATGGTGTCGGTGAACCACCTAAGACGCCGACTTTCCTTGAACACGGACCCTATCTACGATTCGAGACTGATCGCTTGGGCACGGATACCATCAGAAGCCATTGTTTTCAAGATGCCCTGTTCGGAATTGGTCATGGGCGACATGGGAACGAAATGGTTCCCACCTCTGGCGAGACCCGAACCGAACGGTTGGAAAGGTAAACACATTCAGATGAGCTGGCGAAACAACCCCGGACCCTTCGTGAACCCGGGTCTCGACTTTGGTCATATGTTCTGTTATCTGTACAGGATGTCGGGGAGGGTGGACAAGGAGGTGACGAAGCAGTTGGTCGCGACGTTCATTGGATGGTCTAGGTGCATATTACGGAACAACCAATGGACTCCTGTTCTTGCGGCGGAGATGTCGAGTAGAGCCCAGGAGATTTACAACTCGGTGGACGCTGTGCTTGAAGGCGTGGACTTTGCATACGAGGTAACTCAGTGTATCAGGAGCTGAGCAGATCACGCCCCACTCCGCTTTCCAATGCCAAACCGACACTTCATATGAGCCCAGCCATGGGATCCAATTACGAGTACGGTTCGGACGATTGGAACTCGTCCCAAGTCCGAGGAGTGCCGCAGCCGGGTGAGCCAATTTTCTGGATACTCAGCTTGTTGCCACTGTGAGGTCGGAATCGAAATCAAGAGCGTTGGGCTGAACTTGATGTATCCCCTGATCCTCACGGGCCAACTCGATAAATCAGAAGTGGGCTTTAAATGCAGCGGCGTCGTCTACCGTTCACTCCCTCGAGTCAAGAAGCTCAACATGATCGCGGGAAATGTCGAGCCCCCACTCCCTGTCCAGTTCATGGGCGTCGTCATCTTGTTCGTGTTTTACTCAGCTCACGCTGAAACCAAGTGAGGCTCCATTGCTGAAGGTTTGAGTTCTGCGAAAACTGCTCTGGGGTGCATCCACCGACCAAACGAAGCGTGTCCTAATCTGAAAGATATGGAACTCTAAGGCAGTCAAGAAAGCGTTCAGCGAGCCCGACAATCTCTAGGTCTACGATAGCAACAAACTTGCTTAGTAAGTGACCTTTGCTTGATGTCTTGTTAATATTAACCTAGCATAGGTCTAGAAAGCGGATCAATTGCAATAAGTTGACAATCAAGGTTGGCCTTAATAAAGAGGAGGCTTAAATGTCGTTGTAGCTAGTAGGTTTGTTCGCAAGAATGCCTGTTCGAAGAAGAATATCTATGAATTCTTCATCCGTCACACTTGAAAGGTGTTGCGCCTATCTCAATACCTTCATGGCCGGCAGATTGCCCTCGACCTTGGTGGTGGCGTTGATGTGATGTCAACGCCACCACAGATGGTAGGCCCGTCCGCAAGAACGCCCGTGCGAAGAAGAACACCTGTGACCTCTTTGTCCGCCACACTCGCCAGGTGGATTTCACCCATTTCACGGCCTTGTTAGACGGATATGCCTCATAGTCACAGACTGCATCGACACTATCAACTTTCTGGATCCTGTCATGCGAGAGGACCATCCCGCAACTACACTGATCAAGAAGCCGTTTTGTGGTGAGCAGCGGTTCGACAGCAATGGTGGTGTTGACACCAACGCCACCACCAACTTCTTAGACCACGTCATGCGAGAGGAGCTATCGCGCAACTACACTCCGATCAAGAAATCCTTTATTCCACCAGCGAGGTGAGCAGTGCTTCGACTTTAGTGATGGCGTTGGTGTCTCCACCACCAACTTCCGCGTTATGAGAGAGTATTCCAATGCAGAGACGAATTTCTCAAGGCCGATGGCAACCAACGCTACAGCAGCAAGCAAAGCGATGTTGAAACCTCGGATTGTCGTTACGCTACCCAAGGAGTGACGGGCTGCCGTCATGTAGGGAGTCAAACTGCTCAGTCTGCACACAGTGAGTTTGATGTAAAAACGCACACTGGAGTGTTACTGAACAGTGCTAGGGGCTATTTCTGCAAGCGAGATCTGGACAGGCAGTGTCCTACTAATGGGTCGCTGAAAAGGCCGGGAAGCGAAGGCATGGAGTTCCGGCGGCTCGGAGCAAAGGCCTTCATATTTAGGTAGATCACTACGTTCTTCGTCTCGTTCAATGGTCTCAGGGGGCACTTCGGACATTGTACCTCGCACCGCACGAAATCACCGGGAACAAGCTCACCGAAGCGACGGTGGAGAGCTTGGTGTCCTAACCAGCGGCGAGGGATCTCTTGGACTGGATCGGAGATCATAGAATTGGTTCCATGTCGAGATAGAACACTAATATAGAATGCCAAATCTTTCCCTTACGCAATCTGCCTGGACAAGTCTAATCTCGTGCCGTGTTCCCCTTAGGGTTGCATCTCGTGACCTAACTGAAATAAACCCCAAAATTATTCTATTAGATTGTAGGAGAGCCTTTGTAACAGCTTGAGTCCTAAATTTAACCTAGATCATAAGTAGAAGATATAAGAAAACGTACAAGTAAAGCTATCTATCTTGTTAGCAAAATGAACACAACTACCACCGCGCAAAAAAAAACATCTTTCCAAATTTGCTACGATGAGACAAAAGTGAAAAGCGGAAGACAAGAACAGAAACCACGAACAAAAAACAAGAACGACCGATATGGGACTCGAACCCACAACCTTGGCCTTAGGAGGGCCACGCGCTACCATTGCGCCAACCGGCCTGATAGATGAATATAAGAAATTTTGTCAACTTTTAAATATATAATAACGCTAACAGTGAGCGTGGATGACTCTGAGCTGCGCTTGTGAATAGGTATTCTTTTTGGCACAGCCACACTGTGCGCGTGGCCACGGGTAGCGACCGAAATAGCGGGGTTGTGACAAACAGCGGCTGGATTCGGGCGCTAGGCTGCTTGGGACGGAATATCACGTGGTGAGAGAATGGAAGAGCAAACCTTTTTGGAAGTCTGGATAGGATGAGCATGGAGCTGGATGGGATGGTCCGGATATGCTCAAATAGAGTGTCGTTTATACGCAGCCTGTTCAACGATTGAGATATTGATAGTTATTACAGGTTCTGGTAAAGATCTATCCCGGGGCTCGTACTTCCCGAAAACTACACTTCTATTCTTACATCATCATGTCTCGCGCATGGACTCTCGAGCAGCACATGCGCATGTATATTTAATAAACGAATAAACAAACACACACACGCCGGCATCTAACACTCCCGAACACCGCTCAACGCGATCTGTTTCGTTTCACGATCGACCCCATCCCCCGCGCGTAATCTGATTGGCCAGAACTTTCTCTGTTTCACACACTCGGCTCAGTTCGGCTAAGCCACAGCAGGCTGTATTTAGCTCTGCCCGCATCCGTTCGTGTCCGCCTCTGGACTCTGGACTTGGACTCTGGATCTTTTGACATCCGGGTGCGTGAGGCGTGGGCGCGCGCTAAACTGAGCGGAGCTGAACCCAAACGGTAGATGGATTGTAGGGTGTTGTACTACGCTCTTCTCCAATGGTTTTGCGAAAATGGTCGTTGTTGGAGTTGGAGTGTTATTTGGGCAAGGGCTGTGTGGGTGGTCGGAGGCGGAGGGTCCCGGCTTCGTGCGTGTGGTCTCAGCTATGCGATATAATTGTGGTGTAGAGGATGTTGAATGTATAAATTAGGGATTCTCTCATCTACAAACTTCTAGTATCCAACTTCATTAATCAATCTTCATAATATCTCCACCCAACTCCAACTCCAACGCCATCAACCCCCGAACCAGCCCTCCGTCACTCCATCCATCCATCCACCCATCCATCCCCCACATTCCCACAACAATGCACTCTCTCCCGCTCTTCGCAGTCCTGCTATCAAGCCTCACCGCCACCCACGCCGCCCCACTCTCGAGTTTCGCGCGGGTGAGATACTCCCCCATCATGCCGTGCAATACCCTCGACTAACCTCTCTGCCCTCCACGTACAGGTGACTTTCTGCCCCAGCACATCCCTAACCGACCCGCGGTGTCTCGCGCGCGACATGCGCGCCGACCAACCAGACCGATGTTTCCCCATCGAGCTGGACAGCGTGCAGTTCGTGCGGGCGGAAAAGGACGCTGGGTTCTGCCAGTTCTTCCAGTACGTGTTGTGGCATCTAATCGAACCGTTGCGGGGTGGTGACTAACGTCAGGGCTACGTAGGGATCCAGCGTGTGGAGGGCCGGCAATGGTTACGCTTGATACGGAGGGCAAGGAGGCCGAATCTACGCCGCTGAATGAAAATACGGAGGGTCAGACGGATTTGAAGGCTTTCAAGTGTGCGAGATTTGGTCTGGCGTAGCGGCTATGAATCGTTTGGGGGGGGGGTTCTGTTTTACTGCATGGCGGATGTTTAAGGAGTAATGGGGATGCTGCCTCCAGGATCGACAGAGGCAGTTCTGGCGGCTGAGCAGAGTGGCCATTCAATCACATGTTGTGCGGACCATACATCGCCGTTTGAATTGTTTCCTTGCCTGTCATACGTTGACCGATTAATGCCGCAGGTATCGGTTTTACGACTCCACCATCCACACGCAATTGGGAGGAATCGGTTCCGCAGGGAGTCCAGCATACTGTTTGTCAGGAGCCTCATCGAACTAGACAAGTTAGTCCAAATTGCACGCCCAAATAAGACTTGCTACACTTACCCATCGCAACCGTTCCAGCCATGCTTCAAGAGAAAGCCCACTGCCATAAGCAGAACATAGCGTATGACTCTCCTGAATCGACACACAGAACTTATACCCGCCATCCCTGAGACGACGCAAAACAGGAAGAATCTTGCCAAAGTGATACGCGTAACCCCCGCCGCATTTCTGGTATTTACCACAGCACCAGGGCCTCGGAACGTAAATGCGCGGGAAACGAATCGCAAGATGAGTACGAGTCCCGAACTTGACCAGCAGCCCGAGATTCCGCAGCAGCGCATCCGGTCTCGAGTACGTCCCGCAGCAACTAAACTGGATCACAACCCTCGTCAACAGATCCCGCGGCCGGAGCCCCAAACCCCAGACATCGCTGCATAGAAGCGTGAGTATTCCAGAGGTAATCGGATCGCTGATGACGAATGTAGACGTGCGATACCAGTTCTCCACGAGCTCCTTGAGCAAATCGGGACCCACGTAGGCGGCATCCATGAAATGGCGCCGCGGCATTGCAACGAGACTGAATGGCGGGTCATATCGAGGGTATTCTTTTCGCCACGACCCGTAGAAGCCTTGAACGCGAATGCCGTCTTCGGTGCTGAGATGCTCGTAGATGAGATCGCGAATCTCCCGCGGAAAATGGTCACGGATCTGCTGGCACAAGACAAGGCAAGAAGCCTTTGCATGCGCAGTGGTCCTGTCCGGCTTCCGACAACTGTTCCCCGAGTGTGGAATATCCTCGTGCCCACTGACCTCGGATTCGAGTTTGCGGAGTTCCCGGAAATTCGGAGTCAGTCCGTCGATGCGGGCGCGTAGGTTCCTCAACTCCTCGTATTTGAAGCTGCTGCGTGGGTATTGGAAGTTCATACCGTGTTGACGTCTTGATGGTAGCTTGAAGTGGTAATACAAATAGAGGCATGTAGAAAATTGTTGAGTTGATCAAGGGTGCGATGATATACAAGGTGTGGCCGATGTGGGGTGTTGTTTTCGAAGCTAACCCTTTGGGGTACCTATTTGGAGAACCATTATCACCAAGTGACTTTCAGTATCGAAGACCTAAAATCTATTGTGAATCGTATTAAGTAGACTTTGTCCAAAAGCCTCGTAAATCATCTTATTTTTACTTTGCTTTACTTTCTAAACATCTTTTATCTATCAATTCCCAACTAGTTCCTTATCGTACGCATCACCCAGAACCAACTAGATTCCTTTCGGAGGCACGCCCCCGGGAAGAGTACCGACCTTTTCCTGGAAAAGCTTTTCAGCGCCTTGCCAGACAGGAGTGCTTTGCCGATCCTTGAGCGCGAGCAGGCTAGGTAGCAGAGCCGAGCTGAAGGCCTCAGACGATTCCCGCGGAAGAGCCGAAGGTAGATGATCGATAGAGATAACAGAGAGTCTCGGCCCGTCCCCCTCCACAGAAACCTCGACCGTCGGCTTGTCAAAGGTGGTATTGATGTTGTAGATTGGTATCGGGTTGTGCGGATTTGTGGTATCACAACTGACATCGCAAACAACGCTCAGTCTTCGGCTGGGCGACTTCAAGCTCTCCAAGTCTACGAATGGCGGAATAGGCTTGGATAGGTAGATGCAGTTAACGAACAGGTCGGATTCGATGATTTCCGGATATGGACCTGGCCGCTCTAACGTCTCGGCTGTGAATGGAGATATTAGTGATGAGAGCAGTGTATGCAAAGTTGGAGGAACGTACCTAGATCCCACTTCTTGATCTCGGGGCAGCCAATCTTCTCGAGGAGGTCTACGGCGCCTGAACCACACCGGCCCAGCGCACCGAGGACAAGACTGGAGGGTTTCCGTCCTGCCACCTTTTCACCAGCAGCCACATCGTCCTTGAGCTGCGCAATCAGCTCGTCTTCGTTGTTGTAATATCCTCGCCCGTCCGTGAAGGTCTCGAGGCCGGGGAGAAGCTCGCCGTTGGGGTGAGTGAGTTGCCACGCCCAGGTCTAAGACAAGTCAGTGGTCTGGTGTTAACCGATGGTGTTTAGCTGACTAACTTTGATGGCTAGAGCCGCACCAGCAAATCCGGCGTGGTAGCCAAAGGCAGCCACTCTGCGGCCAGCGGAGTCCTGAAGGAATTCAAGATCGTACAGCGTCCCACCGCCACGCGGAAAGCGGGCCAAGACCTGCTCCCATCCGCCCTGCTGTTTGTAGCAATGTGCAAAATGCACAAAGGTGTGCTTGAGAGGCGTGTCGGCCTCTGGGAGCTCTTTCAATCCGATGATGACGTGATCTGCTGGTGCGCTCTGCCACGAACCCTCGTCGGCCAGAGTGGCACCGGCCTGCTCGAATTCCTCGTCCTTGAAGATGCGCGCGTAGTTTGGGTTCTTGGAGCTGCGCTCAACGAATACGGGGTAGCCGGCGTCGAGGAGCTTCTTGGTCGTCGTCGGGGTGAGGCAGGAGCGGTGTTCGAGGTTTTTGGCCTCGGCACGGGCGTGCAGCGTGGGGAATGCCATGGTGCGTTTCCGAGACAGTCAATTGGAATAGAGGAGCCTGGGTGCGCTTGTTCGTATCGAGCGATGGCAAAGAAAGATGAGCGACGAAGGTTGGAGTTGAGGCATGTGAGAGCAAATGCATTGGCGCGATGACTCCATCTCCCCGGGGCCAGCCCAGCTTTTCTGCCGGGCGGTATGGCGGGCTTCCGCGGGGCATCATCCAGGCACGCGGCCAATCAGAAACGGGGTAATGAGGCCAATCAACGCTACTGTTTTCCGCACCTCAACCTCGCAGCAGCATCATAGACAGACAGAAAGGTTTCGCGTTCCAGACGAGCTGAATCTGTTCGCATCATCGATATAACTAAAGAGGCCTGTCAAGCTTGCGCACATTGGACTCTCAGCATCGCCCGCACACACCAGCTATGGCGGGGAGAGCTCCATCGCGTGACAGTGTAGATATTCTGAGGGACAACCACTACTGGCAAATTCTATAAACTCTAAACTACAATGAAGGATTTCTCTTGGAAAGTCATAAACACATGCTCTTGATACCCAGACCGCACGCAATGTCATACTACTCCCGGAGTATTTCCCATTTAGTTGAAACATGTACAAAGTGTTGTAAAAGAAACAGTCGTAATTCATATAGCTTTCATAGTTCGCATACCAATCATAATCCGTACACCATAAAAGAACCAAACCAGCCAAATCACTTTACAATATCGCCGCAGGGCACTCCGTCTTTCCGATTCATTAGGTAGTCGTAGTCCAGTAGTGTGGCACACCAATCTCCTCGTCCCTTCACCCTATCATTTCACAATCAGTCAACACCTCGATACACCCTCGTCGACTTTAGCTATGGCTCCTCCCAGGGGAGGTGCTGTGTTAGCTTGTCTTTTCGTCGTGGACAGTGCGCGTTGCGAGATCCCCGCGCGCCAAGCGATTCGCTTCCCTTTGCACATATCTCTTCAGCCTATCATCAGGACATTGACTATGGGTTGCGACAATTTCCATGAGCTCCCTCACCGTCATTCGCAGCAGCTCGCGTTCCGCCTTGAGCACCTTGTTTCTACGCTCCCCATCGCGAGCCTTCTCAACGAGGTCTTCTTGCTGCTTCTTCTGCTTGTTTCTGCATTTGCTGGCGGCTTTCCTGTTCTTCTCTAGATACACAGAGCGTGCTGACGGGCCTTCTACGGGCTCGGACAGACGCCGTCGGGTCGCGGAACTCTGACCTGAATTCGGCTTTATGGTACTAGAGTCTTCAATCATCTCATCAAGGCTGCGCTTTCGCGAGGGAGGTTCTGTGCTGGTCGCACTCGAATGCGACATGCGTGGAGAGAGTGACAACTGCCATCCATTACCGTTTGTGGGGTTTGTAAGATCGGACAGCTCGCGACCGAAGCTCATCCGTACCGGAGGTGGACATGCAGTCTGTGTGGCGTTCGACGCGGTGAACATCGGTTGGAACGGGGAGAGACTGGTTGCAGATCCGTTCGGTATGTCATTTGTGGTGGATGCGTACATTGAGCGCTTGGTTGCAGTACTGAACGCAGCCTGGCCATTGGAGAGGGGAAGGTTCGGAATCCGCAAGCCTAGGTAGTTTACACTGGCCGGATCTGAGAATTGGTCGTTGTTATACGTGTGAGAGGAGGCGCACCCTTGGTTTCCGCCAAAGAGCGTCGACACACCCGCAGCTACTTCTGCAGCCATACCCCAGTCCAACTTGTGGCCATCCTCTTGACGGGAACTAAATGATTCCATGCCTGCTTCTGAGAGGGTTGCAGAGCTTTTCAGCTCCCGATACAGGAACTGGAGAAGTGTAGCACCTAGGGGAGACACTTGTCGACTCGCGAAGGCACAATAGCGTGCCAGGCAGGTTTGAACCGCGCCTGTGGCTGCGTATGATTCGATTTACACCGAAGAGGAGTTAGAGAGCTGGTTGGCGTTCCGTCGCCTGGGACGAGGATGAAGTGTTCTGAGGGCGATCAAGCTGTGCAAAACATTCGGTCGGTTCCGGGGTGAGCCAGTTGATGTAGCAGACTTATAAGAGGGTATCGAGGGGGAAACTGACAAAGGGCTGAGAAATCGGGGTCCAGTCGCTCGACGAATGCCGTGGGCGTGGGACGAGGTTGGCCAGGGTCAGTGCCTGGTCGTCCCCGCTCCGCCAGGCTCCACGTCCTCGTCCCTGGAGGCAAGCGCAGCGCCGGCACTCAGTCGCAATTGACTGCTTTCACTGCGATTCGCGCCCGCAGCCACGTCCCGGGAGACAGTGGCACTGTGCGCTGCAGCAGTCTTGGCACGGCCTCGACACCCACCAGTCAAACGGCGCGGCATCAGTACCCGCCGAGCGACTTAGCCGAGTACAAGCCAACGGCGGTGATCTCCTGCGGTTCACTGTGGTAGTCAGGGCCCAGGCACGGGCGCTGAACCGTCCAGAGGCCTAGGTACCGTCTCAGACCACTGAGTGGTGACCACGACTCTTTGCGGAGAGCCTGCTCTGGTCTGCGCAATCGTGCCCCGCAAAGGGTGGCGAAGGATACGACGGACACGGACCGTGCAGCTGGGCGCCATGGGTGTCATCTGGTCGCTCGGAGTTGCCCAGGAGCGGAGGGAGGATGGCTGGAATGGGCGGTCGAGCTCTGCATGATGCAGCCAGCGGCGGGTGGTGGACACTGGAGGGTGGTTCGAAATGGCAGGTTGAAGCGCGGCGCTAGCTTCGGTGGCGCTAGTCCGCTTAGCCGGCTGACTATCCTCCTGTTCAGCCACCTCAATATCAATTAAACTACAAAGGGTAAGCTCAAATATTCTGTGTATCACGTGCAGACAGGGGTAGGAACATCAAAACTTTTCGCACCAAAATAAACGAGGGGCAGCTGATGCGGCAGCTCTGATTCGCCAGAGCTTTCCCTTGGCACGCACGTGATACACAGAATATTTGAGCTTACCCTTTGTACCACCCAACTCGTTCCAGCAAGGACCCGTCGACGTTCCATCGTTACGTTGGCCACCCTTGGGCCGTGTCCTCGTTGGTGGCCACCGTGTCCAGTCCTGAGTCCAGCCTCGAACGCATCCCCCAACGCCAGCTGGCAAGCGGCGGTTTCCCGTGTCGCCTTCGTGTTCATAGCCCGCCTCCGCCACTCTTCGCTATCCCATCTGCTATTCCCGTCGACCAAGGATGGATCCTAGACTGACGTATCTTCCCTGCCAGAGGCGGATGCAATCCTGCTACACATACCGGGTTCTGGACCCTGCATCCTATGTACGTTAGTGCGGGATGGAAGACCGCCACAGATCCCGATTCGCGTCGTTGCAGCCGCGGCACAGCTGTGGATGCCATTTCGGGAAGCCCATCTCAGGATTTCCATGGTGGCGACAACGCAACATGGCAATCTGGAAACCGATCCTCGTGGAATGCAGTGCAATGCTTACTAGTACACACCCCCTCACTATACCCCGCCTTTCGCAGCAGTTACTTCTATCGGAAAACGCACCTTATCAATCTACCGTATTGGGGCGGTGTGAGAACCACATGAGTTTGAACTCTGTTGTTTTTGTCCAGAAAGATGTCCTACACGTAATCAAACTCTTCTAAGTAGAGTTTCCTCTTCCAACAGCTTGAGAGCGAAGCGCTTCGCTAATAGCGGCTAGGGTTGCGCCGAACAGGCGATGTGGTGGCGAAACGCTGTCCGCGGGGCCACCGACCGCCCCGCGTCCCCACTGTGTAGCCAATATACGACCAGGACCTGGTTGTTCGCGGACTCCCAGTTCGACGCAAGTTCCAACTATGGCCATTGGCCGCCGCGTCGTGCTCTTCATCCACTTATCCGTTGTCCAATCTTTCTCGTCAAATTCGGCGCAGCATCATGGACAATGCATGATACAAAGGTTGCAAAAGCCCTTTCCATTCGACGCTGTAACCCCGCGAACTATACCTATTTCCCTGACTATTGATTGTTTTATACACATCCCATCTCCATTCCGCCAGGCCTTCCTTACCTTGTTGAGGTACGAATACAATGAGTTCCCACACAGACCAGTTTTCGTTGAGGCCATTCCTCATCTCTCGAACGAAGGAGTTTCATGCGCAGCTACTTTGCGTCGACACCAGCGGTGCACACCGGCAACATACGGTTGGCCATACCAGTGCGGGTGACCGGGCGTACTGTGCTCGAGACGGGTCAATGCCTCAGCGGCATTACCCAAATAGTAAGTAGAGAGACATGGGGTGTGCCCCGTCATAACACAGGAAGAGTTTCGAGTTTCTAGACCACTGTAACGCGCTAAGGGGTGTCTAGCAAGCCTACGTCCCAGCAGGTGTCTTGAGTCAAAGGCAGACTGTTGCTAGCAACAAACGCGTGTAATTGTTTAGACGACGACATGGAAACCTAAGCCGAAAACACGATCTCGCGAACAGGCGCGCATGAAAAGGGTACTTATGATGCTTCCCACGTCCGACCGAATGGTCAGATTTCATTACTTCTCTACGAAACGCAGAGGAGACCGAGTTACAGCTATGCCGAAGAAACATCTTATTGCTCAGTACGCAGCATCAACACCAATAATAAACCTGGCTGTTCCGTCGGACTTGGGAAGCAGCAGTAACTAAAATACGCAGCCACCTATTGGGAGGATGACATCTGAAGAACGGTAGGCGTCGCAATGGCAGATTGAACAATCCGTGGAGCACATTAGAAAAGTCTATACTATAGTAATACATTGTAAGAAAGTTGCCTGTCGAGGTGTGTGTGGCCTCAAAATCTCGTCTGAAGCACCCACATTCCCATCCTACCTACACTACACTACCTTATCCAAACTCTGCCCCAAGCACATCTCATAATACACTCCCCTCCGCCTCAACAACTCAACATGCGTCCCCATCTCCGCAACCCGGCCCCTCGCAAACACAACAATAGCATCCGCATCTTTCACCGTGCTCAACCGATGCGCGACCGCCACCGTCGTCCGCCCGTTCTGCGCCTGCTCCAGCGCGCCCTGCACCACCTTTTCGCTCTCGGTGTCCAGCGCGCTAGTCGCCTCGTCCAGCAGCAGCAGCTTCGGTTCGCGGATGAGCGCCCGCGCGATGGCGATGCGCTGGCGCTGGCCGCCGGACAGTTGGGCGCCGCGGCTGCCGCAGAGGGTCGAGTAGCCTTCGGGAAGAGACGTGATGAAGGTGTGCATGTTGGCTTGCGCGGCGGCGGATTCGATTTGCGCGGTGGTGACGGAGTCCGGGGAAGTGGGCGTGGATGAGTGCGTGAGTACGCCCATGGCGATGTTGTCGCGGATGCTGCCTTGGTAGAGGACGGGTTCTTGTTGTACTAGGGAGATGTGGCTGCGGTATTTGCGGGGGCAGAGGGTGGGGAGGGGGTCGGAGTTGTAGGTTATTGTACCGGAGGTGGGGTCGTAGAAACGTTCTGGAAGTGGGTTAGTAGGGCTACATGATAAGAGAGGGAGCACTTACCAAGAAGTGCGATCATGGTGCTCTTTCCACATCCGCTCGCACCGACCTGTACGGTGTTAGGAGATTTTTAGTTTTAGGAGATCTCTCGTGTTAGCAAGTTCCAAAACTTACAAATGCGATGAATTGGCCAGGACGAGCCTAAGTCTGTTAACGGATGGTCTGTAGTAAACGGGACAACAAGCAGGACTTACATCGACGTTGATATCATCTAAGACCTTTGAATTCGGCCTCGACTGATAGGCAAATTCGAGCTGCTTGCACTCCACATGCGCCGGCCCTTTGTCGCCACTCTCGTCCTCATGAGGCGGCTTCGACGCGTCTTCTTCAACTGCAGGCTTTTGCCGTCTGAGCCAGAACACATAGTTCGCGGCAGTGGAGGCCTTAGTCAAGCTAGTCGAATATGCGAAGAACGCAGCTGCCGCTTCGCCAGAAAGGATAACAGATAGAAAGACAGTGAAGAACTGGTTCGTGGTGTACTCGCCGGTCGATACAAGGCGACCGCCGTACCAGAAGCCAAGTGCCATGGCGAGGAAGGATATGGATCTGTGGATCAGGTTAGGGAGATCCCGGAGGGTAGCACGTTTGAGGCTTACTGAGTTAAAGAATACCTAAACAGGTTAGCTGCATCAACATACATGGAGGGAGTTGCTTACCAAAACATAGTCCAAATCAAGGCCTTCATTGACTTCTGAGCTACGCCTTGGAGACGATCTTGATACTTCTGCATGATGTGTTTTTCCAAGGCGAGAGAGGAAACGGTACGGATGGCCGACACTGCCTCGGATGCCAAAGCAGAGCTACTAGCGAAGCGTTTGCCAGTCTCTTCCTCAAGCTTGAACTCTAACCTAATGCGGAGATACCCCGAGTATGCGACAAGGGGAAGCGCTCCAAAAACCCTACGTCCGAATCAGAAATGAATCAGTTAAGATGCAAGCAATGAGAGTGCAACACTTACACAGCCAACCCAAGTTTCCAACCCACAATCAGGGCAAGAACTGAACTTGAGACAACGTTGACGATGTTGATAAGAATGAGCATGATGTTGAAACCAAGGAGATCGAGGAGGTCGTTAGGATAACTGTCGAGTTTTGATGATATTGCGCCAGACGCATTCTCTGCCTTGTCGAAAAAGTTCATGTCTTGTTTGAGGACGAGTTGAAATATCTCCCGACGATACCTCCGCGACACGTGCTAAGAGTCGTCAGTATACAGGTCAGCTAGCGACAGGGATCGACGTACTTGGGCCACAATGTTGCATGACCATCCCATCGTGACATATACCAGCAAGTTTCCTATTGCTACCATGAAGAACATGAGCGAGTAAAAGTCACCCTGAACGCGGGCTTCATCGGGGTTTAACTGAAAAGCTCGTACTACGCGACCAAAAATTACGGCCTGTGCTGGATATGTGAGACCTGCACTCATATTAGCCTATTGCCCACAGAATGTAACCGTAAGATCTTACCTCCAAAGATGGACGCAATCGTCAGGGCGATGAACCACCGCCACAGGTAGTTCTGCTCCCAGAAAACTATAGCAATGCACTTCACCAAGTTATACCCAACGGTCTCGCTTTCGTTCTTGTCCGCGGTCCCGGCATGGAGAGAGGGAGTCTGTGTTTGTGTTTTCACGAGTAAAACCTTCTCCTCCTCATCTTTGCCCTCTGCAACGAGACCCTCTTCACTGTCAGCCTGGCCAAGATCTTGCGCTCTGACCAGTCGAGCATAAGCTCCATCGGCTTCGATTAAGTCATTATGAGTACCCTGTTCGACGACGTGCCCATCTGACATGACCGCAATATTATCGGCGTTACGAACGGTGGACAGCTTGTGTGCGATGACGATGGTAGTCCTGTTCTGCGCTACGTTGTCTAGTGCCTGCTGTACAATCTTCTCCGCTTTGGGGTCGAGGGCGCTCGTGGCTTCGTCGAGAAGGAGGACCTGGGGATCAGAGACAATGCTGCGTGCAATTGCGAGTCTCTGCTTCTGTCCGCCAGAGAGCATCATGGCCCGTTCACCCACCTGAGTGTCATATCCCTGGTCTAATCAGCAAATCGTATCTCCTTGAACGATGCGTACATACTTGAGGAAGGGTTTCCACGAATCCATCAGCGTATGCAGCTTTACACGCCTTTCGTACTAGTTCTCGTTGCTCAGCTTCTGGAAGGTTCACTTTGCCAGTGCCATAGAGGCCAAACGCCACGTTTTCGAAGACTGATCCACTGAGCAGTACTGGCTCTTGCTGCACAAGCCGTACATTTGTTCGCAACCACTTCAAGTTCAACTCACGGATATCCGTGCCATCGAGAGTCAATGTACCGCCAAGCTGATCATACCAACGCTCGAGCAAGCCGATAATTGTCGATTTTCCACTTCCACTCGGTCCGACAATAGCAGTGGTCTTGTTCGCAGGCACTGACAACGTCAGGGCCTTCAGCACTTGTACATCAGGTCGCGCAGGATACGAGAAGCACAAATCCTGGATCTCGATATGTCCGAGACATCGGGTTGGAATATGTCCCTTTTCTGAGAGCGGGTCCATTTCGGATTGACGGTCGATTGTGTGGAAAAGTTCCCCGGCAGAAGAGGAGGCTTTCGTAAACGCGAGAAACTGTGGTCCGATAGACGCCAACACTATACACTTCAGTTATATACAGCTGTAGGTCACGAACAGACTTACCAGTAGCTGCTAGAATCACAGCTAAGATGACACTGGGATGATTAGTAAGTGGCTTGTGGAGATTTGCTAACCAAAGGTCAAGGTGTACTCACGTGAAAATATCACCAGATTCAGTTATTTCCTAGAAGTGGTAAGCAAACGCTGACGGTGAAGAGTTGATGGAAAACGAAGACAACTCCGAACGAATGGACAGGAATACTAACTCCGCGAGCATACATCCTGATACCCTGCCAGAATGCTAGGGCATAGCCGCAGTATGTGCAAAAGCGCTCAACTGAGAACATGGCGGCGTAATTGGGAGACTTTTTCTTCCCAATGTCCATCGCATCGCTGAGCAATGAGTCGTAGCGCTGGCATAGCACATCATTGAGCCAGAACGAGTGGACAGTACGAATTGTTGAGAAGACTTCTTCGGCGAGTAGACCAGCTTTGGTGTAGATGGCAAGCAGCTTGCTCTCCTGCTTTGTGTCGATGAAAATACATACGGCAACAACGAAAATGATAGTTGGGACAACTGCAATACGTCAGCAACTATCGGCAGGTCAAAAGCTTGAGCGCCCACAGAACCAGGACGGAAAGTGGCACTGAACATGGTAAGGTGAAATTGATCGAAATGATAGAATAACCCACTTGATATGGTGATGAGCGTTAACTTCCATTGCACGGCAAACGCTACCACAAAGGCTGTGACAAAGGTAGAGAGTCCCTGGATGGTAAGGGATAGCTTCTCGGAAATTCCATTGTTCACGTTGTTGCCATTAGTCGTAGCTTGAGTAGCGACTGAGCCCGCCTCAGCGGAGTCAAAATATGCGATATTCTGTCTTAATGTGTGCTCGATGAAGTCAATCCGCAGGGCCTTGGTCGTGCGGATAGCGGCGACCGAGATGCACAGAGAATGAATGTAAACCAGAAAGAACTTGGCGATGAAGAGGTATACAAAGTACAGAGTAAATTTGTTTACCTAAAGAAGATTAGAAAAGCTACCAGTTGGGGATAGTGTAACTCACCTCAGATCGAAAATTGGCAGGGCTGAGAGATCCCACGGCAAAACCAGTGAAACTTGTCACGAACTTGCCAAACACCAAATTCATCAAGGGTAGCAGGGTACCTGCAGCGATGGCGGCAATAATGGCGACGATATAGAGGATCCAGCTGAGTCTATCGGCATAGCTGAAGATGCGCTGGCGGGAAATTAGCTGGTTGACCTCGTAAATGTCATGGTAGGTAGATGGGCTCACGAAATAACCGCCCGTAGGCTTCGCAGGGTCATCTTTGGCGGTGTTGTCACGTGTCGCATCGCTTGGTCGTTTCTCTTGCTCAGGCGTGGAGAGCGACATGTTGACGTGAGGTTAGGAAGCGCTGGAACAGTCGAAGACATGTCGACTGCAACCAAGGTAATATCTAGACCGACACGGAGGACTGACGTTGCGAGGCGGAAAGCACGAAAGGAGGGCGGGCGATAGACGAGCCGACCAGCCTCATAGCCGTAGACAATGAAAGCGACCGCTGCGGTGGAGCGCCAGGGCCCGTGGAACCCGCGGGAACCGCAGTCACGGGACCGCGTCAAGTCCAGCTGCCCGGGTGAGGCCCACTATTGTGCCGCACATGGCGCATGTCGCCCGCTCTGCATACCTAGATAGCATTCTGTTGTGGGAGACGCCTCGTTCTGCGCACTGCAAAACACAGTCATGACGTAATGGACTTCTGGGGGCGTGCGCCCCGGAGCCCGAGAGATCCATAGCCGAAGCCAGCCCTTTTCTTCGCACGCTCTCGCGCGTCGCACCAGCACTTTTCGCCTTCCTCGCGCTCCGCACCGGACCTTGTGCATGCGCTTAGCGTATCGTGTACCTTTCAATCACCATGGACAACAGAGACGACATGGAATTGGCACCCGATGGCTCCACCAGAATTCAGCGTGCCGTACGCTAGCTCTCCACACCAGGTCTCAGCCAGCTAAACACTGCTTCAGTGCGATACCTGTAGATCAAGGAAAATAAGATGCGACCGAGGAACGCCATGCTCTAATTGTCAAGCCAGCAAGCTATGTACGTTGGTCTTGGCGTCCATGTCTCCGAGCTCCATCGGGTCACGTGCTAACCACAACCTCTCGCAGCTTGTCAGACTACCGCGCCGACTCCAGCCCAGAAAAGGCAAAGAGTGCATATATCGGAAGCTTAGTAAGTCAGTGTTTTTTTCTGTCGAGCCGATGCAGATGCAAGCATCATCTTGAAGCTTCACTTGGTATCCATGTAAATTCAACGACTTCAGGCACCAAATCTCGCCGAGGCCAGTTTCATTATTTGGGTGCAGTTCCTCCACATTGTACTTGAGCCTTGTCGTGTCGGTGCAAGTTTCCTGTCTTGCATGTTCGCACGTCAACTAAACCCTCTCGCAGTGAACAGAAGATCGACCGAATTGAAGAACGGTTAGGCGGCATTGAGCAGGTGCTCGAGAGTCTTGCCGCAAAACTAGGAAGCCTTTCATTGAGCAGAGTCTCTACTGAACCGAGCTCTCAGTCGCAGTCCAGCAAAGTCGCGAGGAGCCCGATACCGACCTCCGAGCTCGATCCCGGAACCCCTGCTCCATTTGAAGGAGAGACTACGTTGAATCGCCAGTCCGAATTTGCTCGGAATCTACTTGAACGAGCTGTTGGAAACGTCCCCTCGGTGGAGCAGAATGCGGAAGTCAAGTCCGCCCTGATTTCTCTCCAGGAAATGGTCAGTAGGAAGGGTCAGTATATCACCGCTGCGCAAGCCGAATCTCTACCGCTCTTTAACAAGTCTCTTTCCGAAATCGATGCATCAAAGCTCGAGAGGCCCCCCTGGCACATTGTCGAGGATGTTCTCGAGAAAGGCACCAGTACGTAACACCAAAAAGCCATTTTGACTCGGCTCATCGCTCCCAGCTTATCCAGCCATGTGCTTCGCTGTCGTGTTTCCGTTCTTGAAAATGAACAAGATCAGGATGATGTTCAAAGAAGGCTACAACTCGTCAGAATATGTGCCGGCCGGACGTCGCATCCTTATATTCGGTGTTCTACAAAGCCTTTTCATGTCGGTGCTCCTCGTTTCCCATCTGTGTTTCTATAGTAACTCTATGCCGCAGTGAATTTGGAAGTTTCCCTATGTTGGGAAATGAAAATTATCGACAGTATTCGAACGCGTGTCGAACTCAGATGGAACTAGCGATGAGCCAGCTAGATCTTTGCATGCCAGCCAGTTACGAGAATGCCCTGGCTTTACTACTTTCGACATCTCACGCAATTGAAGCGTACGTACGCGTAGCTATCTATGCAAAATAGTATCCTGACACGACTTAGATGCAAACCCTCGTTGGGTTGGACCATGGTGTCTGCTGCGGTTGGGATGTGCCAGACACTCGGTTATCATCGAATCCAAACGATGAAGGATGATACGGAAGAGGATCGTAGCGCTAAGCTTCATGCTTTTTGGTTTAGTGAGTAAACTCAAGCTTTCATACTGGGTGTAGTATTTGCATAAACCAAACTCAAATCAAGTCGAACATGGCCAAGCGACCTGCTGACCCTATTTCCATTAGTCTACATGCAGGACAAAACGCTTTCGCTTCGGCTCGGCCGTGCTTCCTCAATGCCAGATTGGGACATATCTTTACCCTTTCTGAATCCTCTCCAAAATAGCTTCATGAGACCTGGACCGTCCTCAACCACTCCGAAGGGAACCGAAATGCTGATATATTGGCTCAAGTTGGCCCAAATCCAAGGGAAAATTTATGAGACACTATATAGCCCTGCCGCATATCTGGTATCGGAAGAGCAACGTGCGCAAAGAGCAGTTGAGCTCGTGAACGCCTTGAATCAAGCGTGGTCAGAACGTGGAGATGCAAGCGTCCTTGATTTCGCTTTCAAGAGGCCTGGTAGGAAAGACACCTCGATACCAGATAAGCTTGTACCACAGCCAAACGAAGGTTCAGTCCCATCTGAGCGGCTACCAGGGCTCATCCCTGGCGCAATGGGCTATCTCGACTGTAATCGTTCCCACCTTTTGTTGTCGTCGCTCGGGCTGACAGCAATAGCAATGTATCATGATTTTAGTGATATTTTCTATCACTCAGATGCCGTCATGCACTACTCTACGGTTACTCTCACGCAGCGGGCTTGCTCAAGCAACGTGGACTTTGATCAGGCCTGTCTCAAATCAGCACGATCTGCACTGCTTGCGCACCAGAGGTGCAGCGAACAATTCAATATCACTGGGAATGAAGAAATATGGTCAGGATATGTACATTGGTATGTGGCTCTCCCCGCCCCCAAGTTCGACATCCCCAGCAAAGCTTCTCGTGAGATTTGGATGCGTCTCCATTTCTATATCATATTTGACGGCACAACACTGATGGTGTGATGCTCAGGGCATTGCTCCAGTCGCCATTCACTCCTTTCATCGTTATCTTCTGTAACGCGATCACTCAAAACGATCACTCCGATCTCGCCATCCTCTCCGACTTCGTTAGTAGCCTTGAATCAGTCCTCACCCTTTCCGAAGGTGCCGGCAAGCTTTACAAGATGTGCAATCTCTTCCTCCAGGTCGCGAAACTGTACATCGAAGCCAGGAACAAAGAAGGCTCCCACCAACCTCAGACACAACCTCAGAGTCAACCAACAATTGAGCACAACGGAATATACGTCCCGGCCAATGGTGATCATGTCGTAGATTTCAATGCCGTCACACAATTCGACCCATACCTAAGTGCGTTGGGACTGGTCCCAAATGCAGCTTGGCCCATGGCGCAGTATACGTCTCCACCGGCGGGCATGTATGATTTCAAACAGGGCCAACCACCTGATTCAGATTCAGCTACTTCGGGTATGCAGCAGAATCAGAATACCCTACAGGACTGGTTCTCGGGCTCGAGGTACCTGATGACGTTCATGGAGAACGACGATACTCAGATGCCAGATCTGAACTTGTAGTGAAACGCGACGTAGTTCTACAACTGTATCAATTTCAAGATTCCACTCTTTCGCCGAGTCTCTAGGTCGATAGTACCAGAAACAACACGTGTTATTCCATCGATTTTATATATTATACCATCAATTCGAGCCTCAACCAGATCATCACGTGTTCCACCCGTGCGAATTCAGGTATCTAACTACCAGATTGCTTTCCTCTGATTGGTCGAAAGAGAGTTCGGCCAATAGACAGCCGGAATCAGTTGATACCCCGCATCGCGCAGCCAAATACGAAGAATCGCGGGGGCGGGGCTGGGCCGAGCGGATCCCGACCCAACGGAGACGGAAACATCTCATCTCGGCCTCTTTCCCTCCCGACAGGCGGGAAATCGACCAGACAACCTCGAAGACACGACGCGATGCGCACAAGCTTCTAGTTCAGTCATACAGGAGTCGATGTAACCGTTCGGAAAAATCTAGGAAGAGTAGGAACCGAGGTGCGGAGGACAAGCGGTGTGGGCTTCGCGCTAGCTGGCTCGCTGGCTGGCTGTGAAGAAAGATATTGAACGACAGGAGTCACTTTTGAAGGGCAAAACGAAGAGCCGGAGTGCGTTGTGTAGCAGTGGGGGCGCGAGTGACGTGAATGGAACCCGCGACATAAATCTGGCCTTTGAGAACGGCGCAGTCTGGCGACATTCCCGCCACATCTGTTGCCGATTGTATAAATACGGTGCGCTCACATACAACAAATCTAGCTCGGACCCAGGACATATTCAATCTGTCGCGATGGCAACACCGCTAGAAGTCGCAGATCCAGGACCAGGATCAGAATCAGCACCTATATCCTCCCAGGATAGGCACCCCACAACACCGTCCCACGTCGCACCGATTTTCCATGCCTTCCCACATGGCTCTTCTTCAAGATTGCCACGACTTCCACGGATTTTCGTAGCTTTTGTTATCCATATGCTCGCCTTTTCCGTCATCCCACTCTTCGTCCACGGCGCTGTGCTCTTGATCAACGATACGCAGGACATACTCTCCCGGCGCGCGCGCTCGAGGTTCAGCACCACATCGTACGCAACCATTATCTCTGGCATTGTGCTAGTCGCGGTGTGGCACGCGGTACTGGGCTGGTTGTACTGGAAACGAGACGCAAATCTGCTAGCGGCACAAGAAGAGATCGGCAATGCAGAGGTTGAGGTGCGGGGGAAAGAAAACGCAAAACTTGCATCGAAAGAGAGGTCTTTGCTTTGGATGCTGCGACGATGGAGTGTTCCGCTTTATCTGGGTGCGATGATAGTGCTTTGGGGGCTCCGTGTGGCGCTCAGGCTGGGGAAACCGGTCTTGATGGTTGGGAAAGGTAATGCAGAAGAGATGGGAACGAGATGAAATTATGCTGTTGAATGGGTCTACTCCGTACAACAGACGTCGAATTCAAGCACACCCAGCCACGGCAGGTATCTCGAAGTCAGACTACACGCACGTTCAAGACGATCTACCGGCAAACATGACAGCGATTTTCATTGCAGAGCCGCGAACGCACGCAAAAGCCGATGCGTATCACGAACTTGTTGAACTGCTCTGCAAGTGGTTACAAACCTGCACTGATATGGCCCAAGATGAAGCGGATATACCAGCTCAGACTGTCTGCTAGGCGATTCCATACCGCAAGCATTACGCCATTTCGCAAAACCATTGACGGGGAAGTTTATTTGGTATAATGCCGTGCACGGCTAGACTTGCTAGATACAGATGTATGCAGGAGTTGGAAAAATAAATTACTCGTTTGTTATGAAACACGCTAGCGATATCAGCGCACGTCTGCAGGTTCCTCTCTTTCTTCCTCCTGCTTCACACAATCTAGGAACCTTCGAAACACGCACTGCCCTGAAGTGAGAAGGACCGCCCACGATGGCTACGCATCACGTTTTCCTCGGAAATCTCCGTCCTGGAGAGTTCCGCTAGCATACTGTCACTTCTGATGGCATGGGTGGATTACAGACCATCATGGGACAGACCGGGTTCGGAATACCAGGAGCCCCGGATTTTAGAGAAACGGCCGACGAGACGATTAATTTTGATGAGGCTGTCGAATTTGCGAATGAGGAGTCCGAGTCTATCTTTACTAGGTGGAAAACCCTCACAAGTATTTTAGAACGATATGAAGACACGATACGGAAGAGGTGGGGCAAGAAAACTCGGGAACAGCGTAAAAAGCTTCTCCTTCAATCCTGGCCCGACATAATTCTCTATCATCGTCCAGATCTTCGTCACTACCGTCGCAAAACCGCTGTTGGGGAGAGCGATCAGAAAACTCAAACCGCTTACAGGTGGCCCCATATCAACTTGGAAGATCTTTCAGATTCTACAAATCTCCTCCTTTTTCTCAACTCGAGGGGACGTCATGCGCCCGCAGTCTTTGCCCCTATGGATTGTGACAGCATTAGTCTGGGCATAAGCACTGGCGCTATACCGCAAGAATTTCCTGACACGTTTTCCCACATGAATCTGGAGAGTGTCTTGCTAGAAGAGTATGGTCGATTGATGGCGTGCCCGGTCACCAGCGGCGTGTCGGATAACGCTGCAGAAGGACTAATGGTGTTGAAAACCCAACATGCCACCATGGGGTTCCTTGTGGATATTTGCGAGAGAATTCTCCATGACAAGAAGACCGATGACGAATCACTCAAACTTGTTCCCGTGCTACCAGAACCGCCTATCTTATCGTCGCGCGAAGGCGAATGGGTATATGCAACTGACCTGACACGCGAGTCTCCATATCTTGTGCCACATAAGCTAGATCTACGCCGGGTCCAGTCCCTGATCCAAGCAAGACTAACTGAATGGGAAGACTATGCCTGGGCTATGAGAGAAGACCCTTCTTTCATGGCGGAAGTTGTCGGTGACTGGAGCGAACACTCATCGGAGAGAGTGATGACGCGCGCGCGAAAAGAACATCCAGATCTAGTTAACCCGTTACGGAAAAAGAACTTTTGGGATCGTACCATTGCCAGCACCATCAACGAACCCTACGAAAACCTGACCGTTTGGGCAATTATCGACAGAGAGCTCGAACAGACCATCACGCTCACAAGGAATTCATCGATGGCCAGTACGAACAGCCTCAAAACGTCCCCGGACTTACCACGTCGATCACTAGGATAAAGTTTCTTCTCGAAGTGCGCCTCATTGAAAAGGTGCAGAGAGAGCTGGGTTTCATCTTCCCATCGTCCCCTCCCGTGCGCGCCCTCTTCATGACCGAAGGACAAGGCGGGCTCCAGCTGCGTAGCGACCTGAACAAGGACGACCAGCTGCTGTGGCTGGTCGGCGAGCTCATGAACAAAGAGTCGGAAGTCCCCAAGGACATCATCGCGACCGAGCTCAACAACCTAGTGCATACAGACAAAAGCCAAAAGGCACGCATCACGCCCATGGTCGCCCGCTTCATTGGAGATATCAGCCTGGGCTACGAACTGCGATCCCAACTCCGCTTGCTTTGTCCGCTTCTCTATCGCCAGGATGACCAAAATAACCCGTATGAGAAGATACTGGAGGTCGAGAATCCCTCGCTCATCGAGCTCCTGCGGCCCCTCTACGACCTGAAGATGATCGTCAGCCCCGCCCACGCCGGCAGCAAATTCCTCAAGCTCGGCGACCTTGGGAACCCGGCAATGTTCTACTACCCGGTCGACAAGCGACGCACGCAGGACAACGTCGAGGCTATGCAGACGGCGGAACGCAACCTCGATGCGCTGTGGGCCAAGTACGACGGGCATCTCCGGACTCATTTGTCTGCGGAAACGAACGATGTATTGCAGGCTATCATACCGGATCGAGGAGAGCTGCAGCGCACGCCAGATTGGGTCGAGCCGCAGAAGGTGGCGCAGAAACCTAAGACTGATGTGCCCGTTCAACCGGCTACATTCACCGACGACAACAACAGCAAAGACCTACCCTTCTCTCCACCACCGCCGAAGACAAAGGTCAAAACCCGAGGCCCCGCACCCCTCGAAGACGACGGCCACGACGACGCTCACCCCACCGCCGCGAACGAAGCACCTCCCCCTCCCCCTCCCCGCCTCTTCCCCGTCAAAAAGCGCACCGCGCAAGTCTTCTCCACGCTCTTCCACACGCCGACGCCGACTACGCAACCCGGCGAGATCGCATGGACAGACTTCGTGTCAGCCCTCAGCGCCATCGGCTTCCAGCCCGAGAAGCTGTACGGCTCCGTGTGGCGCTTTGCGCTCAAGGACCGCGCGACCTTTGGCGTCGACAACGCGATCAACTTCCACGAGCCGCATCCGCAGGGCAAGTTGCCGTTTCGCGCGGCGAGGCGATATGGGAGGCGGTTGGGGCGCATGTATGGGTTGGGTGGGGGGTCGTTTGTTCTGGAGGGGTGATAATAGGGGGTAAATTTCGGCAGCGTATTTCAAGGGAAAAAGGTGGTGAAGAACACGACAGATTTGGATGAGGGCACGTTTTTGTTTATTGATTCATAGAAAGAAGATATAGTGCAGTCTGCCAAGATCTGAGCCGGTAATGAGAATGCGTTCCGCAAACCGGGCGCTATTCATGAGCTCGCGAAAAGACTTTTCGTTGTAAACAGCGCCACGCAGGCCGATCCCCACTCATCCACCAGTATCTCTCATTGCTCACTCAAATAAGTCCATACCTGCAGACTCGCCGTCTGTATCCAATGCGCAGGCAAACCATCGTCTAAGCTTCGGTCCTGCATTAAGCGGGAAATGTTCCTCTATTTTCCGGCCATCTCTAGCCACATAAGCGAAGGCGCAAACATAAGCCCCACCAGAGGAAGCATCGCTCTGCTGTACAGCTTGCATCGTGTGAATCGACCAGGTCACCGTTGTCCCCAACCAAGGTCCCAGGACCGTCCCAACCCACGTTCCCAATGCACTGACAATCGTAGCGTCATTCCTACTCTTGGAGTTGTAGTAGAAGATAGCGTGTTCGGAGCCACCGATAATTGCCAACGTCCAATGCTGATCTTTGCAGAATGGGACCAGAAGACGCTGAAAGCGGTCGGGGGTGCACCCTCGTTCCTCCATCAGTTCACCGAATCCGATGTCGAAGTCCTCGCTGAGGATGCAAACTCCCCAGTCGGGTGGAGCGCCCACCACCATTCCCTCGCGTTCCCTCTCCGTCATGTTGAAGAACAAACGGATGTCAATGTCGGACAGGTACTCGTCTCCGACAATGTTCCGCACATGAGAGATTTGTAGTTCGTGCGAGAGAACAGTCGTTTCGTTCGATTCCTTCAAGATGTCGTCGAGCTTCCGTGCATCCTCTTCTCCTAGGTCAAAATCATATGAGAGAGAGGATACGGTCGATGAGGCGTCGTCAGTGGTTCCCGGTTCGTTGAGCTGCAAGTGAAAGCGTTAGGATATCGGCGATGGAAAGGATCATACAGACAAACCTCGTCTTGATTGCTGAGGGGTGTCGGGTTGGCCATCTTCAACAAGACTGAGCCGCCCGCAGGCTGGCTTTTGGAGGATAAGGTCGCGGAGGATAATTGAAAATATTGAAGAAGCTGGTCAAAGGTACGGTAGGTGGGCCAGGTTTGTAAACTTGTGTGCCAGTCCAGTCTGCTCTCACTAACGCTTACTTAACGTGCTGCCTTCACCTGTCTTACGCTTGTGTTCTCTAGAATCGAAACCTGAGCAGAACACAGGCGGAATATGTCCCTGATTGGTATCGATGGTCCTGGGGGCTGGATTTCTTTGTGTATCACATGCTGGATCCATGGTACGAGGACGTGGCTAGGATTAGGGTATTAGCTTCCCAAACGACAGAAGCCTGAGGACATGCAGTCTGGTCTTTTGCTTCCCGCTTGTCTGTTTTTGCCGTCTCAGGGTGGTAGTGGTCATGATCGTGCGCAGTACCACATCTTCCGTATGTCATCCCGCCGGCAGATCTATAAGGCAGTGTTACAGGAAGTTGGTATAATAATAGCTGACTGGTGGTTCGGTGCGCTGATTCGCCAACGCGTCACAGTTGCCGAGTTTGGGCAATGCTACGTCCATGGCCATGTGGTATATCTCCCTAGTAGAACCGGCGAAAATTACCATCTCGGGACGAAGTCTGCAGCGTCAGAACTGGGAGTTTCTTTGTCCTCAACTGAACATACTAGTCTCTACTTCCGTAAGAGCCATATACCCATTCTCCAGCTTATTCATAGTACGAGTGCCCAAGTTTCTATTCCAAATTCGAGGGGAATCTTGTGCAGTTCGTTTTCTTTCTGTTGCTGGCTGCGTGGCTACGTGTCTGGATGGAGTTGACCCCGGAGTGTCCCTGCCCTTCATTTACTCCTATCTGCAGGCAACCAGTAACCAGTATGTGGCTAGCATTCGAGTTGCGTCTCTTTTCTAACCCTATCACTATTCGGATTGAAATCGGCACTTTCCCGTAGCGCTGCTCAGGCTCATTGCTAGCTTCTTCGCGGGTCACCCATAATGGGTGCCCCACAGGCGCTATGTCGTTGGCTATGGAACGCAGGATGCGAGCGACGATGAGGAAGACGGAGCCTTTTTGTACGGGAAGGTGAGGTGGACGTTGCAGCGAGTGCATGTGCGGTACAGCCACCAGGTGCAGGTTTTCGTAATTGCCGGTTCCCGTGACCGACGGTCCGAGGTACCTCGGCTCGCGGCCCCACAGCTGTTAAAGACGGCTCCGCAGCTCCTCTGCAATTCGTCGATCCACACTCACACTTCACCTCTACACTCACACCTCACTGTCGCACTCACCATGACCGACCGCCTCAAGTCCATCGTCTCGCAGCTGTCGCCGGCCCAGAGCGGCCTCAGCGCCATGTAAGCCCGCGCGCCCGCTGCAAACCCCAATACTGTACTGATGCATGGCTGGCAGCACCACCAAGAACCCCGACGACATTGTCATCACGCTCGCGATCCGCACGCCGCTCACAAAGGCCTTCAAGGGCGGCTTCAAGGACACGCCGCTCGACGGTATCCTCGTCAAGATTCTGAAGCAGGTGGCCGCGCGCGCCAACCTGGACCTCGCGCTGGTCGAGGACATCTGCCTGGGCAATGTCTCCGAGGCCAAGGCGGCCTACTACAACCGCGCTGCCATGCTGGCCGCCGGCTTCCCCAACACCACGTCTGGCTCGTCGGTCAACCGCTTCTGCAGTTCCGGCCTCAAGGCGGTGCAGGACATTGCCGGCCAGATCGCCACCGGCGCCATTGAGATTGGCCTGGCCGTGGGTGCCGAGTCGATGACCGTGGGCGGCGATCGCCTCGAGCGCCCCTTCGTCGACGAGATCCTCGAGCACCCAGAAGCAAACGACTGCATGCAGCCCATGGGCCAGACGTCGGAAAACGTGGCCAACGCCTTCAACATCCCGCGAGACGTCCAGGATCGCTTCGCCACCGAGTCGTACAGGAAAGCCGAGGTTGCGCAGAAGGCTGGCTGGACTGCCGACGAGATCGTGCCCATCCAGGTCACCATCAAGGACCCCAAGACGGGCGAGGAGAAGCAGGCCACCCTGACCAAGGACGAGGGTCCGCGGTGGGGCACCACTTTCGAGGCGCTGCAGAAGATCCGCCCAGCCTTCCTGCCCCACGGCGACAAGTCGACGGGCGGAAACTCGTCCCAGGTTACCGACGGAGCTGCCGCTGTATTGCTGATGAAGCGCTCAAAGGCAGAGGAGCTCGGCCAGCCGATACTGGCCAAGTTTGTCGGTGCTACCGTCGCCGGTCTTGCTCCCCGCATCATGGGCATCGGCCCATCCATCGCAATCCCCAAGCTATTGGCCCAGTTTAACGTTAGCCTCGACGATGTCGATTTAATTGAGATCAATGAGGCCTTTGCTTCCATGGCGGTATACTGCCAAAACACACTAAAGATTGATTCTGCCAAGCTGAACGTCCGCGGCGGTGCTATTGCTCTAGGTCACCCGCTCGGCTGCACCGGCGCACGACAGATTGTGACCGGTCTGAGCGAAGCGCGGAGACAGAAGAAGAAGATCCTACTTACGAGCATGTGTATTGGACTGGGTATGGGCATGGCAGGTTTGTTCGTCAATGAGCAACTCTAAATATGAACGAACACCCACTTATACTGTACATCTACAATGCATTCTCTCCATGAGCGTTTTATCGTTATCATCACCCACGCTGGGCACGTCTTTCTTCAATTTCTTCACCTCCTCCTGCTTTTCCAGTCCGGAGTCAATGCGGGCGTCCGATGGATCTTGAACTTCAAACATCTTCAACTTGCGTACTTTCGTACAGTCAATCGTCAGTCAAAAATACCCAATTGAATCACAAAATAATCCGAGCTCTGGTCTGAAGCAAATTTAAGCATTTCTCGTGGATCGGGGTACCAAGTCGCCTAGGCGGTGAATCAACGCCTCACGTGAACGCCAAGCCGCACGCCCCACTTCATGACAAACGCAAGGTGGAGCTTTTCTTGCACCACAACAACATCAGGACCCTACCAATTACCTAGTCAACGCGTGCCCGATACGTCTCAACATGGTGCGCCTCAACGAGCTGGCTGAGGAGTTGCGTCTCGAAATTGCTTATCACGTCTCCGACCCCGTCGATCTATGCAACCTCGCGCTCGCTTTCCAGGCGATGCGGATCCCCGCTCAAGAGGTAATACGCCCCGAACTATGTCCTGTCTTCTTTTGTGCTTTTCATACACATTGATGGCGCGGTATGCCGCGTTTACAGCCTACTTTTGTAACATTACTATAACAATGATGAACAACAGACCCTGCACCGCCACGCTTCGGTCTCTGGAAACGATCTCGCGAAGCCCCGCATCATGTTCCTTGCTCGTACGCTCCTCGACCGGCCGGACTTGGGTGAAAAAATACTCTCGCTGGATATGTTGGTCTCGGAAAGCAAGCATGGACATCACCAGGATTGCATCACAGGCTGCTGCTTCTGCTACTTCGGACAGCTCTCTGCGGCGGCGAAGTCACTCGTACGCAAATCGACGGTCACGAATGAGAAATGGACCTCGTTGTTGGGCCAAGGGTCTGAGCCCGCATACGTAGGCCTACTACTAATGCTCACTCCTAACCTTGGATCGTTAAAATTAGAAGCAATTTGCTCTCTTCGCTCACGTTGGGATCGTCTTCCTGTTCGCCCCAATATCTCCGCGTATTTCGGTGTAGAGATGGAACACTTCCTACCAGGAGACATTCCCGGATTAGCCAAGCTGAAGTCGATCTCTGCGCCGGGAACCCTCGCATGGACTTGGATGTCATCGCCAAACTTGAAGAAGGCCACCTTGGGAACTTACTCGCTCAACCATTCTAGTTTGGAACGAGAGCTTCTCAGGTCAGACGATTGGCACTTCTCGCCCCACCTTGCACGGTTGACGGTCTGTTGTGACCTCGAAGATTTTCAAAGACGAAACAGCCGGACGCTCCGGCGGTGGCTTCGTAGCCTTGTGTCCGGCATCGAAACCCTACGTCACGTTATTATCCACATCGACGTTACCCGCTGTTACTCGGCCACGGCAGACGACTGGGCGCGCGGCTGCTACGACAACTTAATCGGCTTGGCCATGCCAATTGGTCCTACTCTCGAAAGCGTCATAATCGAAAACCGCATGGCCGCCAACCACGATCTCCTTGGCTACTTCAATAGCGTCCCCAGGCTCCTATCTTTCGAATTCTTCCCCTATCTGCAGCGGTTCGTCGCCCCTCTCAACGCCTATATGAGCGTCGAGGAGGCCGCCAACGGACGCGTCACCTCCGCAGCCTTCCCAGCCCCGCCCGCCACCATCCAAACGCTGGAGGTCATGAATCCAGGCGGCGCGCACGAGCATATCGAACAATGGGGCGTTTTCGTGTCGTTTGGGCGGTCGGTCGGCAGGTGGCCCAAGTTGCAGACGGTGGTGCTGCACCAGCTGCCGGCCGGGGCGCTGGACAGGCCGATCTGGCGGAGCTTCGGGCGCTTGGGCGTGGAGGTCAAGGCGGGCAGGAGGATGGAGGATACGGAGCCGATTGAGTAGCGGGGGGTGGGTGGCTGTTGGGGGGTGACGTTGAGCGAGCCTGTTTGCTGCTGCGTTGGCGGAGGGGGGGCGAAATGGGCGGGGGTGGTTACGTTGCGTAGAGAGGGGTTTGTTGGCCTTTCCGGAAGTAGGTTCGGTGGCTATATGCTGGTTTGAAGCTGATGTTCGGAAAACGTGCAATCGGTATACGTGATTGTGGCCTGATTATGATGTGGTGATGTAGTGTGTACGAAGGGGTGCTGTATCTAGCATACAAAGTAATGCGTAGGCAAAGGGATTGAATAGACATAAGCTGATATTTGGACAGCGTCCAGTGGGTAGCAGATATGTAGCCTAATTTAAGGCTCTCTCCTACATGGTACGGACTCTATAAAGGATTCCAATACGACGTCTATATACAAGCCTTATGGAGACATTACCCCGTATACTAGATACAGTATAGCTTCGTGGAGACAGAAGGGAACAACCTTCCTGTTGCCGGAAAATCTTACTTGGTCAAGAGGATTGCCTGGAATCTATCGTTCTCGTGTGCATGCATGCCAGGTACCCTGCACGTGCCCGCGCGTGGCACTAATTGCAGCCCCCACATGCCGCCGGCCTTACCAGGCACCAGCACCTCAGCATCCTTCCGGGGTTTAATAAACACCAGCTCTGCTGCTACGCCGCCCACAACCCAGCCCAAATCTATCCCAACAAACCTGGGAACAGGATTCCTGCGCGCACATCCGGCGTCAACTTCAGCGACACGCTTCCTTCGAGTCCGCAGCCAGAATCGAGCCGAACGTTCGCGAAAATGGGCCAAGGACAGTCGCAGGCGCAGGAGGCGAGGCCGCCGACGCCGCCGGAGTTGGAGGAGGAGGAGCGCGTGAAGATGGAGCAGGAGCGTGAGGAGGTATGGTAGAAGGGTTTCTTTCCCCACGTGTTTGCGCCGCCGTGTCATGCGCGCACGTATTCAGCATCCTAGCTATCGAGCAGACTCCCTCCCTGCATTTGGCCCTCCCCACAGCTATGCACCTCCGCGTCTGTTAGTAGGCGGTCTGAATCAAGTATCTTACACTCATGTGCAGGCCCGCGAGCGCCGCCGCCTCGCTGCCGAACAGCGCATGGCTGGCAAGCAGAAGAAGGGCAGCACCAACGGCACTGGCACTGGCAACGCTGCGGCTACGACTAAGGGCAAGAAGATGGGTCCGTTGGAGGAGCTGAGCAAGGAGAACAAGGGTTGGAGGGATGCGGATGAGCAGGCGGTTCTGAGGGCTTACAACTGAGAAGCCGCGAATCTCGCGACGACATCGTGAGCTTCGGGCTCGGAGAAAATGAGGGGCCAGCTCATGAGCACGGCAGAGCGAAGAAAACAGTCCTGATATGGGTGCACCCACGAACACTAGCGATTGATGCGAGGCTGGGCTGTGTGAAGCGTCAGGGAGATAATTTGATCGGTGGGGATCGTCTAATCTATTCTCGGGTGGTTCGCGCACGAACGCGTCGCGTCTCGTCTTCCGGAACGATGATGTAATCCTCAAACATCGATAGTCTAACCCACCTTCGTCGAAACAATCCCATCTTCCCTTTCCCTTCATTATTTCCCATCGTTATCGAAAATAGATTAGAATCAGCATGGACACCAGCGACGAAGAGCTTGAGGACGAATACGCGGAGGTAATCATGAAAACGGACCTGATCGAAGCGTTGTCCGACCTAGATGAGCCAGGTCCGAGCTACGGCCATCACCCCATGGATCGAATCGTTGATCCGGAGGTATACGTTGCTAACCATAAAGTCCAACTACCGCTCTCAGAGGAAGACACCCGCCTGCTGATCCGTGTCGGCCACCAAGCTTCCTTTGGTAAGAAAAACACCACAATCATCGACCGCTCAGTACCGAAGACTTGGGAACTGGACCCGGAGAGCTTTGAGATCCGCAGTCCCATGTGGGCGAACACTATGTGCGAGACGGTTAGTGCGGTGGCGAAAGACATGACGTTAAACTCCGACAAGCCTGGATTTCATGCCCAACTGCACAAGATGCTGGTATACGAGAAAGGTGCAATGTTCAAACCGCATCAGGAGTGAGTGTTTCTCCAAATGCGTGTTCTGTTACTAACGCGAACAGTGCGGAAAAAGTGCCTGGAATGTTTGCTACACTGGTTGTGGCCCTTCCCTCACCTCACACGGGTGGCCTGGTAAGGACCCAGCTGTATGACCATCCGGAGCGATACTTTGACACTCGTAAAGGGGCGCATTCTTTTCTGTGGTGGTAAGCCTCATGTACATCGCAGCTAGGAGGCCACCGCTAAATATGCCAGGTATCCTGATACCCACGACGAGGTTCGCAATCCTAGACCAAACGACGAACAATGCTAATAAAGCCCGTAGGTGCTTCCATTCGAGTCCGGCATCCGTTGAATCCTTGTCTACAACCTGGTTTGCGATGATGTCAACGGTCCGCTTTCCAGCCTAGTTTCCGACTCCTCAACCATCGAGAGATTACTGCTGGCCTGGAGATATCAGCGGAGTGAAGGAACCTGCGCTGACCTACCAGGCCAGCTAATTCACATACTAGACCATCAATACACCGAGGCGAATCTGAAACTTCACCTGCTCAAAACCCGAGACCTAAAGCAAGCGCTACACATGCAGGAGGCATGTGCCCAGACTGGAGACTTCATCTTCTTAGCCCTCCTGGAGCAGATGAAGTCCGGGCCGACAACAGAGCATGAATACGATGACGGAGCGCGAGGCTACCACGAGATTCGCGACGTCGAGGAAGAGGAACTGAAACTTACAACTGTGCTTGACTGCTTCGGGAATAGGGTCGAGCAGCCCATTAGTATCTCCACAGAAGACTTCATGCAGGAGGATGTGCTGGAAGACGAAGAACCCGATGAAGAAGACTACGAAGAGCCCGATGAAGAAGACTGCGAAGGCTACCAAGGGAACCACGGCTGCGAAGCAACTCACTGGTACCGTCGCGCTGTAATCCTTCCTTATTGTATCTATAAATCTAGGTCGTGTTGCTGATCTGAGGCAGGTTCTCCTCGTCGTCTCGCAGGACCATTTACAGGAATTCTTCAACGTGACTGATAACGCTGACGAGGTGTTAGAGTACCTCATGCTCCAGATCAAACAGTACCCCAGTCAAGAAGCGTACAAGAAATCATTGCATGCGCTGTGCGACAAGCTCGTCAAGCAGCACGCCGGGAACCGCCCATTGCCACTCACTGCTGTTACGAATATCGTGCAGGCAAGCTTAGCACTGCACGACATCCGTCTTTGCAACCGCGCTCTGCACGCGTTCAGATTCGTCGAGCACCGCACGTTAGCAATCATTGGCTCGTACATTCTCCAGACGCCAGTATCTTTCTCGGTGTTCCAAGCAGCGTAGAGTAATGCTGTTCTAACGCTTTCGCCTAGGTGCTGACTGTATTGTATGTAGGCTTGCACCGTGCCTGTCCATCTTCGCCAGTCCGGACAAACAGATGAGGCTTTTGGGGTGTCTGCTTGCTGCGTCCACGACTGGCACGGTCACGAGGCAGACTATGAGCCAGGGGCTGGAGTCTGGTATGAGTGCGTGGGTGCTAAGCAGGATCGACAATATGTGGATGCGGGTTGCGAGTCGCAGTATCGAGCTTGGGAGTTCGGACGTCGGCGCTATAGCGCTGTGTCTGAGCCTCTACGACAAGAACAAGTTCGACACTCTGTAAGTTGTACACGCCTAACACATGCCCGCACGCTCATCATTTGCAGTGTTTCCCCCCTTGTCAAACGCCACACGCAAAACACAACCTTCAAGATCCGCCTCCTAAACCACATCTACGAATCCGTCCAGTCAGACACCACCTCCCGCGCCCCCTCAAACCGCTTCTTCCACGCCCTCCTCCCCTCAACCTGCGCACACTTCAATCTAGCCACCACCCCCCCTCTCCGCGGCGCCGAGCTCGCCGCCTTCTTCGACCACTGCACCTCGCTCAACCACACCCCTTCCGTGCAGCGCATGCTGCTCTCCCTCCCCCGCCAATCGCGTCTCGCGCCCGCCGCCGCCATACCCCCGCTCTACATAGCCTGCCTCCAAGAGCTGCAATGGCTGCTGCCGAAATGGGGAGTCCCGTGGACAGATGCGTTTTACCGGCAGCTGTTCCAGAGCCTCCTGGACATCTACGTCGTGCGCTGTGTGGGCATGGAGCCGGCAGCCGACGATGAGGCGTCGGAGGAAGAAGTCAAGAGGTGGAGGCAGAGGAAGGGGGATGCGGATGCGGTGTTTGCGGGGTTCCACCTGGATCACTTGTGTGCGCTGCTGGGCGAGCGGTATGTGGACATTGTGCAGATGCGCAGGGCTAGGCTGGCGACGGCGCGCCTGTATCAGGGTGACGGTGCTGGTAGAGGGCGGGGCGCTTTGGCGCGTTGCGGGCTGGTCCGCGAAATTCGGCGGCTGTGGCTGGGTCGAGTGTGACGAGGAAGAGGAAGAGGAAGAGGAAAGTGTTGGAGGTTGGGAATCTCATTGATGAACGGGTTGGGTAGCTGGACTGAGCTGAGCTGAGCTGAGCTGTGTTTTTTGTCGCTTCTTGGAGGGAGGCTTAGTGGGTGGCGTCTATGGGGCTTGGGTGCGTAGCTCTGGGATTGAAGGTGGTCGCACACTGGCGTTATACCGTAGAGGAGGACATGGCCCAGACGGATGCATAGCGAAGAAACTGGCTTGGGCAGGATAAGGCTGTGGAGCCCGACTCGAACCTGAGCGTATTTCTCACGTGACAAGGCAAAGATATGATGGTCATCTGACGTTGGAATTCATACCTCACCTCGCATTTACATTGCCGCACCAGCATTATTACCCAGTCTTCTTCGCACTCCCCTCCTCCGCATCCAACCCCGCGTCATATCGAATCTCCACCTGCGTCTCCACCCCCTCATCATCAACCGTGAGCGCGCAATTCCGCGCTATCAAATGCCACTCCTTCTCATCGTACGTCGTCGGCTCGCTCGCCACAATAGTGTGCTTGCCAATGCGCTCGTCGGCGCCCCGCACCGCGTCTTCGTTCACCAAGGCGCCCGAGTCCGGGTGCCCGGGGAACTTGCCGTTCAGCGTGCGGCCGGCGAACTCGGACCAGTACAGCGAGGGCGGCTGCTGCGTCGCGTGGTTGCGGAAGCGCACGGCGACCATGCTGGCGCCGTCGGTGGCGCAGAAGTTGAGCGAGTTGGGCGTGCGCGTAGCGCCCAGTATGTCGTGTTGCAGTTGCATGATCTGGGTGAGGGTTTTGGTCATGGCGGCCAGCATGGCGGGAAGCGGGTAGCTGTCGTGCCATGTGGCTTTCGCGCCGCGATTCGTAAGATTCGTCATGTAGAGCGCGGCGGCGTGTTCCGAGTCGGTGGAGCCGAGCACGTTGCAGTAGGCGTCAAAGGCCATCAGGTCAGTCATGGCGCGGCGGATAGCCGCGAAGTTAGAAATGGCGCCGTTGTGCATGAAGATGTGGCGGCCGAAGACAAAGGGGTGCGCGTTGACCTGCGTGACAACGCTGCCGCTGCTCGCGCGGATGTGCGCGAAGACGCACCGCGTTTCGGTGTTGTCGCACAGCGAGCGGAAGTTGAAGTCGTTGATGGGCGGCGACTGCGACTTGTACAGCGCGGGGCGCGGCCCGGCGACGTGCTTCATGTACGAGGCGGCTGCGGTCGTGTACCATGCGATGCCGAGGCCGTCCATGTTGAGGAGGGAGTTGCGCATGCGGAGGAGCGCGTCCGGGCTGTCGTCGAGGTCTTTTTCTTGGTCCCGCGGGAGGAGGCCCGGGAGGTAGTGCTCGGAACATTGCTTGGAGATTGAGTTTGCGGGCGAGATGAGGACGTCTGCGAGGAGGCAGGGTTCCGTGGGAGAGATGTATGCGAACCAGCGACACATGGCGGGCTGGCTGGCTATGGAAAGTGGTGGGTCTTGGGGTGGCAGAAAGACTGATGGAGTCTGTGGAGGAGTTGATTCTGGGTGCAATTCCAGTTATTTCCTACTTGTGCCAGACAGACACTTGTCGACTTCTTAAGTGATGGAAGAGATTATGGTGTGTAGTACGAAGTGGACTAGACCAAGCCCAAGAGAATGTTGTCTGAAACTGATAGGCCTGTTGCCATAGGGGCTTGAAAAGGCGCCGAAACTTAGGAGAGAATTCTGGCTATGAGAACTAGCCAAAGAAAGCTATGCGGTGTAGATAGATAATATATTGATAGACAAAGATGTAAGGACGTGAGCTGGGCTAACCACGAAGAGAGCTGTAGAAGGTTCCGAGGTTGGAAGCATACGGAAGTGAAACCTGCTCAGATTATCGTGGTCGCTCCGATGGATTTCCCTGCCTTCTCGAAATGCGAGTTCTAGAGTGAATACTGAAATGGACAAAGACAGGCGATGTATGTCTTGCCTTTTGGTCGATGTAGCCTGACCGACGATGGGGAGGGGAATGGGGTTAAGGTGCGGGGAAGCGCGGAGCCTCTTATCGATACGGCACAGGGTGTAAGACACGAGACTGAGGCTCGAGGTCCTTTGGACTGGGGACGATAGGTATCTTGTGCAGATTGAGCTGCTCTCGTACTGCATCATGAAGTTGTTATGCAATTATGAAGTTGTTATGCAATCATGAAGTTGTTGCACGGGTTGTATCCTTTGCGACTGTTGGGGATTAGCGCGCATGTGGGCAGAGTCTGGCCCAGAGCAGAGGAAGTCGCGGCCCGGCTGGCGTCGGCGACGTGATACTGAGGTCATCGCATGCCAGCGACCACGGCGACTTCCGTCGGTGTTGGTCGAACGTCGCTTTTAACTCATCTACCTCAACCCGCTCTACTCCCATCTTTTCCCTGGCCGTCTCCCTCTGCGCTTTTGGACTCGTTCAGTTTCGATGTTCCCGACAGATTGCGAGCGTGGGCAACCACTACGTAACGAATAGGCGGCGGATGCTAGGTATGCACAGCCTTGTACCCTTGGAGGATAGGAGCTCAGTCTCAGTGTCGTTACTGTCCTCCCTGCTGGCGAAGAGAGTTGACGCTAAAAGGCGCACAGCGTGACAAGCGGAGTTGCTGACCGGTTCCAGTCTGTTACCGCGCGATTTTCGATTTTCAGTGGCCAACAACTCAACCCGCGGCTGTTTCTCCGGTGAAAGACGCCGTTCGCAAGGCGGCCTTTCAAGAGCTGCTGTGTAGAGGATCAGATATTATACGGAGTATCCAGGACCACTTCGTCAGCGAGCCGATGCGTGTCAATCACAAAAGAGCGTGAATGAGGCAGAGTAATAAGGCCTCCACGCTGCACTTGGCATTACACGACATATCCACGAGGTTGCATCACCTTCGGGCGTTCGCCGCACGAACCGGTTGCTCTCGCAGGAGCATTGCGTGCTCTTGGCGTGTCTGCATGCAGGATGGCGAGCTGCAACGGACGATCTGGAGCCATGTTCTGCTCCCAAATCTCCAGTCTGTTCGCATGCCGCTGATGCTATAGGCCATACGTAAAGCGCGATGCGCGACCATGGACGCCTGGCCTGGACAGTTGCAACGCTAGCCGGCGTGGGACGGGGGCAGCGGTGGGATGTGTCTGGTGAATTGGAAAAGATAATCCACGCCCGCGGTGAGCTCCGGCGAGAAGGGAAGAGCTGTCGTCAGGGTGCGTTTGCCATTCGGCGCGGCGTGGAGCGGTGCTGGGGCGCTAGACCGCGCGGGGCGGTTTTCTGGCGATTCTCTGGCACCCCGGCCTGCCTGACTAACAGCCGCCAGCCCGAGTTGGGCACACGATCCGGGCCCTGATTGGCGCGCGACGAGCGGGGTTGGGGCAGGCGGGGGCAGGCGGCCGTGGTGCGCAAAACTCGAAAAACTCTGTTCCGAGTTGCCGGCCGCGCAGATGCCCAGGCTGCGCTTGGCCCGACCTGGCTAGCGCGACCCTGGGAACCCCGAGGCAATGCCAATCTGCCAATCTGCCCTGTTGGCCCGGTCCAAGCACATCGGACGGCACCCGCAGCAAGAGGTGGAGACCACTGCAGTGGTGGCGGCCCTGGGCGGTCATGGCAGCTCGCTGCGCTAGCAATCCGCCAACAGGGTCCAGGACACCGACACCGACGACCCGCGTCTGCGTTTGTATAAAGACCCTGGCGCGCCTTTCACCTCTTCCCGCCGCCTTGCCAGGCCTTCTCTTCACGCTCTGCCCACCCTCCCTTTGCCCCTCCTCTGCGTCCGCTCCCCCGGGCCCCCGATTGCAGCGCCCGCCGATCCAAGCAACACCAGCCATCACCACAAGCAACTCAGTCTGGACACAACGGCCTCACGCGACTCTGTACCGCTACCCACGCGACACTGCCCCGGCTTCCCAAGCGACTTCCCTCAGGCCCTAGCGACTTCCAAAGCGACAGCTTCCCCTTGCAGCCATGGAAGAGTCCAAGAAGTACGATGACAAGTACGTGAATGAAAGCAGCAACAGCCACGACGTCCAGGTCGGCAGCTTCTCCGACAATGCCGACGACCTCCAGCGCCATCTGGGCAATCGTCAGATCCAGCTGATCGCCATTGGAGGCTCCATCGGCACCGCCCTCTTCGTAAGTATTGGCGGCGCCCTCAACAAAGGCGGTCCCGGTAGCGTGTTCCTCGCATACACCCTGTACTGCTGCCTCATGGGACTCGTCAACAATTCCGTAGCCGAAATGTCGACCTACATGCCCGTCACGGGCGGCTTCGTCCGTCTGGCAGGCAAATGGGTCGACGAAGCATTCGGCTTCATGGCCGGCTGGAACTTCTTCTTCTACGAGGCTCTACTGATTCCCTTTGAAATCACTGCTCTGAACTTGGTACTTACTTTCTGGAGAGATGACATCCCAGTGGCGGCTGTGTGTGCTGGTTGCATTGTGCTATACGCGTGAGCTCCTCGTTTCCTACTATTAGCAGCTAAGACTCCATCTACTATTTCAGAGCTAAATTTTTACTAGGGCTTGCAACGTGCTTGCTGTGAAAGCATATGGTGAGGCTGAATTTTGGCTATCGGGCGGCAAAGTCATCCTCATCTTCATGCTCTACGCCTTCACCTTCGTTACCATGTGCGGCGGCAACCCCAAGAAAGACCCATACGGATTTCGTCACTGGAGAGACCCCGGTGCGTTTGCCGAGTACATCACTACTGGCACCCTGGGACAGTTTGAAGGCTTTCTGGGCGCACTCTGGGCCGCGACCTTCTGCATCGTCGGCCCCGAGTACATTTCCATGGTCGCTGGAGAGGCCAAGCGCCCCCGTGTCTATATCAAGAATGCGTTCAAGACCGTCTACGTCCGATTCGGTATCTTCTTCATCTTGGGAGCCCTTTGCGTTGGCATCATCCTTCCTTACAACGATCCGACTCTCGACGAAATCCTTAACGGCAAAGGCGGCGGGGCTGGCACTGCGGCAGCCTCTCCGTATGTGATTGCCATGCAAAATCTAGCTGTCCCGATTCTTCCCGATGTCACAAACGCACTGCTTCTCACCAGCATCTTCTCCGCCGGCAATACCTACACCTACTGTGCGACTCGGAGTCTTTACTCGCTCGCTATCGAGGGTCGGGCGCCCAAGATCCTAAGAAAGTGCACCCGCAATGGTGTTCCGATCTACTGCTTCGCCACTGTCATGCTGTTCCCTCTGCTCTCCTTCCTCCAGCTTGGAAAGGACTCGGCTGTTGTCCTCGGCTGGCTCGTCGCATTGATCACTGCTGGTGGTGCCATCAACTACATCGTCATGTGCACCACCTTCTTGGCCTTTTTTAGGGCTTGCAAAGTCCAAGGCTTCGACCGACGAACACTCCCGTACACCGGCTACTTCCAGCCCTACTCTGCCTGGATTGGTCTTGTCGGGCTTGTGTGCATTGTCTTTTGCTATGGCTACGCCGTCTTCCTACCCGGCCATTGGACGCTCGCCGATTTCTTTTCCTCATACACTATGGTCGGCGTCGCCCCGATTATGTTCGTGACCTGGAAGTTGATCCATCGCACCAAGATTATACCGTCCAGTCAAGTAGACCTTACATGGGATGCACCGCTTATCGATGCGTACGAGGCTTCCTTTATTTCGCCTCCAGTTGGATTTTGGACCGAGATGATTCAGCTCGTTGGTTTCAGGCGCAACATTGACGTTGACAAGAGGGCTTAGAGAATGGTGGAATATGGGGTCGGACAATATAGATGGTGGACTACAGGAAAGCTACTTACACAGAGGCTCACAGGCAGGAGTTAGGAGTGTACATCGACTGTCGGAATCGCAGGCGGTATTCCAACGTCGGGCGACCAATTCACAAACAATATACCCATTTTTCGCACCAAAGTCTACAGACGAGGATACTTTGGCACAGCATTCCGACATCTGCTCTTCCCAAGCGCCAAGCAGAGATCGGTCGTTACTAAAACTCATCATCCAGGGAACCACATGCGCCATCTATTCCAGCTGAGCCAACGTCCCTGGACGGTTCGGCATTGTTTCTGAAGGGCTCGCCACAATGTAGCGCTACTGTCTGCTTCTTTTTTCCACGCACGCGGCGAAGTAGACCCACCCCTTTGCCCCCGCTAAACGCCACGCTTGGCAATCCAGACCTCCTCTGCATCATCTTCGCCACTTTCCAGTGCTCCTGTCGTTCAGCGTTCTCTCGATGCCTAGTGGCTCGCTGCTGTATGTACACGATCACGATCCCGATCCCGATCACGATTTCCACGGCGACAGACGCGATGAACGGATATGCTAGCGATGCGCGCAGGAGACGAAGCCGCCCCGCCTTATCTCTGAGGCGGCCCGCAATCGCCCAGAAGACCCTGTGGCGCAATCTTATCCTGGGCACGGGCTCTGCGCTGCTCAGCACTCAAGATATGCCGCGGAGGTCTGTGTCACGGCCGTTTGTGGTGATTATCGGTCGCAACTCTTGCTGTTGGGTTGTTCCATCGCGAGTGCGAGGCTGATGCCACGCACCATCGGAATCCTTTCGATGCTACAATGCAACTCCGGAGGATTGTTGCCAAGGCCAGGGTGAATTGAATCATTTGGTTGGTACGGAGTATGTGGTTTAAGGGCTCCTCGCTCGTGCGATATGTACGCTCAGGCCATTTTACGTTGGTTTCGAAACTGCACTCCGCACCCCCACGTTTGGACACATCGTCCGGCGCGCCGCACAGCGCCGTCCGCTCCATTCACGTGGTCCATCTCTAAACCACTAGTCATTTCCAGCCTCACCTTTCGCCATTATTGTTTTTCCACTCTACACCCCTCTGGCTTCAGTCGCTCTGCTTTGTTATCCCCAACAGGTCTTCTACTATCTTTCAATTGACTATCGTAGTTTCTCCCAATCTCAAACAGTTTCAGCTTTCGTGGCTCTTGGCCTCTAGTTCCCGCACTAGCATTGTCCTAGCTTCGACGTGCGACTTCAACCGAAGTTTGAAGATAGCAGCCGGGATTGCTTGCTTGTATTGGCAAAAAGTAGCGAGTCTGTACGACGACGTTAGCGCCACGAAGCTATGTGATGTGGCTGGATGTATATATCGATGCGGAGGCTGAGATAAGGACGAGTGGCGATTTTGTGGACAATAGACGCGATATACCCTAATTATCGCCGGGCTCGATGGCTAGAACGCGAGCGCGCGCATTCCCGGATGTGGCCAGTAAGACGACGGTAGCAGGTGCTCCGTAGTCCGTAGGAGATGGACCAATTCGAGTCAGTTGGAGCGGCTGAGTGCGACAATCAGAAGGCGCTACTTGCTGCGTAGAAGCATACGTTAGAGGTCTGGTTTTAACTCGCACTCAACATCGTTATTACCTGGCCAAGTTACACGACATCTATTGACACACAAATCCAGTATTGCTTACTTCTCTACAATTCTAGAGAGGCGCACGAGTGAGTGTCGCACCCACCTTGTCCAACTTCCTCTCCTTGGCGGAAGGGTTTTTTACCTACGGAAGACACAAACTTTACGCAATTATCTTAAGAATATGGACAATCATAGAAGTAGGTAAGTAGACTACCTTTGTTTTATATCTACGAATTCTAGTATACTAGAGATGTCGAAATTATATTTCCATGTCTTGTAGTATCACCAGTCTCGTATTTCTAAGGCTGACCTTTCTACTTTGTAACATGCTGTCCAATTAACAACCTCTAGACGAGTTTTGGCCCCTATCGCGTAAATGAGGCTGGAAAGAAGGCTGCATGGCGTTCGAAAACTCGTACTATTTGCTGCATCAGGCTGTGCGGCATTCGATCTTTCGAGCTATACTAACTCCGGCACTTGCATAAATGACGAGAGAAAAGCAGGCAGTAGGCGTTGTGAGTTCTTCAAGAGCTCAGCCTGCCCAGGTGCCTGCAAGGCATGTAAGTCCTCACACCTGGAAACTCACGACGCTGTCATCCTTCACCCATTCCGTTGTACGGAAACATGTATGCATACCAATCTGTCCCGTATGAGGCTGGAAGAAATGTTGCTCTTGAGAATCATGGTAAGCGCACGGGACTGTCGCGATGTCTTTACACTGCACAAGGCTAACACCATTACTTGAAGAACGAACGGGCAAAACTTCTCCTTGGGTCTCGTTCAAGTCCTGGCGCACAAAGCGCAGAACCACCCTTGGTGCTAGCTGTGCTGTAGCTGCTTTGACTTTCATACTTAACATTACGGCGACAGTTTACCTGTACCGCCACTCCGCGCACGATCCAGGAGCGACAGAGCCTATCAACCCGCGTCTGTTTGTGGGTAGTTGCTCAAAAGCTCAACAGCTCAACAGAGGCGTTCATATCGTGATCAACACGTTGTCTACCTTGCTCTTGTCCTCCTCGAATATGTTTATGCAGCTCTTGCTAGCACCTACACGAGCGGAAGTTGATACAATGCATCAAAAGCAGCGGTGGGTGGATGTTGGCATCCCTAACCTAAGAAATCTCCGGTGTGTCAGCAAGCACAACAGGGTCCTTTGGTTCATTCTCGCATTCTCTTCACTACCATTACATCTTCTGTAACAGCTACCTGGACCCCGATACGAGCTCTCGGTACTAATCGTCTGGCAGTTACAACTCAGCCATATACATGGCCCGCCCAATGAACCACGTCAAGATGCACATTGTAGCACCAGAATTCTTGACTGGTGCACCCGTAAGTGTTGACAATGCCGCGTGGATGTATGGGTGGCGCAGGGAACAGAATCTCACAGGGTTGGAGCGCAAGCATACAAATCACCGCAAGCTCGTCAGTCAGGCAATCGACAGTGACAGCCTTTTCAATTGGAACATGGCTTGTGATACTGACAACTGCTCTTCGGTGCAACAGTACGCGATGGATCAGCAATATCAGCGCCGGCTAAACCCCTTTGACTGCTTGACAGCCTACTCTTCCATTTACGGCAATCGATCCGACGTTATTTTCGTGTCTCGATACGATTACTTGTGGAACTCCTCTACGTCAATTCCACACGTGTCTGTGAACAATGACTCTAGTCTGATCATCTCGAACGACGCTTCAGAGCTCTCTAATCCAATTGAGAATTCGCTACTGTTTGCTAAGGAGCTGAAGGATGTGATGGTGGTTGGTTTTTGGATGGATTACGATTGGCTCTGCGGAACTACTAATAGCTTCGACTGTAAGTGCTTCTGGTTTATATGCAATTATCTATGAAAAAGTACTAAATAAACTCAAGGTCGGCGGTATGTGTGAATAGGCCCCAAACATGCGCCAGGCATGGAAGCTAACTCACTCACTCACATAGGCCCACAGCCTGGCTAAAGAACCCGTCTATCGTCGACGACTGGAATATACTGGGCTGGAAAATTGACGAGTGCCTTGTCCGCGAGGTTCCTCTCGAAGAGAAGTGCTCAGTGAGTTATTCATTAGAAATAATGATCGGTGTGACCGTCCAGAAATCGAGGTTTCGAGCACACGCTGAACCGCAATAGTTGTTTGTTGTGTCAACTTGCTCAAGCTGGCTTGCATGCTATACAACATCAAGGTGCTCTCCAACGAAGACCCGATGGCGAAACCACTGTCGACCATTGGCGACGCGATCAGCTCTTTCCTCGCCATCCCCGACCCAACTACCATGCAGCTGGGTCTTGCAGACAAGACCGCCCTATCCAACCAGAAGACGCCATGGCCACTGGGCCAGACGTATACATGGTCGCTTAACCGCTCACGATGGTATCGCCTCGTCACCAAGAAGCGACTAGTGTACACGTTCATCTTGTCAGCCTACATCTATCTTATCCATCTTGCTGCAATCTATGCTGGAGCTAACGCTGCATCAGATGGCTGGGCATCGTCCTCGGCGGCGCTGGATCCATGATCCAGAACTTCTACCTCATCACCGCGCGTTCAGGATCGGCCAGCCATATCCTGGACTATGCTTTTGGCGATACCGACCAATACACCTTTGGCCAACTCGGCCTAGATATCACGCCCGCGCGAGGTACGCGACATCTACAGCCCCCTGGACCACACGAGTCAGCGCAAGCTAACATCATCCAAGCATCCCTGATCAAGGGCTTCCTATCCATCGTCTTCTTCGCCAACATGTGGCAAGTGCTGCTTTCGCTGCTGTACATGAGCCTCAACGCGCTGCTCACGTGCTTCTGCGTCGAGGCGGAATGGCAGAGCTACGCGCTCACGCGCAAGCCTCTGCGCGTCAGCTCGCCGGCCGCGGGCCAGCGCTCCACGTACTTTCTGTCGCTGCCGCTGCGCTACGCTGTGCCGCTCACGGCCACTTTCACCGCCCTGCATTGGATGCTCTCGCAGTCTATCTTCTTGACCGTTGTGGCCGTGTATGATCCGCGGGGGTTTACGACGGAGCTGTTGTTTCTGGGGTCGAGTCCAAGGCCGTTGATCATCAGTGAGTGCCTGCCCTACACATACACATGCGCATACACATACGCATACGCATACACATACACATACATGCACCCACTCCCTCCGTTCTCCTAGAGCAACGCCATGCTAACCCCCTCCCCCGCGTAGCCGTCGCCATCGGCACCCTCCTCGGCATCGCCATAGCCGGAATCTGTCTCCGCACCTCGATCGGAAACTTGCCGCGCGGCGGCAGCTGCAGCGCCATCATCAGCGCCGCATGCCACAGTGGCCCATGCGGCGACACAGACCTGCGCAAGCCTGTGCAATGGGGCGAAATCGCCACCGACGATGCGCGACTCGCAGGACACCGGACTCCTAGTCCATGGCCTTACGCGCACAGTGCAAAGTTGCCGGATGTGCACGCGTCGTTGCTTGTGGGGACTGATCATGATAGGGTGGGACATTGCTGCTTCTCTGCGCTTGAGGTTCGGCGGCCGAGAGAGGGGAGGCGGTATTGGTGAGCGGAGCGGGGTGGAGTGGAGTGGGGCGGGATGATCGAGGACGGAGAAGTGCGGTATGGAGATGGGATTCGAGACGTGCTATCCATAGTTGAAAGCTTGGCTAAGCATATAAAACCTTGAAAGGCTTGAAAAATGCACGTGTTTTAGAAGGTGCTTGTTTCCATGTTCCTCAAAAAGGCAAGGTAGGTTGTCTGGTATAACAGACGGTTTATATAAGTTAGGGTATGCCATTTCTTGTTAAAAGGTTCACGGGCATTCGAGCATGTTACACAATGACCGCAATTGACCATATAGCCGAAAGTTTTCGTTAGGTATTCGGAATTTGGAGGCCATCATCGTAGAAGCCGTTGAGTCGGGGATTCTCCGTCGTAGGTCTTGTCAATCCTCCACGAAGACAGCCGGCCCCTTCCCATCGAAGAACTCCTCATCCAACAAACTAAGCAGCACCTTCTGCCCCTCCCACTGCTCCCGCCCACTCGGCAGAATCTGCTCCGGCGGCAGCACGAACCCAAACGCGCCCGTATCCCTCAACTCAATCGTATACGCAAAGTCCGCGCCGCCAACCGCATACACGTGGTCGATCGACGCCCCCGTCGTCGTATACAGCGTCGCGCCGCTCGGCCCAAACGTAAACGTCGTGCGCGCCGCCGAGCTATCGCGGATGCTCTCGCTGACCAGCGAGGCCGTCGCCGTCCATTTGCCCAGCTCGGGCGCGTACAGCGTCTCGTTGAAGCCGTAGGGCGAGAGCAGGTATTGGCCGTAGCTGTGCCAGTCGATGAACAGCTTGATGCCGACCGTGTCGCGCAGCTGGCGCACGAAGGCGTCGAGTCCGCGGTTCTCGGGCGTGTCGGAGGGGGACTCGCCTTTGTAGGTTTGCGAGCAGGGGTTTGTGGAGGCGCCGCGCGTGTTGGCGGACCAGCCGAAGGGCCAGTTGCGGTTGATGTCGCGGCCGAAACAGGTGGCGTTGCGGGGGCCCGGTTGGCGGTTCTTGCGCCAGAGACGCTCGGTGGTTTGGCTGTAGACGAAGCCTGGGGGTTGTTAGAGGGTTGCAAAGGATGGAGCGGGGCGGGGGGAGACGTACCGTCGGGGTTTACGAAGGGGAATATGTAGAAGTCGTAGCTGTTCAAGAAGCCTTGGGTCGTGTTGTCTCCAACTTTGTAGCCGTTGATGAGCTGCGTCGTGATATATTCAATCACCTAAACCAGGAACGTTAGCAAAGGTACTGATAGAGAAAGCTCGAAACACTCACAGGTGCTGTAATCCATTCACGAGCGTGAACAGTCCCGTGGTAGAGCACTGCAGGCTTTCCAGGTCCAGAAGCACCCCATAGATGCAGGCCATAGATATCCCGTCCCTGGTAAGAAGTGCCAGATGTGATCCACTCGGACTGGTTTGGGAATGACTGATGGAGATGCTCGAAATACTCGATGTGCTCGTCGTAGCTGTGATACGAGTCGAACCAGGAGCTATTGGAGTTCTGCCTCTTCCACCGGGTGCTCGTGAAAGACTCGCTGGCCATGGACGCGCCAAGATTATCGTGCATGCATGTAGACTGTAGCCCCAGCGCTTCGAATGCCGCAACTTGATCCGGAGGTAAGAGAATGTCGATATGCCTGGCCACGTCGTGATTCCACTTCTCGAAAGAGATTGTTGAGAGCTTGTCGTGGACATGACTGAGTTGCCGTCCAGTCTTCACTCGGAACACTTTGTAGCCGTCGTATGACTTGAAGTTGGGACTGCGGACAGCTGCACCCGCGACGAGCGAGATGCAGAGGGAGATCAAGGGAAGGAACCGCATGTTGATGGACGAGAAAGATGGGGGCAGACCTCGCGAGTGGCTGGTCGTACGCTTTATATACAGGTACCTAGAAGGCAAGCAGCTCGAGAAAACGATAGCCTGCGTCGTTACTATTGTTTTATCTGCAGATCGTTACCATTGTTCGTTTGCAGATACAGTGATGGAAGTGATGAGCGTGGGCCGTCGGTTCCACGACAGGTCGGAAACCACGGACCTGCCTGTTCGCACCTAGTGTCCCATGGCATTTCTAGGCAAAATGCAAAGCACCATTATCGTGATGCTCACGAGCGATTGCGCGACTGTGGCACCAAGCCAACAGTTGCATGTCGCGTGTTCCCCAACGAAGAGGCTTGCTGCCCGAGTGCCAATATAGCAACTACCTATAGCAAGCACCTATCTCTATAAAAGATATAGAACCTACGTAGTTAGATAATATCAATTCATCTTATATTATTTCTGTACCATCTAACACGCTGATATTGTGATAGTTGACTCCTCGGTGCGTTGATGTCCGCTGTGGTGACGACAAGTAACGTGAGAGGGGGTGGCGCTGCGGGGCTACACTAAGCCATATTGGGACCGGATCGACGCGAGCTACTCAACTTTTATCCAGACCTCTTCTCTTTCACTCGTTTCACTGGCCAACCCCAACCCGATCCCACGATCCCACGATCCCACGGAGAGTCCAACTCAGTTTCTGTGCCCTGTGGTATTGTGCATCGTAGAATCGAGGAGCCTCTGTTTTTCTGAGGCTGCCAAAAGTCTCTCTACGTCAGTGAACAATGTCACCATGGCGACTGGCGTTGGGAAGAAACAATGTCCACGTACTCTCACAAGGCGGTTGGATCATGCATCGAGTGAAAAGAACATCGCACCGCCCGGCGCCCTCATAAGCGCACGGAGCCTCCCCCACAATAAACTCCCCGTGCCATAGTGTCGCCGGTTCTCACACCACACACTTCCAACCACACCATCGCTGTGCTTGCTCCCCACTCGTCTCGATATGACGCCTCCTTTAACCCTTCGTCGTGTTTCGCGCCTCTTGCGCTCCGCTAACGTTAATACGAAAGCGCGCTATCTCGCAATGCCCGACGTACTAGAATACCTTCTGGACGGCATCAATGAGGCGATAAAAGAATGCGACACGGGCACGCGAGAGCCACAGCGGATTCTGGACCGCGCGGCCAACACTGAGCGTCAAATCTTGGATGCCTACAATGCGCATCGGCTCGGCAAAGCGAAGTACAGGCTCACACGCACCGACCCTCGGCCCGGCGATGTTGCTTATCATCACAAGGACAACATACTCGAGGTCGATGGAGCCTTCCCGATCCGTCTGGCAGCCCGACGATACAAAGCTCACTTCACAAAGAGCTTCAAACCGATCTTCCAATGCGCCACGGGGGACCGGGATGCATACATAAAACCGACAAACCTGCCTTATGACCCAGAAGACGAGATCGCGCCACGAATGTGCAAGCGATCAAATGAGGTCATACGCGAAGATGAGGGCAAACCCGAGGCTGAGGCCATACCCGAGGCCGAGGCCATACACGAGGCTGAAGTCATGGACGAATACGAGGCCACCCGCGACGACGAGGCCATGGACGAAAACGAGGCTAAACGCGATGACGAGACCACCCGCAATGACGAGACCAACCGCCGCAATAAGTTGCTAGGCGCTCCTTCCATGAACCTTGACTTTCCAAAAGGCAACATCGGTGCCGCAGAAATCGTCGCTTTTCTCCCGCTATGGCTCAAGTCGTGGGATGTTACCGAGCGTCTGGCCAACAACGGCGCCTCTGCCTCTACACTGGCAACCTTGGTCAATCGTTTCCGAGAGCTGCCTAACGGCCCTATCAACTCAAATTCCGTCAATGTTATGATCAGGGAAGCGGTTGGGAAGCGCGCAAAGACAGACGATTCGTGGGTGGATTGGAGCTTTGGTAGGCACACCACACCTGTTGACTGGGACCGAACAAGTGTCTCGGTTGCAGACTTTCGCACACCACGGGTCACCCATCCGACACAGCTTAGTGAATTGCCTAGGGCCGTACTATTCAAGGATCTTGCGCAGGGCGTGAAGAAAATGCCCAGCGGACATGACGCTCTCGATCTGACGAAGTGTGTTCAGTATCACCTGGCCCACCCGGACGAGCAGTGGTACTTCCCTAATGACTTTGACCGCTTGGTACAGCATCTTGGTACCACTTTGGTAAAGCCTGAGCACTACGATCAAGCCGTCTTCGCTCGTTGGACTACCGCACGAACCAAGAGCCTACAGAACCGCGCATATGCTATTCCTCGAAGCGAAGATGGCCGCATTCAGAAGCATAAGTTTACGGAACTGGATATGATGACCGTGGACAGTATGGACGTTGACAAAGACCATGTTGAGGTCTCCTCCCTCGACCACGTTGGGGTCGGCGAATCTCCGAGCGCAGAAGACCAGACACAACCCGAGAAGCTTCCCCAAGCTCCTGTAGTTCATCAAGTATCGGATGGTGGCCATACCCCCTCCGGTCAGAACAATCATCAAGGTGTCTACCGAATGCTTGAGCAGCGCATTCAGGACTCCTCACGCCAACAGCGTAGAAAACCGCGTTCTACTCGAACGCGTACTGCTTTGACACAGCTCTCTCAAGGGCATGTAGGTCAAACACAGGCTGCCCGCCCACGTCCCGCTCAGCCGAAGATGAAGGTTGAAGCTCCTGTTGGAAATACTTCACAGTACAGTATTAGTATCGACCCGCAAGCTCAGCCGCTGCCTCAAGGCATGCCAGAGCCCCCGAATCCCTTCAACGGCCCGATCGCGGATAACCATGCTACGAACCCGCAATCGTACAACCCCTCAGCGGACATGGTGGAAGCCCACCGTCAGCTCAAGGCTCAACATCCCGATGTGTTCAATGCCTCTGGCCATCGCTACCTCGACACTATGCCCCCTCCTCCTACACACGTGCTTGGTCCTGTGGCTGAGAACATCCGCTTTATCCACTACCGGGGCGACTATTCGCACCGCTGGACTAGTGACCCGGACGACCTGGAGACATTGAACGAGCTTCGTAGGATTCATGGTTGGGTTTCTGCCGAGTACAAGGCGTGGCAGTACGCTATGGATAACGGGACTCCTTGGTTGGTACCCCACCCTAACGCCCACCCGCAGATGCTAATGAAACCGCAGGAACCCGGTCAGCAAGACTTATTGACGGCCTTCGAGACCGAACGCATTCGGAACTGGCTCCAGGCAGTGGAGCTCGCCAATCGTCCGTAAGCGGATGACATAACCTTCTCTTTTTACTAGAGTGGGACTTGCTTTGGCCGTCCGTGAGCGGATTGACTTCAAGCTTCATTCTATCTACTGAGTGGGACTTGCTTTGGCCATCCGTGAGCAGCGGACTGACTTGAACTTTCTTCATGAGCGGGGAACTTGGGACTTGATTTGACCCACGTTGCAACGTGTTGGCAACCTTACAAGAATCTTGTCATACCAACATTGAGGTCGCAGGAATTGGGACACGATTGCACACTTGCTTGTACCTGGATACGAGTACCTTGGCAGGCTTTGGGAAAATGGTGTCGCAACGACAATGGATGGGTTGAGGATATCAGATTATGAGAATAGAGAAACATAGACTTGAATACAAACTTGATGAATAACGTTCCCGTTCCCCGTGTCCCGCAAGTGACGCGATGTAATGATATATAACGCTGAGCACAAACCTGAGGCCTTCCGCCGCAACTCTTTCAGATACCGCTATCCCTCGTCTTTTCTTTCTTGTTTGTCCACTTCTAAGCGTTGTTGAAAAACGTGTATACGATGTTTGAGAACGTGAACACCAATAGATACCGTTTGTTTGTACTGGATTCGGGCCACTCGGAACGGCGCGGAGGGAGGGACTGCTCGCGTACATTATACACAGTAATAAAGTTGCAGTAAATATACTCTTGTGCTCCTTGTTTCTGTATTCTCCAAGCATGAGTGCTTTCATGAACTCCTTGGGTTGTCGGCATACGCTTCTAAGCGTTCGCTCTACACCGCTACTTCAGTAGCGCTTTTTCTAGGAAACTGTACTATGATGGGTCCACGACCTGTTGTTCAGTAGCATTCTACTCCGCTGCCTCTGCGCGAAAAGATTCTCCAAGCTTTGTCCGCGTGTGCGAGGGGTGTTTCTCCGCAGTCCAGTCGCAACATGATTCTTTGAACTTTGTTAGGTCAGCGAGACGAGAGGTAACAGGTTTACAGTTGCATCTTTCACAGTCCGCTCGGTTAAAGGCTTCTCTTTGTGTCTGTACAATGATGTTTTGCGCTGCGGTGCTGATCGAGATGGTCTGCTGGTCGCACTCTCAAGCTCACCAAGCACCTCCAGACAGAGCGCAGTAAGCTCCTGGCCAAGCATGTGGAGTCGTCTGTAGCCAGCTCGAGCAGCTACACGCCAACAAGGCTATCAAGATCGCCACCCTCTGGAAAACAGTCACCAGTCTGGAGGATACACACCGCCGCGATGGCAAGTCTACCCTTTCAGCGAGTTGTGACACGAAACCCTCACGCTGTTTTTTCTTTCACTTGTTGCCAGAGCAACCCCATGTTTCCACCACGCTGTGTCAATCGCACGCCAAGCCCGCGCCCCTGTCGTCGTCATATCCACGCAGTGAAAGTGTCGGGAGCCGCGGCGCCGGCGTTGTTCGAGCAAAACGTTCCTCGCCGCCCCGCTATAAAACTCCCCCCAGCTTCTCCCAGAGTGAATCCCACACCTACAACCCCCAAAATCTCCGCCGTCTCTCCACCATGGCGAGCCTCGTGTTGAAAGACCACGGTCGCTACCCAGACGACGATCTTCACCGCCACCCTACCGCGATCGTCAACATGGCCGATGGACCGCGCCGCGCTACATTCTCCTACGTAGACCTTCTGCAGGTATTTGGCTACGCCCGCGCAGTCTGTCAACCCTACGCTGGAAACGCGCGCCTGTTCGACCAGCTGCGGCAAATCATCGACCGCGCGATACAGCGTTGCCAGCATCGCGAATCCACACCTGCAAAGATCATGGATTGGGCGGCTAACCAGGAGCTTGTCCTCTTCAATAGCTACAACGAAGGCTGGATGGGCCACACGGAGGCTTCGGCGCGGTTTGAAGCTGATTGGTTTTCCTTGCACTTCAAGGATGCGGAGATTCCTCCAGCCGTCTATGCTGAGACTGGGTTGTTGCCAGTCCAGGCTGCTGCTGAGGCATACGGGGTTGACTTCTTTCTGACTGACTGGGGCCGTTACCGCTCGATCCGAGAGTCGCCCGTCCGAGAAGTTGATCAGGTTCCGGAGGGTTCGAGGTACACCCAAGAAGTTGCTCAGGTTCCAAAGGGTTCGAGGTCCGTCCAAGAAGTTGCTCAGGTTCCGGAGGGTTCGAAGAAGCCAGCTCGTAGAACTTACCAGCAGCTTCTTCTGGCAGCTCGGGCAGCTCAGGCAGTTGAGAAAGCTGAGGAAGCTCGGGCAGCGGAGGCAGCTGAGGCAGCTCGGGCAGCGAGTGAGGCGTCGATGGCAACACCAGCGCCTCAGAAATGGCGCCGCGTGAGCAAAGGCATAGGAGGACGAGGTCGCGCGAGCGTCACCTACAACAAGCTCGGCGAGGCGCCCCCAGAAAACCTCCCTTTCCCGAGCATGACCGGCCCAACGCCCGCGAACATCACGGCAGCGGAGATCCTCGCGTTCACGCCCCAGTGGATCAAATCGTGGGATGTCATCGAGCGCCTCATCAGCAACGGCGGCTATTCCTGCACCATGGCCCACATGATGAACACCATGCGAAGCATTCCCGGTGGCGGCATTGCCCACAACACCGTCTTCCGTATGATGACCGGCGCATGCAAGGACCGTACTGAACCTCGATACAAGAACTGGGGCGTCACCAAGCACATCGTGCCGGACAACTGGGACGAGACGACTCTGGCGGTCGACGACTTCCGCTGCCCGTACCAGACGCATCCGCGGAAAAAGGGCAATGGCTCGTCGAAGGCATCATCCATGCAGTTCCGAAACCTCGCTGATCACATCCAGATGCTGCCTGAGGGTGACGACGCGCTCGATCTCACCCGCTGTGTTGCGTACCACTTGGACCATCCCGACGAGCTGTGGGTCTTTCCCGACCAGTACGAGGCGCTGCTCACGCATATCGGCGGCCCGTTGATCCCCACGCCGGCTAACTACGATCGCGCGGTCTTTCGGCGTTGGGAGGAAAAGCGCACAGCCTCAAAGTACAACAACACTCTCAAGGCGAAGTCCAAGCGAAAGGCTTCCTACAGCTTGGGTCCTCGGGGCAGCCACAAGAAGCGCCGACACAGCGATTCCGAGGTAGAATTGGACGACTTGCTTTTGGCGGAATCTCCTCGACAACTTCGACCCCGTAAGATGGCGAAGATGTACGCCTCGCCTGGACCTTACGTCTCGGACAACGAAGATGATACTGGCCCAGCTCACAACGATGTGGCTATGGACGATATCGAGGGCGGCGCTGAGGTGGTGACTGAGAAGGAACAGGCCGTCGACAACGCTGAGGCGGTGCTCGAGCAGGAACAGATCGACAACCTTGTGGAGTCATTGATCGAGAAGGACCCTGTCGTTAACGTCCCCGAGGAAGACCCCACTGAGCAAGTCGACGAGGTTCCCAACAAGATCACCGACAAGCAACTCCTCGGTTACACTGAAAGTGTGACTGAGGCCGACCTCGATGAAGACGCTGAAGGTGAGACTGACGAAGACTTCAATGATGCCGATAACCATAGCGGTGAAGCTGATATTACCACCGCAGCATCCATCTCCATCCACACCGAGACCGAGACCGAGACCGAGACCGAGACTGAGACCGAAACCGAGGATATTCCCGACGATCACTCAGAGCACGAGGCCATCATTTCACACGCCGAGAACGAAGCTGAGGACATTCCCGACGACGACAACTCAGAGGACGAGGCCAAGGACCAGCCCGGCGAAGATGACTCAGAGTACGAATCCGACTCTAACGACGGACCGGTACGTGACGATGACCCCGCTGATGGCGATTACAAACCTTGAACTCGCTAACTAACCTCGCACAGGACCCCTCTCACTAGCTGCTCAGGAGACTTACGAGGTGTAATCCCGCTATGAACGCGTGCTTTTCAGCATTTGCTTGTTGGGCAAGAGCCACCTCTCTAGGCGCTGCGGCGCTTTGACTCTTTGACTCTTTGACGGTTTGACATTGATAGTCTGGTGAAGGCATTTACTTGGCGTCTCCCCGCACGGCGGAGCTGCGCTTGAGCATATCCTAGAGCGAATATTGATATTGGATTAGACAAGACAGGTTTGAATGACTGAATGGGCGATATGAAATCGATCTCAGGAGTGGAAACCTGGGTTGCCTACAGGAAGTTAGGTTCGGTTGTACAGTCTTTTGGGTTTTTAGTGAGTGAGTAGGATTGAACTCAAAGGCAGCGATGACTCAAGACAGTTGAATGAATGATAAGGATTCTTAGAAATGCGAACCTAGGGTAATGAAATGGCTGATGAAATTTGAAGTATAATGTCTGTGAGATTTACTAACTGATTTAATTGATCAATTAGAGTCGTGCAGTCATTGCTGACTATGTTGACTACCCACTAATATCAAACGCAACTTTACTGACTGAGAGAGATTCAAGGCGATATTGACTCTTAGGTTTAGGCTACAGTACGTACAGTGATTTTCGGGTAGATGGCTTGAGCTTGAGTGGAGTTGACTTAGCTAGCGTAGGCGGCTGCCCGGTGGTATTGTCCATGTTTCCGTTTGTGGGGGAGGGGGGGGGCGAGCTTTTAGAACAGAACCATGGTTCGGTTAAAGCTGAACCGTCATTCGTTTGCGAGAGATAATGACCCCGCAAGGCACATAAATAGCTCCTTTTTTCTTCTTCTTTCCGATTTACTATCCTCTCACTGGCTCCCTCGCTCCCTCTCTCTCTCTCTTTTAATCCACGTCTCTTTGGTCTTCCTCTCTCAGTACCATGTCTATATCACCTCTTAGCCGCTACCGGACCGACAACGCGGTATTGTACCAATACAAGGCATCTCCTCTACCCAACACAATCCCAAGTCTAGCTCTCACCAAAACAGCACAGGCTAAGTACGGTGACGGTTCGACCACTCTTTTAACAACGCACTAAATCACAAGACCAGGGTCCTCGCCGAAGGCACCCTCCGCGGGCCGAAATCGCAGTGAAACCCCAGACAATCCCCCCTCAGCACCAACCAAACACCCGTTCCAGCCTTAGACACCACTACGAATAGAAAGAGCTATAAGAAAAGACAATACCAGGAGCTAGATAGAAAGGACATAGCACTCACCGAAACCGCACCCCTACCAACCCCCTTCGTCACAAGATTCGACAACACGCTCCCGTATTCCCCATACGGACCTAGAGCAACACCTCCTAACGCTCCTTCACCGACTATCTTCACCGCTGCGTACGGCCTCGGCTAACTTTACCTGACCGCTCGATATAAGGACCCCAGCCGCCCCGCCTCCTCTCTCCATCTCCACGATCCTCCACTCTCCACCCACCAAGCTCAACCCAGCTACAACATCAACTCCACTTCCTTCGAGATGAGTCAACAATCACTGAGGGGATCGGGCCCGGTATCGGTGTGGGGCTTTGCTCAGGGGCAGAACCGCAACTTTTCGCTTCGGGAATACGAATTTGGCCACGTGGAGAGAACCGATCAAGGTGGAATTTGGTCGACACCGCAGTCGAGGAATCGAGCGTGGGGTCTGGGGTCGGGACGGGGCGCTGTGGATCAGTATCAGCAGCAACAGCAATACCTGGACACTAGGCCCTATTCCTTATACGGGCAACAACAACGACAGCAACCTGCTCGAAGGCTGGATCAGGAGCCCGAATACACCTACCCCTACACCCCTCCAGAGTTTTGCGAATGGGCTGTACCGTCAGCGAACACAACTCCGGCCTCATACAGATACCAACTGTCCGGCTTCAATCCTCGCGCCCAATTCGACTCCAGCCCAATAACTCCGCCATCAGCGTACCAACCACCACAAGTCTACTTCCTCCCTCCCCAAATTGAAGACCAACCCACATCCACGCTCGCAAACATCCCCCGCCGCCTGACCATGCGCGAGCTCGCCATCATGGACTCCTGGCATGCAGAATGGGATCCTGCTCCTGACACATCTCCGGCTTCAGCACTAACAGGAACGGGCATGGTCTGGAATAAGCTTCTCCAAACGCCTGTCGACATCGACCACATCAACCACGCTCGCAAAGCCCAGAAAGTGGACTTGCGATACTACGGCGACGACGCGGATGCGCCGGACGGTGTGCTTGCGCTAGACGAGCGTAATGCGGAGGCGAACCGTGTTGCGAGGGAGAAGCGGGTTGCTGGAAATCGGAAGCGGGTTGGTGAAAATCGTGCTGCACAAGTCAAGCGTCGACAGAAGGCGCCCTCTGGGAAATCCCGTAAGAATCAAGAGCCGGTTCCTGCGTTCAAGGATGGAGGGAGTCAGGGAAGAGAGCTGGGCTGGTGGAGTGGGCCGATATACTGGCCTGGAGATCCGTGAGGCGTTGCGCGAACCACTGGGGTTGCATGTGGCTTTCGGGTCGAGATGGGGTGGGCCGAAAGGGAGTTTCATAGTGCGGTCATAATGGCGAAGTCGGTCGCCCTAGGGATGTAATAGCTAGTGATACCAAGGCCGTTGAATCGTCGTCATGCGCGAAGTTTGGTGAAGCTTCGAGTCGTCATGTGGATTTTGGTTCTACAGAGCAAGTTAGTGACTGCACAACTGCCGTACACAGCGCTCATTCCCCTGCTATTTCACCGTAACGTTTCACCACACGATACCAAAAGTTAACATTGTGCAAGCTGAATAATTCAGAGTGAAGGCGATGTGTGTCGAGAATTTTGAGTGACTGCGTCATCGGCACTGCTCCAGTCAGTATATTAGAACACCGTAATTCTTCCTCTTCTCTGACTCCCCACCCTCCCCACCACCACCACCACCACAACCAACTGACACCACTACCGTACCGTCATGGAGGGAACTGACACACCTGCTAACGCGAACACATCTAGTTTTGGAGAAAAACGAAAGCGGAGTTCGAGTGCGGATGTTGATGCTAGCATCGCTCAACAGCAACAAGATCGAAAGCGTTTCCAATTTACGCCAGAGGTCACTGTGTTCCCCAACGAACCTTCAGACGAACCTTACGGGACATACGGCAAGTGGCCTTCGGCTGAACCCGACTATGGTTACGCACCTCGTCTATTGCGAGATCTGGAGTCCCTTGGACACCAGGGTACGCCTCTCACAGACCTCATCCCCCCGACCAACTCCCTTGGAGCATCTGCGGCGTCCGGTCAAGTCATTCCAACCGCTGGGTCTTCTCGTGGACGATCTCGCGCAAGGCTAGTCGACGGCGTTAGAGCTCCACATCTCATCCCTCTAAAGGAGCTGCCGGACTATGATTATACCATCCCGGAGGGTGGCACCGTCAACTTCACAGCCGTGGAGATCCTCGTGTTCCTGCCAAAGTGGGCTCAAAACCGCTGCATTGCCGAACGCTTCCTGAACAACGGCATCACGAACCCAATTCACCTCTTCATCATGCTGACCCACCGCAATCACGTCGGGAAAGCTTACAAGGACAATGCGGCCAGCGCTCTGAATTTCATCCGGAAGCAGTATGAACGCGTAATGCGAGGCCAACAACGTCCTAGTGGCCCGGATGATTGGAGTCGCAAGAATCACAAAATCCCCGAGGGCTGGAATTTTGACGATATATCTGTCAATGGCTTCGTGCTTGATCCGCTCAAGGATAGAGACGTTGTGGAGCCGAAGGGCATCCCATTCTACCGGTTGTCTATGGATATCAAGAAGATGCCCGAGGGCCACGACGCGGCTGATCTGACGCGAGCCTTGCAGTTTGTCTTGAACGAGAAACTGTCGGACCCAAATCGGACTCCGGTCCAGTATATGTTCCCGGAGCACCTCCAGTCTATACTCGACATCGTCGGCCGGACTGAAGTCACACGGTTCCACTCCGATCCCTCTGTGATAACCCGATATGAGGACGCGTGGAAGATCGCGACAGCACAAAAACGAACCAAGATGACTGGATTTCGACGTGATCGGGTCGCGACCTCTGAGGATGTTGTTGCTAGACAGTTTGCTGAGTCCAAATCAGGGCTTAAAGTGGCTTTCCCAGGGAAACCTGACGTCCCCGGTCCTCCACCAAGCGTGCAGCTGAAGGAGTCGACGCCTACGCCTAACTACCTCGGGTATGGTATGCTTCTCTCCGCACCGCTAGATCCACGCCCGAAACACACTGCAAATGGTGATTCTGCTCATACCCCAAATCTTGTGATGGAGCCTCCAAAGTCCCAGGAACACCATACTCAGAAGAGCGGTACGGATCCGCCTCCAGTACAGCCAGTCAGCCTTTCTGGAGTTCCAGATCCCGCTCAAGTAAGCGTATACAACCCTGTCCCGAAGTTTCTAGTTTCTTCTCCAAAGGACCATGTGGACGCTTTTATGACGGGCGCAGCAGACGCAGATTCAGACCGGTATTGGGACTCCGTCCAGGAGGCTATCAATAAAATAGACTGGGACCAGGGGGTGGATGAGAATATGCCTCTTGAAGGAGACTGGAATATGGATTTCAGTCTCATCGACTCCCTCCCTGTTGTGCTTGGATCCGGCAACCCCTGGGGCAGTTTCTATGCTGAGCCTCCTGGCAATCCGCTTTATACGGGGTATCATTCAGCTGACCCTCTCGCGCTATGTCAAGAAGCCTGCGATGACAACGACCAGAGCGATTTGGCTTGCGCTGCACGCTACGCTTTGGAGCACCCCCTGGAAAATTGGTACGTGAAGGACATCCCACGAGTTCTAGAAATGTTCAAGAGCGACGCCGAGAACGAGGCGAAGAACGAAGCGAAGAACGAGGCGAAGAATCAGGCGGAGAACTGGAAATAGCGAAATCTTGAGGTGCACTCGTTGCTGACGACTGTAACGCGATGATGAGGATTCCGGTTACTTTGGTTACTTTAGTTACTGGAAATGCAATGAATGAAATGAGCATGATACGATTGCACTGGTGCCCGCAGACTATTGACGTGATGCCACTTGATGCGACAATGTGATGGAATGAAAGCGGTCGGCAACGAGGGAGATGAATACGAGGGGAGCGAAGTGTGATTTCCAGTCGCGTCATACACGCCGATTCCTAATACAGACAAGCGCCAGCTAGCGCGACATCTAACGCGCACGCCCCTGACAGACAGATCCATCACTCGACGACCGCACCCTCCACAAGCATCCACTCGTCCGACACCCACCTCTGCTCCTGGCGATAACCCACCAGCATCTCCATATGCTCCGGACTCTCGTTCCAGCCCGTCGGCCCAAAGGCGCGCTGCTGTTCAGCCGCCCACCGCAAGTTCTCCGCCCATCCACCCGTGTCACATGCATCCGGGCTTGCGATGTGGTGTAGAGCGCGATATGGGGGAGATTGACGAGGTCCGTAGAAGGCGTAGGGGCTGTAGGGATCGAATTCGTGCGCAGCGCCTTCGGCCCAGAAAACAAACTTCATTTCGGCGGCGGACGGCTCGTGGGCAACAGACGGGCAGAGAATATAGCGTACCTCCGGACGTATATATTCTTGGAAGGGACGGTCGGCAGCTGGGGCTTCATTTTCCTGCTCTTCATCGCCTGCATCCATTGCTTCGTTGTCCTGTTCTTCATCGCCTGCATCCATTGCCTCATCGACTGCATCGTCCATCTCCGTATCCATACTCTTCCTTGCTAGTCTCTCCTCTTCGTCATGAGTCCCGACACGCGCTCTCTTCTTTGCCGTTCTCTTCTTTGCCGGTCGCTTCTTTGCCGGTCTCTCCTCTTCATCGTCCGCCTCAAATCGCGCACTCTTCCGTGCCGGTCTTCCCCTCTTGCGCATCTGCCTTGCAGGCGTCTCAGATACGGCCCTCTTACATTTTCGATTCCTCTTCGGCGGTGCTAGCGGCTCAGTCCGCGGCGTGAAAACAAATCCAGTCTTCAGCTTCGGTACACCAGCATCTTTCCAACGGTTGAAAGCTTTGCGATCCGTATGCTCGGCCGTCACCTTCGCGGGGCCTCCTAGCAAGTCTAGTAACTCTTTGTAGTCTTTCGGATACTGCCAACCTTCCTCTGGATTTTCAGCCGCGTATTGTACCATCCTTGTGAGATCCAGAGCATCGCTGTGTCGTGGGAAGTTACGGACATCAAGGGCCAGATCCGCGAACGCAATGTCATTGCCCGAGATATTCTTATTGTCACGTTGACCCGGAGTTTGAAAGCCGCCGACATCTAGATTTGCCTCGTCCCACGCCTCTTCCCGCTCAGCATGCCATTGATAGTGTTTCTTTACCGCCCACTTATCGTAACCAGCAGTCCGCATGGTTTTGTAGATGCAAACTCCGCACGTATTCGCGCTCCATACTCGTTCCAATTCGCGGCCGGTATTGAGGATGATGTAGAAGCACTGGCGCGTGCCGCCGTTAGACGCGAAACGGTACACAACGTCAACACATTTGAGGCAGTTCGGGAAGAAAGTGAGGAGCTCAACCGCCGTGATATTCGCTGAGGCTGGGAAGGGCACGTCGGGCGAGGGGGCGTTGGGACCCAGCGAGGTGCGATGATCCGGAGCATTTGGTGTTGCCATTCTCGTGACGGTCGTGAGTCGCGCGTATACGGTTTCGAGGGTGTGTACAGCAGCGGGTGTCGCGCACCGAAGGCAGCCTACTAGGGAGCGGGGTAAATACTGTGCGAGCGATCCTCACGAGATTATTCATACCGAGGAGTTGCGTTGCCCGTCGCTGGCTCAAGCGATGAGATGCTAGAACGCAGATGCGTGGAGATGGTGTTGAGTGGAAAGGCGAGAGTCGAGTGGGGTTGGCGCGTAGAAACGAAGTGAGTCGCTGTTCAACACTGGAACAACAACAACACAACGCGTTTCCAAATTCACTCACTTTTTGCCCCTCGAACTAGTAAGCCCACCATGACCGAAGAATCGCCTTTATCCACTCGCAAAGATCGACGCGACTTCGCAATACTCTCTCACCATAGAAATCGCCACCTACTATAAACATAAGTTATTTATCCCACTTCCATTTACGAAAGGTCACCGTCCTACTACATCAACTCGACGGCCGCCACCATGCCTCGCGCCCGGAAACAATCCAACGTGGACCGCCTCGAAGCCCTCAAGCCCCGAAGGCGCGACCGCGCAGGGCAGCCCAACGAAATCCTCCGAAGCGCTGTCCACCGTCGCAGCGGTCGCATCGCCACCAAAGCGGCCACCCCAATCGTCTACCGCGAACCCTCCGACCCCATAGACTCAGACGCCGAGCCCACAGACGATGCAACCAGCTCCTACTCCGGCGCCACAACACTAGCAGCCAAGCGCGGCCGTGGTAGTGGCCAGGACCTCGACGCCGACTTCCAGCAGCCCGCCTCGCCCGTATCGACCCTCACCAGCGACGAAGACGCGCTTCCGCTCAGCGACGACGAAACCGACCCCTCCACGTCCAGCTCAGCCCGCCCTCCCATCCGCCGCGCCGCCCGCATCGCCCGCGACACGCTCTTCAACCTGTCCAACCCGTCTAGCCAAGTCGCCTCGCCGCGAGCATCGACACCTTTGTCCATCGACCTCGCGCCCGCGGTGCTCGCCCTCGCGCGCTCCCACTCCACCCGGCTCCCCATCTACGCGCGCCCACCAGCCCTCTCGCGCGACCGCCTCACCGTCGACGCCCTGACCGTGCACCTGTACGCGGCGGCCGACACGCCCGACGTGTGGGCCTCTGCGCTGTCGAGCACGCGCTTCAACAACGGGCCGCGGAAACACCCACCATTCCGCGAGCTGTACCGCTTGACGGAGCCGCATGCCCGTGATGCGAGTGAGTGGGCTGAGAACATCCGCTGGGCGAAGGAGCAGTTCCGCGTGTTTGGCAGTGTGACGTGGACGGAGTATGATTACCATTTGGAGTGTGTGCAGGAGCAGAGAAGGGAGACGTTTTGGGTTAGCGAGGAGGCGATTAGGGCGGGTGGGAGGCGTGGGTGAGGGATTGAAGTCTTGAGTGGCCTGGAGTCTGAACGGTGGGCATGCGTTGGGTTGAGTGTATGGATACGTGCGTTAGCTGATTTGGTTGGATGATGGGTTTCTATTCTCGATGTTCAAGCAAGCAAGGACGAGAGAGCCGCCACTGAGGCTTGAAAAAGGGGAGTCTTTCAGTACCCAGCTTGCTATTCTACCAATTCCTAGCGCAGTACAAAAATAAAACTCATCTTAATATTGCTACAATAAACTCAGGGGATACGATAAACATCATCCGACGCCATATCATGCGCAAACTACCATATCTCGAGCCATTGAGCATTTCCCTAAGGAACAAAACAGTCCAGATCTTTCCATCTCTAGATGAAGTTCATGGCCGTTGCCCGTCGCAGTGCATGCTTGAGATGCGCTTCCGTGCAGTAGTACCCCAGATCGAGGTGCGGATTCCACAGCAGGAAACGGATCGCGTAGGCAACCGGTCCGTTTGCCCTGTCGATTGGGTACTCGCGGAGCAACGTCGTGGCTGTGGGCGTCTGTTGGGGTGTGAATTGCGGAGCTTGGGTGTACTGGAAATAAGGGGTCGGGAGGGGCTGCATGGGGTTATGCGGCATCGTGGTCATAGGCGCTGGAGAGTAGTTGATCTGGCCGACAGCTCCAGCCATATTGGGGATTCGGCCTGGATTTGAGTTCCCATATGCCTGAGTATTGGACTGGTTGTAGATTCCAGACACTGGTCCGCTTGCTAGTGCCGGTTGCTGTAAATCGATCTGTGGGCGTCCAGCACCCTGGAAGTTCGATCCACGCATCATAAATGCTGGGTCTTGATCGAGAGGTCTTTGTCGAGAGCTTCCTGCCAGCTGGCTGTTTTGAATAGGCTGACTTCCATCCTCCTGTATCGCACGCTGGAGCGTTTGCAAACGAATAGCTTTGTCTAGGGCCTCGCGGTATCTTTGCAGCTGTTGTGCTGCGGCAGCTTGCTCTTTCGTGGGCGGGGGTGCCATAATGATCGTCTTTCGTGGTCCGGTGACAAACTCCGAGACAGGCTCCAGAAGTGAGACCAACTCTGTATACTCTGGCGAAGCTGTCTGTGTCGTGTCTTCGTCTGTATCTGAGTCGTCCACAGGGCGCATAATGCGGGATTCCCTGTCCACGAATTGCAAACCGTTTTGCACTAGAAACTTGTCATATGGCGATGACGGATCGTACTGCTGACGTGTAGGGAGATCGCTGATTACGCGGCCGACTGGGGAAGTCGCCTTCTCCTCGTTGACTGTGAAGCCTGGGGTGATGTTAGTTTCGTTTGTCTAGCATTGAAGAGCCACCGAGGGAATACTCACGTACGCCGTCGGTGCGACGGACCTTGCGCACGCCGGAGCGCTGCGTCTTATCGATGATTGATCGTCCGAGACCTGATATCTGCCGTTGTGGAGCTTCGTTCTTTCGTGCCGCATTGCGAGCTCGCTGTATTAGCTCAGCGCGTGCTTGGGGCTTCATTTCGGCGAAGTTGTAGGAGTGGTGGTGGTGGTTGCAATGTGAGAGGATGGTGAGGTTATGTTGCGTATAAGAGAGAGTTGTGGGAACTTTATAGTTGTACGGCTAGCGTAGGTAGCAGCAAGCGCTCCAATCTGGGGAGTCGCCCGCCTTTAGTGTCACGTGTAAATGCCAAGACAAGGACAGTATCACCGATAACGCCCAAGTACGGTACGGAGTTGTGGAGCTACAGCCACTGAGAGAGATACCGGGGGTAAGCTTGCGCTCAAGAACACCCACGCACTTACTTATTCACATACTGGCAGCACAATAACGCCAAGAGCGCCGCCCGGGCGCGTGGCCATCATGCCGACCTTCGATACTGTCCATGCCTAAAGTGGGCCCGCAAGATTCACAGGGAGGTTTCGAAAACCAGGACGGACATCGCCGCTGGGGACATGCTCTGAGCGGAGACAGTTGAAACTCGACGTTGCTTCTGGGAGCGGCGCAAAATAACAGTAGGCGTTGACACATGGAGTATAGATATGACGCATGAAGCACCTCACACAAGCCATACAAAATATCGCCATGGAGATAGGGTGAGAAATATAGTGCTCCAAAACATAGTGAAAGCTGATCGAGAGAGGTACTAGGATAAGGAGGAAACAAAGAGAAGCGACATGTGAGATGTATAAACTACCCTGAGCAGACAAGCGGTGTATAACGCCGTCACTCGGTCGATTTCCGCTTACTGCAAACGATCTTCTGGCATTCGTGCAAACGCTCCGACATTGACGTGTCCAATCCCTTGAGCATCCGCGCGAACTTTTATACTTGACGTGTTAAATCACTCAGTCATTTGCCGGAAACTCGTGCCAGGGCTCACGCGTCAGGTGTTCCGATGGTAGCAGAAAAGTCGGCATCTTTTGGTTGGGTGCGGTGAAGACTTTTCACCAACGATGTGATGATTCTGGGAGACTGGGTCGACCGTCGACGCGTCCGACGTTGAGCGACTAGCGTGGCGCCTTACCCGAACCGAAGTAGCGCGGCTCACGCACCAGCGATACCTACCGCTCGGCTCCACCGTATCGTGGCGGACAGCGTCTAACACCTCACATCGAACATCGACGTGGTGGGGTCATATCGCTTTCAGGTAACATGCCGTCAAAGTTAGTATCACCGCAGCTCAGCCCGGCCAATCATCGCGCTTCCCACAACGCATGCAGAACACACCTGAGCGAATTCCTTTGTCATGCGATCCCGATGCTGCAGGTGCCAGACAAGCGGAACAATCGACCTTCGCGTTCCGACTTCATGATACTGAAAGCCGTTGCTGGGTTTGACTACAGTGGAATTGGTTAAGGGACTTGCAGTACAATATCAAGCCCGCCAGCATCGATGCCGTTCGCATCCGGGAATCGGCAGGACAGCCCAAAGCAAACCACAACAATAGTAACAGGTGTTCATTAGTAGATGAAACGAAGCTCTCAAATCCTATAAGATGGGTATGACATGTGTTTTTGGTCCTTGTGCCGCGTCTCAGCTTTTGCTAGGTTCTGCCAGCAACTATTTTCTACATAATTAACATGGGTACCTACACTAAAACGTCTCATAACCGCGCAATATGGGAGCTAGCAGGTCAAGTCACCACATTCCATGCCTCCAAGATACCCTTCCGCATTGACCATGGTTCCACAAACTCAACCCGGACTCGCGACCCCTCGACGCCAGCCTTGAACATCTCTCACCTAAACCACATCCTCTCTATCGACAAGAACACATTTACGGCCGTCGTAGAGCCCAATGTGCCTCTCGATGCGCTCCTCACGGGAACGCTCAAGCACGGCCTCATGCCGCCTGTCGTCATGGAATTTCCCGGCATCACCGTCGGCGGCGGCTTCAGCGGGGCCAGCGGCGAGAGCTCCTGCTGGAAGGAAGGACTGTTTGATTGCTGCATCACGGAGATCGAAGTCATACTCGGCGACGGACGCATCGTGCGCGCAGAGAAAGGCGGGCTGAACGCCGATCTGTTTGAGAGTGCGCGCTGCAGTCTGGGAACTCTCGGGGTCGTCACGCTGCTCAAGGTCCGGCTGATCGAGGCGAAGAAGTACGTCGAGCTTACGTACCACCGCACTGGTAGCGTTCAGGAACACATCGACATGCTAGAACGGCTCTGCGATGACAAGGAGAAAAGCTTGGATTTGCAGTTCATTGAGGGAATTCTATTTAGCCCGACCCACGGGACCGTCATAACCGGCCGCATGGTCTCGAAACTCGATCGATCGCTACCTTTCCAGCGATTCGACCGTGCAACATCGCCATGGTATTACCGCCACGCCAAAGGCACGCCCTCGCCCACACATACAGAAATCGTGCCCATAGAATCATATCTCTTTCGTTATGACCGAGGCGCATTCTGGACTGCAGAGTCGTTTTTCGATTACTGGAAGATCCCAAGCAACAAGTTTACCCGCACGATCGCCAACCCATTGCTCAAGACGCGCGCAGTATACCGAGGCATGCACGCGTGTGGAGGACCCGAAGAAAGCATTGTGCAGGACCTCATGCTGCCCATCAAGTCGAGCGTCAAGTTTGTCGAGTACGTGAAAAACGAGCTGGACATCTGGCCGCTGTGGGTGTGTCCGATTAGACGCAAGGGCGAGGCCTGGGGAAGTCCGTTCTGGAAGATAAAGAAACAAAAGGAAATAGAAAAGAAGAGCCATTCAGAGCTGACCCATAGCGCCGGGGAGTTGACAATCAACTTTGGCGTCTGGGGCGGCATGTTCGAGGATCCGAAGGAATTCCGGAAGGTAAACAGGCGCATGGAAGAAGTGTTGCGGGAGCTGCATGGCATGAAGGTGTTGTACGCGTACTCCTTTTACACCGAGGACGAGTTCTGGAATCTGTATGACAAGCAGCACTATGAAGCCATGCGCAGGAAATGGGGCGCTGAAGCGTTGCCGAGCGTGTGGGACAAGATCAAGCGGAAAGAAGCAAAGCCAATCGACATCCACCCTGCGATCTTGTCGGTCCTGCAGATCTGGCCTCTGGGCGGGCTGTACACAGGATGGATCGCGTTGTTCGGCTAGTCGTCTGAAATGAGTGTTCGAAAGGCTGCGGCAGCTTCTTAGACTAAAGTTAGACTTAGTTATCGCGTGATAAGCTATATATTGTGGTGTCAGTGCCTTTTCCGTCGTCGGTATCTCGGTGTTGTCGTAGAGCCATGCGCCCCTCTTGATTTCCTCGGGGCTCAGCGTGAGCAGGTGCCACCAGCAGTGTTTTTCGTAGTAAATGGCCTTCGCGCGGTCATACTGGTCGTGATCCTCTAGCCCCTCGATCTCATGATCTTCCGGCCAAGGTTGATTAGCCAGTAGATTTGTATAGTATTGGTTGGCACATTCGCCAGGCGCAAGCGGGAAAAGCTCGAGGTACTCGTAGTAACGATACAACAACACGTTTGTATCGCCACGCAGAGCCTCGCGTAGCGCTTCCCTGCGCCCCTCAATTTTCTCCTCCTTTTCTTGCCGAAGTTGCCAGCTCGCAAGACTCTCTTGGTATTCCCAAAGCTCGATGGGGGAGTTTGAGCATGAGGAATCGGCGGTCCTGGGCGTAGCGGGGGAGGAGGTTTGACCCGGCTGCCATTCTGGCCCTGAATCGGGAGCGGGTCCGGGTAGGATGAAGCGTAGTGAAGCAGGAATCATGGCTGCTTTTGAGTTGTGGAGGATGAGGTTGAGGATGAGGTTGAGGATGAGGTCGAAGTTGATGCGAGATGGATGTGAAGGTTGTTGTGTTGTGACAGACTAGGTCGCCTAGGAAACCTGAAAACAGGACAGCTTCGTGAAGCGGTAATAGCCGGGCCTCGCTAAGGCGTGCTGTTGCGGTGTCTTGACGGCGAATGATGTCATAGATCGTAGATTGCCAGCTGCAGCTCAATGCTGCGCTTCGATGCTGACTAAGGAGACTATTTCTTCACGTGACGTGGCGCATTCACTCTCACGACTTACGCAACCCTACTTCCTCACTATCTAGTGAAACTCAACTTTCTAATAACAACGCTTTTACAGCTATATATGAAAATGAAGTGAAGGAGAATAATTAATTCTAGTGGCATTCGCTTTACCTAGCATGCAATTTCTCCTTACTCTTATAGAGAAGAGAAAGCTTGTGGCTTGTGAGTCTCTCACAAGATGAAATTAAATCAGATGAACTTACATGCATGACCTCATGCCAATTTTCAAGTTCACAAGACCTAAATTCTCCTAGCAGTGTGACTCTATTCTTATACAACAAGAAACCAAATCCATCGCAGTGTTTCGTTGGTACTTCTTTAGAGGAACTTAGAGAAATTGACGAGATAGAGACTGGGAAGTAATCACATGCGGCTGTTTGGATTTAAGGGTCTGTTGCTTGTCGTCCATGCGACCGGACCAAGGCCGCAAGTTGCTTCTGCTTTTCAGCTTCCCTCTGCTTCACTATAGTAAGCAAGATCACACGCACCGCTCTTCCTCATTCTCCTCGTTGGAGCAGCGCTATTCTTCCAGCGCGCGCTTCTTATCACTTCTGTACTTGTGATCTACACCTTATTTCTTCTCTTCTACGTTTCTGTACCGCTCAACCTTTGGCTGGAAACGTTTTTCATTGGCTGTGATTATGTCTCATCTGGCCGAGTTGGTTCGGATCTAACAGCGCCTTGATCTTGTAGAAGGGTAAAGAAGCTAGGAAACATTTACAGATCCCGCCGACAATTATTCAAGTCTTTGACAAGCAATGCCTATTATCTCCGATGATTTGATAATAGCACTGAATTCTGGCTTCAAGGATTTGGTGTAAGAGATTTTGAGAGTAACAACCGCGTGCTGAAATTGGCCAAAGACGTCTTCATGTGTGTGAGAACCAACCTTCCAAAACAGATTGGGTATTCTAGATTCGAGACTACCAGAGTAACAATAATTCAAAATCTATGGAGGAGGAAAGGCGTGGGAAACTAATGCGATGTCTGTAAAGACCCTGCTGGGCGTGGTGCGCCTGTCGTAGTGTGCTGGAAAGCCCAACTGGTGATGTTCCCTACTGCGATATCGGTACGATGGTGCTGTTCTGTAGCGACCGGAGAAAGGGAATATTACATGGCAGGGCTACATCCCCCAAGATAGTAGAGGTATTGAGATTACAATCGATGGAAATGTGGTGGATTAAAAGAGGATAGATTGCCGAAGCGAAAGGCCGGAGGACTTGGCGCGCTAACCACTTTAGCGGCCGTGAACTGCCCACAGCTTAGTTTATGGGACGGGACTCGAAGCACCAAAATAAGATGTAGCGTGCTTATCGCAATGTAAGGCGATGTAAATTTTGACGCGATATCATCGAAGAAAACGGCTCAGATGCGTGTAAGAGGCGACAAGGTTAGCGTGAACCGGCACCTGCCGAGGCTGAAGTGACGCCATTGACGAGAAGTTGAAGCCATCGCGACCCCTCACGACCACGACCACGTCTCGTCCGCCATCGCCTTTTTTTCTCCATGTCCACCAAAATTCTCATTGTTGGCGCTGGCGCCATTGGCGCTTTCTACGCGTCCCGGCTGGCCCAGGCTCCGGATGTCCATGTCTCAGTCATCTGCAGGTCCAACTACAGCGCGGTCAAGGCGAACGGCTTCACCATCACGTCTCCCCAGTACGGCAACTATACCTTCGTACCGTCGAACACGTTCGCGAACCCTGATGAAGCGCGCAAGAGCGGCGTACAGTGGGACTACATCGTCGTCAGCACGAAGGCGCTGCCTGATGTCAGCGACGACTCGGCGATACTGGAGGGCTTGGTGTATGGCAAGACGGGAATCGTGCTGATCCAGAACGGCCTGGGCGTGGAGACACCATATGCGCAGCGGTTCCCGGATGCAGCCGTCTGCAGTGCCGTTACCATTGCGAGCTGCGCGCAACCAAGCCACGGGCAGATCAAACACAACCGTTGGACGCGGATCAACAGCGGTCCATACCTTCCGCACCTCGACACTGGGGGCGCAAAGAGCTCGGATGCCCGGGTAGCGGGTCAGAACGACCGATTCATTCAGCTGTTGAAGGCAAGCGGCGTTGATGACGCCGAAGCTTACGACCACGCGAAGCTCCAGCTCGTCAGATGGCATAAGATTGCCATTAACGCCTCCATGAACCCCTCGTCCGTCTTGGCCGGCTGCGTATCCAACTACGCCATGTCCAATGACGAGGAAATGGCCATTCATTTGAAAGGCGTAATGGAAGAGGTCCTTGCGACTGCGCCCAAAGTCCTAGGCAAGCCCTTTCCAGCAGAGTTCGCGACCCCAGAGCGGATCCTGCGCAGTACCCAGAAGAACACGAGCGGTAGTAAGCCCAGCATGGCTTTGGACTGGGAGCAGGACAAGACAATGGAGCTGGAGGTCATCTTAGGCAACCCCATACGGATAGCAAGAGAAAGGGGCTTCGAGATGCCGAGGATGCAGACGCTGTACGCTTTGCTTCGCATGGCGCAGGAAAATCGGGACAAGGCCAAGACGAGAAGTAAAATTTGAAATCCCAACACTTTCGACGTCCCCATCACTTCTGCGTTTGGTTTGAGGTCCGTCTTTCCCGGCCACTCTGACATCACTAGCTCGCTGCTGGTAGGCGGTATGCCGATTGTGCTAGCGGATGTGAACGCCTCCTACAAGCATACCGCAATGACGCCGGACATATCCACACCAGCAGTTGCCAGTTCCTGTTTGTCTCATTAACTTTTACGTACGAGGAAAACCACGTCGGGAAACCAATATCTTGTGCTCGGCGCATTCACGTGTTCGCGGACACTAACGGCCCAGATCTCTCGTCCTCCGCCTTACCAAGTCGTAATAATTAACAGTCGTCCGCATGGAAACTCTGATACCTGCGAAAACTCAGCCGGCCTTGATCGCGACTATCCACTATAAGCAGCATTTACTATTTACCGAGGAAGTTGTAAGACACTTAATTTTCAAGGCGAGCCGTAAGCCGATGGTGGCCTGGGCCTTTCTGTTGGGACATACTCCCGGGAGACTAATGAGCGGGATGGGAGCATACAACACCTACCCACTAGTGCCCATTACCCCATCTTTCGATCAGGTTACCTGCAAAATGCATGGAGGTTCCAGGCCGTCGCAATATCCCCTTGCAGCAGCGCAGATCGTCGGCCTTGGCGACGCCCGTATTTACCAGCGCCACGGCTCTGCCCGTTCAAAGATCCCGCGAGCTCCACTTCCCCAGAAAATGTTTGCCAAGTGGCGACCTGACATCCAGCTCTGGCGGAGGCGTAAGGTTGAAACACACAATGTCAGCCCTCTGCCCCTAGCAATTTCCTGAGAAATAGATGATTACAACAATAACAGCTGAGCAGTAACACCAACTTTGTTACAGGGACCAACATGGTCACGAAACTATTTGATTCCAAGGACTGGACCAATCGCCGAGTGTTTCGTTATGGGGACCGATCCTTCCCGCCCGTACTCCGCCGTGGAAGGATGTTGGTATGTTGGCTCGTGCGTTGACGCGGCTCCACGAGGCATCCTCTCGTCATCCCGGCCCCATCAAGACTTCGCACCATAAGCCTACCTGGGTATTCGTACGAACTCTGATTACAGGTGTTGTTGGGCTTGGCTCCTACTTTTTCCCTATATAAGAGTGTACAAGAGCTCGCTAAAACAACATCATTCCACCAGACAATTCCACCATTCGGTTCAGCACTTCTTCTACCTACACAAACCTCCACCATGAAGTCCACATTCATTTTCGCCTCCTTCGTTGCTCTGGTCATGGCCATACCCGTCGTTGATCTAAAAGACCCATGTACTTGCGAGTCCTCCTGTCTCACACAACTAGGACCAGTCAGTACTTCCCTGCGCCGTCAACCTCGCGACATCATATTTACTCCATTTAGGACTGCGAGTGCAAGGTTGCTAATCTAAAGCAATGTATGGATGCACAAAAGGCCGCTGGGCAGTCCTGCCCGAGAATCGAGCTCCCAAAGGAATGCCCAACATTCACGATCCTGCCCATTGAGACGCCCGAGGACCCGTGTGCGTGCGACTACGTGTGTTTGGCCGCATTCCCCGAGGACTGCTACTGCAAACACAACAACGAGCAGATCTGCTATGACACTCAGGTGTCAAAAGGCCTGAACTGCCCCGCGCGCTCCATTCCTGTGCGTTCGCACCCTCTCGCTCCCCTTCTCATCGTTTTCCATCGATACTAACACACCCTCAAGGAGACCTGCGCCTCCCTCAACCTCCCTCCAATCGGCCCAGGAGCAGACATCACAACCCGTCAAGCCGCTCCCAGCGCAGAGGGCGAGGAATGCGGCGGCGAGAAATCGACGCCCTGCTCCGACGGCCTTATCTGCAAGAAGAATAACGACAAGTTCCTGCTCAGCCCTGGCATCTGCAAAGCCGTCGCCTACCTCGGCGATAAATGTGGCGGCGAAGCCTTGACGCCCTGCTTCACCGGCCTCTCGTGCGACCTGGTAAACCCCAAGTTTCTACTCAGCCCTGGCGTTTGCGTTGAGGGCGAAGCTATCATCACCCGATAAGTGCGCGGCTGACCCGGCGGTGTCTCACCTGAGAGCCGAGCTTTGGTTCTAGTCTCGTAGTTGGAAGGTTTCGGGCTGTCATGACTCGTACGCACGAGTGTGCGGTGCGTGGACACTAGCTGTGTGTGCTGTCTGTGGGGACAGAATGCCGATGAACGACGACGGCGGAAAAGTACTTGGCCATTCTTTTGCATTCATCATCATCAACTTACTTCTACATTGTAAATAGTTTATATCTCATGCTTCTAGTACGAGGGTACAGCCAGACAGCTCAGCGAATTATTTACTCTTGAGCTGAAGTCTCCTCGATCTCAAACAGCCTGTCTAACTAATATGTGTCTTCGCTGAGCGTATGAAAGCCCGGTTAGGTTCTCGATTTACTACTACTCGGACTTACCAATCGATCCCCTTGCTAATAACTAAACACCGCCGAGCATTCCTCTATATGCGAAATCTAGAGAATTTCTGCTCGCCTAATACCAACCTTGGAGGTAGAACTAGGTTATGGAAAAGGTAAGTAGAGCAGAGAAGACTCTGTGACCCGGTCGTCCTAATCAAGCTTTAGTCTCGTGTCCTAGCTCGATGAAAGATGTACTATGCTAGGTACTTGGGTCCTACATATCTCCTGCTTACGGGGTTTCTTCTTATTAGGTTTGTGTTTGTACAGAAATAGAGGTAAAGAAGAAAGATTTTCTTATATTTGAAAGATCACAGAGCTTACTTAGAGCTAGTGTGATAGTTACGCATTGCTTGTGCAATTTAGTCTCTACTGTATATTGTTATACAAGAATATATTCTCTACAACAAATTAGTTGATAATACAAGGTAGGGCTATTACAGCTATGAAGTTCAAGTACATTTAGGGATATTAAGGCGTACGCCCTTTCGCAAATGCTAGGATCGCGCGTATCGTGTGCAGTGAGGAATGATAGTGTTTATACTGCTCTTGTAGCACAGCTGCTGAGATCGAAGCTAAGCTCTATAGATTAGAAAGTGTTCATTTATTGGATTAATCTATTTAGTAAGGCTAGAAGCAAATTTGAACATGAATTTACAATAGTAGAGCGTTTGGTCGGCAAACGTGTGTGCCTGTATACTTGGTCGTTGACATTGTTGAAAAGACTAGAGGATGTGCATGTGGCAAATTATTCTAGACTACTAGCTAACACGATACATACTTGGGCTTCACTCGGAATACACTTAACAAGGTATTGCCACTACCCTTTCAAACCAACCTAAGTGAGCAAAGTAGGAGCTTGAGTAACAACCTCCTGGAATTCCTTCGCTGTTAATTAAGTAAAGCTTTGTGGAGTTGTAATGAGCCCAACAAAGCGATGCACTTACTGATACTCAGACCCAAGATTCTGTATCTTCTGAACGAAAGTAAGGTTGCCTGTTTATCCTCGAGTCTTCTAAGTCGTCGTTCAAGCAAATCTTGAATCTAGTATAGGATTAAAATTGACCGCATTCCAAGACACGCAACGTAGGAACGCTTCAACCAGCTCGCTTTTGGACGCCGCAGCTTGGCCGCTGCCGCTCTCGTCCATTAGTAAGGATACGGCGTCAATAGCTTCTCCATCCTGGCGGCAAAGGCGCACTAGTTGGGTATTCAAAGCTCTCAATGCGTCCCGGTATGTGCACTTGCTTGTTTTCTGGGCGTCAAAATGGAAGTACGCAACTATAGACTCGAGGTCGTTTTCAGCTTCGCTATTACCGATACTAACTAGGATGTCCTTAGTGATTGAATGATACGGAGAGGATCGTTTTACCGAATCCTAGTTTAGCTTTCTCCTTATTAGCCATATCCTGTACTTGTGCCAATGCCACTTACCTTCCAACCAAAGAATTCTAGAATCTGAACGGCGAGATGCTGCGTGATCGGAGGAGGTGGAAGTGTGGTTGGGGGTTGTTTCGCCGGTTCCATGACGTATACATTGGATCATCATTGTTCCAAGCACAGGATCCGGGCTCCCCCGACTTTCGCACTCCAAATCCGTATATCTACAAATAATACTAGCTTCCAGAACAATTATATCCCTTGTACGAGCTTGCGATTCTTTGCTCAGAGTTTAGAGGGCGCTCACTACGCAATTCGTTCGTATTCGCTTGAATTGCTTCGACATCGTCAATTGATCGTATAACCGCTTTGTCCGTCTCGCATCACATCTAGAATTCGAAACTCGAACAGGTCCTGATGTTATTTGAGCCGCTCAAGGAGGCTTTGAAATCGAATATTAAATAGGGTCTAGAGCAGTCTATGGACGAGGCTGAATTTGTCACGCTCTCCTGGCTCGACGATTAGAGGTTCGATTTCACTCCCCAGGTAAGCTCACCGCCACGTTGATTGACGAAAATCTTGGTAGCGTCCTGACCCCCTATTCTAAAGCCTTTGGGGGTGATCAGCGTAGCCTAGGAGCCTTGCTGTCATGTTCGCCAATATCTCATCTCGTCCAATTTTTCGAAAAAGCTGGCGTAGTTACTGCTAAGCTGAATCGTTTCGTTAGTACGACACTGCACTATACTAGCAGCCTCTTATAGCTATATGTGGGCTTACCAAGAAGACAAGACATACACCCCCCTATACAATACAGTTCCACTCAGGGTGGGACAGAACTAAGATCCCCACAATCTCAAAGAACAGCTGCTAACGACGCGCGAACTGGTCCACCTTCTTGTATGCACGCATCTCTTTGGCCTCTATGCTGTAGCCCGACAGACCCTGCATCACGGCCGATATGTTTGCGTTTCCCCATCAATCAGTGAATTGAGGAACGACGAAATCGATACCCAGAACGTCGCATCAGGCTCGTCCCCTTTAGCGACGTTCTCAGGTATACCAAGAGCCATATGCCATCGATTAACCGTGACCAGTCATTGTTCGTCCGCGGCCGGACGTTGGAGACGAACCTAGGAGTACGTTCGTGACTGACAAAAGCCGCAGGAACTCGACCTGCGAAGGAAGATCAAGCTGGCAAAAACGGGATTCCCAGAACAATGAATTCTCTTCGATGTCGTCTAGCGTATTCAAAGCTCATACAACGTGCTCTCTGTTCAACCGTCTGTTGTTGAGTCTTCTCCATTTTTTTCGGCCCAGCGCACCGAACCGGAAAATTAGCTGACCCGAACACAGTTCCGAAATGGCACTTCGGGCGATAGTAGGATTTTTATTTGACTGAACGTCTAACTCTATCTATCTTTCAGACTTCAGTATGTGCTTTTTCCACGCAAGTGTCGCCGCAACCAAAACATATATACAAGAAAATCCTAATCAAAGGGCCCGCAAAGTTGTTTGTACAACATGCACAAGATCAAAAACGAGAGCCGATGGCGTCTGACGGCTCCATTTACTATTTGCAAACGGTCGAGCCGCAGATCGTTTCGAAGCCCAGATCCTTGCCCGGAGGGCAGTCGTCAGCGAGCGCGGCATGACGCAGCATGGTCTCGAGGCCGCTCGACGGCGAATGGCTGAAGGCGATGACAGTGTCGTCGGAAGTCTTGTCCTCGAAAAGAGCGACGAGTTCTAAACGTCGCGTTAGCTTGCTCCTAACCAAACCAACGCCTAGTAATTCAGATTCCAAGGCGGCAAGCACTCACGCTCGAGCTCAATGGTAAGATCCGTCCGGTTAGAGCCGCGCACCCCAAACCCCACCTCAGCAACAGCCCAGTCCTGCTTGAGCAGCTCGGTGCCAAGACGTGCAATGGTGTCCGGCTTGTTCATCTCCTCCGGGCCGAGCAGGAAGACGCGAACGTTGTAGCCGGCGTCGATGATGTTCTGCCAGTCGGCATGCAGGGACGTGTTGACCATGGCAGGGTCCCAGCCGGATTCGATGACAGTGGGGTGGTTGGGAGGAAGGCCGCTAGAAGAAGACGGTTAGCGGAGGGGTATCTATGCGGTTTGGTGTGTGGAGGAACTGACGCGATGACGACGTTGACGGGCTCGCATGCGCGTACAAGGGTGCTGCTGATGAGGCCGACGGCGCAGATGGCGAGGGACTTGAAAGATACCATTGTGATGGATTAGGGTAGAAGCTGGATCTGTGTCAAAGAGAGTGGGGATGTGGACGAGTTTGAGGAAGAAAAGGTTTTGCGTGTGCCGCGTGGAAAGTCGGATCTATATATGCCTCGGCGAAGTGAAAGTAAAGAGGTTAACGACAGCAAACGAACCCGATACTCCAAAAACCAAACCCTTCGCCGCATATTTAAACCCCTCGAAGCAAAGCAAGAACTCGCACAGACTCCGCAAACAGGCACAGCCTCCGCGCGATACCGCATCCTGATACCAGGAAATCGGCATCCGTGACCGCCGACCATGGTGTTGATGTTTGGAATCGGGGCACGTGTGGGTCGCCCCCTTAGTGCGATAACAGATCCTGATACCAGGAAAGCTGGGGTAGTTCCTTGGCTCGGCATCTTTTACTACCGACTGTGGTGTGGGTGTTTTGGATTGGGGTACGCGTCGCATCCTAGAGGAACGATCAATTTCCAACTTGGGCTGGGACGGGCAAAGCCAAGAGGCGAACTCGCGCGCGCCTGACGCTCGGTCGGCTGGGGAAAGAAGCAGGAAATGGGTGGGGCTATGGCCGGATTGCTTACTTCGATGTCGGTTCGAGTGGATGTCGAAGTCGAATTCGTCGTGACTCGGGTCGGAAGATTCGCGGCCTACCTGTACGTCCTGCGCGCTCTTAATCATTAGTTACTTACATACATGTTTACTAGAAAAACTTCACACAACGCATGAAGCACTACCACCCATTCAAGCCGAAACACCAAAACAAACAACAACCTACATCGTCCTAAAAACCCCCGCCCACCCCCCACCTACCCGTGTACCTACACATCTCCCTACTAAATAGACTACCGCCCTCGGGACCAACCTAAAACCCTCGCACCGACCCGCGCGTAGCTGAACCCACAGCTCTGCTTGCGACCAACACACCATCCAGTTTGAACCTAGACAGCATAGCCCCTCAGCCTTGGTGCTTCGACAGCAGAACAGGCAAGGTCGAAACGAAACGAAACCAACAACCGTCCCTGCCAGGCCTGGCCTGAGCGTCGACGTCGGCGTTTCGCACGCGATCCTGCCGATCTGACGTTCTGTAATGCATTGCATTACAGAGCAACGCATTGACTGGCGTGGGATTCAATTCAGGGAACCTAATTAGGATTCGTAGGAGAGCGAATTAGGGTGCGAGAGTTTTAGGCGTGGGGGGGGGGAACGAAACGAGAGGGAATGAAGCGAAACGCGTGCGGCGAATAGTTACTCGCGCGAGTAACGGTTTTGGGTTATTAGTGTTGCGTGGATGGTATAGGTGCGGTCAGTATAGATGGCGGAGGAACGCTCTTCGTACGAGTCGGGGCTGGAAACTACCGATTTGGTTGTGAGTTGTTAACCTAGGCCTTGGCTATGCTATGCTATGCTATGCTGTTGTTTCGTACGGAGTATATCGGATAAGTACCTCGCGTCCCCTGATATTTAGATAGTCAGTAGAGGGCAGCCAGCGTGCAGCCACGCTGACTGGTATTTGCTGCACTGCTGGACTGAACTGAACGGAATGGGAACACTCAAACGTTCTCTGAGCGAGACTTCAGGTTGGGATGGTAAGCTCAGTTACTACACCGCTAGGTAGGTATAAGGCAGCGTAGGTGCCATCTTCATCTTTATTTCCGTCTTGCCTGTGTACGTCTACACATCTATCCCTCTGTTTTGTTCCGTTCCTGCGAGCGAGCGACCGATTTATCTTCGAGGACTAAGCACGCGGCGAAGCGACGCAGCACGTACGTCCACGGCCCACGTACTTTCTCCCAGCACATCTACTCTATCTATCGACGCTTGATCTCGAATACCAGACACGCGGACTTTGCACTGTTCTTGCACTCGAACACGTTGACGCCGATGATGCGTAGGTCGCCTAGCTCCTGCTTGTGCTGAATGAGCAGATAGCCCAGACCGAGGGCATTCGGAGAGCCTAGAAAGCGCAGAAAGTGTGTGTTAGCATTTCACTCGGTCAACCAACGCGTGCGGGTCCGTTAGTTTCTCCGCCGTGAAAAATCACATCGCTAGACAGTACAGTACCTAGCAGCACGCGGGCGTCGTCCTCGTGCATACCGAAGCTGTATCCGGGCCACTCCCTGATGTCGTCGGGCCCGAGGACGCGTGCGATGAGCGATTTCGTTGTGGGGTTGGCGATGCCGAGAGAGATGAAGGCGCGCATTTGCGAGAGCGGGGCGGAGCTCTCGGTCATTTTCCACAGGCCGAACATGGCGTCTGAGGAAGAGCGTAGCTCGGGCAGCCACTCTGACTTGTAGTCGTTTCCGACGGCGTTGACGGGGCTGTGCCGGTTCATGGCCATGATCACTAGAGCGTCTCTGGTCAGCATAGAATGCTCGCGCAAGGAGGTGCAGTTTTCGTACCCCCATCGTCTCGGTTCACGCCTATGCCGAATTGCGCGCCGGTTGTCTGGGAACGTCAGTACTACTGGATGCTGAGTTACGTCGAGTCGGGATGCCATCGTACCCTGCGGTATTTGCCGTCGACCCAGTAATGTTGACCGGCGCCATCCTGTATGTTGCCGTTTTTGTCCAAGATGATGCCGTGGGTGGCAAGGTAGACGTGGAATTTGCCACCGTCCTCTTTGGCTTTGTCCGAGACGCCCATGCCGCGGAGGGCATCGCCGATGCCCCAGAACTTGTCCAACTCCTTGTAGGCCTGGTTGAGCCTGGCGGCGTCATGCACGAAGTAGTACCACTTTTTGAACTCGTCTTTAGGCAAGCACGGCGTAATTAGCACTACAGGCGGAAACTATATCGATCAATGCTGAGCAGACGTACCAGGGAAGCTGGTGAAGCGGCTCTGGACCGACCCCGGACCGTCCTTGAAGAGCTGGGCGGCGGCGGAGTCACTGCCGTCTATGGCGTCCAGGATGTTTTTGCCCTTGCATTTGGCTTTCTCCCATGTGTCGTCGTCGGCTTCGAGGACGTTCTGCCTAGAGGGAAAATTAGAATCAGCATTGGCGGGTGGTTATAATCTCTACGCTCGAGCTTCCACATACCAGAGAGCGCCTGGAGGAAGGACCCCCAGTGCAGGCAGACCGAGAGAAGAAAGATTGAAGGGAGGCGGATCCGATTCAGCGATCTCAGCCCCGGCGAACTCCAGCAGAACTAGAGCGGCGAGGAATTTGAAAGCCCTCATGGCGGGAGTATTCGGCGGAGTTTAGAAGAAGCGACTGGGGGAATATAGAAGAAGCGACTGGGAAGAGTAGGTATGTTCAAGTAATGCTGCGGCTACAGACGGCGGCTCTGTGGCACTTCGCCGTCCACGGGCATCCCGTTTCACCGGTGCGAAGAGGTGAAAGTAAGTCGAGCGTTTAGCCAACATTGCACGTTTATACGGCAAACCTGTGTCTCACTGGTTAACGCGGTGAATTGGCACTCCATGCTTTCCCCAGGACTCACATATCACAAACCCAATCTCCGTGATCAGATGCTGCTCATAAGTCCGTCTCGATCTTCTCACTATCACTCTTAGTCGCACTTCTCCTCTCTCATCTTGTCTGTTGTCGAAGACTTTCCACGTGCTCCTGCGACGACCTCTAGGCTCTAGCGCGGTACACTAAAGCCGTAGCGCTTCGTTTCGCCCAAACTTTCCTTTTACCACCACCTCCGCCAACTGAGCTCTTCTCACCACGTCCAGAATGAACGAACTGCGTGCACCCTTTCCCCGATCCCGGCATGCAAGCAACATGCCCCTCGGGACGCCGACGCTGTGCCGAGCCGAGGCGGGGCACCGGGCTCGGCCCCGGCCAGTCAGCGCTCAGCATCTGATTTGATGCGTGCAGCACGGCGAACCTCACCTGCAATCGACGTTTCCATGCATACACACATGCTGCGACGCTTCGCCACCGCCGTTGCTTTTGCGCGGTGAGGTACTTAGGAACAGCGGCTGCGATGAGCACTTCCTCTTCTTCCCCACCACAACCGCATCCGCGACCACTGCACCGCTACCGCCACGGCCACCACTACCAGATGCTACCCTCCAAGGACGACGGCGCGGTGCGCGTCAGCAATGCGCCTGAGCGACCGAGCGACGAGGAGCGGGGTAGGGAGACCGAAGAGGTCGAAGCCGAGCGAGGCTGGAAAGCGCAGGCAGTGCACGACCTGAAGCCATCTCTGAGCCGCGAGACGTAAGTAAGATGCACACCCATATCAGAACCTCTTGACTGAGCAACCACCCTGGATAGATACACGGGAGCGCTTCTCTTCAACGTGTGCGCCTTTATCCTGCCGGCCCTGTACGGGACCCTGTCGAAGCTGTGGGTCGCCAACATCGACGCCTCTATGGTCGTCACCACCGACGCCTACACGTACATCGGCGTCGTCGCCGAGGTGCTGAACGAAGGCCTGCCGCGCGCCTCGTGGCTCCTGATCGGCGACAAAGCAGCGCCGTTCCGGGCGCGCCTGCAGCTGACGCACACGCTTATCGTGTTCCAGTCCGTCCTCGGCCTCATCATGAGCATCGCGTTCGTGGCCGGCGCGACGACGTTCGCGCAGGGCTTCGTGCCCGTCGAAGTGCGTGCCGCGAGCGTGACCTATGTGCGCATCTCTGCCTTCTCGGCCTTCAGCTCGGCCGTCGAGTATGCCGTCACGACGGCGACGCGCGCGCTGGACAAGCCCGATGTGCCGCTGTTCATCAGCTCGACCAAGTTCGCCGTCAACATCCTGCTCGATCTGCTCATCATCTCCAAGTTCCACGTTGGCGGCATTACGCCGACGGTCAACATGCAAGCGGGCATCTCGCTCGCGTGCAATCTCGTCTCGGCTTTTGCGGGCCTGGCGTACTTCGTCTATACCACGAGTGTGAGATCCAAGGGAGCGACCACCACGCATGCAGACGACTCTAGCATCGAAGTCAAGCCTTCTCTACCCGCTTTCATCGTGCTAGCCAAGCCCGGCTTCATCTTCTTCCTCGAGTCCGCCATCCGCAACGCACTCTACCTCTGGCTCGTGCACGGCATCGTCGGCCTAGGCACCGACTACGCGACCGCCTGGGGCGTCTTCTCCACCATCCGCTGGGGCCTCGTCATGGTACCCGTGTCCTCTCTCGAAGCCACGACGCTGACCTTTGTCGGCCACTCATGGGGCCGCTTCCGCAAGAGCGTCGAAGGCACGGGCGCCGGCTTCGCCGCTACGTCACGCCAGCTCTGGAGCATCACGCGCTGGGCCATGTACTCCGTGCTCATCGCGCTAGCCATCGAAATCCCGCTCTGCCTGCTCATGTCCTTCTTCGGTGCCCGCCCGTTCGCGCGCTACATCTCGGGCTCGGACGTGGTCGCCGGCATCGCAGAGCACATGTGGCAGACCATCGACTGGTGCTACATCTGCTACGCCGTGTCGACGCAGCTGGCTGCCATACTCGTCGCGACGCGGCCGCACTGGTATCTGTACCAGTCGCTCGCGTCCAACCTGCTGTACGTGCTGCCGTGGGCCATCGCGTGCCAGACGGCGGAGCTGAACCCTGAAGACGCCTGGACCTACCACAGCCTTGTGTTTGGTGGCAGTTTGGTGTTTTCCTTCTTCGATATCTTGGTTGTGGACGGGCTGTGGGCGTGGACGCTGCGTAAGGGGCGGGCGAGGCTGCATCGTTTCCGGGTGGCTTGAGTGGGTGTAGTACCCGGATTGGAGTCCTACAGGTATGATACAGCGACATCCGCGTGTAGAAGAACTCGGTAGCTGTAGTAGAAATTTGGGAAACGGTTCCGCTGTTCCATGGGACCAGTTCAGTTCGGTTCAGTTCAGCTAGGCCATAGCGCGAACCTGCCCGTCGTAGCATAGATTAGATCATGTTCTACCATTACTCGGCTCTGTCGTAATCGATCAGTATCCAGCATGCTTCCCAAGCGAAGTAATGCGTAACTTACATTTGCCCATGCAACCCCTTTTTGTAAAACGAGTGAATCGCCCTCGTCCGTTCGCATATACAGAGAGCAAAAAAAAAAACAGAAACTATATCCGGATACGGTTTGTGTGGGATATGTGCTGTAAAGCGAGTAGAGTAGAGCAGAGTAGAACAGGCGTCGAAGTTGACGCAGGCAGCACGACCTAGGCAATGTCAATCTTGATTTATTTAGAGAAAAGAGGAGAACGAGATTATACTTACAAGCGCAGCTCAGCTCCCGCCATATCTCCAAACCAACGTCTTATAGTCCCCAGAAGTGTCTGTCTGTATCTTCAACGTCGTCTTCTCTTCCATTCCACCCCCACACCCGCACCAGGAAACCTCCGCCGGAATCCAAACCACACACTGCTCAACACTCCAAGGCCACCCCCAAAGACACATACCGACACCGACCCCCTCTCTCACCTCCATCACCATCCAATCCTCCATCCAACAACCCGCGCACCAGCACCAACACCCACATCATTCCTAAGCACAGCCAAAAACCAAAAAGCCAAAAGCCCCAAAAGCCATATCGACCCACCTTACCTCCACTCAACTCAGCCCAGCCAGCCGTCCAATGTCCAATGTCCATCGTCGCGAGAACAGAGAAAAAGATAGACAGACAGACCAGAAAAGAAAAAGACGGAAACGAGCATGCGGACGGAGACCAAGATAGCAAAAACTAGGTAAAAACAAAAGTGAACAGCTCAGTTCACCTTATAGAAGACAGACAAAACGACAAACAAATACCTGGCTGGCACTGTCTACACAACTGACCTCCCTCCGACACTGCCCCCTCTCTAGCTCTGTCTCCATCTCTACCTCTATGACACCCCACCCCCGATCCGATGTCCTCAGAGCAACTGCCTGCACGCCCCGCGAAAGGGGGCCCGCCCGCACGCACAGTCTTTGCCGGCCGGCCAGTTCGGAAAGCAAAAGAAAAAACAGAAGAAGAAGAGCGTGAGTGTGTGAGTGACGACGAGCGAACCTGAGCTATAAATCCGGGCGAATGTCATGTAGATAGGATAGGATAGGATATGTACGCCCGGTTAGACTACACGTCGTGCCCACTGCGCATGTATGTAAGCATAAACGCAAGATAAGATGCCCCTTCTTTTCCCGCGGGTAAACCAGATGCGCTTTGTACAAGGACGATGAGAGAGCGCCGGGCCGGCTAGAAACAGAGGTAAACGGATTGGATAATGGGCAGATGGGATGGAATGGAATGTACAGGAGTTGCGTAGAATGATGAGTCTCCAGTCCATTCATCCCAGCCAAGTGCATGCAAACCCAAGCGGAAAAAGGTCAGTATTTAGCAACGCTCACCTATAAACACACACACACACACACACACACAACCCCCTCACCGCCCCGCCTTCTCATCATCAATCTGCCGCCTCAGCTCCGCAAGCGCCTCTTGCCTTCCATCAAGATGGCCCTGCAACCCCTCAACCTGCTCCCTAACCGTCTCAATCTCCTCACGAATGCCCGTAAGCCCCTTCACCGCGCCGCCATCCTCACTGTCCATATCGCGCAGCGCCCCGCGCTTGAACTCGAGCAGCGACTCCAGCTCGCGCTTGACGAGCGCGGGCTTGCTGTCGGAGCGCCGGCCGTGCCGCCGGCCGTCTGCGTCTTTCTCGATGCGCTCCATTTTCTCTTCCAGCTCCTTGAGCTGCTTCTTCAGCCGCACTTCCTCCCAGTCCTCGGTGGTGCGGCCGCCGAAATCGGTGCCTTTGGCGCGCGCGCCGTAGTTGCCTGCTCGGTCGCCGACGCCTAGGCGCGTTAGGTAGGCGTCGCCGAACTTGGCTTTCTTGCCTGTGGATGTGTTGTCCTCGCCCCGCTCGGCCCATCTGTTGCCCGTGCGCTCGACGTCGTAGTCGATGTGCGCCTTCTCGAAGCTCGCCCTTAGGCTTGGCGGGACGCTCCTTGGTACGCGGAAACCCTCACTCCTCTGATTTAAAATGTGTAGAAAGGCCAGACATGCATCCTTGCCCACGTTCTCGCGTGCCTTGGGGTTGACTAGATTCCAGGCGAACCTCACGTCTGAATCTGGTATGTCTAATGAAGAGAACAGCCCGTCGAGCGCCTCAAACGCAATGTTGCCGTGCCCGTCGCGGTTCGCAGTGTATATTTCCTCGTACTTGTTCTTGTCGCCAGGTGACATGTACCAGTCGAAGCCGTCGCGCAGGCCGGGAGTGTCATCGTCATCCTCGACCTGCTCGAAGGCGGCCTGAGAGCCGGACAGGGCGCGGGTGGCTTGGACGAGATGCGCTTTCGATTCGGGTACAAGCCAGTCTGGCAGCGACTTTGGCACATCTGAAGACTCCTGCGTGTGCAATCCCGATCAGCCAGTTGTACACGCAACAGCGTAAGCCCAGCGCGACATACCCCATTTATCAGGTCAAAGATCAACCGCATCGCCACACAAAACTCCTCGAAGTCGAGCTTGCCGTCATTGTCCACGTCGGCAAGATCCCACACCCGCTCGAGCTGGTCATCGCGCAGCCGCGAGTTCTTGAGTACCGGGGCCGCTTGGGTGCCGTCCAGGTGCGAGCCGCCGCCAGACAGCGAGCTAAAGATTTCCCAGTACTTTTCTATTTCGTCTTGTTCGATGCGTCGGGGTGCCATTGTGAGTTGTATTCGCAGCTAGCCACGTAGACGGAGAGGGGAACAGGTAGGATTTGTCGCGGACGTGAGGGAAGGTCGGGCATTGCGGAGCTCTGGGGATCGGGCATCCTTGGCTAGGGACCCTGGCACGGGCGTGCGCGTTCATTCCGCAGGCCTCGGGACAACCTGATCAAGCATGGCAATGCATAAATCCACAATTCACAACAGGCACTACAAACAGATGTGCACATCTTCAATTGCTTAGCGTTCTGAGTAGGTTGTATGGTGCCGCCGCCCTATTATCATTACTATGAAAGACGAACAATCCCTAGATGAAACATGACACGCACCCAACTACCCAGGTACTACCCCAGAGTTGCCGCTGCATTTGCCCCAAAGTACGCCGGCTTAGATACAGTAGATAGCAAGGAAAGGCAATGCAAACGACTATCGGCGATCCCGCGACAGATCGATCCCACACTAGATTTTATCCCAAAACCAAACATGTCATCAGGAACATGAGCGAAAACATATACAACACCGCTAATGCAACATCAACACTTCGCTTCCCTACATCATGTTGGCCAGCTCCAAGTCGATCTGTTGGTTGAGGAATATCTTCCTCTCGGCCGTGAGCTGCGTCTGTAGTCGTTGTTCCGCAAGAGCGACCAGTTGCTTCTTAGTCACGCGGTCTAGATCAGCTTCGCTGAGACATTGCTGAACGACTTCCAAGATCTGAGCGTCGGTCGGACCACTCATCATACTCTGGAGGTTGACTGTGCTCCCGGGCCTAGACGCTACATATCCCAGTGGACTCCGTCCGCGGATTGGCGGTGTCGATGCCATGAGGTTGTCAGAGCTCTGGAAGCCACCCATACTTGGTCGGTTGCCATACGGCGATGTGTTGTATTGATCCGACATCCCACCCATGGACATCAGTGGACCTTCCTGGGGATTGTCTTGGTAACGCGAGAAGTTCGAGTATGTTGATTGCCGTGTTTGCATACCTTGATAAGGCCCTGGCGATTGGGGTGGCATGTGCGAGATATGATGCATATTGGACATTATGGTAGATGCCGGTTTGACCGATGAATAGACCGATTGCATGTCGTTCATCTCGAAGGCTTCGTCATCGTATGCACTCTGGCCACCCTTCTCTGAACCTTGGAGGCCACGGCGCCCGGGGAGCCCATTGGAAAGAGCGTAGTCGTCCCATCTTTGAAGAGGTATGCTCTTGGGTTCAAAAATTTCCACCTCGGTCGTCACCACCTGTTTGACACCCTTCTCCCCAATGACGACACGCGTGTTACCCCAGGAGAAATCGTCCTGCTTCCAGAATGAGTAAAGTGGCAGGACGAATGAGTAAATCGGGAACGCGAGTATGTAGATGATCATCCACCCGACATGCTGCCATTGCCGCTTGACAATGAAGATAATGGCCTGTAGACCATAGACAGCGGCAAGCATGATGATTGAAAACATGGGGAACTGGCCAGTCCCAGTCGCAACAACATATATGAGGTAACCGAGATAGATGCAGACAGCCGGAAGGATTATGGTGCCGAAGAGGTCGATGAAGACGACAAAGCGCATACTGAAACAACAGAATCCGCACATATCCTTTAAGAAAACAAGTTCTGCCAAGTTATGGATAGTGGAGTTGATCCAGCGACGTCTCTGGGAGAGTAGGATGCTCCATGTTTCTGGGGCCGCAGTGAGAGCGTATGCGTCAGGAATGAACTTGTATGACATGTTCGGGAAATGTTTTGTCATCAGCGTTGTCAGGTAGCGATCCTCACCAAGTGACAATAGGTTTTTCTTATGCAAGGTGTCCACTTGGATGTCGGCGTACTCTTTGATGACCGTGTCCGAAATGATGAGGGGCTTGCCGCGGTCGGCCGTGCGAAGACGATACATGCAAAAACTATACTCAATTAGTGGAAGTCATACTCGGAGCTCGCTTTAACTTACCATCCGGGCAAGCAAGTGACGCTGCCGAACAAGCTCTCGAAGGCTTTGGAAAGGTTATGGGAGATGTAGTATTCGTAAACCTGAATCATCGTCCACCAAGATCTCTCTTCGTTCTCCAGACTAGTCTCGCCACAGATACCGGCAATTTTGGAATCGTTAGCACAGCTTGCCACCAGACGGTTGAGAGAGTCAGGCATGACCATAGTGTCGGCGTCGACCATGAACAGATATTCGTAGAGCTCCGGGTCAACTCCGATGATGTTGTTGATTTGATGAAACATCTCCAGTTCCAGAGGATTCATCGCTCCGCGGTGATGCACGCGGTTGAGGAAGCTCATGAGCAAGATCTGGGAGTCTCGTTTCCCTCGGTTGCCGGGTTTCGACTTGCTTTGTTCCGATTCTTTACCCACTTTCACGACCACCAAATACGGCACCACATTTCCTTCGAACTCATAGAGACCAGAGTACACTTTGCCGTAATTCAGTTGCTCGCTGCCGTTACCGACAGACCAGAATGGAAGAGCCGGAGGGTCGACTTTCGGGTCCACACCCAGAATGTCTAGCACGATCTTGGGCGTAGGGCGATCGTTGCCGCCACCGACAATCATACCATCGCAGATGACGCAGATGAGCTTCCGCTTGTTGTCGTAGGCTAGTGCCGTCAAGGAATCCAGACCCTTCCGCAGCTGGTCTTCGCCTTCCGTGTAGGCAGGTACCTGGCAGATAACAAACTTATCCTGGTTTGCTGGGCGTCTCTTCGAGCCAAGCTGCAAAGCAGCTAGGAATTTTACGACGATAACAGTACAAATGATGATGGTAAATGCAAGCAGGATCCAATCGTTGACCTGGCACCTGGGCGTCTTTCGGAAGTCAGTCTTGCCGATATAAAATACGTTATTGAGACAATCCAGATTGTCAGCTTGGGCCTGAGGGTTCAGTTTCTTCTGATATTCCTCTGTGATATCGGTGCCCGCGTGGTCCTTCACCATTTTTTCCAGGGCCTTGTCCAGAAAGCTATGGTCGTCTCCGTCTCGATTACCCCGGTCGTCCAATGTCTTGAAATAGAAGGACAAATCGTAGACCTTATCATTCAGGATGACCCAGTAGTGATTCTGATTGAGGCCCTCGTCTTTAATCATTTTAGTATCCCAAACCACATCTCCCTTCCGAAATTCCCGCATTTTTGGAAGAAAGACTCTAGGATACCAGTCCTCCCTTTTTAGGCTGTCGCTGTCCGTGGTTATTGTCATATTACCGGAAGTGTGCTCTCCCGCGGGATTGTAACCTTCTTCGGTTTGATTTTTACTCAGCACAACCAAATAATTCTTGACCAATTTTGGACAGGCGACATAGAGTGGAGGGCGAATGTACTCATCCATGTTGGCTCCAGCAAATGGCTGCATGCTCTCTTTAGTGGTCTTGGTGAAGCCGTCGCTATGTTGCTTCTGCCAGAAGGGAGAGAGATCGTAGACCACGCCTCGATGGCTGACGTAGTAATCGTTGTCACCCTGGTGAAAGGATACTTCCTTGCGGCTCCAGACATGGTCTTTGTTGGGACAAAGTAGTTTCCCGAAAGCGACAATGTAAAAGATGATGATGGCGTTCATCAGAACGATACCTAAGACCAGCACTAACTTTTCTCTCCAAGCCATACGAACATCGGGTCGCTTCATACGACCAACGAAACTCAAAATTGGCGATGGAATCCAGAAAGTCAGGGCCCAGACAAGGGCGACCCAAATTCTGCGAGTAGCGGTGATAGGAGCTTCGGTGACGACCCTGTTGCCACCAGATTCCTCATCGTAGTAAGTAACGCCCTTGCTTTCGTCGCCTTTGGGGCCGAGACCATAATCCCCCAGCTGATGAACGGTTGGAGCAGTGGTGGGAGCGATAGATTTGGCACCCAGAGCACTCCGGGCACCCATGGTTACAGAGCTTTGCGGACGTTGTAAAAAGGGATTTTGGGCCGTCTGCGGAGTCGTCTCAGGGAGAGGCGGGAAGAATCCACTACCCATGCCAAGGCCTTGGTTGGAATAGCCACTTTCCAGGCCTGCGGCTCCTACCATATTGCCTAGCATGCTGGGAGGTTCTACCTCTTGCCCCTTCAGATCGATCTGTGATTCAGCCTCCCACCAGGTACCTTCTCTGATCCATACGCGCTGGTGGCCTACAACGACCTCTCCGTTGCTCCACCCACGCTGCAGAATCCAGTTTTGGATGCCGTCCTTGCCTTCCGTACATCCGAGAAGGTTGTACCGGCTATAGAACTCGTTGTGATCAAAGTCGGCGGTAAAATCTAGGGATCGGCTGCGACGGTTCGCCCACTCCGGCAGTCTCCAATCGCGTAACTGCGTTGACACGATAGAAGCTGCCCATGTCCTGTTGAGGTCCTGTGAGAGCTTGTGAAGCGGGTCGTTGGTGGGGTGAATTGCCAGATGAAACCAGACTCTGCTGCTGGCGACAGTCAGGGGCAAATCGAAGCGGCTGTGCTTGCCAAGCACTATACCCTCCCCTTGGACAGGCATCAGGACTTCCCTGACGAAGTTGTCTTCGTCAAGAGCATCTAAAGCAATCTTTTCTAGAACAACCTCGCGTTTCTCAACGTCGATATGATGTTGTCGTAAAGTCGGCCCATCGATTCCGAGCTCGGCAGCACAGGACTGAGTCGACTCTTGCATGTTCTCCAGTACAGAAGCGCCAGCGGTAGGAATCTCAACGCCATCTTCCTTCATCTCGGAGTTGATACCTTCAGTATCATCGAAGATAGTCCGAAGGGCGATAGCCTTGCCAAGATTCTTGCTGGGAATCTCAACAACTGTGATGTTCACAATGTCCCCCAACTCATCGTCTGAGAGGGGCGTGAGGACACCTGGCTGACCAGCGTCACTGCTGCTGGCAGAAAAGGTTGCCCTGCTGTTGTACACATCCTGTTTGATGGTTTCGTTGGCATGGGCTAGGACGTAATCCACGATGGCCTCGTAAATACCAGCAATGGCAATTTCCCGATCCTGAGCGCTACACCTTTGACGGAGTATATTGGGATCGATATCAAGCAGAGAACCACACTCGTCGCAAATGGATTGAAGGGACTCGGCGTCGATAAGATATCCGAGCGTATCCCCCAACTTTAGCAGGCCTGTGAGACAACTAATCAGGTTCTGGAGTTTGGGTCCTTTGATACCGATGGCCTTGAGATTGGCGCGGAAATCCTCGGCTGCCGCAGCGTCATCAACATCGGGGAGATATGATGGCGGGTCGTACGTCCCGGAGCGGTTCAATAGCGCGTATTCGGAGAGAGGCTTCAAGTTCAAGAATTCTCTTTCGGCTCGGCTGGCGGAGCTAGAGTTCAGATAGTAGAACACGTCGAATGCACGAAAACCTGGACGCGCCGGAATATCCAGTAACCCTTGGGTTGTGTCGATACCTGAAGTAGAGAGCTTAATCTCAGCGCCAACCAAAAGGCCCTGTAAATTGATGGTGAAGACGGCAGCAAGAGCAGAGTGCCGGGGGTATGACGGGTTGTCAGGCGTGACGCAATGCGTGAAAGCTTTCAGTGCCTCAAGTGCGGTGTAAAGACTCTCGGGAATCGATAGTGGTAGTCCAGAGATAAAGGGTGCGAACAGTGAAGGCGTCGACTCGTGTAGGGTCCTAGCAATGTCAGGAACCAATATAAGGACTGAGCAGTCACAAAACTAGCTTACCCAAGTACGATACAACCGTCTTCAGCTCGACGGCGAGCATGCTCCCACGCCTTTCGGCCCAGCTCCAGGTCAACTGTGCCACCAATGCGGCCATTGACCATAGTCCTCGCCGTGACCCATGTATTGACTACCACGCTCGTGCTGGCCTCGAGGGCATAAGGCTCGGCCTTGAGAAACGAATTGTTGAGCGTGTTTAGAAGGGTGGTGGTAGAAATCTGGCTGGACGGATTGCCAGGACGTGGCACGGCGGACGACGTCGAGTAAACGGACATGCGTGAGTTGTTGGCGAAACTCATGCTGGCGACGGGCTGAGGCCGGGTGCCCCTCAGCAAGGCGGTCGAGCCGATTTCTTGCGGTGTGCGGAGAGCAAGCTGGTCCAGACGCAGTTGAGGTTGGTATTAACGACAGTGGCGGCGGCAAAGCGAGCGTGTCTGAGTGAATGGGGTCGAGGTCGGGAGTCGGGATGGAATGGTTAACGTGGTGATGGCCAAAGTCGGGAGCACCCCCTTTCCACGCGACTGAATTACGGCCAAATGGCTAACGAGAGGACGAAATTAAACGACGGTAAGAAGATAGACAGAGAGAGAAAAGGCAGCCCGCAAGGAACCAAAGACGGTGCAGAGGGGAGAGAGTGGTGATGTTTGTTAGCAGACAGCGGCTTTTGCCCCATTCCTGAGCGCTGCGCTGAGCTGGGGTGCCCGATGCGGCATAGCGTGTGCTGTAACCTTACCATTTGTCAGGAGCGTAAGGCGGCCCGGAGAGGCAAAACACGACGGCGCGGGTCCTGCTTTTCGCCGCCGGACCAGGGCCAGTTGCCGCGTGTCACTGGTCGGCGTCGTGGCTGACGCCTCTATTTTTAGCCCTGGCTAGCTGTTTGTTTACGCTTTGTACGTCGACTGCGATAGTCACAACAGCGTGGTGTTGCTACAACAATAATGGATGCACCACTTGAAGCTCCGGCAGCCTGAAGTCTTGCCCGCAGCTTGGGGCAGGAGACGTGCGTGCGTGCCTGCCCCCCGGAGACAGGACAGGCCATATCGATAAGCTAGCCGACTTCGCATCGTCATCCATCCATCCATCGTCATCCATCCCATCACCATCGGCAACCAGCTTGCATGTATGTTGTGAGAGTGTGCTGGAGCGTGAGAGCTGGTCACAGCAACACGGCGCGAACACAACGACAATATCCGACAAATCACCTACCTATCCGTGTACACAGTGCGATAGTTTACAACCGCGACTTTATACAAGCGGACAGGCAGACACCTGCCCCTCCTCCAGTCCATAATTCATTTCCGATGCGCACCTACAAGCTTTACGTACAATGCCTACTATACTGGATACAATAGGGCTTTGCCAGGTGCCGCATGTTTCGTCTTGAGCGCCGCCGCGACGTAGGTATCTCCCGCAATTGTCGCTCCCGAGGTGTGGCATTCGAAAACGATAGTTAGTTCTCTATTAACACCTGTAATCGATTGCGACGCCCCGCATAGCGACCTGCAGCTACGGTATCTTCCCCAGAAGTGTTGTTGGAACTTGGCAGCGTACAGGCCTTTCGCCTCCCGCCTCCCGTCGCTCCCCGCTTGTTGGCCATGTTTACCATTCGCGGAGTGGCTTCACTCCGTGCTCCCGAGCTTGCTCCTTTCTGCTCGTCCAAGCTGTCGTTTTGTGCTGTCGTTGCAGCCAGCGCAGTACGGTCGGAGGCTCCGTCGCACGCTGGCTGTGCTTCTCGCCCTAGCAGCCCGAAGCTCCACCATGGCGTCTCATCAATAAGCGGATGGTGAAGCAGTGGCTAGGGGCGTGCTTTTAGATACAGTGTAATATTTCAATGCGCCCGAGGCAAACCCAGATAAATCTATTTCTGACGCCCCTTTTCTAGCAAGTCATTGGGCACGGGCCCCGAGGGAGGCGAGCGTGTCGGAACCCCAGTAACCCCATCAGCTCGTGAAGACTTCCTTCTCAGTCCTGCTACACTCATGCCAGCCGCAGTCACCGACATCTGTTGAAGTGTTTCTTTCGTTTGCGCACCTTTCACACGCTCGCTGTTTGTAATATTATTGACCGAGGGGCCGCGCCTCGTGTGTTGTTTCTCTACCCTTGTTGCATTCCACGCCAAAACATACGACTCGGATTAATTGCCTGGCACCACCAGCAATCGTTACCTTCGTCGAGCAGCTCTCGCTGAGCTAGCCAGCTTCCGTCTGAAGTCGTCACTCGTTCACGCTCCCCTGGGGACGCGTCCGCCAACATGGCCAACCCTTCGTTCGCGGGCAACGCTCCGCAGTTCTCGCAGCCGTCGCTGCCCGCCCTGCCGCAGCATCTCCAGTCCGACACACACTTAACCGCCCACCTAGCAAGCCGCTTCCATGCCCATCTGCCAACAGCTACGCTCTCTTCGCACGCCGTCATCTCGCTCAACACATACACAGACGCCAGCCGAGGTCCCGATGGTGGGAAGGATGGAAGTGCACAGCAGGCAGCAGAGGACCTCGCCCAGCGAGCATATATGCGTCTTGGACAGCGCTCGGAGAATCAAGCTATAGTGTTTTTGTATGTCTGGTCAAAGCTGCAGGGTTTGGATAATCTGTATTGACTAACATGCTCCAGGGGCGAATCCGGTGCCGGCAAAACCACAATTCGAGGACACACGCTGAGAGCGCTTCTTTCCTACTCCAGCACGCCGCTCTCGAAGAAGATTGAGCACGCCAACTTCGTCTTCGACGCGTTTACTACCACCAAGTCCATCAAAACGCCCATTGCTTCGAAGGCCGGGCTTCTGTTAGAACTCCAGTACAACACATCAACATCGCACCATGCTACCCTACTCGGAGCCCAATTTCTGGCCCATCGTCTGGAGCGGAGCCGAATTGCTTCGGTCCCTACCGGCGAACGGAATTACCACATTTTGTATTACCTCCTGTCTGGCACAAGCGCACCCGAGAGGAAGCACTTGGGCCTCGACATAGCCGGAAGCGACCCTGCTGGCACGCGGACATCTCTGGGTTCTAACAAACGATGGCGGTATCTCGGGCATCCCACTCAGCTCAAAGTCGGCATCGACGATGCCAAGGGGTTTCAAGACTTTAAGACTGCCCTGCGGAGACTCGAATTTTCGAAGCAAGACATTGCTGGTATCTGTGAAGTCTTGGCGACAATCCTCCACATCGGCCAGCTAGAATTCGAGACTGGCCAATCGACGACACCTGGCGCCGACGACAGCGGTGGATATTCCCACGAAGGCGGCGAGGCCATCACGATGGTCAAGAACAAGGAGTCGCTCGCTCCCATCGCCGCTTTTCTCGGTGTTGGTATCTCGGATCTCGAGCAGAGTCTTCGTTACAAGACTAAAACACTTTATCGTGAGCGGGTCACTGTCATGCTCGACCCTAGAGGTGCACGCGCGAACGCAGATGAGCTTGCTCGAGGTCTTTACTCCCTTCTGGTCGCCTATGTCATGGAACAAATCAACTCCAGGATATGTGTGATGCCAGACCAGGTGGCCAATACCGTATCAGTGGTCGATTTCCCGGGTTTCTCTCTCGCATCCTCTACCGGGTCGTCTTTGGATCAGCTTCTCAACAATGCTGCCAATGAGTCTCTGTATAATTTCTGCCAGCAAAGTTTCTTTGGCCGCCAGTTTCAGGAGATGGAGGCAGAGGAAATTGAAGTACCCGGTATACAGTATTACGACAACTCGGAGGCGAAAACGGGCTTGTTAAAGTCCGGCAATGGTCTGCTAAGCATCTTGGACGATCAAATGCGTCGTGGCAAAACTGATATGCAGTTTCTGGATGCTATCCGGAAACGATTCGATGGGAAGAGCAACGCTATTCTACCGGGGAGCTCCATGGTTGTCCAGCCAGGAAGCAATTTCCCGACTCCGAACACCTCTTCGACCTTTACGATCCGCCACTACGATGGAGAAGTAGACTATTCGGTTGAGAACTTTATTGAAGAGAATGCGGAACTCATTTCAGGGGATATGATGAGCCTGCTCAAGTCCGCTCGTAGCGATTTCGTCCAAGAGCTTTTCGGGCAAGATGCCCTTAAGAAGGTCACCCATCCGAAAGAGAAGACCGCCATTGTGCAAGCGTCAGTCAGCTCAAAGCCTATGAGGATGCCAAGCATGGCTAAGCGCAAGACGTCCAAATCGGGCAGATTCGGTCGGCAACTTGGTGCGTTCGACGAGGAAATTGTCAGTGATGCCGAGAGCGCGGTTTCTGGGTCGAAGAAAGGGAATTCTGAAGGAAAACAATCCGGTGCTGCAGGCCAATTCCTCAGCTCTCTCAAGACTATCGACACCTCCCTATCGAAGGCCAATCCTTACTTCGTTTTCTGTCTTGAGCCGAATTTTCGAAGGATTGCCAACCAATTCGATAGCAAGTGCGTGCGCAATCAAGTCCAATCGCTTGGCATTGCCGAGATCAGTCAAAGACTACGAGTCGCTGACTTTAGCGTCTTCTTGCCTTTTGCAGAATTCTTGGGTCTGGCCGAGAGTCAGGCAGCAGTGGTGGGAAGCGAGAAAGAGAGGGCGGAAATAGTCCTTGACAGTAGGCCTTGGCGAGAAAACGAGGTGCGTGTCGGTGCAACTGGTGTCTTTCTCAGTGAGCGGTGCTGGCTAGAGATCGCCAACGTCGGCGACGCTCTTCCTGCTACAAGCACACTCTCGGTCTCGGACGACAATTTCCTCACTCCCGATGCTCCTCGTACGTTCGGTGACTCTAGATCCGGGTTGCTTTCCGCGTCACCTGGCGCCTTTTACCATGACGACAAGGCCGGCAACTATTTCGGCAGCAGAGATATCGATGCACGGTCGGAAGCGCCTTCGGCTATTACAAACGGTGACATGTTCCAAGGTCTCGAAGCTCCGAAGGCGATCGACGAGAAGGCTCCTGGAAAAGAATTAGAAGAGGTAGATGTCGTACCGGTTTCTGCCAGCCGCAAGCGATGGGTATTCATTGTCTACTTCCTCACCTGGTTTATTCCGGATATCTTCATTAAGTGGTTTGGACGAATGAAGCGACCGGATGTGCGGGTCGCATGGCGAGAAAAGCTTGCGATCAATATGCTCATCTGGCTCAGCTGCGCTTTTGTAATCTTCCTCATGAGTAAGTCGCATGCGCCTATATTCGATTGTCGCTAACACTCAATAGTCGGATTTCCCATGCTAATTTGTCCGACGCAACATGTATATTCGACAGCTGAATTGACCTCCTACGATGCTAAGGACGGACATGATGCATACGTCGCCATTAGGGGTATTGTTTATGATCTGGGGGATTTTATACCGCACCATTACCCTTCGGTCTCCCTCATTGACAAGAAGAACTTCGAGAAGTACGCCGGTCAGGATGCTACAAACCTCTTTCCGGTGCAGGTCTCGGCCCTCTGTAACGGTATCGACGGCAAAGGAATCGACGATGGTGTGCAGCTCAACTATCGGAGTTCAAACTATACGGATCAATCCAACACCATCAGTAGCTTGGATCGCAATGCACGATACCATGATTTCAGGACATGGACCAATGACTCCCGCCCGGACTGGTGGTTCGAGCAGCAGGTATTCATGAAAGCCAATTACATGAAAGGTCGAGTCGGCTATAGCCCCCAATACCTGAAATCCCTAGCTGGTAAGAGCAAGCTTATTGCTTATATGAACAACAAAGTATACGACATGACCGAATACGCAGCCGGCGGGCGCGATGTCAAATACAAAGACCCGAATAAAGATGGCGCAGGAGTAAATACTAATTTCATGGACGACTCTATCCTCACCATCTTTAGGGCACAAGCTGGTAATGATGTCACCAAATATTGGGAAAACCTCAACCTCAACGCGAAGACCAAGAAGTCCATGGAGACCTGTTTGGACAACCTCTTCTACGTCGGAGAATTGGACACTCGGAACTCCTCCAAATGTCTTTTCGCCACGTACTTCCTCCTCGCTATCTCCATTCTGCTAGTCAGCGTTATCGGATTCAAGTTCTTTGCAGCGCTTCAATTCAGCGGAAAGAGCGTCCCGGAGAACATTGACAAGTTCATCATCTGCACTGTTCCGGCTTATACCGAGGATGAGGACTCTCTTCGACGTGCCATCGACTCAGCTGCCAGCATGAAATACGATGACAAGCGCAAGCTTCTGGTCATTATTTGTGACGGAATGATCATAGGTCAAGGCAATGATAAACCCACGCCTCGAATTGTCCTCGATATTTTGGGCGTCCCGGAAAGTACAGACCCCGATCCACTCAGCTTCGAAAGTTTAGGTGAGGGCCAGCGGCAACACAACATGGGCAAGTGCTATTCCGGCTTGTATGAAGTTCAAGGGCACATTGTTCCCTTTCTTGTTGTAGTCAAGGTTGGCAAGCCGTCTGAAGTTTCCAAGTAAGTTCACCGTCCCGTTGTGCTCTACTTCATCCTCTAACACGTCGCAGGCCTGGCAATAGAGGAAAGCGTGACTCTCAGGTAATGCTAATGAGGTTTCTGAACCGCGTTCATTACAATCTCGCCATGAGTCCCCTTGAGCTTGAGATGCACCACCAGATCCGCAATATCATTGGCGTGAATCCAACGTTCTATGAGTTTCTACTGCAAATCGATGCAGATACTGTCGTCGCGCCTGATTCTGCCACCCGGTTCGTTGCTGCGTTCCTCCACGACACCCGTCTCATCGCAGTATGTGGAGAAACATCTTTGACCAATGCGAAATCATCCTTCATTACGATGATGCAAGTTTACGAATACTTTATCTCCCACAACTTGACGAAGGCCTTCGAAAGTCTGTTTGGTTCCGTCACCTGTCTGCCCGGTTGCTTCTCTATGTACCGAATCAGAGCCGCCGAGACGGGAAAGCCCTTGTTCGTCAGCAAGGAAGTGGTCGAGGCCTATCAAGAGATTCGGGTTGATACTCTGCACATGAAGAACCTGCTGCATTTAGGAGAGGACCGATATCTCACCACCCTACTGCTCAAGTTTCATTCCAAGTACAAAACGAAGTACTTGTACCGCGCCCACGCATGGACCGTAGCGCCGGACAGCTGGACGGTTTTCATGTCTCAACGCCGCCGATGGATCAACTCTACGGTGCACAATCTCATGGAGTTGATCCCATTGCAACAGCTGTGTGGTTTCTGCTGCTTCAGTATGCGCTTCGTTGTCTTCCTTGACTTGCTTTCAACTGTCGTCCAGCCAGTCATCGTCGTATACATTGGCTATTTGATTTACCTTCTGGTCTACAGAAGCAGCGTCGTGCCTATGACCGCCTTTATTCTCCTAGGTGCCATATACGGTTTACAAGCTATCATCTTCATCATTCGTCGCAAGTGGGAAATGATCGGATGGATGATCATCTACATCCTTGCCACACCCGTGTTCGCCTTCGGTTTGCCGCTGTATGCGTTTTGGCATATGGACGACTTTTCTTGGGGCAATACTCGTGTGGTCACGGGTGAGAAAGGTGTGAAAGTCGTCGTCTCGGATGAAGGTAAATTCGATCCTGCAAGCATCCCGAAGAAGAAGTGGGATGAATATCAAGCCGAGATGTGGGAGCAATACACGATGCGGGACGACAGGTCAGAGATATCAGGAATCTCATACGGTACGAAACGTTTCATGGGGAGCGCATCGGTGGCCGGATCCGATTATGGAGGTATGCCACCATCACGGCCAATGTCTCACATGGACCTTCCACGCTACGGCAATAATTCCCGCATGAGTCTTGCACCTAGCGGGTACGGCGGTTACGAAAATATGGAAATGGCAGATCTCAACTTGCCTAGCGATGATGCGCTCCTGGCCGAGATAAGACAGATCCTCGCTACTTCAGACCTCATGACAATCACCAAAAAGGCGGTGAAGACTGAGCTGGAAAAGAGGTACGTACTATCCGATTGAGTCATGACACAGTAACTAACGCGCTGCAGATTCGGAATGGATCTCACCATGAAGAAGCAGTTCATCGGCAATGCAGTAGAATCTCTACTTGTGGGCCAGACGCACTAGGACCCGTGATGATCCCAATCTACCAGCAGTGCGCTTTTCTGGATACCATGTCACGAATACACGCCTTGAAAAATTTAGTTCCTGTCCTCTGATCTTTCCTTGTTCTTCGCCGGACTCGAAGGGGGTTTACATACCACCAACAACCACCCAATCGCCATCCACGAAGCGTCGCATTCATTTACTTCCATCAAACCTAGGAGAGGTGGGCAACTGGGGCGTTTTGTGTCGTTTCGCATCTCATCATCGTATCGGGACATTCATTCCCTAGCTAATCGGGCCATGTGGCGGGGATCTGCATTTGTTCTGGAGATCTTTGGGTCTTGGAAGTAGGATATATTGCATTGTTATGGGAAACCGAGGTCCAGTCCTGTAGGCCTTGAGAGCAGCACCTGTTTTGCATAGTAATAATCGAGTTGGATTGGATATTTCTCGTACGTCTGCCGAGTGTAATGACTGCTGACGAGAATTGCCTGGGCTGCATGTAACCTAGCTCTACCGTGCTGGGCTATTGCCCACTGCAATGCTGCAAACAAAATTCAGTTCAATCAGCTTGTCTAAATCCAATGCAGCAAAATAAATGGGCCAAGATATATGGGATGACTCATCCCGCAGCGGGCGGAATACCCCGCAACAGCGGATCACAAACAATGGTGAATTTCGACGTATTGTGGGCTCGCCGCCAGTCTGCGGTTTCCACTCATTCACTTCTCCTTCTAGCCTGTTCTATACGTACACTCTTGCTCTGCCCTTTGAGCCCGGAGTTAATCTTTATATCCACGGTTGCAGTTGCCCGCTTCCTGGCTCCGAGGCAGCCCCGCCACTGCGACAGGCATCTAATTTTGAACACACTCCACGCCCCACGCCCCACGACTCTCTCACTACTAGACACAACCAACTTCCGCGATGGCGCCCAAGAAGAAGGGCAGCAAGAAGGCACAGAACGACTGGGAGGCGGACCTCGGCGACGCTCCCCCAACCCAAGATGATGCCACGGAGGAGCCCAAAGCCGACGAAGCTGCTCCCGAGGACGCGGTTCCAGAGAACGCTCTGATGGCAGCGATTCAGAGGCGCGGCAAAAAGAAGAACAAGAAGGCGGTGGATCAGGATTGGGTGGAGGGGGAGTCTCCCGCGGTCGACGGCGCAAACGGAGGGCTAGACAGCAAAGCGCCCGAAGAGGCGAATTTCGATGAGGACGATGTCTTCGCGGGCAACTTCAAGAAGAAGACTAAGCCTGTCGAGGATAGAGCCGAGGAGAAGGTCGACAAGGACGACAAGGGGGATGATGGGCCGCGCGTAAAGACCAAGGCGGAGAAAGAAAAGGAGAAGAAGGAAAAGGAAAAGCAGCGGAAAAAGGAACTGGTATGTTCGTGCTCTTGCATGCAGAGGTTCGGAGTCGTGTGAGGAGAGTTGATGCTGACTATATCTACTCAGGCTGCGAAGAAGAAGGCTGGTGGTCCTACAAAGTCCGAAACCGCAAAGCCCAGCGAAACCAAAGCCGTCGAGGCTCCCACAGAGTCCGCGCCCGCTTCAGACAGTACTGCCCCAGGCGGCAAAAAGAAGAAACTCCCTGCACACATCCTCGCGCTCCAGAAGCAACAAGAGGAACGGAAGAGGCAGGAGGATGAACTAGCCCGGATCGCGGCCGAGGCAAAGGCTAAAGCGGAGGAGGAAGAGCAACGAGAAGCAGAGGAAGTGAGGAAGAAAGAAGAAGCCAGGGCTGCCAAAAAGCAGAAGGAGAAAGAAAAGATCGAACAGCTCAAAAAGGAGGGCAAGTACATGACCAAGGCACAGAAGGAGGCGAAGGCCCGCAACGAACTCCGGATACAGCAGATGCTTGATAGCGGCGCAAAGGTGGCAGCGTTGGATGAGTCCACAGAGGACAAGCGCCCGGAGAAAGACGACCGTAAAAAGAAGAAGAGCCGAGCGGCGATACAGAAAGAAAAGGAAGCCGAGGCCGAGGAAGCTCGCAAGAAGTTGGAAGAGCTCAGAATGATCGAGGAGCAGGCTGCATCTGCAGAAGCTGAGGCGCTAAAGGCCAAGGAGGATGCCGAGGGGAAGAAGACAGAGGATAGCGATGCACCCGCCGACTGGGAAGCACAGGCCGATGACTTGGAAGGCATCAAAGACAGCTGGGATGTTGAGACAGACGAGGAAGAGGACAAGCCACCTGCTGCGAATGGCAAAGCGGACGCAAAGGACGCCTCTACCGAAGCTACTGCATCCAAAGCGGAGGACTCGGAGTCGGAATCAGACGAAGACGAAGACAGCGAGGAGGATTCTTCAGAAGATGAGCAGGTTACCGCTACGCAGAGGGCAGAGGCTGCACGAAAGGCCGCTGCTGCGGACCGACGGAAGAAACTGCATGAGGAAGCCCTTGCTGCACGATCAAAGGACAATCTCCGCTCCCCTATCTGCTGTATTCTTGGTCACGTCGATACCGGTAAAACAAAACTACTGGACAAAATCCGACAGACAAATGTCCAAGAAGGCGAGGCTGGTGGTATTACCCAGCAGATCGGTGCCACCTACTTCCCGGTGGAAGCTCTGCTGAAGAAGACAGCGGTAGTAAACCAAGATGGTTCCTTCAACTTCAACGTTCCCGGTCTGCTAGTCATCGATACACCTGGCCACGAGTCCTTCTCAAATCTACGGTCGCGCGGTTCGTCTCTCTGCAACATTGCTATTCTGGTCATCGACATCATGCACGGTCTTGAACCCCAGACCCTAGAGTCGATGCGGTTGCTTAGAGATAAAAGAACGCCTTTCATTGTGGCTCTGAACAAAATTGATCGGCTTTTCGGCTGGAAGAAGATTGATAACAATGGGTTCGAGGATAGTTTGAGCCTCCAGAAGAAATCGGTTCAGTCAGAGTTCGAGGAACGATGGGACTTTGTCCGCTCACAACTACAAGAACAAGGGTTCAACTCCGAGCTGTTTTACAAGAACAAGAACATGGCAAGATACGTATCGGTCGTCCCCACGTCTGCGCATACCGGCGAGGGTATCCCCGACATGCTGAAGCTTATCATTAAGCTCACACAGGAGCGTATGACGAACAATCTAATGTATCTCTCCGAAGTCGAGTGCACAGTCTTGGAAGTCAAGGTCATCGAAGGCTTAGGCACAACCATTGATGTTATCCTGTCGAACGGTGTCCTACATGAAGGCGATCGGATCGTTCTTTGCGGTAATCCCGAACCTATAGCAACCAACATCCGAGCTCTCTTGACCCCGGCGGAAATGAAAGAACTCCGAGTCAAGTCCCAATACGTGCACAACAAGGAGGTCAAAGCTGCCATGGGTATCAAGATCGCCGCCGATGGCCTCGACGCCGCCATTGCCGGTTCGCGTCTGCTGGTGGTCGGCAAAGACGACGACGAGGAAGACCTCATGGACGAAGTCATGCTCGACCTGGCCCATCTCCTCAGCAAAGTGTCCAAGTCCGGCCGCGGCGTCTCGGTCCAGGCCTCGACGCTCGGCTCGCTCGAAGCCCTGCTCGAGTTCCTGCGCGTGTCCAAGATCCCCGTGGCGACCATCTCCATCGGGCCCGTGTACAAAAAGGACGTGCTGCGCGCGGGCGTGATGCTCGAGAAGGCCAAGGAGTTCGCCGTGATGCTGTGCTTCGACGTCAAGGTCGACAAGGACGCAAAGGCGTATGCCGACGACATCGGCGTCAAGATCTTCGAGGCTGACATCATCTACCACCTGTTCGACAAGTTCACGGCCCACATGAAGCAGCTCGAGGAGCAGCGCAAGGAGGACTCGAAGATGCTGGCGGTGTTTCCTTGCGTCCTGAGGCCGGTTGCTGTCTTCAATAAGAAGGACCCTATTGTCATCGGCGTCGACGTCATCGACGGTAATCTCAAGCTCACCACGCCCATCGCCTGCATCAAGAAGAACCCCGTCACAGGCGTCAGAGAAGTGCTGCAACTAGGCAGAGTGTAAGCCATCTCCCCCCCCCCTCTCCATCCCCATCCCCTATCCCCCAACTTCCACCTTCCCCTCCCCCACTAACCCCGCGCCTAGGACCTCCATCGAGCGCGACCACAAGCAAATCCCCGTGTGCAAAAAGGGCCAACCCTCCGTCGCCATCAAAATCGAAGGCGCCAACCAGCCGCTGTACGGCCGCCACCTCGAGGAAAAAGACATCCTGTACAGCGCGCTGACCCGCAAGAGCATCGACACGCTCAAGGAGTACTTCCGCAATGATGTTAGTCAGGATGAGTGGAAGCTGATTGTTAAGCTTAAGGCCGAGTTTGATATCATGTAGGTGCGGTGGGGTGGGGTAAGTGGTGGGGAGAGGGGGTGTGCGGGGGGTTGGAGAGTGGGTATGCGTATGGGAATGGTTGAGAGTGTGAGTGCGAGTCTGAGTGCGGAACAAGAATGTATCCTTTGCGTGTCTGTGTGTATGTACGATCGATCCAGTATGCAACGGTTTAGGCAGGGCGTGGCGTGCGTTTAGTACCTGCCTGTCCTTTTCCATCTTCTCCGTTTTCCGTTTCCGTTTCTCATTTTTCCCGGTGGCGTTTGCGTTTGCGTGGCATACGGAAACACGGCGTTAGGATCTCTATATATAGCTCTAAACACACATGAATCCATCACTACTCGCCACCCCACCTACTTCCCTACCCACCACGTTGATCCTCACGCCTCTATCCGCCGAACCAAGCCATGTTCTAGAGCTCATTGCGTGTTGAGCTAAACGCTGGCCTGGCGTCTAAAATGCGCAGCGACGCAGCTGTCGGCGCGGCCATGTCGCGCCATGGCATGCCTAACGGCACGATGTAAGACCCAGGGCTTAACCCGGTCAGACGGATACATCACGGCACGCAGAGACAGAGCGAAGAGCACAGTGGAACATGTAGACAGCATGGGGCAATTAGAGCAATGTGTATTATCGTGTTGACATATAACCGGAAATATATATATAGCTTTGAGCTTCCCACCGCCACCCGTGATTATGTGCCACTAAAGCTTTCAACGAGGTGCCACCGGGCACGCAAGTCAAGCCAAATGTGAATGAACATCATGTTTTTGGTAATCCGATCCGATCCGCCACCCACCCACCGAACACCGAGAGAAACAAAGAAGGAGAGAGGGGAAGAGACAAGTTGTCACCAGGTGTCACCTGCCGACAAACCATGCACCCAGCCCAGACAGCCGCCTACTCCATGAAGACGTCCAGAGCACGGCCGCAGTTGTCGACGGCGTAGAGGAGGTCCTGCTTGAACGACACGCCGGTCTCGATGACGTCGCCGGTCTCATCCTCGTAGGAGTTCCAGTCGCCGTAGAGGACCCACTTGGTGTTCATGCCGGCATGGTAACCGGTGATCTTGCCGAGGAGCTTCGTGCCAGCCCAGCCGGGGACATGCTGAGTACGGCCGAGTTTCTGTTGGACGTACACGGACTTGAGGTGGGTGAGGCGCCTGAAGAGGTATGCCATGAGCGACCTGTACCTGCCGAGCAGGATGAAGTCGAGCGCCTTGACAGTTTCGTACTCGTGCACGTTGATCAGGTGGTGAAAGGCTGTCACGTTGGCGGGAGTGAGCTTGATCTGGTTCTCCGAGGCGAATTGCGACCAGGCCCAGTCAGAGCCATGGGTTGGGTTGTGGAACGTCTCGCCGACGACGCGGATCGACTTGATGTAGGGGGCGAGGGCTTTGTCGTTGGCAAGCTTGACGTACTGGACGACGCTCTTGCGGGTTGGGTAGAGCGCTTTGCCCTCGCTGACGATGGCGCCGAAGCGGGGCATGCACGCATGGCGGAAGCCCTTGGAGACGACGCGGAGGGTCATGATGTCGTCCTTGGAGACATGGCTCGCGATCTCGCCGAGGATCTCGATGGGGAACGTGGCAAACATCGCAGCTGGTGGCGAAATCTGCAAGGTGAGGAGAGGAGAGCTTCATGCCTGGCAGAGCAAAATACCTTTTGAGTAGAAATTGTCGAGTAAGGAGAGACGGAAGTAGGTCCTGCTGATGATGGTAGAGCTGCTGGGTAACGCTGCACGTCTGAGCTGTTCGCGGCTGTAAAAGTGTTACTGAGGCAGGCGAGAGGATGAGGTCAGAAGGTGCGGGGAGCGGGGGGCGCAGCTTTTATCCTTCGCGGGCGCGCTTGCATCACCGTAGAAACGCGAAAGGGTCACGAGAGGACAGGCTAGGCAGAAAAGGGTTGTTGACTTTTTCCCGGGTCCACCTGTGAGAAGAACTGCCCGGTTGCGACGCGTGAGTGCAGTGAAAGCATCCGAGCTGGGACTCCTTGGTATACATTGCCCACCGAGAGTAGTTTCTCACCCCAGAAGTGGAGGATGCAACCACGACCGGAGGTGAATGCTTCGATACTCAGAAGTTGAAACCGCAAGGGAGTCGGGAGCCGTTCATCCAGACGGATCACAGAGAGCCAGATGGAGGGCAAGAGAAGCTCAACGGCGGACCATCATTCTCCTTTCTCTCTCTGGGAGAGGAGGGTGGATCCGACAGCTCCTGGAAGTAGCACAACCCATCCAGGCAGTGTTTAGGGTGAAAGGTGTCATGACCGAAACCGGCCTATCCATCATCTTATAGAGAAGGAAGAATGCATTGTGCCAGAGCCTCTCAGCTAGAAAGAGAGAAAATCTTCTTACATTGAATAGTATGATGCTGATATATGCCGTTAGATGTGTCGATAGATGGTTCAGAATCGTAGAATGGAAGGCGAGAGGCAACCGGGCACTCTTTCGCAATTAGAAAAGTCGAGCAGGCTTAAAAGAGATCATGAACGCGGGAAAGAGGAGAGCATGGAATGTTTCTGTTGTGGAGAGGAGGAGTGATGGACGATGGACGATGGAGGACGATGGACGATGGACGAGGGATGTCAGATCTGAATCGGCGCTAAGATCGGACGTGAATGAGGAAGGTCTGACCTGCGCTCCGGGGACGCCACACCTCCACAAAGCCGCGAGCAAGCAGCAACAACCCTGGAGCCTGAGCAGGTATCCATGAATCTACAATATGATCGGTTGCAAAGTTCTGGCAAAATTCGCATACGTGTGGAGTAGGGGGAAAGGAAACTCGCTCCAAGACATATAAATCGCAAAACACAACCTCACACAGCTCATAGAGAGACACTAAAGGCTGCAGCTACTTCGTTTGACTCTGTACAAGTGTATCGAACAAGCTTCCCCGGGTTCTCAACAAGCCGGTCGGCTCACCGACCTTTCGCTCCATCCATGACAACCATTGGACCGAAGTATAAAATGATGTCGAGTCGGTGAGCAATCACATTAACGACGCGGTCTGCAAACGCAGAGTAAAGTATGCGCCTCATACGTCGCTGTTGTCATTAACACGGTGAATCAGTGTTGACAGAGTTAACCAGATGGGGAAGGGACACACCTGGTCGAGGCTTCGTCGAGGATGACGACCTTGCCTTCCATCAATATAATAGGTGCAGGACAGAGCAGCTGCCTTCATTCTGGCGATCTGACCGACGGATTGCCGGTAATTCTCGGGTAATTCTCGATACGAATGCCCGATACGAGAGAAAGGTGCAATGAAGTCCACGCCTACTTGTTACTCAATAGAAGCAGCTTCCATCTTCTCCTCAATCTTAGACTGGAACTGACAAAACACATGCGTGTCATGGTTGAACCTACGTCTACTTCCTTTTGATGTGATATAAAGACGGTAGCCCTTTCTAACGAGGCCGTCCAGGGACTAGATAACCTCGTGGTGAACATTCCGAAAGTTTCCTCGAGCGAAGTGTCCGATCTCCAACAGGGTAAAATGGTTGCAGCAACAGTAACACCCTGGCCAGGAAAGTATAAGCAGACACGGTGACGGAACGGTTGGGTAGCAGCCTATCGAGAAAAAAACTCCAGTCGCAGAACAGAAGCAGGCAAAAAGAACTGCAATAAGCCGCTAGGTCGCACAGTTCTGTTATACTCAAACTGCGAAAGAATCGCAATATACCGCGACCCCGGAAACCCTAGACATTCCAAGTATCGCGGACCAATCCGAGAGTTTCGTCTGGTACACATTATTTTCGCTCCAAAAGCCCAACGAGAGGATCGCACGTAAAGGCATAGCATTGAGATCGACCCTCCATCTCAGCTCTAGCTCGTACTCGCTTCAGCAACGCTGGAGAAGAGTTCCTAGCGATCCCGTCGCGCCGCTGCAAGAGAGTGGCCAATCGCACCGGGGCGAGGAGGAGTGGAACGGCTTGCAGGAGGAATCCCAGGACGCTACCACCAAAAACAAGTGTGAAGTCGGAACCCTCTCGACCTTGTGGCTGACCTGGGGAGCGGCACGGTTAGGCTCGAACACAGGTAAGACTGGAGTTGTAGTCAAGATAAGGCGAGCATGCCGGTCGGCCAAGGCATCCACAGGCGTGGCCCTCGCGTTGCCGTCGTTGGCGTTGGTGGTGAAATGACGCGATGCAGCAGAGGAGTGGCACCACGCCGCCTTCTAGAGCTGTAGGACGGGGAGAGAGGCCGATGTTGGGCTGGTGTGCTCGCGATCACAGAACTCTCCAGTCAGAGCCGCCCGAGCAAGCCTTCATGTCGGGCTGGGGTAGAGGTGATGCTTTGAGGAGGTCCTCGCGGCCGATGATGGTGTTTGCCACTCGCTTGCAGCGTCACATGATCCTACGCGCACGTCTTTTTCAGCTAGCCTGCCCTTCACAATCTCCCCATCACAGTGATCACACCATAGCACCATGGCACCATCGAGCAAATCCCCTATAGCCCGACCCCGACCCAAGGCCAGCTTCGGCTCACACAAGCGCTCCAGCGGCCGGCGGCGGCAAGGACGTGCTCCCCGCATGCACGCTCCTTCACCGCCAACTGCGTCCGCCGTCTCCAGATTGCCCAGATTCCAGGAATCTGCATGCACCGTGTGCAAAAGCAACACCACTCGCTCGAGGTTCCCCTCCACACTCCACCATCCTTCGCTCACTACGCCAGAGGCATAGCAAGCCAACACGCTTCGGTCAGACTAGCCTGCGGCCACAGAGCAGCCAGAAGGCACCACGTGTGATCCGCTGCGTGCCGAACTGACATATCCAAGTGGGCGCCTGCATGTCGCGCGCAGCCTGATAGCAGCATGATAGCAAGATATAGCTAATGTGGACGATACGCTAGGGCCGCGACTACGCTTTAGTACCATGCTGAATTTTCCTATCCAAGTGCGTCTCGGTTGCTAACCTTCTAGACCCTGGTTCTGGTCTCCTCAACACCTGGTCTGTCATCGTGAACCTGACTACTGCCCTTTAGTCCGGGCTAGTACCACCATAAAAGGGACCGCGCCCACACAGCTTTCTACTTCTTCCTCTGCTCGCCGTCTCTCCACTACACATCTTGTTTCAATCCATCTCCACTCTGCCGCGTCAAACTCCGCCAAGCACACCGATCTACCACCAGAGATCCCGAAGCTTACAAAACACCAAGCAATCGTCGGCCCCAATATTTGCAAAACCTTGGAGCGCTCATAAAACTTATACAAGGCACGACACCGTTCAAGTCAGGTGGACCCTTATTTCGACTCTCCGCCGCGACCCGCCAAGCACATCTGAGCCAACAAGTGTCTTGGGTTTATAGGACCTCGCGCCTCCAAGAATCTTGGACTCCTAATCCGCACACTAGCCGCCACAAAACAGCATCAAGAAATTACGAACAGCAGTCAAGCACAACTCCCGAAGTCTTGTCAAGACGATCCCCCGGGCCCTCGCAACAACAGTGCCACACGGAGTCCTTCCCGAAGGCTACCCGACTGCGACATTCCGCGCTGCGCTCTAGCCTGCCTACACACTGTCCTTGCACGAGCCCTGTCAGGGACCTTACACAAAGCGACCTCATTATTCTTGCTGAATCGTTTTTATCAGAGCACACTTCACGTCCACTCGCAAAGGTCACTTGACTCGCACTAGCACGCGGACCAATAGGAGCCTAGCCTAGACCCACGACTCCAAGGCATATATAAAATCCACCGGCTCCCCTTCCTTCAACCGCACCCTCCACTTCCAACCTCAACAACTTCGCCGGCCCTACCCCGCCAACCACCACCAACACCAACCCTGACGAAATGTCTACCTCTAGCCCCCGCTACCACATTCCCTTCCCCACCGCCTTCCTCTCTCTCAACACCCCCACCAAGAGGGTCAGCACAATTGCTCCCGTCGCTTCTGTCGCGCCCGTCGAGCCCAGCGTCGCTCCTCACGGGTTTCTGTCCAACCGCTCTCACTCCGCCCGCCACCCATCCGTCTCGTCTGTCTCCAGCGTCGAAAGCATACCATCGGCGCCCCCCGCCTCGTTTGACGCTGCCCCAATCCTCCAGCCGGCGACCACAGCTTTCCTGGCGCTCAACAGCAAGTATGCCGGTCCCCCAGCGATCGCTCAGGCGATGATGGCCAACAACAGCGGCTTCCTGTCCAACCGGGGCTAGACGGTTCGCACATATGCCCTCGTCTTTTGGAACGGGCAAACTGCAGGCTTCACGATACCACCAAGCGAGCGACACTCAGCGCCACTCTTGCTCGCCTTTCACGATGTTACGACCACCAACTTCCTTGTTTTTCACTTCACACACATATATAACTACAAAACCCACAACAACGCTGAGAGCCCAGACCGGATTGTGGGATGGATATGGGAGGGGTACGGACATAGGGCGTTTGGCTCGGACTTTTACAGTTTGGCTTGACATGGGTTCTTTTCCCCATCACCAACTGACATAATTATTGGCCACACCGAGTAGGTAGCTATCTATCTACAATTACCAAAAGTGGTGTGTTGCTACCACGAAAGCGTTTTGCCTCAACATACCTACGTGCTGGTGCCTGTCTAGCGCACGTACCTACTTCTAATCCCCCAGGCGCTCACTTCTTATTGATAAAGGATTTATAATGATAGGGACACTCTCGTCGGCCAATAGGAACCGCAGAAACGCCTGTGTGGGCGCGGCGCGGCGCGGCGACGCACGGCTGGGGGAGTGGCATGTGCCTGTGCCTGTGCCTGTGCGTGCGCCGTGCGGTGCTGCAGGAAGGGGCGATCGCATGCTTGTTTTGCTTGCGGAAAGAGGTGCGATAGCATAGGATAGAATGGGATAGGAGAGGATGGGATAGGCGGAGGAGGAACCTTGGAACTCAACTCAACTCAACGCTACACGACACGACACGCCGCGCAGACAAGCAGGCAAGCAAAAACGGGCAGCGGCACGTTGCCTTGTTGTGAATAATTATGTCGTGAACTGAACTGTAAACAACTCCACACGACCCCGCAAACAAAACCAAAACCAAAACCAAGCAGAAAGCTAGACATTGCTTTTTCCTAGCACTGGCGTGATTTTCGTCCGTGTCCGTGTCCCGGGTGGGTGGGCAGGTCCGGGTCCGGGCAGAGAGCCGAGCCGAAGCCAACGAAGCCAAAGCCTAGGAAAATGCTTATCTACTGTGTGCAAGTTTCAGGCTTCGTAGCTAGCGGTAGCGGTCCAGATCTGAAATCTACCTATGTACTTGTAATTCTATCTGAACTGAATCAAGAAATCTTGTGGGAAGACTATGTAGTTGTAGAATGTACAAGTATCGCATTCGCATCACATCGTGTCAAGGTAGGTACCTAGACGAAGAAACTGAAACTAGAAGTAAGGATAGTATGTATGCTGCGCTGCGGAAGAAGGAGAGAAAGAAAGAGAGAGATTTAGATTGAACAAACAAGAGATGTACACTCTCCGTACGATGAACACACACCTCACTTTACTCACTCTACATCCTCCATGCCTCCTCACTCCCAACAACCACCACTCTCCAAGTTCCACTCTTCCACCGCTCCAGCGCGCGCTCTACTCCGTCTTCTACTCTGCTCTGCTCTGCTCTGTATCCCTCGCTCCATGCTACTACAAATCCTGCAGGCAGGCCGCTTCAATCCCTACCTACTATCTCCAGCCTACAATTCATCGTCTTGCTTCACCGTGTTGGAACCTCCACCGTCCACAATCCCATCATTTCCTCCACCCCAAAACCCAAAAACCCAAAACCCAGCCCTACCGTACCCGTACCGTACCCTACCGTACCCTACCCCTCGCCGCTTATCTCCCATCTCCCATCTCCCATCTCCCCAGTCGCACCCCTCCCACCCCCCTCTCGCCTGTGTTTCGGTGACCGAAGCACGTTGTCCTGTCCCGTCAGCCGCCCAGCCGCCTAAGCGCCCACCCCGGGCCCGATGCGATCCGATGCGATCCGAGCCACGTGTTCACGCAGGCCCCCGGGAGCCCGAGCCAGCCGAGCCCCTGTGCTACGCAGCGCTGCGCCGCCATCCATCCCGAGGTCTATCGCAACTAAGTTTAAGGTACGGATACTACATAACATATCTCCGCCGTGGTTGTCCCCTGCCTCCGTCGTAGGTTGATGCGATGCACTCCACTCTAGACTGTACGCCGCCGATAAAGTGCATGGCCATCTAAAGCCGCAAGAAAAATTCAAAAGCGATGCTCAAATGCCTCGTCGTAACTCCGTACACCCACCACCACACCAAACTGCACTTTCCGCCCAACAACCTGGACACGCGAATGCAAAGAATCTTTCAGCAATTCCCCTATCATATCATATAAACTGCCTACTAGCCTCTCTCAAATGCTGCTCCGATCGATGAATCCATCCCTCCATCCATCCATCCCTCAGCTTCAGCGGCCTTCCCTCCCTTCACCACCCCGACCGACATGCCATTCATAGCCTGCCTCCCCGCCTTCCCCTTCCCCTTCCCCAACAAAACATAACAAGTGGCCGACCCGAGCCAAACCGGAGCAGCAGCAGCAGTCCTAGCCCACAAGTCCCGACCGACCCAAGCAAGCAAGCGCTCTGGCAGAAACATAGCAGAGATAGGTAGTCCAAAGAGCCTCACAGAGCTCCCAGCCGTGCAATAAAAATATATATCTGAACATGTTTTGCAGCCGAGAGAGAGACAGATGACCAATGCCGACCGACCGTCCTGTGTAGCCGACGCTCCGAGGTCATGCTTTCCGGCAGGGGCGTGCGTACGTGTGCTTGCTGAGGCCGGCCATGTTGTCATGCGTCGCCGTGTGCAGCTGGGTTCCAGGGGGAAAAGGTCGACGCTCCAGGGAGAATGAGAAGACAAGTCAAGGAGAGACTATAACATACAATTCCCTACCCCTGACTGACTACGCCAGCCGAGGCATGGGAAACAAGAACTCGCACCTTCATGGACAGACAAACAAAGACATGAAACGGGCTCCCATACAGAACTAGGGGTCCCTCCCTGACACGGGCAAGCCGCCAACCGAACTTTTGCTCAAAAACCAGGGGAGAGATCGGGGAAATGGGTGACGAACCGGACCGGGACCAAAGAAAGCGAACTGGTATGGGCATAAGAATAAATCTGACTCCTAAAGGTAAATATGGTTGTAATGGGCCAAATGTTCAAAAAGTATCCCCAGGGCTATGAACGCCGCAAAAACGCCGATGCTGCGCTCTGACATATGAGAGGCAATGATATATCCCAGTCCTGAATTCGTGACCCAGAAGTGCGTCATGTATGACACGATGGGGAGAGTGCTCGTAATGGCTCGTGTGTATTACTTGGTAGATGGGGAATGCGATTATGCACAGCAGTCATCGACGTGTGGTATTGTCGGGACCGGGAGGGACGAGACGGTTACAGAATGCCGGAGTCCTTCAATGCGTTCTGCAGTATCGTCTCTTTGACGGCGGCGAAGACTAGCCGGATATTCGACGTGTCCGTGGCTTGTGTTAAACTAAGGGGTGTTAGCAAAGGTTACGGGTGCGGTAGTGGATACTCATACTGAGGATATAGATTGAGATGCGCTCGGTTGACTTGGTTGAACCTCCACAGGAGGTATTTCGCGGCGCGGTTGACGTCGTTTCCGCCAGAGTAGTCGGGGAAGTAATTCCCTAATGGCGACCGCGCTAGTTTCGCCTTGAACAAGTCGACTTTGTTCAAGAACAGGATGATGCTCGTCCGCATGAACCACCGACTATTCACTACCGAATCGAACAGCACCAGGCTCTCCATCATTCGGTTCTAGGCGGGCGAGTCAGTAGTGTACCAGCGGTTCACAGTCGGAGTACGGTACCTGTGAGCTCTCCTCCAATAAAACCTGGTCATACTCGCTCAGCGCCACGCAAAAGATAATCGATGTGACGTTCTCAAAACAATGTATCCACTTTTTCCGCTCACTGCGCTGCCCACCAACGTCGAACATGCTGCGGTTTCATGTTAGCCGAAGCGCCGAGCGGTTCACCAGTGCAAGCCACATACTGTATGCTCAATTGACCCATTGTGAATCTCGTTTCGTATATACCGGTGGTCTTGGTGCGGGCGCGCAGGACATCGGATTCTATAGGGATATAGTTGGGGTCCGCTATTCGGCTCACCTCGTCGAAGAAGCTGGGAGCGTTAGCAGGGTTTAGGGTAGCGCGAACAGCGAACGTACTAGGGCGCCGAGTCCATCAGATAGAACTCGCTGGAGCGCTCAAGCACTTTGGGCACGCACGGGTCTTTCCAGACGGACGTGACGGCCTGGCCAACCCGCAGATCGAGGGGTTTCTCCGGGTCTGGATCCACCGTGTATTCGAGCAGATACTCGCAGTGTTCGTCGTTCCCGGGGTCCTCTATCGGGATGTTGAATTGCCGCATCGCGCCGATCAGGGCTTTTGCGCAGTCGATCACGTTTTTGTATATGGTGAGGCGGTACATGGCCAGCTCTTCCTGCGTGTAGCCATTCTGGTGGATGATCTTCATCTGCTTGACAATGGTCGACTTGCCGCTCTCTCCAGAACCTGCGCATGCGCGATTAGCATTTGGAGCAGCAGAGGGCGGATTCGGCGGGCTTACCCAGGAGCAGGATTTTGCATTCCCGTCGTAACCGGCGGGAGTCCTCCTCGAGTTTGCGGTCGATGGCTTGACTCCGCTTCTTCTGCTCGACATCGTCGTTGGCTGTGCTCATGCAGATGCCCATGGTGCCTGGCGCTGGCTGTGGCGGCGAGCCGCAGGACGGATGCTGGGGGCGGGCGAAGGCGAGGGTCGAGCGCTGGGCTCAGCGCGTCGCAGGGACGCCGTGCTCGGTGGATGGGTGGCAGCAGGCGAGATGGGCGGTTTCTGGTCGGGCGGCGGCGTGACGAGGCAGCGACAGGGAGGTGGTGCCAGAGGGCGGAAGTGGAGGGTGGAGGAGACGGAGGCGTGCGTCCTGGCCGTCAAAGGAGCGGCTGGGCAGCTCGCGGCGGAGGAGCGGAGCAAACACGCGGCCGCCAGCGTCGGGCCGTCGTCGTCGAGGTGTCGTTCCGTTGTCGTTGTCGTCGTCGTCGAGGATCGCGATGCAGCTCCGAGCGCGGGTGAAGTGGCCGAGGTGAAGGTTGGCTCGTTGGGTCCACAGGTGCAGGTGCAGTGGAGTGCACGCCCGGGGAGACGAAGGGCAGTCTAGCTGCTGGCCAGTGCGTGCGTCGGGAGCGTGCCTGGCGAGCTTGCAGGCGGGCACGGTGGGCGCCGCGAGAGATCAGAGCCAATGCGCAACGGCGGCACTGCTGGACGGCGCTGGGGGAGCGTGTGGGGATGGTGCTGAGGGTGCCGACAGAGCGCAGATGCAGCGATGGGTGAGGGTGGGAGCAACGCAGCACGCAGCACGGGGTGATGGTGATGTTGGCCAGCTGGGCCGTTTGCCGTTGGCATGGCCGGAGCCAGGCGCAGGCGCACCTCAGCCTCGATCACTTCATCAAAGCCTGCGATGCGCGGCACGGCACTGCTCGGGGGCCTCCTCCTCCTCGCACGCGGCGGTGACTTGCAGCCCGCAGCCCGCAGCCCGCAGCCAGCAGCCAGCAGCAACAGCAGCACGACGGGCGCACACGGAGAGAGACACGCTTGCAAACAGCACAGCGTGAGGCGCGAGGCTCGGTACCTACTACCTTCTGCTGGTGTGGTGATGCGCCGAACTGCGCGATCGATGGGACCTCGTCCGCCCGTGTCTCTCAGCATCGAGCCGCTATTGGCAGCCGACCTCTGCACCGCGGCTCCCGCCCTCGACGACGCATGTGGGCTTCTTCAAGAATGCGAGTGAGCCTTCATTATTCAAGAGCTGCGACAACCGTCTGCCCCTTCGCAGTGCGCCCCCCGATCGGGCTGCTCCGCCATTGCATCTGCGACACCCGCGCTTTCGGACGCGCCGCTCCATCGACTGTCTCGCCGCGGCCCGCAACAACTCGCACTCGCTGCTGCTTTCGTGACGCTCCACGCTCCCAGAGCAAAAGCAGACGTCGAATCAGCCCGAGCACGCCCGTCGCATTTTCTAAATTAGGGACGCCAATATTGTGCTCCTCACTACACACCTCCAGGTGCTCCCCACGAGGCGGTTTCTGGTCAGACCTTGCGTCACTCGACTTGATGGAGATTAAATGCTCTGCGTCCAGACGGCCCAGCGCCAGAAATACTCATCACTGTGCGACGCCGGCGGCCCTTTGCGTCTGCAACAATCTACTCTATATGCGCAATCATGAGTCTGCTCCGAATGCGCCGTGTCCACTCTGGCGCCACAGGCCTCACCTGGTGTGTGGACTGTATGCCCGCCAGCTCCAGCGCAGCTCCCGTCTTACCTACTTGCAGCCCAAAGCATGCTTAGCCCGATGAGTACATGTCGAAGCAACGTGCTTATAACAAGGCGGTGGTGTCCCGAAAATTGTCAGCTGTCGTCTGCTGTCACTTGTAAGTTGTCGGCCAATCCGCCGGGGGGGTTCACTTCGGCGAGGCCCTGCAGGAGGTCAGGGTTCGCTCAGAACCGCGGGCCCCCTCCAGCAACAAACTCTCCTCGTGGCCGTCTTGCCGAGGAACACAGCGCAAACCTGAATCCTACCCACGCGGGGCCTGTGAGTAGCTGGCGCTGTCCGATTGTCCGGGGCGTTTCGTGTCGGATGGGCGCACGCCTGCTTGCTTTTGGCCCGTCGTCTTTGGCCTGGATGGGTTCGAGTGAAAGTTCCGGGTGTTGGCATGCAAATATCGCCTGCTTGTACTCTGTAGGTATTTTGGTTCGTGCCTGACTCCGTAGCATTGGTTGCTCCAGAGCGACGACAAGGGGCGGGCCATCTTTCCCCCCGTCAAACACGGTGTAGATAGGTGACGGGTTGGCAACTGGTGAGTGGGTATGGCGGGGTATTGGCACGGAGCATCCAGCGTACACTTGCATCCGGCAGGGCGCACCCGCCTTGGTGCAGCCCCGCGAGGGCAAGGGCGGAATACAGAGGCAGGACGAGGACGAGGGGCGGAGGCGGGGTGCCATGATTATGTACTTGTTGCGTACCGAGTAGGTAGGCGGGAGTAGTATGCGGTGGCGCACAGCATGCGTCTCGCACTGGATCAGATGCATGCTACGAAGTACAGCCCTGGGAAAACTGCTCTCTCCATCATGACGTAGCCAGGCTGCCCTGTCCAAGCGGCTAGCAGTCAGGTTTCGCAGCAAGTGGGCTGGCTCTCAGCATCGCAGCATGCCGTGCGGTCTGCGGCGCCGTCTGCCGTCTGCCCCTCCCTTCTCCCTCTCATCGCTGCGACCCTCACCGCGGTGCAAAAGACTGTTTTCCCCTGGCCTGGCAGTGATCAACATCGCCGCCACACAGAGCCGCTGTCCTGCCACCGTCCTGCGTCCCAGTCCTGCGTATCCTTGTGCTGCCCATTTCGGCCCTACCGTTCCTCCTTCCCGAACGCGCGTTTGTGGTCCCGCTCAAAGCAGCCGCCGGCCGACTTCACCGCGCACACTACTGAGCGAGCACTGTCGAAATCCCTGGCCGTAGTCGCTTTCGCCGTCTGTTGTTCTATCAACACCTCGAGACTCCTCCGCGGCCCCGTGGCCCGACCAAGCCCCGACCGGCTACCTTGGCTAGTCGCCTGCATTGCAAACCTGCTGGCGCCGCACCACGCCCACTACCACACCTCTCCTCACACATCCCCGACACACACTCCAACCACTGTCTAACGCCGTCTCGACACGCCCAACCTCCACCATGGCTGAATTCGTGCGCGCTCAGATCTTCGGCACGACATTCGAGATCACCAGCAGGTGCGCCGCTACCCCTCCTTGCTGCTTGCGACCGACTGACCTCGCTGAAGATACACTGACCTGCAACCGGTCGGCATGGGCGCCTTCGGTCTTGTCTGGTAAGCCTCCCCCGGGAACAGGCCCACGCCATTCCGGTTGATTGACTCCGCGCAGCTCGGCCAAGGATCAGCTCACCAGCCAGGCCGTGGCCATCAAGAAGATTATGAAGCCGTTCAGCACTCCCGTCCTCTCCAAGCGAACCTACCGGGAGCTCAAGCTTCTCAAACACCTTAGACACGAGAATGTGCGTGGTCCGGAATACAAACGCTGCAGGACTCCACTCTGACGCATGGCAGGTTATCAGCTTGAGCGACATCTTCATCTCCCCGCTCGAGGACATGTCAGTACTTGCAATCTGGCCATACTCTGGACGCCGCTGACACCATTAGTTACTTCGTCACCGAGCTTCTCGGAACCGATCTCCACCGCCTCCTTACCTCCAGGCCCTTGGAGAAGCAGTTCATCCAATACTTCCTCTATCAGATTTTGGTGGGTGGCGATACCGATACCCGACGTGCATGGCATTTGCTGACTGCAGAAGCGTGGGCTGAAATATGTGCACTCCGCTGGTGTAGTTCACCGTGACTTGAAGCCTAGTAACATTCTGGTCAATGAGAACTGCGACCTCAAGATCTGCGATTTCGGATTGGCCCGTATACAGGATCCCCAAATGACTGGTTACGTCTCCACGCGATACTACCGGGCTCCCGAGATTATGCTCACATGGCAAAAATACGACGTTGAGGTGGACATCTGGAGCGCCGGGTGCATCTTTGCGGAGATGCTGGAGGGCAAACCGCTGTTCCCAGGAAAGGATCACGTCAACCAGTTCTCTATTATCACTGAGCTGCTTGGCACTCCTCCAGACGATGTCATCCAGACCATCTGCAGTGAAAACGTGAGCCGATTGGGCCCGCCTTTCCGTGGTGTCAGTAACTGACGACGCTCCAGACATTACGTTTCGTTCAGTCGCTGCCGAAGCGCGACCGACAACCGCTGACGAACAAGTTCAAGAATGCGGAACCGGCCGGTAGGGCAAAGACACCCGTTCACAACTGCATACTTACTAACGCGGTGCAGCTATCGACCTTCTAGAAGCTATGCTGGTATTCGACCCGAAAACGCGAGTCCGAGCTGAACAGGCGCTCGCTCACCAATATCTGGCTCCGTACCATGACCCAACTGACGAGCCAGTCGCCGAGGAAAAGTTCGACTGGTCTTTCAACGACGCAGATCTGCCGGTGGACACATGGAAAATCATGATGTACGTTGGCAACGGAATTGGGTCCAGAAACACAAGTTAACACCACGCTAGGTACTCTGAGATTCTCGACTACCACAACGTCGACGCAACCCAGCCGGGCGAGGAGAATGGAAGCTGAATCCAGCGGTCTGACTCGGATCCTGTGCATGGTTAGACCCACAACTTCGATTTCGCGGGCATAGAGGCTTTCTTGCCACATTTGGTGCACGACCTTCCTGGTACAGGCTAGACGCATTTCTCTTCCAATTATTCCCATTGACGGTGAGTACTGTGCGCGGGTTAGGAGGGCTCGTCCTGGCTTGGATCCATTTGGTGATATACACATCATGGGGCGTGCACGGCGAAGCGGGCGACGGAAGACTCATGCGAAGGGGGTTTTGTTTCTTTCAGCCTACACAACGAATAAATGCATCTCAAGTGGTTGTTGTCTCCTTGCTGTTTTGGCAGCTGTGCCAGGCCAAGATGTTCACACAGAGAGCCAAGAGTGTACAACGTATACATCAAAGAGGGCGAGGCAGATACATGTGCAAGGATAGCGGGTCTGTGACTTGCCTGGCTTCCGCCCTGAGGGATTCGGGTCTGCGCGCCGTGAATGAACGTGATGATCCACGGCTAGGATTGACCGAAGCAGTTAGTCTGAATCTGGGCGCGTAGTAGGGCTGAAGGTTAGCCTTCAACAACGGGTATCACCGTCAGCAACGTTGACCCTTGATCGCCCGCGCGTGTGACTCCATGGACCCTCTGCGCCCTTCGTTTTCGTTTCTCCGGTAGTGCACGCTCAGTGAGATCACCATGGCGTCCTTTGCCCCGATCGTATGCATCGTCGACTTCCAGCACGCGCGGTATGTCCTCTTGCGCCGTATGCAGCGCCTGAGCCGTTCACTAGTAGCTGATGTTCTTATGCAGGGGCCCGGAGATCGAGACTTGGTTAGGTGTTGACGAGGGAGTTGACCCGGCCATCGACAATGACTGGTCGTTGCTCCCGTTTATGGCGTTGAGCGACGGGGCTCATGCGTACGTGGACCCCCCTCACACTTTACACACTGCTGCACCGCACGCATTCTTCGATTTGGGCTTGGAGCACGGCTAACTCTGGGACACATTAGGGTAGCAGAAGACTACTCGTACTTTACCCTCCGACGCGAAGCCACGGAATCGACCGCCGCGACGAGCCTCTTCGGAATATCCTGCACGCGCCAATTGGACGCCAATGAGTTGGTCAACAGGCCGGCCGAGGTCACACGGAGTACAGTGCAGAAGGCGGTTGTCGTTGTCAGTGATAGTCCCCAGCACTTCGGCGCTATCAAGGCGCAGCTAGGCGTCGTAACCGCTGCGTGGTTTGGGCAGAAGTAGGTTGAATCCACACAACATTGGCGGGGCATAAACCGGCACGGGCTGGTATAAAAGGCAGAGCTAAGATGCTGCAGGGACTTTACAGACTTGGAGATTCTGCAAAGATTCCAGGAAAGTCTGGCGACGTTGCTGAAAAACCAGGAGGGAGAGGTGGACCACTATTTCGGTATGCTACCCAGAGATGATCGAAAGCGGATCTAACTGGGACCAGGAATATCGCTTCGTGAACTGATCCACGAATTCAAGTGGCAGACACTGGTGCTCTTTAAGTGCGCTCTACTCCAACCAAAGGTGCGACCTCCAACGAAAACCCTTCGTTCAAGGCTAATCGTTGCAGACGCTCTTTTTCGGCTCGCATTGCGAGCGGCTATGCATGATGCAGTTCGCACTTGTCTCTTTGATACCCGGCCTTATACGCCACCTCCAAGATGCGGCTGATCCGAAGTTCAATGCTGGCGAGGAGAACCTTGTAATACCTACTTCGCTGAAGACTTCTGAACGGATATCTTGTAAGCAACAGGCATAATTCGTCCCACCGGATCTTTAACAGTACGCAGTGCTTGCTTATATGGGACTGCCCCTGCAGATCTTCGGGAAAGGCTCCCTATTTGGACCGTACACGCCCCTTCAACAGCTAGACGTTCTCGCGGATCAGGACACCAAGTCCTACATCGTAGGCTCTACTAACTCACTCCTGCTCCAGCAAAGGGACCGCTATAGCGACATCCTCATCAATCTGGACGATCATACGGTCAACATCACATCAGCGGCTCTTCGTAATGCACTCATATTGTCAACACCGGACCGGAGATGGATCGATTTCTTGACCCAAACCGTCAACGACAGCTGGGACGAGACCAACCCCAGCCGACCAAAAGATCACGGATACGCTGGCAGCGAGGAGTTCATTCGCATGCAGTTCGAAGAGTACCTGCTGGCGATGCTGAGCGCCGTGAAGTACAAGATCTACCTAGAGCGGAACAAGGACAAGGAGACGTACATCTCGGATTTCGACGGCGATCCCGCGGCTGAGTTCTCAAACGACTGGGTGCACGCCTGGATGGCGACGGAGAACTTCCGCATCTGGAACAAGTTCACCGACTCGCACCTCTTCGACATCGTCGACCCCAAGCACCCCTGCTCCGGCGGCCTGAGCATCGAAGACGTGCAGCGACGACTGGCACAGTAAGCCCTCCCCTTTTCCCTTACCTTCCCGTCCAACTAAGCCATGCCATGCAGTCTCTTTGCCGCCTCGTCGTTCTCCTCCTTCCAGCTTGTCTCCGTTGTTGCCGTCTGTGTGCTGATCGTGGCGTGGCGCTTAGGCAAGTAGCGGAAATGCATCTCGACGAGCGGCTCGAGAAGTCGCGCGAGGCCATCGGCAAGCAGCTCGCCGTCGGCCAGAAGAAGGTCTCGTCGGCGTTTAATAACCTCTGGGCGGAGATGGAGGCTATGCGCGAGGCGCAGCGCAAGAAGCAGGAGGAGCAGCGCGTGCAGAGGGAGAGCAGACCGGCGAGTCCAGCTGGAGACAAACATGGCGGGGCGCTAGGCGGCCGATGTACGTCCTTCCTCCTTCTTTCTGGTGCTATCTCTACAGCTACAGCTACAGAAACACTAACGTGCCCTCTCCGTCCAGGGAAATCCCCCACCCCAGACCTCACCCTCACCCACGCCCAAGCCAACATCCACGCGGCCTCCACCCGCGCAAGCGCCTATCTCTCCTCGTGGGGCTCCTGGGCCAGCGAGAAGCGCAAGGGCTGGGGCTCGGGCTCGCCGGCGTCGCCGCGCAGCAGCACGCCCTCGTCTACGCCGCTTCATTCGCCGCCGCCTGTGTCTGACCTGCAGTTTAACAGGGACAGCGCGTGTGCGGATCACGATGGTTTGCCGCTGAATGTAGAGGGCGCGGCGGTGAAGGCGAAGGAGGGCCGGGAGAGAGAGAGGGAGAGAGAGAGGGAGAGTGTGTTTTTCGATGCGGATAAGGAGAAGGTTAAAGAGGGGACGGGGAGTAAGGAGATGGAGTAGCGTTGGGCTGGGATGAATTTTTTTGGGCCTTTTTGATTTTTGCTATTTTACGATGTTGACGAATGTGAGATGGTTGGGTTTTGGGCTAGTATATAGGTAGCAGGTAGATGGATCAGAGGTAGATGAGTGATAGAGGCACATGTAGCAAGTCAAGGCAGAGAGGTGTAAGTCCAAGTCCTAGTAGAGGGCTGTTTGTTGCACTTGACCTGGCTACTAATTGACTGACTGGTCTGATCGACTGGCCTGGTAGTATTTGTTGCCGTTCAGTTCAGTTCATTTCATTTCATTTCAGTTCAGTTCATTTCATTTCAGTTCAGTTCAGTTCAGTTCAGTTCAGTTCAGTTCATTTCATTTCAGTTCAGTTCAGTTCACATTTCTTTCTTTTCCTTTTCCTCTCTATCTCCATCTCCCTCTCCCTGCATCTCCCTTACCCCACCCTATCCCCCATCAACATGCACCGTGTGTCGCAGCCCAGCATGTCTAGTAACTTGTGCCCCTCTCCTACCTCCTCTCTCCATCCCCAATCCCTCTCTGTGGTTCTCCCATCTCCGTACATAGTACTCGTATGTACACGTACATACACGTGCGATCTAGCGCTCTACGTGCCGTGCGTGGGCGTGTAGTGCTACCACGCGACGTCCTGTCATGCCACTCTCCACTGATATAGATATAGACATAGACATGGATAGATTTCTATTTCTATTCTCTAGCTAAGCAACCCAACCCAACCCAACCCACACGACACGACACGAGTGCTTTATTACCGCCATCACCACACCCACACCCACACCACCTTCCCCCCTCCATCTCCCCCTTCTTTCTCCTTTCCCTACAAGTCCCAACTACAACCCTTCCCCTCCCCTCCTATCCCCATCCCCCCTTCTCACCACCCAATCCCAATCCGCCCCGCCAACCACAGCGGCGCCTCCACCCCCGCCTCGACCGCATACCGAAAGTGCGCCGGCAACACATACAGCGTGCCATAGCACACGGCGTCCTCTACCTCGCAGTACACTTTTACTTTGTCGCGCGGAAACCCCGGGATGCTGCCGCTGTTCTGCAGGTTGAGCGTGTAGCCGAAGAGCGCGACGCCGGTGATGTGTGCGGTTAGGGGAGAGGGGGAGGTGGAAGCGAGGTAGGCGATTGCGCCGGCAAGGACGGCGGTGCCTTGGCTGTGAGGGGGGAGGGGGAGTGGTTAGCTGCGGAGCGGAGCGAGGTTGATGGGGGTAGAAAGGGGTGGGGATGGATGTCGGCTTTGGTATCGCTGTGCGTATGTCCCACTCACTTACCTATATCCGCCCGCAACAACCGGCGTTCCAGGACACTTAATCCTCGCCAGCTCTAACAGCCTTACCGCCTCGCCAATCGCCGCCGCGCTCGTCCCCAGCGGCAAGAAGTTGTCCGCTATACTCGCGCTGTACGCGCCGCCGACGCCCTGCACCCAGATGTTTGCGGCGCCGTACCCGGTTTCTAGCGCGGTGGCTACGGCGGGGCCGGCGGTGAAGCCCTGTGGGGACAAGTGTGAGTGAGTGGGTGCGTGCGGTGTGATGGTCTGGCGGGTTTAGGGAGCGTGGTGATGGTGGTGGTGATGGTTTACCATGTTGCCTGCTTCGAGCGTGGCGCGCGCGAAGATGAAGATGGCGCGCGGACAGGCGAGAGGGCTGCCGAGTTCGAGCTCGTATCGCGCGGCGGGCGATTGTCGGCGATGGAGGGGAGTTGTGGGCGCGGCTGCGGCAAAGGTCGCTACGAGTAGAAGGAGGGTGGTGGTGGGGAGTTTCATGTTGGTGATGGTGCTGGATTGCATGCAGAGCGACACGACGGTTGCTTTGCGAAAGAAAGGAAGAGCAGCTGTCCCAAGTCCGACCAGGGGAAGAAGAGAATGGAGATACTGCTGCCTTATAAGTAAGTACTACCGTACATTGCTTCCGGAGTCGATGGCAGGATACATACGCTTTCGGTAGAGAACTGCCCACTCCAGTTACGTCTTCGCTCCAGCGCTTGATAGATAGATGCCATCGGTACCGCGAGATGTATTCACCCACCACATGCAGTGAGAGCCAAAGTGCGTCCCATCAAGCTATAGTGCTTCGATCCAACACACGGCTCTCCAATCCAGCAGGTAGACAGACCATCTTCAACCAACCACACATGCGCGCCCCCAGGAACCCCCATCGTCCGGTCTTGCGCACCTACTCTTTCTTCTCCCGCAATAAGGCCACGCGCCCCATATATACGAGTGCCCTGCATCCACCTTTTGGTCTTGTGGGCTTCTTTCGAACAGCGCACTGTCGGCTAAGATCCCCGATGCGGGCGCAGCATTATGCACCCCACAAAACGCTAAAGCGAGATTGTCGACGGCACTTCAGTGCCTGGTTCATGTGTATGCCGGACCGGGAGTGGAGCGTGGTTGGCTGTCCGACCGGCTTTCTGTCCTGGGAATAAGCACTTGGGGTGGGTACTTGGGTGCAGTTGAGAATGGCAGAAACTGTAAGTGAGTGGGTTCGCCTGGACACCATCTTCAACCTGCGAAACCTTGGTTCTGCAGCGCATGCATAGCGGTTGCAATTGTCGTTGTAGAATGCTTAGCATATTCCGCAACTACTGCATGTCGAGATTGCTGAAAGGGGTGGAATGGAGCACGGAAGAAATGCACAGCTGTGACAGAGTACACCATGTCCTTGTAGACTAATTGGATTGTTAGCTTCCTGTAGCTCTACACTGTCGTGGAAATAGGCTTTGCACCATGTGCAGATCTGTAAATAACTCACCAATCCAACGTTCACTAGCCTGGATATTGTACGCCTTGTATAAAGATAAGGGCCAGCGCCGGCGAGTAATCCGAGCGGCTTGTCCAGGTAGTTTATTTGGTATGCCGGCATCCTCAGCCCGATACACTCCAGACTACCGTGAATTGATACACCGCAAGGGCCACTCTAGCCACTTGAGCAAGTCCGATCTGGCTCCCAGAATCTTCTCAGCTGCGGAAACGATTCTTTGCGGCCACCTGTAGATATACCACGCGTACCGCGTCTCGGACATGAGAACAGCATGGTGGCTGAGGATGACAACCGCGAGCGGATTCTGGCGCGACAGCAGCAGCAAGAAGTGGTCTGTCAGCGAGGCTGCCCACATGAACATCACGCTGTGCTCGTTCAGGTCGGGCGAACATTTCCGCGTGCGCACAAAGGCCCTGTGCAGACCGCTGATGGCGTCGATGCACGCCTCGCGGTCTTGAGCGTCTACGTCGGCGGCTTCCAGCACCAAGGCCCGCAGATGCACGATTTCTGCTACCTCGTCCTCGGGCCCGGGGTCGAGGGTGGGGTTCGTCACTATATCTGTCAGGAGGCGGTATACTGAGCTGGACCGCACCAGCTCCCAGTGCGGGTGGATGACTACGCGGACTCCCTGGAGCAGCCGGAAGCAGTGGTGAATTGCGCCGATTGGGTCCTCGGGTGGTTCCAGTTGCGCACATGCCATGTTATAGGATATCAGAACGGACGCAAGAAGAAACATCGGTACAGCCGTTTCTGCTGTGGGATGTTCCAAGTTCCTCCTGTACGTGGCGAGCGCCTTGTTCAGCTGGGCATCCGCTTGGAGCTGCAGACTGCGTTTGTCGTTGGTCGGAGCAGACACGGCCTTGTGCACGGCTGCTAGAGCGAGGAGACCGTGCAGCAGAAAGGTGTGTTCGAGAGCAAGCTCGGTGCATTCGGTTTCCCAAACTGAATTCGTCGCAGTGACCTGAGGATGAATGGACTGGCATGTCTTGGAAGTCCAGTGATGTAGCAGTTTCATTTCACTCAGGGAGTATTCGGTTACTGCTGTCACGGCGTTGATTTCCAGGGGCTTGGTATGCGAAGTGTTGAAAGGCGAGACATGGATCTCAGGATGCGGGGATTGCGACGACAACACAGCTCCATCGGGATGATGTGGCTGGAGCAAATTGCGAGGTCGAGATGAAAGAGGCCATGTGCAATCAATTGTCAAACGAACGCAATTGGAGCACTGTGGATAGTCCTCGTTGCACTACGAGGGTTAGAATGGTCCCTTCGAACCTCTGAGCTTATAGCCCTGGAGAGGAAAGTACGGGGTTATTTGGGTAAGATGTATGATCAACGTACCTTCGTATGCCGCTGCTTGCATTGGAAGCACCCCCGCCGGCTCTTGGTGTGCGCCTTTCGCTTCGACGCCCGCTGGCCTTTTTCTCTCTCCGTCTCATTCCCATCTAGCGTCATGTTGCGTGTACGCCGTCACTCCCAACTGACGCTACACAGCTTAGACGTACAACGGTGGAAACGAGGACATCGAATGGCCAAGGCAGAAGTGGTTAGGTAAGCACTAGCGAGCGCTAGCCTCGTTTGTCATTGGTGCAACAACCATCCCGAGGTCCCTCCTCTCACGACAATCCACGCTTCTCCTCAACGACTACATCAGATATCTATCGACGTCAAAGCCCCTCGCTAGCACCATCCCCGTAAGCCATATCAGATACCCCCTGCGGAGCATTCCCCTCGACCCTCCCCTTCGAAAACACCAACGAAACATGCCACGCCTCCTTCGGCGTCACAACCAAAGCCAGCGGCACCCTCACATGTCTCCAGAGCTTCGCTGGCGTCGTCCCCCCACCCTGATACCGCTCCTGCACCGTCCGCTGCGGGAAACCACGGAATCTCGTCTTGGGAAGCCACAGATCCCAGAAGCCGTTGTCCGTGTTCGTGGTCGTGTTCGTTTCCGGGGTGTAATCGGTGTAGAACGGAGGAGAGCTTGTTCCGGGGCAAGACCCAGCATCGCAAGAATGGCTTTCCTGTTTGTGAGGCCTGTGAGTACATGTATGTCGCTGGCCGCGCGCAAAGTAGAGAGAGAATTACACACCACTGTAGAGCGAGACCTCGTCGTCTTCTCCGAGCCCGCGGCGGCTGTGTCTCTCATCTCGTCCCCATCCCCCCGAGCGTAGAACTGTATCTCCTTCCGCCTCCCCTTATGCGTCCTAATAACCATAAACGCATTCCCCCTCCTCTTACTCCCACTCTCCCTCCCACCCTGCCACTCCCCACGCTCAACCTCCCTCATCCTCCCCTCCCCATCAACAACATAAAACCGCACACTCCACCCCCTCCTTCGCACATACCACCATACAGCCAGCGCCTCCAGCAGCTCCAGCACGCAGCTCAAACTCGCCGTGCTTGCGCTGGTCTGCGTGCTGACGTCGAAGGTGTGCGTGTGCGTGTCCCAGTGCGTGGCGCCGAACTTGGCCAGCACGTTGAGTTTGCTGGTGTGCGTGTCGGGGTGGTTCTGTTTCCAGATGACGAGTTTGCGGAGCTCCATTTTGGAGAGGGGGACGCGCAAGGAAGATGACTGGGAAGTAGCAATGTCGAGGGCAGTTGTTTTTGTTGAAGTAGGAGATGCCAAGCACCCCTTGCCTCTCTGGCATGCTGCCTTTACCTATCAGTTATGAGGTCAATTGACTGCCACGTGGGAATTGCGCAACCGTACAGGTGTGTTATTTTCATCAAGTGACGCGGTTGCTAGAGTCTAGACAGACTTACTGGGTTGGATAGAGTGCCATTACACTTGCTAGAGACCCCCCCCCAACATAGCGAGCACACTTCCACAAACCCATTACAGATAGTCTCAAAACAGCAACTTCAACAATAAATCATCTACACTGCAAGTCCACGAGCGAACAATTTACAATCCCACTAGAAAGGAAGCCTCCACCCCGACCCCCTCTACGTCTTCCCCGCCCCCCTAGCACCCTTCCGCGCAGCCCCCTCGCGCCCCTGCCCCTGATTCCGTCCGAGTTCGCGCCCTCCCAGCGCAAAAACCGTTGGCCTTGGAAAAACCCAAAGTTTCCAAAACCTAAAAAAGCGCGCCACGCGCTGCCTGCGGCTCAGCTTGACTTCCGGCGCGGTACTGGTGGGGGGTGCAGAGTAGCCGAGGGCCGAGTCGGGAGGTCGTCGCTGACGCTGGTGGTGGTGGGGGGTTTTGGTGAGAACGTGGATGGGGATGGGGACGGGCGGGGTGGCCGCGAGGGTGGCTGGATGGGCTGGCATGTAGTTAGTATTAGTGTTGGAGAAGAGCGAGGAGAACGAGGAGGGAGGTAGGTCTTACACGGGCGGTTGTTCGGTGCGGGGGGAAGAGGAAGAACACGGTCGGTGTTGGTGGCGGTATCGGCATCACAAAGCGCGTCAACGCCCGTCTTCTCCCGCGCAGGCGAACGTTCCACCCCCAACGAAGACGGCGTGCATGTATCGTCGCTGCCGGGCGCCTGCTGGTCCACCGACGGCGGCCTCTCACTGCCATCGATAAGACTCGGCGCGTCTCCCATCAACGAAGACCATGGCGACGTATCCGCAACGGGACCCGGCTGGGCGGCCGACAACCTCTTCTCACTGCCCTGCGAACGTGTCTCTTCTTTTACCACCGACGGAGACGGAGACGGAGACCGTGGGGCTAGACCCTGGCGTTGCTTCGGTAGCGGCACTGTCTCCCTGTTCGCTTGGTTAGCCCACGACTCGTCAATGAAGCCAAGCATAAGCAGGGTATTCAATACCGTCCAAGAAGCCCGTTCGCACTGTCGAAATATGGAGGGACAGCGAGATCCAACTCTCTCTGCCCCGTTCGTTCCTCGCTCGGCTCTTCAGCGCGTGGAAGCTCAGCCGTGGTAGCTGTACTTGCCCGCCCACTCTGCTCGTCTGCCGTGACCTGATCTCCATACACCGCCTCCGCGTCCCCGAAGCGCAGCATTTCGCAAGCCGCGGGCGCTTGCATCGGCATATCAGCATCAGTACCATGTGCTGCGTAATCTCCTCATCAGCCCGTATCCATCCACCATAAGAGATAGAGCACACTCACCATCACCGCCAGCCCCCTCCGCACTCAACCTCAGCCGCTCCATCAACCCCACTCCCCATAAATACAAGTCTTCCGCCATATAAGCAAAACCATAGAATATACACCGCACTTGATATAACGACCACAGCACAGCCCATAAGCAATAGATTACCAGCAATAGCCCGCCTCTTCGGAAAGACATATCGAGAGTCGTAGGCGGAGCGAGTGCGTGCGTATGTGAGGATCGTGCGTAGCGTAGCATAGCGTAACGATAGTAGCAGATATGTGTGTGTCGATATAAGCGTCCAGCGAGCTGTGTGGATGTGGAACGAAAGTAATGTTGTGCTGTGCTATGATGTGACAGTGGGAGAAACGGAGCGAGAGAGAAAGCTAGGTTAACACGGAAGTACGCTATGTTTAGAGGAAAGCACGACTCAAGTTAGTTGGGGTAAGTGTTGAGGAGGAGGAAGAAAGTATGTACCATGAAGCTCCAGGAAAGCGCGAGAGAACGCACAACAGATAGAGACGAGACGAGACAGGAAACGTTCACAATGACTGACGGGCCAGGCATACAACACGTAAGCAGAAGACACAAACACTGAGTAATACGAGCATTCTTTTGACTCCTCAGACCCGTAGGCTTACCCGGTCCATACACGCCGTCTAGTCGGCCACCGACTCCAGCAATCAAGTGAAACGGATACCATATTGTGAAAGAATTATTCTCGTTTCATCAGCCGAAGTCAAAGCCGTAGCTATCTACCGAGTCCCATGTGTCTCATCTGTTGCTCTCCTATAACGCCGTTAATGTGAGGATCCCCCACCAAACCGGACCGCAAGTAATAAAAGGCCATTACTCGTTAAACCTATAGCATGCTCAGTGGACTTCACCCCTTAGAACCTTTTTATGCGAGATAGCCAAGCTCTTCACCCTCCAGACGCTCCAGATACTCCTTCTCGAGCAGGATATCGATACACTTCTTTATGTCGGGGATCCGGGGCATGAAGCGGCTCTTGATCTGCTGGATAGTCTCGGAAACAAGCTGCTGGTGCTTCATCTTCTTACGCGACTTCATTATGCGCACAATAGCGGACTGAGACTCTGTTAGTACATGGTCCGCGAAAACAGTAATTATGAGTACATACCTGCATGAGCAGTTTACGGTCTTCTTCGATCGTCTTGTGCGTATCTTCAGCCTCCTGCTTTTGCTCGCTCTTGATGCCGATGTTGAGATTGACCTTCATTTTCTTGGTCTTGAAGCCGTGGTTGAGCTTGTAGGATGTCCCTGACTCGGGCTTGGCGCCGTCTGGCTGGGCAAGCAGGACCTTGGCTTTGATGAAAACGCCGATGCTAGGGTCCAGGGTCTCTTTGCTAAGTTTGGTGCCCTCGGCAATCTCATCGTACGAGACGGTCTCATAGTCGTTAAACAACAACAGGATGGCCATTTGATATGTTGACACTTGGAAACTAGGCGACACTTTAGAGCCAACAACCTTGCAGTAATTGGCCTTCATCTCGCCCTTGCACAGCTGCCATAGCCACGTCAGTTTTCGGCCCTGGTGCTTGTGGTTGTAAAAGCGCGAGAATCGTTCATACGTCTGCACAATGTCCTGGGGCGGCGTGAAAGGCGTCGTAGGCGGGTTGAGCGGCCAGAACCCGGTGCCAAGGATGTGGTAAGTGGTGTCAATGAAGGTCTTGTACTCGTCGACGTACGTCTGCGTCAACCACTCTTTGTACGACGTGTTCAAATCTTTGGAGATCTGCATGTCCTGGAACATGCGCTGGAGCTTGTTGGTGTACTCGAAACCGCAGGCCTCTTTGAGCTTCGAGATCATGCTTGTTTCAGCATCGTCCGACGCGGAGGTTGTTTGCACAAGACGCTTGGCCAGCATGCGCGAGTAGAACTTCTGGAACACGTCCTTGTCCTCAATGTACTTGAAGACGGTCATGATCTGGGTAAGGAGCTTCTCCATGTCGTCCTCCTCGGTCATCTTTGCATTCGACTTCTTCAGCAGCGTGTCGGTGTATTTGGCAAGGAGTTCTGGTGACTTGTTCGAGCCTGATTTGCAGATTTTATTCCTATTGACAAACTCGCGGCAGGCGTTATCCAATGATCGGACGAACTCGGATTCACCATTGAAGGCGCGGTTCACCAGGTCCTGGTACTGGCTATGGACCTCAAGCAGAGCGTTGACGTAGACCTGCGGCTCAATGTTGTCACCCGCCTGAGAGATCTTCTCTACCGCCGAGAGACCGGCCTTGCGCACATGAGTCTCGAAGCGATTTCGCAGAGGGTCCAAGCCTTCGGGGATGCGGGCGAGAAGCTTGTACATGCGGCCAAGATCCTCCTCCTTGTCGTGGTCGAGGAGGATCTGGAACTCTTCTCGGAGGGCGCCCGAGTGGTCGTCGATGAGGGACTTCTCACAGGTGCGCATTAGAGGCGACATAATCTCGTTCAACAGGTAGAGCGGAACGCGCTCCTTTTCCTCTTCCAGCCGAGCCTCGGCCTTCTTCATGTACTCGACCACGCTGTTCTCCCCCAGGAACTGCTTCGACTCGTTCTCGTAATACTGGGCGGTGGCGGCCAGAAACGGCTTCTCGAAGTATTCCTTGTAGACATCCAGGGTGGACTTGGTGCTGTCCGACTCGTCCAGACCCAGTGACACGAAAGAATCCACGACAGATTTGATGTGCGATTGCTCGATCGTCTCCCCGTTGCGTTGCTTCTCGACCAGCTTGAGGACGGAGCGCATGACGCTCTCCTGGGTGCCGACGAACATGTCGTCCTTCCACCGCACCAAGTGCAGCGTGTAGATATCGTAGATGTTCTTCTTGCCCTCGTCCATCTCCCGCTTCACCCAGTGGCGGTTGAGGTAGCGGAACAGATGGTTGTTGTACTGGCCAGCCGTCGTGTACCGGTTCCACTCCTTGATGTAGAAGGTCAGCAGAGCCTCGTCGACGTGGTCCCGCGACCGCTCCTGCACGCCCCGGAGGTGTTCCTGCAGATAGCCGATGAGGTGCTTGTAGAGTTCCTCTCCGAGGAGATGGGCACCGCCGCGGTTGTTGTGCCCCGAAAACGTGGAGCCAGCAACGGCCTTCTGGGCGGTGCAGAAGTTGTGGATGGCCGTGTACAGGCCCATGTACGTCTTCATGTCCATTCCACCGCGCAGGTCGGTCATGATCTTCTCGACACCGACCTCCAAGTAGAGCCATCTGAAGGAGCAAGAGCGTTAGCCAGGTTCAGGACGTGCCACGCAGAGGTGATAGTAGGCTGGGTGGTGCATCTTTAGCAGCCCGCCCCCGCTCTCCAGGCGGAGATATGGTTGCTGGCGAGAGGACGAGGGGCCTGCACGGAGTCGGGACACTTACGTGGCTTTTACATCGTCCTTGGGCGGGACGGGGGGCATCTGAGTAGTCATCGCTGGGCCGGTCGTCGCCTGCTCCGAGGCACGCTTCGGGGGCGACTTCTTGCGGCTGAGGAAGCGTATAGTGCTGGTTGATGCGCTCGACCGAGTTGATCGCGCTCTCGGACTGCGGCGGGGGGAGGCAGGTAGAAGTGGTGGGCGGTCGTGGGCAGAGCGCGGATGCGTGGAGTGGGAAGTCTGGCGGAGGCGGGTGGTTTTGTAGCAGAGCCAGGTGCCGTGACGTGCGACGCGGGACTTGGCGCGGTGCAGTTACACGGGCAACGGCAGCGTCAAAGGAGGGCGTGAGCGGAGTGAGGTGAAGGCGAGACGTGAGCGTGGGCTCGGGCAGCAGGCGGCGAGGTTTTGTGCTCACGCCCGTGGTTCAGGCACCGAGCTTGCGGGGCTTGGCATCGCCGTCCATCGCCATTCACCCCAGCCCTGTTCCGCTAGTCGCTGCCGCCTTGCCTGGAATCCTCCCAACTTCTGACTCCCTTCCGTGTCGCCATCAGAGCCTTGCGCTATGGTCACTGCTGCTGCTCATCATTTCTGTTGAGTCCTGGCGAGGAGCCCCGCGCAGGGGTCGCATATTTATATTCACCGTGCTGGAGCCTGGAACATGCGGTAAGTTCTCGCGACATTGTGACGGCACACCAAGACCACGAGCGGGTACACTTCAAGGTTTGTCCGATACGGAATACTGCATCGAGTCTCTTCTCTTGAGGTCAGTTTGCTAGGACCTCGATGACGTACACAGAACACCACCAATCCGCACCACCGCCTCCAAAGCCACCGCGACCATATCTGACACGACATAATGGAATTGAAAAAGAGTATTCGCACGGTCTTGCTACTGTGTCTGGCATCATGTTCAGCTTCACCAATATGGACGACCGATCCCAACCCGAGCCTTCAAACTGGAAGAGTTTCAAATCCTAACAGAGCACGTTTACCACTGTCAAGAGAGCCAGGTGCCCCCGTTTCCTACTAGCTTTCATTTCACTCTCTTATGAATTATTTGAAAACAGGAAATATGATCTAACATACAAACTTAGACTCCACAAAACGCAACATGTTGACCCGATACAGTATCTTCAAGGCCCTCCGAGCTAAGGCTTGCCATTGCATGCCTTGTCGAACGTACACCACAAACTACTGATCGAACCGTTTTCACCATCCGTCAAGTCTCCGTCCTGCCTATCAGTCATAGCAAAAAGAAAGCTGGCCGTCGTAGAAAGCACAACAGCCGTTCTCAACCCCCAGCGCTGTGATCCTATTGTCATACGATCCGCCACCACCCCAGTTCTTGGTTGCCTCACATTTCTGGTACCGGAGCCGATCATCCCAGCGGCGCATATCGTCATGCGTTCAGCGTTCATTGCTACCGCTTTCGTCTTCGTCGAGGCCGAAATAGGAGCGTATCTGCTTTCCCCCGTTCTCCCCTCTCGGCGCAGGTGCGACGTCGTCTTTGCTGATACCAAAATCAAACGTGAATGACCACAAGGCCTCGCCGTATCCCGTGTCGAATTGGATGCTCTTGGCGAGAATCTCACCAGTAATGGCAGTAGCCGTTGCCCCGGCCGTGGCCGATATACAGTCCTGGAATCGCTTGTCCTTGAGAAAGGTGGACACGCGGTTCGAGTTCCTGGCTGCGGTCACAGCTTTACTAGAAGGCTTCCCGCCTTCCGGCCTAGCAGGTTTTGGAACGTTTTCGATGCAGAGGGACTTGCTGCCGACAACGCCTTTCCGATTGCGCTAATGAGCGCTCCGAAGCCAACACTGTCAATACCATCGACCGCGGTATTTGGGCTTTGCCATTTTATGAAGATCCACTCTGGGATCTCTTCCTCTGCAGGTTCGGGGACATCTTCCGGCCAGAGCTCGGGCAGCCCTTCGATCTCTTCTTCTGTCACGCCTTCAAAGTCAGCACTAGCCCACGCTCCAGCTTCAGCCATGAGAGCCCAGCACCATCCCGCTCGTTTTCGTTTCTTGTCATCTTTCTTGTCCTTCTCTTCCTTTTCCTTCTTTTCCTTCTCCTCCTTTTCCTTCATCTCCTTCTCATCCTTTTTCGCCTTGTAACTCTCTTTAGCCTTATCCCGCTTCTTCCCCCAGTTCCCCCATTTATCCTGCTCAAACTCCTTCGTCCTCCTCTCCTTCTGGTCGTTGTAGCGCTCATCTTTATCTTTGGGCTTCTCCTTGTCCTGCGTATCTGGCATGCAAATCTTGTGCAGCGGATCGGGTTTGGTATTCGGTGGACACGGGACGCACACGCGGCATTTCTTGCGGTGGTTGATCGTGTTGTTTTTGCACGTTCTGCATCGCTTGCAGCTGTTGTTCTGGGTCTCTGGCGGTTTCCGCCCCCGGGTCCAGATGGTGTGCCCTGGCGTGCGAGTATGGATGGAGTGAACCGTTCTGGAGGGAAAGAGCGCTCGTGCAAGGCCTTGATGCCGCTAGTGGTGAGCGACGAGGGTTGTGGTTCGGGAGCGAGGTCCGCAGCTGCAGCGCAACTAAGTAACAACAGCCAAGAAGTAACGAGTTGCATCTTCGATGATTGGGAATACTGTATACAGACAGCACTCTGGACCGAAAGGCGTGATGGCTTGTGATGGTGATCAACACGGGAACAGCTAAGTAGCCATACGTCTTATACCATCGAAGCATAAAATTACTTCTCTTATTTTTAGCTGCCCATAAGTACAGCTGGCCTTCACGACATGCCACATCTGTGCCCATAGCAAGCCCTGAAGTCCATCCATTCCGCGTGCTGTTTCAAGTGATCCTACTGCGAGAGATGAGATGAGATGTTTCTGACCTTGACTTTGTGGCAGAGTATGTAGCATCTGATCTGGAGGAATACGGCATGATGTGGCGAATGTGAGGCAATGGCTTAGAGGGGTGGTTTATGAGGTAGGTAGCATCTGAGGAGAAGGTGTCATGTAGCGAATATGGAGGCAACGTCGTGGAGGGTGGGGTGGGTTCAGGGGATGGTGGATAGATTGACCTTGTGTACGCGTATATGGAGATCGTGAGAGAGAACAGACTGGGCTCGCCTTGAAGTGCATTCGTGGCAACATTATGTAGGTAGCATCTGCAGAAGTCGGTTTTTGGCAAATAAGAGGCAATGCCTTAGAAGGATATGGAAATACCAGCTAGTTTGTCCTCATGCACGCATACACAGAGGTAATTTAGTAGGATGCTTCAGGAACTTCTAGCCAGTCTATTCCTAAATACTCATACACGGAAAATAAATGTGAGAATGGATCTCTAGATGATAATTTGACGCTTCTCGCTCTTGACTGGCGAGATATGAACTAAGCTATGACACATCGTTAACCAGACTTTTGAGTGATTCCTCCGACATCATCCCATCCCATTCCACATAACCTACAATGCTTTGTCAAAGTCGCTCTCCAGACTGCCATCCAAAAAATACGTACCGGGACGTACCACTGCGAATTAGCGTGTCAATGCTACCCCGCTTTTCTCCTGCTCATAAGCGGAGCTTTCTTCGCGCCATAGATTCGACTTTCTCGGCTTTGCTGATATGCACTCCCCCCAAACCCCGCCGCCGCCGCCGCTCCCGGGGACCCATCTCCTCCCTCCCTATGCAAGGCCTGAACAAGTTGATCTATGTTATCGCGCGGCTTGTAACGGAGATCTCGATGGTGTCAAAGAACAGGTCCGGCAGCTTTTCCACAACCCTGAGGTGGCATATGTAGGAGAGAGACCGCAACCGGGCTGGCTATACGACTCGCTTCTTACAGCAATTCAGCGGAACGACGCCGAAATGGTGCAGTTTCTGCTTGACGAGAACGTTACAGACGGATATCTTCCCGTCGAGCCTGCTGTGCGTGCGCGAGCGTTTGAGGTTCTAGAACAATTCCTTCGCAATGGATTGGATATCAACCAGCCGTTTAGGCGGAATGAGCCTCCTGTTTTGAGGTATTACTTCTAATCCTTACCAGATTTGACCTTTCCTCACATATGCTTAGTATCCCTATCTGTACCTCCGATAAGGAGATGGTTACATGGCTGCTTGACCATGGTGCCAATCCCAACAGCCCCTGCAGCGAATGGGACTTTACGCCCGTATCAATAGCCATGTATCCAGCTCCTATCGAAACTATCAACTATCTTTTCCAACGAGGAGCCAATCCACTCAACGGAGAACTCCTCCAGTGGGCTGTTATAAGGAACGAACCGAACGGTCTAGATTTAGTCCGTCATATTGTGGAGAAAGGTGCACCAATTGACGAGATAAAATACGCAAACGATCCAAAGTCATACTATCAGCGTGAGCCATTTGGCCTTGGGACACCGCTTCATCGTGCTGCCGAGGATGGGAAGGTCGACATTGTTGGAGATGGGCGCTGACCCCCTCAAGTTGGATAGCAGAGGGCGAACGCCCCGTTTTTGGGCGGAGCAGAACGGCGGTGCGGTGGATGTGGTCCACGTTCTCAGGGAAGCAGAAGAGAGTCGTCACGCGTGATTTAACTAGAGTACTCGTTTACGACTTCCGTTGCAGGACCTGGGCACGCTTTCTGGCCCGTTCGTAACCGTCGCCAACGTCGTAGCCATAGTGTCTTCTAGCAGTAGAATATTCAAGCGTGTGATTGCCTCCTATTCCACCTAGTGTTGTTTCATAGTAGAATCGAATGATGGCAAGGTTCTATCTCCGAAAGCGCCTGCTCAAGAACCGGAGTAGTAGTGGGGTACGTGGTCAAGAACACCAGCTCCGATTTCCACACATGTGAAGTCCTGATTTGGAGTGCTGGTGTGATGGTTGACGAGCGTCCCGCACTGTCGTTCACGGAGTAACGGAGAACGTCGGCGGCATTGTCAAGTTCATCATCCGTGTCGGGGAAAGAGCTGATGGCTTTCAGCACGCTCAGCTATCAACTTTTTCTGCCCTATGCACAATCCCCTTCTGCACGATCGACCGTAGGCTCGCGAAACTTGATCAGGTCTTGAGCGTGGTCCACACCGTCATGGAGCCAGCTCCAACGTTCCGAGCGTCTATACCGCTCACACAGCCCGACTCGTCACAGTCCAGGGTCCGCCCTCTTAGGGGTTGAGCAGTCGCAACGGATTCCCCCTTGTTTAGATATCCGGACATGTATCGGATATCAGGGAGTAGATTCAACTATCCGAGTCATCCTGGGATACCTACATGTATATACACTAGCCGCCGCCATGAAATACCGACTCGGAAATCAGTCTGACGGTTTTGGTACTTGGAGAATTGGAAATGCGACGTGACTGCTTAATTAAGGACCCCCGTCGTCGTGATATCATACACTGTGCCGAAACATAACATCTTAAAGGCGTCTATGCAACAGAAACCAAAGGCAGATCTATTTCTTCGCGTCCCCAGTATTCTGTTTAGCTTTTCCGTCCCCTCGCGACTGCCCTGAAGCCACCTTCTCCGCCTCCTCATGAATTTTCTTATCCGCCTCGGCGATGGGATGCAGCAGTTCTTCCGGCAGAGCATCGACCGCCCTGCCGCCCTCCTTCGCCGTAGCCATCTCCAGCTCCAGCTTCTCCTCGATCAACTCCTCCTTCGCCTTTATCGACTTCTCCACCTGCTCGACCGCGCGCTCGATCTCGACCTCCATGTCCGGCAGCTGGAACTGCTCGGCGATGAGCTTGCCGTTCCAGCGCTGCAGCACCATGACGTCCTTGTTCCCGTCGTTTGTCTGCTGCTCGACGACGCTGGCGACTTGCTCGGCTTGCGCGAGCGTGGGGCGCGGCGCGGCGCGCGAGATCTGCCGCGTCGGGTACATCAGGCCGGCTGTGTAGACCTCGTCGAGCATGGGCGAGGGCGCGGGCGTGGGCAGGTGGTGCTGCAGGAGGAACTCGAGGTGTTTGGAGCCGGAGAGCGCTTTCCAGTGCGACCATGCGCGGTAGAGGACGTAGAAAAAGGGGAGATTGGGTATCCTGCGCAGCGTTAGAGTCGGCGGCTGGTATATGCGGCGGGCGTACATACACTGGTACTAACATGAACGGCGCGGTGAACGGCATAATGACGACGCTCCATATCAGCTTGCTCCGGTGCATGGCCTGGCGCTCCGTGGCCAGCTTCTTCAGTATCTCGGGCAGGCGGTTCTGGTGCAGGTACAGGCCGGGAAACAGCACGTCATATTTCGCGCGGCCCTCGACAATGTCCTGTTTCCGCTTTGCATTGAGGGCCGGTATTGTCTTTAGGCCCCATTCCTCGTAGGGGATTTTGGAGAGGGCCTGGTTGCCGTAGAAGGTCACCTTCTTCTTCCAGTTCAAGGGCGCCTTCTCGTCCTTTTCCCACGCCGCCCACGTCTCGTTTGCCTTGATGGTGAGCTTGTCGTAGTACGAGCGGTCGGCGGGGGCTTTGTCGTGCAGTTTTTCGCAGTAGATGAGCGAGCGGCGCGTCGAGACGGGGAGCAGGAAGAGGCGCATGGCGTGCGGGGTGGGTGCGTGGGTGAGGTCTATGTACACGGGCGCTGAAACATGGAGATGGGGCGTGCTTGTGGCTGGAGAGATGGTAGACAATTCAAGAGACTCGACGCTGTGCAACGAAGATTAATATTTCTCTGCATGCCCGCCGTTGGTCTGGACAAATCGGCCATGACCTCACCGCGGCAGCAGCTTGGCATCCCTGCCGCTGCACCTCGCAATCCTGATCTGCAAACACCAATCTCCCGGGCGACACGAAACCACGACACCACAGCACACAGCTGCGGCCTGCCCGCCGTCACCACCGACCGCTCCCACCTCGCTCTCCAGGTCCGTCACGTCGTCTCCTGGCACGGCACCTAGCATGCCGCACGCCGTCTCGCTCGCTGCCACGTAATCCATCCATTCTCTGCCTAGGCTGCCTGTGAGCTGGCGCATCCGCCTCACAGCGCGCCCACGGCCTTCTTTTCAACCGCGACTTCGCAGCCGCCCGCTCGCTCGCCGTGGAGCCTCCGCCCACGCTGAAGCTGCACGCCAGACATGACCGGCCGGCCCATGGTCGAGCAGAGCAATGCCACGCCTTTCCTGAACCCCAACGCGCGCCCCCAGGGCCACCTCCTGCCGTCGCCGCTCCCGCCGCCGTCCGCGTCGTCGCTGAGCCTGCCGCGCCCGCAGTCTGGCGTCTCCGCGGCCTCGTCGAACCCCCGCGATGACCGTTCCGAGGGCACCGCCGTGCGCAAATCGCACAGCCACTCCGTCTCGTCGAACCCCCTGACCGTCACGTCGTCGCGCTCCAAGGGCAGTCTGTCGCAAGAGAACAGGGACAAACAGCGGGCTGTGCGGACACTTCCCCGTAAGCCTCTCAAGCAACGGCGCATGCAACCAATGCGTGCACACACATGCTGTGGCCACACAACCGACCGCTGATACTGCTTAGCCTGGGTTCAGTCGCCCGATGACGATGACACGACCGACCCCACAACGCACCTCCTCCCGCGAACGCCTACGCAGATCCGCCCCGCCTCCCACAACCACATGCCAACCCCCAAAGACACGGTCCGCGGCCGCAAGTTCGACCACGCGCGCGAAGGCGTCCCGGTCACCCTGACAACGCCTGTGAGCGAAACCGCCTCCAAATGGCAGCAGTTCGCCAAAGCCTCCGAGTACGACCCAAACCGCCCAGAAGTCCCGACCCGCGGCGAGGTCATGTCTGACGATTGGATCAAGGAGAACCTGCCCGACCTAGAGGAGCCCTGGCACCCGCTGGACGAAGAAGAGGAGGAGCAAGAAAAGGGCTTTTGGCTGTTCAACAGGCGGAGGCGCACACGGCGGGTGGATAGGTGGCATCGCACCATCATGAACCATCCTATGGTCCCGCTTGCGATTCGATTGATTATCCTTGCCTTTTCTGTCTTGGCTCTATCCCTCGCTGGGGCCATTTACCGCAAATCTGACTCAGCGGGGTGTGACAACAACTCCTCAACGTGGATGGCCTTGGTGGTAGACATCGTTGCTATCATCTACACGGCGTACATTACATGGGACGAGTACACATCGAAGCCACTCGGACTGCGCTCGCACAACGCCAAGATGCGTCTTATCTTCCTCGACTTGGCCTTCATCGTCTTCGATTCGGCGAATCTGAGCCTGGCATTTCAGTCGTTGACAGACGAGCGCTGGGCCTGTCGGGATGGTCCAGACACCGAGGGAGCTATATGTCCTTATGTGCAAGACATTTGCGTGAGGCAGAAGGCGCTGACGGCCACTCTGCTGATTGCTTTGGTGGCGTGGATATCCACGTTTGCCATCAGTACGTTGAGGTATGTCACGTTGAGATATGACAGTGTCGATCAGATATGCTAACTATTCACTTAGGCTTATTGAGCGTGTCGCACGATAACACCCTGCTACCTATACTGTTACCATTACACCTTGACGGGTATCTTCTCAATCCATTATTTGTTTTCCCTATCTCTTATCCATATCTTGTTGACTTGACATGTAGCATGGCGTTTGTTCTTGTGCTTTCAGCATACCATCGGCGTTCTCCTACGGTCTTCCATGGGTACGGCCATCTCCCGCACATCTATTCCTACAACGTTTCCTTATAGTTTGCTCCTAAGAAGTTCGACGGAGCTGAGTTTGTCAATTGACGCTTGGCGCATCGTGTCTGGTGGGCAGTCGGCATGCACTCGACAGCGCTAGTATCACGTGGCTGGTGAGATAAGTAGATAGACAGTATTTCTAATGAGGAATCTCGAGATCGATGTCTGAAGTTCCTTGGCGACCGCCCTTTTTAGGCGAGGTTAGTGCGGTTTCCGAGCAACGTCATGCCCACACCCAGCACACCTAGGCAGCAGACTTTCCCCGTTCCCGTTCATATTACAGATTGCTAATAAATGCCAAAACATCGTCTCTGAATACAGTTTTCCTAACTATCAGTATGGCGGAAAACACCCAAGAAGAGCCATTCCCGTGGCATCTTGGAGTCTTTGACGCGCACTGCCACCCGACGGATACCATGTCCAGCATCTCGACCATCCCGAAAATGAAGGCGCGAGTGCTTACTGTCATGGCCACTCGAGGCCAGGACCAACAGCTCGTGTCATCGGTGGCGGAAGACCACTACATCAAGTCGCCCAACCCAGCGGACTGGAAACCCGAGGAACGTATAATACCATGTTGGGGCTGGCACCCCTGGTTCTCACATCAAATGTACGTTGCCGACGAAGACAATAGTTTCCAAACCCAAGAAAAAGAAGGGAAAAACCTCCAAGGCGAAGACAAAATCAGACACTACCACGCTGTACTGCGCTCCAATCGCGCGACTCTCAGCGACGAAGACCGCCGCCACTTCCTCTCCTTCCCTGACCCCATGCCCTTGTCCCGCTACCTGGCTCAAACACGAACGTATCTGGAACGCTACCCGCTCGCACTCGTGGGAGAAATCGGCTTGGACAGCGCGTCCCGTATCCCAGTAGCCCCTGATGCCGATGCCGATGCCGATGCCGATGCCGCTGTGACGCCGGGGGGTCGGGATGGCAGGCGCCTCACTCCGTTCCGTACGCACAAGGCGCACCAGAAGAAGGTGTTCAAGCTGCAGCTGCAGCTCGCCGCGGAGATGGGCCGCGCCGTTAGCATTCACGGCGTGCAGTTACAGGGCACCGTGTTCGAGGTGCTGCGGGAGCTGTACGCGGGTCATGAGCGCAAATTTCTGAGTCGGCGCGAGCGCAAGAAGCGCGGAATCGACGAGCACGGAAACGACGAGCCCATCGTCCCCGTCCCGCAGACCTCGCACCCGCACGCGCAACCGCAACCGCGCCCGTATCCGCCGCGCATCTGCCTGCACTCGTACTCGGGCACCCCGGCTGACTTCAACATGTACCTCAACCGCGCCATCCCCATGGAAATCTTCGTGTCGTTTAGCGCGGCCGTCCATCTCGGCGGGAAGCAGCCGGGCTTCGAGGACATGGTGCGCTTTGTGCCCGACGACATGGTGCTGGTGGAGAGCGACTTGCACACGGCGGGGCCGGAGATGGATGACTTGCTGGAGGTTATCGTGAGGAGGGTGTGTCGGGTTAAGGGGTGGGGCTTGGAGGACGGGGTGAGAAGGTTGGGGAGGAATTGGAAGAGGTTTGTGTTTGGGGAGGAGCGGGAGGGGATGGGGACGGGGAGAAGTGAGTAGGTGGATGGGCCGGGGGGAAGTTAGACACACACACACGCTGTAGACTTATCTCCGCATTCATGCATAGCACACTGCATGCCTTACAACAGCTCAGTCAGTCACTACACACTAAGAACTCTATAAAAGCCTAGCTGTGTTGTGTAGTACCACCGTTTGGGAATAGGTAGAGTATTCAGACCTTGGTGTAGAGTCGACGTTGTCTTGCACTATGCGCTTGGTTTCTACAAGCTGACCAGTCCTATGCTAAACTGTCGTACCAGCGCATATCTGCTGCGCAGTGCAGCGCTATCATCATAGCGGATCTGAAATGCATGGCGGTCGTAGTGTATGTAGTGGCTAGTTCCCCCCGCTAGCCAGCGAACCCCGGCCATTCACCGCGTTTTTGGCGAGGGCACGGGCGCACGCGGACAGAGCACATTCGTGAGGAGCGGGGCCTTTATAGATGCACTTGTTCCCTGCGCGAACGACGTGTGCGACTGCCGTGTACGCCTTGGAGACTTCGCTGGGCATCCGGAGCTCGTGAGGTGTAGTTGGTTCGCGACATCGATCTTTACTGTACTCGTCCCACTCCGCTCTCTACCGGGTAGACGTCCCTCGCTGCCACCGCAACGCAACTTTGGATCTGCCGCCCACACGACGACGACGACGACGACTACGACGACGTCCACGCCCACATTGGCTCTAGGAGTCTGAAATACAAGAGGGAGGGATTGGGATTGGGAGGAGCGGGGGAGCATGGCTACGCTCGACCAGGTCGTCAAAGGCGCGCCGGCGCCGGGCACGTCGCTGGATCAAGTTGCTGCGTCGGCGGGCGCACACACACACTCGCCCTCGAGGTCGCCCTCGCCGACAAAGAACCCGTTCGCAAGCTCGCCGGCGCAGGAGGACAGCGCCTATGCCAACCCTCCCCACGCGACCGCCCCCGCGCACGATGCCAACGACCGCCTCGCCGCGCTCAAGACGCCGCGCCCGCCGCACCTGGTCGCCGACCCGACGTCGCTGCTGCCGTCGTCGCCGCCGCAGATCTACCTCAACCTGCTGATCATGGAGGCCAGCCTGCGCAGCCAGTACCTGACGCTGCGGGCGCGGCGGCGGCAAAACTCGTTTGTGCTCAGCCTGCTGTCGGTGTGGATCCTGTTCTTCTCGTACCTGCTGTGGCTGCGGCCGCGCGACGACGGCAACGGCATCGGCGGCTCGCAGTACTGGCTGGTCGACACGGTGCAGAAGCTGTGCTTCATCACGGGCGTCGTCACGGCGCTGCTGTTCTGGGCCACGGGCCAGTGGGAGCGCGGCGTGCGCTGGCCGCGCCGCTGGATTGCCGTCGCCAACCGCGGCCTGCGCGGCATGAACGCGAAGATTGTGGTCCTGCGCGGGCCGTGGTGGCAGGAGCTGGCCAACTGGGCGGCCTTTGTGCGGCCCTTCAGCGGCGGCCTGTGGGGCGGCGAGACGGGCGGCTCGAGCTACCACTTCATCAGCCTGGCGCCGGCGGACAACACCAGCAGCACCAACAAGAAGAGCGACGCGGTCGCCGACGGCCGCCCGCGCCACCGCATCGTCGAGGACGGCAAGGAGTACGCCGAGGAGGACATAGCCGGCGGCGGCGACTACATCAAGCTGCTGCTGCTGCCCAAGCCGTTTACGCCCGACTTCCGCGAGAACTGGGAGCTGTACCGCCAGGAGTACTGGGAGCGCGAGAACGAGCGCCGCGCCGAGCTGCGCCAGCGCGTGCGTCTGCGGCAGCGCCAGATTGCCCGCGACGAGGGCGGCTGGCTGTGGTGGACGGGCTGGCGGGGCTGGAAGCGCGCGAGGGGCATTGCAGGGCGCGCTGCTGCTGATGTGGAGAAGAGCGGGCATGGCCATGCGCACGCGGCGCATGCACACGCACATGCACACACACTGCACCCGCGCTCTCACTCGCAGTCGCACTCGCAGTCACAAGCACAGTCGCAAGCCCTCGCGCCGCGCAAACGCCGGCCCAGCACCCTGCGCGGCCGCGACACGTCCCTCTCGCGCAGCTCCTCGCGCAGCACCACGCCCACGCCCGACGTCGACGACCCCCGCCTGCGGGCCCTCGATTCGCAATCACAATTACAATTACAATCGCAGTCGCGCGAACGCCGCTGGAGTACTAGCACCGCGGGTAGCACCACGGTGGCAGCGGCAGCAGCGGCGCCCCGAAAGAAGCCCTCGCCTGCGTCGTCGTTTTCGGCGGCGCCGGCGGGGGTGCGCCAGGTGCCGTCGTCAAGGCTGGCGGAGAGTAGGTCGGTGGAGGGGAGGGAGAGGGAGAGGGAGAGGGGCGAGGAGGGGGTGGAGCGGGTGGAGGGCGAAGGTGAAAGGGGGGTTGGGCTTGGGCTTGGGCAAGTGCCGGTACTGCAGGACAAGAGCGGTGTGGCGGTTGATGGCAGTAGCAGCAGCAGGCGGCGCCCGGGCTCTTCGCCTAGAGAGGATGATGTGTTTCCTAACGCGCAGAGTGCTTAGGACAGGACAGGTCAGATCAGATTAGATACCCTATGATGAGACGGACGGACGTTAAAGGAGGCTGCCGATGCATGGGATAGGGCATAGGGGATGTGGAACATGGGAATATGGTGTTTCTGTGTTATGTGAAGCGCGTTCTAGGATACCTAGAGCCCTTCTTGTTTTGATATTTGTTCAGTTCAGGCTAGTTGATACCAGTTCCGCTCAGTTCAGTTCCATGTCCGTTTAGTTCTATCTCTGTTCAACAACATCTGTTCAATACTGTTTCAATACCAGTTCAGTTCCGTTCCGTTCAGTTCCGTCTAACAACATATGTTTCAATACCAGTTCCATTTCCGTTCAAACATCACTTCAGGTTTCATTTCAATTCATTAGCAGTGATAGATAGCAAAGGCAATAAACATTCATAATCAAATCTTGTCGCGGATTGGGGAAGAAGTTGAAGATTGTACTGGGGTTGTATTGTAGGAAGCTACAGACATTCTATCTAGGTGTGTGCTGACAAACTATACTAGTCCTGAATAGGGTAAGAGGCCATGAACCGTGACAAATCTAAACATTAAAACGCAAAAATCTATTTGGACATGAACATTTGCGCCATGGAAAAAGATAAATGGTGGTGGCTACAGTGGGGTTTGCTGGATTGGATTGTATTGGATTGCGTGACAGATCTTAATACAGGTGCGATGAGTTAAGACAAGATGCGAGATATCTCACTGTCCTGGCTGCTAGTTCACTACTTCCCCCTCCCCTTCCTCAACCCTCCTCGCCGCATCCACGATATCTACACTGCCCCGCTCCGCCATCACAGCACACCCACTCTCCTCTACTACTTCGACTTCACCAGCTATCTGATCCTGATTCTGATTCTGATTCTGGTCCTGGCTGCTACTCAGCGCAGTGCTCGGTCCAGCGGCAGCAGTAGTCGTGCTCGTGCCGATACTCATGCCCTCCACATCGCCGTCCCCCTCCCCATGAAAATACCCCGCATTCTCCCCCCCCACAACATTCCACCCCTCGCGATAAACCCTGCGCTCCGGATGCTTATACTGTTTCCGCACCTTCCTCTCCCTCTCTTTCCCCACCTCTATCCCCTCTTCCCCTCCCTTCTCCATTACCCCCTCTTTCCCCCCCTCCTTGTCCCCCTCCTTGTCCCCCTCCTTCCCCTTCCCCCTACACCGTCTGACCACCCACCGCCCCACGCAAAACACATGCCACGGCCACGTGAAGACCAGCACGAGCGGATTGATCGACGTGCTGAAGTATGTGGAAGCGGGGATGTGCCGGGCGTAGAGGGCGAGGAGGGTGAAGAAGAGGAAGATTAGGGCGAGGGGGATGAGGAGGAGGAGCCAGGGGGATGGACCGGGGGAGGTGGTGGAGGAAGTGGTGCGGGGGGACATAGGGGGTGGAAGGATGATGGCCGGCATGGTTAGTTTTGGTGGGTGGATGGATGGATGTATGTGGGGGTAGATGGGGAGGGGTGAATGGACTGGTCTGATCTGAACTGAGCTGGTGAAGTAGGAATAAGTGGGGTTTTGTATGTATGTGGAGGGTATTCGCGAGGCTGCACTGTGCGTGAACAACGACAACCGCGAGCGCACCGAACGATAGCGGAGTGCACAAGGTAGGCTGCGTTCCCAGGCATCGAATCTGGGCGACCGTTCCGAGATCACTCTCTCAAAGTCCAGGCCTGCATTGCCACAGGGCCTGCCTCTATCTGAGCCCAGTCAGTTAGTCTTTGCCCGAAGAAGCCACCCGGCAAAATCACGCAAAACAACTTACACGATACTCGACACCAGTAGCCACATACACGACGTCCAACAGCAAATCCACAGTACATTATTATCCCCATCTCATCTCAGACACCCGACCGCGGCTCCTGCACCGGCCCCCCCTCCCCACCGCTTTCCGCACTGCGACTTCCCGCCGAGCTCTCCCGCTCGCTTGACTTGTTCGATATTATACCCAAGTCTTTCTCCTTCTCTTTCGCTTCTACCGCGCGCCGACGCTTCCCACAACAGCACCCGCAACACAACCGCTCTTCGCCCCAGCAAGCCAACAGCCACACGACCACGCCGGCGAAGATGAGTACGAGAACGAGCAAGCTGGCGATCCCTGCGATGCCGTTGCGCGAAACCGGTTTTGTGTTTGCGACTTGGGTGTTGGGGTTGGAGAGGAGGCGCGGGGCGAGGATTTGTATGGGGGCCATGATGGGCGGGGGCGTGTGCGATATGGGATGTGTGCGAGAACCCAGTCTTGAGTCTTGAGGAAGAGGAAGAGAAAAGGGATCTGCGAGAGGGTCTGAGGGTGGGGGAGGAAGAAACTGAACTGAACTGAACTGAACGGGGGCGGCGCGGGTGAGAGATACACGCGAACGGGGGATAAAGACTTTGTTGAAGGGGGTTTGGTAACGGAGACTAGCCCAAACATTGAACAAAGGAAGACCTTCACAAAGAAAGAAGCGGCTGGTGAATGCATGCGACCACCACCACCTAGACTTCAATTCCTGTCCTCAATGTATCCGCAGATCCAGTTCGCCAACACCAAAAGCCATCGCTCTAACTCGTCCGTGCCAAATCGTCTGCAATCCGCACCAAGTCAACGTTTAACAGCGGATCCTTCTCTATACCGTTAACCACCTGGTCAAGCATAGCCGTAGCAATCTGCCCGACATAAATACTCGGCAACGACACAGTCCAGCCCAGCACAGTGGCGAACGCTCGCTTCGGAATATTCCACGGCTCCGTGATGAGGCCCGGTTTGGCGACTGTGGCCTCGATCTCGCCGGGGTGTTCGTTGGCGAACGCCAGGACCTGGCTCTCAGTCTCGCCCTGGGAGTGTCAATTCACCACTTCACGAGAAGGCGCAGTAAACTTACCCTCATGAGGCTGTACTTGGGCTTGAAGCTTGGCGTCTTGCTCTGGTCTCGCTCCGCAGCGACACCGCTCATGTAGATGTGGCGAAACGGCTTTGCGACCCCAGACTCGTAGATGGCGCGCAGACCTACGAGTGCAGAGGTCTGACATACCCGTACGACTTCGTCCCAGGGGACTGCGGAGGACTTGGAGGGCGTGATGGCGATGGTCCTGGGAGCGCGTCATTAGCGCCGATTCACGAATGCAATACAAAGAAGCAGCAGGTACCAGATGCACGCGTTCGCACCTGCAAATTCCTTTTTTGCTTCCTCAGTGTACTGGTCGTAGTCCTTGACAATGACTGATCTGAGCTTTGCGGAAGTTCCGGGTGGCAGTGCGCGACGAGAGACGGCGACAACAGATGTGATGTCGCTTCGCTGGAGGCTCTGGCGAAGGAGTTCCTTGCCAACAAACCCGGTTGCGCCGACGATGATGAGCTTCATGATTTCAATTCCTCGACACTGACTTCTGCAGTTGTGCAGACGAACGGGGACGAAGCTAGGGATGGTGATGGTGCTGCGCCTACTATTTAATAGTGAGATTCGGCTTTAGCTGCTAAGTCCACGGGGAGCCGTAGCGTTGTATTGAATCCATCTATCCGCCGTGTTTTTTAATAGATGCATTAGCAAGTGCTGACTCACCTTGCTTACTTATCGGAAGCTCCTATTCACATTCCTCCTGCGACACACGATGCGGCCTGTACTTATCCGCGCCCTTCGCAGGATCCCTTAGTTATCGTAGCTATAGCTTCTCATCGGTCCTAGGTTGCGCCGGCGTAGTTTGCGTGCACGAAGCCGCGCATCAGGTGGAGTCCATCTTGCTCCCGGCCAATTTGATCATGTGACTGACCCTGACACGTGATAACTGTGCTTCTACCCACAGCATTTTGCGCTGTGTCGTTCCCGATTGCAGTCAAAAATCCAGTCCTGTACAAATTATAGAGCCCTCTCGCCTCACATGCAGTATTGCGTAATGCAACGAACGAGCGAGCTGGAAGAAGAATAGCCATTGCATGCGAGTATTACTGTGTCGGTAAAGAAGAGGTTAAGCCAAAGCACACAAGCACGGCCAACGAAACCGGCGACCACGTCATCATGGTGTTGTGATCTGCGACAAAGGTTATGAGCCGTGAATTTAGACCACCCGTGGCTCTACTTACCTCCATGTTTGGCAATAAGTTTACTGATGCTTCTTATTCCAGCATCCCATATCTGCTGGCGACCTGCTTCACCTAAGTCGATGGTTTGCACGTTTGGGGATTCATCGCCGTCGGTCGCAGCTTGGAGGGTCGACCTGAACAGCTCCTCGGTCTGATCCCAAGGCATGGTCTGGTCATCCTCTGCATGGACCAACACGATCCGGTATTTGGAGCCTTCCCTGGCTAGAGCTGCAAGTCGTCTGTCAGTCTCCCATGTGTCTCTCATTCTGCGAGTGAACCAGGCTTGTAATGCGGGTATCATCTTGATCGGCGCCAAAATAGGCAGCACATGGCCGATCGAGTACGAAGCGAATGCGCTGCCTGCATTCGTAAAGGCGGCGCAGAGGATTAGGCCGGCGAAGTCGGTGGGCACATCTGTGTTTGCGTACCGGTGGGCGATTGCGCTGGCAACGGCGGTACCTAACGAGTGCCCGAGCAGGACAATGCGGTCAGCCGGTATTCTTGCAACGTGAAGAGCCCAACTGACGACTGCTTCTGCGTCGTTCAAGACGCCCGGCTCCGAGGGGGTACCGCTTGACTTGCCAAAGCCACGGTAGTCAAAGGTGAGCACGAAAATCTTATCCGAGGCGCCAGCAGCATACATGCGGTATTCCTCGGTGCGACGAGCTTGAGCTAGTGTCGCTGTGTTACCGTGAAAGTAGACCAGGAGGCGCGCTTCTGGGTCGTCTTTGAGAAGCCTGAAAGCGACTCTGTCTTCCACGCCTTGTACATCGGTCTTTTCGTTGATGAACTCATCTGCGTGTCGTGCATACAGACCCAGGGGGGCTATGAGCCACGCAAAGAGCTTCTCCTCGTCCTTGGTAGGAACGCGGAACGGCGTGACCTGATTCTCTGCGACGTATCAGCGTTTTGTCATCCACGCGGAGACTCACTGCGCGCACTCAAAAAGCCAGCTCTTTCCGGCTCCTCGAGCCATTTGCCGGGCCAGAGTGTTAGCCAATGCAGATAGAGCATCCTGTGCGCTGTTAGCCAGGCGATTTGCGGCGTGCACATGGCCGCAGCCCACGCACTGTTTCTGCACCCATGGTATGCAACAAAGAAGCGTAGCCGGTATCCAGATGCCGCTGACAAAGGCCAGTGGCACGACAATCGTGTTATAAAGACCCATGGAATGCTGTGTGGTGTGCGTCGCCGGCTGCCCGTATGCAAAGACCCGTGTCGTGAGATTAGTCGTGGCCGTGACGTCGCGCTTTCCGGAACGGGCAAACGCTGTGCTTGAGCGGTGGCATCGGCATGCGGCGCTCCGACGAAGCCACGACCATTATCGCATCGTGCAAAAACATGTCGCCTGTTTTCATTATCACGTTTTCACAGGTTGTTCACCATCGAACCAACCAAGAAGGATAGCCCAGGTGCTTCTCAGCGTACCGTATAATCTGGTCTATAAGATCTCTGAATTTGACCAATCAGCGCTGTCTCCTAACGACCCCTGCTAGCTGTGCGCCTTCAATTCAGAGATCTAATATACCGGATTATACGGTATGCCGTGTTCTACGTAACGCTGTTGCCTTAGACGCTGTTGGCTTAGGTCCGTACGACGAACCCATTTGTAATCCTGGACCTCGACGTATATAAAAGAACAGCTCCTCGCGCGACAATCCCGAACCTCCTCATCGTCGCTATCACCCCCCGCACTGTGCCCCACCCGTCATGTCAACCCCCAACACCTACCACGGCTCCTGCCACTGCGGCACCATCCAATACCAAATCCGCCTCACCTTCCCGCCCACCCCCGACCCCAACGCCGAATCCATCCGCATCTACAAATGCAACTGCAGCCCGTGCCGGAAAATGGGCTTCTTCCACGTGCGCCCCATCTCGCCCGCCGCCGACTTCATCGTCACGGCGCCCGCGACCATCGCCGAGCTGGGTGACTACCGCGTCAACGACAAGAAGATCGGCTGGTACTTTTGCAAGACGTGCGGTGTGCGGCCGTTCGCGGTCGCCGGGGCCTGGGAGCAGGTTGATTTGGATGTCGCGGAATGGGCGGGCAAGGAAGGGGATGGGAAGACGCAGAAGGTGTGGCGGACGAAGCCGGCGGATGTGCAGGCTACGGTGGAGGGCAAGCAGGTAACAAAGAACATGCACTATGTGAGCGTCAACGCCGTGACGCTGGAGCCGAGGGAGGGCGAGGGCGATAACGGCGTCGATCTCAGGGAGTGGCACGACAAGGGCTGGATCTTCTACGTCGAGTCTCGAACGGGGAGCGGAGGATCGAAGGTTCGGTTCGGAGAGCCGCATCATGTGAGTAGTCTCTCAGTCAAGCGTGTGATATGGGCTTACGATTCGTTTACAGGGCGGCATGTACTAGCAGGCGAGCACGCGCAGGACGTAGATATCAACCCGTAATGTGAAGCCCGATATAGCAAAAAAAAAAAAAAGCATCAACCAGCAGTTTGAACCCAATATAATGAAAAGAAAAAGACATACACATATGCATCACCCAGGTACACAATCCCAATACCTACCAAAAGAAAACAATCAGAAAGAGAAAGAACAAATACAAATAATTGAAAAGCATCATCAAACAAGTCCCGTACCGCACACACAACCCGCCGAACTCCCAACCACAGTCCTCCCACGCCACGCCGTGCACAACATACATTTCAGAGCAAGCGGGCGGCAACGACAGAAGAGCGGGCGGCAACGACAGGTTCGAAGATACAGAAAGCACGAGAATCAAGCTAAACAGCAATTCCATTACATATACTTCCTCCCCCACCCTCCCCAACCCTTCCCCGCTGCCTTCGCCGCCGGAATATCCCCCAACTCGACATCCTCGAACCAGCCCGCCGGCGGCGTCAACCCGCCATACGCCTGCGAGCGCTTCTTCCTCCCCGCCTCTGCCGCCGCATCGCGGTACTCGTGCGCCAGAGCGTCGGCGCGGTCAAGCTGCGGTTGAGGCTGCGGCATCGGCGGAGGCGGAGGCGGAGGCGGAGGTATGGACTGCAAGTACGCCTTCTTGCCGGTACTGGCGTTAGCCTTGTCGAGCTGCGAGGCGCGCAAATAGATCTTACTCTTGCCCTTGCCCTTATTAGCGTTACTGTTCCCGTTAGCGTTATTCTGGTTCCCGAACGCGGCACTCCCGTACACGGCCTGCAGCGTCGGGTCCTGCACTTGCACGTCGTCGTCGCTACGGGCCATGTACCGCGAAAACGTCGTGGTAGCGCGGCTGGCGCGACGAGTAGGTGCGTCATACCGCGACGACGAAGTGTCGAAGCCGCGCGGCTGGGCCGGAACTTGCAGGCTCTGGTTATCGTAGGGGCTGGCGCTGGCGCTGGCGTGGTTGAGCAGCGCAGGTGCGGGCGCGGATGTGAGCGCGGCTGCCGACGGCGTGATGGTGAAGTACCGGGGCTGGCTGTTCCTGTTGTCCTGGCTGCTGCTGCTGTTCGACGAGAGAGACACAATGGAGCTTTCATGACGCAGAGGGGGCGGCGCCGGTAGCGATTTCTCCGTCACGGGCGGTTTCTTCTGGAAGGGCTTGCCGACGAAGGCCGGCCAGGCGTATTTCCACAGGGGCGAGGCGACAGCGCCGGGCGCGCGGTGCTGGCCCTCGAGAGCGGCGAGCGCGGTGGCGCGGTTGCGGTCGTCAGGGCCGGCGTGATGCGGACCCTGTTCCACATCCTGCTGCTGATGCTGCTGCTGATGCTGCTGCATCTGCTCGCGCGCCTTGACCGTCTCCTTGGTGATGCGCGGCGCAGTGCCGTCTTCCAGCCGCCGCACCTTCATCTCGAGATCCTTGCACTGACCGCAGCGGCCCTTCCAGCGCGCGTACAGCAGCGCCAGCATGACGAGGATGTACAGCACGGCGATGAGGATGATGCTTGCGAGGGACAGTTGCGCGGCGAGGTTGTTGCGGACGCCTGGCCTGTCGAAGACGGGTGCGGCAGTCGTGGTGGGCGTTGCGGAGCTGCTGCTGAGGATTGTGGTGGCAGTTGGACTTGGAGAGGAGACGGGCTTGTCAGACGACGGCGTGGTATTGGATGCGGACGAGACTTTTTGCGTCGACGAGGCTAGTGTGGCGAGATTTGATGCCCGACTGATGGTCGTGAAGTCGGTTACGGTGACGATGACCACTTCGGACGCGGCCGCCATGTCGGCTTTGCTGCCGCCGCTCGACGGGGTCGGTTTGCCCAGCGTGGTGTAGTCCGTTACGGTGACGAAAACAACTGGTTGGGCCATTGATTTGCTTGCTTTTGCTTGCTGGCATAGTAGTTGTTTTCTTGTGGTAGGGTCTTGAATCTAGATCTACTTCTAGACTAGTATGGGGTGGGACGATAAGATATATGTGAAGCGGTGTTGTGAAGTGAACGCATTGTGCGTGTTTGAGTGTTGTGTAGTCACAATGCAGGCGAAAACATCGCAGAGAACCTTCGTGAATACGGAAGCCGAGTGGCAGTGATACGTGTTATTGTGTAAGATGTGTTTTAAAAGGTGGTGGGTTCGCAGTCGAGACGGATTACAATGTCTGAGTGGTGACAGACACAGCTGATGGATCTCTGTTGCTCGCGCAATGGCTTTCGCGCAATGACTTGCTTTCCTATTACTACCGCAGTCATAAAATCAGCATTCAAATCCCTAACCCACAGGAGAGTAGCACTTACGTAGGTTCATTTCTCAAGATACCAATTGATCTATTTCCTCATCATGTTTCCACTCACATTTATGAATGACTGCATCGCCCATGCCTCACGGCTCTGGGGGGTTGTGTGGCATGTTTATGCCGGTGTAGGAGAGAGACTCACCTCCTCAAACTCATCCGGATGTACCAGGTCCTCGACATCCATCGGTGGTATGACGTGCATAGACATCGTTTTCGCTCCACCTGCATACTTCAACGTCCCGCTAGTGGAAATGTTTTCAACACTAACATTGTACGGCGACTCCCGAAGTTCGTCCAACACAAGCTCCACAGCAGCCTCATCGATAGTCTTCACGCACTCATCCCCCTGTGGGCCCAAGCTCTTCACCATCTCCGTCTTGACATCCTCATCGCTTTCACTAACAACAATCTCCGTCAACGCAATAGGCGAAAACTCAGGTAGCGGTGCTATATTGCAGAACGCGAGATCGCTTGGTCCGGAACGGGCTCCGGAACGGGCTTCGCGGCCTGCACTGAGTGACGGCCTGAATGGTTTGCGGGCGAGCTTAGTCTGCGGGAGAGCATGGCGCAGGGCCTGGCGGGCTCGACGGCGGGGCAGAACCCTGTAGTAAAGAAACATGGAAACCGCGCCGAACAACACGAGAAGTGTGCAGCTAGCCGTGACCAAAACTGCAATGCCGAATGGAGTCTCCAACCAGGCGCGCGGTGCTGTGCCCACAGCTCGACGGACGAGTAGCGGCACGGGGGTGTCAGTGAACGTGACGGGTGGGCGAACGGAAAGGGAAGATGGAGGCATGGTTCTGCTCCTACGGCCTGCGAGGTTTGGCAATTCCTGTGTAGTGTTTTTAGTCTTTCGAAGACTATCTAGTGACGCTAATAATTGCCAGCGTAAGGGGTTAGTTATATGTCGCACTGGACGTGATCTAGGGGCATAATGTAAGAATTGTGTAGAGTTTTGTTGGAGGACAATGATCAACAAAGGAGAGCTCAAGGTTCCAGCACAGAGACCAATCATCTACAAGACGTTAGCCAGCGTGCCACTATGTCTAACAGGAAATTTTCTCGGTTAGAAGAGCCGAGTGAGGAGGGTGTGAGAGGGATCCAATCTGATCGGCCATGAACATGGAAGTTGGCGACCCAGGTAACCCTCCGGTTCGCTTAAAATTGTATTGCTTAGTCGTTCTGATGCATCTTCCTTTCAAGGTTTACAGCAACTGTAGGACTTCCTACCCCACAAGGACGGCCTTGCCACCCCCGTACTTTCCATCTGGCCCTTCCAAATGCGCGTCTAGCACAGCGGTCTTCCCGCCTAATACACTCTTGATGGCTTCGGGCAGCAGCTTCTCTAAATCCTGCGCTGTGCTCGCATGTGAAGCCCAGATATCGCCGCCCGCCGCCGCTTTCGCGATGCCCGAGTAATCAGGCGTCGGGTCGAAGCTGATGTTCAATTCCTCGTTGGTGGCCTTGGAGCCTAGGCCATCGGGGTGAACAGCCAACATGGATTTCCGCGGCGCGTTCCAGCCCTTGTTGTTCAGGACGATGGTGAGCACTGGGATGTTGTAGCGTCGAGAGATCCAGTAAACGGAGGCTGGGACTGAAAATAGATAGGTTCCGTCACCAACGATCTGGCATACAAACTGCTTCTTGCCTTCTGTATCGGACGCCAGTTTGATACCTAGAGCACCTCCGCCAGACCAACCCAGGCCTCCGCCACCGCAGTTGAGCCACGAGCCCGGCTGAGTAACTTGTAACTGATCGGCCACAAATGCGGTCTGAGTAACAGCCTCGATCGCCCAGATTGTATCGTTTGGACACAGTTTCTTGAGTTGCGCTACAAGATAGGGTGTTCCGTAGTGTCCATTTTCGTCTACTTTGGCTTCACTAGCGATGGTTTCGAGTTTTTTCTTGTGCGATTCCTGGAGTGCGGTCCAGCGATTCGAGAAGAGATTGCTTGATAGTTTTTCCTTGTAGTTGGACTCCAGATGGGCATTGATTTGGGACAAGGCCGTGCAAGAATCAGCCCGATAGCGTCGTAGCGCCTTGAGATAGAAGACTGGCATCTGCTGCTTTAGGGGATCGACATCGATATGAAAGACTTTGGCGCCCTCTCTGGGGTGGTTCTGGGTGTGGATCCAGGGCACATCTACGTCCACAACTAGTCTTGGCTTGTTAGCTACGCAGCGACAAAGAAGGTCCCCGCGAACGAGAGACTCACATGACATCGGCCGTTTCGATGTGGGGCTCGACCCCATAGCGCAGACCAAGCCAGCCGGGATGGTTTGCTGTACGTGTGTCAGCATATCAACAACTCAGAGATGGGACCTGTACGCACCAGGAAAACACATGTCGCTGCCTCCGGTATCAAGCACCCGCAGTCCTTTGACATGGTTTGCCAATTGTACCAACTCGTCGACTGCCGCATGGTTTCTCCCCGTGTATCCGACAATGATTAGGGGCTCTTGTGCGTTTATGAGCGCTTCGGCGATGGTCTTGACGCCACTCTGGGGCAAAGCTGCTGGCTCCACCGGGTGCCAGTACTGCTGTTCCAGCGTGTACGGGGTGAGATCTTCTTCCATGGCCTCTCGCGCGCCGCACAGGTATACAGGGCCCTTTGGGTCGCTCATGGCAAAGGACAATGCGCGATTGACCATTTGCTGTGCCGCGTCAGCTTCCATGCGTGCTCAGTGTGCAGTCCCGCCCACCTTGACATTCTTGCCCGTCTTTATTTCCCCCGTGTATCTGCAGTACTGCGCCACGATTTGCTTCTGGTCAGGTACGTCCTGGATCCAGTGGATGTACTCGCCGCGGCTCCCGCGCATCTCTCCCTCGATTGTAAAGGGCGACAGGCCGGCGAAGACGAAGACCGGGGCGCGTCCGCACGACGCATTGTGGACGGCGGCTCCGAGGCCTTGGGTGCCGACGTCGACGTGCACGATGACGCATTGCGGTTTGCCCGTCAGGCGCGCATAGCCGTCCGCCATGCTCATTGCCACCATCTGCCGTCCATTAGCGACGAGGCGTCGAGGGAGAGTCGGCAGAGTGCGACCTCGTTGGGGCAGGTGATGATGCGCGGGAACTGGCCCTTCTTCTCATTCTGTCCTTTGACAATGGCCTCGAGGATGCTGGGGTGATCGCTGCCGAGGTTAACGAAGCAGTGGGTGACGCCGGCCTCCCAGATGGCCTCGAGGAAGGCGAAGGATGCGGTGTACCTGGCGATGATGTCAGAGCCGTGAAGGGCGTGTCCCATCCAGCATCGACACTTACATGGTGCGGAAGGGGAGCTATGGGAGCAAGCGTGCGGTGCAGGTGGGAGGCGCGGGGCGTGGAGGCATGGAGGTGGACAAGCGCAAAGCGGGCTCTGGATAGAGATACCTAGGTAGCCTCGGATGTTCGTCAAGGCGCAGGGCAAGGCGCAGGGTGTTTTCCGAATCTCTTTGTTAGCCCCACCACGACGCGGGGAAGCATGCTGGCGTTGGCGATGGGGTACTGCCGGGTGACGACAGGTGCGGCCGTGTTCCGCGCTGCAGCTCCAACTGCCACGTCGCGTATGCACGACATGACGTCTGGCGGGGGCTCCTAGGCCCGGCGTGATAAAGAGACGGCTGCCTTGACCATCGAACAAATGTGTGACAGACGAGAGTTGTGTGTGTGTGGAGTTGTGTTGTTGCAGCTGTGATTAGTCAGGCTCGCACGGACGCCCGTCAGTCAGCGCTCGGGCCAGCTGCTCCACTCCAGAATCGTCCACGGGTTTCCTTAAAACCGGCTGCACCACTTTAATTCAGTCTATAAATATTTATTAAATCCTCAAATCTTCAACTAACAAAGCAGTATAGTCAAAAGCAATATGCACCTGGGTGGGACTCATAGCAGAATGGGCTGCACATGCTATGGGGGCGGCCATGGGTTCGAGTCTGGTACTCACCCACTTAGAGGGCCGTTGGAATGCAGCAGGGCATTTGTTTCTAGCTCTTTTTTTGGCTAGTGTAAGAGATACGTCATAGGAGGACATGTCAGTTCGCTATGTCTTTTTTGCTGTAGCCTGCACTGCAGGTGTGTGTTCTACAGCCCAAACATCACTCCGCCTCGACTGTCACACGGGGCTGATGCCAACTTGAAACGTGTTTCATCTACGCGTGCTGACTCTCCGCCTCAAAATATAGATAGACGTTGAGACCTCGCACGCTGTACCTACATCTTCTTTACCAGCAATGTTGTCGCTCTCATCACTGTACGCGCCGTCGAGTGCCTTCATTCTATGCGCCTACTCCTTCGTCTCTGCCGTCTCCACCACAGCCTCGACATGTCTAGTCTCGGCATCACCCCATTCCTTCGCTATTCCCACGTTGCAGTCTCAAAACTACTCTTGTACAGGCGCCCCAGAGGCCTACATGATTGGTTCTAGTCCGGGCAAAGGCCTCGGTGTGTTCGCGACTCAAGCCCTGGAGCCTGGCGACATCATTATGCGGGACAGGCCTGTCATCCGTATAACTCCGCCTCCGTTTCACGACGGGATCGGCTATTCATTGAACGAGGTTGGGGTTTTGTTGCGCAGGGAGTTTGAGTTGCTTGCCGAGGATGCGAGAGCCGACATTCTGAGTCTCACCGCCCACATGACTGCTGCTGAGAAGGAGGCTATTGATCAGCTGGTTCCCATCTTCCGGAGCAACGCGTACAATACCGACCAGGCAATCAGCCTGTTCCCAAAAGTCGCTCGAATTAACCATTCGTGTCGGCCGAATGTGGGTTACGCCTGGAGTGAGCGACTGGACAAACAGGTTGTTACGGCCCTGCGGCCCATCGATCAAGGGGAAGAGATATTCGTATCATACATACCGTTGTTACATTCTCGAGAAGACCGACAGAAACGGCTTGATCAGTACGGCTTCAAGTGCACCTGTGAAGTCTGTGCCCAGGACACGGCAGGCTTGCAAGCCAGCGACCAGCGGCGAAAGGACATTAGCAAAGCGTTCAGCGACTTTGAGCCCCAGCTGACCTTGTCTGTCCCCCAAAGCAAGGCGGCCAAGAAGAAAGCCCACAACAATGCCAAAGCTAGCATCCAGCTTGCCGAGCTCGTCCAGGAGGAGGGGCTCGCTGATTACTACGTTACGGCCTACCGCGTCGTTGCGATTTTGCACGCCCGGATTGAGGATTGGAAGGAGGCGACTCTGTGGGGACACAGGAGCTACAAGCTCTCCAAGATGGTGGACCCGCAGTCGGACATGACCAAGGAACTGGTGGCTATGACGAACGAGTTCATCTCGCGCTGGAATGACGACGTGAGAAACAGGTCGAGGAAGACGAGTTGAGCGCAGCTTTTGCTTTGAGGTGCGTTCAGGTGCCGGTCAATCGCGCCAAGGTCACCACCCGTCATGATCCCGTATCTCAATCATGGCGCTTTCCCAGGAACCGCTTCTCTGGATTCAACGTTCTGATCGATCCTGTTAAGGCCTTCTGCCGGTACTGAGGACCTGCGCATCAATCAAATACCTCTTGGCGCATACTCTAGCTTCCGATCTTCTGGTTAACGACAATGCATCATATCCGGGAAGCCAACAACGTTGAACAAGACCTCCAAGCATCAAAAATTGCATCGCATTCTCGACACGCCTGATCCACGGTTCACATCCGCGTGCTTTCCTTTCGTAGCCGCGTCTCGGCCCTTCGATTCCGCTAGTTTAGCCTATTTGGTCCATCAAGCCGCCCCAGAGGCGTGCATATCATCCACCCATCCCCGCAACCTCACTCTGGACACATAACTCACCTCCATCAACGCCGTGCACCACCCAGTCGTCATGTCATACCAGCGAGCCATCGATGCCGACGAGCGTTCGCGAAAGAAGCCCATGCGGGTGCTCGTGCTCGGCATGTGTCGCACCGGCACCTCGTCCATCGCGGCCGCCCTGCGCAAACTAGGCTACACTCCCCACCACATGCGCCTGGTGCTCTCCACGCCGTCCGACATCCCGCTCTGGCAAGAAGCCGTCTCCGTCACGCTGACCCCGCCGTCCGAACGCCAGCCGATCCAGCGGATGCAAGAACCATACGGCCGCGCCGAATTCGACAAGCTGCTCGGCGACTACGACGCCGTGACCGACCTGCCCGGCGTCGCCTTTGCAAACGAGCTGGTCGAAGCGTATCCGGAGGCGAAAGTCATCCTGACGAACAGGCCGTACGCCGAGTGGGAGCAGAGCATGCAAGCGTCCATCTGGAACCTGTTCACGTGGCGCCTGTTCAACTGGTGCCGGCTTCTGACCATCACGCAAATGGCACCTCTGATGTGGCTGCTGCACTCCATCTTCCGCGTCCACAACGGCAACCACTACGGCGGCCCGGAGGCGAAAGAGGGCTACGACGCGCACTATGCCAATGTCCGCAAGAGCGTCCCCAAGGGGCGTCTACTGGAGTTCGGCCCGGACTTTCGCTGGGAGCCGCTCTGCGCGTTTCTGGGCCACGACGTGCCGAAGGAGTCTTTTCCGCTCATGGACGAGAGCAAGGTCATGCACGACCAGCTGCTGCGAGCGTGGTGGGGCATGGTGCAGTACCTGGTCTTGATGGTTGTGATGCCCGGCAGTGTCGTGGTTTTGGGGGTCTTGTCCTTCTACTGGCGGGAGCTGATTGTGGACTGGTTCCAGGCGGGGTTGATGCGGTTCGAGCCGCTGGTCCAGGGCGGGTTTGGGTTCAGTGAGTGATGCTGTGGGGCTTAGGTATTCTGAATAATTATATTTTCCGCCATTGGCAATTATGCGCAGCTGGCCGGCTAGATGTTGCGTGTTTTTCCTTTGATCTTCATTTTGTCTTACGTCTTTTGCCTGGAAGAGATATTCTGTCCTCCTACCTTGCCCCGTGGAGAGAAATTGGAAAAAAACTCTTCTGCTCTCCGTCGGATAAACTTAACGCCGAGGCCACTTCAATTTCAGTTTCTCCTCCCAGTTTGTTTGTCTCCACACCAACCACAACACCTGCTCCCACACCTCAGGCTTTCCTACCCGATGGCCCCTAGCAAGCAGAACAAGCAACTTGCGGGCTCTACGCCCTTGGAAAAAACCGACTGGGGATCGATGGAAGATGAAGCCGGAGACGCCGCCCGCCCGCTCTTGGTAGCGGCTGAAGACCGCTAGCAAGACCTGACCGGTGACGACGAGGACGACCTCTTGGATGTGGCGCTGCTGCGGGACCCTAGCGTTTTGCACTTGCGCGATCTGCCGCGCGACGAGGTCCCTGAAGAATCGCGATGGGCGGCCGGCCTGGTTCGCACGATCGATACCCTGCACCGCAAGAACAAGAAGCTCGCCGCTCAGCACGCCGCGGACACTGAGATGCGGAAATATACTCACCTGAAAAACGTAAACACGTTATCATGGGATTGTCAGCGCGCCGAACAGGCGCTCAAGGAGATGGAGGCTGTCCACGCCGACGAGATCCGCGGGCTCACTCGGCGGCACGAGTCCGAAGTCGCCCACGTGCGAGAAGTGGCATGCTCGGACATCAACTCGGCCACCTTCAAGGTGACAGCAGACCTCCAGAAGGACACGAGTGCTGTCCGCAGCCGAGAGCGCGAGGTTAGCGCTGCAGAAGACCGGCTCCGGGCTCTTCAAGGCGACCACGAGCATGTTGAGTTGTTGCGGAAACGCATTGAAGGTCTCGCCACGATCGAATCGTGGAATGAGCATCAGACATCGCAGCGAGATCATATCGCACGACAGGCCAAAACAGCCATGGACACCGCTGCCGGAACTGGCAACAATACTAGACCGGATAAGAAGTCCTCTTCTGATATGAAGGGCAAAGGTAAATCCCAGGCCCCTACCGTCTCTGCAGCGGAGTGCAAAGAACCTTCCAAATTGAAGGGCATAGGTAGTAAGCACACCCAGACTGATGCCACGGGTGATGTTACACGGGCGGAGCGCAAAGAACCTTCCAAATTGAAGGGCATAGGTAGTAAGCACACCCAGACCGATGCCACGGGTGATGTTACACGGGCGGAGTGCAAAGAACCTTCCGAACTGAAGGGCATGAGTAGGCACACCGCCACGGGTGATGTCACGCGGGCAGACCATGAAGCTGCCATCCATCAGGCTCTGGAAGCTGGTGCTGTTATTATACTAGCTCAGGTCATGCAGTGGATAGCGGCATACGAGCTATTCCTGGAAAAGAACCTGTCGGCGGCGGACGCGCAGGGCAGGTGGGTGTCAATTGACAATCAGGATGTCCCATGGCATCCAATGCAAGCGGGATCCAACGCCGGGTACATGACCCAGAAGGTTTTGCTATGTAAAGAGCATGGACTACCGCATGTCGGCGTGAGACTAGTGCCGCTAAATGCGGATGTGTTCAACCCCCCGATCCCGAAAGAAGGGAAATCACTACCAATGGCGTTCAAACATTGGTTTGCTGCCCTCGGTTATGGCGCCGAACAAGCCCGCATGGAGTTCGAAGCTAGCTTGGCAGTGAAGACCACTGCCGCGGAGCCCGAAGCTGGGCCCTCTACAGGAACGGTCGCCCTTGAAGAAGTCATCGGCAGCTGGACCCTCCTCGAAAAGGGATGATAGTGACGAAGTCCATGGCGGAACTCTTGAAGCCAGGCCCCCTGGACACGGAGGAGCTCTTGACAGTGTTTTTGGGGGATTGGCGTGAGTGCTTACTCAAGCGCCGGGTGGAAATGGTGGGGTTATTTCCGAAGTCAAGTGAAGGAAGTTATCTTGTCTGAACCTATATAGTGTACTAGCTACTCTATACTTTGAATGCTCCTGGAAACAGCATATCTAGTCCGAATGCTAGTGATGTATAGGGCAGAGACGCACTAGTCATGTTATCGCACAATTCTTCTCTAACACGCATTTGTAAGGGGTAGTAATGTTCAGGAAGAGAAATTATGGAAAACCGGGCTTCTGCTAGATATCCCACCACTTATAACAGATGCGGAATGTTCCGCAGTTGTACCATGGTTCTGACAGCTTGGACCAATTCTTAATCTCTCTACAGCAACCCACGTAATTCCAGCACCCACAGTCTCGTTCAGCGCCCACAGTCTCGTTCAGCACCCACAGTCACGATACGTCGAGCTCATATGGATCGGTTCACGAGCCATTTCAGCCGTCGCGACAGCAATCCAAGACGGCATGAACTTCGAGCACGCGCAGAAGACCTCTTCCCTGAAGATGCAGAAGAAATTCGACGGTTGGAGGCTCGCATAGAGCTCCGCCGAGCACCAGCGGATCAGCCACCGCCGCTTGCCCAGCTTGAAGAGAATCGGCGCCAAATGCTCGACGAGAGCCACAGATTTGCACTGAACAATCTCCGTACTCAGATAGACGATCTGGAAGCCGAGAAAACCCAGCATGATGCGGATCACGAGGCCGCCCTTGAAGCGAAAGACACCGCTTACCGTAAGCTCAATGAAGAGCTTGCGAAGGCTCGCGACGCGCACAAGAAGACGCTTGACAAGAAGTACGTGGATTACAATGAGCTTAATGCCGCTACGAAAGCGCACGCTGAGGCGCTGGAACAGAAAGAACAGCAGATGGCGCAGCTTACAGAAAATATTGCGCAACGTGAAGCAAAGCTTGAGGAAGCGCGCAAAAGGCAGCGTCGAGAACACCATGAGTTTGATGAAGATCTAGAAGAGGCTGCTCAAAAGTGCAAGAAAGCGCTTGAGGAACAGGATGAGGAGGTATCCTGCCAGCAACCCCAGGGTGCTAGAGATCGAAAGGCATACCTGTACTTGCGATACGCACTCATTGACAGAGAGAACAACTTGTACATCAACATAGGTCTGTGTAGGCGCGGCCTCGCGTTCTCAACTCTTGACGACGTGCCTCGAGATATTGCTGAGCTCACTGCACTACTTTTCTCGGACCTCCGGGAGAGGCACGACAACTTTGAGTTCATCAGATAGCGTGTGCTGATCGATTCGGCCGTGACAAGCCCCGGTGCCGCAGGTGGAGCGGACTTGAAGTCTGGAACAGCTTTTACGCAGGCTGTTGCCAAAAGTAGTGCCGCGCGAGACGCGGACGTGAGGTCCAGAACTGTTTCTACGCAGGCTGTAGCCAACCCCAGTGCCGCGACAAAAGCGGACGGGAAGTTTGGAACAGCTTCTACACAAGTTACTCAAGCGCACAGCGCTCTACTAGCGCCGCATTCAAGCGGACACGGTCAGGAAGCAGGTTCAATGAACAACCGCTCCGATCTCGATCGCTCCGAGTCCACCATAGCGGACACCCAATTCAATGGCCCAGGTGACCCGGCTACCATGCAGGTCGGGCTTGTGCCCCACTCGGGCTCGTGCCCCACCAAACAACATGCTCACTACTACAAAGATGCGGTTATTGCAACAGCAGTACAAGCTATTATCGCGAGATTTTTTGTTTTTATTACTCTGTAGAGGCGTACGAATAAGTTTTACTATCTAAGTTTTCGCGAGAGAGTGATCGCGCGGCCCTGAGAGCTGACTTTGGGTGGAGGTGCTGGTGCAGCTTCTAGGGACGACGGACGAGCTGCAGCACCGCCCTTAGCTCGTTTTGGCTTGCACTTTGCTAGAGGTGCTTCTGAAGCTTTACGCTTGCCTCTATAGGAAATTATAGAGGCCTGCCTAGTGTTTTGAGTAGCTTTTCTAGCCTCCCGAGCAGCCACCTGTTCGGCCTTCATCCGATCTCGCACCTCCTTGGCTCTCTCTTTCGCAACACGACGCTCATTTTTCTCTTGCTCCTTAAGGAGCTTGGCAGCAGCTTGAAGCTCCTTTCTGTTTGACTTTGCTAGCCTTTTTTGCTCTTTTTGGTGTTGCTTTTCTGCTTCACGCTCACGTGCTCGCTCGAACTTAGAGGGCGACTAGAAAGTAGCACCACCGTGGTACTCCTCTTTACGCTGCAAATCGAGAGGTTTGCCAGCGTTCTTGCGCTGCTTCTTGGCAGTGAGAGCATCCCTCAGGCCGCTGTTCTCATAGTGTAGTACCTCGTTTTGAACCTAAAGTTGGTGTAGCGTTTGAGAGAGCTTCTGCGAGGTTTCTGCTAAGGTATCCTTTACTGCAGCACGTATAAGACGATCTATCTGCCTCTAGTCCTTAAAAAAGAGAACTAAGAGCCGTGCTTTACTCTTATCGTCGTCCTGTTTGCAGAAACGCTCGAGTACAACGTTAGCCTTTATAGAGGCAATACTAGTGGCTTTAAACGCCTTGAGGACTAGTTTTGTCGTGAACGTAGACTCTCAGGCACTCTAGAACAGCGAGAAAAAGTCTCCTTTCTGGACGGCCAGCAACTCTTGCGTTTTGAAGAAGTAATCGGTGAGCTTGGCGGAGTAGTTGCTGCTAAGAGGTTTGAAGCAAACCACGTCGAGAGGCTGCAGCGTATGGGTCGAGTAAGGAGGAAACACAGCCAGCAGTATTTTGTAAGCCTCGCAGTATTCGATAAAGTCTATTGAGAGGTAGCTGCCGTGGCCGTCGAGTATAAGAAGACGCCAATCTCGGCCAAGACGTGCTTTCTGCTTCGTTTCACAGTTGAAAACCTGCTCTAACTAGGCCAATCTGATGTCATTATTCGTCCATCCTGTTGTTGAGGAGCTCACAAACACGCCGTGCTTTTCTGCTTCAATTTGAGCTACCTATAAGGCTTAGAGTGTGCAGTTAGCTAACGAGTATATAAGGGCCAGCGACAAAACACTCCTATCTGCTCCAATAGTTGCCACGACTGTCACCTACTCTCGAGAGTTATCTTGAAGCGCCGCTCGGATCTTCTTTTGCTCCTATTGAAGCCGACTGAACACCCGTTTTGAGCGTCCTGTGACACTAATCATGAAGCTCTTTTTATCCATATTGTAGGTATTACAAGGATCTACTTTATACTGAACGATCTTGTGATGTAAGAAGTCAAAGTACAACTCGTACTTGCGTCGTAAGTCGGCCTAGTGGCGTACAACGTCTATGCCAGCGCTCCATTTAGAGATAAAATAGTCGCGGTTGCGGTTGATAAAGCGCGTAACCCAGCCATTGCCAACGTGTTGTTTTGATATATTCGACGCAAAATTTCGTATCATCGCCCTCGTAGGAGGTAGCCTACGAGCTGTTAGCCCTCCAATATACTGTACGAGTCCCTTCTCTTGTTGTAGGCTGAGTATTTGTTGCGAGGCGTACCCGGCTGCCCGAGGGCCTGTCTAGCCCGTCCACCTCCGCCGCAGCGTTGAGTACTCGACACCATGTTTTTTCGCGATACCCTGGATACTGAAATCTTCGTCTTGTTCGTGCGATTTAAAATCTGCAATCGCCTTATCAATCGGTGCCATAGTTGTTGAGTTATCATGTGCTGAAGAAGATAGGATGGGTGTGTTGTTTTGGTGAGGGTGGGGCACGAGCCCGAGTGGGGCACAAGCCCGACCTGCATGGTAACTTGCCTCAAGCAATGCAGTTGATTGGGCAACTTGAGAGGGCTCTTGCTGAATCCCAGCAGCGAGAGGCTCGTATACTTGCTGAGTTCCAAGAGCGGGATGTCTGGACGCAGCGCATGATGGAGCAATTTATTGCCTCCACCTGTGTGGCGCAGCAGTTTCAAACCCGAGGATATCTCTGAGTCAGGGCAAGCGGAATGGATTGCTGGAAAGCAGCCGCAGCCGGACCACCAATTTGGAATGGAGAGTACTTCGACGTCTCGCTGATGAGGGGTAGTGATTTGTTCAAGGGCAATGGGTTTTCGGGGGTGGATTTTGGTGGTAATGGAATGGAGGTACTTTGCTTTGGTTGAGTCGGTGATGAACAATCAATAAAAATTATGAATACGTAGTCTGTTCGTGCTTGTTCCGAGTCTACCATATGCTCCACGTTAAGATAGACATTCCCGAGGGTACCTGGGCATTTGAACAAGCTCACTCGTTCGCTCTCCCGCCCCATGCTCCACCATCTACTACCGCGCCACCACCAATTTCTCTCTCGCCATCGCCCTCTCCACCTGCTCCCGCGACGCCTTCATCCGTCGCGCCATCTTATTCTTCTCGTCATCGAACCCATACAGGGACCCCTTCTCCTTCTCCTGGCCCCACAACTCGCGATACACCTCCTCCTCGAAGTACATCGCACCGTCCATTCGCTCGCCCATCGGAATCACCACCCACGGCGCCCCCACACAGCACGCGCACCCAATCGTGATCTCGCGGACGCCCGTCAGCGTGCCCGCAAGTGGCGCATTTTTCACCTGCTTGGCGCTCTGCTCGTACAGGCGCTCGAAGTGCGGCGCGAGGTTGCGGTGCTGTAGGCGCGTGGCCAGCGGCGCGCGGTCCGCGGCGCAGCGTCGTCCAGCGTAGAGATAGATGCGAGCCAGGTAGTTGAGCCGTGCGGGGTCGGGGTAGGCGGCGTGGGTGACGAGGCGGATGCCGGTGGCGGAGAGGTGCGTTTGTAGGTCGGGGGCTAGGGCAGAGAGGTGGGAGATGGCTTCGGTGATGGGGATGGTGCTGAGAGAGGCGATGAAGGCGGGTAATGGGTTTGCTTTTTGCTTTTCGGTTGGGGATGAGTCCAGGCTGGTACCGCGTATGAATCTGCCCATGGTGTAAAGGAGGAGTTTGACGGGACGGAAATAACGTAGTTCGTCGCGGGGAGCCGTGTATATCGTATCGTGGCGGAAAGGAAGGTGTTCGGTAGTGATGTCGAGGGCAGGCGCACGCTGGATAGATATAGTGAACGTTGAGGAGTGGCGCAGTGCTCGTTGTAGGTAGTAGTTAGGCAGCCGTGGCATGTATTTATAGGGTCATGCTAACCAGATACCGTATAAACTTGTGAAGCTAGTAGACAGCTAGCAGGGGTCCGATCGCCTAATACCTACGTTCGTTCTCGAGCATATCTTTTTCGTATTAAGTGCGACTTTCAAGATACGCTTTTTCAACTCAATCTAATAATATACATTGCGTTATCTCCTTAGCTCTATACGGAGTTATGGCGATAAACCAACAGGTTGCTATCTTCAACGCAAGGTCTGTTGTATCTACTATAGTAAGTAATGTAGTATTAGAGCTAGAAGAGCGTAGGTGTGTGCAGTCCGGCTAGGTGGTTGGTCCGCAGCTAAATCTACTTGAATTTACACCTTTTTCCTGGCACTATATATGAATTTAGCAATTCATCAAGAAGTTGCTATCAGCTTTACAAAGTACTATTGTACCCAGCATAGCAGGTAATGTGGCAATAGAACTAGAGATCGTAGGGGTTTGCGTTCAGCCCTGGTCGATCGGCAGCGAGTGTTTTTCGGTTTGTAAATATGTACATATGCTAAGGGGCCTGGTGTTGCGGGTGGAGCCATGGTATGAGTGCGGGGTACACGTGAAATCTTCGTCTTCATCCTCACACCAACATTATTATTTCCCACGAGACGGGCATGAGCTGAAGACCCTTTTCATTTATTATCTACCAAAGCAAAGCACCTCCATTCCCCCATTACCACACCGCATATCCTCTTCCCCAGAATACTAAACTGCCCGCTCTCAACAACAATCTGAGTCCGCTACGCGCTACGAACCCGAATAGCGGCGTCTGTGAAGATTGAGCCGGTAAAGCTAGTTCAGGCTGCGTGTCTGCAAATGCTCCGACAATCTGTTAGGAAAGTGTTGACGGTAATGGGATTCTACGCGTTGTTGCAGCGTCAGAATCTCCGATCTACGTCAATGTCGGCACTGTTAGGGGTCTGCGTGTCTGTACATCGCAGCGTCAACCTTCTTCGACACATCGTGAGTGTCGGCACTATTCACGGCCCTCGTCTTTCAGAGTGGTAATCGTGTTGTTTTGAACTGGGGCTCACCTCGCTGGCCATGAGGCGCGTGATAGCGCTTACCCGCAGTGTTGTAGCACTGCTTTTTGGAAGAAGAAAGAAAAGAAAAAAAAGAGTAGCACTGCACTGTTACACTGCTGACTGCCAAGCGGCAGTTCAGTCTGTAGAAGTAAACCATTCGGCCTTCTCTATTTCAGATATTTCCTCTGAAAGGCCTTCCTGGGGACGCGACGGGTCTGTTCCTCCACGGTTAGAGGCAATTACCTGTTCCATCATTCGCTCCATCCGCTCGATTCGAGCCGCTTGCTCTCGCGATTCAGCGAGCATGCGAGCCTCTCGCTGCCGGGACTCGGCCAGTGCCCGGACAAGTTCCTCATTTGGTTGCGGTACTTGAGACGAATTGGCAGAATGGGATTCGGGCTCGTCTTCATCTTCCAACTTGACTTCTAATTTAATGCCCTTGGTAGGAACATTGCTACTCGGGGCATTAGATTGTCCGCGATGAGGCTGGAGAGAGTCAAGCATGTCCGCTATGCTATCTTGACCAGACCGGTCGAAATTAGAGCGGTTGCTTCTATGACCCGCATGGCCGCGACTGGCACCCCTGAAGCTGGTTGAGGTTGAGATCTGCTGGTAGGCGGGTGGTGACCTTCCACGGCGGTCCGCATAGTCCCGCTGGCGATACGAACCATGGCGGGGGGCATCGCGCTCTGGGGATCGACTGGACTGACTGGAGCGTCCTGGTCCGTGGCCACGTCGCGTATCCTGACGCGGTCCTCTTGGAGCAGAACGCGTTGAAGGAGGAGGCGGGTACGTTGGCGGCGGAGCATTGTATACTTGGTATCCGCCTGGTTTCTGAGGCGGTAGAGCGTATCCTTGTTGAGTTGGATATGCTGGGGCCCGAGGAGCCTGATATGGGCTCTGGTGGAGAGGATAGGCCGAAGCTGGCAGAGGGTAGCTCGAAGGAGCATACCCTTGTTGGGCAGCGCCATGCGCTTGATAGTATGGAGGATTGTAGCCCTGCGGGTGAACGCTAGGTGCTTGGAATTAGGGTGCTAGAGAACCCGTAAAACTCTGTGCAGCGCTGGGGGCTTGCAAGTAGGGGGGGCCATATTGCTCAGCGCTTAGCGCATGAGAATAGGCTACTGGAGGAGTGCGACCCTGCTGCTCAGCGCCGTGCGCATGGCGAGGGTGTTGTGCATCAGCATCCGTGTTCTTACCGCGTCTGCGCTCAGGTTGGTATTCCAACAAGGGCTCACCAAAGTGCGCCACGCACCACGCAGCTCCTGCCGCCTTCAGAAGCCTTGGGCATGGTAGCCCCCAATGCCTGTTGGGGCAATAGGGACAGCGTCCTTTGCATCCCCGCCAGTTCACGCGGTGCGCCAGGCCGCGCTCTTTGCCGCATGCAAGGCAATGGGTATGTTTGGGCTTCACTCCAGCGTCCCAAGGACACTGGACAAGCTTCGAGTCGTGGACTTCGTCGTAATGGCCCCGAGGAGGTTGCCCAGTGTTTCGTTGATGTGGCGGGTCGCCGCCTCCGTTCTGACCAAGGCCTAGAGGGCCAGAGGGAGCTTGGGGATGCTGTCGTGCGGCTTGGATGATGGTTGCCAGTTGATCGCACGAGGTGTTTGAGGTGAGAAAAGCTTTCTAGGAGGCGAAAGCTACGATTGTTGAACGGCCAAGGCGCTAACAGTGACGCTAGTGAAACAGTCACGTGCGGCGTCAGAGAACTCTTCCCAACGCAGTTAGCGATTATATGTCATTTGTACCAGTGAGACTTGATAGGGAGAGGAAGAGGTGTTGCGAGTCTGTGGAGCTGGTGGTGGAGAAATGTGATAATAGTCAGTAAGCTTACCATTTACAACTTTACATTCACTCCATGTACTTCTTAGTCCAACGGACTACAACAATGTTTTCATTAGGCCACTCTTCAACTAAAAGCACTTTAGTAGCCGTACCGTTATCCCGTACCCGGTTTAAATACACCGGCAATGTTCACCGACATCTCTGGGTTAAGGAGTTGATCAGCCGAATAGACCGAGAAGCTGATGTTACGATCAACAAGCGGTGTTGCCGGTTCCTGCTGATTCGAGATATGTCTCGTTCTGTAGGTCAGAGAGGCAACTTGCGAGCACGAGATCGTTCATGCTGTTGGCACCTATGGCATTACCTTAACAAATATTAGTAGAGTTTAGTTGTGCGTCGCCACGGAGTGCTAGTTTACCATCAGGATGAGTAACTACCTGGTCAAGCCAAAGTGGTTCTGTTCAATGAATAATGCGTGACTCAATCGGGTAGGGCAATAAGACAGCAAACACTGTGAGTGGCGAGGGGATGCACCACAATCCCAGCAGAGCGTTTGTACTCCGTACACCTGCCGAGTTCTGCAGTAACTCGTTTTGTGGACACATGTTGTACTTGTGACGGCATGTACACCGGACGACTTCGTAAAAGTCCAGCACCAAAGCTTTGTCTCTTTCAGCGCGCCATGTCTACCCCCTCGCCTCACTCACACATACATCTACCTTCTGAACCCGCAATGATCGCCTGGTAGACCAATCAATCCGCACGACAGCAGCAAGTCTGGATTTTGATTGGCAAAAGCTTGAATTAGAACTCGAGACGACTCTGCCCCGTCCGATGCGGTGGCATGCCGCAGAACTGACGAGAGTTTGCACGGCAATTTGAGTAGTTACGTAGAAGAAGAAACTTGCGTTACTACTATGCGGGGAATATCCGAGTATCAAGAAAAACGAAGTAGAAAAAGGATATAGACATTGAGAAAGATCATCAAACCAACACATCAGTTATATAAACCGCTGCAGCGCCCTGTTCGGTGCGCGCATGTCATCCATGCATCCCACACACTTCATATCATATCGTCGTAGCATATCTCGTCCTCACTTCTCCTTACGCGACATTGCCGTTGTTGACCAGCAGATTGGGGCTCCCGCTCCCGGCATTCTTGAGCACATCCTTCAGCGCGAGCGCCTGGATGCGCTTGCACAGCTCCTTGGGCGCCTTGGGGCCCTCGAGGCCAATCAGATAGGCGGCGAGGCCCGCGACGTGCGGGCAGGCCATCGAGGTGCCGTCGATAGTGTTCGTCTCATCCGGGCCGCCGATCCACGCGCTAGTGATCTCCTTGCCGGGCGCGAAGACGTCGACCAGGGTGCCGAAGTTGGAGAAGTCGGCGCGCACGTCGGCCTTGGTGGTGGCGCCGACGGTGCAGGCCGAGGGCGCGGAGCCGGGCGAGTAGCCGGCGACGTTCTTGTTGTCGTTGCCGGCGGCGACGGCGATGAAGGCGCCTGCGCTGATGGCCTCTTCGATGGCGTCGTTGGTCGTTTGGCTGAAGGTGCCGCCGAGGGACATGGAGAGGACGGCGTGGTCGAGGTGGCCGTTCTCTGTGGCGTGGTCGACGGCCCATTCGATGCCCTTCAACACGCCGGAGTTGGTGCCGGAGCCATCGGCACCGAGGACCTTGACTGCGATGAGGTTGGCTGCTTTGGCCTAGTAGTTCGTGTTAGATAAGTGCCAGCATTGCGCGTGCTAGGTAGAGGTTTGTACGTACAACGCCATATGTGGAACCAGCAGCCGTTCCAGCGCAGTGAGTGCCGTGGCCTTGATCATCTTCGCCTACGGCTCCATCGATGAAGCTTTTGCCGATTGTAGCACGGCCAGCAAATTCAGAGTGGTCGGTAAAGATGCCGGTGTCGATGATGTAGATGAAGGAGCCTTTTCCGGCGGAGCTGTCGTAGATGTAGTCGGAGGCACCAGTCTTCTTGTGCGAGAGACGGCTCAGACCCCACGGGGCATTCTTCTGCGTCACCGCCGTGGCGTTGCTAGCTTGGCGAGATTGGCGTAGGGGCGCAGTGGCATACATCTTGCTATCCGGCTCGACGGATTTGATGGCGCCCATGCCCTGGAGGATATCCAGGATAGCATCGTCGGCTTCGAAGTTGAAGCCCTTGACCTTGCCGACCGAGTAACGGCTGTGGGGTTCAATGCCGGCAACTTCGAGAACGGTGGAGAGGACAGCGTCCAGGAGCTCGTTGTCCTCGATCCGGGCAATCCATCGGCCAGGAATGGTGTTTGCGGTCTGGACACGGTCGATTTGGGGCACTGCAAGTACGGCCGTTGCCAGCGAAAGACTCCAGACGAGGTTCTTGAGGGAAGGCATCTTGAAAAGATGGACGGTTATCAACGAAGGTATTGATCGTGTTGCGTATTGGGAGACTGATTGCCACTGTGAGTGCTGGTGGATGCTACAATACTTGCACCCTGTGGGCGAGCCTTCTTATATGTCCAGTCGCGATATATCACCACCATGTCTTATCACTATCTTAGAGACGGCGCAGCCGCGGCATGCTGCGACAACGCGGATGAGGCGCAATCTGGATAGGAACCAATGCGCGCAAAACGTTGGGTCCGAATTCTCGCGGGGCAAGCGTCTGATGTAGGCAGGTACCTCTGCCGTACCAACGATTGGGACATGAACAGGATTGAGGAGTTGACGGAGAGGGTAGCTAGTGGAGCCTCCGGCTTCAAGTCAGATGAGGATGATCGACTAGCAGCGGCGGCTCCGCGGCTAGCTTAATCTACCCCTTTCGGACCTGCGATATCAACGCGTTGTTTGTGGGATGTACCTGGGGATCGGCCGGGTGGTTGCCTCCGCCACGGGCGATCTCTAACTGCAAGGCGCAGGAGCTCAGGTGTGCCAAGGACCTGTGTTTCAAACCGCTTCCGGTAGATCAACGTGTGGGGACGCGACAGGCTGAACTGCGCTGCGGCAGCCCACCGTCTCCCCCGATATCAGGGGGCCCCCTCGAGTGGCGGGACAGCAATTGGCGAGCAGAGTCCATAGTTGAAGACCGTATATGGGGGCGAGCAGACTTCGTGGCACCGTTGGAAACTGGGAAACTTGGAAAGACACGGCGGCGATGCGTGGTGCGAGGGTGCGAGGGTGCGAGGGTGCGAGGGTGCGAGGCGGTGGAGTGGACGCTACGGACAATTTGCCGCTTGGCGAATCAGAAGCCGGCGGTCCCGCAGCTGCAGCTTGCGCCGTTGGACGGGGCAAGCAAACACCGAGCTTCATGCCCGCGACGCACCACTCTTATCTGTACTGCTAAGGCGATGACTGTGGTTTTGGTGTTATGACGGCTGGTCCGGGTGCGCTGTATGCTCGTTTGGGTCTGCGAGAGGTTGATTAGCGGCGACACGACTGCGAACCCGCCTGAGGTCGCAATAGAGACCTGATAGCACGCCAGTTCAATGCAAAGAAACCCCTCACTCACAGATCTGCACTTCTTCATCAACCTCAGACACCATGCCCCTTGTATGTCATCCTGTCGACCACCTGACAGGAAGTCAGTCATCGCCATCGATTGCTGTTCCCGCTTCCCCTGCAAAGTTTGTAATCCCTGGCGCTCGAAGCCGTTCCCAGCGACTGTCCTCTTCCCCAGGCTTCGTCTCGCGCTTCGCGGTATCAGGCGGGCTCTTCCCCTCTCACTGCACATCAACGGTAGACTGCCCGTCGATTGATCCATTCCGGTGCTGGCCGCTAAGGCAGCTAATCGAACGAGTTGTACGGCGTAGCTTCGCCGGTGTGGCTGAAAAAGGAGCAATCCGGTGCTCGTCTCGCTGTTCGCGGTATCGGACGGGCTCTTCCCCTCTCACTTCACATCAACGGGTACTCCGTAGACTGCCCGTCGATTGATCCATCCCGGTGCAGCTAGCCCCGAGGCATCCGGTTGAATCAGGGGTACTGCGTATCCGTCGGAGTAGCTTCGCTGGTGTGGCTGAAAAGACGAGCGATCCGGTGCTCGCGATGGCGATGAAGATTCAAGGATGGCAGCCAATGAGGGCGCTCTGGACGGCCATGCGATGGAAGTTGTCGTCAAAGAGTCACAGTAATTTGCGCAGCGTCGCAACTATGACAAACCCGTTGCCTTTAGAGGAAATGTGTGTGTCAAAGTCACGCTGCTGGCCTTCGAGCTTTGCACAGAGATTTCGCGCCGAGGGAGCAGTCACGGTTGAGCCGAGACGCAGTGTATTGAGTCATGCCCGTTGCGTATCTTTCAAAACGAAAGTAACGCTTCTTGGCATCATATATATCCTAAGATGGCGCTGTTCAGATTTTAAATACTGCTGATACGGCTGACATGAGATGGCGGGCGGCTTCCCTCGGCTTACGCCGCCCTTACCCATGTTTCTCGGTCAGCTACGACGACACCGTCGCCATCCATCGTGAGGCTACTGACCTCATCATAGAGAACGTGCCTGGCACAGATGAAAAAATCTTCGTCAAGGATGAGTATATAAGGTACAGTAGGTGCGGCGGTAAGGGCTTATCATTACAGCAAGACATCATCGAGCACGCACACACACACACACATACACACAACCAAGCCACTCTTCAATCTACCAAGCATACCTCGTTCTCATTACAATCGACGACCTTCTCATCTACATCTACATTCGAACTCTCCCTGTCAAACTACTCTCCCAACCTCCGTCACCATGTCCACCCGTACCTCAGGCACCTCCACTCCCGTCCACTCTTTCGACGCCATCGCCCCTTTCGCCAGCGCCTCGCCAACCAAGCAGCGCTCGACGAACCCCGTCAAGAAGGTGTGGACCAGCATCAAGCAGCACGCCATCGAGCACCACCGCAGCGTCAATGCCGCGTATGAGGCCACCTACGGCTCCCGGCCCGTCGCATACTAGTCCATCACTACGCTCGCAATACCATCATCTCTTGCGAAACCGATTGTCCAAAGTTGAAGGCCATGGAAAGGAAATACCCCGGTAGAAGGCCCAGGGGATCGATGGAGATGGACGCGTGTGGGAGAGGAGCATTAAAAGTGATTTTCAAGGCGCATTATACCATACCATGCATAGCAGAAGTAGAACAACTAATATCTAATTGACATCTTTGGGCTCTCATCTACTTTCTCCACATTGTGTGACATGATTGTACCTTTTTGGGGAGCCTTTCCAGATCTTGGTAGCATAGATGCCGGACGGATAGCACAGGAATGGACCGGAGTTTGGAACGAGGTTTGGCGATCTGACGATTGTCGACAAGCGCTAGTCTGTCATGAGTCTAGCTTATGCGTTAGCTTTCACGTAGGGAAAGAACGTGCAACGCGTCACTTCCACCTCCCTCACCTCTTCTCGATGCTGACATCGACGGTTGATACTCCCTTGATAATTGTTAAAAAAACCTTTTCACTCCTTTGGGCAGCCGTTGCTGATGCCTAGAGACTAACGTCCGTCCCTGCGTAACGGGACACCCTGCGTGGCGGGACGCCGCAGACACTCCCCAACACAACATACGCAACAACAGGCTAAAAGAACAGATATTCTCGGAATAGTAGCCTTAAGCTACGAAGTCTAGTCTCTTCTAGCATCTTTTAGAAGCAGATTCTGCTTACTGTGCAATACAACAACTTGGTATAAGCATCGCGCGATCGCCTTGCTTTGGCTAGCATTTAGTGCGTCAAAAGCTCATGCACCTTGTTGAAAGTCTGTCAGCCTACAGCTTATTATATCATTATTCTATCCTAAGCACTGCGTTCGAGCTTAAGAGGTTGTCGTGCTGTTGTGCTAATTCCAAGTCCGCCTGCTAGATGTGCCCGATAATAAGGCCCCGCACACCGAGCTTAAAGTAGTTTAGCAGTAACTAATCGCCGCTGACACTAGATCTGTGGCTGTAGGCCGCTTTTGCCAAGCGCTCTACTCGGGCCCAAGGTTTCTCCGAAAAATCTCATGAGATTGCCCGTGCGTAGCACGGGCCTATCCCCCCAATTCAAATGTTCCCCCCAATGCAAACAAAATATCCTCATATAAATCAATCCCCGCCACAACGCTATATAATTAATTTCTGACACGATAGAACTCTTAAAGCCATGCCTCGCAATCCATCCGCCGCGAAGAAATACGCCAGAGAGGTATCCGAGCTGCAGATGCACGCGTCGCGCCTGCGAGCGTACAGCGCGCCCAACCTCAAATCTTACGCTACAATCCACAAACTGCCTTACGATCGCCTCCGCCGCGCCTATCTCAAGCTCCCAACGCGTTCAGATCGTGAGGCTTCAAATCAGCTATTATCGCCTGCCCAAGAGCTTGCTCTCGTGCGCTATCTCGACTCCATTGACGCCATCGGTTTAGGGATACGCCGCAGCCAGGTGGAGCAGCAGGCAACGGCGCTGCTAGCAGAGTCATATTTGGGTGTTGACGAGGCGCCTCCACCGCTAGGTACGAATTGGGCGCGCCGCTAGCTGCAGAGGCACCCAAAATACAAGCGCGTCAAGGCAAGGCCGATGGAGATACAGAGAAAACTCGCCCAGCAACCGGAGGCGCTGCGCGCCTGGTTCACGAAACTTGAGAGCCTCATTCAACAGCTAGGCGTTTTGCCTCGCGATACGTACAATATGGACGAGACTGGCTGCCGGATTGGCGTCGCAACCAGCCAGTACGTATACAGCCGATATGGGCGGCAGATTTTCATACCCAACGCCAACAACCGTGAGCTGATGACTCTCGTGGAGTGCGTAAGCGCTGACGGCGAGGCGATCGCGCCTATGGTCATTGTCAAAGCAGCTACAGTTATGGAGCACTGGATACCTGACCTGCCTGAAGATTACTTTATACACGTTAGCGACAGCGGTTACAGCAACGATCAGATAGCTCTTGACTGGCTCATACACTTTAACAAGATGATGGAGAAGCGAAGGCTAGGCGTATGGCGGCTGCTACTCGTTGATGGCCATGGATCTCACGAGACGAGAGAGTTTGCTCAATACGCAGAGGATAACCGTATACTTTTGTTTGCGCTGCCACCTCATACGACTCATCTGCTGCAGCCACTTGACGTTGGCTGTTTTCAGCCACTGAAATGGTATCACGGTCGCCAGCTAGACTGGGCTGCTCGCTCTGGGTCAAAAGATATAAGCAAAGCTGACTTTCTATCAACTATCGCAGAGATCCGACGTCTCACGTTTACCCGCAGCACTATTTTGAGCGGCTGGAAACGTACAGGACTCGCCCCGTTTAAGCCAGAGATCGTACTTGATCAATTGAAGCTACTAGAAGGTTGCCAATCTAGCGACGACGACGAGCGCACGCCTCCGCCGCCTGTACGCTCTACAACGCCTATAATTATCTCCTCGCCGCCGCGGCTTGCCTCGTCACCATCTCGGGCGCCTATCCGACGCTATAACCACGTCAAAATCGACTTCCAGCAAGCGCAGCTTGTACGCCGAGCCTACACGCCCACAACGCCAGAGCCGGCAGAGCTAGAGCCAGGTGACGCCGCCTGGCACACGCCAAAGACCATACGCCAAATACAGGCGCAGGAGCCTTTCGTTCAGGCTGTGCTGCGTCAGCACCTCCCTCGAGAGGTTGCCGCCAGCGTTATCAAACACTAGATAGGCGTCTCTGCGCTCGCTCGAACGGCTGAGGGCCTACAGCGAGAGCTACGTAAAACAGAGGCAGCAGTCAACGCTAAAGATGAGCGCCGTCGTCGAAAACGGCGTGCGCTCGGCGTCAAAGGCGGCCCCATATACGCTCAAGACGCGCGCGCGATGGTACAGCAGCGGCAAACTGACGACGCCGCTCGCGCTGTGAGAGACGTCACCGCCAAACAGCTTCGTCAGGTTACTGTTTTGCTTAACAAACACCTCAAGATATTGCCTACAGTCAGGAACTGGGGCACAAAGTACGTCAAACGAGCAGCGGCAGGCGTCGTCGTATACCGCGAAATGAACCGCTGGGTACACCCTCTCAACGATACCCGCTTCAACGATGAGGCAGCAAGCAAATTAGAGCGTATACAGCAGCCAAGCAGCCTCAAATATAGGCGCAAAACAACTAACGAGTTGACGCCGGCAGCCGACGTAGCTGGCCAGGTGCGTTGCCTAGTTGACCCGTACAACAAGCTCATCATCACAAAGCTACAGGAAAAGCGCCTACAGGACGAGCAGGACAGCGAGATGATAGCAGAGGAAGACTCCTCACTGCCTGCTCACCTATCTCGTTCACAAAGCGTCAAAAACGAGTCACAACCTACCTATACAGAGTTGCCAGATGGTGCCGCTGATGGGCGCTCTCGCGACGACGAGGCCAGCGACGCCAACCTTGCAGATCCTGATGATGCGCAAAATGACTGGGGCCTGCAATAAGGTGTATAGATTAATTCTACGGGTTTACAATGTCTGAATTAAGCGTGGCTAGCTAACAAATTGAGACTGCAGTCCACCGTTTGCATTGGGGGGAACATTTGAATTGGGGGGATAGGCCCGTGCTACGCACGGGCAATCTCATGAGATTTTTCGGAGAAACCTTGGGCCCGAGTAGGACATATGCATGTCCTTTATGATGACTCGGCACCCCATGCTACTAACAACTTCACCACCGCCTCCTCGCCTCTAGCTGAAGCCGCTTGGAGTGCGTTGCCGAAGTGTCCACCCTGCGCGTTGACGTTGGCGCCCTTGTCGAGCAGCGTCTTCACTACTGTCTCGTGGCCTTGGTATGAAGCCGCTTGGAGTGCGCTGCTAAAGTGTCCACCCTGCGCGTTAACATCGGCGCCTTTGTCAAGCAGCGTCTTCACTACTGTCTCGTGGCCTTGGTATGAAGCCGCTTGGAGTGCGTTGCCGTAGGCTCCACCCTGCGCGTTGACATCGGCGCCTTTGTCAAGCAGCGTCTTCACTACTGCCTCGTGGCCTCGGTATGAAGCCGCTTGGAGTGCGCTGCCGAAGTGTCCACCCTGCGCGTTGACATCAGCGCCTTTGTCGAGCAGCGTCTTCACTACTGTCTCGTGGCCTTGGTATGAAGCCGCTTGGAGTGCGTTGCCGTAGGCTCCACCCTGCGCGTTGACATCAGCGCCTTTGTCGAGCAGCGTCTTCACTACTGTCTCGTGGCCTTGGTATGAAGCCGCTTGGAGTGCGTTGCCGTAGTCTCCACCCTGCGCGTTGATATCGGCGCCTTTGTCGAGCAACGTCTTCACCACCGCCTCGTGGCCTCCAGCTGAAGCCGCCTGAAGTGCGTTGCCGTAGTCTCCACCTTGCGCGTTAACATCGGCGCCTTTGTCAAGCAGCGTCTTCACTACCGCCTCGTGGCCTCTAGCTAAAGCCGCCTGGAGCGCGTTGCCGTAGTCTCCACCTTGCGCGTTAACATCGGCGCCTTTGTCGAGCAGCGTCTTCACTACCGCCTCGTAGCCTTCAGCTGAAGCCGCCTGGAGCGCGTTGCCGTAGTCTCCACCCTGCACGTTAACATCGGCGCCTTTGTCAAGCAGCGTCTTCACCACCGCCTCGTAGCCTCCAGCTGAAGCCGCCTGGAGCGCGTTGCCGTAGTCTCCACCCTGCGCGTTGACATCGGCGCCTTTGTCGAGCAACGTCTTCACCACCGCCTCGTGGCCTCCAGCTGAAGCCGCCTGGAGTGCGTTGCCGTAGTCTCCACCCTGCGCGTTGACATCGGCGCCTTTGTTGAGCAGCACCTTTACCACCGCCTCGTGGCCTTGGTATGAAGCCGCTTGGAGTGCGTTGCCGTAGTCTCCACCCTGCGCGTTAACATCGGCGCCTTTGTCAAGCAGCGTCTTCACTACCGCCTCGTGGCCTCTAGCTAAAGCCGCCTGGATCGCGTTGCCGAAGTGTCCACCCCACGCGTTGACGTCGGCGCCCTTGTCGAGCAGCACCTTTATTACTGCCTTGTGGCCTTGGTATGAAGCCGCTTGGAGTGCGTTGCCGTAGTGTCCACCCTGCGCGTTAACATCGGCGCCTTTGTCGAGCAACGTCTTCACCACCGCCTCGTGGCCTCCAGCTGAAGCCGCCTGGAGCGCGTTGCCGTAGTCTCCACCCTGCGCGTTAACATCAGCGCCTTTGTCAAGCAGCGTCTTCACCACCGCCTCGTAGCCTCCAGCTGAAGCCGCCTGGAGCGCGTTGCCGTAAAATCCACCCTGCGCGTTGACGTCGGCGCCTTTGTCAATCAGCAGCTTTACTACCTGCTTATGCTCTTTCTCTACTGCCAATAACAGCGGTGCGTGGTTTTTACTATCTGTAGCCTGTATATTGGCTTTTTTTCTTAGCAACTTTCGCGCCGTCGCTTCTTGGCCATGTCGGGCAGCCCACAACAGCGCTGAGCTTCCAGACTGTTGTACATTGTAGCAGTAGAGGTAGCTATTTAGGAGACGGTAAAGGCGGCAGTTGGCTTGTGCAATGGCGTTAATATCTCTCTCAGATTCTAGGTTTTCTGATATATTTCGGAGTAACTCATTTGGTAGATCAAGCAGTGGCATTGCTGAAGTAGCACGTGTTGTGAAGGAAGCCCAAAAAGAGAGAGTTGAGAATAATAGTAGGGCAAGCGGCGGCAGGGTAACTAAGCCACCAGGGTTCAGCGTTACGTAGCCTTGCTTCTAATCTGAGCTGGTTTTTAGGTAGCTAGGTACACAGCTATGCAGCTACAGATCTAGCGTCAGCAGCAATATGTAAGGGAAAGATCGGATAGTTGAGGTAATAACTAGTTGATTGCGTTATCACGAGAAAATACGTACAAGGAGCTCGGTGAGGGCCGGTAGAAGCCTAATCACCGAAGCTCGGAGCGGAATAACGTTGTTCCGGTAGCCCGTGCGGGAGCCCGCGGAGGATCCCTGACCCAATACGTTACCGCTAAGCTACTTTAAGCTCAGTGTGCGGGGCTTCCTCATCTAGCACTTCTGGCAGGCAGACTTAGAATTGACACAACAGCACGACAACCTCTTCAGCCTAAGCGCAATGCTTAGGATAAGATGGTTATTGCTTGCGAAGCAAGCATATAAAGCCCGTTCCCGATGCAAAGAAGCGAACACGCTGATTCGTCCGAAGTATTTCGCGCTAAAACGGATGCGAGGCCTCTGATTGGCTGAGAAATGTCTGCATCACATGACGTCGGGAAGATCAAAACGAAGCTCCGTGATGACGTAATCTCACGAGCCTTGGCACCGCCGCGCTAAGCCTAACTAGGTGGACTATCATCGAACAGCAACCTTACTTACGAAAAGTTTTCAACCTCTTTCGCAAACTACCGTCCGCGAACTCGCGCGCAGCAATCTATCCCTCAAACCGTACGTATAAATCGCTCTGCGCGATCGTTTGCAGTCGCTCACTGACTACGCTCCTGCAGCGTTACCTCGCAGCTTCACCTCGCGATTTGGTCGCTCGCAGCTTCAAATCTCTCGCGAGATGGCCACAGCAGGTGCAATGCCTCCGCCTGGCCCTCCTGGTGGCGAGCCTCCTCGTAAACCACCTGACAAATCAATGCCGCCCTCTCCCCCTCCATCGAATTGAACCTGCCGTCGCAGTGCAAAGCACCCTATCACTGAGAAAGACCTAAAACCAGACGGCCGAACTTACTACACCTAGTGTCACATCTGTCGCGGAGCAGGCGCCTCAGCCAAAGCTTTGGTAAGTCCTTTACTTGCTTTTACAATCAACAAAGCCCGCCGCAAGCGAAAGGGAGGTTGGCGGGGGTCTCCCCCGCTATATAGTTGACGAGAGCTACTTCCTCAGGTGTCGCAATGTCTGCGCGGCAATAAGACGAGTTAGTGAGATCTACGCCCTTAGACAGCTGTCTGGTGCGGTATATGGCCTAGTCTTTGACCTAAAGGTTCGTTTGCGTAGTTGCAAACTCAAAACCTCGCTATAACTCCGTTTGTTCTGACGCGCGCCTTTGGAGGCTGTCGTTAACTCTTCCTGTAACAAAGTTGTACTGCAGAAACGCACTAGTCCAACGCCGCCGCCTCACCCAGGACCTCTACCCCGAACGCCTGGCCTAGATTTCTTACAGCCAACCGGCTCATCTCTCGCGCGGAGTCGTAGCTCGATCGATTTGAGAACTGCTGTGGGTGCTCCTTTCGTCATTGGGAGCTCTTCAAGCGGTCTCTCTTCAGTTCCAGCCTCGTCGGCGACAGTTGGACGGGCCACTAGTTTGTTGCTAACTGCCGGACGGTCTGCTATCGCGTCGTCTTCACGATTGCCGTCTACACCTAGCCGCTTGCCTCGTGGATCCGTTACGCCGTCGCGGCCGCCTATTCCGTCGTTCCTGCCTCGCGGTCAACACAGTGATGACAGCCCCACGACAGCAGCGGCGCGTCGGCAGATGATAAACACGCAACGCACTCATCGAACTCAGCGTCGTGCTGGGGACGATCTATCGTCTACTCCATCGTTGTCGCAACTCCGTCAAGAGTTTCTTGGAGTGCCCGTCACCCCGTTCAATGCCAACATCGATGAACCAGATTATGAACCTGAACCAACACACTCTCGTGGATCTGGCCGGTCCCATCGCGGTCGCGGTAGGAGTGAGTCTGTCGGCGCTCGTGGCTACTCTCGGTCGCAGACTCCATCTCCGCTGTCTCTTAGGCCACCGTTTTTCATCTGCGAGAGACCTTGCGACGTCCCACATGCGTCTCGCCTCATGCACGACATCATCAACCGTGTTTGCGCCTACTGTATTGAGGGCACGTTGCTCTACGGTACTCTAATCGGCGAGGAGAAGCGATACTGTATGTATTGCAAAACTAAGCGCGCTCGTCACAGATTCTTCGAGGGTACCCCCAATATTGAAGGCGAAGAGTTGGAACTTTGCCTGTACTGTCGAAGCTTGTCCGCTGTCCCGCCGGCGTCCCTCAGAGGCCTATCTTAGCATAGCGAGTTCGACCCTTCATCACAAGCCGGGCCTACATCGTCACAATATGGGTCCTCGATTCTCTCTAGTTCGTTTCCGTCGGTCTCACATGCCCGCGCTTAAGGTCGGCCCCGGCCAGGTTTCACTCAGCGTCAACGTCAGGATAACATCGACTTTCTAAAGCAACCAGATCCAGATCTCGATCTTGAATCTGAAACGTGGCCCGAGGATCCCGCTTTGACTGATCGGGACTATCAGTTGCTCAAGGATTTCCACAAACGCATTGACAAGGAGTCTCTCGAGACATGTGGTCGCTGTCATGAGCGATGGTTTTACATGGGTTTAGATAACGATGGTGTTTGCGCGTCCTGCAAACGTGTCGATCGCGACATTATTGAGGAGCCTTTGCTCTATCTATACCATGCGGAGAACGACATGGATCCTAGAGCTGTTCCCGCTTACCTTCCACCTCTTTCTCAGGTCGAGGAGATGCTGATTGCTCGCGTCCACTGTTTTGTGGAGGTTCGCCAGGTTCGTGGCGTTCAATACAAGTATCGCGGCCACGTCGTCAACTTTTTGTGTACTACGGCAAAGGTGTACAACAAGCTCCCCTTATTGCCATCTGATCTGGACATTATCATTCTTCGACCAGCGAACTGGAGAGATGATCCCCGTCTCAAGCGTTAATTTTGCAAGGACTACCGCGTGAGGAAGTCTGCAATTACCATTTGGCTGAAGTTCTTGCGTCAACACCATCCAGGCTACCAGGACATTGAAATCAACGACGAAAACCTTGACGCTCTGCCTGATGACGCGTTTGTTGACGATGATCTCATGATCAATGAGTTGGAGGACGTGAACGAGATTGATCGCTCGATCCCTACCGATGATGACGAGGAGAACCCTAACTATGGCGCCGTCCCAGATCTCCATGCCGAACGTGATGAGATGGCGGAAATTGAGGCTCAGCTCAATGACGTCGATCCAAATCTGCGGACGATCGGCAGACAGCCACGTCGTGGTCCAACTATGAGTATGGCGACTCCAAGGCGAACTCCTATCTCCGAGTTAAACAAGGTCCATTCGCTATTAAGCTAGGCGTTTCTAACACTGTTTCCCTACGGTCATGCAGAATACGTTAGCACCCGACTGCGCAATGTCGAATATTCAGAATACGTCCGCTATCTCCTGCTTTACAAAGACGCGCGTTTTGCCCAACACTCTTAGTTTTAGTACGTCGTTTTCAACACTATTATAAAGAAACAGGTTAATACTCGCGCTAGGTTTTTTGTACGCAAGATCGCTCTACAAGAGCAGCGAAAGTTGTCTCTAGATAATCTTCGCTAGGCATTTCAGAATAATAGTCCAGAAGCTAAACAGTTACTTAACTCTATTACCTAATACTCTAGCAGTCTTCGAGGCACCCGACTTTTCTGAGGCGGAAAAATAAAGCAACTCGAATCAATGGTCCGCCAAATCGGCTGTTCCCACGTGTTTTTGACTTTCTCCGCCGCGGATTATTATTAGAATTCCCTCATGCAGCACATGCCGAAATATAATAAGTAGAAGAATGCTACACCTGCTCAGCGTATCCGGATCGCCTAAGAGGCAGTTAAAGACAATCCTGCTATCGTTGCCTATCACTTCTATCGCCGCTTCAACGTATTTCTAAAAGAAGTTTTGAAACCCAAACTGAATATCGTCGATTACTAGCATCGATATGAATGGCAGGCACGTAGCAGCGCTTATAACCATAGTTTGTATTAAATTAATAGTGCCTCTAATCCTGAAAATTTACTTACCTTCGAACTACAGCAGAAGTTTGCCGATTACTAGGGCATGCATGTCGTCGCAGTCAATCCTAAACCTACCCGTGGATATTAGCAAACCTATGAGAAAAGGTTACTAATGTCTATTCCTAGGACCGAATTGGATAACAAATTCAGCCTCCTGTCTCAATTCGTTAACCAAGTTTAGAGTTACGAACACAGCAAGTATTACTGCCTTCGCACTGTCAAAAACAGCCGCTCACCTGTTCAAGAGTGCCGTTTTCACATGCCCGAGGATCTCCGCGATCGAGCAATACTTGGCTCCTAGCCTAGCAAAGATTAGCTACGCTTTCTACCGATCTAGAATAATCCCATGTTGAACAAGTACAATCGTACTCTCATTATAGCCTAGATGGCCAATATCGACACTTCTCCCTGCACTAATATGAAAGCGGTTATTGAGTATATTGTTAAGTACGCTGCCAAAGCTAAAAAGAAATCTTTCTCTTTTAAAGAGATGGCAACAAAGTTGGTACCGTACGTTAATGAGACTCAGCTTCTTCAGTCGCTCGTTACCAAACTCATGAACAAACTTATCGAAGATCGAGATTACTTCGCTTAGGAAGTATTTCACTATCTGCTTGATCTTCTATTGAGTTAGTGCTCTCGTACTACAGTCAGTGTAGATTTGCGCCTAGAGCGTAAGCAACCTAACCTGTATTAAGTTGAGAGAAAGGAGACTCGCCGTAGCATGTCGTTGCTTCAAAAGTACAAAGAGAGGCCTAAAGATTTAGAGTCTGTTACTTATCTCACTTTTTTACGCTCACACAACTATCGGCGGCTATACAATCTTCGACCTCGTGCAAAAAAGCGTGTACTCAACCTTTAGCCTCGCTATAAGCTCGACGACGTTGAGAACTACGATCGCATTAACCTCATGTTGCATCATCCGTTTCGTTACGTTGATAACCTCCTTGAGATCTCTAGTCTACATTACGAGCGTTGTAGTTTATTTATAGAAGCCTACGGTGATTGCCTCGATATTTGTGCTCATCCTTCTAACGGACTCGACGTTGCGTTACCAGATCCTCTTGAATCTGTTCATGAAGATGCTGAAGATGATCTTGCTGAAAATAAAGCTAACAACATTGATGCAGAATAGAGTGAACTTGCGCGTCGCCTGCCTAACCGCGCTGGAGATAATCTAGATCCAGAAGACTGCCTCGGAAATCGCCCTATGAATCTCTAGGCCGTCTGGGATAACCGAATCAAGACTCATATTATCAACCGAGACTACTGGAAAAAGCAAAAGACGAATCATCCTATCGCTATTCAGGCGCAGTCTAATGTTCAGTATGCTAACTTTACAGTCAAACAGAAGTTAATTTATAATGTAATTATCAACGATTATGAAGACAGGATCCTTGGACTACTCTTCGCTCTTATTCGACTCCATTTGGAGGGCCCTAGCGGTACCGGCAAGTTAGTCATTATCATGGCAATCTGTACCGCGCTCGAACGCCGCGCCAAGAAAGCAAAAGAGCGTGTACTAGTTATTCGAGCAGCGCCTACTAGTGTAGCTGCAAACAACGTCATCGGGCGAACCCTCTATGCCCTGTTTCGATTGCCTATCAAGCGAAAGAATTACGAGCCTCTAACACGTTAAAATTTTTAGTCAATCCAGGCCTCCTTCCGCGGCGTCCACTATCTCATCATTGACGAGAAATCAATGGTTAGTCTTAATTAACTCGCCTTTATCGATTACCGTTGCCGCGAGATATTCCCCGAAAACGCCGACGTCGATTTCGGCGGTCTCAACATTATCTTTGTAGGAAATTTCTGTTAACTGCTACCTGTGGGTGATAGTCTACTGTACAGTACTAAGCCGACAACGAACACTAACTCTGTCGTTAGCCAACGCCTGTACAAGCTGTTTAATTAGACAGTTACGCTAACTTAGGTCATGAGGCAACAAGGCGATAATCAGCAGCTATTTCGTATAGCGTTGAACAATCTCTGAAACAATCGCGTTACTGTGGAGGATTGGAAGCTGCTAACTTCTTGAGTAAAGGCAAAGTTATTCGTTGATAAGAGAGCTTAGTTCAAGGACGCTGTCTATATTTACGCCAAACGAGAGGAGGTATCTGTTTTCAATTATCTCTAGCTTCGGTTGAACAACTATTCTGTCCTCCGTATCGCCGCCGATTACACTAGTCCCTAGGCAGAAAAAGCAGACAGTGATGAGGCTGGAAATCTCTACCGGTTCCTCTCCTTTTCTATCAATTGCCGCATTATGCTCTTGGAAAACCTGTGGACAGAAGCCGCTCTCGTTAACGGAGCGGTAGGTACTGTTCGTGATATTGTATAGCCTATTGGTACAGTTGATCCCCGAAAGGAACCACCCCTAGCTTTGCTCGTTGCGTTTGACAAATACGACAGCCCTGAATTGCTCCTAGATCTAGATACAAATCAGAAGCTGGTTCCCACAGTTGCTATCAATCAAATCAGTCAGGCCGAGGCCTCTGGCCTGATTTGACTGGTGTTTTCAAGAGAGGTGAATTGAATTGATTGACTGACTAATCAACAACTCTCGGCCTGATTGAGATCAGATTGATAGACTGCAAACAGATTGATAGACTGTAATCCAAATAGCGGAAATTGCCGGCAGATGGAAGGGAGGTTAGATTTGTATGAGATTGCCTAGGCGCTATTACCCCAGTCCCATATACTGTACAATTGATCGATTGCCTCTTCAGTAAGCGGAGTTGTAGCTCTATCCTTGAAGCCAGCCCTGAGCCAGCATCGTACACAGTGAATTGCCGCGAGTAATTGAGGCGACAGAGCTCTACGCTTTGGCTCTAGGAGATCGCCGACCTCACTAAACATACGTTCACACTCACAGCTAGATGCCGGAATTGATAGTACGTCAATAGCCAGCTGGCTGAGGTTGGGATAGAGCTGCTTCATGCCTATCCAATAGGCAATCGGGTCAATTGAATGGGGGTGATCCGATAGGAGATAAGGCTCTCGTCTCCAAAGCTCGTACTCGTCACTGCTATCGGCAACTGCTCTGCCTTGTACCGGATTTGTGAGCAGATCAATGCTTGCCTGTATATCTAATACCTTGACTTTCTTGCGTAGGCGTTCCAAATCTAGAGTCTCCTTCGGCTTGTACTCACTCCATAGCGCCTGAAAAGCAGCATCTGATAAGGCAATCCAGCCGGGTTGATCTGCCTATGAGTTTTGACAGTAGAACTTCGTGTTTAGGTGCAGTATTGTAGCGGCGTAGTACGCTGGTGAGTCATCAAGTTTCTCCTAGTACTTTTGAAGCTTTTGCCACGCTGCGCGTACGTTGATAGCTAGATGATCCTCTGGCGAGTCCGCCTGGTTGTAATTGACGCTCTCGTATTGCTGCGCAATCTGCTCGTAGGTGTTGAGTACGTACTCAAAGGTAGGGATAACGTCATGTAGCGCACCAAATCTTCTACTGTTGCTTCTGCCTTCAAGGCGCTTTGTAGCAACCTTCAACGGCTGTAGAACCTCAATGTACTAAGTAATAACACCCCAATCTGCTGCGCTCAATCCAGTTGACGTCATCTACGCCGGAGACTCAGCTATCTGATTCCCGCGGGCAGAGGCGTACGCAGCGGCCGTACGCGTATTCTCGATATAGTACTGTATGTAGGCATCAAGCGGATTCTTAAGCCTCTCGACGGCTCGCTCAAACGCAGAGCAGAAGGAGTTCTATCTAGTTACTACTGGCTTGATCGGCGCAATCTGTTTATATGGCTCCTGTTGAGCCTCTGCCTCCTTGCGTACAAAGCTGTACAGCAAATCGTACTGTTGAGGTGTTTTGATGTAGTGGAGAACATCTATGAGAACACCTAGCGGGCTATGTTTGCGCCAATCTAGCAACAATCTCTCCTCAAGCGCATGCTGAGTCTCTTCGTTTTCAAAGGCCTCTTTATTCACCCCAAACATGATTGTTTGCCCTATAAGATTGAGGGTGTGGGGGCCGCAGCAGAGTTGCCAGTGATCTGCATTAAAGCTATACACCTTCGCCAAATAATCCACGGCAGGGTTGTTATTGCCTGCGTTATCTAAAATAAAGTATCCTATCTTTTTAGAGTGAATATTGAAGCTCTGGAGAGTTTTCTGTATTACTAGAGCAATCTTTTCACCTGTGTGGGCACCAGATAGCTGTGGAAGAGAAATCGAGAGATCTTGGATGCGACCCGCCGAATCCGCGTAGTGAGCAACAACACCAAGATAGCCTTTCTTGCCTCCTTTTACAGTCCAGCCGTCAAACGATAGGTGTATTTTACTCAGCGCGTTCGACAGGTCCTCTATTACTTAGGGTTGTAAGTAATTGAACAGTCGCATTGTATATCTAGCTACACTTTGATGATTCTTCCATAGCGCCCCAAGGGCCTTCGGATTAGCCATCTGCAGCAGATTCCTAAAAGCAGGCGTCTCAAACTCCCTCAGAGGGTGATTGTTTGCCACTAGCTACTCAATAGCTGCTATTCGAAACCTCTGTACGTCAAAGTTGCCTAGCGCGTTGCCTACTGCCTGCGGGATGACGATGCCGCTGTGTATAAGTTGCTGTATTGTACGCTGGCCACCTAGCAAAGGTGCTTCCATCCGCTCGCCCGACGGCGTGAGGTTGTGGCCTCGTTTTTTGGCCTGTAGATGAGCTGCAGCAGATGAAGTTGATGTACTAACGTCGTATAACCCACCGCCTCCCCGGTCTATCGTTTTATCTCTATAGCAGTACGCGCACACGAAAAATATCCGCTCAGGGGCCCGGCGGAGGCATACGCGATAGCCATGACGATAAATCCACAACTTCCGGTGTTTCTGTGTACGCAGCGGCGCCATATAGTCGGGCAACCGATCCCAGTCAATCCCATTAAAGTTATCTTCAAATCGTGCGTCGAGAGCTTCGTCGGGGGCAGGCAATTCACCCTCTGTAGCGGATGGGGCGACTGAGGTTGCAGCGGGTGCAGGCGATGGATCACGGCGCTCACGCATCTCCACTTCGAAAGTTTGGGTACTCTGCGTATCGGCGGCGGCAGCTGCGGCGGCAGCGCGCCCACGGCGGCGAGTGGGACGTTGGCTCATTGTAAATACGGCTAACAAAGTGAATGGGGGCAATTGACAGTGATGGGCGAAAATTTGCGGGTGCAGAGTACTCAGGGGCGTGCGCTACACTAGTTGACTCGTACGCCTGCCGATCGGGGGCCAAAACAAACACCAGAAATCCTATTACGAACTCGCCATACGCCAATCTCTACAGCCTCAAAAACGGCCCCATCTGTACGAGTGCTATATGGGCCCTTTGGCTAACTCAGATCTCTGATAGAAAAAACAATCAATCCGTTTCTAACTTTCCAATCAGGCTGGCCATCACTGATTGATTTGACTGCAAAAAATCAAGAGAGTGAATTGATTTGATTGACTTATTACATAATCAATCAATCAATCAGTCGACTGCAACGAGACTGATTGTTAGCATCTGTGCTGGTTCCTATCCTCCGGGTGAAGCGTGAATAGTATAGGGGCAGTACAGTTTGTACCCGGACTCAATTTCCTGTTACTGTCGCCTATGCAATCACCATTTACAAGAGCCAAGGTATTAGCGTTGACAAGGCTGTTTTGAATATCTCTGGACGCAAAGATTTCGCTCCAGGCCTTACTTACGTCGCTATCTCCCGCGTTCGGTCACTCGGAGGTCTCATGTTCGAGGAGCCATTCGAATTTCGCCGCCTCAAGTTCAACGTTACCGACACCAGCGTCATGAGAAACGCTGATTATCAACGCCGGTTGGCTCAGGAGATTCAAGCAGAGGTCAGTTTCCTAATCCAGGCTTAGTGGCCTATTCAGTAACTAATCGCGTACAGGGTGATACTGACTTCCCTGATCTTGGCGACTTAACCGACTTGCCATCTATCCGACCGCCTGAGAGCTCCGACCGACGCGTGCCTACGTCGCAACTCCCCAGTGAATTGATTCATGATCTCTCCAGCGATTTCTCTGTGCTTCATGTCGGAAATCAGGGTCAGGGTCAGGGTCAGGGTCAGGGGTCATCGTGGCCCCCTGTGAGCCATCGCCGCGTCTCCTCTCACGAGCTCTACGATGTTCCTACGCCCATTCAACGTCCGGCGCCTGGTGACGACGCGCCTATGGATGAGACTGAGTAGGTCTGAATCGGCATTGGTGGTTTGGCCGCTGGATATGGAGGTAAGCCCCCTGATAACCCGCCTCCTGCCTCCCGCTCCATGCGCTAATACAGAACAGGAAACTGGTTCATACACGTGTAGATTAGTTGAAAAACGAGCGCTGCGAGGCTATCGGCCATGAGATCAGCCATGAGATCGGCCATGAGATCGGCCAGGAGATCGGCCAGGAGATGCGCCATGAGATGCGCTATGAGATGAATCAAATCCATTTACAATACCTGCTGCGCTGACGCTCTGTCGTCAGCTCCTTTGATTGACTAACAAATTGATAGCGCTTTTGAGTAACTGTTGACGATACGTTAGCTCTGTACGTGCCTTGCAGGGCTTTCATATGCGCTGCTTCACAAGCCCCTTTTTTGGTACTGTTTACGAACCAAGGCATATGATTATAACAAGCTATAAGTGGACGGAGTTTCGACAAGATGCATAAGCTATTAACGTACTTATCGCTAGTTAAAGCAAGGCGGTCGCGTGACAGTTATAATAAATTGTCGTATTGCGCCGTAAGCAGAGCCCATCTCTAAAAGACCTTAAGAGGAGATAGAATTTGTAGTTCAAGGCTGCTATCCTAAGAGTTTGTATGCCTCTAGCCCGTTGTTGCGTTTGTTGTGTTAGGGATTGTCTATGGCGTCCCGCCACGCAGTGTGTCCCGTTACGCAGGGATGGACGTTAGTTGTAGGTGCCAGCAGCACAGATTGTCAATCAATCAGCTAATTAATCATCGTAGAAACATCGACTATTGCACAGAAGCCATCACAAAGAAAGACCGGGACGCCAATAACCACGAAGAACCTCCTCAATTCCATCAAAACTCTTCCTTGTACTTGGCCTCCGTATATGCGACCGGCTTGCCGCGGTAAAACACTACAAAATGGAGGGTGGCGCTGTCCAGGACGACGAGGAGATCAAAAACAGCATGCCTCCACTTCTCACCCGTCGTCGGGTCTTTGAAGCCCCGCTCGTGCCACAGTTTGCTGCAATCAATACCATAGTCGACCGTGCAAAGCGGCTTCACACCTGCTACCTGTCAGCGCCTTCTCCAGTCTGCACAAGGAGTCTATTGGCTTACTAATTTCTTTTCGTGGAGGAGGGTTTTCATCCGCACAGTAATACAGCTCCTGGGAGAACGGGCGAGTTCCTGTGCTCAGAAATCCTACTTGTACGGGTGTAGCCAGCTGCTCCTGCATCACCTTGCCATCTTCGATCCTGTCTCCCTTTTGGATCAACCACCCCACTGAGAACGCAGTCAGCATGATCATAGCATTTCGCAGCATAAACACTCACTCTGGTTTGTAGCCATCCATACCCCGTCCGGAAATCGTCTACGATCCTGCAGCACATGGCCCTTGGACTCGTCGAAGCGGACAGCATAGGAGAGGCCGTAACTGTACCGCGCTAATCTGGCTTTCACGGTTTTCTTGGTGAACGTGCTATTGGGCGAATTCTCAAGACCCCACATTGTAGCGCCGCGGCAAATCGATGACCAGGCCCCGTTATTCTGTAGCACCTGGATCTGAGAGCGTCGATAAGCCTCCTTCAGCCTCCGATGCATGTACCGGTTTGTACCAAATCCACCGACTAGCAGTATGGCCTGTGGCTGTAAGTAAGGGCGGAAGCATCCTCCCTAGGCACTTACCTTGGCTCGATTACCTCTCTCTTGGACTTCGTCGATCTGTTTCTCCACGAGGCGCATGATCTGCCCAATCACGTGGTCGAACACCGTCTGGAGAACCGATCTAGTAATATGTGAGCCCTAGTCACAGCATTACGTGTCTTGTTATGCTTACGGCTTTAAAGTTATGGTGTCGTCGTCAATCCCTTCTTTTGGGTTGTCTTCGACGCCTCGCAGATCGACCGAGTATGGCTTGTCATCGCCGGAGTAGCATCGCTTTACGGACAGCTCAAACTCCAGCAACATCTTCTTCTTGTCTCTGTCCCGGAGCGAGTTGTATGCATCTTCGCCGACAATCGTCTTGATATATCGCTCGAAGGCCTGGTCGAGATAGACTGAACCGCAGAGCCCACCTGGTATCATTAGAAACGGATAGTCTTCTACAAAATCGCAGGATAATCGACTCACCATCTCCGACCGCGCACTCTTCGATTTGCAGCGGGTCAAGCCCGCATATCTTGTAACTGATGAGATCGACGGTTCCGCCACCTGCATCGCACACGACGAAACAGTCGCCAATCTTCAACGATTCATCCTCCTCGTTCTTTTCTTTGAGCACCGCGAGGGCAGCAGCTTCAGGTTCAGTTACTAGGGAAAGAGTGTCGGGGAGCCCGGCCATCCGCGCAATCTTGAGCGTCTTCTCCTTGGCGATTGGTGACCATATGGCTGGTACGGTCAAGACCGCCCTCAGAGTATAAATGGATGCCCAGTTGTCGCCTCGAACTTTTTGGATGTCGCTTTTGGTGTATTCCCACACCAATCGCAAGTAGTCTGCTGCTACCTCTTCTGCCGACTTGTTCAGCGAGCCGAGCAGTTTGTTCGATGTCAAGACCGCCTCTGCAGTACGCCCAATCTTGTTCTTCGGGTCGAGGAGTAGTTTGATCCACCTGGTCTCGAGTTAGCAAGTGGCTGTAGAGACACAAGCCATAGTACGTGCCTGAACGACTCCTCCTTGAAGTCGACCGCATAACCCCAGTTGTACGGTTTCCCATCTTGGTACGATATCTTCGTGGGCACCTTGTCAGAGTTGGCATTTGTCGAGGTGGGATTCGGCCAGTCGTTAATGAGGCGAATCGTCTTGGTTCCACCATTGACCGCCCACGACACTCCAGAGTAGCTAGAGTCACGTTAACGCGATTAGCTTCACCACTCGACACACTCACGTAGTTCCAAAGTCAATGCCTACCACGATCTCTGAAGCCATCCTGGAAGTACTACAGTTCCGATTTGCTTAGGTGGTGGACGACATGCGAGGCTGAAGTAAAAAGAGAGGAGGATAGTCAATGGGGTGGAGGGGGGTCGCGGGACCCCTCAGATCTGTACCTCATCAGCTGGTGGTATTCAAGCCTCAATAATCCCCCCTTCCGGGCAGCTACATGGCCTGGCCCCAGAGGTCCGCGCACCGTGCATAGTTCACCCCTGTGAGGCTTGCATATAGTCGCTAAGAGACGGAGTCCACAAGTATGGCTCCGCCTCCACAAAGTCTCGACCCCATCACACCTTTACAGTTTGAGGAATAGTCTCCATCGGCGATTCTCTGCCCAGACATACCACTACATTTCTTACTAATGAGGTAGATTTGCTCCAGCCTCATAAGCTCAACGATCGATACCACGCTGCTCCCTTCAGGTTGAAATTGAGAAAGAAATAACATACCAATGCCTTCTTATAGCCACTCTGAAGCCCCTAGCATGGTCGTGGTTATGGGGGTTACGGGTGCAGGCAAAAGTCACTTTATCAACCAGCTTGCTGGTCAAGAGGCAGTCAAGGAAGGAGCGTCCTTGGATTCATGTAAGCACTCTGCCATCACACTGTACTTGCCCTAACCTTACCATCGACAGGTACGCAAAACTGTCAATTGGTGCCCGTCTCGATCGGCCACAGTAAACTGCTCCTCATCGATACACCTGGTTTTGACGACTCCGAACGCTCTGATAGCGAGATCCTCACAGAAATAGCTCGCATCCTCTCTGCCCAATACGAGCTTGGCGTGCAGCTCAAAGGCGTGGTGTATATTCATCGCATCACGGACCTGAGATATGCGCGCTCCTCAGTCAAAACCTTTGAGATTTTTCGGAAGATTTGCGGCAACCAGGCTCTCAGCAACGTGCTACTAGTAACCTCGCGGTGGAAAGAAGTTGACCCAGGCTTGGGTGCCGAACGAGAGCGGCAGCTCAAAGAAAAGTTCTGGGCGTACATGCTGGGGCGAGGCTCCAACATGAGTCGTTTTCACGGCGATCGCCCCTCTGCTGTCAGCCTGATTAGCCAGCTTACTTGCAAAGACACCATCGTACTCGATTTGCAGCGAGAACTGGTTGATGACGGAAAACGGCTGGACGAGACCGCTGCTGGAGCCTACGTTAGCGACAACCTCGACAGCCTGCGGCGGCAGTACCAGGATGAACTTGCTTCTCTGGAGCGGCTGAAGCAAGACCTGCTCGAGAACGACCGAGCCATGAAACGGCAGATTCAGCGGGACTGGGAAAGCGAGCAGGCCCGGCTGCGGAAAGTGGACGATGAGCAGGTCAGTCTCGAACGCCCCGTCGGAACCGAAGTTGTTCGCGAGATCAAGGAGAAGAAGTCCATGCTCTCCAAAGCACTCCCATTCGTCCCCACAGTCGTGAGCATCCTTGCCATGTTCGTGGGCGTCCCGCCCGGAGTCACGGAAATCTTTACAACCTGGTTTGCTGATCTCGGCTCAAGTTTCGATTTGTCCCTATAACGCAAAGTCGGCGGATGGCACCCCAGTACTTACTCTCCTTTTTCCGGTGAATATGATTTCTCAGCCGTCCAATGAAGCCTCTTTTTCTTATCGAATGATGCGATTGATAATTTGCGTGAAGCTCCAGCGAGCTCGGTTCGCATGAACGCCGGATTTGGAAACGACTGCGGCGTTCAGCTGCGGGGTCGCTGAGGCGGAGACTATGCGCGGTCAAAATGCAATCTTGGATAGGTCAGGAATACGAGAACCATGCGTTCCCCTTTATAATGGCAACTTTTGTGGCTTCAATTATCGGGTGAACCCGCGTCGAATCAAAAAGTCCATCACACCACCAGGCTGGTACGGTCCGTAGTTGTGGTAACTTTAAGCGAATCCATGGGTCTAGAGCTACGAGCAGAGCCTCGTTCGTGGTCAGTAATATTACCTCATTGGCCAGCCTTGCATTCACCGGTCAGCTGGCTGTGCGTATTATACGGACGCTCACAGTGTACGTCTCAGCCATGCCACGGTCGTTTCGGGGTCCTTTATGTAGGTTCTGTTCGAGGTGGTGTCTTCTCCAATTGGAAAACATGCCGCCGCTTGCAAGAAGGGCAAGTCGAGCTCATCGCGGCCAGCGCCCTCACTCTACCCTATTTTTTGGGTCTGCCACCATAGCAACTGTTGTTATGGGTCCACCAGCAGATAGCAACATACCGGCATCGAGGTCGGCGGTGGGAACTATCATTCCAAACGGTCTGCCTGTTCGTGCAACTAGCACGTTGGACCCCAGATCGCAGCCGTCTGATCAAACTCAAAGCAAGGCGCTTCCTGGAGTACCCTCATCTCAGTCTGCATCCACCATGGATACCGGCTTGGTGTCTGAAAGGCCCGCAGTCGCACGCTCAGTGAGTGCTCAGGCTGCCGAGTGGTGTCCTCGCTGCGGTATTGCCGTCGAGGAGCCGCAACACGATGCATCTCACGGCATGTATGCACAAATACTCCACTGAACTCGTGTTGACAACTTCAAGGCACGCAAACTCGAGATGGCCGCGAGCTGGGGCCGCCATTGGCATACGGGCAAGACAACCGTCAAGGCAAGGACCGGTCTTCTGGCCAGCCTTTTCAGGTGAGCGGGTCTTACCTTGGGGGTTATGGTAGTGACTAACACATGCTAGAACAAAGTGAAGAGCTTTTTCTCCGGTGTATCACAGTATCCTTACGGGGAGCCCCATCGCGAACCAGACAACATTGACAAGCTCATAGACGACAGAGAGCGATACCGCGCGGAACGCAACCGTGCAGAGAACCAATGCCACGAGCTTCAAGTAGTGAATGATCAGCGCGCCGGCGTTATCCGACAGCTGCAAGCCCAGCTGGAAAAGGCCGAGGACAAGGTGGAGCGGACGAAGCGCTCGGCCCATCAAATGCAGACGACCATGGACAACAAGGAGCTCTTTCTCGGCCTGCAGAGCAGCGACGACGAGGTGAGAGTGCGGTTCAGCTCGATTCTGACGTCGATCAAGACGTGGTCCGTCAACTTCAGTGCAAGCGGAGCGCCGGCTTTCGGGCCAGAGGCTTTGCCAGACTACCAGCGCGTGGCGCCGCTCTGCTCCCAGCTCGAATACCTCGAGCAGATGATGAGCCGGTCCAAGAAGCAGAAACGACTGTTTGTGCGCGGGTGGACGGCCTATGTTATGAGCAACATGCTGTTCCGCACGCTGGACCTCATGGGTGACCTGGGCGCAGACCTGTGGCTGGACCGCTCGCTCGCGGACAATTTCGCACATGTGGAGAACAGGCTTTGGGTTGCAGGTAAGCTTCTCGAGCGTGTCTAGTTCGCGCGAAACTCTTCTTACTCACCGCACCGCAGACCGCAAAGCCGTCTCCTACCGCGCCTTCAACGACTGGCGCGCCTTCACCGCCGAGCTCCTCACAAAGGCAGACACGCACCCCGCCTCGCTACGCGACCACCCGCACGCCAGCCCTGCCATCTTCGACGCCGCGCAACACGTCATGGACGTCGTCGCGCCATGGAGCAACAGCCACGACCCCAAGACGCTCAAGGGCGCGCAGAACCAGCTGTGCATCATTTTCGACGAGGCGGTGCGCTTCGCCCAGTTCCTGCGCCGCCAGCGCGCCCTGTGGAGCATCCGGTTCCCCTCGCGCAAGAAGCTGCCGAATGGCTCGGAGATGGCGCCGTTGACGTTCGATGCGGGATGCATGAAGGATGAGTTTGGTGATGATGAGGATGTGAGGCCCGAGGAGCTGGGGAATTGCTATGTTGATTTGGTGGTGAGTCCCGTGTTGTGGAAGCGCGGGACGATGGATGGCGAGCGGTTTGAGAGCGAGGAGGCGGCTGTGCCGGCTAAGGTCGTGTTGGCGAAGTCGTTGTAGCCACCGAGCTGCAAATACGCAGTATACCTACGGCTGGGTATTTTTGAAGTGTTGGATACATGTCTCGCGCTCTTTTTCCAGACCAGTCTAAGCAGATATTCTACCCATTCTAACAACGGGGGTTTGACAAGGTCGGCTTCCGGTTTATTTACGGACATGCTAAAGGAGAGACACGCACAGAAAACATGTTTAGAGTATTTGAAATGTGTTTTCGGATGCTGTGTCCTCCGGATAGTTTCCGGTGTGAAAGCCTAGGCACGTGTCCTTGGCGTGGTTAGTCATGCGTCTTAGCGCCGGCTAATCTCTATCTCAACCTCTGCCTGTGCCAAAACCCCACGACGTCAAGACCAGCACCAATGACTGCACCCTCATCGCGCTCAACCGGACAACCGCCCCACGCGAAAACTATCTGCCCTCTGCGCGATGACGGCACTCGATGGTGTTGCTGCAAGGCTGAAGCACGTTGAGGTTCAAACGCGCCCCGGTCAAACGCGCCAAGGCGTTTCGGAAAGGTGCCGCCCACAGCCATACTCCACTGTTGATCGGCTTTCAAGCATTTTTTCGCGTGTTATCTTCGCATGCCGTGTTAAGTTGTTGTTTTGGGGTTAGCTTTGGTTTGGGGGGGTGTTGATCTTGACTGGATTGACGCTCAATTCGTTTGCAGGTTAGCTGTCCTGCATAGGTACAACCCCGATTAGCCCCACGCTGCTGGGGTTGGAGACGGCTCTTGATGGAGGAGTCGCCTTGGGCCCCGCAAAGCCCAGCCACATGTAAAGTTCCGTGTCATGCGCTTTCTCTTGGCCATTTTGTCCTCTCGCCTTGGTATCTAGATCGCCTTGCGCACATATCACACCATTCGCTCTCTCTTACCGAACTGTTCCTTTCAACTTCGGCTTTGAGAGCTCTGCCTTTAATTATTGTTTGTTTCCTTATCTAACGCTCTGGAGCGTGTTCTAGTATCTTCTATATAATTGTATTTCGCTGTCTTTCATCATGCCAGTAATCGAACGTCGACGGCCCACACCGATCAAGGTCTTCCCATGGCGTGTTCGGCGGCAAGAACCTACAGCAACGGCTGCTCCTATAGCGGAAGAAGAGGAAGAGGAGGAGGAGGAGGAGGAGGAGGAAGGGCCTGAGAGCCCCGATTCGCTTGTCAGCAGTCCTTCTACCGTTGGTGCCGATTCCGACGATGAAGACTCCCCTTCGCCTAGTGAGGAGTCTTTTCCGGGAGGCATAGCCGCAGAGGAAGAGCTAGACTCTCTGGGCGAGGAAGAAGTAGACGGTGGCACCATCGCTCCACAGCCAACTGGCACCAGCCAGCCCACAGCAGCAACGACTGGTGTAGGACGGCAGCTCTCAGAGCCACCAGCAGCGCCTACTGGACCATCGGTCACCTCTATACCGCAGTCAGGTGTGAATGGAGGGCAGTCGGTACCCCCAGCCCCTGCAGACGACCACCGGTTGATGAGTAAAGGCGCTGAGGTGGCGCTAATCACGTTCATGGTTATAGGTATGCTTCCTGTTGTGGTTTATGAAAGAGTCTATACTGATCCCTGCAGGCGGTGTCGCTCTCATCGTGACCGCAGTCTTGTTCTACAAGCGGCGCCGCCGCGTAAAGTCCGCCAACACTAGCCGCCACGCCGAGGACGCCTTCCATCCCAACAACAATGGCGGCCTGCACCAGCCCGAAACGGTGCACATCAGCGATCCGCACGCAACGCGCTCTACGAACGCGACCACGCTCTTCGGCTCAGGCGGCAGGTACCAGCGGCCGGAAACGGTGGAGCGCTCGCGCATCGAGAAGCCGCAGCCCACGCCCAACCCGTTTATCGAACCGCCACTGAACAAGGCGTATGATGTGCTGAGGGGTAGGCCGCGCTCCACGACGTTGACTGATCGCGGATCGTGGGTAGAGAATCCGTTCAAGGACCCTGGGAGCGAGCGGTTTGATCCCTTTGGCGAGCTGAAAGAGAAGGCGAGGGCGGAGCGCGTCAGGTATATGATGGAGGTGCAGGGCGGGCAGAAAGTGTGACGTGTTGGTGGGATGCTCAATATATTAGGAAAGGCGGGCTTGGTGGTCTGCTTTGCTTTGTTGCCGGGCGGGATATAATGGACCAGTGGCTTGCAACGTTTGATACTGTGCTTGTGCTTTACGATACCAAATCGATTCTGTCTCGATATCATCTTACTGTCCAGATGCCATATAATGCAGCAAGAGCCTAGGCTGTTGACGGGGCCATGGTTGTCGGTCGATACATTGTTCGGGCTCAACACTCGACATGGTGAGCCTACAACACTGGCCCTCACAATGATTCCCCAACCATAGAAACTGCATATATAACAACCCGAAAACACCACTACGATTATGCCATCAGTCCCCATCATACAAGATGCGCTTCACTTCGATGATCCTCGTCGTCTTGTCGCTGTTTGTGCTGCGCGCACCGCTGGCTGGTGCTTACCCTACCGGCCTCACAATACCCCATTGCTGCGTTCACAATGGCAACAGCACCCGCAACAGCACCAACTCCACCCACGTCCCAGTGTACCTCAAGCCCGCCCTCCGCCCAATTCAAATCGCAGCGCTAGAGGACGTCCGCACTGCCGACACACCAACCCACCAGTCAACCGGTACAAGCCCCAATATCTGGGCTCCCATCATCGCTGTGTTCATCGCAATCACAGCGGTGGCCATCTTCCTGCGGATGCGCCGGATCCGGACGCTGCCCCGCCTGTCCCCCGGCACTGCTGACCTGGGTAAGGGGTTTGTTCGTTCCTACAACCAGTTTCCGTTCCCGCCGCGTCAGCCTGTGGCTTTGGAGATGATTGATCGTCGGGCTCCGGTGAGCGAGCGTCGAGAGGATGTGCTGGTTGTGGAGGCTCCGGAGCAAGAGCTGCAGGATCTCGATAGCAACTTTGTCATCGGGGATGATGATGAAGATGATGTCGAAGAAGCCGGGGCCAAGGTCTAGAACGGCAACAATGCAATGCCCGTAGCCGCAGATAGTTGATGGCTGCCTGGCGAGCTGATAAATATGCGTTGCTTAAATTGGATCTACTAGAATATTACTTATGAATCAAAGTGAAATTGTGCCTACTTGTGAGATCAGGCCATTGTGAGAGCGTTTTCTGGGCTAAGCCAAATCGAGAAGTATCTGTCCCAAACATGCACGTGACCCACGTCACATCTCATTGCCTACAACCTACGGGGTGCTTTCATTATATAAGCGCTCTCATATAGCACGACAAAAAACGCTTCGTGTTTCTATTGCTTGGGCTCTATATGTCTCTGTGTTGTATCTTGTTGTCACCAGTCAATTATACGAGATAGAATAGAATTCTACTTATACTACAGACCGTCTTGCATGTGAATATCTATCCTTCAGGATGAATTGCCAAGGCGGAAGTCGGACCGGGCTCGTCAGTATGCAAAGTGCCTCTTTAGTCTATTTGAAGTATTACAGTACCTTGAGTTGAACGAGCCCAAAACGTCGAAGATCTTCGAAGCCGAAGCGAGTTTGTTTGCCCGTGATACTCCAGCGGCACAGCACAGGTCGGTGCTACTTTCTAATCAGCGAGTCGGTCAGAACCTCCCCTCATGTAGCGGTATGGGCTTTGATGTACCATGGGATTGAGAAAGCCTGTCTTTCCGAAGCTTTACATTTGGGCGTTGTAGTGAAAGACGCTCAAGTCTACTGGAATCTCTGATGGTTCTACAAAGTACCCCCGTGTAATTAGAAGCACTTGGCTATAGTACACAAGTGGAGATTTCCCCGTTAGGGTGGATGCAAGCTCCACAAAAGGTACCAGCCACTCAGTTCACGCTAAAACACAAAGGAGAGTCGTCTCAATGAGCCCGCAAAACCTGTTTGCAAGCGCCTGTTTCATCGCATACGTAATGAGCGGGCGAATGCATCGCTTTCCATGCATCTCTTTGCGCTGTTAGCGAATTTAAAACGCAGCTGTTGTACAGCTTCATACATGATTGTCCTCTGGCCCCTCTTTTGGGACACGTCGAACGAACAACCACAGCCGACAGTAGGTGACATGAGAACCTCAAAAGATAATAATCTGAGAGTCCATCAGGGGGCCTATCTTTAGACGAGAACCAGTGCCCTCTCCTAGATTCCTTGATGGCGGCGGCAACGGTCAGCTCGAAGACTCAGCAATATCTACAGAATGCCACTACACGCACTCATAATTATGTTCATCTCCGTCCCCTGGCAACCAATCCAAATCCGTCACATCGTCCCCCTCACTTTCGCTCTCGCTCTCCAGTGCCTCCCTCCACGCCTCTTCTGCGTCCGTATCCCCAGCCAAGTCCAACGCTTTTAGTCTCAATATCTCCCTCTGCACGCCCAAGTTTGCAGCCAATCTCGAATCCACCCTCGCAGACCTCTGGAAATCCCTCCATTGCCTCACTCCCACCCTGCCTGCACTAGCCACACTCCTCCCCGCTGGATACGCGTTGAACCCGCCTCCATTCTCAATCCATACTTGTAGCAGCCCCGAGCAGAAGATCTCGGCAATGGCGACCTGCGACGGCCGGAAAATGAGGTAGATAATGAACTGGTGCATGGTGAAGCGCCGGGGCAGCCGGTTGGCCGAGTACAAGTAGGCGCATATGTCCTCGGTGAGGTTCATGATGTAGTTGGAGCTTTGGTGTCTACGGTGTTGCGCCAGGCGGAGCGGAGCGGAAATGGAATAGCCACACTCGCCAGGGGGGTAGGCAAACGGCGTCTCGCGTTCCGAAGCTGGTGTTTCGAGATAGCGGCTAAGAATGCCGGCACAGAAGTGTTGGAGAGATCGCACGTGCTGTGGAGAGCGGTGGGTAGTCCATAGATACTTTCGGTGTCCCTGGGCTGTGGACGATCTACTTACGCTAGGAGGAGTAATGTTATCTATCAACCAGGCTACCTCGTGGTCATCGTTGCTAAGGTACTCCATCACTGTCTCTCGTATAATCATATACTGATTTGCACTAGGGGCTACACCATGCTCATCGGCAAGCAAATGGATGTAGATGGAGGGCTGCGAATGAGCTCGCTGATGTATCGCTACCGATTCAGCTTGCAGTATTGCGTCTATATGGAGCTGTCTGGCCAGCGCGCCCTCCACCGCAGCCGTAAACACCGAGGGTGCCGATGATAGGATCAGTATACACTCGCGCAGTATGTGCGGTAGAGGGGTCAGGCCTATGGTGCTGCTACTTGTGTACTTGGGAAGTTCCTCCTGTAGCACCTCCATGATGACTGATTGGTAATTTTGCGCCCGGAGATGCGCTGCCCACCGTTGGCGGCGGGCGATAAGAGTTTCGGGGCGTTGAGAGGCACTAGCGCTACCTGAGGTAAGTTTTGAACGCCCATCTTCATCCCCGTCATTTCTGTAGTTGTATGCTTGTCTTCGTGTTCGCACCATGATTACTATATGCCTCCGAGGATGCTCAAATGTGTATATGGGTATGCAAATATGGAGAGGAGGATTTCCAAGCATCGTTCCGACAATCCCCCCTCTGCCGCATTATAGCCCACTATCTTCAATACCGTAAGTCATCATACTACAATATTTCGTTGATGCACGCATGTGATCAATTTCAAATTCGGCTGCTCGAGGTGACAAGCCGACGCCGTCATTGCTGTCTTGAAAAAGAAGGACCGAACGTACCGACTCCACGGCGAACTTCACCTTGCCGCAATCTTTGCTTCCTTCACCTTAACTTCTCTCTTCTCCAACATTATCACTTCATCTTACCCAGATCTTTGCCCCCCGTTCCTCGCCTCTTACCTCACTCTCCGAATGCCAAACTCGCCCACCTATCGATAAGCACTCGCGGCCTCGACTACATAAGCCCATCTCCGCCGTCTGCAAACGGCCTCCCCACCAACAACAGACAAGCTCGCAGCACCCACAATGAGGGACCCCAATCTCTCGCAGTCCTTCGACTCCCTCTCCCTCGCCAGCCCCAACCCCGCCAACAACAACAACAACGGCAACACCAACCCCACCACCAACGAAGCCGACCTCACCTTCTTCTACGACCCGACGACCGAACTCGCCGACCTCGGCCGCGCGCGCTTCGACCACGACACCGCCGCCATCGGCGACCGCGACTCGGCCTTCTTCGCCCAGCAGCCCGTGCACGTGCGCCAGGGCCGCGCCGCCGCGGGCCGCGAAGCCGAGGTGTTTGCGTGGAACACGGCGCGGTACACCATGGGCGATATTAACGAGCGCGAGGAGCTGAAGGGCGACTTGCATGGCGGGCAGTTGCATCGGCAGAACAGGGCCGCGCGCATGGGGCCGGAGCTGGAGCCTCAGCCATATGCGGGTCGGGGTGGCGGCGGTTACGGCAGAGGAGGAGGAGGTGGTGGCAGAGGCGGACGCGGTGGACGTGGTGGTGGTCCCGTGGCTGCAGACTCGCTGTGTGCGGGCCGCAAGCCGCCCGGCGATGTGCCGCCGCTGGCAAAGGGCTACGCCGAGGAGCTCTCGGGCGATCTGTTCTTCAAGGATCCTATAGTCTAGTCTGAAAGGCTGCCTCGCTCGGTACCGGCGCGGTGAGTGATGAAAGGCTGCCGAATTCTAGAGCGATGGATGGCCAGCAGGCGCGAGTGACTGACTCTACGGGCGGCCACAGACGTCGAGATTTTCTTTACTTGACTTTTCGTGGATCGGACGGACGGACGGACAGATAGGGAGGGGCCGAACTGAACTGAACTGAACTGGCAGACCAGTCTCGTCTTCCGAATACTCAAACTTGAACTTTTCGAAAAGACTTGTGACCACGAACTTTGAAGTGCGTGTGCTGAAAGGCGGGGGAGGGGACAAGTAGACCCACATGACTCACTTGAATGGAAATGAAACAATGCCGTAGACTTGCACGGTATTACTCTCCATGTTCGCCATGTTCTAACGTACATACACCGCAGCTGGAGGGCGATACCGTCAACCGATCAAGATGCTAATTCCCCCTACTTATCTCACTCCTCTCCCACAAACACAAACACACGCACGCACACGCACAAAACCACGCTCTGTACCCCTAGCCTCCAAGCAAGACGCCTAATATACATACATACATTGAGATACGAGGGCCTTTGATCTCATCTTTGTGTACTAGCTAAACCCAAAAAAACCATAGAATGATACATACATACACACCATCCTCACCCTAACTTCATCCATCCAGAAGCCTATACTATCCCGAACCCAAGTCCGAATGAAGCCCGCACCATTATATGTCAAAAACGACTCTCCGTCTCGGCTCAGCTCAGCTCAGATCCGATCCGATCGGAGCCGAAAATTCGGGTATTTACCCCGGGCCGATCTCTATTGGAATGAAATGAGATTAAATAGGGCGAAAAACAAGACTTTTGAAGAGAATGGGGAAAGGGGGTAGGGTGGGTTAGAGTAGGGGATAGTGGTATATAGTGGGATGGTAGGAAAGGAGAGGTGGATGGAGAGGTGGATGTTGTATTTGGTTACTGAGTAGGTGAGTGAGCAGTAGGCTGGCTTACGTGCGTACGTACGTGTATCGCGAGCTACCTATTATAGACGTGCACTACTTACTTACTATTTAAGACAAAGAAGAAAACGAAGACGAAGAGGAAAACAGACGAGGAGAGGAGAGGAAAGAAAAGGAAATAGGGGACGGAAGCAGTATCTATCTATCATACAAAGGCCCTTTTCTCCCGATGTATGTAGTCGGTCGGTGGGTGTTGTTCTGGACTGAGCTGAGCTGAATTGAGTTGAGTTGAACCGGCTTGGTTTCTCTGATCCGATCCGACATGCCATTGCCGTTCATTCTCATTTCACCCTACGTCTACGGCGTGGCGGGCGTGTGCAATGCCCCGTGCCTCGATGCTTGATAAATCGCGTCCTGCCAGGCGCAGTGATGCATAGCCCAGTCCATGCCCACACGTTTGCATCCATCTAGTTATCCGCGAGCATGCTCTCATGCACTGTACTGTACTGTGCCCATGAACCCTTCAACCAACCCGAGCCGGAGAAGGAAGTTGCGTCCGCCCGTCCATCACGCGGTAACTAACACCCCCTTCACCTACCCCTTTCTGAACGACCGGTGAATCATACCGCAGAAGCTCTCCCAGAGCACCTGGTCTGTGCCCCGCAGCCAGTCGATCGCGACGCTGCCCTTTGTCGTGCCGTAGACGTGGATGCGGAACGCCAAAGCGACGCTAGCGGGTGGTTCTGGAGACGCAATCTGCATCGCGTCGTCGTCGTCATCGTCGGGGGACTTTGCCTTGTGCTCAGCAGTTGCCGCGTCTTTCTTCCTGCGCTCAAACTCGCGTCTGTATGCACGCTTCCATACATTCTGGGCGGCAATGCCGATGCCGGTCGAGGTTTCCGCGTTCCAGGTCCAGTGCAGATCTAGTGCCGAGAGCTGGTTATCGATTGTTTTTCTGGCGGCAACGGGGGTGTGGTCTGCGCCGAGGGGGATCTCGTACCCGGTGGGAAAGGGGAGGTATTCATTGGCAATGAGTTCGATACGGGCGATACTCTGGAAGAGTTAGTGTGCAACGACGAGGGTTCATGCCATCGGCAAGCTAACATGTTTTGGTCGGTAGTCGCCGAAGCTCCAGGCCACCGTCCAGCGTTTTGTTGCGCCTCCGACGTCGATGGACCCGACAGCCCAGTTGTTGATGTCGTGCTTTTTGAGAAGATGCACTATGGCTTTGACGCTACTTAGTTTGCCGAGCATGCTGCTGTACCAGGTGACCTTTTCGCGCAACTCGAGGCTCTCGTTGACGATGCGCGTCACGAAGCCCACGTCGCCGCCTTCGCAGACCATCTCGACCTCCGCACCGGTGCAGACGGAGTTGGGCGACCAGCTTTTGCCCTCGCCTTTGAGGCTGGAGCGCATGTCCTGCTCGTCGGCGAAGAACGGGGGGTTGCAAATGGTAAAGTCGAGCTTGTCTACTGCAAGCGCCTTGAGGGGGATCAATGAATTCGTCTCCATGGTTCGGAGAATCCTGGTCCGCGGTAGCATGTTGTTGATGGCAAGATTGCGAGTGGCACAATCGAAGCTCTTCTTGTCGACGTCTGTGGCGCACATGGTCCAGTTGGGTCGCGGCTTGAGGCATAGCAGAGTGTAGATGGCAGACGCGCCGGTTCCAATGTCCAGACCGACGACTTTGCGGCTCGGGTCGTATTCATCGGAATAGTCGGCACTTGTGCAATCGAGTAGTTTCTGGATCCAGGCGACATAGTTGAAGCGATTGGGGACTGGTGGACAGAGCCTATCGGCGGGAAGGTCAATATCTAAGCCAAAGTCCACTTTGAGGCCAGCCTTGGTCAACGCTCTCACACAATCTGGGTCCTGGAAGTCGAGATGCCCGGCACACTTCTTCCATACTTTGTTGAACTCTTCGTCGTTGTCGGCCAAGGCTTGGAAGTCGACATGCTCATATGGAGGTAGTTGGGCGAGATCCGCGCTTGTATCTGGAGGTTCCGTCATGGTCGACCCCTCGGCTATCATTCTAGAGCAGTAATCCTGTGTACAGTTATGCCGACTCCAATACTATGGGGAGGTTTGTTGATGGTTCTGTGGAGGGGCCAAACACGAAGTCTCGCCTTGTGGAACTAGTACGAGTAGAGCTCGGGCCACCGAGCGTTGATTGGCTGCAGCATAATCAGCATGCTGTCTCCCTCATGACGTCATGGCGAAGCCGCAGCCCTGTGGCGAAAGGAGGAAAAGACGGTGGGACGGTTTGGAAGGAAGAGCAGAAAGGTGGCTAAGCACATGGCATTGAGCATTATACAGACTAAAAGAACAAGTTGCCAAGCCTAGGAGTGTACGGTCATGTCTATCGCGCAGAGTGTATGTCCAAATGATACGCAGTAGCGACGCCTAGATGAGAAACGGTCCGTCATATGCGCCATCCGCTTCGTGCAGCCGCACCGCGTCGAGGGTGGGAACCGTGCCGGGCTTGTAGAATCCGAGCAGCGTCTCCATGTCTTCCTCAGTCATGTCGCAGAGCTCATCGAGGGTCCATTGTTCGCACACCTTGGACATCCTGACCCGGTTAGCACACGGTGAGCTTAGTTGACACGGGCCGCCATACCATTGCATACGCTTTGGTCCCTCGTCTATGGTCGGAGCGACCTTGCGGAGTTTCCTGCGCAGCATACCCACCCTCTGCACAGCAGCTCCGATGTTGCTCGGCAGGCTGCTGGCAATCTGCCGCCGCACAATGTTGGCCAGCTTGGGGCCGTTGCCGTTGGTGCTGACCATGATCTGCAGTGGCCCGTCGCGGTGCACGCTGCCAAAGTAGAAGTCGCACTCGGGCGGGACATCGGCAATGTTGGCGGGTATCCTTTTCTCCTGGCAGAGCTTGTAGACCTGCGTAGACGCCTCCGGGTCATCGACGGCGGTGAGCACCAGGTCGACGCCCTCAAGGTCGGACGGCTCGAATTTGCGGTCGACATAGTCGACTTGTTTCTGCTCAATGCGGTACGCGACTTCATCGTTGAGGCCCGAGCGAGGTGAGACAACGGTGACTTTGGCGTCGGCATTGAGGACATTTACGATGCGGCCCGCGGCGACCTGCGCTTCTGTCAACGTCAACACTCAATGCGAGGGGCGGCAGGACTGGATGTTGATGACTGACCTCGCCGCCGCCGACGACCAGGATGCGCCTGTTGCGGACCTGCCAGGCCAGCATGAGCGAGCCGCCGCCCTGGATGTCTGGATAGGACGCCTTCATGGCCATGTTTGTGGGAGCAGCAGCAGCAGCACGGCCATGGCGGGCGGAGAGTCGGAGACGCGAGAGACGGCTGGGGGCAAAACCGCGAATACGCCACCGGCGCCCGCGCTCGTTGTCGCTATCGCTATCGATAACAGCCCTGTGGCCCGCACACGTCGAGCCTCACGGCATACCTCACGTCTGCCCTTGTACCTGCAGCTACTAATACAGATCACTGTCCACGCCTCGCTGTCGAGGCTCCCGCGCGCCCCATTGCCGCATCCCAACTGTCGCCCGCTGCAGTCATGGCCTCGGGCAGGTCGCTGGGCGGCGGCCGAGTGCTGGGCAACGGCAAGAACCTCTCCGCGCAGCTGGCCCTGCCTGGCCCTGGCCACGCCCACCACGGCCGCAACCCCAGCCTGCTCTCGCCGTCGGAAAGCTCGCTGTCGCTCAGCTCGCAGACGTCCAACAGCCCCGCGAGCTCGGCCGAGCCGCGCGACGACATCGGCAGCAAGGTGTCGCTGGGCCCCGCCGACAATGCGGCTGCGAGCGCCTCGAGCAGACTGGTGTGTCCCATCTGCAACGAGGACATGGTATGCACCGGCTTCCCGCACCCGACGACCAGCACCTGTACTGACTGACACACACAGGTGACGCTGCTGCAGCTCAACCGGTACGGGCGCCGCGCTCCTCGCCGTTCCTTTTCTTCACCGTCCGCTGACCGCCCGCCAGGCATCTCGACGACAACCACCAGAACCTCGTCGAGCAGGAGCAGGACGAGGTCAAGAACTGGTTCGAGGCGCAGATGCAAAAGGCCAAGAGGTTCCAGCCGCTCGCCGTGCTCAACCAGAAGCTCAAGGGCCTGGACGTGTTCGAGTCCAACGACGCCCCTTCCCCGCCGCCAGTAGCGAGCCCCCCTGGCGGCAGTGCACCTGCCCCCGAGCCCGCTGCCGTCGCGCGCCGCGATGCCGACGAGGAAGTCGCGCGGAACCACTGGCAGCGCCCGAGCTACCGTGACGCCTGCGCCGACCCGACGTGCGGCCGGCCCATCACTGGCTCCACCATGGCGTTGGGGGCCAATAGCACCGCCGTCAACTGCAGGCAGTGTGGGAGACTGTTTTGCGAGGAGCATACCATGTACCAGATGAAGTTGTCCCGCCGGGCGCAGCACGATCCCGTCCGAGGCTTCTGGTGCAGGGTCTGCGAGACGTGCTACAAGTCACGCGAGGGCTACAATGACCACCACGGACTCGAGCGCAGTCATTATGACGAGTTTGCGAGCATCAGACGGAAGAGAGTGGACAGAGAGCACATGGAAGTCAGCCGGTTGGAAAAGCGGCTGACGAAGCTGACACAGCTTCTGGCGAATCCGCCTCCCGACGAAACTGCGAACTCTGGACCCTTCTGGCTGCTGTCGGGAGCAAAGGCTCAGCGGAAAGCCTTGGAACAGTCCATCATCACCTGGGAAGAAGACGCCACCGTCCTGAACTGTCCGTTTTGCCAGCAGGATTTCTCCAATTACACCTTTCGCCGACACCATTGCCGCATGTGCGGGCGGGTGGTTTGCGCCGATGCCAAGACAGAATGTTCCTCCGAGATAGGCCTAAACATCTCTGCTGGTAAGCCTCGACGTGATGGTATTCAGAACCTCACTAACTTGCACCAGGGCGCAACCAGTCGGAGAAGGGAGGCCAGCTGAGCGTAGACATCCGCATGTGCAAGGATTGCAAACACACCCTCTTCAGTCGGAGCGACTTTGAACACGCACAGGCTCAGCAACCAGCCGATCAACGCGCTTACGAAAACCTATCACAGTTTCAGCGTGGTATACGGTTGCTTCTTCCCCGCTTCCAAAAACTCCTCCAGGCGTTGCAGGACCCAGATACCCCGCCGACACCGCAACAACTGACCGACGCTACCAAAGTAAGAAAGAGGTTAATGGACGCCTTTGCAAAGTTTGACAGTGCCGCGAAACGAATACGTGACTTGCCCACAGAATCACCGACTCAAAAACGTTTACAAAAGGCTGTATATCAACAAGCGTACAGTTTTCTAAGTTTGCATATGCTTCCTCTTCGATCGTTGCCACGGATTCTCAAGCACGCTGCCCCTCAAGGTTCTAAAACGAATGGAAGCAGCAACGGAGGCGGCGCGCTTGCCGCCATTAGTTTCAACGGCACGGGCGCTGGCAGTATTATCAGCAGCAGCAGTGCCATGTCTGCACTCGAATCCGAGGAAAAGGAACTGCGCGATCGCCTCATTATTCTTGAAGAGCAGAAATTTATGGTGTCGGAAATGGTTGCGAATGCGACCAAGCATCGCAGATTCGACGAGGTGTCCAGCTTGGCGCAAAACCTGGAAGACTTGAGCAAGGAGATTGACCAGATCAATGGCCAACTCTCACAGTTGGATTTTGCTGGCGCGTATCAGCGCGAAATGGCCAGCCCTCTCCCGGGATGAATGCAAAAGCTGGCCTGTATTATGCACCGCACCAACACGACCGTCGATGAGACTCTTACTTGAATAAGGGCTCATATATTCTGCATCGGGATCATCGCATTTCTCGACCAGCGTCACAAGCCCTATATCGCCCTTAAATTTGGCCTGCGCGATATTACCATGTAGAGGATATCGCTCGGTTTTACTCATCCATCGGCACCAACACCATGATATCTGGACGTTGGAAACGACGCTGATGGTTCACGGGCAGCAATAGTGATGCAGCTAGGGAGTGGAATTGGGAAGCTTGGCTTTTCTGGCACATCCAGCATCAGATGCGGGTACTGGATCTAATATATCGCCTGGTCCGTTGATGAGAAATAGACAGGTGCTTCGCAGCCTCTAGAAACCTCTGCTTCTAATGCAAGCTGATTGCCCGTTGTCAATAAACCTTCTAATCCACGGCGGGACTGCTAGTCCAATTGATGACCGTTCCTGCTGGGTTTCATTCATCAAAACATACGTGACTCGGAACGTGTCGCACATGAAGGCGAAAGAAAAAAACAAGCGCCAAAGTACTCGAGGAACACGATCCGATCCGATCCGTGCAGCCCCAGCGGTGAAAATAATAATAAAAAAGATTGGCGGATTTATTATCGACATGTCTTGATGCAACCCTACCTACTGGTTTAGTTGTAGTTGCTCGTTCCCTAAAAGCTATGGCCTTGCTAGGGGGGGTAAAGAACTGGAAATCCGATCTGCTGCCTGCCGCCAGTGGCATTCTATGGCCCTCTAACGTACTCCGTAAAGACGCGGAACTGTTGTGGCAGGAGCACGCATAAAGTGTGGAAATGATGTTGTGGGTGGGTTGTCCAAGGAAAGGATAGGTCGCTGGGTGCTCTGGTTCTTCTGGACCCTGGTGTTTTGGAAGAAAGCGAAGGTACTGCGTCCACGGCTCTTTCCGCTACCGTCTTTCATACAGGTACTCCGTACAGCTCCTTGACACCGTATGCATGCCGCATGCGCGGGGCCATGCCAAAGATATATTTACATGGAGCGCCTTCTCTCCTCTCCGCCATCCCCACGACTCCACTCCACCTTATCTCCATGCCACTCAACTCAGCTCCACTCACGTCAACCCCATCAAGACCACAACGCCCGTCTAGCACTAACACGGCGCTTCCCCGCACCACGGGACATCGAAACACGCATTGTCGTGGATCTTAACGCCTAGTCCCTCGCCGTGCGCCTTCAGCAGATTGACCACGGGCTCGGGCACAAAGCCTGCGTATCTGTACGGGCGGATAGTCAGCTTAGTTCAGTTCAGTTCAGGCAAACACCATCCCACCCATCTCCCTCCCCTCCTCTCTCCCGGATCCCCCCCCAAAAAACGAAACACTCACCCCAGCGTCGCCAACTCATGCACAATGTGCCCGCCCGCCGCCTTCGCAGCATGCAGAAACAGCTCTTTTTGCGCGGGGCTGCACGACGCGCCGTACAGCACGATGACGTCTTTCATGGGGGCGCCGGCGCAGTTGCTGGGTGGTGAGGGGAGCGCGCAGGTGGGGGAGGCGCGGAGGGAGGTGTGCAGGGTTTGGAGGGTGGAGAGGGGGGAGAAGGTGGGGGAGGCGAGGGTGGTGGGGAGGAGGGCGAGAAGGAGGGGGAGGATCGGGAGGATCGGGAGGAAGGAGCGCATTTTGGGGGTGGCGGGTGGATGAAGGCGAGGACGAGGTTGGGGTAGGTGTGGGTGTACGTGTTGTGTGTGTGGGAAGACGGGGGTTGCGGTAGAAAGTTGGTGATGAAGGAAGGTATGGAGTTGAGTGGTGAGTAAAAAGAGCGAAAACGTAGTACCCACACTTGCCTTTTATACTACCTGTCGCTCTATACAAGCCGCTGCTCTCGACTCTCTCGCATTGGACCACTCTCTCGCTGCTCTATACCTTACCTTCCCTCCACGTTGGGGTTCCGCCCATCTCCCATCATCAAGCCACCTATTCTGTACTTTAGAAGTGAACACGAGTTAACAATCTTTTGACAGCCCGAGAACCTAGGACGCGCACCAAGCCCGTTTCCGCCATCTACCAACCCGGCAACTACAGCGTCTTTAGATATCGATAGACAAGTGCGCAGGGCCGGTCAATATATCTTTTGACGAGTGCTGAATATCCGGGGCGTTGTGGAAGGGTTGTATAGGGCGCAACCCGGGATTGGCGGGGCTTAAATAGGGGGTTAATTGAGAGGGCTTGGCAGTTAGGTCGTAAGAGTACCTAGGTAGGTAGGTTACTTTAGAGGCAGTAACGATAGAAAAGCAGAGCATAGGACTTTCTGCTGGCGTTGTCGGCTCGGAGTCAGAGGTCGAGCACGTGTTCCATTTTACCTGATTAGCAAGGTCTTGAAGTAATTATCACGAGCATCGAAGCACCACTGATAGCAGTCTGGTTCTGTGCACCTACTAAGTTCCCACTCACACTATGTCCTTTTGTTTCCGCAACCAAAAACAGGTATCATAGGCCCATGTCAGCCGTGTGGGGATCGCTCAGAATCGATGCAAATGCCGCTGGTGCCGCGATGTGAATCCGGTGTGTGCGAGCCGACTAGCTGGTGTTGGTGTGGATATGTAGTAAGGATCTGCTTGGTGCTGTAATTGAAGCATCGTCTGGGCAGAAGACAGGGAGGGCAGCTCCTACGCGTGGAGTGTAAGCCTAATTAGATTCTTCGTAGACGGTTTCAATGATAGATCGAAGACGCTAGGCAACATTAGACAATGGCTGTAGGGAGCACACTAGGTAACTAGATATACCGAGTTGCTAAGGATGTGTTAATTGCAGTATTCTAGACCATATAGTGACAAGAAGTCGAAGCGAGTCTGTTCCATCTCCAAGACATGTTCTCCCACTTCCAGACCTTGTAACTCCACAAATCCATCATCCCTAAGAGACTTTACTGCTGCCTCCAGCGCGAAATCTGTTGTCGCCATAGGCAAGACGGGTTATGTTGGAGGACGGCGTCAGCTCTAGGCAGCCTGTTGAGGATTTTCAGAGGCGGGGCACTCCCATGCCAAAACCCCGACAAAATACGTGACTCAACCCTCGACCACGAGTACCAGCCAGGGCGCTTGAACGACTCACAGCCTATGTCTTCCGTAACGCGCCCAACGCCTGCAACGCGTCCATCTTCCGTAACGCGCTCCATCCTCCGTAACGCGTCCATCCTTCGTAACGAGCCCAACGCCCGCAACGAGCCTATTCACATTCGTCCCAGAGTTCAAGGTGCAGCAATGTCATACACACTTTGCACTGTCGCACTCGGCGACCTTAAAGAACTTGTGCGGCATTGCGATCACCCGGCGATGCAAGAAAATCCTCTCTATTTGACGATGTTCCCAAATGCCAGTCCGGAAAGCAGCGAAGAGGAAATTATGTGGCACTTGAGTAGCTTTCGTGAAAGCTTTGAAAAGACTCCCGGAGCATATTCCCACAAGGTCTGCTTCAATGATCGTACTCCAGTTGGTTTCGCTTTATGGACAGTAGATCAAGCTTGCCCGGTCCTTCATATTGGTCCGAAGGAGAGTAGGCCAGAGGCCCTAGTCCCTCGATAATTAGATATCCGCGTTTGGAGAGAGATATCTCGGAAATTGTTGGCAGAGAAACGGAGAGTACTCGAGGGTCTCGAGAATGTTTGGAGTAAGTCAATCTGCACGCTTTCTTTGTAAATTGTAGCTAACATATCATACACCAGGACTCTATGTGCTATCGGTGAGTCCAGCACATCAACATCAAGGATGTGGATCAATGCTTCTAGCATGGGGTTGTGAGCAAGCGGATCAGTATAGCAGAACGAGTTTTGTTATGGCCTCGCCTGCAGCTGTGAACTTATATAAGCATTTTGGCATTCGAATAATGGGTGTGGTAGCAACCTCTCACGGAACCTTCAGAAGCATGTTACGGAAACCAAAGATATAGAATGTTGGATTCTACTGATGTGTCTGTTGAAATGACGACGTACAGCTAACAAGAGCAAACTCCAGCCTTCCTTCTATAACCTATCCGCAGCTATAATTTTTGTTATGGCCGTCCTTTACTGGCCAACAATGTTCACGACAATAAAATCTGTCATTGTCGTCTTTGCTGAATACCCACAATGCTTCAATGGGCCTGCTTAGCCGCGCAGTGGCTCCGGCACTCCACTTTCCCTTCATGAGTGCCCAGTGGAAGAGCCCCAAGAACAACCAAACGCATTTTCAAGCACGCCGACAAGGTATGATACTATGCCCCGTTCAATGCAATCAAATGCGATTCTCTAACACTTGTACGCAGATGCGCGTGATGGCGCCGTCATTGTCTGGTATCTCCACCAGTTCTACACCGATGCCGGCTTGGTCCCAACTGTCAAGGACACAGTGCACTTCTCCCTCACTATCGATATGGAGTCTGTGCATCTCTTTGTCCACTGGGAGGAGTTCGACGAGGAACGGCCAGCATACTATATGGAACCTGTCATGAAGGCCTTCCTCGACGACGAGCCACAAGTTGCAAACATGCGCTGTATGATGAACATAATCGTCTATGCCTTTGGAAGTCGCTTGGCCAACCTCAGGGCTGCTGTCGAAGCCACTCGAATACAACAGGCTGCAACACCCTTTCTGTCCAGGAGCTCTAGCAGTATCAGACTTTTTCAAGGAGACAGCGCTATCAATATACCCCCTCCATCACCACACTCGCTAGGTAATGAGCTATCTAATACACCCCAAAAACGCCAGCGCGTTCTTAGTAGAGCATCATCCAGCAACACCTGATGCGCGTTAAACTTTCTCGTACGTACTCCTGCATGTGCAAGTATCCCGCCTAGTATAGCAATCTCTGTACCGCTCTCAAGCGACACATGCATCTTCCACGAGACCTCCAACAGCTTAACGCTCTACAGCACAGAAAACTCTTAGAGATACTATCTTAGCAGCTATACTCACTTGTGCTCTCGCATCTAGTGTGTCTTATCTGTATAGGGAATTTAGATTCCATAGTTAAATAGGGTAGCAATCTAGAGGGAGTTTGTTCTAGTGGTTTCGTTGAGCTGGGTTGGTTATAGGTTTCCGCATCGTTCGTGCTCGACCTTGTTAGCTATGACTGAATATAGTAGCTCAGTAGACGGGATAAGTATAAATATATATGGCCTTGTCCTTACCCTGCTCGTGAGCGGTGCGTTGTCTTTCAACATCTTTCTGCCGAGCGAAGAGAGAAAAAGCTTGCTCACTGTGCCACAGCTCGGTATTTCGAGCGAGGCCCACTTATGCTTTGCCGCCCATAGCTATCATCTCATATAGGTAGCCCACCAGCTCAGGTCAGGTCGTCGTCGTCGCCGCGACTGAAGCGCTGCCGTAGTGTTTGAGGCGCAGTGCCGTCAACGGTGTGGGCTGCATGATTTTCGCATTTCGTGGTGCTGTGCCGCTCATTTTAGTTGTATGATGACAGGATGGATGACTGGGGTTGGCGCTTTCGCGCGCGGCGTCTCGCATCTTCAAACAAGCGCTCTCAGAAACTCGCAGTGTCAGCTACTATGGTAACAGCCGCCTGCGATGCAAGACTTGCTGAGCCTTGACGACGTCTGTTGAAATGCGCCGTGTTGCTCACGCGTGGGCGGCGATGCTTCAATGCCTCGTCCGTCTAGATCCGGCAGAGGACGACTCTGACGAGGAGGGTAGGTAGGTAACAGCAACAGACGCGGCATACGGACCTCCTGGCCTTGCCTTGCCATGCCATGCCTTGCCCAATGGCCCGCCGCAGCCTTATCACTACTCCAGTTGGGAAAGCAGCGCGCCCCAGGTCCGAGCAGCATCCCGCACATCTCACGCACACCACGTTCGACCCCGGATCCCCCTCGACGACGAGTCCGAGCCCAGAAACGCATGAAGACCCGGAAATGGGCCTCATATACCAGAAATCGACGGTCGCAATGTCCGGGGCCTAGCCTGGCGGTGGTGGTGGAGGTGGTCACTGGCCTGGCTGCTTGTTTCCCCACCCACAGAACATGCGACGGGGACAGTGTTTCAAGGGGCGCAGCAAACAACGCCGACCCTCCCCAGGGGCCCGCCAACCCTCCCCCAGGGCTGCATCGCGACCCGTGCAACCCGCTGCTTTGGGCCAAGCGACATGTCGCGGTGACGGGATTGCTGAGTCGGTTTTCCCGCGCACGCACCCGCCCCAAGTCCGCGATCTGCATGCCATATGGCTCCTGTCACAAGGCATGAAGTTTCTTGAGTTTCGAAACTTTGCTCATTGCCGTGTTTCTGCAAACACGCGTCTCCGGCGGGCGACGTGCTGCTGCGTCGTCGTTGTTGGCCTGGCGGGGAAATGGGCGAGGCCAACTCGCTGCTGTACTTTACCCCAGACTTGCGTGGCGGAACGCCTTGTGGTGCTTGGGGGGGACGGCGGCCGTGGGGGCCGCCATAGGGCACGCGGCTAGATGCTGGCATGACGCTGCTGCGCGATCCTGCCACCCCTTGTCGTAATACGGCGGCGTGGACGTCGGAACGAAACGAGACAGGCTACAGGAGTTAGGGTACATAACTTTCGGTCCCCGCCGCACACCAACACACACCACCGCATCGCCGCCGTCCCGTCACTCATTTATCCTCACGTCCCCCCTACACGACAAGTACAGCTAGCTATCGAGGCCAGCTTCTGCATACACACATACGTGCATTATCAACGACGTCGTACTGTCAACGCTACGCTACACCACACGAACCTCGCAACCCACACAAGCAAGCAACACCATGCCCGTCCTCCCCCTCAACTCGCCCTACGGCCTCCCGCTCTCCCCCTCCCCACGAGTCAACCACGCCCACCTCACCCGCCTCGACACAAACACATCGTCCACCTCCTCGCCCGCCTCCTCACGCACCACATCGCCCTACTCCGCCTCCGACAACGAAAAGGGCTCGCCCGCCGTCTTCATCGACACGCGCCAGCGCCGCCGCTCCTCGCTGATCTTCGCAAACGCCACCATCCCGCTCAGCCCCGCGTCCTCCATCTCCCGCGAATATGCAGCCGAGAAGGAGGGCTTCGAGGGCCTCGCGCCGCGGAAACGCAGTGGGCTGGCGAGACTGTTTTGCTGCTTTGGCCGCGAGGAGCGGGCGCGGAGGCGGGCGATGCGGTTTGCCGACTTTGAGCAGGTCGGCGAGGACTGCCATTGGACTGAGTTGTGAGGTTGCCGATCGACTGCTCTGGAACTTTCGCTTGCGGTTATGGGACTGGGTTTGGGCGCGGCTGTCGTCACGCCTGGCTGTTCGTTTTCTCTTCTTTTCTATTGTTTATATATCTTGTTGCGGATTTTCTTTGTACAGTTCACTACTACTTTCCCCTTTTCTTATGTCGCTCGCTGACAGCACCTTTCTTTCTTTCTTGTTCCGGGATGGGACGGGGTGGGATGGGATCGACATAGACTCCTTTCTTTTGGGTTTACTTGGCGTAGCGATGGCGTTCTGGTAGAAATCCCTTTCCTTGATGTACCATCGGGGGATCAAGAGTAGAGACAGCCATGGTGGCTGTAGCACCGTCGCGTTCGGACGTGTGGTGCACAAGAGGAAGCTGGAGGGATGGATGGAGGAGGGATTGTGAAAAGGGAAGAAGAGCGTAGAAAGATGGATAGGTGGAGAAGGCAGACGAAGGATATACCCGACAAATAAAAAAGTCACACTTCACATTACACTACATGTTTTGATCTATTGCACTTGGAACTTGTTGCTTCTCCTTCGAAGCTCCCACTTCTCGGTTTGGTAGAGACAGTCAGAGGGCGGCGGCTGATCGTTGGCCTACACGATATTCGTTCGGCTCCCAAATGCTACGCTAAGAGTTCGGTCTCAAGCTTCTCGGAAAGAGAGCCCCAAACCATAGCAACCATATCCGCTCTGGACCCACTAACCTCTTTCTTGAACAGTTCCAGCGCCTCGTCAATCGCGCGCTGATCCTCCTCCGACTCCGTCGTATCGAATTTCACGCGCATGCACCGCGGCGGCACCGCTCCATCCACCACATACCACTCCCGCATCCACTCCAGCCACGTCTGCACCTTCTCGGCGGGCGTCTTCCCATCGAAATACAGCGTCTGCCGCGCGTCGTCGGCATGCCGCGCATTCAGTATCCAGATGCGCACCTTCCACACCGTCGCGCACTCCCTGCACGCCGGAAACGCCGCTTCCACCCGCCGCGCCTCCTGGATCATCACGTCCCAGATGCCACTCGGGCCCTCGCGCTTTGGGCCTGTACCCCGGCCTTTCGCGCTCACGCTCTCGATCTGCACGCGCTGGATCAGGGCGCCTGGCGCCGGCAGCAGCAGTTGCAGCGTGGGCGCAAGGTCAATGTGGTATTTTAGCCGGATGGTGTTGTACGCGTAGAAGGTCTGCACAGCTTCGGCGTGCACTTGGCGCGAGGTGAGGAAGAAGGTTAGAGAGATGTTGTCGGTCCAGGGCGGGCCCCAGGTGCGGGCGGCGCCGAGCTGGTAGCACACGCCGGCGGGGCGGTAGAGGATGGCGTGGTAGATGTGGTCGCGCAGTTCCCGGGGAAGAGAGAAGAGGCGGAAGGGGCCAGTCCAGGTGGGTAGAATGGGGCTGCGTGGAGGTACGGGTGTGTTGTCTTTTGGGAGTTGAAGGACGAGGGTCCCGAAGGCGTCTTGGAGTTCTTGGATGGCAGTCGGGGTGAGTTGCGGGGGTGTTGGGGCTGAACGTGTTGCTTCCATTTTCATGTTTGTTCGAATGAAGCTCGGCACGGGAGAATACCTCTTACATACTCGAGGGGAAAGCGATGTGTGTTGTTGTTGTTGCTGTTGCTGTTGCTGTTGCGGTTGCGGTGGTCAAGTACCGCTATGCTCGAGCGGGTTAGCGCGAGTGAGGCTTGGCAGTCCCCGGGAAACCGCCGCTCAGAATTTCTCTCATACACACGTCAACCATATCTCCCCTCCCGCTGCATCACCCACGGCAGCCACCTCGATCGTGTCCTATTCTTCATCTCCGCCTACCCCAATTCACACGCCATGTTCGCTGCCAGGCAGATATTCGCCCAGGCTCCGCGCCGGGCCTTCTCGGCGTCGGCCCGCCAGGTACGCTGCGCCTGCCATTGCCCGTTCCTGTAGCGCTAGTTTTTTTCAGCATCGCGTTGAGGGCGACCACGCTGACAAGTTGCGACGCAGGCGTCCAAGGTCACGGTGCTGGGTGCTGCGGGCGGTATCGGACAGCCGCTATCGCTGCTGCTGAAGCTCAACCCGAGGGTTAGCCAGCTCGCCCTTTATGACATCCGCCTAGCTCCCGGTGAGCTCCAACACCACCGCATACCAACATCATCGGCTAATGCCACATCGTAGGTGTCGCTGCCGACATTGGCCACATCAACACCAAGAGCGAGGTACGCTGCCTTTGCACGCCGCAACCTACGGCCGCTGATGCATGACACAGGTTCAAGGATACGAGAACACGCCATCTGGTCTCGCACAGGCACTCAAGGGCGCCGAGATTGTGCTGATTCCGGCCGGTGTGCCTCGCAAGCCGGGCATGACGCGCGATGGTACACAATCCGAGAGCGACAATTGCACATCTCGCAGCTGACCATGGCGTTTTTAGATCTGTTCAACACGAACGCATCCATTGTGCGGGACCTGGCCAAGGCCGTCGCAGAGCACGCTCCCGAGGCCAACGTCCTGATCATCTCGAACCCGGTGCGCACCTCCCAGCCGTAACAATGCGTCGCATCCGCTCAACTGACACGCACAGGTCAACTCCACGGTGCCCATCACGGCCGAGATCTTCAAGTCCAAGGGCGTGTACAACCCCAAGCGCCTGTTCGGTGTCACCACTCTCGACGTCGTCCGCGCCTCGCGATTCATCGCCCAGCTCAATGGCACCGACCCCGCGACCGAGAATATCACCGTCGTCGGCGGCCACTCTGGCGCCACCATTGTCCCGCTCCTCTCCCAGTCGGGCCAGAACCTCGAGGGCGACAAGCTAGCCGAGTACGTCCGCCGCGTGCAGTTCGGCGGTGATGAGGTTGTGAAGGCCAAGGATGGCGCCGGCTCGGCTACACTCTCCATGGCCATGGCGGGCGCCCGCTTTGCCGAGAGCCTGCTCAAGGCTGCCCAGGGCCAGAAGAACGTCATCGAGCCTACGTTTGTCGACTCTCCTCTGTTCAAGGACCAGGGCTGCGATTACTTTGCCTCCAACGTCGAGCTCGGCCCCAACGGTGTCGAGAAGATCCACCCCGTGGGCCAAATCACCGACTACGAGCAGAAGCTGCTGGATGCGTGCGTGGTCGACCTGTCCAAGAACATCAAGAAGGGTGTCGAGTTTGTCAAGCAGAACCCTTAGACGCGGCGTGATCGGAGCAAAGCTGTACATTAGCCTCAAATCGCGGCCAAGGCACACAAAACAAATACCAGACTCTAGTGCTTGCATTGTGAACCACTGGAACTGAACCGAGTTAGACTTTGATGCCTGTGCTTCAAGTCGGTCGTGGTAGTGGTGAGCCGGCAGCATGTGTAGAGCATTTTCACCTGTACCCTAGGGTTACAAAATAACTCACCTTTACAATCAGCATTCCGGTTCGTGGCAACATATAGCTCTGATGACTCGCAGCGATGTGATTGTACTCTTGGATTGATTGATACATGGTTCACTATCCTACTCCCCACCTGTTCGTCCAACGTTAGCACCTTGTCAACAGAGCTTACAGCTTCGCCTTGGGAGCATCGAGCGTCGGAAGCATCAAGTCTCTAATGTCACCCGCCGCCTCACTAAGATAGAAGCTCATTCTCTCCTATTACACAGCCATTAGCACAAAGTCCCCGTCAAACAAACCAAAATAGAGCATAGAACTTACCGAACCCAGCCCCTTGGAGCACACATTCCACTGGATGCTGTTCTCATTGATCATGTACGCCAGCCCCCACCCATCGTCGACCACCTGGCTCCAGCCATACCCGTTAAAGTACTCGCTGCTGAGCTGGCTGCTGGAAATGAACCAAGTGCTCGAGTACGTGAACGCCGGATCCGTGTAGATGGCCGGCACGTCCTCGCCAGCGCGCAGGCACTTCTTCAGGCCGAACAGGTGGCGGTCGACGCCGCGGCCGTCGGACGCGTCGGCAATGTAGGTCCCGTGCGCGGCGAGCGCAGCGCGGAACAGCGCCTGGCAGTGCTGCGGGTCGGCGCCCGCGTCGGCCATGGCGGCGCAGAAGGCGACGCTCTCGTCCGACACGGTGCGGCACGTCTCGGTGCGGCCCTGCTGGAAGCGGCGCGTCGCAGCCGACTCGTACGTCGGGCGGCTCTGGCCGTAGAACTTGTGGTACGCGAGCTGGATGACCATCTGCACGTACGCGTCCGGCGAGCACTTGAACTTTTTGATTAGGCCTTTGCCGTAGCCTTGGTAGGCCTGCACGCGCAGGTCGTGGGCGCCGATTTGGCGCGCGAAGTGCGCTTGCGCGGATTCGACGTCGTGCTGGAGGTCGGGGGTTAGGGTGAAGCGGAGGGGCGTGGGGTCGGCGAGGTCGGAGCGGATGCTGGGGTCGTCGAAGGGGAGGGCGTTGGCGAAGATGACTTGGTTGGCGTAGTCGTTGAGGCGGTGCGTGGTGGTGCCGTCCATCATCGAGTGCTCGCCCATGAAGCCGGAGGTCCCGTTGTCGTTGACGATGAACTGCGCTGGCTTATCGAACCACCGGTTCGAGCCGTCGCCGTGCCAGTATTGGTGCGCGCGCTCTTCCAGCGTGACGGGAGAGGCGTCGTCGAGGCATACGACAAAGGAGGCGGATTCAATGGCTTCGAGCGAGGCGGCGTTAACATTGGACGCGGCCTTTAGACGTGGGTAGACGTCGGCCCAGACATCGCGGTTCTGCGAGGTCAGGATGCCGACCGGGGGCGCCCTCTCGGCGTTCCTGTAGATGCGCCGGAATTGCTGCTCCAGCTCGCTGGTGTTGAGCTGCTTGCCGCCAATGTGGTGGGGGACTTTCCAGAACTGGTTCTTCCGAACCACGAGGATGTGTTGGTTGCTTTGGAAGGGGTATTTGACGGACGTATCTGAAGGTTTCTGGGGCACACGCGAGAAGTTGAACAGGTACTCGTACGAGCTCATGGCAATGGGCAGCTTCTTCATGTACTCGGGCTCCAGCGTCCCGTTGTCGACCATCTTCTTGAACTCCAGCACGGCGGTGGACAGGGCCGCCGCGCGCTTCGCCGGGTCCCGCCGCTTCTTGTCGTCGCGGTGCGAGTAGAAGTAGCTGACGTAGGGGACGACGGGGTCGCGGTAGCTCATGTAGGCCGCCTCGTTCCACCACTCGTAGATCCAGTTGCGCACCTCGGGCTGCTCCCTTCGCGCCACCAGGCGCTTCTGCAACGTCTCGCCGAGCCCACCGGGGGCTACAAACTCGCTGACGGCTTTCGTGGTCGCTTCGTACTCGGGCTGGGACAGCAGCGGGTGGACGGATTTAAGGTATCGCTTGGTGGTTTCCTCGAGCGTCGGCACGGGCAGGCGCGGCAGCGAGTCTTCAAAACGCAGCATCGGGCCCTTGCTGAGGTCCTCTTTGTAGCCTGTGGGTATGCCGGAATAGCCATGTCAGCTATCAGTCTCGGTGGTGGTGCTGGGCGGTGGCACGTGAAAGCGGAAGGGAAGCTGCAACTGACCGGCTGGCAGCGACGACTGCTGCCGCCTTGCATTCAGCGGCGCCATGGCGGGTATCTGGATCTGTGCAGCAACAGAGTTAGAAGACGCTCTCTGCGCTACTATGCCGGTGGGACAACAGGACGTACCTTTGAGGCCGGCCGGGGGAGTGTCCGTGGGCGGAAGAGAAAGGCGGGGGCGCGCGCTCTTGCTGCGGCACTGAACATCTGAAGGACGTGTGTGCGTGGCTCTGGAAGAAAAGGGAGACGGGCAGTATAAGAAAGAGCCTCAGCAGAGCCTCGGCTAGTCCAGCAGTCGGGTCAGTCGTGTGCTTGTGCTTGTGCCCAGGTGTGTCAATTGGGGTCAGTGCAGCAGGCATAAAGCGCGATGGACCTCGGCACGCGGGAGGTTGAAGTGCACGTGACCTGGCCCCGCTGATTTTGGCCCGTACCCGTCTCCGCCACACTGCAACACCGTCCGATATATACTCAGCCGCAATGATGGCGCCATCTGCTGCCAACGACTGTGACTCGCCGCTGACAGAAAACCGTATGGCTCATTCCAGAGAGGCGTGTGACGCGCAGGTTCCCGGGCTCCTGACCAACCGCTGATGCTCCGCCTTCCCCTCCCCCGCTATCAGCCCAGCCCCCATCTCGCTCAGCTGCTGCCCTTCCTGTTGCCTTTATAACCCTCTTCCAAGCGCTCGCTTTCCTGCTATCAGTAACACCGACATCTACATCGCATCGAATCCTACATCACCATGTCAAGTCACGACTACTACGGCGGCGGCAACGGCCCTGGCTACAACCAACCTCCGCAGCAGGGCTATCAGAACCCCAGCCAACAACAGTATCCCCCTCAGCAGGCGCCATACGGGCAGGAGCAGCACCACAACCAGGGTCACAGTCCCTATCCTGGAGACCAAGTAAGCGCGCTGCTCCGCGCAGTGCCGTGTCCAGATCCCCAACTAACTTCCCCAGGGCGCATACCAACAGCCGCAGCAACCTTATGGTGGACCGCCGCCCCCGGGTAGCTACGACCAAGGCTACGATCCGAACCGCGCGTCGCCCTACCCACCCGCGCAACAGCCGTACGGCACTCCGCAGCAACACGGATATGGCGAGCAGGGCTACCAGCAACACTCCCAGCAGCCTGGCCTTCCCGGTGCCCCCGGCGGGCCCGAAGGCGACCGCGGACTCGGTTCCACCCTGATCGGCGGCGCTGGTGGCGCCTTTATGGGAAACAAACTCGGCGGCGGCGCCCTGGGCACGATCGGAGGACTCGTGGCCGGTGCTGTGGGTGCAAACTTTCTCTCCGACAAGCATGACGAGTAAGTGTTGCTCACCCTGGCCAAACTTGGGAACGTCCACTAACTGTTACATTAACAGCAAGGACAAGAAACACAAGAAGCACAAGAAGCACAGCAGCGGCTCACATCATGGCTCCTCGTACGCGGGCTCAGCCGCGGGCCTCGGCGGTCTCTATGCTGGAAGCAGCCATGGCAGCGGACACAGCGGACACAGTGGACACAAGAAACACAAGCACAAGTCGCACTCTCGCAGCCGGGGAGGTGGCAGCTCTTCGTCCAGTAGCGACTCGGATTAAGTTGATAGACCGTTGGATAGCCCTGGCTGGGTTTGCTGGGTTGTATTCCTTATTGTTTGCTCTTTGTTTTGATAGATTAACGACCCTATGAACCATTCTATACCACTATACTCCGTCCGCTGTGTTGCGCTTTTGCTATGAGGAATACAGCGCTCTATGATTGCCATGCAAGGTGGTCTAAACTGTGCGAACTACAATATCTTACAAAAGTAACTACCTAGGTACCTTTCATGTGGCTAGGTAGCTTTCATTTGGGACGTCGTTCTAAATATGCAGCCAGATGTGGTTTTGAGGGGTCGGATTCATCGCTACCCTGAAAGGGCTTAGCGTGCCGCCTAATTTTCACCACCACCTATGAATCATGGCCAAATGTCGGCCACTGCACAGCACCCTCTTCCTCTTTAACTCTTGAATCATGGGCGACATCCTTCTCAGCTTCCTAAGGAGCTCTCTACCAGAAGAGCTCGCCAGTATCCTGCAAGACGTGCTAAACGCTGTCGAACAAGGTGATTTTGAAGCCATCTTCAAGCGCCAAGACGTCCAGGTGCTGCTTGGGCATCAAGATGATGAAACTACAAGAGATATTCAACTCGGGGACTTTCCTATCTGGAGCGATTACATCCTGCGGCGCCTAGAGGTGAAATCAAGCGCGGACCCCGAACAAAGTGCGGCCTACCAGCATATCCTTTTCGTCGTTGCCGTCGCCTCCCTTTACGCTTTCCTCCAGTCCAGCGTCACCGGTCCTCCGCTTCCCTTCCAGTCCGCCCAAGTCATCTTCCCCGAGGCGGTCGCATCCGACACTGCAGCGCTCTCTCGACTCAGAAGAGAGCTGGTTGCTTCGCTGGGTGCAGATGGGGTTGCCGCCTACAGACTTACACCGAATGTGGAACTCTTGTGTCTGGCAGAGACAATCCTAAGTTGCCCCCTGATTCACAAACACATCGAAGCATCTGTATGGGCAAGATTGCGGGTCAAATTCATCCGTCAGCGACTACTGTCGGAAGTTGCGCCTTCGGTACAATCTGCCATATACGAAGATTTGGAAGCGCTGTCGAGTATAGTCTTGGCACCAGACAGCAAGTCTACCACTTCTGAGGCAAGAGTTCATTTCCTACTCGAACGAGCTGCTATTAATACGCACCATGGATTCGACGCAAAGGCAAAGGCGGACTTGAGTCAAGCCACTAAGGAGAGACGATTCCAATTTATACTGACCGGGATGATGGGAAAACGGACGAAGTTTCAATTGAAAGATACCAGCCAACTTCTCGTGCTAGCCCGAAGTGCGGATGTGGACGCGGGCGCGGACGCGGTGACGGATAGTACGACTACAGAGGTCTCCAAACCCAAGAACCTCGACCTCAACGACGACACTCTCTTCGAATCCATTTCGTTTACTGATAGACCTGAAGACTCTAAATCCGAGATTTCTCTTCCGGCGAACTTGGCAGAACTAGACCCTGCCAAACAGCCGCTACTGGATCCACTGGACTCGGTCATCCTTTTGTCCTACGCTTCTTCGGTTGTCAACACGAACCCCGCAGATGGCATTACTAGAGAAGAGACCTTGCCATACGCAACCCGAGTTTTAGAGGGTGGAAGTTCAAATTGGCAAGTATACACGCAGGCCCTACTCGTGCGTAGTCGTATTGAAGGACACCGTTCGCGGACCATGGAACGCGGCCTTCTCCAGTTGCAGGCCTTGGTTGATCAGATCATTGCGGAGACGTCTGGTGGTTCGGACATGACAGTGACTGAGGAAACCGGAGAACAGGTGGCGGCATTTCTACCGAAGGCGAAAACCGACGAGTCTGTCGCTGTTACTGAACGTCTACGCTACGTGTTTCAGCTTGCTTCTCCATCACGCTGGGAGCTAGAGGCTGAGCTCGCAGCTCGCTGGGTCAGTGTGGGTGGTCTGCGCTCCGCACTTGACATCTACGAGAGACTCGAGATGTGGGCAGAGGCTGCCTTGTGCTGGGCGGCTACTGACAAGGAGGACAAGGCTAAGAAGATTGTTAACAGGCAATTATTCCACGCTACGAATGGGAATGATGACATTGCAGACCCTGACCAGGAGATATGGGAGGGTGCACCGAGAAACCCGCCGCCCGCAGATGCGCCGCGACTCTACTGCATTCTGGGGGACATTGACGGAGACTTGTCCATGTATGAAAAGGCATGGGAGGTCTCAGGCCAGCGATATGCTCGAGCGCAGCGCTCTCTCGGCCAGCGGTACATTGCTTCCAGGGACTATGACAAGGCTGCAAAAGCGTACTCGCTTTCCCTCAAAATCAATGCACTGAACCATCCCGCTTGGTTTGCGTTGGGGTGTGCATATCTGGAGTTGCAACAATTTGTAGATGCCGTCGAAGCCTTTGCGCGCTGCGTTCAGCTCGATGACCAAGACGCGGAATCATACAGCAATCTCGCTGCTGCACTTTTGCATGTACGACCTAAGCAGGAAAACGGTACCGATGGCATGACAGAAAAGGCACCGACACGGCAACCACGACAAGATGCACTCACGGCATTCAAACGCGCTGCGACGCTGAAACACGACAACTCTCGCATCTGGTCGAACGTCCTCGCCGTCGCTGGATCCGTAAGCCCACCTTCGTGGCCAGACATTGTCACTGCGCAACGCCGTCTATGCGAACTTCGCGGCTCGATCGACGGCGAAAAATGCATAGACGACGAGCTTCTTGAACTACTAGTCCGCCATGTCATTCAACAAGAAGGCGGCTTCGACATGTCCAAACCTGGACTTGCACGCATGGTCCACGAACTCGTCGAGAAGCAGATCAAGCCCCTCATTACCTTCTCACCGAAGCTCTGGACCGTTCTCTCTACGCTATACATGCACACCGACCGCCCATCTTCCGCGCTCGAATGCCACGAAAAGGCGTGGCGCGCTGTGACAAGCCAGCCAAAGTGGGAGAGTGGGAGTGAGGCGACTTGGAACACAGTGGTGGGGCAGACCATTGATCTTGTGGATGCGTATGAGACTCTGGGGCCTCGGGATCGTACAGAAGGCTTGGCTGCGGGGAGCGGTGAGTTGGTGGCCAAGGATTGGAAGTTCAAGGCGCGTAGTGCGATACGGAGCGTCATGGGTAAAGGCAAGGAGAATTGGGAGGATGGTGAGGGATGGGAAAAGTTGACGGGTAGGTTGGACGAGTTGAAGGGGAGGGAGTAAGTTGTTACTAATGCAGCCGCCACCATTGACTAGAGTGTTGCTCAAGGTACCTAGGTACTTTGCATACTTTGCATACATGGTGCGGGGTAATTTACGACGTGACTTGAACATTTCTATCACCCACCATTAGCTCAAGTGTTAACCACCTCCCGCGCTCCGTGACGGATAAGACCCTACTCGTATTATCCGGCTGAGACTCCCCCCGAACACTGCGACGCCAGTTGCATGGAGGAGCTACTCGGCCCTTGAGATCTAGATCGCCTTGAGCACCTACAGCGGTCCAGCTCAGCTCAGCTCAGCTTCGCCATGGACGTCTTTATGCACAATCTTCCCACGCATCTGACGAGTCAGGCTCTGCAGACACAGCTAGCTAGTTCCATGACTAGCCTTAACATCGTTGACTGGTCCTGTCACAAGCCGCGCAACAAACGGTTCGGAAACATCACCTTTCTACATGTCTGGGATGGGCAAGATTTTCTGCGGCGGTTCGATCCACAGTCATCCCTCGCGGCGATTCAACTGGTCATCTTTGGCGCGAACATATCCTGCAAGCGTAGTAACAAGGCGGCGGATCCGTTCTCACTTAAGAGTTTGCACAAGGCAGCTGTGGACCGGAGCTCGGCCACGGTGTGAGTACCAGACGGCCCCGTCAATGAATTGGCTAACAACGTAAAGGCCGTCGCGCACGAATCTAGACACAAGAGTGAATTTCGTCGCACGATCGCTGTCATGTGGATACTACGATTATGCCGACGGCGAGCTGGCCTACTCCCCCGATGTCGAATGGGATACACTGGGTGGCGGCCAAGTAAAGTTTGCTAAGCAGATGCTCATCGTCGAATTCGTGGGGCAGGGGGGAACCAAGAGAGTCGAGGTCCCCTATCGTATCGTGGAAGATGTAGTCGTCTCTACGCGACCGCCATCTCTCACGTTGACACTATGGGAGGCTCCAAGATTCTTCCACGTCGAGCAAGAAAAGTCAGACATTGGGTCTCTGATGGCGGCCTTGTCGATGCAGCAAAAGTCCCCTACTCATAAGACCCGGCTTATAGAGCTCCCTGGAGGCAGTTCAAGCCACCATAGGATACTCGGACAAGCACTCGTCTACCAGATACCTGTCTCACCATACTTGTTCGATGAAACCACCCGAAAGCTACTCGACCGTGACATGCTCACGATATATCACCACAACCTCGTCGCGACACCGTTACACCTGCGACGAACGTTACAAAAAGGGTTGACCGATTTCAGAGAGACGATGCAGTTATGTTCCAGCATGGTCCCTTTCAGTGTGCTTTATCAGTTGGAAGCCTTGGTAATAAATGGGTACCTTCTTCCGTGGACAGTTCAAGCGCTCCTGGGCAAGATGTGGAAGCATAACACGGAACTTATAGCAAGCAAGACTACCAAGGTACAATCTCACTAACCATTATATTGGACATCGCTAAGGGATTTATTCAGGACTTTCCAATTTCGTCTGGGGCTGTAAAGGCATTGTTCCCACAGCTGCCCTTTCCGAGCCCTGAAGTGGATGCGTCGACGTTTGAGGTTGACGAGCTCTGGGCATATATTCTGGCGAATGAAAAGAGTATCCACAACGGGCTGACCAAGGAACTCATATCGGTACGTTTGGCGGCGCTGGTACGGAGGCATTGCTGATCAAGTGGCAGGAAAGGGGCCGCCAGAACCTCACAATGGTCCACAAAGTGCACGTCACACCTACTGGAATTACGTTGCATGGCCCAGAGCCGGAAGCCAAGAACCGAATCTTGCGCAGGTTCCCCGACCACTCCGACTATTTCATCCGCGTGCAGTTCTGCGACGAAGACGGCACCGACTTGCACTTCAACTCCAACGTTTCGCTCCAAGACATCTACCAGCGCTTCGAACAAGTGTTCAAGAGCGGGATTCCCATTGGCGGCAGAGTGTTTGGCTTTCTGGGCTTCTCGCATTCCTCGCTTCGAGGCCACTCTGCCTGGTTCATGGCATCCTTCGTGCACGAGGGGAAGCTGCAGACCTACTTTTCCGTGATAGCGCATCTGGGCCGGTTCGACAACATCTACTCGCCGGCGCGTTGCGCTGCACGGATCGGGCAGGCGTTCTCTGAGACTCCGCAGGCCATATCACTGAGCAAGCACGGAATTACAAACAGAGTAATACAGGATGTCACGTCCGCAGATGGTAGTCGCGTGTTCAGTGACGGCGTGGGAACCATATCCCAGGCGGCCATGGAAGCAATTCACACGGCTTTCCCACTGCAAAGGAATCTGCCGACGTGTTTCCAGATTCGTTGGGGTGGTGCCAAGGGGATGCTTGCGCTGGATCCTAGGCTAGAGGGAAACGTGCTGTGTTTCCGGCCTTCGATGATCAAGTTTAACAGTTCGGATAACGAGAATCTCGAGATCTGCGATACAGCCAACCGGCCCATTCCCATGGTTCTGAACCGACAGGTATGTCATCTTATCTAGCCTCGTTTTCGTTCAGGCACTTTTTGGTTATTATCGTAATACACAGTGTTGTGCATGACTACGACTGACTGTTCTTTAGATGATCAAGATACTGGAAGACATGGGCGTGTCAGAACATTGGTTCTCCCAGCAGCAGGCTCGCGCACTGAAGAAACTACAGCTGGTTACCGCCCACATCGCGAACACAGTCGCGTTCTTGAAACGTCAGAATGTTGCCGATAAGATCGGATTTCCGCAGCTCATAAAACGTCTCGATGAATTAGGCCTGGATTATAGACGAGACCGTTTTCTCTCCTCAGTGGTAGAAGCCGCTGTGCTTCGTGAATTGCGGCTACTCAAACACAAGGCGAGAATACTCATCGAGCGGGGTGTAACCCTCTTCGGAATCATGGACGAAACTGGTTATCTCAATGAGGGTGAGGTCTATGTGGCATTCGACGACGTCGTTTTCGTGCGCGATCACTCCGAGGACCTGGATAATCGCCGAATGATCATCACACGATCGCCTGCCTTACACCCTGGCGACATACAGCTCGCCGACAACGTCATTCCTCCAGACCACCACCCGCTCCGTTCGTTGAAGAACTGCATCGTCTTCTCCCAGCACGGCAAGCGCGATCTTCCGAGTAGTCTCAGCGGGGGCGATCTGGACGGCGACACGTACGGCATCATTTGGGACCCGCAAGCCGTGCGCGAATGTCAACATGTGTTTGAGCCTGCAGACTATCCACGAGTCGAGCCACTGAGCATTAACCGGGTTGTGCAGCGGGAAGACATGACTGACTTCTTCATTCAGTTCATGGCAACGGATCAGCTAGGGCTTATTGCGGTCAGACACATGATCTTAGCCGATCAAAAAGACACTGGTACAGTTGATCAAGGTATGTCCGTCTGGCGTTATACGCTGCAAATCCGATTGACCCGCCCGCACAGATTGCAAACTTCTCGCCGAAATGCACTCCACCGGCGTCGACTATTCCAAAACCGGCATCCCCGTCGATATGACCAAGTTCTTCAAAATCCGAATGAACAAATACCGCCCCGACTTGTAAGCGTTCACCCACAACACGAATCTTAACGCAGATACTAACACCCCATCCATCCAGCCTCGCCCCCGCCGCCCCCGCCCACATCAAAAACCGCACCGAGATATCCTTCAGCGAGTCCGACGACCCGGGGGCCAATCCCGACGCCGACGACGCTGACGATGTAGGTCCGAAGTACCAGTACTACTACTCGGAGAAGATCAACGGCAAGCTGTACCGCGCCATCAACGAGAAGAAGATCTGGCACGAGAACGTCAAGCTGCCGACGGGCCCTGCCGTCGATATCTGGCAGCACTTCGTGCGCTCGGCGAACTTTGAATGCGACCAGCGGTTGGGCCGCCGCAGCAGCAGGCTGGCGGCCGAGAAAGAAGCCTGGGAAATCCGATCTGCGTACGTCTTTTCATTTCCCGTAACCTGTCCTGCCCCCCTATCTGTGATTGCACCATATCATCTCATCTACTACGCATACTGTACTGACTGCTCCCACCTCGTAGCTACGAAGACGCCATGCACAACACCACCCTCGACTACTCCTCGCACGCCACCGCCCGCCTCACCGAACTCGAAGTCTTTACTGGCGCCATCTTCACCGCGTCGGGCATCCAGACGCGGCGCCAGCGCGACCAGTCGCTGCGCCTCAAGGACGAGTTCGACCGCATCGCCGCGTGGGCCGAGGCCATGATGCGCAAGAAACAACAACCACAGGCCACCACCGCTAAACCCGCATCCGCATCCGCACGAGATGATGGCGAGAACGACGACGACGAGGCTGCGCGCGCGAAGAGGCTCGAGACGCTGGTGCTCAGCATCGCGTGTCTGAATGTCGGGTGCAGGGCGAAGACGGGCGGGCCGCTGAAGAGTCGGGGTGGGGGAATGGGGCGCGTGGACGACGAGGTCTGGAGTTTTCGCGTGGTAGCGGCTTGCTGTGTGATTAGGGAGTTGGATGATGCGGTGGATCGGAAGGCGCTGTAGTATCCACTGTCCAGTGGAAGAGCGGGCGGGGAGTGACTGGCATTTGGGAGAGGCGCTTTGGAAAGGAATGCATTGTACATTTGGAAGAGAAGCATCTGGAAGAGGCACATGGATCGCTGCATAGCTTGGACGACTATCCCACTGGATTTACTTGGCAGCGAAAAAGCACAGTTGGTCTTTTGCTGCAGCGAAGAGCTCGACACGTCAGCCAAGGAAGGCATCGATAGAGGGAGGACTGCATGGCACGAACTCGTCGATGAAAGGGCTAGTCTCTGACTCTAAACTTCAACCAACATGTTCACTGCATAGGAAAACTTTTTCCTCTACAACATTATTGACGATCGCATTGCCAAAGGTCTGTCTAAGCATGATGATATCAAAGACGTCAAGGCTTTGATTACCAGGGGATTTGGAGCTACCTTCTCCTAGAATATAATGATGCAGTATGGCACACGATCTACTATAGGTTCTAAATGACTGCTGTGGAGGAAATATACAGGGAAGAAGAACGGCTTTGTAATAAAAGACTTGTTTGTGAAGGGAACGCAGGCGCTCGATGCCAGTCGGATCGGAGATCTTGCTGAGCGATGGAACGCTGCCCGCCAGAGCATGTATCTACCAATTTTGGGCGTGGAGTTTGATCTTGAGCACGTTGCTATAGAGCATGACGATGTGAGTTGGTCGCTCTGCAGCCTTCAATTTCGATATTCGGAAGACTGACGTTTTTTGATACCAAGCACACCGAATCCACTCGAAAGCGAGCCCTGCGAAATAAAGAAGCGTTTCTACGAAGCATAGATAAGCAATAGCTGATAGACTTTGACGATAGAAGAGCAACCAAGCGCAGAAACCGCTGTATATCGTCATAACCTATGAAATGTCCTACCTAGTACACGCCCAACGCGAAGCCGCAGCACTGCTCCTGAGTTCTCAAAGCGCGTTCACGTTGAGGGAAATGAGCATGATGTTATTGTGCTCTATGCTGATCGCGGCGTTCACGGAAAGAGAACGCCCGTCGCAATGGTACACAGTCGAGTCCAGAGTGTTGATGGTAATCACGAGTCGCGTGGACAAGAGAAGAAGACCTAAACAAATCTCCTATTAGCACTATTATATCTTGAAAGAAGAAGGCTAAGTAATAGAGGGCGACGTTTGTTGTCGTTTAGTTTCTTTGCACGGGAGCTACACTAGATTGTTCAAAGGGATGAAGCTGTGGCTGTAGATCGAAAATAGTATATGTACTTTTAGCTGGATTTTGAGTGTGGAGTATCTGATGAACATGCTCGTCTTCTGCAGGTGATTCATAATTGACATTGTGGCAAGCTGCTATTCAATAGATATTGTTGTCCATGTGGGTTTGTATATGAGGTTGAGAGCGTAACTAGTGGAAAAGAGCACGATGCAAAGTGGGTACATGGGTAGCGGAGGAGGAAAGTGGCGTCGATGGCAGTGGCAGTGCCTCGCCCCCGCAGTGGCTGGTGCGTCGGATGACTGATGACTCCCCCGCCAAACATCAAACATCAACACACGACAGCAACCTCTAGTTTCCCCTCGAGCAATACCGGGGCAAGTACGAGCACATTACAGGCTCCGTCTTCTGGAGACAATGTCCGACCCCACAGACGCACCGGCGGCAACAGCAGATCCCGCCGACGACAAAGGCCCGTCCAAGCGCGCGCTCGAGAAAGCAGCAAAGAAAGCGGCCGCGAAGGCAAAAAAGGCCGAGCATGCGCTGCGGCCAAAAGAGACATCCAAGCCGACGAGCGCGGGCCTGGTGAGCATCTTCGATGAAGGCTGGCTCCGGCGCGTGTACGACGAGAAGCCGGTGACGGCGGTGCGCTCGCGGTTCCCGCCCGAGCCCAATGGCTACCTGCACATTGGCCATTGCAAAGCCATTGCCGTCAACTTTGGCTTTGCAAAGCACCATCAGGGCGTGTGCTTTCTGCGCTACGACGACACGAACCCGGAGAAGGAGGAGGAGCAGTACTTTACCAGCATCCTCGACATCATCAAGTGGCTGGGCTTTGAGCCCCACAAGATCACATATAGCAGCGACAACTTCGACCGCCTCTACGAACTGGCCGAGGAGCTGATCACCAAGGATGGCGCCTACGTCTGCCACTGCTCCCGTAGGTGCTCCCAACATGGCGAGCAGCCCGAAGAATGCCACGGCTGACGCAAGCGTAGGGGAGGAGGTGAATCGCCAGCGCGGCGGACCCGACAATCGAGGGACGCGCTACGCTTGCGCGCACCGCACGCGGCCGATCGAAGAGTCTATGGCCGAGTTCCGAGCCATGCGCGATGGCAAATATCAGGCCGGGGAGGCGTACCTGCGCATGAAGCAGAGCTTACCCGACCCCAGCGAAGGCAACCCGCAAATGTGGGACCTCCCAGCCTACCGCGTCGTCGAGAACAACCACCACCACAGGACGGGCGACAAGTGGAGAATCTACCCGACGTATGACTTTACGCACTGCATTTGCGACGCGCTGGAGGGCATTACACATTCGCTGTGCACAACCGAGTTCCAGCAGTCACGGATATCCTACGACTGGCTATTGGAGCGGTTGGACATGAAGGTGCCCAAATCCAACGAAAAGGGCCCAATGCAACGAGAGTGAGTACGTTCGTGCTTGGAATATTATACTCTGGCTGACTGTTTATAAGGTACGGCCGGCTAAACGTGGGTGGCACCATCCTATCCAAACGCCGAATCTTGATGCTCGTCGAGGGAGCAACAGCGGAGAAGAAGAACGCAGACGGCACAATCGAAAAGAAGGTGATTCCACCCTCCGTCCGTGGCTGGGATGACCCGCGGCTATACACTCTAGTAGCACTCCGCCGTCGCGGAATACCTGCCAGGGCCCTGCTCAACTTTGTCGAAGAGCTTGGAGTCACCGACGCACTCACGGAAATCCAGCCACCGCGCCTCGAATCGTCCATTCGCAAGCATCTCGAACGCACCGTTCCCCGTCAAATGCTCGTTCTCGACCCCGTCAAGGTCGTCATCGAGGACGCCACGCCGGAAGACGAGCAAGACATCACCGTGCCATACGATCCAAAGGGCACCATCCCAGGAGAGCGCAAAGTGAAACTCGGAAGAGAAGTCTACATCGACCGCAGCGACTTCCGCGAAGAAGACAGCGCCGACTACTTCCGCCTCGCGCCCAACAAGGCCGTCGGTCTCTACAACGTCGCGTTCCCCATCCGCGCCACCTCCTTCACCAAGGACTCCAACGGCCACGTCACCCACATCCGCGCCGTCAAAGCCGCCAGCGAGAAGCCCAAGACGTACATCCAATGGGTCGACGTCGCAACCGCCATCCCCGTCACCGCCCGCCAGTACAACTCGCTCTTCCAGAGCGACTCGCCCAACACGCTGGACTGGAAGACGGGCGGCTGGGCCGCCGACCTGAACCCGCACTCCGAAGTCGTCTTCGCGCACGCCGTCATCGAGCGCGGCCTCAAGGACCTGATCAGGGAGTCGGAGTCGTCGCTGCATCCGAGCGGCTCGTCGGACCGGCTCGTTCGCTTCCAGGCGCTGCGCACCGCGTATTTTTGCGTCGACATCGTCGGCTCTACCGAAGACGCTATTGTGCTCAACCAGGTGGTTAGTCTGAGGGAAGACAAGGCGAAGTAAATGAGTAGCGCGTGTGGTGTGTCGGTGGTTCGGCGGGGCGTTGGCTGCTCTCTACGTAGTGCCAATGTCAAAGGCAGCATAGCGAGCGAGCGGGTCGATAGATTAGATGGAATCCTCTCCAATCTGATCCTGTGTGGCGACGTGTTTACAAGTGTCGATCCGCTCTTGCGCTGCTTCATTACTTGTATGCAGCAGCCTTCACAAGCAGATTACGCCGTCGCCAGGTTCACTCACTATCAATCATTTCCTTGGATACTTACCCACGCCCTGTTCAGTCCAGCCTCTCCGCCTCTCTGTCGACATCTCCACGTGTACCATATGTACGATTTCGGCAACTTCGAATAAAGGACGGGATATTGCGGACCTGTAGAGGAGAAAAGTCTTAATCTATTCCTAGCATCATACAAAACACTACTCAAGCGCTATCTAATCTACCAACAATTAACAACCAACTACAGCCCCAACGCCCGCGCCTTCTCCTCGACTTCCTGATTCTTCTTCCGCTGCGCCTCGCGCTCCTCCTCCACCTTGCGCAGCTCCTCCCTTTGCACCTGGTCCGCGCGCCTTAGCGCAATGTCCTTTGGCTTGTAGTCGGAAAACGCCCACTTGAGGCCCTTCTCGACAACCCAGCAGCCGACATAGTCGAGGGCCATGACGCTGGTGATCATGATTTTGAACTCGGTCGAGAAGGGCACGAGGCGCAGCTTGTCGTTGATCTCGGGGATGAACTCGGTGGCGCACGAGAAGGCGACGCCGGAGACGAGCACCAGGCCCCAGTACATGCCCTTGTTCTCGCGGATGGATTCGCGGAAGGGCCGGCCTTGGTAGTTGATGGCGAAGGTGGAGATCTGCTGGATGAGCTGCAGGAGGTAGATGGCGGAGTTGAGGAGCGAGGGCTCGAATTCTTTTTCGAGATCGACGTTCTCGGGCTGCGGGTCGACGCGCTTTACGTATTGCGAAACGTAGATGAGGGTAGCAATGTGGATTGCAAACTGGCCGAGAACAGAACCAATGATGTAGAAGTTGAAGATGTTGTGTTGGGGACGCTCTTTGGAGAGAGCTTCTACCGACTATTGCTTTCTTAGTATGGCTCTGGGGGAGGGATATTGCAACTTACCTTGGCTCGTGAGATGGACAAGAAGCAGACGCTCATCATCATGCCAGAGATGGTGACTTGGCCATCTCCAAACTTGATGCCGTCCAGATATAACACGGACAGACTGTATGCCGAGATAAGGCAGTTGAGTGCCAGAATCTTGTACATTTGAATCGTTGCTACCAACGTGCACCGTCCTTGCCTGATGATGTTGGGAATAGCGATAACGTTGGCCAATTTGGACGTGAAGGGTGCAGCGACCGACGCATCACCAAGCTTGATGGTGGGAGGCTCGCTGTCAAGCTCAGCAAGTTCAGACTCCATCATCTTAGTAGTGAACGAGTCGGCAAGACCGGCTGCGGCTTGTTGCGCATTCTTTGGCTGAGTCTTGGCCACAGTACCGTTCGACGTATCCTTGGTGCCGGTACCGTTGGCGCTGGCCGCCGGTGGTGGTAGACCCTTCTTCTGAGCCTGCTGAGCGATTGCCTTTTCGTAGTGGGGATTTTTGGGTCCAGGTGGATACAGATGCGCAAGCATGAGGGGAACGGGAGGCGCTGCTTGGTTGAATCGCGCCATCAGTTGAATCTGCTTCTCGTACACTTCTTTCATCTTTGTGTTGCGGAAATGCTCGCCAATCTTATCAAGGTCATCACGGGTACCGTTGAGAAGAGCAACGCCAATGTGGGCTTGTTTGAGAGCACCAACATCGTTTGTGCCATCACCACACATAAGGGTGGTGTAACCGCTCTCCTTTAAGCCCAGCAGGATATCTTCCTTTTGCTTTGGGGAGACGCGAGCATAAACCCAGGTGTAACGAAGAAGCTGCTTCCATGCCTGCTGGTCCTTGAACTTGGCGAGCGCATACCCAGTCACACACAAGTCCTTGGTTTTTAAAACCTCAGGGTCCAGGAATTTGGTGGGATCGACAGGTATGTTGATCTTGTCGTCGACGCTTCGCCATACCAGGTTTTCACCAGAATCGTCGTGCTCGGGAGCGTCCAAGATCAAACATTCGCGGTCAACAATCTCGACCTGGCGCGCCACATGTACGGCGGTCAATGGGTTGTCACCGGTAATCATGACTACTCGGTGGCTCGACTCGTTCAGCATGCGTACTGCCTGGACAGCATCGTCCTTGAGGGGACATTGGAGGACGAGGAAGCCAGCAAAATGGAGCCCAGATTCCACCTGTTCTCGCTTGAGGTCGTTAATACGGCTCATTCCAAGCTCGGCATCTTCTGCGAGATACTTGTAAGCTAGGGCTAGGACACGGCCGCCGTTTCGGGTAAAGTGCTTGAACGTCTCCTCATAATTGGGGGGCGTGTCAACCAGCATTTTCCGGATCGTTTCAGGAGCGCCTTTTACGCCAACAAAGGTGTTCTTAATTTTGCGCTTCGACTTCTTGTCGTTGACCAGAACGGTGGCGATGGAGCTTTGACGCTTGAGAGCAGACGAGAACTGGAATCGTCGCTTGATCTGGACCACTTCGGCGGCATGTGACTTGGATCCAGATTTGTTGCTCAGGGTATCATGAGCACCGAGCGTCCATCCGAGTGATACGAGCGTAGCTTTTTCCATGGGCTCACCAACAATCTCGCCTTCGTCCAGCTTTACCAGCGCGTGCGCAGTAGCAAGAACCAGGGTGGTCTGGGTGCCTACATCAATCACCTTGTTGACTTCGGTATGCGCTCCATCCGGCCCAGCCTTGCCCGCTTGCCCGAGGGTAAGGCCAGCAACGCCGTCGACTACGAGATCTTCGCCGGTCAAGGTACCTGTCTTGTCGAAGCAAGCCACGTCGACACGTCCCGCGAAAGGAATGCGGAACGGCTCAGTGCAAAAGATGGCATATTTACTGAGGGCGGCTAAGCTGGTGTTGACAGCCAAGCTCAGTTCCATGGGAAGTTCCGGCGGTACGACGCTCGTAACAATCAGGACGCAATCGAGCATTAGCTTGGAGCGCTGTCGGTCCTTCTTCACGCCCTCTTGCCAGACGTACCAAGAGGCGGCAATGGCGAACACGCAGAGAAAGAGAATGAACATTAACGCTTCTACGTTGTTGGCCGAGACGCGCTCGGTAGAGTAGATCATGGTCCTGACCAGGCTGCCCTGGCTCGTTTCGAATCCGGTCTTGATCACGACAGCTATGGCGCCCTTGTCTGGGGGTGGCGGGACGCCCGAGGACAGCTTCTGGACCGCACCGGCATCGTCCTCTTGCGTGTTACCGTGGGAAACCTGGAGGACTTTGGTGCCGCCGTAAAGGAAGGCGTGCTTGTCAAGCCCCTCGGGCTCGATTTCGGCATCACCAGGCCGCAGCAAAACCGACTCCTTGAGCACCGGCGTACTCTCGCCGGAGAGCATGGCCTCGTTGACAATAGCAGCGCCCTCGATCAGGACCATGTCGCACGCAACGCCCGAGTCTTCTTTTGTGCGGCCCACGCTGACCACATCGCCGGGCAGCAGCTTGTCGCTCTGCGTCTCCTGCCACTTCTTCTGCCGGTAGACGAGCAGCTGGTACGGCTTGATGCTCATGCCGCGGAACTCGGTGAGCGTGCGCTGGCGCTGCCACACGACGGTGCTCTCAAAGGCGGCGAGCATGAACAGCGTAAACAGCGAGTAGTACCAGTAGTCGTCCAGCATCCACAGGCCGACGCAGAAGACCTGGAAGACGAAGAAGGGCGCGACGGCATGCTCCTTGAACAGCTCCGTGAAGGTCGGCACGGGTATGTCGAAACTGTTGTCGCCGTAGTGCTGCTGTATCCGCTCAATGTCGGCGGCGCTGGTCAGGCCCTTGGAGTCCTGGAACGTGCGGAGCGGCGGCTTCGGGTCGGCGTCGAGGGGGTACGCGAGCGGGGCGAAGGAGCCGCGGGCGGCATCGTAGAGGAAGCGGCGCTTCTGGAAGAGGAACGTCGTGTTTGGCTTTCCGCCGACCGTGTCGCGCTGCAGCGGGCAGATTTCGGCAGTGCCGGCGTTCGCCACTGGTAGGACTTTGATGAGCTTCGCGGTGCGCAAGTCGCGCGCCGCCGTGGTGGTGAACAGGCTGCGCACGTTGACGTTCCAGAAGGTGGCGAGCCAGACCAGCGACTGCAGCGTGACGATGGTGCCGACCCACACAAAGGTCCATTCCGACGACTGGATGTGCGTTTCGTAGCGGACGGGCGAGAGGTAGACGGCCAGGAAGGCGGGCCAGACGAGCGCGAAGGGCCAGACATAGGCGTGCAGCTGCAGCGGCAGCGGGTTGTGAAGACTCGCAGCCTTGATCTGGGCGGCATCAACGAGCGGCATGACGGCGGGTTGAGTGGCGGGTGTCGACAGATGGTGGTGGTGTCGTGTAGTTCTACCACATATATCTGGAGGGTTCCACCACCGTCGCGGGCTCCCGGTTTCCCCGAGTGCCGGCGCTAGCCCTAGCGGGCCTAGCACTCATCCCGCGTCTCTTCACTCTAGTATTCGCGGCTCGGTCTTCATCGGTCATCGTATGAACATCGACATGTATAATCTCACTCTATCGGCAGAATAACGCAGTAGAAGCCATGACAGAAGCTTGATCATCCCTGATCGCAAGTCCAACTTGTGCTAGTCCCTATGAGGCAGGCCCGACCCCGCATCGATATCAAGCCGACTGACGTCCACCTGCGCCGCGGGGTCCCAGCACTACTACTATATATGTATGAAAGCAGACAGAGTGTACCAGGGAACGCTAGAAGAAGCAGGTCGCTACTGATAACCACAACGTGCTAGTCGGCATCCGGTAGTACTGAGCATGCAATCGCCGTCATGGTTGTGCACCTGTACATGTGCATGCAGGGGAATACCCGTAAGTGAGTGAGTGCAATGCTGGGGTTGTTTCACTGCGTCCTATTTATTATAGTCTACCACAATCCACACGCAGTTCTTCTTTGCTTTCACTTTACCCTCGACACTCGCACCACTTCCTACCTCCGACCTCCGACCTCATATCATCTCTTCCTCCCTCCTCGCTTTTCCCCTCCTCCCTCCTCCTTTCTCTCCCGCCAAAACCCCCTACATATTCATTTCAAAGAGAACGTCCGGTCTGGAAGGGCAATTTCCACCATGGCTCGCAACATGGCCCATATTGCCGTCGTTGTATCCACCATCTTCGTCAACATGGCATTCGCAGCCCCAGCTCCCGTACCGACCCTGCAGTCGCGGCAAGCGCCATCTGACCCCTTCGCGCCCATCGATGCTCAGCATTGGGTCAATCCCGACAACATGACCTGGGGAGACTACGTCTCAACCCCGCAGAACTGGGCCGACCCCAGGCGCCGCGGCACAGATCGCAATTTCAACATCGCCATGGTAGTCGTGGACTACGCGGACCAGCCCTTCGTCGTCACGCTGGAGCCTGAGTCGGACATCTTTGGGAACCCCCAGCCGGCCGTCTCTAGGCTGCAGCGCGAGCAGGTACCTGCGTTCTACCGCGACTTCTTAAACACGCCGAGCGCGCTTAACAGGAACCATACGCTTCACGAGTACTGGATGATGGATAGCGCCGGCAAGTACGGTGTCGACCTGACCGTCTTTGGCCCCTATCGCATGCCGAGCTTGAGTTACCAGTACGGCGTCGACGACGAGCAGGGTGGCTTCAATGAGGGCGCCTGTCCGGAGGGGCCGCCTTGTTCGCGCGATCTGCGCGTCGATGCACTCGGCGCATGGCGGGCTCAAGTTGGAAACGACACTGCTAACCAGTACGAGCTCGCTTTCATTCTCTCGGCGGGACAGGATGAAAGCTCGACGTGGCAAGAGTTCGGCGAGATGAAGTTCCTCACCAAGGAAGATGTTCCCGACGAGTTCGGTCCACCAGGCAACAGTTCCCTTCCCAACTACGCCAGTACCCGCTATGTCGAGTGGTCATCGTGGGCGGCATCTAGCACCATCTGGCCAAATGCAGGAGACGGCTCGAGCACTCAAGGAGAGAGTTCCGGCCTGGCTACCTTTGCCCATGAACTTTCCCACCTTCTGGGAATCGGCGATAACTACAATAACCCTTTTGGTGTCCCCGCCCGACGTGCATATACTGGCCCCTGGAGCATGTTGAGTCGAGGAAGCTTCAATGGGCCCGGGGGCCCGCATACGAGGTGGCAGATCCCCCCGCTCCAAGGTGGCTCTATGGGTTCTCTTCATACCATGCGAGACAAGCACCAGATCAAACTCATCGAAAAATCCTCTATCCTCCAGATCTCCCGCTCCGGTCTCGTAGAATCTGGCCTGGTAGTTGCCGAGATAACTGCTCGATCCGTAGCCCTCAAGGAAGACGAGCTCATGGGGTTTAACATCTCCTTTGGCACCCAAGGCGATCTGTCACCATCGTGCAACGTAAGCACAGATGCCTTCTGCGACGGCGGCCGCTACAACAACTACAACCTAGAAGTGGTTGATCGCATGGGCGCGGACAGCTTCTGCCCGGACTCGGGCGTTATGATCAGCAAGACCAAGAACAGCGACCGCACGCAGCCTTTGTAAGTCCATTCGATGCAGCTTCTCGCACTAGTAAATTGACGAGGCGTAGCCAATGGGTCATTGACGCGAATCCACAAGACATCAAGGTCATCGACTTCTACCTGCCCAACGGGATAGCGCGGTACCTCACTGTAGGGGATTATAGGCAATTGGCCGATGCGCTGTTCCATGCTGGCACCCGGTCTGGCAGCGAATTCGAGTTCAAAGACGAGGCCAACCGACTACACCTCTACATTCTAAGCATCAACCGGGACGAAGAGGGAGTCCTGCATTATACTGTCGGGGCTAGGAGTCTCGACGGATCCGGGTCCAGTATGTTTGGCGTGGAACTCGGCGAGGGCCAAGTGGAGGCTGCATATGGCACCAAGGCATCGGATACGGGCGTGAACTGCGTTTTCGAGCTGCACAACACAGGCTCTTACGCCAACAGCACGTATGGGAAGACCAACACCACACAACAGCACCCGCAGAATCTGTCTGTATACCTCGGCTCCGACATATACCGGCTAGAGGCCAAGGTCGAGGGCGAGGGGTGGCGGGTCGAGGTTCCCAACGCGCTGGCCGTGGCCAAGTTCGGCGAGAAGACCACAGCGACGGTTGCGGTGGGCGCCGGAAGCGGCGGTGCGGGACAGGCGGTTGTGACGCTCACGGCGACGTCGGAGAGCGACAGAGAGGCTAGGGCTGAGGCTGTATGCACAGTTCAGGCATGAGGAAAGGAAGCGGGATGGGCTATAGTAGAAAGGACATGACAATGAATGGAGATCTGAATTGATCAATGAATGCAAACGGAATTCAGGCGAGGTGTGGTGGCGAGAAAACAAGTGCGGCTTGAACAGTGCTAGACTCCCGGGCGGGAACTCGGGGGTTTGATTACTAGGCCCAGGGACAAGAGGAGGCAGCAAAGTGGTGTGGGATGACATGGCCACAAAAGCGTCGGGCAGATGCTCGGCCGTCCCCGGCGTTCTGGGCGTAGCTGAGCTAAAGTCCGGGGCCGCCACACCAGCCACGCACGCCACCGTGTTGTCTTGTCCATTTCTCGTCCATGCTATCTACTCGGGTACGTCAGCACTCGCGGCCTGCCAGCGCCCCTGCTTCTGTACAAATACACGCACCGCACCCGTAGCAGCAGCAAACGCCCCAGCGCTGCCTGAGGTGTTTTGCTGCCCCCCGACTCCGCAACGCTGCCCCCCTCGACCTTCTCGCCGCTGCACTTGCTGCGGTCGTACCTGCGCGCGCGCCCCGGCACCCGTTCGGCGCTGTGCACGACTATCGGCTTTTCAGGCGCGGGCTACATCTCACTGAAGCTGTCGACGCCGGTGAGGCTGGATTCGAGAGCGAGCTCGACCATGGCGACGGAAGCGGCCTCGGGCGACGCCGCAGACGAGCTACGGAGCCGCACGCAGCGGAGTATCCTGGCGTCGCAGCGGGCGAAAGAGCAGGGCGATGGGCAACAGCCAGGCCGGCTCGCGCAGTGGTTTCCGCTGAGCGCAAAGGACGGCTTCACGCAATGGGTACGTTGTTGAGTTGCGCCGGCCGACGGCGCGCAGGCGCAGAGGCTGACTGGTGGCGACAGTGGGCGGGCACCTCGCCAATGGCGACCGAGCACCGCGTGCTGTCCTTCATCCCCTACCTGCAGAAACCGCCCACGCAGACGCAGTCCGGCTCCGCGCCCGCCTCGACGACGCCGTCCACGGCCGACCTGACCGCGCCGCCCAAGCACGCCGAAGAGCACACCGAGACCACGCGCCTGACCGACCCCTACGGCCCGCGCCGATGGAACTCGGAGATGGTCGAGCTGGGCGGCCGCGGCCGCGCTCTCAACGAGTTCTCGGTCGAGCGCATGGGCGAAGAGGTCGAGGACAATCTGGTCATGCTGCACGGCTACGGCGCCGGCCTGGGCTTCTTCTACCGCAACTTTGAGGCTTTGTCGCGGGCCAACGGCTGGAAAGTTTACGCGCTCGACTTGCTGGGCATGGGCAGGAGCAGCAGGCCGGCCTTCCGCATTCACGCCAAGGACAAAGAGGGCAAGATCGCAGAAGCCGAGGACTGGTTTATTGATGCCCTGGAGGAATGGCGCATCAAGCGCGGGCTCGAGCGCTTCACTCTGCTCGGCCACAGTCTTGGTGGCTATCTTGCAACGGCGTACGCCCTCAAGTATCCCGGACGGCTCAACAAGCTGATTCTGGCCTCTCCAGTCGGCATCCCCGAAGACCCGCACGCTGTGAACGATGAAATGCCGAGCCAGCCCGATGCCAGCATAGCAGAAGAGCTCACCATGGACGCTGCGCAAGCAGCCGATAACGTGAAACCTGCGCGCGGAGACAACAATAACTTTCTCAACCAGCGCAGCAAGGCCGACGAAGCGGCAACAAAGAAAGACCCTCCGCGGCGGCGATTGCCAGGCTGGCTAACGTTTCTGTGGGAAGCCAACATGGTGTCGCCCTTCTCGCTTGTCCGCTGGAGTGGTCCGCTCGGGCCTCGTCTGGTATCTGGTTGGACGTCGCGACGCTTTTCGCATCTACCAGAAGAGGAGGCACAGGCATTGCACGATTACAGCTACTCGCTCTTCCGCCAGCGCGGGAGCTCAGAGTACGCCCTAGCGTTCCTGCTCGCACCCGGCGCATTCGCCCGCAGCCCTCTTATCCGAAGAATCCAAGGCGTAGGACGACAATGGATCGAAGCTCACGAAGATCAAGCTGCATCTGTCGACGGCGACCAGCGGCCAGGCAAATGCGACAAGACTCGGTCCAAAACACCCTCGCCTCCCGCCGTCTCGGCGCCCACCTCGGCCACCTCCCACGAAAGGCAGCGTGAAAATGGCGTTCCCGTTGTCCTCATGTACGGCGAACACGACTGGATGGACGTTGCGGGCGGCTTCGCCGCGCAGGAAAAGATCAAGCAAGAGCGTGCGCGCATACTAGCCCAGGCGAGCCCCGAGGAGCGCCGCAGAGACCAGGGCGAGGCCAAAGTCATCATCATCGGCAAGGCGGGACATCATGTCTATCTGGATGGCTGGGAACAGTTCAATAGCGTCATGTTGGAGGAGATGAAAGATGTGAGGCGGAGAGAGCGCGCCAGGGAGGCATAGCATTGCGGAGTGTTTGAACGGACTTCCTAGATTTCGGCGTTTGGGTACTAGGATGGTAGAAGGTTATTAATGGCGGGTAAGAATACAGTACATTATTCGGAAATGTGGGTCTCGCTCGTTCGCGTGCATGTATTTGTTCTTCTTACACTACACTCTATTATAGGATCTAGACAGCGCGGACTCGAGACGAATTAATACGATGGCATCTACTGATTTTTTCTGGCTACGGCTTCGCAAGCATCTACTCGGCGAAAGCGCAAGCTGGCAATACAAGCACCTCGATTCACCCTTACTCGCGGCGCTGGACCGACCAACCGGGGGCCCTTCATTCATCCCCAACACCTCAATTGAAGCCGCTTGCCGGGACCTCGACACTTATTGCCCACGCTGGTCGATATGGTGCCCTTGGATGCGATGGGAAGCTCGAAAAGAGCTATCGCTGGCTTGGCCGATACAGCTCAGCAGAAGACGCGGAGGCGGCTGGCTCGTTGCAATTGAACGCCTGTGTTGTTTCTCCAAGACAAAGGCTCGATAAGCGTATAGGACTTGTATTTGCGCATTTCAAGTTCGACGTCCGTGCTGCTTGAGGCTGGTGGACAGTGTCTAAACGATTCAGAGACGTTCACGGCTTGTCAGAGTAACGTGGGTCTCAGATCCACAAACTGTGATCTACAAACTGTGATCCACAAACTGTTTGAAGGTGTCTTAGACACAATCCATCATCGATGTTGATAAAGGGTAGGTTCGACGTCTGTTTTGCCAGATTCATACTGCCACTTTCGGAGATTCCAATCACCAGCAAAGACGATGGAGAACGTTACACCTTCCGCGGACCGGCTCACTTGCTGGTTCTGCGATGCCCGGAATCTCACATATAGCAAAACCTGCGGTAGATGCTATGCTCAGACAACGCCGACTCTTGCCCACCAGGACGACGAAGCAAGTCCGACTTCTGCCAGCCAACACACCACAAACTATCGCATATTCTCGTTTGGCTCGCGCGAACGAGTTATCCTGCTGCTCCAGGCTTCCTGCAGATTGGCTCGAAGAAGCCGTACAACGTCTACGAGATGGTGATCTGGTCACGGTTCGCGTTGGGTTCACGGTAGACGACAAGGGGGTGACGGTGCGCCAAGACGGGGTGACGGTGCCCAACCTAAAGAAGACGCGCGTTAGGGGCGCTATCATCATCAAGGACGGCAACAAGGAAATCCGATCAACTATAGACGATGATGGGGAAACGGAGCCGCAGCGCGACAAGATCACTAGATTCCTCGAGGCTAGCCACAACTTATTAGACTCATATCCGGACGAGAAGACAACTGGTAATTACATCCCCACCTCCGACATAACAGTAGGAAAAAAATATACTAATCGTGACTAGCCGTTCTACCTCGGCCTTAGCCGGGTATGTTGTACCCCTTCCGCAACCAATTCTTACCTTTCTTCCAACCGATTTCGTGCTTCATCTCAGCACCCCAGAACCGACGCTGGATCAATCCTCCAAAAGGCCTGCAGTTGCAAAATGCTGGGCGTAGCCATATATCATGGTCCTGGGTGTGTGAAATCTCGGCGTTCGGCCAGACGGATTCCACGGCGTTGACATGTTTGGAGATTTGGTCATGGAACTGGATGCGGTCAAGCTCCGGGTCTAGCTCCGCCCAAACAAGATCCCAGAATTCCCCCGCGTTCCTCATGTTCCCTCGCTCCTGTGATGACCAGCGCTCGACCCACCAGGGGTAGTACCCAGCGTGTTCCCAGTCGATGATTGCTTCGATCTTGCCATTGTTGATGATGATGTTGCTGAAGCTGAGGTCGCAGTGTGTAAGGACATACGGTGCCCCGTCTGGAAAGTTGTCCTTGAGCTGCTGTAGCTGGGCCTCGACGGCGGCTTCGTCTGGCTCGTCCATACGGCGATCGAGGCCATCTCGAAGCTCCGCGGCCATGTTATTCAACCACTCTTCCTTTGTTCTTTCGATTTTCTTGCAGTTGTTTCCTTTGTCGCATTGAGTTAATATACCGTCATATAGAGCACCCCCGCCAACGCGCTGAGGAAATGGTGCTGTGAACTGGCGCATTGCTCGAAGAGCGGCAGTGACCTGTTGAGCATAGCCTTGCTTTTCTTTTTGGGACAGTCCAGGCCATGCGCTTTCCAATGTCACCCCCTTGGCTTTAGACATGACTGTGAACTGAAACTGGTCTTCGGGTTTGCTGAACTGGTGCATCTCCTCGACTAGAGGTACGTCTTTGATCCCATTTTCCCGGAACAACTTCCAGACTGCGTAATCGTTGCTCGTGTTTCCCCGCTGATCCCAAAGCATGTAGTCGTTGCCTAGAGCCCATAACCCGCCGTCCTGCCGCGAGTGTTGGATCCGAATGCGTGGCAAATATGACGTCTTTTCTTCATCGTATTTGGACCAGCCACAGGCCCGGCATAAGACGAGGTCACCATGGGCGTTGAAACTATCATGTGCTTGTTCTAGCTTTTTCTTGTCTTCCGCACTTAGTGCCGATTGTTCGGGACTGAATACAAGACCAGGAATAAGGTCTTCAGGCCTGATGCGTCGATCAGAAGTAGTCGCCATGTTGGAGAAATTTTGCGCGAGCAGATCAACCTCATTTGTTGTCGCCATGTCGAACGAGTGCCAGTAGTAGTAGATAAGAGACTGGGAAGTTCCCTCATAGTTGATTTATAGGTACACCTCTTTTTTTTGCCAGTAGGGACGAATGCAGCCTGTCTATGAGTTCCATCTGCTTTGTTGGCATCAGTGGGCGGCTAGGAAGTTCTGCAAACGGATCACGACGCACAGCTCTTTGTGAGCGGCATATCAAAGCTTTTCGCGGGCTCATTGCGACGAGTCTCCTTAGTCTTCAGCGTGACGTAGATGCGTGTATCGTTTTGTGTGTTAGCCGCAGCGGCAGCTAATGTAAGGCGTCGCGACCTAAGTTCTGCTGTGTCTATAATACTATGGTAATAGGAAATAGATAGATTCGGACAAGAATAGCTACTTCTGAACGTAGCTGCTGCATGCAGAGATACTTTATCGCTCGAAACGCTGTTGCTGCATGCAGTTCCAATAGCTGTACCATACTAATTTAGATGCGCAAAGTGTGGGACTCACGTCCTAGTGTACTAGAGTTAAGGTGTCACGTGATCCTAGTCACGTGATCGCCTCAGCTCCCTTCGGGTGAGCGCTCTAGTTTACAGTTTTATCTTACTCCTGTTTAAGTGTAATGTAAGTCCTTTAGGGTTAAGGCAGCTATCATTTTCATTATAGTGTTATCTTACTGTGCGCCTAGATTAGGCTGAGACTACTCGCTATTAATCAGTCGAATCTTCTCATACTAATTTAGGTATAACGTAAACGATCACCGAGTGGCCGATATCACCGAGTGGCCGGAAATCTCTTGGCAACACCCACTCTACCTTTGATCCACGATGCCTCAATCAAATAACGTGCAATCTAATTAACAGGAAGGAAGAGTTACCCTCGCTCTACAAGCCCTCCAATCTAAACAGTTTCAAAGCGCTGACGCCGCTGCTGCCGCCTTTAACGTACCTTCTCGAACCCTCCGTCGACGCGTCAAAGGAATCGCTGCACGACGCGATTGTACTCCAAACAGCCAGAAGCTTACTGCCACTGAAGAGCAGACGATTGTTCGATATATCCTTGACCTTGATTCGCGAGGATTTGCACCCCGGCTGTCTGAGGTGGGAGATATGGGGGATAAACTAGTACCGTGCCCGTGCACGCGGCGATCGGAGACGCGCGGCGATCGCAAAACAACATGCTCACCACCACAAAGATGAGGTTATTGCAACAGCAACAAAAGCGATTATCACGAGATTTCTTAGTGTAGCTACTCTGTATAGCATAGCCAACAGTTCGTACTATCTATATTTAGCCGGAAGATTAATCTTCCGGCCGCGGGTGTTGACTTTAGGTGGAGGTGCTGGTGCAGCTTCTATGGACGCCAGGACAGCTGCGGCAGCGCCCTTAGGCCGTTTTGACTTAGGATTGCTTAAGAGAGGACGTGAGGCTTTGCGCTTGCCTGTTTGGGTAGTTTTAGATAGTTTCTTGGTGTTTTAGGCTTCGATTCGAACAGCGCGCGCAGCTAACTTGCTAGCCCTCTCCCTCTCGCGCACTACCTTCTGCTCCTCTCGCGCACTACCTTCTGCTCCTCTCGCGCCACACGTCGTTCTTCCTTCTCCTGCTCTTGGAGTAGCTTAGCAGCAGCTTGAAGCTCCTTCCGGTTAGCTTTTGCCGCAATTTCAGCCTTCTTTTGTTGTTGCTTTTTAACTTCACGCGCACGTGCCTCTCTTATCTTGCGCGGCGACTAGAAAGTAGCACCACCATAGTAGCTCCCCTTACGGCGCAAGTTGAGAGCTTTGCTAGGCTGCTTGTGCTTCTGTTTAAAAGTTGCTGCCTCCCTTAGGCCCTTATTTTCGTGCTAAAGTAGCTCGTTTTGCACCTGCAGTTGGTGTAGCGTTTGAGAAAGCAACTTTGACTTCTCTGCAGCAGTATCCCTCACTACAAAGCGTACAAGACGGTCTATTTAACGCCAGTCGCTTAGCTTGAGGGCTGAGGGAGCTGCTTCACTTTCATTCTGTTCCTAGGGTTGGTCTGGCTCAAAGCGTTTGAGTATGGCTTCGCGGTTCATAGGCCATATACTAGTAGCTTCAAAAGACTTAAAGACAGTTCTGGTTGTAAAGGAGAACACCCACGCTCTCCAGAACAGTAGGAAGAAGTCTCCCTTTCTGACTAGGATAAGCCCTTGGGTCCTGTAAAGGTGGCGAGTAAGCTCCTTAGTGTAGCAGTTAGAGAGAGGTTTAAAGCAAACAACGTTGAGCGGCTGAAGCGTATGAGTACTGTGAGGCGGAAACACAGCAAGGAGTATACGGTGAGCCTGACAGTAGTCGAGAAAGTCCATCGTGAGGTGACTGCCATGGCCGTCGAGTATAAGGAAGCGCTAGTCACGCTCGCGCCGCGCTTTCTCCTTCGTGCAGCGGTCAAAAACCTGCTCTAACCAGGCTAACCCAACGTCGTTATTCGTCCAACCAGATGAAGATGAGGTAACAAAGACGTCGTGCTTTCCCGCTTCAACGTCGGCTACCTATGAAGCTTGCAATGAGCTGTTCGCTAACTGGTAGATAACGGCGGGCGACAGAGCACTTCCATCGCTACAGACAGTTGCCAGGACAGTCACCCACTCACGTGAGCCATCCTGCAGCGTCGCTCGCACCTCCTTTTTCTCCCATTGCCGGCGACTGAAGACGCGTTTTGAGCGTCCTGTTACACCAATCATGAAGCCCTTCTCGTCTATATTGTAGCTGTGGCACTGCTGTATATCGTACTGTTGCATCTTCTGATGTAATAGATCAAAGTATAGCTCATACTTGTGTTTTGAATTAGCTTTGTGGCGTACAGCGTCCATCCTAGAGGTCCATTTGCAGACGAAATGATCACCATGTCGGCCGACAAAGCGTCGTACCCAGGCCTCGCTTACAGGCTTAGCAGCAATCTGCGACGCAAAATTTTGTATCATCTCTCTTGTAGAAGGCAGCGCCTTTCTTGTAAAGTTCTTAATGTACTGTACGAGTGCAGCTTCCTGTTATGGGTTAAGCTTTTGTTGGGAGTGTTTCTAATCAGTTTGGGACCCTTGACGACCTTGGTGTCTTCGCGCCTGTGTAACTCTGCTAACATTGAACTGATCAGCAATTTTGGTGTACGTAAAATGTTCTCCGTCGTTAAGCGATTCGATTGCTGCAAGAGCAGCGTCAATTGGTTCCATATTGGTGGAGTTGCGACGCGTTGAAGTTGGGATGGTGTCTGGTGTTTTGGTGTTCTGCGATCGCCGCGCGTCTCCGATCGCCGGGTGCACGGGCACGGTAGCTGCGCGGGGTGGAGAGCTAGTGGGCACGAAATGGGCTACAAGATTTGTAACGCGTTCAGGCGAGCTTAAGATGGCCTTCAATCGAGCAAAAGACCGGCAGAGGATACAACAGGAAGATCCTGAGGTGATTGGCGCGTGGTTTAAGCTGGTTGGGGATACCAAAGCCCAGTACGGCATCCACGAGGATGACGTGCACAACTTCGACGAAACTGGCTTCCAGATGGGCGTGATTGGGTCTATGAAAGTCGTCACAGGCTCTCAAAGACGTACTCGACCTAATCTTATCCAGCCAGGTGATCGGGAGTGGGTAACAGTTATCCAGAGCATCTGCGCTGCAGGGTACGCGATCCCGCCATTCATTATCTACAAAGGGCGCGTTCACATCTCAGCATGGTACGAGGAGGACTCTATACCTAGCAATTAGAAGCTCTCAGTCTCTGAGAACGGCTGGACAAACAACGCTCTTGGTCTTGAGTGGTTGAAGCATTTTGACGCGCATACAAAGGCGCGTCAGGTAGGGAGGTATCGGCTGCTTATTCTGGACGGCCATGAGAGCCACCGATCTCAGGATTTCAAGGACTATTGCCTTGAGAACAAGATCCTTACGCTCTGCATGCTAGCTCATTCATCCCATATCCTCCAGCCGCTGGATGTGGTCTGCTTCTCGCCGCTGAAGTTGAAGTACTCTCAACGCGTTCGGGACTTGGCGCGCCGGCGCGTCTTCTATATCAACAAAGAAAGCTTCCTGCCAGCCTTTAGAGACGCGTTTTTTGAGGTGTTTACAACAAAGAACTGCAAGAAGGCCTTTGAGGCTTCAGGGCTAGTCCCTATCAACGCGCAGGTGGTCCTTGATCGTCTTGAAGTACGGCTGTGTACCCCGCCACCACCCCCCGCACCAGAGACGCCGTGGCAGTCAAAGACTCCAAGCAATACGCTTGAATTTGGATCGCAATCAAAGCTAGTACGCGATTCTATTACTAGATCGCCTACTTCAGCGCAGAGTGGCTTCTCCCAGCTTGTAAAAGGAGCTGAATTAATGCTGCATCAGAACGCGCTCAAGGACCACCGTATTAAGGAGCTTAAAGATCAATTAGCAGAGATAACTAAGCGGAAATCGCGCAAACGGAAGCGAATTCAGACAGGTGGTACGATAGAGTACAGTAACGGATCAGCGCAGGTAGCTGCTAAAGCGTCTACAGCGCCTCAGCTATCAAAGAAAGCGCGTGGTAGAGAGAGTCAAGAAAGGGCACAACCAGCTCTACGGCGCTGTAGAAACTGTGGTGATACAGGGCACAATGCCCGAACCTGCCAAAAGGATACAGAAGAAGCTTCTGAATCTGGAGCTAGCACGACGTACGCAGGTTCCTTGTTCGATAGCGATTAATTTGATGTTCTTTAAGATGAGTTGGTTGTGCCAAGAGATTTCCGGCCACTCGGTGATATCGGCCACTCGGTGATCGTTTACGTTAGATTGTATATTAGAATTTACAAATAGTTAGCTACTATCTTAGTACTGTCTTAATAAGCTAGTTAGCTAAGCCTATTCTAAAACTTCGAATTCGGGAGATCTTGTGCATAATAACGAACTACGTGTACCTGCAGCGAACCTCAAACCTACACAACAACTACCCGATAGCTCTAGGTACGTGCGCAACGAGTTTCGCATAGGCGTTGCCCGTAGTGTGTTCAACCTTCGCGATGAGCATAGTCTGTCGTCAACAGCACCCTTCCACTGGACTTCTCTTGATTGCCCAGCCGCTCCTACGAGTCTGAACCTTTCTCCTACAAGGAAGGTACCCGACATTGCCGTCGATAAAATGGGGTGCCGAACGCCAAAGCCCATCCGAATCGACCGCATGCGCTACCGCAGATAGGAAAGCATAAGAAGAGCACTGATATTGATCGCGAGCAGAATATCTCGTACTAACAGTTCGGCATACAATTACAGTTGGCATTGCACCAAGCCTGACATTCAACAAACCCATTGCAGGCCCCCGCACACGTCCATCCGTCCGTCGGTACATTGCACAGTGTCGGCGGCGGTGGAGGCGGAGGAGGCTCAGACGGCGACGAGGGATCGTAGCATGCGCACCCTTGGTACTGGCCCTGGCACTTCCCATCGACACTCTCCATGCATCCCGTCTGACCGCATCGAAAGGGATTGTCGCTGCAACACAAGCTCTTATCGTACGTCCCGCCCATGCAACTTCCTCCGTTAGTGGATCCGCCTCCTTCGGAACATTGCCCGCAGGTCGGCAGGTCCATGGGTGACGTCTGGCCCGCGGCACAGGTCGTGATGGTTGCCAACTCTGGCGCGTCGGATGGGAGGCCGAGAACTTGGGCGCGACGCTGCGCCATGTGCCAGAGGACGAGTTGCGCGATCACGGCGTGGCCCAAGGGCCGGGGGTGGAACACGCGCTTCATGCCGTCGATGTTGATGTCGATGCCGAGGACCGCGAGGTTGTTTTGGACTGCGTCGCTGGTGGAGTTCCCCGTGAAGTTGGCCAAGTGGGACGGTATCTGCGGCGCTGCTGCTAGCGCTGGTTGCGTATCAATGCTGGGTACTGGATCCGGCGGCGTGGACGCCATATCTTGAGTGTCTTCCTGCATCGCGGCCTCTGTACTTTGCGGCGGCGCCCAGTCTGGATGTTTTTCCAACGCCTGCTCAATCCAGCTATCGATGTTCCCCCCAAAGGTACCAGGTTCATCATCAGCGTTCCTCTTCCTACCCGGCTCAGAAGGTTCCTCGTCTATGGTGTGCCACTGGTAGAAGAGAAGATTCTCTCGATTCGCATCCGTCTCCGCCACGCCGTCCTCGCAAAAACGTCCATACATTAGTTCAAACTCCTCGTCGTAGTCGACGAACACGGCTTGCGACCCGGCTCTCTCGACAGCCTCTCGAATCCGCTGATTCGTCTTGGTCACCAGATAGTTCATCGTTTGACGCTTTCCAAGGCCGAGGTAGGCAGGAGCGGGATTGTTGGGCCATAGCGACCAGGTCACGCCGTCGCACTGTGAATTCTCGCCCCAGAATCTTGCGTACCCAGTCACGTACATGGTCCCCCCGGGTGTGAGCTTTGTCTTTGCAGCCGCGAGTAGAGCATCCAAATTTCCGGGCAGGTCGGTGTCGATGAGTCCGTCTGTTTTGGTAAGTTGCACTGCGTTGCATAGAACGGTGGGGTACGTCGACAGCCATTGAAAGATGCAGTGGTTGAGGATGTCCGCGAGGCCCACGTCGTTGCCGCCAGCCGAAATCGTGATAACGTCCTGCCCGTCGGGGACCTTGGGGATCTGGTTGGCCAACATATCCTTTGAGACCGCTCCCGAGCATGACAAATAGGTAAATTGGCGGTTGGCAGCGTCGCCCATGTCCGGTTCGTTCTGGATGAACATGGGATAGGACTGGTCATAGCGCGCGCAGTCGGCGTCCAACCGCTGTCCGGCACCAATGCCTGCCGAGTATGAATCACCAATGGCAGTCCATTTTCTGATCCAGCTCTGGTCCCAGGGATTTTGGTTGTCTTGCCGGGCGAGCTTTGGATGGAGGTGAGAAGTAATGGCGGGTGCCGCGCTTGAAAGATATGTGTGTGCAAATATGGTTGACAACAAAGAGAGCCGTACGCTATGGAAAAAGTGTCTCATGATTGCGATGCGAATGAAAGTACGGATTTGAACAAAATTAACGCCTGGAGTCAAGTTTCGGCAACGTAAGTAGAGTAGCTGCAGCCGTGCATCTATGCTCATCCACGTTCACCCTTATATACCGTTCTTGCGCCAAAGCTTCCACAGCCCACTTGGCAGATGCTCTGTCGGAGTTCATCATGGGGTTTCAGCTCGAAAATGTGTGGTGTGCATACCCAAGGATATTTTTGTTCGGATGGTAGCTGAGCCGGATTATTCAACGCGAAGAAATGAACCTCCGTTCGCTCCAGCCAGTGCATTTAGGAGATGTTTGTCAATCGGGGGTTTCATGAAGATGTTGGTAGGCGTAGTGGCTTGATATAATGTAAGCTGATGTTCGGGCTGAAAGTATTTGAATTCGAAAAGCGACCAATCAAAACCTGGTCCGAGCTGGGGTAAGCATCAGCATACCCAATCCGGCTAAGAAGTGGTCAATTTTCCAGACTGGCAACAGCTGAGTCTCTCGTATGTTTTCGGTATACGATGTAGCCGGGAAGCCCTCAGCTTTTCCGATGGTATTTCCAGCTCAGGCTATGCTGCACAGTGCCCAATGCTCGATTTGAGCAGGCATCGCGAAGGAGGTAGGAAGGCCATCGAAGATACACATATTCTATCAAGGTGTAAGTATATGTATAAGAGGGGACTCACTGTATTCTCTCTAACTATGCAGAACTTCCATTGCTGACTAACTCACACTGATCCATCGAAATACCTTTGAAATACTTCTCCAATCGCAGGATTGTTTGTGTCCTCGGCCATCTTGACGCACAGTACGTAGTACGACAAAGTTTAGTTGTCCTATTCATTAGTTGAATTGAGTACCAGCTTACCCGTTCAGGACCATTCAGAAACTCGGCCATGAAACTCTTCTCTTTCAACGGATTGCTGTGGCACCTGTACACGCTATCCTGTTTCATCTCAGTTACCTGCGGACAAACCTGGTTACCCATAAAGCTCGATGCCACTATCCGGGAAAACAATGGCCCGGTCGTTTACAGCGTGGTCGTAAACTTTCCACCAAACGGCGTCGACAAAGACGAACAGCTAGCCTACGCAGCCCAAAGGGCCCACCAGGAGATGATGAAACTTCCCTATGGAATTCTGAAAGGCGACAGTCCACCGGTAGCCGAGAGACCCAAGGTTATGACTGCTCTCAGAGTCAACAACCCCAAGGACCCTGGGGGCACAACGGTGTACTTTGCAAGCTCGATGAAGCATGACCACGGCACCGGACAGCACTCCTTCATGCAGAAGTTTGTGGCACAATTCCCCGCCGAGGCTATGCCGCTTCAAGGCGCATTGCATGCGTGCCAGGTCGCTGCGAGCGGTGGCTATCACAGATACGATGCGCATTGCGGGGAACCGATGGCGCTGGCCGCATTCTACAAGACGGAGCCCGGAGCCGACATTAGAACACGGAATCCTCTGATGGCTGCGTACGACTTCGATGCTCAGGCGATCGTTGCGCCTTGTGAACCGAAGCGCGGTGACACGCAAACGTACGGCTGTAAGCAGATGCTTGGGCAGCTCGGTGTGCGATGGGTGAAGGCTAGCTCTAAAATGGAGGGCATAACGGAGGTGAGAGGAGGGCCATTTCAAGTTTGTCTAGGGTAGACGAGAGCTCAGCGTGCAGTTTGAGGTAAGATGAGGTACTTGCTCGTTCGACCTGCGTGGTAACTGCCGTCGCGTCAGCACTTGTATATAATCGCCGCTATAATTATCTCTTTCTTGTACTTGGAGTAAACCACTTTGATATGTCTTATACAATGAATCTGGCGGACTCGCTCGCTCCTCTGGAATCCGACGCTGCAGACGGCTTGTACTTCATCGGTGGAACGTGCCGCGTACGTAGGACGTGACGGGGAAGGAGATTGCGCCGCACGTAGGAAAGCACTATCCGGGTGAGCCGTTCTATCTTGTGAACAACCTGCAAATGGAGGGAAGCAGTGGGAAGCCGGGCCAACTACGAGTAAGTAGGCACAGCTCGCAGAAGAAGGGTGAGCGCATTGAAAGCAACTGGAAGATGCAAGGCTCAACGTTCAAAAGACCGACTCACACTGGCGTCTCTTCTGTGGCTGCTTCAGTGGGCCAACGATTCTCATCAATCATTTCCGATTGCTGATCCTCTCAACAGGTATGGGACGTGGTCGCGCCGTTGGGTCGGGGGAGCGAGGTTGAAGGAATCTAGTTCACCAAAGTAGTTCCAGTGCGCACTTCTTGGAATTGTCATGGCAGGCGGAGGATGTACTACGACGCTCTCTCTGGACGTCATTGAATTCGGCGTCGGACCTTCGAGACTAAAGCCACGACATAATCGCGTCTCAACCAAAACCAATTTGCGCCTGCGAAGTGGCTGCAAATAAACCCCTGGATTTGGCGTTGTTCAAGGTGTCGCCTAGCAGAGGAGTTAGACTTTGCTGCTTAAAGTTGCGATACGCAATTATCGTGAGGTTATGATGTGGTGATGGAGGTCTTGCCCGATAGACGGCGTTGTTCTGTTATCAAATCCTTCCTCGGTTTCTTCGTCAGCTTCGATGCCCCACGTGCTGTCTCGGCGGCGCTACCTAGGTACTGCCGCTTACCACTCCTTGGGAATATAACAGCAGAGGCGAGGACGACAGGCTCGTTCCTCTCGGAGAAAAGTCAAGCTTCTAATCACCCGTAGCGGAGAAACCCTATCTGACATCGGCTCCCCACATGGCCTAACTCCAGTCTCCAGCCAGTGCCGCGACCCACGCCACGCACCCCCAGCACTACGCCGCACGCAACCGGATTCTAATCGCAACTGCAATTAATACCTATGCGCCGGGTGCATGGACAGACGCCCAAACCCGCTCGTACCAAACTCCACTTCCACACTCACATGCCTCTGCCCTGCAACACTTCATCTCACCTCTCCTCACAATCTGCAGCACCGCATTCCGCAGACCCTAATCGCCGCATAGCTACATACCAGTAGCTACAATAGTCTACCCACCCGCCTTACCACATATGCTAGGTACCACAGTGGATCTCCGCAGCCGTGCCGAAACGCAAACTAGACGACTCCACTCGTTCGTTCGTTCGGTTCGGGACGGATTCCGGATGGGCATGGCCGTTCAAGTACCGCCGCTAGGTATGATGCCGATGCCTACGCCATGCGCCAGTCCACAGGTGTTGGTTCCTTCCTCCTGTTTCACGGGTGGATGGCTGTTCGTGCGCCTGGAGTTCGAGGAGCCGGTTTCTGAACCTGGAGGCTGGATCTGATTTGATCCGGGATATGTATTTCGAGCGTCGGGACTTGGTAGCCGGGAGCACCATGGCAAACAGGAAGGTTTTAGGTTCGCGGAGTGGGACCATGGTACCTACGCCATGAGGGCTAATATAGACAGCGTAGTCGTGTGTCAGACTTTTGATAATCGCGTGCAGGTAGCGGGTTAGAGTGCCCGTGCGCTACGCGAGCCATTGCCGTGTCCGTGCACCCAATGCACGGATTCAGCCAATGCACGCCGAACACTAAACACGTTAAAACTCTCTAATCTTTAACACGCAACAACTCTACTACTATAGACTCTATTTAGGCTGCAATTAATAAAATTAAATTGCAAAAACTAGAAAAAGATTTTTTATATACAGAAATTGCTACTAGACGTAGTATCAACTGTAGTATACTATTGCAAAAATACTAAAGTATTACAAAGTTGCGTGTAGCTACTACAAACAATTAACAAAAGCTTAACTTATAGCAAAAAAAAAAGCTTGTGCAATATTTTAAAAAACTTACAAAAAAGCATAACGTACTTTACGAGTTCGCTGCCTACACGGGTTCGCCGCCTATCGAATTTTACTAAGGAAAATCAATAATCTAGAGCTTAATAACTCTTAACCTACTTAATAAAATTCTCTAAAAATTTTACTACTAAGCTGCATCTATATAAACTTTTAGATTCCTAGATTACTAAGCTACAACTTTAGTATTTAGAAAGTTATTAAAGAAAAGCTTAAATTATCCGTGCGCTCTAAGCTATCTACTCTTTTAAACTAGCTAGAGCTTAGTAATCTTAGAACTAGAAAGTTTATATATACAGAAATAATATATTAAATTTTTAGAGAATTTTATTAAGTAGGTTAAGAGTTATTAAGCTCTACATTATTGATTTTCCTTAGTAAAATTCAGTAGGCGGCGAACCCGTGTAGGCAGCGAACTCGTAAAGTACGTTATACTTTTTATAAAAAAAATAATACAAAATTTTGCATTAACAATAGCTAAAAAGCTAGTTAGCAAAAGCTAAGTTACTTGCTTTATTAACTAACACAGCATTTATTTTATATTACAATAAATAGTTAGCATAAACAGCAATTACTACAAAGCTAATTTAAAAAATAAATATTGCTTCTACTTTTATTTTCTACATAGCAAGATTAAGTAATATTAAATAAATTCTCGTTATACCTACAATATAGAAAAAAAAGCTTTTTAATTAGCATTATTAGTAAATTAAAAAGAATATTTAGTAAACAAATGTAAAAAAAGAAAAAAATTAAAGTATTAATTTAAAATAGAAATTGTGCATAGACTACGCTTTTAGTATATATATACGCTAATAGATTTGCTTTGCTTTTAAGCTTTATCTATAAAACTACTAGCAAAAGCATTTAATTAAGCTAAGTAAACAATATTTAAGTAAAAAAACACTTAGTTTTTATTACTTTATTACTTTTTAGCTAGACGAACAACGATATTAAACTTGCTTAGCTTAAGCAAGTGTTTAATCGCTGTACAAAAAAAAAACTTAATAATTCTATTAACTTTTAATCTTAGATAGCTACAGATTCTATATTACTATAAATTTCATTAACTACTATAATTAAAACAAGATTTTTTTTGCTATTCTACTTCTTTATTTAACTTATACGCTTTAGCTACTTAATGTAGCAATATTCAAGCTTCTATCAACTTCTTACTTAGTAGAACTATTAAACTACTTTTAAACAAGCTAAAGTTTTTTTTTTTTACTAAAGGCAACTTTTTTTTACTATTCTAGAAAGCGTAGAAAACTTTCTTTAAAGAATCAACAATTTTGAGCTCTTTTAGAGCAATAGGCATATTACTTTTTTATTCTAATTCTATTCTAATAGATTTACTAAAACTTAACAATTAAAAGAAAACTTTTTATTATTACTTAGCAATTATAAATAAATAAAGATAAATAAGCTTGTACGCTCTATAGTGTTATTAGAAGTATTTTCTTATCGAAAGTAATCGCGATTGGACTTGAAAATTCTGCTTAAGAAATTGTTCTATGTTCAAAGAGCTTAATAACAACGTAAAAAAACAATTTCAATTTTATTTTAAATAGAATAACAAAGTAACAATTTGTTGCTTATAGATTTAATCTATGTATAAAATGTACTTAAAAAAGTTAACTACAAAAAATTAAAACTATAAAAGAAATTCTACTAATCTATATAGTTCTATAATTCTTTGCTAAAAGCGTTCTATTTAGTTTGCTTAGTGCGCTTAGTTGCTAAGCGCTTTAAGCTAGCTAAGCGCTTACTACTTAGTATACTTAGTTCGCTAAAACTCTAATCGCACTAATTACTATTACGTAACTGCTAATCTAATTCTGCTTCGCGCATTGCTATACTTTCGTTTTGCAAACTTGCAAGTTCTAACAACTCTTTTGCGTCGTTGCTTAGTTTACGATACTTAGTATCGTTTCTATTTGTAACACAAAGCCGTTTGATAGTTTAATATAAAAAGCTTGTTTTTGTTACTAATAATCAATTTAAGTATTTTATAGTATCTAATAAGTTGATTTAAAAAAATAAATTCTAGTTGTTGCGTAGTATACGTGTTCTTAAAAGGTACTATTTCTACGTACTTAGTAAATTGGTTAACTATAACTATAATAGCGTTGTAAGCTATTTCTATAGCAAAGTTTTTTAACAAAAGCAATTCTATTACAAAATTTATAAAGATATTAGTTTAAAGTTTATATAGTAGCTTTAGAGTTTGCATTTCTTCGTATTGTACGTAGGTACTATATTTGTTTTTCTAATAGTCTACACATTTCTTGATAATTGCAGTAACTTTATTTTTTATTCTGCTAAACTTGTAGTTTTGTTTGATAAGTTTTATTGTTCGTGTTATTTTAAAGTAACTGTAAACTAGGTTATCGTAATGTTGTTGTATAATTGCTTTTTACAATTTTTCTAGAACTGTAATTGCAATTTTTAAAAGTACGTTTAGCGTTCTAGCTAGTTTTAGTAATTTGTTTTAGTTAACTTTAAGTATCGCAGTGTTGATAATTTTCTTTATTTTAGCAATATTATGTTGTTAGCTAAAAGCGTTAGCTTTGCTATTGTTTTTTTTTAGTGTATACACAATTTTGAACTTGTACTAGCTTAGCATTTCTAACTATCTAACTTGTGTAAAGCTAAGTAGCTTTACGTATTTGTTTTTTTTTAATTAATAGCTACTATAGGTTATAACGAGCTAGACTAGTTTCTTGCAAAGCTTTTAAAAGTACCTCGCACCGAATTGCTGCTAAAACAGCAATTCGTTTCTTTTACACGAATATATTATCTTTACTACTATACTATTAATCTATTTCGAGTGTTATCGAACCTACGATCAAACGCAGTTTTACAACTTGCTTTTAGTTAAGTACTTTAGTAGTTGTAAAATTAACTAAGTTTTTGTAATTTGTAAATATTGTAAGTTTTAAGTAGCTTTCTGCGTATACTCTTTAATATTGTAAGCATGCAATAATAGCTAGCAGCTTTTTGTCGTGTACGTTGTATTGTTCTTTAAGTTCTAAAAACTTGCGTAAGTAATAAGCAATAAAGTGCTATTTGCTTTTGTGCAGTTAACTAGCACATTTGCCTAGCGCGAAATCTAATGCGTTAGTTTTAAAGAGTAAAAGTTGTTTTGCTTAAAACATTTAAAAGTATAGTAAACTAATGCTTAGATTTTTAAGCTGTTAGAAAGCTTTTTCTGCTTTTTTGCTTTATGCAAAAGCTATGTCTTTTCGCGTAAGCTTTAGTAAAAGTATAGCAATTTTTAAATAATTTTTAATAAACTATTAGTTAAAGTTTAGAAACTTTAAGAAAAATTGTATTTTCTTAACGTTCTTAAGTTGTAGCTATTTTTTAACTACTTTAATTTTGTTTTTGCTTATGCGTACTTCGTTTGCTTTTACTATGTATCTAAAAAATACAACTTCGCGCTTGTAAAATTCGCACTTTTTTAGTTTAAGTTAAAAGTTAAACTTGTTGAAGCACTTTAGTGCTGTTTTAACATGTTTAACATAGTTTTTTTAAGTTTTAAAATAAATAAAAATGTTGTCTAGATAAGCAACAACAAAGATATTTAAGTGCATTTTTAACACGTTGTTAATAAGCTCTTAAAAAGTTGCTAAGGCATTTGTAAGCTTAAATAGCATAATAGTATATTTGTAGTATTTGTATCTCGTTTAAAACGCTGTTTTTAATTTTTTACTTTTTTTAATTTTAATAAAGTAGTAACTATCTTGTAAGTTAAGCCCTGTAAAGACTTTTACGTAAAATAATTAATTCTATAATTCTATAATATTTAGTAAAAAGTATTAATTTTTAACTGTAATATTGTTGAGTTTGCGATAATTAACGTATAGTTGTAATAACTACACTGTTTTTCTTTAGTACAAAAATAATTAAGTATTTTGCAAGTAACTACAGTTAATAGTTGTATATAACTTTTTTCTAAATTATTTCTAATGTAATCGCAAAGTGTGCTTAACTTCTTTTTTAATAGTTTATAAATTAAGTTAAAAGTTAGTTGCTTTCTTTTCTATAAAACGATTTTGTAGTTTTAAAACTTGTTGTAATAAGCTAGAAGCTCAATAGAAAGCTTCGGTTGTATAACTTTGGTAGCTATTAACGCTGTACGTAACAGCTTCGACGATGCCTAAAAAAGCTTTGCTAGTTTCTAGTTAACGAAAGCTCTACGGTATTAAGTTTTTACATAGCTTTTAAAAGCGCTTCGTAAGTGCTTCGAAAGCTAACTAACTATAAAGTATATAGAGCTTTTCTATTCGCGCTGTAGATAAACGCTATCGAATTTATTACATTCTTTATCTAGAACCTACTATCTTTGGTAATTTTCTTTTACTTGTATTCTAGTAATGCTTTTGCATTTACTACTTTTTAAAAGAAATGTCTAAACTTTTTATATTCGTAGAGTATTCTTAAAAGTGCGCTAATTTTTTTCTTTAATGTACTCTACGAGCGAGTAGGCTACACAAGCGAGTAGGCCACCGAATTTTACTAAGAAAAATCAATAATCTAGAGCTTAATAACTCTTAACCTACTTAATAAAATTCTCTAAAGTTTTTACTACTAAGCTGCATCTATATAAACTTTTAGATTTCTAGATTACTAAGCTACAACTTTAGTGTTTAGAAAGTTATTAAAGAAAAGATTGAATTATTCGTGCGCTCTAAGCTATCTACTCTTCTAGACTAGCTAGAGCTTAGTAATCTTAGAACTAGAAAGTTTATATATACAGAAATAATATATTAAATTTTTAGAGAATTTTATTAAGTAGGTTAAGAGTTATTAAGCTCTAGATTATTGATTTTCTTTAGTAAAATTCAGTAGGCGGCGAACCCGTGTAGGCGGCGAACTCGTAAAGTACGTTATAAAGTTTTTGTAAAGTTTAAAAAGCTTATGCGCGCAAAACAGTTAGACAGCGCAAAAAAAGTAGAAAAAACTCTAAAAAATTTACAATTGCGAGCTTAAAGCTACAGCTACACTATACAAAAAAAAATAGCAAAAAAAGCAAAAGCGCTGTAGTAAATTGCGAGAGAGCGCGTAGCAAAGAAGCGTAAAGCAAAAGCTATAAAACTAGCTACAGCGCGTGCGCTTAAAAAGTAGCAACGCAACGCTGTAACTTTACAAAAATCTTGCAATACACTAAATAAAAGCAAGCGAGTAGCTTTACTTAGCGCTGTAGCAAAATTTACAAAAAAGCGCTGTATTGTAGGTGCTGCAAGTAGTGTTAATGCTGCATTTTTACTACCGCAGCTTCTACCTAAAACTACTACGCAGAGCTGCTAAATTAAAGTACTACAAAAATTTAAATAGTGCAAAAGATGCGCAAGCCTCTATATAGTACTACACTAGAAAATTTTATAATAGTTAAACTAATATGTAGCTCTACAGCCTCGTTTTTGCGAGTGCTAATTTTAGTTGGGGTAGCTAATCGGTTGTACTGGCTCATCGCGCGCACGGGCACTCTAGCGCACGGGCACTCTAGGACAGGTACATATACCTTAATGCCATGCCCATGTTCATACCTAATAGCGATCAACCCTTTCAACCCAACCTACCCAGCCATCTCATCTTTCCTCTTCGCATCGTCAACCCGACCGGAATAGCTCACTCCTCTAACCAAACCAATCCAAACCAATCCAATCCACCATGGCCACCACCAGCATCTCCACACCACTCCCCGCCGGCCTCACCGAACCCCAAGTCCTCGCCGCCCTACACAACCACGACCTAATGATCAAGACCCTCTGCACCTCTCTAATATCCTACGAATTCGAGTCGGGCGACAAGAACAGCAAAGCGACATACAGCATCACAGACAAGAAGCCATTCGGACAGGTACATCTCCTCCCTTCCTTCTTCCCTGCCCGCTTCCCCACCTCTAACCACTCTACGCAGACAACCTACACCCTCACCCTCACCAACCTGCCCACGGGCACCGACTCGCTCGTCAACGCCAAACCGCCCGTCGGCACGCTCACCATCGCGGGGAAGTGGCGCGTCGCGGACGGGAAGCTGGTTGAGGATGTGGAGATCGAGGGGAATTTTGTGACGAAGAAGATGGCAAAGGGGAATGTGGAGAAGACGCATCCGGAGCAGCATACGCGGTTGCTGGAGAAGGCGGGGGCGTAGGTTGGGGGGTTGGTGTGAGAAGGTTGTGCGTGGGGGGTTAGTGTTTGGTATTGGGCTGGGCTGGGTTTGTGGTAGAGGGGTAGTATACGGCGAGCAATTTCTGCGGGCGTTGGTCATGGCATTGAGTATATCGTTATTATATGGCGAGGAAGTGTTCTTTAGGTGAGACTTTCGGAGCGATGAATGACGTATGCCGAGTGAAAACTGGAAAGTCTAGACAGAACCAAGTTTCCACTGACGAAATACCAATTGGACCGCAACAACATGAGAGGAAAAAGCGCAATACAAGTGAAGGAACGTTGACTCTTTCAATTGAGCTTCACCTGTTGTATGGAGTATAGAGCGATCTGTGGAGTGCGCCCTAGCGCCACGTGGGAGGCGGATCGAGCGCCGCGGGGACGGCTACCGTGGCGAACCCTGCGCTGAGAACCCCTCCCACGTCATGCCTGTCATGCCTAGAAACCAGGAAATGTTAAGAAAAGGTTGTCGCACACAAGCAAACCTTGGAGCCGGGTATATTTCGACCGCCCGCAACCTTGGTTGGAACAAGACACCTGACACTGCCGCCCAGACACTTGGACCGCTCGCAGACCAGGTACCGACGCATCGGCCATGGATGAATATGGGGATCTCATAGTAAGCACCCCGTAAGCGGCAATGCCTATATGAACGACATCTGACGGTGCGGTGCGCGACAGGAGCTCGGGTTCGAGGGTGTCGACAGGGTCACCGACAAGTATCACGATCAATTGTTCGACCACGCTGTGCATCTGCCGCATCCGCATCTCAGGCGCCAGGATCCACATCGCAAGGACAAAGACGGGAACCGCGGACCGCGCGGACAGCAGAGTGGCGCGTCGGCGGGTCGTGCAGAAAAGAGAGACTCACGACAGAGGGGTGCGCCTTCAGAACACCCAGACGATCGAGAGCCACGCCAGAGAGGTGCACCTTCCGAGCGGGGCGCACCGTCAGAACATCCGGACGACAGGGATTCGCGCCAGCGACGCGCGCCCTCGGACTATCCTCAAGACAGGTATCCGCCTGACAGGTATCCGTCGGAGAAGCAAGACCGGCGAAGCATGCCTGCGTCAGACCAGCGACGCGACCGCGACCGCGGCTGGGTGGAGGAGGGCGATCGGGAAGAAGCATACATGCCGGAAGCAGAGCGTGGCTACTACGCTGCACCAATACCAGCCCCGATCTCTGGTGAAATCGCAGTGCGAGGGCGCGACCCGTCTGGCTACAATGGGGGTTTTGAGGTTGGTGTAAGTCCGCGCGCATTTCCTCTCCAGGCATGACCTTGACAGTCGCTTTAGGCCCGCCTACCACCGCCGCCGCCACCGCCCGGATATGTCCCGCCGCAGTTCGACGTGCCCTACAGAGACGGGCGGGGAGCAGAACGACCCGGGCACTCGCGACGGCGTTCGTCCTGGTCTCCACCCCGCCGCTCGAAGCCGCGCAATGCCACCCCGCCCCGCCGCCAGCGCTCGTCGTCACCCAACCAGCAGCGCCTTATAGCAACAGTCGCGGGGGCTCTAGCCGGAGGCGTCGCGGGAAACCGAGCGAAGAAGGGCGACACGCTCGCAATGGTGGCAGGTGCGCTGGTTGGCGGTCTCGGTGCGCGAGAGCTCGAGAAGGTCTACGACCGCCAGCAAGACAAGGACAAAGACAAAGACTCGGGGCGGGATGAGCGGCGCGACCGACGGCGGAGGGAGCGAGAGCGTGGGTATTAGGGAGCCGTGGGGGCCAGTTGCAGGATTCTACAATGTCCAAATCAGTGGTGTGGCCGCCGGCTGGAGGCTGGACTTGGGAGTTATCTGCAGCGATACGAGAGGCCAAGGCCGGTACCTGTTTCCAAAATTGAATCGGTGGGTGGTTTATGGCGGGCGGTGGGCGGTGGGCGGCGTTGCGGGCTCGGGGTTGGTCGATACCCCCTCATGGGCTGTTCATGGGACATGATGCAATGATGCAATGCGGATATAACAGCGGACGCTGATTGATGACTGCGTGCAAGTAGTGACATTTATAATTCTCCGTGCGGATGCGACGCCGGACAGCAGATTGGCAGGGCCGAGGGCGACTCGCACTCACACGCGACGGCGGCGGAAAAAGGGAGCGCAGTGCAGCACGCAGCCTCGTCCAGCGCTCAGGGGCTGCTCCAGTCTGAGACGGCGACGTGCCAGATTGTGGTGGATATGTAGCCGGTGCCGGTGTCGGTGTCGGGTCGGTGTCAGAGGGGTAGGCGAGGCTCCAGCGCGGCCATTTGAGCCAGAGGGGGATGGACAGGCGCGTGTGCAGCAGCAGGTTCAGAACCGAACAGCATGAGTGACACAGCAGAGTCTCAGAGATAGAGCTCGCGTGTGGTGGGATAGCTGGATAGCTGGATAGCTGGATAGCTGTGCCGGTGCACTGATCGCGGTGCAGGCTGCGGGCAGGCTTCCAGAAGGCGCGTGGAAGCCGCCCATGGAGCGGCCGTGCAAAAAAGGGTCTGCGGTGGCCGCCACCGCCACCGCTGCCCTGCCCAGCGGCCAAAGCCAGCGCCCGCCAGCGCCTGTGGGCACCTGCACCTGGCTAGCCCCCGCTGTTCGCTATTTTGCAGCCGAAGCTTCCATTTTGCAGTCGCAGGAGCGGTCCAAGCCGCACCCGCACCCGCATACATCACGTCGGGCAGCCCACCGATAGCAGCCCAGCTCACTCACTCGTCGTCTGCTCCCATCTACGCTGTGCCTGTGCTGCTGTGCTGCATCACCACCACCAGCGCCCCATCTGTACGCTGCTCCACTCCCCACTCCCCACTGCTACCCCTCCGCTGTGCCCGTCGACCTCTGCTCGTCTACTCGTCGCACCACTGCCCCGCCCGCCAATGAGGGCTGACGCTTGCGCGCTGCCGACACCCCATCGCTCCACCACTCGCGGCTCCACCACCACACCCTGACGCCTGCAACCACGTCACCATCCCTCCGCTGCTACTTCGCCAGGAACCGCGTTGCCATGCGGCCCTGCTGAACTGCTGTAGCCCCACGAATCGCCGTCTGAGCGCGACCGACCGCGGTCCGCTCGTCTGACACCGCTCCGCTTCGGTCAGTTTGCTACCACGCCCAGCCCTCCGCCAGGGCTTCCCCGTCGGCCTCACAGCCCCTCCACGACGGCCATGCGCCGGTACCGCTCCAGTAGTCCGGCCAGCCATGGCAGGGCCAACGGCGGGATCATGGTGCCCGACCCCTTCGCCATGGTGCGCGCCTACGAGTCCGACACCAACCCCACGCGGCCCATCCGCCCCTCCCCCCTCACCGCTTCGACCATCCAGGGCCTGCCGCTCGACCTGCTCGACCGCCTGCGCTCGTTCCCGCTGTTCCTGACGGCGCCCGACTCGTTCCTGGCCGCCATCGGCATGCACCTAAAGCCGCAGCTGTACCAGCCGCACGACAACATCATCACCGAGGGCGACAATGCCAAAGCCATGTACTGGCTGGTCCGCGGCGCCGTGCGTGGCATATCGCGAGACGGCGAGAGCACCTATTTTGAGCTGAAGCCGGGCGCCTTCTTTGGCGAAATCGGCATCCTGATGGACATCCCCCGCACCGCCACCATCGTCGCCAACACGCGGTCGCTCGTCGTGCGCCTGAACAAGGAGGACTTGAAAAAAGAGCTCCCCAAGTTCCCGGACGTCGAAACGGCCATCAGGGACGAGGCCAAGGAGCGGCTCTCTATCCTGGGGCGCAAAAAGAAAGAGATGGGCGGCACCTCGCACACGCTCTCGATTCTAGCCCACCATCCCCGCAACAAGCGGCCGCACGATGGCGACGTGGAGGTGGGAGAAACGGGCACTTTAAACAACAACAAGAAGCGGAAATCTCCGAGCCCAGGTCTGACCGAGAAGGCTGCCCTAGGCGTTCTCGGCACCGGCAGTGTGAGACAGCTGCTGAAAGAGCTGCCGCTGTTTTCAAGCCTTCCCGACGAGCTCCTCCATCGTATAGGACTCAGCGCCCAGCCTTGCTCTTTCCCGCCATTCACCGACATCATCAAACAAGGCGCTGCGGGGCGCGACGTGTATTTCATCGTAAAGGGCGAGGTCGAGGTTGTCAGCGCAATGCCCGCGAGCGAGAATGGACATGTGGCGCCAGATATGGGCCGGAGGAAATCGATAGCTTCTGGGGAGCATAATTTCCAACAGGTCAAGGCTCGGCTGAGGGCAGGCCAATACTTTGGCGAGGTGGTGAGTCTGTCGCTCGCGCCGCGTCGGACAGCGACAGTCCGCTCCATCTCTTCCGTCGAATGCCTCATGATTCCTGGGAACTTCTTGGACAAATTATGGGACGAATGCACGCCGGATCTTCGCCGTCAGGTCGAACAGGTCGCCAAGGAGCGGCTCCACGCTGCGAAGGATGTCGACACGCCCATGAGAGACACGACGGAAGCCACGCCCAAGCTTGATGATCTCGCAATCGGGGACATAGCGCCACGGACGCCAAGGAAGAACAGCGTACCGACAGTCACCTTCAACGATACCCCAAGCCCGATAGACAGTCCGCTAACGCCTTCCCGGAGAGAAAGCATGACCATGGAGCCCTTTGATCCCGACCCGTTCCTCAATGTCGACCTGGATAACGTTCGCTCGAGATCCCGGCGAGGGTCCCTTGCACCTCCCACCCCAGAGTCTCCGACGAGTTCGCCCTCTCCCAATGGCACGCCATTATCTCCTTCGCCGCTCCCCAAACATGCTTCCACACCCCCAGAACCACCATTCGAATTCAAAAGACCGAGGATAATACGAAGAGCAAGCAAATACAGCAAAGGTATCTTTCCGGACAAGATTTCAGTCCAAATTCTCAAGCACTTTGATGTGGCGGAGCTGATGCGCATGCGGCTTACCTCGCTGCATTGGCATAAGTTGATCTCAAGTTCGCCGGATATCTTGCACGATCTGGATCTCAGCAAGTACAATCGTAAAGTCACAGACCGAGCACTGGTAGATACAATATGTCCGTTCGTCATGGGCCGCCCCAAGTCAGTTAATTTGAGCAACTGCTTTCATGTCACCGACGAGGGGTTTGCTGCCTTGGCCAATACGTGTGGACCTGGCGTCAAGATATGGCGCATGAAGAGTGTTTGGGACATTACCGGGCCTGCGGTTCTCGAAATGGTGCAAAAAGCCAAACTTCTGGAAGACGTAGACCTCAGTAATTGTCGGAAAGTGGGTGATAACCTTCTTGCCCGTGTCATTGGATGGGTAGTGCCCGAACTGCCGCCCGCTATCGCCATGGCACAGGCACAAGCACAACAGGCCCAGATGAACGGACGGCACCGAGCCTACAGCCACAAGATGGGAGCCCAAGGGCACCCAATTCCACAACCACTACCTCCAGGGACGGTTGTCGGATGTCCGAGACTGCGCCGGTTGACGCTGAGCTACTGCAAGCACATCACGGATCGATCGATGGCGCACATCGCCGTCCACGCCGCATCGCGCATGGAGCAGATCGACCTGACGAGATGTACCACGATCACGGACGTCGGTTTCCAGCACTGGAGCGTGTACCCCTTTCCTAGGCTGACAAAGCTATGTCTGGCGGATTGCACGTATCTGACGGACAATGCAATCGTGTACCTCACAAACGCGGCAAAGCAGCTCCGCGAACTCGATCTGGTAAGCTAATTCCACTCACCACCACTTCCCGACGATGATGCCCATTACTACCTACACCCACCCACTAACACCCCCCTCAAGTCTTTTTGCTGCGCCCTCTCCGACACAGCCACCGAAGTCCTCGCCCTCGGCCTCCCCTCGCTCACGCACCTCAACCTCGCCTTCTGCGGCTCCGCCGTCTCGGACACGTCGCTGCGCTGCATATCGCTGCACCTGCTCGAGCTGAAGGCACTGTCGGTGCGCGGCTGCGTGCGCGTCACGGGCACGGGCGTCGAGGCTGTGGTCGAGGGCTGTCGTGATCTCGAGCTGTTTGACGTCAGCCAGTGCAAGAATCTGGGCCGGTGGTTGGAGGCGGGGGGCGTGGAGGCGGTGAGGGGGAGGGGCAGGGGCGTGAGGTTCGAGGTCGTGGCGGATGGGAAGTGGAGGACGGGGAAGTAGGATGGTGGGGGAAGAGGGGGAGGAGGAAGGGAGGATTGAATGTGTATGAGGGTGATGGGGGAGGTTGGTGTGGGATATAGTGGGGGAGACAAGACGAGAGAGATGTCGTCACAGGGCGAAACGCACGAGGGCGTTGTACAAGATGAGCGCGGTTTTCGCCGATGACAACTGCATTTTCTATCTATACTCGGCGCGCTCTTCGTTCTCGGCATCGAGCTCGGATCTATTACCACCTATCTATACACTAGGCGAGAGAGGAGAGAAATAGAGTCCACCGTCCTGGCAGGGGTTTCAAAAGAGTTGTATGTCCTTGTTGCAGTTGTTTTTCGGTTTTATATCCATCTATCTATCTATCTAAGAGATGATGATGGTGGTGGCTGGTTGGTTGGTTGGATATGGATAGATTAGCTCCGCTCAGTTCGCCTACGTGTGTGTAAATGTTCTGATCCATGTAGTAAGAATGAGTGTGTGAAAATAAAAGACCTAGTTAGTCAAGCAGGCTTGTGTGTGTGTGTGTGTTAGTCAATCAATCAAGCGAACGGTTTGATCGGAAGCACGCTTGTTAGTATGTTGCCTTTTTTATATGTTTTTCTTGAGCGGAGTTGCTGATGATGGATGGATGGATACCACATCGGATCATGAGCAGATAGATGATCTTCATCCCTGGGGGAAATTGGAATGGTCTACTGTGTTTGGGGGATGGACAGGATAGGTTTGGTTTAGTTTGGTATGTCGCTTGACGTCTATTACCGCCCATATTCTCTTGTTTTTCTAGTCTATGCTATTAGTTGCTGCTAATGCCTACGCAGCTAATAATTAGCTAATATTTACTACTACTAATTATTTTAGGCAACTATATTGTAAGGAGATTGCTAGAGTAAGTAGGTTGCACGTCATCCTCGTAGATGCCGTACTTGGCTTTGGTATTCCCAACAAGCTTGAACTACGCGCCAATTACCTTAGGATCTTCCTGTTGTATCCTCTGCCTATCCTTGGCTCGATTGAAGGCTATCTTAAGCTCGCCTAAACGCGTTACAAATCTCTTAGCCTAGTTCTTGCCTACTAGCTCTCCACCCTGCGCAGCCACTAGTTTATCTCCTATATCTCCCACCTCAGATAGCCGAGGGGCAAATCCTCGCGAATCAAGGTCGAGGATATATTGGATAATCGTTTGCTCTTTAGTTGAGGTAAGCTTGTAGCGAGCGTTGCGTAAATCTAGCTTAAAGCTAATTCCGTTGTAACGATTAGTAAGCGTTGACGATGGTACGTTAAAGGCGTTGGCGGCGCGTTGAAGGCTTTTAAACTAGGCTAGCCATAGGCGGCACCCCAATTCTCATCGGCGGCACCCCAGACCTCAATGTACGCAGGCGTACGTTAACGTACGCTGGCGAAGTATTACCCGAGGATTCGCCGCGACATCAAAGTTCGAGATACCCGAGGTGAGCCCGGGCACCGCCACACCGGCGATACGAATTTCCGTGCCGAGTTATCTGCTCCGCTGGCGGCGAGCAGCGGCGATCATACCTCCGTTCCTCGCACTAAGTCTCTATTCCTGTCGCGATAGCGCTCTTATTTTTAGACTTGCCAAGCCTTAAGCGAGCTACCTACAAATCTGACTTTGCTAGTTTCTTTACCAAACTTCAACTCTTTGCTGCACCTACTGCACCTACCAACCTCGCGTTAAATACAAAAATACCTTTAGTTAATATTGTAGCGCTCGACAAGCTAAATCAATTGCTGCAAAAATTACAAAA